>CM074721.1:261481746-262887042 GCA_037306005.1 Rhinophrynus dorsalis | reverse complement strand
TTATACAGCTATTGCTCCATGTGACAGGTGAAGATATCCATCATTTGACCACACGGAGGCTCTTCAGCAGAGCCAAAGTCACAACATATAGAGAGAAATACCTCTTTGGAATGGTCCACAGAGTGTGCTTGTAAATCATGCACACCCTGTACACCATTCCAATTAAGTATTGTTCTCTAAATGGGTTGATTTTGTCTCTGCTGAAAATCCCTCGTGTAGACAAATGACTGAAATCTACATCCGTCACATAGAGCATTATCTGAACAACCATGAGGGTAGGAAGGATAGGACTAACAGAGAACAACATCTGTTCCCACAATGTCTACAATCTGACATCAAGGTGGACTTAACCTTTGCCACCCCCCTGGAGGGATAGCCATCCCTACAAGTTGTGAAGACAAATATATGTTGTTGGATCTCCCCCCCCCCCCCGAGTTAAACAATGGTATTCGTACTGCTGAAAGGTGTGTTGATGCAAAAGGTATCACAGCTCAGACATGGATATGTCAGGGGCAATATCCTAGTGGCCTGATATTGTACAGTGGTGCTGTTACTACACAATCATATGGACAGCTCTGGTACAGGGACCAGATATCTACATGGGAGGGTGTAGCAACAGCCCCACTGTACTATTTCTGGCCACTGTGATATTGCACCTCAAAATGAAACCTTCACCCATAATAACTCAAACACCTTTCAGCAGTGGGAGTACCCTTGTTTACCCAGGGGGATTAACACAAACACATATATTTTTCTTCAACACATATCAAAGTAGAATTGTCTCCACAAACATATGGCAAAGGTCACTAATCACAACATCTTCTTCCTCCACACAGCTTACGGCCGTCAAGCCCAGCAGGAGACAGTGGAGGAGGCTATGTCACCCCCCAGTGAGGAGGACACAGAGGAGGGGACCAGCCGGTGGTCACCTTACCCACCATCACCATCCCCTCCAACACAGGCTGCACCACCCCTTCCAGCTGCACCACCACAGGCTGCACCACCCCTTCCAGCTGCACCACCACAGGCTGCACCACCCCTTCCAGCTGCACCACCACAGGCTGCACCACCCCTTCCAGCTGCACCACCACAGGCTGCACCACCCCTTCCAGCTGCACCACCACAGGCTGCACCACCCTTTCCAGCTGCACCTCCCCAGTACAGTGGCTGGATGCCACAGGAGGAGAGGTGGACACATCCATCCACCTCCACCAGCTACTACCCTCCATCAGCAGCACCACCACCGCCAGGGAGGCAATGGCTGCCAGGGACAGTGGCCAACACCCAATATGGGCCATATGCCTCCCAGATCAACCCACCCTCCTGGATGGCTCCACAGCATGCCCCAAGGTATGATCCAAGGTGGGGTCCCACCACCTATCAGTGGCCACCATATGACCCTTGGCCACTGGACTACACACACCTGGGCCTGATTGGTGAGCCCCAGCGCCCCCTACCCAGGGACATATTCACACCTCCACCAGCACACACATCTCTGGGCAGCTCTGCATCACTTGATGTGGTGGGCATATGCCCATCATCTGCACCAGCCACTCCAACAGCAGCCACAGCACCCTCAGCAGCAGCAGAGGATACAGCACCTCCAGCAGCAGAGGAAACAGCACCTCCAGCAGCAGAGGAAACAGCACCTCCAGCAGAGGAGGAAACAGCACCTCCAGCAGAGGAGGAAACAGCACCTCCAGCAGAGGAGGAAACAGCACCCTCAGCAGCAGAGGAAGAAACAGCACCCTCAGCAGCAGAGGAAGAAACAGCACCCTCAGCAGCAGAGGAAGAAACAGCACCCTCAGCAGCAGAGGAAGAAACAGCAGCACCAGGGACACCGGGCACATCCACCTCCAGCACCGCACGCCTCACAGGGATGGAGGCGGAGTGTATGGCCCTTCAGAGGAGACTACTCCGGTCGAGCAGGAGTACTGACAGCAATATCACCAGGAGCAGGAGGCAATCCAGGAGGAACATTGTCCAATTGGAGAGCAGGATCCAAGGTTTGGAGTCGGAGGTGTCCAGGGGGAATACACTACTCCAGCAGCTCAGGACTGGTGTGATGGACATGTTAACACAGGTCCTTGTGGAGCTGAGGGAGATAAACCGCAGGGAGAACCTGAGGATGGAGAGGGAGAACTTGCGTTCCACTGAGGGGTCTACTGCAACCACCACCCCCTCTAGTGTTACCCCTGAAGCAACACCTAGGGGGCAGAGGGTTACCAGGAGATCCACAAGGGCATCCACCTCTGGCACCCAGGCTAAGGCCCCCCACCCAAAGAAGAAAAAATGAAAGGCCCAACCTGTTAAGTTTCCCCTCAATAAAGAAAACATTTTTTTTTTAATTCCAGTCTGATCTGTTGTGTCTTCAGTTATGGATTGGGTGGCAGGGTTGTCTCCAATGCATTGCCATACAATGCAGTGAACACAACCTCTGCCTATGTGAAATGTTAGTGGGATGCTACAACATGGGTTCACACACACACCGTTGTACAAATTCAACTTGTAATACATCCCTGGAGCCATATTACACCACTGTGTTATATGGCGGTGTTGTGTGTTGAATTTGAACAACAAAACATACCCCTTAGCACAACAAATTGTACAACACTGAACATTTGTCTACATCATGTGCTGTGTTTAACCCTTTGAGTGCCAGAGTGGTAGACAACGCATTGTCAAGAAATGCGTTGGGGACCACTCTTGCACTCAGTGGGTTAATGGGATAACCAGACAAACAGCTCTGTGATTTAGCAGGGACATTATAAGCAGGATAGATAAATGGGACATGTATCCATGTTGTCTTGGATTCACACACTCATTGTGCAACTGACTTACTGAAGAAGCCAATGTTTTTAACCTAGGATTTCAACGTGTAGCACACACATTGATATCCTGGGCTGAGCATTGGGGTCTCCTGTAAGTTGAGTTGCTGTTTCCCTAAGGGTGTAACAGACTTCACCAGTGATAACACATGTCCACTTAGTCTGGTTGTTCGTTAGCCCATGTACTGAGATATGTCAAAGTGGAGCAAAATCTCCGAACATGGATTATACTGAGCAATACAGATACTGTGGACAGGTATTCACTGTGGAAGTATGTCCCCTGTATCACCTCTTCATCACTCCCACAACACATTGGTGCATCACTGCCACCATCATCTGTTTGCATTGATACATCACAGAGTCCAGTCACTGGCAAACAAGTGGTGGACTCCTGTGATGTGGGTGTTGCCTTTCCATGTATGGGGCATACTCTACCCTGGGTGTGGTAACACATTGACATATGTGTTCTCAAATATATCCTCCTACAGACACAGATAGAATGGTGATGGTTCATCTTTATTGTGTCTCAAAGTACATTAGAATGTACATGTGTTTTGTGTGTGTATTGCCTATATGCATTGAACACCTGTATGAGAACACTAAATGTACTTTGAAACTAAATTGTAATACTTCAGTAACACTGCTGCCCTGCTCATGTGTTGTCCATGAGGTTTGACAACTCTGTAGCTGAGCATCCTGACTGTACAGGTTACAACACTCAAGAATTAGTGTTTTCTGTGTCTCTATGAGAATGTTCCAGTAGAGGTTTGTGTGAACCTCAGGTCAAACTTTGCATCACCAACAACATCACCATAAACAGCAAGGGGTGATCTTCATGAAGGTGTTGTCAAGACATCAATCCAGTCACATGGAAGATCTTCAGTTCAAGGATGGATCATGTTACGGATGCCTGCGGGACAAGAGGACAGGATTTGGAGCAGTAGACCTGAACTGATCATCAAGCAACAACAATTTAGTCTTTTTCATCCCCTCAGTTTTCACAGTTACAGGTGAGTGCACAAACCATTGCTTGACAATGTGTTGTGTACTCATCTGTAACCAATTCTGTGGGGAACTAAGGACATGTGCATCAGTCCTAGGGATATGTGCCCCTGACATGTATACACACATTAACAAGTGTTCTGAGAGCTCCATGGAAGTAATGACATTGTGCTGCCACTGTGAAAGTGACAGTGGCAGCCCAATGTCATTTGTTCCATGGAACTGTTAGGACACATTTGTTGATGTGTGTATTCATGTCAGGGGCACATACGTCTGCACACTCACAGGTCTGCATGGAGTCCGTGGTAATCTGATCTACGTCTCATGACCTCTACATTGTGTGCCCATACCACTGTACATCCACCCCTGTGCTGCTCTTCTCAGCTGTAGCACAGTACAGGTCCCATATTGAGTCTGATGTCCCTTCTCATGCAAATCATTAGATAATACTCTTTCACTACTGGGCTAGCATGGTTGTTCAGGCTCTAATCATGGCATATCCAGTTAGTTGCTGTCAATCAAGCCGTGTAAGGTGATGAACATGGGTAATATGTTGTACCTTGTTTCTCCTGAGGGTGTGCGTGATATCCTTGGGGTCTGTATGTCAACGTGGAGAGTGGAATGGAGGATGGTTGCTGAGTCCACACACACAATTTTCCACGTCCACTGCCAGTGCAGTGCTGTGTCACTGTTCCTGTGGGGTGAGACAGAACAAAATGTGCAGTGTGGTTAGTGTCACAGGACTGCTGGGGGACTTGCATGGATTGTTTGCATGCCTGTGTTATACTCACAGGTGAAGTATTCCGTGATGAGCCTGTCTCTGATCTGTGCCCCTCTCATGGTCTCCTCCACATGCCCGATGTCCATGGGCACTTCCTGTATGGGGGGGTCCGGGATGTGCTCCAGCAGCCTGGTGTCCACTGCGATATTGTGCAGTATTGCGCACGCCACAATGATGTCACACACCTTAGCCGGTGCATACTGCAGTGCTCCCCCAGAGTGGTCCAGACATCGGAATCTTGACTTGAGGAGCCCAAATGTCCGCTCAATAGCATTCCTGGTTCTGGCATGAGCCTGGTTGTAGCTTTCCTGGGCATGTGTTTGGGGATTGGCCAGAGGGGTCAGTAGCCAGGACTTGCATCCATAGCCAGCATCACCTGTGTAATGTGAGTGACATGGTGAAACAGGGAGCACATGTTGTGTGAATGATGTTTTGTGTGGTGGACGTAGTAGGTGTGGGTCAGGTGCATGCTGAGCTGAGTGGTGTGTACGCCTGTGTATGTGGTGTGATTTTGTTTTGTGAACTCACCCAGTAGCCATCCCCCTGTAAAGGTTCCATTCTCAAAATCTCTGTGGACTGAGGAGTTTTGTAGAATGTATGCATCATGTGTGCTGCCAGGATATTTTGCACAGACATTCATGATCCTCATGTTGCTGTCACACACCATCTGCACGTTGATGGAGTGGAAGTTCTTCCTGTTGATGAATATCTGTGCGTCACGTGCTGGGGCCTTAATCCGGACATGGGTGCAATCTATAGCACCCATGACCCTGGGCATGCCTCCCTTTGCGTAAAAGGCCTGCTTGACGTGTATCCAGTCCATGTCGGTGGTGGGAAAATGTATATGGGTACTGGCCTTGATTTTGAGGGCTGGCAGGACCTGGGCCAGCACTCTGGAGAATGTGGCCTGGGACATGCCAGATGCGTAACCCTCAGTGGACTGGAAGGCCCCGCTTGCCATGAAGTGTATGGCACAGAGTAGTTTCTGCAGGCCAGTTAGGGCATGGTTGTGGATGTAGATGGGATCCACCTGCTCCTTGATGACCTCATACAAGGCAATGATGCTGTCAGGCCTCAACCTGTAGCGATCAATGACCTCGTCATCAGCCATTCCAAAGAGTGTGACCCTTGGGCGGTATACCCTGGGCCTTGGTGGTCGTCTATACATCCTGTGCCCTCCAGGTGGGGATGGACTCCTGTGTGGCTGCTGAGCCAGAGCCTCCTCACTTGCAACAGGTGGAGGCTGTTGATGAGGCGTGCTTGGGGTTTGCTGATGTTCCCTAGCTCTCTCCCTTGCACGCCTTCTCCGCAGTCTTCGCAACAATATGTAACCCAACATACTGTTTGCTCTATCTGTCTCTCTCTCTCTCTCTACCTCTCTCTCTCTAGCTCTCTCTCTCTAGCGCGCTCTCTCTCTCTCTCTCCCTCCCTGAGTGGAAAACAAGCCACAAGTGAGTGTGTTGAGTTGTCCCTTTAAGTACTTGCTAGGGCGTTGTGTAGGTGTGGTGATGAGGTGAGTGCTGACCAATGGAGAGTTGTTTGTGTCCAGGTAAGTGTTTGCAGGTGTGTGTGTGTGTGTTATAAGATGTGGTGTGTTGTGCTTGTTCTGTGTGTGCCATTTGCGGGCGTGCAGTTGTGGGGTGCAGGTCGCGTGTTGATGTTGCCCAGGTGAGCTTGTATTTGCAGGGTCCGCTTTGTGTGATGACCCCCATTGTTCCGTGCCATGTTGTGTTGTTGTTTTTTTGTGTGTCATTGTTCCTGTGGTGTTGGTTGTTGTTTTGTGTGTAGTGATTTGTGTTGTATGTGCATGTTTTTGTGTTGTTTTGGCATTGCACGGGTTAATTTTCCCATTTACATGGTTGTGCGGTAAGCCTTTTGTGTGTTTTCCTCTGTAACGGGTGTTTAGTTTTGGCCGTTAAGTGTCTAACGTGTGTGAGAAGTGGGTCTTAACTTTTAGCCGTTAGGTGTGTCTTTTTTTCAGCCGTTATCAGTACCGCAAGCCTTTGAATAGCTCTGGGGTATGTTGTTCCATGTTGTTCCATGCGTCTGAATGCACGTAAGTGTAGCGGCCGTAGGAATTGTGCAACTGCCGTTAGCTGTTGTTTAGACGGATCTTTGAATTGCAACATGACACTTAACGCACCCGTTAGTGTTTTTTTTGGTTAACGGCTGCCTTTAAATCGAGCCCTTGGTCTCCCTTACATGTCTCATGGATGGGTAGAATAAATGCTTTGAAGATGAACGTGCTCCCACGCTTGTTATATCTTTTTCAAACTTTACCGATTAAAATTCCAGTGGCCTTCTTTGCTTCTCTTCGGTCTCTGATTTTGAAGTTCGTTTGGGCTGGCAAGAAACCGAGAATTCGGTTTGAGCTTCTGACACGTTCCAAATTGCGGGGAGGTCTTGCCCTTCCGTGCCCCCAAACATACTATCGGGCATCTCATCTCCTTCGTATGCTTGAGTGGATCTATAAACCCCCTCATAAGTCATGGATAGATGTTGAAGCTGCCGGGTCTTCTGTACCACTACATTTACTTCCCTGGATTTCACCACACCATGCTCGACGACTCTCTGCAGCTCAGCCACTTACATCTGCTACGATTTGGGTTTTTCATGCTGCCTCTAGGAGTTACCGTCTCACCACATACCCTTGCCCACTTACCCCCTTTCGACACAACCCTGATTTTCCCCCGGGCCAGAGTCCCGGTGCGTTTCTTACTACATCTTTGAATGGCCAGAGCGCGTTAGTTGACTTTCTTTCCCCCGATGCCGTGCTACGATCCTTGTCTGATCTCTTACCAAATCGTGTCCCAACAGCTCTAGATCGCTTCCACTACACCCAGTTGGGGTATTTTCTTCGTTCTTTGACTCAGAAGCACAACCTGTTTCGGTCTCTCTCTCCTTTTGAGACCCTTTGTCGTGGTACGTCTCTTCCCTCACATGGCATTTCACTTTTGTACCGTGTACTTCTCGATCAGCGAGACTCTTCCACTCTGGCTTATGTCAGGAAATGGGAAACGGCTCTCCAGGTGTCGCTGAGTGAACAGCAGTGGGAGAAGATTTTTCTACTGACACATAAGTGTTCTTTGAACACTAAACTCCAGGAGTTGTCCTACAAGTTGCTTGCCCACTGGTACCGTACCCCGGCCTTGCTTCACACCTTTTCTCATGCCACATCCGACACTTGTTGGCGCTGTGGCTCTGCTCCTGGCACCATGCTTCACATTTGGTGGGATTGCCCCCTTATCTCCCCCTTTTGGTCCCGTATTCGCTCTATTCTACCTACTTTCACAGATACCCCTCCTCCTTTTCTTCCTGCGGCCTATTTACTCCATCATACATCTGTTTCAGTCTCCACGTATAAACGATCGATTATCAAACACTTACTAACCGCAGCTAAATCGTTGATCCCATTACACTGGGGCAAGACATCCCCTCCGTCTATTTGTGAGTGGGTCTCGCGGGTGGAAAACATTCGCTCCTTGGAGGAGCTGGTCATGAGATCGGATGGTCAGTGGGACCGTTATCTCGGTACTTGGTCGGCCTGGATGCTGTTTTTGGAAGACCCGCAGACACAAGTGCTCCTAGATGGATCTTCTTCCTAAAAAAATTTTTTCCCTTGCCCCTGGATCTAACCCCGCTGTATCACCTATCACCCTTCCTTCCTCCATTCCCCCTCCAGTGTCCCCCCCCGCTACGTTTTTTTTTTTTTTTTTTTTTTTTCTGTATCCCTATTCCTCTCCCTCCTACTATTTACAATTCATGTTTTTATTTTTTTACCAAATTTTGTGTGAAAAGACTGCGTACATATCCGCTATTGTGTAGCACAATGACGCATTATTATGCCTCAATGCAGCAGGCCTGTGTGTCTGTCTCAGCAGTGTTTTACTGGAGTGATGCTGCTTCTATACTCTCCTATTATTATGTTACGCTCGATTTCTCCAATTTTTCTTTGTATCCTATGTACCACAATGTTTTTGCTGTTTTCCGCTGAACACTAATGTGTTTGTTACTCCTGTCTCCCATTCCCTCCCCCTCCCTTTCCCCTTTTTTGTTTTCTGTTCCCTTCCCTTCCCCCCTTTATATTCCTTTAAAAACTAATAAACTTTTATTTACAAAAAAAAAAAATAATCACCTTATAGTCAAAATGTGCAGGTCTCATATATAGTGTGATATACACAACTACTAGACCTGCACATTAAGACTTAAAATGCAGTCCCAGTGTATGATTATAATTCAGATGACAAACAAGAAACATACAACTGACTTATAAGTCGCATACAAATGCGGACACAGTCAACAATGAAAGGCAATATGCCAAGAAAGTTTCACAAAGCCGACCTAGCTTTACTGAAGTTATCTGGTGTCTGGTTCCGGCACCAAGTGGGTCCACAAACCAAATGACAACCAGTTAAACAGTGCAGTTTGCCGAAATATGTCCAGCAAACTGCACTATTATCTACTTGATATATGCCGAGATTGAAATCGGCTTGTCGTGAATAAAATATATACACTGGGACTAGATCAAAAAATCCGTTAACCTGCACCCTTAAATTGCAGAATCAATGCGGTAAATCTAATTAACCCTCGGTTAATATGCTGTCTAGCTGATAATAATCTGGGCAGAATCACAAAATAATCCAGTATATCAGTAATTATCCTGGCTAATACAGAACTCCACACAGGAGCCTATCTAACTAATCAGGAAAGCTATCTGAATAACAAACTGAATACCGGGGCTTGTCCGGCTTGCCAAATGAAAATTACATGTACTAAACTGTCAAACTAACACAAAGTCAATCGGCTATCTATCTAATGTTAGAAAAAATATACCGGGGCTGATCCGGCTTGCCATCTAACTACCTGGCTAGAATTAATCTAAATGTCGGAGCTATTCCGGCTTGTCAGGTAAAGATAAGTACCGGGGCTAATCCGGCTTGCCGTCTAACTGCCTAGTTAAATTCAAACTAGATACCGGGGCTATTCCGGCTTGCCAAGGAGTGCAGACGGATATGAGATGAAAGCAAAAAATGCCTAAACTGCCTGACGTACGTTTCGCTGCTAAAGCTTTCTCAAAGGCATAATGTCAAACGCCGCGCTGTTTCGCGGCTGATATTTAAAAGACCAGACCCGGCCCCAAAAATGGGTGGATTGATTCTAATTGGACCATTAGTCCGTTCATCTCAACATTAAAATGATACAAAGTATGGCAATATCGTGCCAAACTCTGATCAGCATAAAACAAATCAACAACCATATAGGTGATAAATGAGACAAACTGCAAAGGATTAATAAATGAAATAAAACAAATACAAACATTCAATCCAATTCTAATTGTCGTTATATACTGCAAACCAAGATCTCCAAAAAGTGGATGATAGAAAAATTACTTATATTGATATAAATTCACATCACTACATACCAACTTATTGCAAATTGATACTAAGGTTCCATTCTTCATTTAAGCCTTGAGGGGACAGTGTATTTAAAAGAAAAATCCAACGATTCCCTTTTCTTCAACCAGATTTGTATCTAATTGCAAAGGTTATCTCCTAGATCCGATTTCCTTATTTTATACCCCAGCCTTCTGTGTGGTAATGTATCAAATGTCTTTGCAAAGTCTAGATATACTACATCAACTGCCTTGTCTTGCAAGTAGTCACCATTGTCCCCTGAAATTGTCACTTAATGGTATGGCAATAAGGTAGCATGTATAACTTTTGAAGACATGAAATGTTGTCCTGGATTACAGTGCAGTTCATAACTATCAATTTCTCCAAAGACTTCAAACACAATCTATATTTTTAAACCCATGATGATAACACATCAGCTGCAGGGGGCAATTGTTTGAAAAGTTCAATTTGAAATTCAAATAATCTAGCTATTATAATGAGCCAATATCGCTGTAGGACATAATTTCAAGTTGTCAGGATTTTTTCCATTGGTAATGGGGTCCCAGTAAGTGGGGTGTATGTAATAAATACACATTTTATCGGTCAGCATTGTTTGAGTTGTATTCTCTGTAGAATACATGCAAAATCAACATTCCTTTACTTTTGCACTACAGTTAAAGTTCCATTAATGAGAATGTTTTAAAAGAAATAGCATTTCACACCTGTAATGCGGTAATAATTACATTAAGGCAGCAGATGTAAAACTCAAAAGAGCTGTTTCTCTATAAAATATTGCAATGTGCTTATGCAATTGGTTAAAAGGATACTAATACTTCATATGTAAAAAATAAATAGTGTTTATTCCCCCGAGTACATCAAGGGTACTCCCACTGCTGAAAGATGTTTTATTAAAAAGATATTATATCTCAAACTTGAATTTTTTTAAAGGGATAGTAACGTTTCATAATAAAAGCAGCTCCAATTAATCATCATAGTATTTGGACTTTGGAGAGTGTTATTTCAATTCTGTCAGAGTTGTAGTTCAAGAGTAATTCAATGACAAAGTATCCCACCCCGCCCATTTTACTGATGTAACACTGCTCAGCCAGATCAGAAGGGAGGTGCCCAGGTAGACTGCAGAGAGGGACAATCTTTAATTAAGGTAAGGGAAAAACCTATTCCTTTTACTTTATGAAGTAACCTCTTGTAAGGCACAGTACCAAAGGCATTCAACCCTTTGAATGCCAAAGGGGTATGCAATGCATTGCAAAGTAATACATTGTGTACCCCTCTGGAACTCAAAGGGCTAATAAATCCAACTGTACTGCAGCTAGAACAATATTCTTGCTGAAGTTACTACCTACCCTATCATAAAAAGCAAGTGTTAATGCATCCTTCATGAAACCATTCTGACTCTTGCTAATAATATTGCTGTTCATAAAATAATCATGAATAATATCCCACTATCCCTTACTAACCATTTTACCATCTTACCAAGCTTAGATTTTGCCCCCTTTTTGAATAATGATACTAAGTCTGCTTTCCTCCAATCACACAGCAGTATTACTAATGATGTGAATCAATAAAGATTAAGAATAATGGCTTTGCTATTACTGACCTATGCTATATAAGTACCACTGGA
Organism: Rhinophrynus dorsalis; assembly: GCA_037306005.1. Lineage (NCBI taxonomy): Eukaryota > Metazoa > Chordata > Amphibia > Anura > Rhinophrynidae > Rhinophrynus > Rhinophrynus dorsalis. The sequence goes on along the minus strand of CM074721.1, from coordinate 262,875,396 downwards.
TGTATGCCATCAGGTTCAGGTGCTCTATTCACATTAACCTTTTCATTTCTCCTTTGAATTTCATCCAGTGTGAACCATGTACATGATTAAGGAATGCTGTAATTCTGTTTTTTATGTATCTTTCATTTTTGTTTTCTCCATAAAAACAGAAAATAATGTGTTTAAGGTGTTTGCCATCTCCTTACCCTCTTTAATATACTTACCTGTCCCAGGTTCAATATTTTCATTCATCTTTTGGCTTTTTTTTTCTTTTCTAACGTGTTTTTATTTAGGACAAAAACATTATGAGTTTGCAGTCACAATTCATATTACAATGAAGAAACAATATATAAACTGTACAGAGTTAACAGTGTGAAGAAGAATGCTCATGTCCTGAGTTATCAGGAAAAAAAAGAAACTCAGAACCTTCTCTAAGATAACCTAACACCGGGCGCTGAGCCCCCACCTAAGCTACAAATCCCTGCAGCCCAGGCAGCACTCCCCCCTCCGAACCTGAACACAAGTATCATCTACCCCCCATTACTGTGCCAGAGAGAGATAGTCCCCCTCCAGTGGTTCCTATTCAACATAATTGTCATGTGATACAATCCTCTCTTATTCCAAAGGACAGACAGCCGTCCGTCATGCCCGGAGTATCCTGGAATGGTTATAAGTGATCCAGTTAGTCCAAATAATATCATACTTACTTGGATACCATCCCTTTTAGTGACTGCCAGCCACGTCAGCACCACCAACTTCCGTGCTATGACTATCAACTCCCTAATCAGAGTGTTTTTAGAAGAGAATGTAATTGATCAGTCAGGATGGACAGGATGCAGATGTTATGATCCAGGGGGACCCTCCACTGGTTCCCCCTCCTCTCCCTCTCAGGCCGATGCCCAATACGCAATGAGGGAATTTGAACAGAGACTGCCTTTATATATGGGCAGTCTCTGATCGAATTCCCTCACAGCCATTGGCTTACGCACATCCCAGCCAATCAGATTTGAGCAACTGTGCTTTAAACTGATTGGCTGGGATGTGCGTATATAAAGGCAGTCTCTGTTCAAATATCCTCATTGCGAATCGGGCATTGGCCCAAGAGGGAGAGAAGAGGGGAACCCATGGCAAACGGCACTGTCTCCACTGCCGCCGCCTCTGTGGCCTCACTGTCACGGTACTCAGCATAAATGAAGGACAGACACAGTATATGAAACATAAAACCACCTTTATTGAAAGTAAACAATAATGAATATCAATGCCCACACAACCCCAGACCCAAGACTATAATCTCTGGTCTACTACCTGGAGCTGCATGCTGTGCTGAGCGCTGGACCACAATCATGAGGATGACAGTGTAACCCTCTGAGACAGGCAACTCTACCATAAAGTCGATAGATAAATGTGACCATCGACTCTCCCCATTAGCAATGGGTTGCATTAGATCAACCGGAAGATGTCTAGGAGTCCTGGTCTACTCACAAGTGGAACATGCAGCAACAAATACGGAACAATCCGCCCTCAGGCTGGGCCACCAGAAGAGTCTGATCATAGATCATATCATTTGGTCTCTACCAACGTGCCCTGCAGCCTTAGCGGAATGGTACGTCTCCAGCAGTCTGGTACGGAGGGATTCAGGCGCAAAACACTTCCCATTAGGCTTATCCACTGGGGCAGAAGCTTGAGCAGCCAAAATCTCCTCACCCAACGGATATGTAATACTGGTAAGTATCATAGCCAAGATGCGGTTAGGAGGAATAATAGGTACCAGAATAGAATCCTCCTGGGACTTGTCCCCAAACTGTCGAGAAAAAGCATCTGCTATAAAAAAATTTTGTACCAGGGAGGTAGGAGACCACAAAGTTAAACCTCAAGAGGAATAGGGCTCATCTGGCCTGACGAGGAAACAACCTCTTCACCTCAGACAAGTATGTGAAGTTCTTGTGATCAGTCAGTATCAGGATTGGAACAGTGGTACCCTCCAGCAGATATCTCCATTTTTTGAAAGCAAGGATGATGGCGAGTAGTTCATGATCGGCCTTATCACATAAACTCTTGGCCTTAGACAATGTCTTAGAAAAAAACCCATACAGGAGCAAAGGTTTCCCAGGGCCTGCGCGCTGGGACAGTAAGGCGCCCACTCCAGACTCTGAAGCATCAGCATCCAAAGTGAAGGGCAGGGCGGGATTCGGGTGGGATATCTGGGCATTCGCAAAAGTCGACTTCAAGTCCGCAAATGCCATGAAAAAGCCCGCGGCCCCAGAGTCCAGTAGTGCCAGAGCCACCATTGATGGCTCTGCCCAAGATAATACTACTTCAAGAATAGGTTTGTCCTGAAGTCTATCTGGGGACTGTGAAATTCCACCCAGGGTCTGTCCCCTACATGACCCTAGGTGTGGGCGTTATCCGGCTGAACAGGACAAGCACGCAAAAAATGACCTGGCTCTCTGTAGTACAAGCAAATGCCCCTCCTCCTGCACTGAGCCCCCTCCTCCACCGAAAGGTGTGTGAAGCCTAGCTGCATCTGTTCTCTCCTGGCGGGGTCAGAAATAAGAGGTATGGGAGGCGAGGGAGGACAGGGTGGGGGTACGAAGCTAGGCGCCAACAGAGGCAAAGGTTTACGGACATGTTCCTTGGATGAAGGCCTCTCACAAATTGTCGTATCTATCAAGATGGTGACTGAGATTAGCTCCTCCAGATCACCAGGCAGGTCTCAGGCTGCCGTCTCATTCATTAATGGCATCACACAAGCCCTGGGAGAAGGCTGCTGCAAGGGCTTAATTGTTTCATTCTACCTCCGCTGCCAGAGTACAAAACTCTATAGCTTACTCTGCCACTGTATGTGAGTCCTGCCGTATTGTAGTGAGTTGTTTGGCAGAGGAGGTTGAGGCCACAAATTCAGTAAAGTTTTGAATCATGGGTTTCTCAGTCTCCCATAGTGGGCTGGCCCATGCCAATGCCTTTCCAGACAGGAGGGAGATCAGGAATCCTACCTTACTTCGCTCAGTAAGGAAAGCAGGAGGTACCATCGCCCAAAAAATTATCAGCTGATTCAGGAGACCCCAGCACAGAGTAGGTTTCCAATCATATCTTTGGGGTAATGGAACGGAGCCCGACAAACCTCTAGTCATGCCAGCCTCAGAGGTTGTGGCCACAGCTGGCGCAGTTACTGGAGGCGCCGCTGGTTGTTGGAGTTCGTGATCTAGGTGAGCCGTGCGATTTTACAGTGTCTGCATGGCGAATGACAACTGATCAATTCTCTGATCCTGAGAATCCATCCTGGATAAGATGCTTATATTAGGTGGACTGTACCTTCAGAAGACATGGCCCTTACATACTGTCATGGTACCCAGCATAAATGAAGGACAGACACAGTATTCAAAATGTAAATCCACATTTATTGAAAGTAAACAATAATGAACATCAATGCCCATACAACTCCAGTGTAACGGTTTTATGGACACTCAGACACGGAAGGTTTAGGTAAAATGAGCAGGAACGTCTTCCAATCCGGGTCGGTAAACAGAGCAGGAATGTCAGTCAATCTGGGTCGGTACACAAAGCAGGAACGTCAGCCAGGCCAGGTTGGTACGCAGAGCAGGAACGTATACAGGCAGAGTAGTCAGGCAGTCCAGGTCATACACAGGAATCACACGAATATTGGAACAAGCGCTTAGCAACGGGAACACCACGAAAGGGCACCACAGAAGTGACAGGGCTCAGTATTTAAGGGCTAGCACTGGGCGGAGCAAAGCCACGTTAACCAATAAAAGACATCAGGAAGTAGCACTGTCAAAATGTCGCCAGCAATAGCACAGGCACAGTGATAGTACCCCCATCTCAAAGACCCCCTCCCTGAGAGGAGGGACCCGGCTTCTGAGGGTATTTGGCATGAAATCTGCGCAGCAACCTAGGAGCATGGAGGTCATTCTGATTTACCCAGGAATGCTCTTCAGGGCCATAGCCCTTCCAATGAACCAGATATTGCAATCTCCGTCTGAACCTTCGGGAGTCAATAATATTTTGAACCTCGTACTTATCCTGACCTTGCACCTGAATAGGACCAGGGACCACAGGAATGGTAGTATAACGGTTGCATAGCAATGGCTTCAAAAGGGATACATAGAACACATTGTGAATCTGCATGGATGCTGGGAGATCCAGGGCATACGAGACTGGGTTAATTTTGCGGATAACTTTAAAGGGACCGACAAACTGAGGAGCCAATTTATTGCAAGGAACTTGCAAATTGAGGTTTCTGGAAGATAGCCATACCCTATCCCCAACCTGGAAGGAGACTGCCGGCAACCGTCTGCTATTAACGTGACACTGATAACGCTGGAACGAAGTACTGAGGGTCCTCTGTACTTGTGCCCAAGTGGAGCGAAGTTGCCTGATATGCTCATCCAGAGCTGGAATCTGCTACGTCTGAAATGAGTTCGGAAGCAAACATGGTTGGAACCCGTAATTGATGAGAAAAGTGGAGCTCCCGGATGTTGAATTAACCGCACAATTCCTGGCGAACTCTGCCCACTGCAACAGGTCGACCCAATTGTCATGATGATCGGACACGAAACAGTGTAGGAATTGTTCCAATCCTTGATTGGCATGCTCGGCGGCCCCGTGGATCTGGGGATGGTAGGCAGAAGAAAAGGAAAATTGTATGCCCATTTGATCACAGAATGCCCTCCAAAATCTGGACACAAATTGGCTCCCACGGTCCGACACCAGCACCCTGGGTACACCATGCAACCGAAATACTTTTCTGGCAAAGACAACAGCCAACTCCTGGGTAGAGTTAACGTTAACCAACAAAAGGCATCAGGAAGTAGCACTGTCAAAATGTCACCAGCAATAGCATGGGCACCGTGATACCCAGGCCAATGACTATAATCTCCGATCTACTACCCGGAGCTGCACACTGTGCTGAGCACTGGATTACTGCGCTAAACGCAGTGTAATGGAAATGTCCCACCACTGAGAGCCTGTAGACAGGTCTAAAGTCTTAAACAGGGAACGCAACTGGAGGAAACAGGGAGCAAGAAAGACTGAAGCAGCGAGCTCAGGTGTGAATGGTAAGACCACTGGGGAATGCAAAGAGTGAGTAGTCAGCCAGAGCCATAGGTCAGAACTGAGTGGGTAGTCAGACAAGCCAGAGACTACTAGGAGTGAGTTAGTCATCCAGAGCCACTGGTCAGAACCGATGTGGGTAGTTAGACAAGCCGGGGTCATACAAGGAGCAAGTAATCAGGCAGGCATGGGTCACAATGATACACAAGAGCAGCAAATGGAAACACCACGTAAGGGCAATGACTACTAGGCCCAAAGAGGTTATAAAGGAACAGCTCAAGGCGGGAATCAATCAGGCAAATGAGACTAGGCCATAAACAGGCACACGTACCCATGCCCGTTCTAGTGACATCAGAATGCATAACTAGCCGACAAGTATACCGGCCGACATCACAACAGAGGAAGGAAGCACAGGATAGCTTAGGCCACTAAGGGAGACTGTGACACTCACACAGCAGCGGAGACAGTTAATAAAGCTAAGCATAATATTATTATATATATTTTTGTTTCACATATCTTATTGGCACATGTTTTATTAGAATAATGGCTTATTTTAAGACACGTAAGTGAGGCATACTTATATATTCCTGGGCACTGAATACATTGTTTAACCCTTTGAGCCCTGAGAGGTCTGCAACACATTGCTCAAGGGGTTAAACAATGTAATAGTTTATTCGTTTTATTAACCCTTTGAGTGCCATAGGGCCATGGAATGCATTGCAATGCAATGCATTCCGTACCCCTTTGGCACTCAAAGGGTTAATACTTTTTTTTTTTTTTTTTTTTTACATTTACAGCAAGAAGAAAGAAGACTGAAGAGAAAGCAGAAGATAGAAGAAAGAAGAGAAGAATGAAGAGAAGGCTGAAATGAAGACAAAAGTGGATGACAGGTAAGTTTAACACAGGTTAGTTAACAATCGATGCTTGACAGTATGTCAGGCACGAATCATTAGCTTTTTTTTCCTTTGAAATTCTGAATAGCACCACTGTTTAGTGGCGTTTTGGGAACTTAATGCACAAAACGGATGTTTCTCCGCCAGACCTTTTCTATGGCTTAAAGTCTGTTGTGCTTTAAGCCGGTAGGACATTTGGATACAGACTAAGACATTTTCTTTTGTCAGTTGGTATCCAGTTTGCCCTACTGGCTTTTTTTATCTCCAACATTTGGATCGAGCCCTATATCTGAAGAATAAATGATTCTGTCAGCACACTAGACTCCTTTAAGATATTTTGATTAATTTAATCATGTTTGTTTCTTACACTGGTGTACACTATAATAGGAAATTAAAATTAAATGAGTGCAGATAGGACATTCTGAATACAAAAGGGAGAAAACTTTCATCCTGCATTCAAGATGAGTATGATCTTGTGTAGAAAATTCACTGAAAGGGCCAAATCACACATAGATTTTCCTGGGAACTCATAAGAGAAAATCTCCAGAGTCCACATGAGGGCAAGACCTCTGATGAAGTACTGGGGAGTTAAACCTATTTGCTCCACTCCTTAGTGTGCCTCTCCAAAGTACTTTTACTGTAGCAACCATTAAAAGTCATACTGTATTTTTACACCTCCTTATATCTTAATTTACTAATAATGGGATTTTAGTGTAACTGTTTCTAGTCTCTAATAGAATTTCCTTTTTAATTTTTTTGAATAATTCTCCAGCAAAACAACTGCACCACAAGAAACTAATAATACCCAAGTTCAAATGGGACTTTTAACTTAATGTGTGCTAGAGAGGTCTCAGGAACATTGCAGAGCAATGTGTTGGGGACCTCTCTATCATTCAGAGGTTAAAAGCTTCACTTGAATCAACAGAATGTTTATTTATCCCCTGCAGTGAAGTTGGATTGCCTTACTGTTGTCATAGATCTTAGTAGCTAAGCCTAACAGTGTTTACAATTATATATGATCTCTCAAATATCCTACCGTTCCATCCAGGACCAGATGTAGGATTTTTGAGTGATGTATCTTTGTACTTTTCCAGTGATAAATGCGTGAATATAGTTTGCAGCCTCTTGTGGATAAATGGTAGAATAATGAATATGGAAATATTCTGTCATAATTAACAAATGAACAACTTAGTATAATATTCTGGTAATATTCATTACAAAGATTTGTTAACAAATAACCAAAGTAGCTGCACTGCCTCAGAGTCTTGTCTGTGCAAGATAATTGTAAGGCCTACTATTTCTTTTAGAACAAGATGAGATTACTCCACCCACGTATAGATTGATAGCATATTTACAATGTAAAAAACACCAGCTGTCTTCCCTTCTGGCAGTTTCAAAAGATGGTAAGTCATGGTTGATAAATATTCCAAAACACACAAGTGGCTTGAAGATAAAAGAATAAAGACAGACTATTTCAGTAAAGAGCGTAATAATATCTTTTACTCAAAAGTTATATCTGCTTATCAAAATTAAAACTCTAACATATGATGGCATTTTGATTTTGTTTTTATTTGTTGTTTTATTTTTATTTGCGTATGTTAACCAAACCATCAAGGTGTTATCGCAGCAGTTAAACAGTATAGATGTCATATTATGTGTCCATGGTCTATTTGCACTATATTTAGTGAAGTACTGCCTTTACTAATATTTGACCTTTTGAGTGTCAAAGAGTTGCCCAATGCAGTGTAGATTTCACCTAAAAAAGTAAAGGGGGGAGACAGTTGGGTAAGTGGACAGGGATACCCTGGCAACTTACAAAACTGAAGAATCAGCCTCTGTCCCAAATACCTGATAATTAAGTATAGAGACTGGAGATTGTGGGGCACATCCAGACAGTTTAAACAGTAGAGATGTCACATTATGTGTCCATTGTCTATTTGAACTATATTTAGTGAAGTGCTGCCTTTACTAGTTATTTAACGTTTTAAGTGTCAAAGACGTGCCTTACGCATCATGGATTTCACCTGAAATGTGGGGAGGAGACAGTTCAGAAAATGGGCAGAGATACCCCAGCAACTTACAAAGTTGGAGAATCAACCTGTGTCCCAAAGACCTGGTAATTAACCCATTAAGAACCACTAGGTTTGGGGGTGGGTGGCCCCAGAGGACCAAGGCACTTTTTCTACCAATGCTTTCTGGGATGGCAGAGTAGTGTGCACTGCCATCCCAGAATTCCATGACATGCCAGGACCATCACCGGTCCCCTTAATGTCCAGACACATGTGACAGTCCTGGCACGTCATACATTGTTAATGGGTTAAGTCTAAAAGCTGGAGTATCAGAAGCACATCCAGAAAGTTTAATCAGTCACTGTGACCTATACTTATATAAGCAAATTGGACCATATGGAACATATAAAAATTCCTGGTAAATTAGGCTTTGAGCCCCTTGAATACTAGAGAGGTATCCAATGCATTGTGACGCTCTACTCACGTGCATGAGAATTTAGGAATTTTTATTTGTTGGTTTATTCCAAAATAACTCAGGTTTGTTTTTATAAATATAGGCCAGTGGGAGAGATGTATAAAAAGCTTTCTTAGTGTATGTTTAAGAATTTTTTCAAACATTTGCAACGGGTCATATTTATAAAGAAGTAAGATCATGTTTATAAATATGTCTATCTGAGATTATTCTGAGAAAATCTGCAGAAAATTCACACCTTTATTTTTTTTCCTTTATTGAAGTTCAAGAAATACAGTATTACAGAATGAAACACAACAGAAGTGGCTGGATGCACATCATTAAGAATATGAATAAAAAAGGCATACTAAGAAAACATATATTCTGGGTTAGGCAGATCACTGAATTCAACTAACACCAGCATGGTGTCAAAATGTGCTTTGTCTAACAATCAGAATCAAGTTACAAAAGGATCTATCCACAGAGATGTAATTTTCAACATAGAGACTGAAACAACAACTGGTGGGATTATGGATATGGAAACCACATCCATATCACTTATGGAAAGGTAAAGAGCAAATAGAAGAAGAATTAGTAAAAGATGCAGAGAAGAAAGAATCGAGAGAGAAGTAGAAGAAGTAGAGAGAGGGGGTGAAAGACAAAAGGGAAAAAGGGAGGAGGAGAGTGGGGGGTGCCGGGCAATTCCTCAAAGGTCAAGACCATCCGGCGATCAGCTAGAGTAAAGTAACTGGGCTATCAATCAAGCTACCCATTTGAATTGGCAGTGTCAGCATAATATGTCTCCCATGGAGACCAGATCTCGCCAAAAGCCCCCAGCTATTGGTCGCCAATGCATGTACGTGTTGTTAAGAGTAAAATGAGTGAGTGCGATCGATCCACTGGTGCAAAGTTGGGGATGCAGTGTGTTTCCACAGCAGAGGAATAAGACATTTTACAGAATTTGTTAAAATAAAGAAGAAGGAGCATTGTGGTTTTGAAGGTTTACAGAGGAGTGGTAATGCTAAAGAGAAGAGGATCAGCCCAGGGTCTAAGGGTACTTCAGTTTGCAGTATCTTAGATAGTGCAGCAACACCCATACAGTAAGAGTGTATGGGAAGGCATTCCCCACCACATATGGTATGAGGTGCATTTCCAAAACAACAGCAAAATGTCCTGGTCCATACAATGAAGGTGGAAAGGAGAGAGGTGCCACCTAGTAAGAAGCTTGAAATTGCATTCCCTTGTAGCTGTGTCTCATGCAGTTTTCCAGAGCGTTTCTCCCATTTTTACCCATGCACTCTTAAGTGAGAGGATGTGAACTTCAGCCTGCCACTCTCTGATGAAGTGCGGGCATGGAATCTGTTGCACCATTATAAAGAATCTATATAACTTGGAGAGGGAGCGTAGTGTTATATTAGGTGTCAAGAGTAGTTGCTCAAAATCCATGAGATCTCTATCACGGTAGCCCTCTGCTAACAGTTTAGTGCAGAAACCCCTAAACTGCAAATATTGCCAACGAGAGGATTTGGGAAGATTGAAACGATCAGTCATGGTGTCAAATGAAACTGGGGTTTGAGAGCGCATCATGTATATGTCTAGAGAACGCCCAATGCCAAATGGTGATAGAGTCGTCGATGTAGCCAGGCAGAAAATCTGGGTTGCGAACGATTGACATCATAGGATATGGGTTAGGAATCACATTGTAAAGTTTGTTGACGGACATCCAGACCTCTAATAAGTGTCCCAAGATTGCGTGTCTCCTCATCTTCAGAGGAAGAGATGTGGGGTAAACCAGAATAAGTGGGCAAGGTCGATAGAGGGGCACACCCAATGAGAACACTGAATCCATTGACGTTCTGGGGAGTGTCTACATTCTAGTAAGTAAGATAATGCAGCGGCCTTATAGTAAGAGTGAACGTGTATCATACCCAAGCCTCCAGCAGATGGAGGTTGTATCAAATATCTCCAGCCTAGCCTGGGGGTCTTGTATTTCGATATGAAGGTGGACAAATCTCTCTGTAGTTTATCCAGGTAGAAACAGGGAATTGTTTTAAAAATATAGAGAATCTTGGGTAAGATTACCATTTTCAGTAGGTTCACTCTACCCAACCAAGAGACAAACATGTTATTCCAGGTGTTGAGATCCCTAGAAATGGAGGTTAAGAGAGTGGACAAATTACTTGTAAGAATGGCACACTTGAGAATATGTTTTCACATACATAGCTGTCACTATATACTTCCATTAGGAACAGGTTACAACTTGTACTACTAGACATTAAGATTTAATCACTAAAACATCCTTTATTTTAGGCTCAGTTGGCAAATGTCTTTATAAATATGCTGCAACACAATTCTTATTTGGACAAGACCATTTCTAATCCACTTTTCAAAAAAGTCAACTGACTAGAGATAGTATTTAGCGAAAACCTAGCTAAATGTTTATTCATACCAATATGTGAGAATTTTACAGACCGTTTCTTTATAACTCCAGCTTTATACATCTCTCCCAATGTTTGCAAGTAGATCTCTGCAGATCTCACTCAGGCCATTGTGGCATAAGTCAATTACATTTAATAACGTATATTCTTGTATATTGTATACGTGTATATTTAATATACTTTCTGTGTGCCAGCTGTGTGTGTGTTTCCTTTGATAATGATATGATTGATACCTATGGGATTGTAGTATTAATACTATATATATATATTTTTTTTTTTTCTGTAGGTAAACATGGCGTCTTGTCATGGATCCTCACACAGTATTGGTTACTGGTTAGCTGTCTTTGAGATGACAGTTACAGGGTTAATTGTTTAGCCTCAGTTTAGGTTTTTCTTTTTTCCATTCTGATAAGCTCTTTTGGGTATGTTTGAAGATTCAGCACTTGATTGCTTTGTTTTTTCTTTTAAATTAGGAACGATTACTATGCACCCGGTGTCTATGATAAAGCACAGATGAAGAGCAAAACGTGTAAGACAATGTCGAAGTACCCGCTGTGTTAAAATGTATCCTATGCTCCATCTCTGTCAGATACATGCCACTTATGATTTTATTATCAATAATACCAGTTTGCTGATTTTATGAAGCTGGTTGGAATTTGATTAAGAGTGCTGCCAATTTTACGTTATTGAATCTATCCACAGGACTGGAGCACCTGTATTCAGCTTTGAGCATCCGGACTGTCATACAGTGGTGAGTGGGCTCTGGGTATGATTAAAAGTCCCCAGATGGGAATAATTAATAGCTTTTGAGAATTTAGCCTTTATGTTTGAGTGGTACAGTGGGGGCACTTTATGATAATTTTCTACACATCATGCTAAGTAGTATCCTTGCTAGAAGTGTCTCCAATGTGTGGGCCCTGCACATATTTATTCATAGCACAGTGTATGGTAATATTTGCCCAGAAAAGTAAGTGTTTAGCATAAAACTCCATAATGTGTCATCAGCAAATAAAGGTTCTTTAAAAAATATATATATATATTAAAAACATGTACAATTTGGGGTTACAATAGGTGTGACAAAAGTGCTCATTGAACAAGGGTTCATGTGGATCAGGGGGCACCACTATTTAATACATTATTCCATTATATATAGTTTTGAAAAAAAAAAACTTGTGCAACATGTAAGCAGATCTGAATTACCTGTACAACAAAGTGACCAGATACCACTATGAAAAATACATAATGCATGGTTGCACCTGTTCCAGTGTATTCTCTGAGAATATACATTTCATAGGTGTCCTTATTAAAAAAAAAATAAAAAACGTTAGTGCTTCTTCTGATGAGTAAAAGTAAAACAATGGTTACACCGATTGCTGTGAGATGCTTCATTCAAAAGTTATTACAGCCCAGACTTGACGTAGTTTATTTTTAATTTCAACTGTTAGCAAGAGTGCTAACTGGTGTCCAGAAGGTTTTTTTTCCCTCTATAAATCTGACCTTGCTATTGGGAAGAGCGGGAATGCCCACTCACATCATCACTGATATCAACAACAGACCTGTGGTTTTCCCAGTCCTCCTCAAGCTGTGACATCTGAGAATACCTTCTAGAGGGAGGGAAAGCAATGAGTACCTTCCTGTAGCCGCTACTGATTGTTACACTGTCATGTAAAGGATCAATTCCAGGGGGCATCAGGAGGGGTACTGATATCCACAGCAAGGCCTGAACAAATACATATAAAATAGAAATCTAACCCTGCATGTGCCATAGGGGTGTCAGTCAACCCTCTAGCATGCACACACACACTGCCTGTTTCACCAATCTGGTTCCACTGTCCACTGGTAGTCACAGATCCCACATGCATTGTCTGGTTCCACTGTCTTTGGGTAGTCACAGATCCCCACTTACACTGTCTGACCCCCTCAGCCTGGTTCAACTTCCCACTGGTAGTCACAGATCCCCACATGTACTGTGTCCCCCCCCAGTCCCAATGCCAAATGGTATTCACATATCTCCACTTTTACTTTCAAGGGCGAGTTAGCCCTGCTCTGCAATGTATTGCCCATTTCCCTTGCACTTAAAGGGTTGAAAAAGATCTGCACATGCTGGACTCATGTATGTATTGGTCAGAGTAGTTATACTTCTGCAATTCTTCCTAAAATGACGTGAAATTCAGGTAGAGTTTTCCTGTGGCTTTTAACATTCAATGGGCTTTAAGAAGGAAGCTACAGGTACAATTTTGGGGAAAACTAACAGGACACCTGGGGAAAATACAAATTTCCATTTATTTTAATGCAGTATTTACCCCCTTGCATACTAGAGAGGTCTCTAATACATTTTTAAACAATGGTTTGGATACCTCTTTGGCATTCCAGGGCTAAAACCCCCAATTTAACTCAATGGTTATTTTTTTTTCTTCCCAAGCTGGTATGCTCCAGAATTGCACCTTTTTAGCTTACTGCATAAGGCCCATTGCACAACACAATAATACAAGGTCTATGTCTTATACCATCCCCTCCAGCTTTCCCTTCATGTTCCCTGGGATCAGTTTCCTTGTTGATTGTAAGCTCTTACAGCTATGGACAATGTAAGCACAGAAAAATAAAAATAATTTGCATTACTTGGTGTGCATTAATACAATCCATTACCTCTGTGGGGATTGCTGTGTTTGTTGTGCAAATTACATTAAACAAAGTATCCTTATTTAGCAAAAATCAGTGATGAATGTTTGTGTGACATATAATGGTCCATATGTGTTAAAAAAAAGTTATTGGAATTTCAGAGGCTATTTTTGACCTTGCAACACCAGCACATGAATTATGAAGTGCCAAGAATTAGCAGGACTGCAGGTCCTTCTTTGAAAAAGGTTCCACTCCTTTGTAAAACTTTATTTCCAGCGCTGCAGAATAAGTTAGTGCTATATAAATGAAAAATAATGATACCCTTGCACAAAATTTAGAATGTCCTGGTTTCTTGCATTTATGGAAGTGAAAACATGCACTAATGCGTAGCCTCAGTGTTTGACTTTGCTATTTGCTGTCCCACTAGCGATTTTTAATTATGATTAATTGTAGACAAATCAACAGGAAGAGATGATGAGAAAACAGGGAGAGATTAGTAAGCCAGTAAACAGTTTTTTTCTTGAGATTGCTGATTTTTTCTCTCTCACTTTGGTTTGGGGAAGGGGCAATCTACAAAAGAAAAAGGCTTCTCAGTAAGGGTGGGAGAAAGTTGTCATTGTGTACTCACGAGAAATACAGAGAAATCCATGTTATTGTCCACTTTTTTGTGAGAAAATCTGCTTTAAAACAGTTATTAAAACATCAGCATTTTTCACCCATTGTCCAAAATTCGCCACCAATTTTTCAGTGGCTAGAAAGTATTCCGCCCATTGGATTACATTGTTTTCGCTTTTTTGCTATAAAAACGTGACATATTTGCGGAAGTAGAACACAATAGAAGCAGCTACAGAGCGATGTAGACATGCTGTGCTGTTCTGCTGTTATTTATTTTGAAAATTGATGCAGGAGAGGCTCATAGTGACTGTTATTACTATGAGCAGCAAGAGGAGGAACTGGAAGGACCCTTATGTGTCCACTGAGTCTGAGTTGGAAGTGAGCACAACTGAACCAATGCTGTCCAGTCACCCTAAATCACCCCTAGGGATCTTGGGGAATTTAATGGGAAGGGAAGAAGAGAAGGGTAGTACTAGTTGTGAGAGCAGGACAGGTCAGCTGCTTGTGTCTGCTGCAAGATGTGCTGCTCCTGCTGCCACCATTGCTGTACCTGCTGCCACCATTGCTGTACCTGCTGCCAGACGTGCTGCCCCTGCTGCCACTAGTGCTGCTGTACATGCTGCCACTAGTTCTGTACCTGCTGCCAGACGTGCTGCCCCTATTGACACCAGTGTTGCTGTACCTGCTGCCAGATGTGCTGCCCCTGCTGCCACTAGTGCTGTACCTGCTGCTAGATGTGCTTCCCCTGCTGCCACTAATGCTGTGTCTGCTGTCAGACTTGCTGCCCATGCTACTGATGCCACCATTGCTATGCCTGCTGTCAGACGTGCTGGTCCCAGTGCTGAACCTGCTGTTAGTGTGTCTTTTAATACCCAGGAGAGGGGTAAGGAGAAGATGATGCCAAGTGTGACAGCAAGGGACCCTAAGTCACACTTGCCATCCCCAATCAGTCCCACCAGTGCTAGTACTACTACTACTACTAAAGTTGAGCAGCTTGTTAGCGTTAGGAGTGTACAAGGGGGTAATCAACAATATCCTCTTATTACTAGTGACTGTGAGGAGAAAGACTCTG
The DNA here is from genome assembly GCA_037306005.1 of Rhinophrynus dorsalis. NCBI lineage: Eukaryota > Metazoa > Chordata > Amphibia > Anura > Rhinophrynidae > Rhinophrynus > Rhinophrynus dorsalis. Next base: position 262,860,250 of record CM074721.1, on the reverse strand, counting down.
CAGATGAATTTAATGTGGTTGGTGTTAGTAGTAGTAACAGTAATGGTGAAGCAGCTGGAGTGGTAGGGGAAACATTTGAGAGCATCCAGACTAGCAGTCAAGGGAGCCCACACCATTCCTCTAGCCCTGGGAGTTCTCCCCTTCCTTTCACTAAAGTGTTCAAGTGGAACAGGATTCGGAAGACTAAGAGGCCAGAACTGTTGTTGGGGGACAGCAGTCTCACAAGTAATACCACCACCACCACCAGCAGGAGCAAAGATCAGTTGCATGTGCCTGCTGCTACTGCTGCCAGTCTGTCTTCTTCATGTCAAAAAGAAATTAAGGGACCCTCTGTCACATGCTTGTCAGATGCTTGTCATCATCACCTTCTTCACGCAGCAGTGAGATGTCTGTAATAGAGCAGAAGCACGTAGGGACTAGTGGTGGTGGTGGTGATGATGATGATGCTGGAGAAGCTGGGGTGGAAGAGATATTGATGGCCTTTTTATCAGAAACGGAGAAGAAATGAGAGACAGGGATGAGAATGGACATCACCACCACCACTAGCAGTGACATTTTAGAATTTGAGAAATTTGCAGCTGCTCTAATTCCTGCTGCTGAGATGCAAGGGCAGCAGGATGCTGAGGAGTAAGCTAGTGTGCCACAGACCACCGTGGACACAGTAGGAATGGGGTCAACAAGTGATGTGGGTCTAGGACAGGTTCCACTTGCCAGCACCAGCAATACTCCTGGTCCTAGTTGCAGTGCTGAATCTGAGGCAGTAGCAGCAACAGCAGCAATATTATCCTCTGCCACAGACAGTGAAAGGGAGTGTGGAGGACAAGAAGAAAGAGGCCATTTTTCTCTACCTGTTCCCTCCCCTCTGAAGTTATGGGTGTGGGACTATTTTTCTTTTGGGCCAGGCAAGTGCAGTCATCACAAATGGCACTGTGCACAATTTGTGACAAGTCAGTGAGAAGAGCAAAGGAGGGAATACACCTTGGCACAGGCTGCCTGATATCACACATGAAACACAGATACCATGATATTTATGTCAAGCATGTTAATGCCAAACACCAACCACAGAAATTAAGCACCACTGTTGCTGTACCCCCTGAATCTCTAGAAAGGCAACAAGAGATGAGGCAAAGATCAAAGAGGAGAAAGAGTATAGCAACCCAGGCAGAGACTGGTAGTTCCATGACGAGCGAAACAACTAGCCTGCCATCGCCATCACCTTCTAGGGTAGCTACATCTACTGCCAATCCACCTCATTCATCGTTACTTCCCCCGCCAAATATATCCACTCTGTTGATGTTAGGATGTGGCAGTTCATCACTACCCATTGCACACTGTGTGGTGCACTGATCACACATGGTAGTGTGGTGGAGGAGAATCACAAGCAGGGCATCAAGCGGCAGCTGAGGAGATTCCATCCCACAGAATATGCTAAGATGTTGGCAGGGTGGGTGCATCATTACTATTAAACTGTCAGTAAGTTGTCATGTGTCCTTAACAGGGTTTGGACAAGTGGTATAGTGACAGCGGCAGTATTTTTTTAGCTTTCCTGCTACCAATTAAACTAGTCTTTATCAGACCACTGATAAACAGTATAACTCTGTATGTTCCCTTTTGAAAGAAATGTATCTAATCTTCTCTTAAATGTATCCATTGTATCTGCCATAACTACCTCCCTGGGCAATGAATTCCACAATTTGACGGACCTTACCGTAAAAAAAAACCTCTCTGCTGAAGTTTAAACCTCCTTTCCTCTAATCTCAAGGGGTGTCCCCTGGTCACCTGATCAGGCCTTGGAATAAATAGCTCACCGCAGAGATCCTTGTACTGACCTCTCATATACTTGTACAATGTGATAAGGTCTCCTCTTAGTCATCTTTTCTCTAGAGTAAATAAACCAAGTTTGTTTAGTCGTTCCTCATATGTCAAGTCCTCCAATCCCTTAATTAATTTTGTTGCTCTCCGCTGTACCCTCTCTAGTTCTAGTATATCCTTTTTCAGAACCGGTGCCCAAAATTGCACTGCATACTCAAGGTGAGGTCTTACCAGTGATTTTTATAATGGCAAAATAATGTTATCCACTCTTGCTTCGATACCACTTTTTATGCAAGACAGGACTTTGTTTGCCTTTGCTACTGCTGTTTGACACTGGTCACTGTTTCCAAGTTTGTAGTTGACAAGGATACCCAGGTCTTTTTCTAGCAATGAGTCACCTAAAATTATTCCATTAAGTTTATAAGTAGCCTTGGGATTGTATCCTCCCAAATGCATGACTTTACACTTCCCCACATTAAACTTCATATTCCACATGTTTGCCCAATCTGACATTGTAAGTAAGTCCCTCTGTAGAGAGAAAATATCCTGTTCTGAATTAATGACTTTGCATAATTTAGTATCATCTGCAAATATTGATATTTTGCTTTCTATATCTATTTCCAGGTCATTTATAAACATGTTAAAAAGCAGCGGACCCAATACTGAACCCTGAGGTACTCCACTCTCCACTTTAACTGTACTGGAGAATTTTCCATTTACAACCACACACTGTTCCCTATCATTCAGCCAGTTTTGTATACAATTGCAAAGGTTATCTCCTAGCCCCAATTTCCTTATTTTATACACCAGCCTTCTGTGTGGCACTGTATCAAATGTCTTTGCAAAGTCTAGATATACTACATCTACTGCCTTGCCATTGTCAAGGTTGCTGCTTACCTCCTCATAGAAGCTGAAAAGATTAGTTTGGCATGATCTATTCATCATAAAACCATATTGATTCGTGCTAATGATTTTATTTTTTGTGTTGTAATCCTGAATATAGTCCCTTATTATCCCTTCTAATAGTTTTCCCACTACAGAGGTCAAACTCACTGGTCTATAATCCCCAGGTTCTGTTTTAGTTCCCTTCTTAAACAGAGGCACTATGTTAGCTCTTCCCCAATCCTGTGGCACTGAGCCTGTGGTAATAGAATCTTTAAAGAGTAAATATAGGGGTTTTGCTAACACTGCACTAAGTTCCTGAAGAACCCTTGGATGTATACCATCAGGACCCAGTGCTTTGTCGGTCTTAATTTTGTTCAGTCTTCCCATGACATCTCCTTGAGTTAACCCAATATCTATTAATTGTATTGTTTTATTTGTTACTTGCGGAGGGTCTTCTACCATTCCTTGCTCCCTTGTATATACTGATGCAAAGAAAGTGAGAATAAGGAAAAGGCCAATGTTTTAAACACTAACTAACTCACCCATCTCATTTTTGAATGCTCCAATGCCCTCCCTCTTAAGTTTTTTGCTATTTATATATTTGAAAAACTTTTTTGGATTAGTCTTGCTTTCCCTTGCAATTCGAGTTTCATTATCTATTTTTGCTACCCTAATTGCCTTTTTGCAAGCTTTGTTGCACTCCCTGTATTTTAAGAAAGATTGTTCAGTTCCTTCAGACTTAAATAATTTGAATGCGTTTTTTTTCCTTGCCATTTCCTTCTTTACATGTGCAGTTAACCACACTGGCTGTGACTTACTTCTTTTGCATTTGTTCCCCATTGGTATATACTGTTGGGTACATTTCTGCAACCTAAATTTGAATTCTGACCATTTTTCCTCAGTATTTTTGCTTTTAAATAAAATATCCCAGTCTATGTGGTGCATTGAAGCCCTTAACAATTTGAAGTTAGCTTTTTTAAAATTAAGAGTTTTGGTTGAACCTATAGATTTTTGCTTTGCCAGACTGATCTCAAATGTAACCATGTTGTGATCACTGTTTCCCAAATGTTCTCTTAACAGTTCTGGTGTCATGGTGTTTTCATACATTATTTACCAGACACACTGTGCACATTGCAGTTGCTGACAAGAGCCACAGTTCCTGCTCTCAAGGGGAAAATTTATATTCTAATAACAACACACCCATGATTTTGGAGAAAGGGCAGGTGGAGAAGAATTATTGGACAACTTCTTCATTTCGCCACATAGACTGGGGGCTACTTATTGTGCTGCTACTGCCTCAGGTGCATCACTGGAAATAGTTGTGGCAAGTGGAACCTTCATCATCCACCATCCATGTTACTGCTATTGTTGATCCCATTCCCTTTCAGCTGCCTAATCATCCTGCTGCTTAAACATCTCAGCAGCAGCAGCAGGAACAGCAGTTGCAAATTCTGCAATTATGGACTCAGACTCAGGAAGTGGACATTTGACAATGGCCAGTGGCCACTGGCCAACATGACCTGCTGGCACTAGGCCAGCAGGGCATTTTTTTTCCTCAGGGCTTGTGCTTTGAAAAAAAAATATATAGTCCTACAAAAATAATAAACAATTTTTGGGGGTTTGTTTCTAACAAGCTTAAGTCCTACAGATCAATGTTTCCTTAGGGCTTGTCCCAAGCAAGTCTAAGTCCTACATATCAATGTTTCCTTAGGGCTTGTGCCAAGTAAGTTTAAGTCCTACAAATCAATGTTTCTTCAGGGCTTGTGCCTCTAATATGTCTAAATCCTACAAATCAATCTTTCCTCAGGGCTTGGGCCTCTAACAAAAAATCTAACAAATCATCCTTTACAAAAGACTCTATCAAGTCAAGTATCAGTTCACCCAAGTGGCAGCTTATGTCAGGGGGTTCCTGACTCTATCACTTTACATACAAATTTCTTATTTTATTTTATTGGCTTATTTTTTATTAACTTCCAATACCAGTCAAGAACCCCCCCAAAACAAATTCCCTGTTCAACGGATTAATTCATTCACCAATGCAGGCACCCTTCTCAGTCCCCTTTTATACCATGTCTTATGGGGTTTTTTGAATTGTATTTAGGATTTATTTTTTATTAACTGCCCCCAATCCCAGTAAACAAACCCCCAAAAAAATATTTCCTGTTCTACTGATTCTTTCCCCACACCCCACCAACACAGACACCCTCATACCCCTTTTATACTATGCCTTTGGGAAATAAAATAATATTTGTTATGTGTATCTTAAATGTTCTCATTGATTTCAGTGGAATGAGCTAGGCGAAAAAAGCGTGAAAAAGCTGAAAATCTGCACTTTTTGCCGGGAAATTATTCACCAAGCAGAAAGTGCCATTATTTGCCAATTTCAGTTTTACGTGAAAATTTTCGCCCATCCCTACTTCTCAGTCAGAATGTGAAATCGTACTGGAATATTTCAGATATCCTGAGATTGACAGGAGAGATATAACTTCCAGCAAAACAAAGGAAATGATTTATTAAGTATGGTTACTTAATGTAACCAACTAGTAGAGGTGCCAACTAGAAAACAGGACTTGATGGATCTAGTGCTTGCAAACAATTCTGACATGGCAACCCATATACAGGTTAGGGATCATTTAAAGGGATAGTATTACTTCAAATTACTATCCCTCATATTGCAGGCCTTAATACACTGAGTTAAATGACACCAGCGGCATCTCTCAAACCTTCTGCTGCCAGCAGGGGAATCCGGTCCCGGGACAGGTGGAGGCTCTTAAACAGAGCCGATATCTCGTTATGGAAGGAAAAATTATTAATTGAAACAGTCTTATACATGTGCTTGGTTGGTTACCAAGCACACGTAGAAGACTGTTTCAATCAATAATTTTTCGTTCCATAACTAGATATCGGCTCTGCTGAAGAGCCTCCTCTTGATTCAGAGACCGGATTCTCCTCTCTCATAAAGGTTTGAGAGATGCCGCTGGTGTCATTTAACTCAGTTTATTAAGGGCTTCAATATGAGGAATAGTAATTTTGAAGTAATAATATCCCTTTAAGCAGCAGAGAGCACATCCTTTGACAGTTCTTATGAGAAACCCATAAAACAAGGATTTAGCCAACATTCAACTTTAGAAGGCTAATTTTACAATGCTTAGATCAATATTAAAAAACATCCAATGGGATGTAATCTTCAAAGCTAAAAATTCACAAGAAATATGGAATGCATTTAAAATGCAAATATATACCATTGTTGAGCAAATATAAGAGGAGAAAATGCAGACCAATATGGCTTAATAAAAAGGCTTGCAGGGAAATGAGAAATAAGAAGTCAGAAGGGTCTGAGGCATCATTTAAAAATATAAAGAAGGTAATACAATCTGCAAACAAGCAATTAGGCTAGCTAAAATTTAATATGAGAAAAGTGTTGCAAAAGAAAGCAAGAAAAATCCAAATAATTCTACAAGTATATAAATAACAAAAAAGATTAAGGTTGATATGGGGCCCCTTAAGGCTGAGACAAATTAATTGATTACTGAGGATAATGCTATGGCTGACACCTTAAACACATTATTTTCTTTATATTATATATATATATATATATATATATATATATATATATACACACACACAAAGGATGACAAGCTATGGGCAAACAGCCAGAATCACATAATTTCCTCCATCATGTGCATGGCCTACTCAAGACAAAGTCCAAAAGAGAGTGGAATAAAGCACCTGGACCTGATGGCATACACCAAAGTGTACGTAAGAGACTTAGTTCGGTAATAGCAAGACCCTTATACTTAATATTTATTGATTTACTTTCATCAGGCATAGTACTCTGTGACTGGAAGAAAGCTAATGCAGTATCATTATTCAAGAAAGGGAGCAAGATCTAAACTAGGAATGTATAAGACCTGTGAGCTTGACTTCTGTAGTGGGTAAGATATTAGAAAGGTTCCTAAATGATAGTGTTCAGAAGGACTATGTGATATTCAACAATATTATTAGTAGGAAAGATGGTTTTTTGATATCAAACTGATTTACTTGCATTTTATGAAAGGGTAGGTAGTAATTTGGACAAGGGTATTACTGTTGATATAGTATAGTTTCTGTAAATTTAAACTTTTCACCTAGTGAGTGGGGTGCCAAGTGGGGGGGGGGGACGAAAAGTGTGAAAAATTTCCCGCAAAAAAGTGTGATTTCTTGCTTTTCCCGTGAAAACTTTCGCCTTTCTGCCTATGTAAAAATGTCCTCCTTTTCACCTATTTTAACAAATTTTCCACCTATGTTAACACATTTTTTTGCCTATTTTAACACATTTTTCTCCTATATTTCCTATAGGTACTACATTTCCCACTGTAATATTACTTCTTCTGGGGGCTGAAGTTTAGAAAAAAGTGGCTGAAAGTCAAAGTTGTGAGTGCTAAAGCAAAATATGGCTTGAAAAATGTGTTAGTGTGCAGAATGTATCTGTCCTTTGCCCACAACACTTTCTTGCTTAAGTGACACTGGCACATATTCATAATGATATCAAGTAATAATAAAATAAAGTACAACTTACAATGTGGTAGATATGTATTTTAGTGGTGATGGTGGGGGACTGGCATGTGTGATTTGTGCATGTATTTTTACCATTGTCATACTCTATCCTCCTTCTCAGATTATTGACACATTACATATCAGTAGTAGCAGTGGTCTCATCTGTCCTCCACCTCCTCATCTGTGCTACTGTTAACATATTTGTCCTGGCTTTGTCTGTCATGTGTGGTTTCTGCTACTACAACTACTGGAGCTAGATGTTGAGGTAATTCTTCTGCCACTACTACTAGGTGTCAAAAGTGCAGCACTTACAGCAGCAGCACCAGAGGTACCCTTCACTGTGGATGTTAACCTGTGTTGCTGTTGCTGGGTACTCAAAACTGGTGTGTGTGGCTGAGTGGGACTTGGACTTTGAAGAGGCAATGATGCTGTGGATAACTGATAGGGTGACTGTGTGCTTTTTGACATCTGTACTTGTCCAGGGTCAGACTTTCCAATGGCTTTCTCAAACAGTTTATAGACAGGCACAGTGCTCCTTAAAAGTGGCAGAATATACAGCCTTTGACTTTCTGCTAACCTTACAAGCCCTGTCATCATCCTCACTCTCAACTTCATCTGTATCTGAACAAGAGAAGGATGTTTGAGGGAAATATTCTAGATCTGATTCAGTCATCATTAGGTCATCCTCAGCAGCAGAGCATTACCTGACAGTTCTTGCCCACTACTACCCTTATATTCCTCTAAGCTTTTGGAGGTCTCAAACAATTTCTTTTTACTTTTACTATAACAAAATTCACTACTACTTTGAGGACAGGTGTTTTGGTGTCTCACTGTCTGATGCAGCAGACGTTTCAGCTGCTACACCTTCCTTTATTATGCTGTTGACAGCATCATCAACACTTGAATGTGACTTGTTGTCATCTTCAGTGTTCTTCTTATATGGTTCTATATTTATACTGGCACTGGTGGTGCTGGACCTAGTTTTGCTGGGACCTTGACAAACCGCACACGCTGCAACAACCATTGCTGCAGTAGGTTTTTGGACTACTACTTTACTCTCATGTCCCTACACTTCTCCACCCCTCCCCTTCCCCCTTGTGAGTTTGCTGGACATTCTGCAACTACACTGTGTTTTTTTTTTACTGTACAGTGCACAACACAACTGATGGAGATGTATGATTCCTTGCTTAAGTCCAGTCAGCTGTCTGTCACTGTCACCTAAGATATTTAGTTTTTTATTCTTTTTTATTTATTTTTTATTTTTTTTATTTTATTTTTTTTTAAGTTGTCCACCCTATTGTCTTATCACAGTCTGTCCAAAAAAAATTATAACTGAAAATGTCTTTCCCCAGACTTCCCCACCCAGCACAGGGACAATAACAGAAAGATCAGCAAGCATATAGGTTGCCTGTGTCTTGCCTGTCAGTCACACGGAATTTTGGAGTATTTGGGGGACAACCTCCTTCATCCCTTCTTATCCCCTAGAGTGTCCCCAGACTTCCCTGATACAGAGAACAAATTTCCTACCTAAATGACTCCCTAAACTAAGCTTCAATTCCCCTTTATTTGCCTCTCTCCTCTCACAATCACAGAATGGTTGCTGTGAAAGCCTGACAGACTTTTATATGGCTGTAGAAAACTTTTCTTCTCATTGATTTCAATAGGCGGAAAAGGCAGGAAAAAGTGGAAAAACTGCACTTTTTGCTGGAAATTTTTCGCCAAGCGGAAAGTGCCATTATTCACTGATTTCAGTTTGAGGTGAAAATGTTCTCCCATCCCTAGTGCCAAGGGGTTAAGTCCTGGGCCCAAACCTTTTTAATTTGTTTATTACTGATCTAGAAGTTGGTATTGAAAATAATATCTCAATCTTTGCTCATGACACTAAGCTGTGTAAGGAAATACATACAGAGTAGGATATTTTCTCCCTTTAGAAATATTTGGATAAACTGAGTACATGGGCAGAAAAGTGGCGGATTAGGTTTAACCCCTTTAGTGCCAGAGAGGTATCCAATACATAGCAACTCAATGCGTTGGACAACTCTCTGGCACTCAAAGGGTTAATAAAGATGAACATAATGTTATAAATTTGGGCTATAAATGCAAACATATTACATATACCTCAATATACAATCTGACTCTCAGCAGGAAATCTAGACCCCATGCACACACCCAGAGGCAAGAGATAAATTCAATAACCAACAAAGATAAAATAACGCCTTAATTTTAATAGACATATATTATGTATCATATATCTGTACGCATGATAAAATATAATCACAAATAAGATAAAATAGACATGCTTATATAACAACAAAATGCTGGGATTGAGTTTTGTTGCACAGGATATATACATCAAAGAAAGATGCCTTAAATGGATCCAGATATTTGCTGTGGTAACCATTCACCACTATATAGCAAATACCTGTATTGGTGTAATAAACCTCAAATTGCATGCATCGTAAAATACCCAGTATCCTTTTTCTCTACAGAAGGTTTTATAATCTGAATATCACTTGTAATATGATCACCTCACCATTTATGGATATCTAAGGCAAATCATTAATCTGCTCTTACTATATTACATAGATCACGTTGCTCTTCATTCACCTACCATTTGTGGGAATCATATAAACAGCGAACCACACACAGATTTCACTAGACCTCCAGAGAGCTTGTCTTACCACACTCCAAGTTGTCATACATACACAAAGAGATATACACACGTCCAATTGATAGTGCAACAACATAGTTGTACTTGATAAAAAACAATTATAGTTGCCAACTCAAGGTTTCCGTAATCACTAGATGTGTGCATCCCATCTCTCCTTCTGGGGGCTCCACTGACTGCTCCTGTGGGAATCTTCCAACTCTGTGTATCGGTATCTCCCTCCATATCTCCCCAGCCATGCTAAATGGTCTGCGATGTATCAACACTTTCTTAATAGCAGTGAATGTAGCCAATAAAACATTATAATATACACTCCAATTCTCAATAAAGGACAAATAGAATAGATGAAACTTTCCAGTATAACTTTCAAAACGCGTTTCGAGATGTGGTCTGATCTCTTCCTCTGGGAAAATGCTTATGTTTAGTCATACTTACATTCACAAGGTGCACCATGTTTTGGGGGGATATTTGGCCTTTCCTAGTATTCAATGATATCCTGACTGGCATGGAAAATGGTGAACTCACTGGAGCAATTTTCATGGATTTTGCAAAGGTCTTTGATACAGTAACATAGTTGATGAGGCTGAGAAAAACACATGGGTCCATCAAGTTCAGCCCATTCCAAAAACACCCCTGCTGATCCATAGGAAGGCAAAAAAGCCCTCTGAAGCCATTTCCAATTTAACCCCAAGTGGGTAAAAAACATTTCCTTCCTGACTCCAAATGGCAGCCAGATAGTTCCCTGGATCAACACACTTTCTGCATTGAAGCCATCTGTCATAAATTTCAATATTGTTCTGTTCTAGATAGGCATTTGTTGCTTTTTATGAAAGCAGTTGCATTATCTGCAAGTACAATATCCCGAGGCAAAGAATTCCATAGCTGTACCACCCTTACTGTAAAATATCCCTGCCTTTGTTTTAGTCTAAATTGCCTTTCCTCTAATCTTAATGGATTACCTCTTGTTCTTAGCTCAGCTCTTTGTGTAATTAATTCATTGGATAGTCATTTGTATTGACTTTGAATGCATTTGTAAATGGTAATCATATCACCTCTTAGACATCTCTAATGTAAACAAACCCAGTTTGGCAAATCTTTCTTTATAACTCAGATCCCTTTATGGGTTTTGTTGCACGTCTCTGCACTTTTTCCAGTTATTTCATATCTGTAGTTGCATTTTAGTACAGGAAAGTTATGGCTGAAAAAGCAATTGCAGTTTTATGTAGTTTTGGGCTTCTAGAAATCCCCTACAGTGGTAATAGGGTGCCATTTTTCTCATAAGCGCAATAGCTAATGACTACAGTAGAAAATGTAAGTTAAAAACACCTATTTTTTCCCTTTATCTCAACCTACTGGAAACATGTTTACATCTCCGATTAGGAGAAGAAAGGCAAGTGACCCCTTATTTGATGCAGTGGGTTATCTTTTATTCTAAATGGTTTGACATCTTTACCTTTAATTCTTATTTGCACATGTATTTAAATACAGAAAGAAAGGCAAGTGAATGACTCCTCAGCAGCTGAAGTGGGATATTTACTTTCAGCAATGTATGCTTTTAGATGGGTATTTAGAAGTTATGGGGTAATTTTGCCTTCAAACTATGTATAGGGCATTTACGGTATGGCCATTAAAATTTCAATCAAAATTCTGTTGTGAGCTGTTACCAATTTTGACCCTATGGGAAGGATATACAGTTGTGTACCTATTCCTATACATATTGGGAATCAAAGCCCTCAAGACATATGTTTCATTCATTTGTCATACTTTTTATTAGTTATGCTAAGCTTGTGCAGTAATTAGTGTAATTTCCAAAACCTTTCTGAAAACTCCTATTTTTAGCAAAATGTATTTGCTTCATTATTTGTGTAGGCAGAAATGTCAGCCATTTTCTGCTTCATATGTTAATTTACTTTCAGGAAATATATGCATTTACATAGTAATTGAGCTGTTTTAGTGTAGTTTTGCCATGTAACCAATGAGAAAATACCCTTTTGTGCTCCTGCTAACTAGGGGGTCTATGCAGGCCACGCAAGTAGGTAAACCTATATATAATGGCACTCAAAACAAATGAAAGAGGGTGCCCAACAGTTTAGTGTATATTATATATATGACATAAAAGTAGAATTATGAATTTATAAGATGACCATATATTTAACTTTTATTATGTATATTAAGAGCATTTATGTTTACTTTTATATTGTCTGTGAAAATATATTTACAAAGAAATATTACATTACGGGAGATTTCTTCTGTGTTGCTTGCTTTGTTTTCACATGGTGAGAATATGCAGGATCTTATTAACATGTGTCAAAAGTAGAAGACTGATGATTTAAACTTTGTTACACTTATATGCATGTTTTCATAGCTGAATACAAGGATAAAAAAAAACAGATGGGCAATGTTGTCCCACACTGCTAGTTTATATATTATATTATATATATATATATATATATATATATATATATATATAGTATGATATGAGCAAAAATAAGTGTTTTTTAATATTTTTATCAGTTGATCACATGATGCAAAATTTACTTCATATGAGTCAACACAATAAAGCTTAATTTGTTCTGAAAAAATAGTATATAGTTTTCCATATATAACTAGAAAATTACTTATGGGAGTCATGACTAAACACCAGCTAATCAGCTTCTAGCAGGCACAAGACAGAACCTGCTACTGTAGAAGTTCATTTGCTGGGAGGTGCATAAGCACACATCACAGCCAGTGGAAGTCTGGGAGACATTTTGAACAGAGACTGGCCATATAAAAGCCAGTCTCTGTTAAATTTCCCACACAGTGGCTCAAGCATCGGCCTGAAAGGTACTTAAGGTGGTTGTTTGTTAGCCTCATTTCCTGCCTCCACTGCTGGAAACAGCGACAGAGCCAACAACTTGGGTTCTTTTTTTAACAGTCACAGTATTCTTACTTTATGAATAGCATTTTGATTTAGAACAAAGAATTGGTTGTTTGAGATAAGGATTGGGACAATGTCTATTTGTTCTGGGGAATACTGTATTTCAGCTTGGGATAAATGTGGTACTTTAACCCTTTCAGTGCTCTGCAGTCCGTGGTGTCCTCCTCTGGCACTCAAAAGGTTCTAGTAATTCACATATTTCTAACTTATGTTTTTGGGCAAAATGTAATGATTAATGTTTTTGTCTCTTTACAGGAAATTATTTGAAACAAGGAAAATAAGAAGACAGAAGAGGACAGAAGAGACGAAGACAGAAGATGGAGAGACTGATAAAGAAGGAAGACCGATTGAAGAAGAAGATAGACAATAGCTGACCAGGGTGCTGAAGACTCAGTTTTACACCAGGATTACTTGTAAGTGTTTATTGTCAGCGGCTGTTTTTATCTTAGAATTGCTATTTAAACCGGGTAGACTGGTGTAGAACCTGTAGTTAGATAGTCATGGATAATGCCACAAATATGCTTGGGATTGGAGAGGTACTGAAGCAATAATGAGATGATAAACAGTGATTTATACACAGAATAGCCAAAACAATACTGGCAGGATGTGGAGGGATAGGTACAATCACCTTGTTTATGGTTGTTACTAGTTTTAAAGCACATGTACATGGGCCAACACTGTCGGCACTGCAGTCATGCGCAGTACTGACTGCCGAAATGCGGCGCAGCTGATATGGAGCGGGGCACTCCAAATTCAGAAAGGAGTTCTCTCTGCACACCTTCCTGGGACTGCTTGGTCCCAGGAAGGTACACAGAGAGGACTCTGGTCTGAATTCGGAGTTCCCCGCTCCCTGTCAGCCACAACGCAGGCAGTCTGTACTGAGCATTACTGCAGCGCACGCAGCCATCTCTACTTCGCATGATGGCTTCTGACAAACATCATTATCAAATTATTATATAGGATTGGTTGTTGAAACAGCCTGTGAATCTCTACCTGTAAGGTGTTTTATACTATGTCAAATCCTGATTTCCAAGAGGGTGGTCCCTTATATAATCCGGATGCAGCACGTTTGTTTCTTACTTGATCTGCATCTCATCTTTTTTGCAATGCAGTGCATTATTGGAATAAACAAAACGCAATTCTTTTCTTCTGATATATTTAGTGCCAGAGGGAGTCTGTAGTATTAGACAACAATTTAGTAAGTAGGTTAGCACACAATTATGCTACATTAATGGTGGTATTGCTATGACTTGGCCATGCTCATCTCCTCCATCACCTCCTGAAGCCCATACCATGCTTCAAAATAGTGTTGAACAAATGTCAATCGGGAATAAAAAATTTAAATGAAATTCTGACTACCCGAACATTATACCAAACAAATTTTGTTTTCCCCACACGTTTAAAATATTTTGAACAAATAATTTGGACTAAACTAGTTTTATTACTCTGCACATGTCTATTGTTTAAAGTACAAGTAACGTTTTAATGTATAAAAAAAAAAAAAAAAAAAAGGCTTTTGCTCTGCAGTCCCACGTCTAGGAGATATTTGTTTCAAAGTTATCATGGTTCAAAATTTAGTTTTCTTATATTAAGCGTGTGGTTTGATGTCCAGGAAGTTGACTTACAGTTAAATTGGAATTCAGTCAGTCTACTGCGTTCTTTGGAAGATGTGTGTCACTGACTACAATACTCCTTAGAATGTGATAGTAACAGTTCCATCACTTCATGAATGTTTTCGCACAGTTACAACTTTTGAATAAAACACTACCAGTATTAGAAGTATCAGGAAAATGCTTTTACAGTTTATGATTTACATTCATAATAAACCATTGCTAATCCTTTAAACAAGTTTGTAGTCTCTGGCCAGGTGGCAGGTACCCTAAAACTGCTAAGGATGTGAGCGGCCATGTCTTCTGCAGTCCTGTAGTACACAGCTATCATTTTTCTTGGGTTTGCAGTAGGTACTGACTACAGCAGGAAATGTTATGGTTTTCAAAGATTTTAGTTTCTTTGAATAAGTGGAATTTTTTTTTTTACCATAGCTCCATATTCTAACATTGGTGCACAATGGACTAGAGATAGAAAGGCAAGTGCCCCAATCATTTAATGCAGTGGATTGAATTATTTCCAAAGTGGTATGCCTTGTCTATCTTTTCTTTAAATATGTAGTTGTTACAGCCATTTTAGAACATACAAGATATGTCTGAAGAATATAAGAAAAATGGCAGATTTTGATAAGGGCAGTTTTGTGCTTCTGGCACCACCAATGATATTTTAGTTCTTAAAGTTGGGTGTCATTTCTCTCAAGAAAGTAAATGAACAAAGTAGGAAATTCCATGATTTTTTAAGTTTTAAATACCTTTGAAGGGGTAGAAATGTAAACAAATGCATCTTTTTTAGTGCCATTATCTGGAAACATTTGTGTACACCAGGGTAGAGGTAGAAAGGCAAGTGACACCATATTTGATGCAGTGGGTTATCTTCTTTCCAAAATGGTATACTTTGTCTACCTTTTCTTAATATCCGTAGATATTACAATCATTATAGTACAGTCAGGACATTTAAAGAATGTAAGAAAAAAGTCAGATTTTTGTAGGAGTCATTTTTTGCTTCTGGTGCCCACTATGGTATGTCATTTTTCATGGGAGAGCTGCTAACATTTACAGTAGAAAATTCCATAGTTCCAAAGATGTAATTCCTTTAGAAGAGTAAAAATAATAATAAAAAAAATAAATTAAATAATATTTTTAGTGACACTTACTGCTAAATCCTTTTCTCTAAGTCCTTATGGAACCATGAGTAAAGCTCTCCTTCTCCAAAGAGGAGGGCATTTAAAAAAGGCAGGGCCTTTGAGGTGGAGACACCCTTCTTTTCCTCCAGCTTAACCCTCAACACTAGTTTCACGTATATCAAATTGACATGAAACAAAAAGCAGGAAGAAAAGAAAGAAACCCCTGAAGAAAGACCCCAAGAAGACTCCTCTGCCCGGCGAGTTAAACACAAGCTTTTTTCTTCAGGTGGGAGTCCTGTGTTTCATATGAACTAAGAGAAAATCCTATTTTCTCTTACATCCTTTATGAAACACGGGAACCACTGAGATTTACCAAAGCACTTACTAAGATTCCATGTCTGGAAAGGAGAAAAATCTTTCCCCACAGAAGAACAGTATTTCACAGGATTAAACTGGCATTTTATTATTATTATTATTCTATATTTATATAGCGCCAACTAATTCCGCAGCGCTGTACAATTGGGGAATAGACATACAGAGGTATTAAATAGTACAATCAGATGTGTAGAACAGGAGGATCAGAGGGCCCTGCTCGTGAGAGCTTACAGTCTAGAGGAAGGTAGGTTTGATACAGAAGGAGTAAGTGCTATTGCGTTTAAGTGCCTCCTGCCACATGAACTGCCAGTCAGTGGGTGGGAGTGAGAAGTGCCATTGAGTGCAGTAGTCCGTGCAAGGGGTGAATCTTGGTGATGATGTTTATGGAGGCAGTTGATAAGCCTCCCTGAAGAGGTGAGTCTTCAGGGAGCGTCTGAAGATTTGAAGGCTGGGGGAGAGTCTGATGGGGCGGGGGAGGGAATTCCACAGCTCAGGTGCAGCACGGGAGAAGTCCTGTAGGCGGGAGTGGGAGGATGTGATAAGAGCTGTGGAGAGCAGAAGGTCATGTGCAGAGCGAAGATGGCGGGCGGGAGTATATTTGGAAATGAGAGATGAAATATAGGGGGGTGCAGTGTTAGTGAGGGCTCTATAAGTTAGCACCAGAGTTTTGAATTTTACTCTGTATGCTAACGGGAGCCAGTGTAGGGACTGACAGAGGGGTGTGGTGTTAGAGAAGCGATGAGTGAGGAAGATTAGTCTTGCAGCAGAGTTCATTATGGACTGTAGCGGGGTTAGTCGGGTGAGAGGCAGGCCAATTAGTAAAGAGTTACAGTAGTCAAGACGGGACATGATGAGTGTTTGGATTAGAATTTTGGTAGTGTCTTCTGTGAGAAAGGGTCGGATTCTAGAGATGTTGCGGAGGTGGAGGCGGCATGAGTTGGAGATTGACTGGATGTGAGGAATGAAGGATAGGGCAGAGTCAAATGTGACCCCCAGGCAGCGTGCTGTAGGGGTTGGTGTGATGGAAGTGTTGTTAACGGTGAGGGTAATGTTTGGGATAAGGCTGGTTGTAGATGGAGGGAAGAGAATTAGTTCAGTTTTGCTAAGGTTAAGTTTGAGTTGATGGGAGGACATCCAGGAAGACACAGCAGACAGACAGTCAGACACTCGGGACAGGAGGGAAGGAGAGAGGTCTGGGGAGGAAAGATATATTTGGGTGTCATCAGCATAGAGATGATGGTGAAACCCAAAGGAGTTTATTAGTTTTCCAAGGGAAGCAGTGTAGATTGAGAAGAGCAAGGGTCCCAGTACTGATCCTTTAGGCACACCAACAGACAGTGGGAGGGGTGGGGAAGTGGAGCCGGAGTAGGAAACACTGAAGGAGCGGTTGCAGAGATAAGATGAAAACCAGGAGAGTGCAGTGTCGCAGAGACCTAGGGAGTGGAGGGCTTGGAGGAGGAGTGGGTGATCGACTGTGTCAAAGGCGGCTGACAGGTCCAAAAGAATGAGTAGGGAGTAGTGGCCTTTAGACTTGGCTGAGAGCAAGTCATTGGCCACTTTAGTGAGGGCAGTCTCAGTGGAGTGATGAGGGCGGAATCCAGATTGCAAGGGATCTAGCAGGGAATGGGAGCAGAGGAATTTAGTGAGCCGGTTATATGCAAGGCGCTCGAGAAGCTTGGAGGCGAACGGGAGTAGGGAAATTGGCCGGTAATTTGACAATGAGTTTGGGTCCAGGGAGGGTTTTTTTAGGATGGGAGTGATTAGTGAATGTTTGAAAGAGGATGGGAAGGTACCGGTTGACAAAGAGAGGTTGAATAAGTGAGTAAGGATTGGAGTTAGTAGAGGGGAGAGTTCTTGGGTGAGCTGAGATGGGATTGGGTCGAGGGGGCACGTGGTTAGGTTTGAGCGAGTGAGGAGAAGGGAGACTTCATCCTCAGTGACAGGTGGGAAGGAGCTTAGTGTGTATGTGGGAGAGGCGACAGGGCTGGGCTGGCTGGGTGGGGGTGGTAGTGATGAAATGTCATGTCTGATAGATTCAGTCTTGTTCTTGAAGTGGTTGGCGAGATCTTGGGCAGAGAAGTTAGTGGAAGGTGTTTGTGTTGGTGGGTTTAGAAGAGATGTGAAGGTTGAGAAAAGGCGTTTGGGGTTGGAGGAAAGATTAGAAATTAGAGAGGAGAAGAATGACTGTTTAGCCAGGGAGAGGGCAGAGCTATACGAACGGAGAATGAATTTGTAGTGTGTGAAGTCGGCTGTGGAGCGCGATTTCCTCCAGTGCCTTTCAGCAGTGCGTGAGCACCTTTGGAGGTATCGCGTTAGTCTTGTGTGCCAGGGTTGTAGTGGGGTTGTGCGTGGGTGGCGTGGAGTTGCAGGTGCAGCGATGTCAAGGGCTGAAGTGAGAGTGCTGTTGTAGAGAGCAGTAGTTTTGTCTGGGCAAGTAAGTGTGAGGATGGGGTTGAGGAAAGGCTGCAGGGAGGTGGAAAATTGTTGCTTATCAAGAGCATGTAGATTTCTCCGCATGCGCTTGATTGTGGCGGGGGTGATGGGTTTGCGTGGTATGATGAGGTTACCGGTGAGGAGGTGGTGGTCAGAGAGGGGAAAGGGGACATTAGAGTTCAGTTGTGAACAGAAAAGGAACTAGCACAGCAAACAATGAAACAAGAATCAGAGTTCAAAAACTGTGAATGGATTAGAAGAAGAAAAAAAAGGGTCCTTAAACAGGCACAACCACCTGAAGGACCTTCTGGCTGGCCAAGGCCAGGATATTGCCACTGTAATATATGTATGGAAGGATGACCACGTTGCTGTCTTGTACAGCTGATCGACAGACACCTGGTTCTTGTAGGCCCAAGCTCTGCTTCCAGATCTGGTAGAGTGTGTAGGAACAGGTTTCTTTCTGATCTTATATGCTTGTCACATAGTAGTCTTGATCCAAGAAGCAATAATGACTCTGGACACAGCCTGACCTGTCCCTGGGCCTTCAGGAATGATAAAGAATGAATTTGTGTTTCTAAAAGGCAGTGTGTGATGTACATATTAAGATGTTGTACCATATCTAAAAGGTGAATATCCTGCTCCTACCTGATACAATGATCAGGGCAAAAGGAAGAAAGAACAATTCTCAGGATAATGGTAAAATCAGATATGGCCATGGGCAAAAAACCTCTAGGAGTATGTAAGACCACCTTGTCCTGGTGAAAGAAGGTTTTCAAGACAAGGCTTATATTTTACAACTCTTTGCACAGAAAAAATGGCCAAAAGGAGGGCCATTTTAAACATCAAAAAATATAAGGGAAGTGAAGAGAGAAGTTCAAAGAGAGGACTCTGAACAATGCTCAGCATCAGATTAAGGTCCCGGGGGGAAATGGGATACCTAAAAGAGGGAAAGGTGTGAGACATCCCCTGAACAAAGGTCTTAACATTAAGCAAAAAGGAAATTAGCTTCTGAAAGAGAACCAAGGGTGCTATCATCTGTACCTCAGTAGAGATCATGCTGACGCCATTGTTAACATCATCTGGAAGGAAAGCCAAAATCTCAAGAAAGCTGAAGGATTGTTTGCTGCTGCTGTAATTCCTGCTGCTGCTGAGTTACAAGGGCAACAGGGTGATGATGAGCAACCTAGTTTGTCACAGACCACTGTGGCCACAGTGGAAATGGGGTTCAACAGTTGTGATGTGTGACTAGGACAGGTTCCACTTGCCAGCAATAATACTGGTCCTAGTTACAGTGCTGATTTTGAGGCAGCAACAGTGAAGGGAATTGTGGAGAAGAAGATAAAGGCCATTTTTTGTCACCTTTCCCATCCCTCCTGAGGTCATGGGTGTGAGACTGTTTTTCTCTTGGGGCAGGCATAGAGCGGTCGTCATCACCAATGGCACTGTGCACTCTCTGTGACAAGTCAGTGTCAAAGGAGGGGACACATCTTGGCACAATTGCCCTAACACACATGAACTACAGACGCCATGACATTTATGACAAGCATGTTAAAGCCAAACCCCCACATAAGAAACCAGGAGCCACTGTTGCTGAACTCCCTGTATCTCCCTAAGGGCACCAAGAATGTATGCGGAAATCTAAGAGGAAGAAAAATAGAGAAAAACAGTCTAAGCCTGACAGTTCGGTGGCTTGCCATCAGCTTCTTTCAATAGAGTCTGGGCATGGGAAGATGTAGCAACGTCTTCTGGTGATCCAACTCTGGTATCATTACCTCCTCCACCCACTGATAGTGATTCTGTAGATGCAAGGATGTGGCAGTTCGTGTCCACACACTGCACACTGTGTGATAAGCTGACCACACATGGCAATGTGTTAGAGTATAATCACAGGCATGGAATCAAGCAGCATTTAAGGAGATTCCATCCCGCAGAAAATGCTAAACTGGTGGCATATACCTGAAGTGGTGGGGGGCTAGTTGTGGTTCTGCTACTCCCTCAGGTGCATCACTGGATCTAGTTGCAAGTGGAACTATGATCATCATCACCCATATCACTGCTGTTGTTGATCCCATTTACTTGGAGCTGCCTTAATCATCCTGCTGCTTAAACAACAGCAATAACAGCGGTCACAAATGCCACAATGTAGCCACGGCATTTGCCAATGGCCACCATAAAATTATCTGCTGGCACTAGGCACTGGCACTAGGCGAGTAGGGCATTTTTTTTTCTTCAGGGCTTGTTCAAATGAGAGGCCTATATTAAAAAACAGTTTTGGGGGGCTTGTCCTACAAATCACTGTTTCCTCAGGGCTTGTGCCTCGAAAAAACCTAAGTCCCACACATTAGCACCGATTCCTCAGGGATTGTTCCTCTAACAAGGCTGAGTCCAACAAATCCATGATTCCTCAAGGCTTGTACCTCTAACAAACCTGAGTCCAACATATCATCATTGATTCCTCAGGGCTTGTGCCTCTAACAAGCCTGAGTCTAACAAATCACTGATTCCTCATGGTTTGTGTCTAAAAAGTGTATGTCCTACAAATTCATGTTTTCTCAGGGCTTGTGCCTAAAAAAGTGTAAGTCCTACAAATTAACGTTTCCTCAGGGCTTGAGTCAAATAAGTTTATGTCCTACAGATCAATTACCCCTCAGGGCTTGGGCCTCTAACAAGTCTAATTCATCCGCAACAAAATACTCTATCCTATCAGTCTGCCCCAGTCACAGCTTACATCATGTCCCCCCGCTCTCGGCTGTCTGTCACGTTATGTACTATTTTTTTTTTTTTTTTTTTTATTAACTGTCCCCCCTATCTCAGTCAACAAAAACAGCAAAACAAATTCCCTGTTCAACTGATATCTTCCCCAGACTTCACCAACACAGGGCCCTCAGACCCCTTTTATACTATGCCTTTGGTAAACAAACTAAAATTTGCTATGTGCTGTGTGTAAATTCAGTCTTCCCATTGATTTCAATGCAATGAGTTAGGCAAAAAATAAGCAGAAAAACAGTACTTTTTGCTGGAGTTTGCGGGACGTGCCATTTTTTTTTTTTTTTTTGCTTATTTCTTTGCTGAGGCAAAAACTTTTGCACATCTCTAGTGGTTGGACCATCACAGAGACAATTGTATACACATAGTGCTGGGATTGGGTTCTTACAATGATGTACTATGTTCTGATCAACAGAACTTCATGATATATTTTTAAGATTTGATTGATCATACTATGAAATTAATCAAACACAATAAATCAAACACATAACAAAGGATGTACTAATATGATTATGTGCTAAATAGTAACTGGAACAGATTTAATAATGCTATACCTGTATATTACATATATACAAATGCATATATGCCAAACATTATTCTCTTTATGCCTTTTTCATCAAGGGAAGGGAAGAAGGAGTTTATTTAGGCATATCAGTGGCTGCAAATACTCTGTCTATTGGCTAATGCAATGTACTAAGAAGGCACTACGGAAAGAAGTATAAAAATTACTCAGTTTTCCTTTGAATGATATAGGGTTGGCAATTATTTAGCATTTAGTGATGGAGGAGATTGTATGTTCTGGTATGCGCTAAATCAACCATACACTAATAAATACCCAGAATTTAAAGTTCATGATTTGTTTTCCAATGTCAAATCACAAGAAATGAGCTGCACTGGCAAATTCATTAATTTCCCCTATTAATCCTGAGATCCATACTGTGCCCTCTCTTCAATAGCTGTATTTGGTCATCAGTGTATGTACATATGTTGGCATATATTTGCATGTCAGAGCTTGTTAGTATCCATGCATTCCTGGGTACTTCCCAGAAATATTATTGAAATGATTAACGGCAACAAAAAGTGTAAAAAAATGTAAAAACACAACATAGGGCAATATTCAAATTTTGTTGACACAGTACAGGGACAGGAAGCACGCAAAAAAGCACCATCAGCGTATACACCACTTTTGCTATTCAGTGGCAGTTTCATCACAGAACTTTGTAAATGTAGTTTAATTGAAGGGCATATCCAGTAAATGCATAGCCTTAGAATGACCTAGAGCCTACTGTTTCATTTTAGGTCATATGCACAAAACAGAGATGCAATACTGGGGCAAATCAAACTGCAACATAAGGGACAAATAAAAATTCCCAAATTTCTCACTGGTTTAAATGGGGCTTCTAAACCACTGAATATTAGATAGGTCTCCAATGTACTGTAAAGCAATGTGTTGGAACACTCTATAGTATTCAAGGGATTGAAAGCCCTATTTAAATCAATGTGAAATGTAAATATATATGTTGTGGTATAGATGATTTTAACTGAATTTCTCTTTGTTAACGTTCTGAATACTGAGCCTGATGTATTAACATAATTGGAGCAATTCAGGAACAAACCAACTGAACAATAGGAGACAAATAATACATCCTTGTCATCAAATCCCATAAATGTCTCAGAGGGCTCTAATACATTGCAAGACAATTTGTTGGAGACCTATCTAGCATTGAAGGGGTTAAAATTTAAGTAATTGGAGTTTTTTGTGCCATTTGGTGCAGCTGGTTTGCCACAGAATAGCTCCAATTCTTAGTATATCACTTTCACTGTGTTTCCTATGATGTGAATTAATAAGAATATCACTGATAAGCTATTGTATATTCCGAATAGCAATATCCTACTTAATATGAACTATAATGGAGCTGGAAAGCAATGTTTATACATTAGTTTATATACTTATTTCAAATCTATCTGAACCACAATCATAGGAAACTCATTATGGAAGATGAGTGTACTGAAGGACTCTTTTCTTGATTACTGGAAGCAGAGATGTACTTCTTAATTAATGTGAATAACTCCAAAAATTGTTTCAAAACAAAGAATATACATTTTATCGCCTTGGAAACAGAATGAGATTACATGATATCAAACTCTCTTTATTATACTTATTTACAATTTTCCAGCAGAAAAAGAAAGACATAAGTAATATAGGTTCATAATAGAAAGCTAACATCCAAAGCTGTTGACAACTGCAGAGAATGGAAAAAGAGAGAAATGTCAGAATGATACCAGACAAACGTTACTGCAGCATGCTGAATAATACACGTTGGTACTGTTTTAATATCTTTGTTCTGCAGAGAATAATAATGACACATTAACATGTTTCTATATCCAATCAACATTGTTTTGACAAACAACAAAGAATAGCTAGTCATGTCACCTCAATAAACCTAATGCCATTCGAAAGTATTTCTTAATTATAGAATGCCAAAGAATAATAATGACCTTGTGTATAATGAAGAAATATTTATATCCCTTTAACCCCTTAAGGGCCAGAGGTCCCGGGGTGTGTGGTCCTTTAAGGACCAGATAGGGAAGTTCGATGTGCCACCCCACATGACTGATCACATGTGCCGACACACCGAACGAGGGACTGAAAGAGATCGCTCCTGTCTTGGAGCGATCAACTTCAGTCCCTGGTATTACTCACATTGCTCCTGCAGGAACGCAGTGAGTAAAAGTATGTGACGTATCAAGACCATCACTGGTCCTTAAGTGCCGGGCCAGCGTGATGGTCCGGGTACATCAATGGTTCTTAAGGGGTTAAAGTTTAGTATTTAAAGGTATAGTAATACTTAAAATGTAAAAATAAATATGTTGTAGGATGTATCCCCCTGAGTAAAATAAGGGTACTCCCACTGCTGAAGGGTGTTTTATTCAAAAGTTATTAGAACTCAAACATTAACTTTTTAGGTGCAGTATCACAATGGCCTGAAACTGTATAGTGGTGCTGTTGCTACACCATCCAATAGAGATTTATGGTCAACTGACCAGAGCTGTCCATAGGATGGTGTAGCAACAGCACCACTCTACAATTTCAGGATACAATCAAGTTTGAGATGTAATAACTTTTGAATAAAACACCTTTCAACAGTGGGAGTACCCTTGCTTTACTCAGGGGGATAAACCCTACAACATATTTTTTTACATTTAAGTGTTACTATCCCTTTAATCCATTATATGAAATTAAGATGAGCAGTCTGTTTTGTACTGTGCATGATAAACTAGGGGCGGATAAAACTATTACAAACTTTGTAGCAAGACATTTTTATGCATTTAACAATGGCTAACATTTTCTAATAAGAAAAAAAATATGATAGTATGGGTAGAAAATCCAAATTGCTCTTAACATTTTCCCAATCGTGCATCTCAATTTTAGCATTTGCCACCCTAGCTGATCCAGAGGAAAGCAAAATAATAATGAAAGATTGGCACACTGCTTTTAATACCCATTTCAAGATCTTTACTTAATAAAATTAAAAAAAACCATTGGGCCCAGAACTGAACTCTGGGGCATTCCTCTTACAATTTTAGCCCAAGTTGAAAAGGTGCCACACAGAACAACGCTCTGCATTCTATCACTTTACCACTTTGCAGTTAAGACTTTTCACCCATCAGTGCTAAGAATATTTTCACACATGTCGCAGTTTGCAGTCAAACACTTTGTTGCTGCTTTTCTATGATGAATCCATGCTGATATTTTATCAGCAGACCCTGCACTTTTAAAATATTCCATTGGATTGTGGATACTCCCTAACATGCCCAAAATGTTTAGCCAGAATGGAATTATTTTTTTTTTTAAATGAAATTACAATAAAGTGAATTACAAATAACTGACCTGCAGTGTATTGTTGCTATATGTTCCACTAACAAAATGTTTATGGTTCAAAATTTAATATGAACATTTCTCTAACACACCAATATGTATAGAAACATAGAATCTGACGGCAGATAAGAACCATTCGGCCCATCTAGTCTATCCATTTTCATACTATAAAAACCTCAAACCTTTTTGGTCCTTGGTCTTTTCTTATGTTAAGGACAGCCTTATGCCTATCCCATGCATGCTTAAATTCTGTATTAAAAAAAAAAATAATAATAATTTTATGTATAGGTCTTCCTATAAAAATAGCTATTGGAAAACAAAAATTCCCTTTTTTCCATTGTGCACCATTTTACAAACCAAGAAATTAACCATGTAACCTTCATGCAATATATATATGTACAAAAATTAAAGTTTCAGGGACTGGTCACTAAGAAATGTACTTATCGATTTTTCTTCTGTATCGTTCCACGGCTATTAACATGGGCATCGTCTCAACCCATCTGCTGGGGTAAGTTTCTAACTTTCCTCTGTGTCCTATCCCCGGCTATTATAATGGGATATACCATAACTACCATAACTGGGTGGGAGAACCAACTAATCTCTGACAAACAATACAGCTGGTGATAGGGATCCTCAATAGAAAGAGAATGAACAGATATTTCCCCTACCAGGTTAGTCTGGAATGATCGCCTGAAGGATTTGTATCCTGAACTTTGCGTCTGCTGAAGCATTGACATCAGTCTGGAAGTGCTTGATAAAGGTAGTCAATGAAGAATAGGTTGCCGCCTTGCAGATGTCTTCTGGAGACGCTACAGCCTTACATGCCCAGTAGGTAGGCTCTGATTTTAAGTGGGGGAGAAATTTCAACTTCTAGATAGGCTAGCCTAATACAGTGAGCTATCCATCTAGCTATGGAAGACTTTGAGGCTGAGGTTCCCCTAAATTTACCAAAAAAAGTGGACAAAGAATCAGTTTTTCTGAACTCCTTAGTCCTATTCAGATAGAAGGAAATATACCTAACCAGATCTAGGTTGTGAAATTTCCTCTCTGTCATTTTGAGGGTTATGACAAAATGAAGGAAGAATTATTTCCTGGTTCAGGTGTAATTCAGAAACCACTTTGGCTCTAAATGATGCTTTGAGCCTGAGAACTAGCTTATCCTGATGCAAAATTAGGTAGGGAGACTCACATGATAATGCCTGAAGCTCAGATACCTTTTTGGCTGAGGTAATGGCATTGTGGAAAATGGTTTTATAAGTTAGCTCCTTAATGGGTACAGAATCCAGGGGTTCGAACACTGAGGAATTGGCCAATTGCTCTAGTATAAGATTGAGATCCCAGGGGGGCAAAATGGTCTTAATGCGAGGTCTAGATTTTTCAATTGCCCTGATGTATTTTTTGACTAGGAAGTCATCAGATGAAAAATTATGGTTTGAGTCCTTCCTGGAATCCTTTATGAAGGAAATCCAATATCCTAGCTGAGTCGATGTCAGCTATTTGAGGTTTTTCTGTTTGCACCAATTCCTAAATATCCTCCATACTCTGCAGTATACAGCTGATGTAGAGGATTTCCTGCCAGCCGCAATAGTATTAGCTACTGGGAGTAATAGTCCCCTTTGTACAAGAATTTGCCGCTCAAACTCCAGGCCTTCATCCTGAAGAAAGTTGGATTTGGATGGAACAGCGGGCCCTGGCAGAGCAGGTTCTGAGACATAGGAAGAGAAATGGGTTTCTTTGTTGATCGTTTTCTCAGGGAAGCAAACCAGATCCTCCTTGGCCAAGATGTAGCAATGAGTATTACTTCCGTCTTGTCTGTTATGGTCTTCTAATACCCCTGATTCATCAGGTATTGAAGAGGGAAAACATAGGCCAGACGAAACGACCAAGTCCATGCCAGGATGTTCTGTCCCAGAGAAGCCTGATCTTGCCATCTGGAAAATAATTTGCTGCATTTTTTTGTTGGTCGCCATCAGATCTATCTCTGGTATGCTCCATTTGGTTGTAATCCAGCTGAAGACCTCCTGATTCAGGGACCATTTTCCTTGGACCAGATGAGTTCTGCTTAAGAAGTATGCCTGATGATTCATCTTTCCCACTGTGATGTACTCTAGATTTCTTTCGGCCCAAAGGAAGATCTTTCCTACTTCCTTCAGCAGGATCTTGCTTCTGGTTCCTCCTTCAGTTTTATGTAAAGGACTGCCACTGAATTGTGACAGGACCAGAACTGCTTTTTAGTCTATCAGTGACTTGAATGCCCTGAGACAATTTGCTACCGCCTTTAGCTGCAGCACACTGATGTGTATTCTCGCTGCTGATTTGCACCATGTTCCCTGTGCTGAATGGTTCCTGCACATGCCTCCCCAACCTAGAAGGCTGGCATCCATGGTCACTAGCTTGGTTCCTGGAACCCTTGCTGGGTTCGTCCACCAAGACAGACTTTTCCTTATTTGACTTGGTAATGGAATTCTTTGAGTTTTGTTCTTGGCCTCTCTGCTGCATTTGGAGAGAAACATTTTTGTAGGGTTCTCAAATGAAACCTTTCCCAAGGATTAACCTGGGTTGAAGAGTTCAGCACTCTTAAGAGCCTCATATAGTCCTGGGCTGTTAGTAGGGTTTTTCTGAAATTCCTTATTGCAGACTGGATCCTCACGATCCTGTCCTCTGTCAGGAATACCATCTTCTGTGCTGATCATGCCCAGAAAGGTAATACTCCAGGGTTCTTTTGATAATTTATCACCCATCCCTGCTTTTGTAGATGGGTGGGGGTTTGGAATGTGTTCTAGAGCCTGTAGTCTGGATCCTGCGATGATCAGTAGATCGTCTAGGTAGGGAACCACGGATATTCCCCTGCATTTTAATGTTTGAAGGGAAACCACCAGCACTTTGGTAAAGACCCTTGGGGCTGAAGATAGCCTGAAGGCCAGAACCCTGAATTGGTAATGGAGGTCTCCTAGCTGGAACTTTAGGAATTTCCTGTGTGAGTATTTAACTAGGATGTGATGATAGGCATCCTTGATATCCACCGTGGTCATGAATGAGTTTCCTAGGATAGCTCTTAGGACTGAGGACACGGATTCCATCTTGAAGTCATGGGTCCTGATGAATGAGTTCAGATATTTTAGTTCTAATATTGCTCTGTAACCCCCAGAAAGTTTGAGAGTCAAAACCAAAATGGAATAGATTCCTAATTTCTTCTGGCATAATGGCACCGGTTCTATGACTTTCTTCATTAGCATGTCACTGCTTTTCTGAGTTCAATACACACAGGCTCAGCACTGATCTCCCTTCCAAAGCCGGGATACCTTAAATATAAAAAAAATTGGGCAGTCTCTTACACAAATACCCTTAAGTGTTCAAAATCATGTACAATATGATCTTTATTACAAAAAGAAAATATAAAAATCATAGGACCCAATACCGGACACAATGGGACGGCCCGGAGGATGGTTCATATCCTTGTGCACCTTCGGAAGGTGATAAAACGTAGCAATATGTGGATGCTCCACCCACAAAAAAAAAATAATAATAATATCGAACTCATCCTTATTAATAATACAATTGTCAAGTGCATTCTTCAACAGACTCCCCAAATCTTTCTTAAACCTTTCTGTTGGATCAAAATTAATAGCTGTTGAAGATAGCAATGCACATTTACTTCTAAATGTTTCGGCTTGCTAAAGCACCGTATGGTGTGAAACGCTTTGCAGTTTGCTTACGTTTCTTGGCCAGGAGGGGTTATTGTGCAATGCTGTGTTACAGATATCTGAGCTGCATGTAAGTCTTTTTTATACAATTGTATTATTCCATATTTTATATGGTTTATTGTATATTTATATTTATTTTTAGGTGTATTGATTTTTATATATTTTTTTTAATAAAGATCATATTGTACATGATTTTGAGCACTTAGTGGTATTTGTTTAAGAGACTGCCCAGATTTTTTTTATGTTTAAGGTATCCCAGCTTGGGAAGGGAGATCAGCGCTGAGCCTGTGTGTATTGTATTTGCGGTTTGCGAAGGAAGGGTTGGATCCTTTAAGGTTGGAAGCTGCAAGATCTCATTACCAGCGTGAGTTTCCCTGCGTGTGAAAAATATTGAAATTGAATCATGATCGTGATACTGTGTGAGAGTTCCTGTGGTTTGCGCCAACACAGAATATTTATAGAAGTGAGTTTATTTGAGATTTCCAACCCATCGGTGATTATGGCTGCAACCAGAGCTACACATGGTTTTATGACCTTAAAATCCAAGATCGAAAGACAACGGAGAAACCGAACTGTAAAGTTGGACTCTATTTTCAATGTGTCTAATGTTAATGTAGATGATTCACAATCTAATGATGTCAATATACAAATGGCTTTTCAGATTTACAAGAGATTGATGACAAAAGAATTAAAAGTGTTGGTAGGAGATAGTAGGTTTAGAACGATATACAAAGAACAACTTGATACCTAGGGGCTTAAGGGTTAACAAAGTGCCCACTTTTGAGGTGAAGGAAGAACAATTTAAGAAAAATTGGTCAGATATACTGGACAGTTGCTCTATGCAACTTATGCAATTGATTATCAAATATAAAACCAATCAGTTAAAAATATTGGAGAAAGATATGTGAAGCCCAATTGGTTTTGGAAAAAGTTAGGGATTTTGGATATCATGAAGATGCAGTTATGAAAAGATTAAATAATTTGGATGTTGAAATTATTAAGACCAAACAGAGTAAGTTCCAAAGGGGTGTAAAAGATTACTGGGAGGGAACAAACTCTGTATGGGTTAATAAGAGGAGTTTGGTTAATACTAAGGGTGAAGGTACTAGACCAAGAACAGGAAGGGTGAATAGTCCAAGTCAATTTTATAAACATACTATTAATGATGGTTGTCAAAATCAGCACATTTATAATACAGAAAACTAGAAGGGTATCACGGTGCCCCGTGATTGCCTGTGACTGTCATTGCCCTGGAGCGACATTGTTAACCATCTAAATGTCGCTCTTGCTGAGTCACTATTCTTATAGGGCACCACGCTGATGAGGTCATTGCTCCACCTACCCATCAGGGTTCTTAAACCTCAGCCTGTGTCACTTCCACTTCCCTTTCGTGGTGTACCTGAGCTTAGTTCTGTGTGGTGCTTACCGTTCCTGTGTATTACCTGGCTCATCTGACTACCCGTTCCGGTTCTGACTCCTGGCTCGTCTGACTACCTGTTCCGGTTCTGTCCTCTGGCTTCACCGACTACTTGTTCCGGTTACGACCATTGGCGACGTCTGACTACCCAATCCAGTGTGACCCTTGGCTGCCTCCTGGTTTACCTTTTGTTGCGCTCCATTACCTTCCCGTAGTACGGGTTGGTTGTTGTTCTGTCTGTGCTTTCTGCCTGCGCTTGCTTCCGTTATAAGCTGCACTTGTCGGTCACTCAGTGTGTCTGACCTCCCATGGCCGTGCCAGTCCGTGTTGCCTAAGCCTATCTCCATCGGCTACATTATTGTGTATCCCCTGTGGGGATACTGGTTTGCTCCGTTATTGCCGACTCACTGCTGGGGAGTGCTCTGCACTGCCTCACACTTACTGTGTAGTCAAGGGTCATTCCGCTGTTGTCCACCTGTCCTGTGAAGGTGTGCCACTATCAACTGCCACTTGCTTCATTGTCTTACTACTGTGTCATTTATTTGCCTGTTGCCTTGCACCCTGCCTTTCATTACTTAATAAAGTTTTACTTTAAGTTCAGTTGTACTTGTCAGTGTGTTATTCTTAGTCACACCGTGACAAAAGGGATTTAGAAAAAGATAGTATGAATATAGAAGGAAGTGATTTGAATAGTATGACACAAAATTTGAAATCTATAGAATTAAAACAAGTGAGTACTTTAAAAGAAGGAATAAGGCAAGATTCTAGAAAGACTGGTTCCAAGAAACGAAAGAGTAAAAAGAAGAACATTGAGGTGAAGGATGGTGAGGTGCGGAACACTAGTAGGTTTCAGATTTTGGCAGCATATGAAATGGATGAAATGGGACACCCACCTCTGCATCTCCTACTCCCCACTGTTCTTCATTACAAGTTCCCTCTCCTTTTTTGGAGTTAGGACAGATTCGTCAAGGGATAAAACAGAGAATAGAGATAGAGTTGGAAGAAGAGGAAGGGGAAATATCCAAGGATGGATAGGAGGGAGAAATGTGAATGTAAATAGAAAGGAACTAGGGATATCCTACAAAGAAGTGAGTAAAGAAAAATTAAGAGAATTGGGTATCTACAATATATTTCTGGTTTTGTTTTGACAGAAGGTAAGATTTCTCTTTTATCTAAGGGGCTCAATTTTGCGCCTTCGAGATCAGCGAGCAAATTTGAGCTTTTTGTAGATTGAGAAATTTGTTAGGAAAATTGCACTGAAAATATTCTTTGGAAGTGATCTTAAGAAGGATAATTAAAAGGTTGGGATAAATAACTAGTTGGAAAGGATATTTTAACTATTTCCACTTTGCATGAAATGTATAATATGGGAGAAAGTGAAAAAGGTACTTTGTTTCTTTAAATTTGTATTAAATCTCAATCAATCTTTTACCCTGAGGCCCAAAAAGGTTATTATATCAATATGTTTCAATTTCTCATTAGAGAAGAGTTAAGAAAACTCAAATTTAATAAGGGTAAGGATAATTTGAGTAAGATTGAAAGAACTGCTTTAGAAGAATTAAGATGCAATTCTACTATAGTTATCAGAGGGGCGGATAAGGGTGGGGGGATAGTAATCAAGGATTTGGGGGAATATGTTAAGGAGGCAGAGCGATTACTTTCAGATAAGGAATTTTATAGAATATTGAAATTTGATCCAACAGAGGTTTAAGAAAGATTTGGGGAGTCTGTTGAAGAATGCACTTGACAATTGTATTAATAATAAGGATGAGTTTGATTTTATGTGGGTGGTGCACCTTCGGAAGGTGATAAAACATAGCAATACGTGGATGCTCAAGGATATGAACCATCCTCTGGGCCATCCCATTGTGTCCGGTACTGGGTCCTTGAGGCAGAATTTATCGATGTATGTGGATCTTTACCTTCAGACTATCGTACCATATGTTAGATCCTATCTCAAAGATACAAGAGATGTGATTGAAGTATTAGAGGGTTATCAGATAGAAGAGGAGACCTATTGGTAAAGGCGGATGTCAGTGCTTTATATACAAGTATTAAACATGAAGATGGGTTAGAAGCCGTGCGGATTTATTTAGATAAATTTGTTTTTTTAAATTATCCACATCAAAAGTTCAATATTGATAGTATGAGATGGATTTTGGGGACAAATTACTTTCTGTTTAATGATAAGTTTTATTTGCAGACTAGTGGCACAGCGATGGGGACTCATTTTGCCCCTAGTTTTGCCAATATATTTTTGGCATATTGGGAGGATTTAATGATATGGTCAGAGAATGAATTTTCATCTAACATTTTGATATATAAGAGGTACATTCACGATATCATTATGGTATGGAGAGGTGGTTTCGAGAAACTGGAGCAATTCTGCAAATATGTGAATAGTAATGAGCTGGGCTTGAGGTTTACCCTTTCATCTAGTAATGAATATGTTGAGTTTTTAGATCTACGTGTTTTTAAATAGGGAGGTAAAATCAAGATGAATACCTTCTTCAAAACAGTAGATCAGAACTCATTTATTCCCTATTCCAGTAATCACTCATGCATGTGGTTAGACAATGTCCCTAAAGGACAATTTATTGAGATTCGTAGGAATTGGTCCAAACTGAGTGATTACTGGAAACAGGGTCATGTGTTGGCTTTAAGATTTTTGGATAGGGGGTATGATCCAAATATGATTTTGCAAATCCTTATGGAAGTGTCTAAATTGGACCGTATGAAGATGTTTGGTGAAAGTAAAAAGTGTCGTGAGAATTTAGGGGTAGAGGACTTAGAGCCTCTCGATTTTATTTATGGTCTCTCTGGCTATGCTGTAGGGGAGGGAGCATTGGTGGAATATAGTAAAACCATGAATGGAAATAAAAACAACAACAGAAATGAGAACAATATAAATGAAAATAAAGAAGTTACTAAAAAAAGGAGATAAAAAGGAAATAAAAATAAAATTAGAAAAATAAAAATATGAAGAATGAAATAGATAATGTGAACGAGAATGAGGGAGTCTGTAAAAATAATTATATGAAAAAATATAGAAAGCACAATAAAAATAAATTTAAGGTAAATTACTTAGATGAAAGGGCATGGAAGGGAGGTTCTACTTATGAGAGTCTTGAAGGGGGAATGGTATTTATTTTAAACCACTCTAGCCAAATTTATAAGGTTAAAAAAAATCCTAGATTGGTTTTGGCCTATTATATGGGGAATGTATTCCAAATAAGGTAAGAGTGGTCTGTAGAAAAAAAAAAAAAAAAAAAAAGAATTTAAAAAATCTTTTGGCCCCTATAATGCTGAAAGCACATAGAAAGACTCAGGATACTAAACTGTTAAGTTCGATCTCGAATGTTATGTCACCTGTGACAGGATGGCATTATTGCGGACACTGTTCAGCATGTGCCAATTGCCCGAAGAAAAAAAAAGATTCAGTGATAGGTTTAGGTGGTAAAATCTATTCCACTGTGGGCTTCATCTGCTGTGGCACAGCTGGAGTGGTATATATTCTTGAATGTCCCTGCGGGTTGAAATATATAGGAAGAACTAGAAGGGAATTCAGGAAAAGAAGGTGTGAACACAAAAGGAACATCTTTAAAGGTGTGTTAACACATTCTCTCTCACGACACTTTACCGAAAAACATGGGAAATATGTAAATTTGCTTACAGGCTATGTGTTTGATAAAGTTCAATTGGACTCAAGAAAGGGAGATTTTGATAGAATTCTTAATAGACGTGAGGCATACTGGATTTATACCTTGGGGACACTCGTTCCGGGTGGACTCAATGATAATATCGAGCTAGCCTCATTTCTATAAATATAGAGGAGGTTTTTTGAAGAATTCCATGTGGGTTTTGCATATCATATGGATAAGATATGGAAATAGCATTAGCATTGATAGATGAGTTAGGGTTAACTTCAACGCATATTAACTAAGATGCGTAGGAGGTATTTTTGTACCTATAGAGGATCCGTAGAGGGACACAATTAATGGTGATTGTCTAGATAATTGGGAGGTCAGAGTTTAAATAGCCGTTGAAGAAAGCAATGCACATTTACTTCTAAACGTTTCTGCTTGATAAAGCACCATATGGTGTGAAACGCATTTCAGTTTGCTTACATTTCCTGGCCAGGAGAGGTTATTGTGCAATGCTGTGTTACAGATATCTGAGCTGCATGTAAGTGCTTTTTATACAATTATATTATTCCATATTTTATATGGTTTATTGTATATTTATATTTTTTGTGTGTATTGATTGTTATATATATATTTTTTTTAATAAAGATCATATTGTACATGGTTTTGAGCACTTAATGGTATTTGTGTAAGAGACTGCCCATATTTTTTTATGTTTAAAGGTATCCCGGCTTGGGAAGGGAAATCAGCGATGAGCCTGTGTGTATTGCATTTGCGATTTGCAAAGGAAGGGTTGGATCCTTTAAGGTTGAAAGCTGCAAGTTCTCATTACCAGCGGAAGTTTCCCTGTGTGTGAAAAATATTGAAATTGAATCATGATTGTGCTACTGTGTGAGATAGTATATTTATAGAAGTTATCTTTTCTGAGTTCCATTGTCTTCCCTAAAAAGTCCCCTCGAAGGATGGAGTCCAACTCTAGCAGGTACCCTGCCTCCAAAATCTGATGCATTCATTAGTCCGGGATTCGATCTGATGGCCAGCCTTGAAGGAAGAATCCCAGTAGACCCCCCCAACCCACACTGGGATTGGAGACAGGGCCCGCTGTTCTTCATTGAGGATCTTTTTTGAAGTTGAATCTTTGAAAGGGATGCTTCTTGAAGCCTCTTCTGGATGGCTGGGAAGATGACTGTCTACTTCGGTCATATCTTCCACCTTGGTATCTTCTGGAATCCCGAAAATTATACCGTCATGGATCTTGAGGGAGAAGATCTTGGTTTCTTTTCTTGTGGGAGAAAGGAACTTTTCCTCCAGTAACCTTCTTTATCAGTTCTTCCAGGTGTTGTCAAAAAAGCATCTGACCTGTGAAAGGAAGGGCTACCAGTTTATTCTTGTAAGATGTGTCTGCTCCCCAGGAACAGAACCATAATGCACGTCTAGCAGTAACAGGTAAAGCTGAGAATCTAGCAATCTGATGATGTCTAATGAAGCGTTGCAAGAAAAACTGACTGCTTCCTTGATTGCTGCAACCTCCTTAATGAGTTTGGAAAGCAAGAAGGTAGAATCAGTTTTCTCTTCCAACTCATTTAACCAGATCCTGATGGTTCTGGTGACACAGGCCAAGGCTGTACCAGATCTCAAATCTTGTCCAATAATAGAGAACTGCTTCTTTAGTGCCGACTCCATTTTTCTGTCCATAGCATCTTTTTATAATGAACAATCTTCCATAGGGATAATCATTTTTCTAGCCAGGTGTGCTATAGCCGAGTCTGTTTTGGGAGGAGAGTACCAGGACTTGATGTCTTCCTCTTTGACTGGATACAGCCTAGGGAAACTTTGTTCGACTCATTCTTTTGTCCCCTTTTTCCCCATTCTGCTTTTATCAGGTAAGCCAAGGTATGATGTACTGGGAATAGCGGAGGAGTTTTTCTGTTTCCTATGAAGGTTGGATCTAGGACCCCCAACTCCTGCTGAGCATCAGTAAGACCCAATGTCTTATGCATATTTTTCAAAAGCGAATCTATATATAGTCTAGGTTAAAAGATCCTGAATCATCAGGGATTTCCACTTCCTGAATAAGAGGATTTTAGTCTTACCTGTTAAATCCTTTTCTCTTAGTCCATACAGGTTACTGGTAACTCTGGGAGGCGATCTGCCCCTTTAAGTAGGCAGGAACATTTCTCTAAATGCATGCAGGAGGTGGAGCCTCAATTCCCTCCTAGGCTGCAGCTTAGCCAACCAGCTCCAGAATGATTTGAGACACTAAAAATTGACTAGATAGTAGAAGAGAAGAAGACTCCTGTGAGCATGCCCCAAAGGACTCCCACATACTACCACAGGAGAGTCAAGCATGGTCCCTTGACAGGGTGGGAGACCAGTAACCTGTATGGACTAAGAGAAAAAGATTTAACAGGTAAGACTAAAATCCTCTTTTCTCTGTCGTCCAATACAGGTTACTGGTAACACTGGGATGTCCAACCATTGAGTTCCCCAGAGGCGGGAAGAAGGCAAGGACGAGGCGCAAAGCCACCAAAGTCACCAGAACCTCTATGACCCAACTGGTCAAAGAAGCCCAACAAAACTGAAGTGTTAATGGACACTGAACAGGGGAAAAACACCCCAGGAACTGTTACACAACACACTGAACTAGAGCCAACAGGGCTCAACAGCAAAGGAAGCACTAAGAACCTGAGAAGAAGATCCTAGACAGGCAAGACTGCCTCCAGGACCTTCCTTCCAAAGCTGGCATCAGCCAAAGCCAGCACATCCACTCGGTAGTGCTTAGAAAAGGTGTGCACAGAGGACCGAGTGGCTGCCCTGCACAGCTGATCAGCAGAAGCCTGATTCTTATAGGCCCAAGAGGCCCCAATAGACCTGGTGGAATGAGCCGTGACCCGTAAGGGAACATGCTTATTCCTCAACTCATAGGCCCTACGAATAGAGGCCTTGATCCATGACGCAATAGTCACTTTGAACGCCGGTCTTCCTGCCCTAGGACCCTCAGGAATGATGAGCAGAGCGTTTGATTTCCTGAGAGATTCAGTGCGATGGACATAAAACTTGAGACAACTCACCACATCCAACAAGTGGAGATCTCTCTCCTTGTCAGAAGAGGTGTTAGGGCAGAAAGAGGGCACCACAATCTCCTGACTGAAGTGAAACTCAGAGAGAACCTTAGGTAAAAACTCCTTGGAGGTACGAAGCACCGCCTTTTCCTTGTGAAACTCTGTCTGACTATTCTCCTTGGCGTTCCGATTTGGCTCAGATATCCTTTCTGGTGCAAACCTGTGGCTCTGGCTGACTACCTGCTCTGTGTATGACCTAGGCTTGTCTGACTACCCACTCTGGTGTTGACCTGGGGCTCTATCCACTGCACATCCAGCATTCCATCGCTTCAGTGGATATCCCTTCTGGTGCAAACCTGTGGCTCTGGCTGACTACCCGCTCCGTGTATGACTTTGGCTCGTCTGAATATCCTATCTGGTGTTTACTAGAAGGCTCTGTCTGTTCGCTCAGTTTGTTGGTTCTGTTATTCAGACATCCTTCCTAGTACGGACCTGGGGCTCTAGCAGACTCCTAGCTCCTGACAGCAGGAGCTAGGAGTCAGTATCTCTTAGGTGTTACCTTACCATGAGACTCCAGTGGACTGAGGCCTAGTCTCAGACAGTGTGGTGCAGAGATTGGGAGACTGCTATTCCTGATACAGTGCTCGCAGTTTCAAATCACCCACTGTGTGTTTATTTATATATTGCATTACTGTCATTATTCTCATAATAAAGGTTCTATTAACTATACCATCTCACTACTGGTTTTGCTTGCCAGCCGTAACAGATAAACAAGGATATTTTTGTCTCCAGAAACACAAAAAAGAAATATGAGATTAGATATTTTTTAAATTGTAACTCCTCAAATGTGGTGTACCTCCTTACATGCGGTTACAGAATACAGTATGTGGGCCGCCCAATTAGAAAGCTAAAAATTCATTTCTTGGAACATGTGAGGAACATTGAAAATGGGGTGGAAAATCAGTGTCCTAAAACACTGTAAAAATTGTGAGGAAGCAAGGGGAAAATGGTATCTCTACATGTGCCATTGACCAAATCCAAAGAGATAGGAGAGGAGGGGATAGGCTAAAAAGGTTGCGTCAGTTGGAAACCTTCAGGATCTATTAGTTGATAACTCTGGCTCCAGAAGGTCTAAATATAGATATAGGTCTAGCAACATTTATTTGCCTGGCAAACTGATGGCAGCTATTAAGTTATGGGTAATAGACAGTGATTTGTAGGAGTAGAAGAGAGATAAGTATGCTTAGGTGTAGGGTTTTGAAAAGGGTAAATACTGGTAAATTTTTAATAAATTTCTCAATTTTATTAATCAAGATGATATTAAGTAACTGCAGTTGGCAGATAGAAGAGAGTGTAGTTTGTATGTTATTTGTATATGAAATAATTTAAAAAAAATTTTTTTTGAAACATTCTTTTCAGTGTTGGTAGAATTTTGAAAAGAGATTATAAATGTGAGCTAATGTATTTTTAAGTGAAACATTTTTTATTGTATTTATCTACTCCATTATGGAGTTAATATATGCTAAGTTTCAATTTACTTGGAGGTTATTTATAGGAGGAACCAGTAGAGGGATCCAAGTAATTTACCCTTGAGAAAGAGGGCAGACTGGCCCACGAACAGGCATGCAGTCAGACGGCAGATGCCTATTTTAGCCTTCCTTGATAGTTTACTGGTGGTTGATATTTCTGTGCCGGAAAGCCAAGTTGCATCAATGGGATGGACTGCAGGAGGGTGTGAGAGAGACCCCAATAACCAGTCACCTTGATAACACACTGGGAACTGGTACCCTGGAAGGGTGAAATGCGACGAACCTGACATAAGTCTGTAAGTGCACTCTGTATGAGCTTTTAACTGTGGAATAAAACACTGCTTTTAGATTTGTGTATTGCACTCTCTCTTCTAGAACCTGATTATATGCCTACAAAATACCTGACTGTGCAAGTGAACCTAGAAGAATTTATGCTATTTTGAAGGCAAAGGATGGTCACACCAAATATTGATTTGATATAGATTTTTCTCCACTCGCTCTCATTTTGTTAATTGATAAATATAAACTATTAACATGTCTATTTTGAAAGCATTCTTACAGCATTTTTTCACATCTTCCTAAGACTTTTGCACAGTACTGTATGTCCCAGTTATTTTTGTTGCTAACCTTTCATATTTCTCTCTTTCTTTCTTTTACAGGATTGTGAATGGGAGAAGGACAAGAAGACGATGGAAGAAAAAAGAAGGAAAAATAGAAGAAAAAAAGAGAAGGAAGAGAGAAGAAGGAAGAAGACAGACAGTATTTATCCAGGGTGCTGAAAACTCCACTGGGGCTGTTGTTTTGTAACTTAGTCGAATTAATCCTGGGAGTGCCAGTAAGTTAACATACTACTAACATTGTCACATTTTGGGAGTGCTTTGGATGTACCGATATGGGGCTTAGGACCCCATATCAATACATCCACTGGGGGACTTTTTTTTTTTTTTTTTTTTTTTTGCACATTCAGTTGATGCGTTAAGGGACTCTGTGCCCAATATAAGTTTGTGCAGATTTTCCCACCTTCAAGTGGGTCCCTTGATGCATCTTACTGATAACACAATCAATTGAATGGCACATTTCGCCATTTCTATGGGATCAAATGGAGCC
This sequence comes from Rhinophrynus dorsalis, assembly GCA_037306005.1. NCBI lineage: Eukaryota > Metazoa > Chordata > Amphibia > Anura > Rhinophrynidae > Rhinophrynus > Rhinophrynus dorsalis. Next base: position 262,820,781 of record CM074721.1, on the reverse strand, counting down.
AACTTTAGCATCTGAAAATTTTTTTTCTGGCGGCATTTCTTCATAGCACTTGATACTGAATTGCTTACCATGCTAGAAAAAATGCCAGCAGGGTTTGGTTTTTTTTGTTAACAGGGTGAACTTACTCAAGGGTACCCCATAATTTGTAACTTAAAGGGGGGGTAAGATAGGGGCCCACCAACACCAACCAGTATCTATAAAACTTAACTTTTAATAAGGTGTCATAAAAAATACATATACATCTACTCCAGGGAACTATAGGAAAAACTGGCCTCTTAAATATAGTAGGTCCTGGGCGTGCGTTCCAGAGTGGCCCTCCCCCGTTAACACCTTAAAATGTTTATAAATAGATGGTGGCTCACAGCCCTTACCTTTCCCCCCCGCCTGTAAGCGGATCCATAGCAGAAGGAAAGACTACCGGTAATAGGTATCCTGCAACCGGTTCTCCGTTACATGGGTCCAGCTTCCCTCTGGACATCATCAAGATGCTTCCAGTTGTAAGCGCCGAATCTCACCTGAGCACGGGGAGACTCAAGGTGCATGCTGGAACCCACAACTGCTTGCTGGTTCAGAACGGAGCAAGCTCTTCGGGAGAAGCAGGAACCTCTCCCGGCCCAAGCAGCAGGAATACGGCCATAAAAGAAAAGAAATAAAAACCAGGTAGGAGACGACTGCCCTGCGTCCCTACCCCAGCTGCGTAGGACCAAAATGACTGCCTAGAGGAGTGGGAGGCTTCCTTTTATAATTTGAAGTTGGTCCTACACCAGCTGGGGGGTGCTGACTGACCCCCCATTAGTCTCTATCTCCATGGATAGGGACACAGAAGAAAGTGGTCTCTTGGTTTCCAACTATACCATGAACCTATTTCCTTCAAATAGTTTTACCGTAGATAAAGTGAGGCTCTCCGGCCGTTGTTGGACTTCAACGCCAGTCATGATCAGCAAGCTGAGGACAATGAGTTTTAGTCAAACAATAGCAGCTTATTTGCCATCCAGGACAGTTTCACAGCACAAGTCATCCCACAGTAAATGTGAACTAAAATCTGTATAAACTATGGTTTTTCTCCTCATCTTCCTTGTCAAATACAATTATTGGACAGGCTGGCTGCTGTGCTTTGATATACAGTAAAACTAATGAAAGCATTCTTTAGCTGGTATCTTTTGATGCCTGTTTACCATCATCAAAATATTCTTTAAATGTAACATACCAGAATAACAAAATTAGTTCTAGCAAATAGTCACACTTCGTAAACTGAAGGATAGGAACATTAATGTTTTGACCTGCAGGCTGTTATCAGATAAAACTCAGCAGACCCAATTATTATTATTGTTGTTTCGCTCGATTGTGGCAAATGTGATCATTTGTTTCCCCTGTGTATCAAAAACATTTGATTTTCTACAAAGGAAAAAAATAAATGATTTAATATCCAAGTACTATTTTCTACAGTCTACATTTTAGGGCCCTATGTTCAAAAGAAAAGTGGAGAATTTCTGGAACAAAGCAAGTGCACAATAGGGGAGAAATAAACATTCCCAAACTTCCCTTTGATCTAAATGGCACTTTTTTAATGACTGCTATTGAGGTCACAGACGCATTTCAACCTCTCTAACATTCAAGAGATTTAAAGCCCTATTATTCAATGGGAGTGTTTAGTTCTCCTCTATGGTGCAGCTGGTTTGCCCCAGAATTACTTCTCTTTTCTTTTTAAGCATACGGCCTTAACCCTTTGAGTGCCAGAGGTGTATCCAATGCATAGCAACTTAATACATTGGATACACCTCTAGCACTCAATGGATTTAAACTAAGAATAAAAAAATACTAGCTAATCCTCTGTGGGTCATTGGGACAAAGCAAATGAAGCAATTCTGTGTCAGATATACTGCATCATAGGGGACAAATAAACATTCACATTCATTTAAATAGGGCTTGTAACCCCTTGATTACTAGAAACATGGCAATGCTTCTGATGGTCTTTGAAATGACAGGTTACACTAGATTTAAATTCACCACACTTTAGTATGTATTTAGATCAGGGCTGTCGAGTTCAGTCCTCAAGGGCCACTAACAGACCAGGATGTAAGGATTTCCCTGATTAAGCACAGGTGAGTCAGTCAAAATGAACGAGCCACTGATTAACTCACTTGTATTTAACCAGGGAAATACTTACATCCAGTCCTCAAGGGCCAGTACAGCACTTGGATAGCCCTGACCTAGATGATCAATTAATCTTTCTCTAAGACGCTGTTTCTTTTTTCCAAGTTACTACATATTACACATTTTTCATATGTTTTACCAGTGACTCAGGAAGTAAAGTTAGAGGATATTGTCACTAATGTATAGGCACCATACCTATGCATACCCAAGAACAGCCAGGAGCCCACCCCAACCTAGGTTCAATTATATCTTGGCTCCTACCATGCGTACCTTTCTTGGCACAAACCTGAACCATTCTTAGACAATATTTTATCATTTTCATTAGCACTAAGCATGGGAGTAGAGGATAACCTAGTGCTAAACTGAGGGTACCACTGTGTGTCCAGCAAACTTTACCCCCACAGTACTAATGCTCCAACAGTCCTAGTTTTTACATTCCATCCATTTTTTTCTTATATCATTGTTTATACAAACAAAGTAAGTATCCACAATTATTTGGAATAATTGTATAGCTCACAATAGATCTACGAATTTACAGAGCAGTCTGTAAGTATCTGTACAGTGACACGTTTTGCCGTTTTGGCTCTGTACTCCAGCACACTGGATACTAGGACTGCAACTAATTTCATAATCGATTAGTTGTCAGATTAATTTTTCGATTAATCGGATAAAAATAGAAAAAAATTTAAATACCATTTTTTCCCACTTATATGTAAAATAAAATCCACAAAATAAGTGTTACGAATATATTCACTTATTTATTTATTTACAGAAACTACACAGCACCAGGCAATCCAGTACCCCCAACACACAGCACCAGACCATCCAGTACCCCCAACACACAGCACCAGGCCATCCAGTACCCCCAACACACAGCACCAGGCCATCCAGTACCCCCAACACACAGCACCAGGCCATCCAGTACCCCCAACACACAGCACCAGACCATCCAGTACCCCCAACACACAGCACCAGACCATCCAACACACAGCACCAGGCCATCCAGTACCCCCAGTGCACAGCACCAGGCCATCCAGTACCCCCAACGCACAGCACCAGGCCATCCAGTACCCCCAACGCACAGCACCAGACCATCCAGTACCCCCAACACACAGCACCAGACCATCCAGTACCCCCAACACACAGCACCAGACCATCCAACACACAGCACCAGGCCATCCAGTACCCCCAGTGCACAGCACCAGGCCATCCAGTACCCCCAACGCACAGCACCAGGCCATCCAGTACCCCCAACACACAGCACCAGGCCATCCAGTACCCCCAACGCACAGCACCAGGCCATCCAGTACCCCCAACACACAGCACCAGGCCATCCAGTACCCCCAACACACAGCACCAGGCCATCCAGTACCCCCAACGCACAGCACCAGGCCATCCAGTACCCCCAACGCACAGCACCAGGCCATCCAGTACCCCCAACACACAGCACCAGGCCATCCAGTACCCCCAACACACAGCACCAGGCCATCCAGTACCCCCAGTGCACAGCACCAGGCCATCCAGTACCCCCAACACACAGCACCAGGCCATCCAGTACCCCCAACACACAGCACCAGGCCATCCAGTACCCCCAACACACAGCACCAGGCCATCCAGTACCCCCAGTGCACAGCACCAGGCCATCCAGTACCCCCAGTGCACAGCACCAGGCCATCCAGTACCCCCAACACACAGCACCAGGCCATCCAGTACCCCCAACATACAGCACCAGGCCATCCAGTACCCCCAACACACAGCACCAGGCCATCCAGTACCCCCAACACCAGACCATCTTGTACTACTGGCTGGCTTACCGGTGCTGTGTGTTGGTGGGTCAGTGTGCTTCTGCTGCTGTCAATGTGTTTGTCACTGCTGTGCTGGTGATGCAGTGGTCCTCCTGGGGAATCTGAGTCCCCAGTAGTCCTCCTACTGTCTTGATCCTGCTGCACGTGTGTCCTCAGGACCTCAAGTTATGTCCTGTAGCAAGGCTCAGAGGGAAGCGGGCCCAAAGCGCTGCCAGCAGCTGCCAGCAGCCAGAGTCAACAACCCCAGCACAGCAGTGAGTTTGTTGTACGTATTCTGGCTCTGGCAGACTGGCGGCAAGGAGCGGTGTCAGTGGATCGGATTAGGAAGATAGTCTTTCCTCCTTCCGAATTCGGATTTTGTGTTGGGGCCTTGGGGAAATGTAGCAACTCACTGGCAAAGTGGCCTGCGGCACCGAGACCGCAGTGACCCGAACAGACATTGACAGCAAATTGCGGCAATCACAGGCGGAAATGCGGCATACATAAAGAAGTGTGTGTATACTTTAACTTACACTGTTAATGTTACTCTCGCTGTCGCCCTCAGCCTTAATGAAGGCAGGCAGGCATGACAGCAGGGGCCGCGCAAGGGCAATATAAAACTGAGAGGCCTCAGTGCCTCACAGAGCTGTGCACACACATGCAGTCGTGGGCGGGCCCTTACAGGGTTGCAGAGGATTAAGACATGTTAACAGGGGAATCAGACATAATTGGCGGTAGCGGCACTGGCGGGCCCCCCTCGGTCCGTGACCGAATGATCAGTCCGCTCCTGGCTGCAACTAATCGATTATGAGAATCATTGACAACGATTCTCATAATCGATTTTTATCGATAACATCGATTAGTTGTTGCAGCCCTACTTGATACAAAATGAAACAATAACTATGAGAATAAAGTGTAGACTGTCAGCTTTAAAATGTATTTACATTCGTAAGTCATGAGCATAGTCCATCCATTTTAAGGGACCAAACATAACTGGCTGCTCAGCTGTTTCTTGACCAATATTTATTGCTGCAAAGATAGTAACAGAAGGTGCAGATGTGATTCTAGGTGTGGTATTTGCATTTAGAGTCTGTTGCTGTTGTCTCTTAAGATGAGGAGCAAAATAGTAATACTGCCATTAAAGCAGGCCATCATCAGGGTTAAAAATCAAGGAGACATAGCCAGTACATGAGGTGTGGCAAAATCAACTGTATGGTACATAGTTAAAGGGGACCTCTCACCTCCAGTAAACTGCTTCTTAAATAAATCTTCCATGGTAATAAATCTTGAATGAGGATTTTGTTTTTTTAAAAAATACAGTATTTTTGGAGAATTGGGCTTTTTAATTCTGCCCCATGAAGTCAGTTTAGGACAGGTTGTGTTAGAGCACTGTACCACAGCCTGTCAATCATAGTCTCTTCCCCTTTACCTCCTCCTCTGATGAAGGAATCCAGAATGTGAGTCAGAGAGCTTTCTTGCCAATGAGAGAGCTCTGACTTACACGCTGGATTCCTACCTCAAAAGGAGGTAAAGGGGAACAACTGGGGAAGAGAAAAGACGAAGATTGACAGGCTGAGGTACAGAGCTGTACCACAGCCTGTCCTGAATGGACGTCACGGGACAGAATTAAAAAGGCCAAAAATCTGCCTTTTTTTTTTTTTTTAAAACAAAATCTGGATTCAACATTTATGATGATGGAAAATGTATTTAGGAAGTGGTTTTCTGGAGGTGAGAGTTCCCCTTTAAGAAGCAAGGACAAAGAGGTGAGTGCAGCAGTAGTAAACAACCTAGCAAACCACAGAAGACCACTATAGAGGATGACCAAAGAATATTTACAGTTGTGACGAAAACCCCTTTTCATCTGGCAAACAGCTCAAGAACACTATCTATCTGGGATGTAGCATAGAAGTGTCCAAGAGCACCATCAAGAGAAGAACACACTAGCATGACCACAGAGTGTTTACCACAAGATGCCAACCAATTGCAAGCCTTGAGAACATACAGACCAGGTTACAGTTTGCTAATAAAAACCTGTAGCATCCTGGAACAAAGCCTTATGGGCAGATGAGACTTGTACCATGGAAAGAGGAAAGCATGGAGTTAAAAAAAAGGAAGTGCATATAATCCAAAAGCATATCACCTCATCTGTGAAACATGGTAAAGGTAGTCTTGTGGCTTGGACATGTATGGCTGCCACTGGCACATATACTCAGATCCAACTAAATGCCTCAAAACCTACTGGAAGGCACTTCACCTTGTAACACGATAATGACCCCAAACAAACATACTGCTAAATCAATCAAGGAGTTTTCAGGGCCAAAAACTGGACTGTTCTTCACTGGCCAAGTCAATTGTCTGGCCTGAATCCAATATAGCATGCTTTTCGTTTGCTAAAGAAAAGACTTAAGGGAAAATGCCCAGAAACAGGAACTGAAGATTGTTGCAGTACAGGCCTGGCAGAGCATCACCAAGGAAGATATTAAATGTCTGGTGATGTCTATCAGTCACAGACTCTAGGCAGTCATCAAATGCAAAGGATTAACAACAAAGTACTAAAATATGAAAATGGACTTGTCATCTTGATTTTTTTATACATATTTGAAAACCATTCAAAATATGAAATGTCACTGAAAACCTTTATTAATATATGAAACATCACACAAAGTGCTCTATTAGCAGAAGAAATGTAATTGAAAGGCTTAAATAATAATGGAAAATCACTAGTACTGCAATTAGCATACAATAGCATATGGTACCAAGTATGAATACTTTCCTTAACTGAAAATGTGTTGTTCTTTTGGCTAAAATAACACATAGATAGTTTTAATTAATGTTTCAGAGAAGCAAATATGAATCAAGGTGCATTCTTCCCAATGTCTTTAGGTCCCCAAAATGGAGGGTCTGTTTATAAAAAGGGTTGTAATTACTACATGGTTGAAGGTATATGAATGTAAATACCCTAAAATTAAAGCCAACAGTCTAGACTTCTTCTCACTTGTGTACTGTCCAAATACTTATGTACTACACTGTACACATACAAAAGAAGAAAAAGCTGATTTGATTGTTGCCTACAACAAAATTGATATATTGAAGTTCCCAACCAGAGTACACTGGTGCCCAAGCTACAGGCTGATTTGGTCCCTTACCTCAATCAGAAGTATTTAATCAGCTGAAGCCTTATTTATTAAAACTATTGTGATAATTAAGGATTGAAGAGTAACTATTCCTTGTTTATCCCTTTTGAGGATACCATAAATAATGAGAAAGCTTCTACATATTAATAACTTTGCCTGCATTAAACCAGTCCTTGTAATTAAGGTCACCGCTGCCCCGCGGCCTTGACTTAAGCTCGATGGAAGTTAAAGTTACAAGTCAACAATTCCTATCTTTCCTTTGACATGGACTTGTTATTCTCCCCTCAGTGCTCAGATTCCAACTTCCAAAGTAAAAAAGCAAGTATGTTCCAATCCCACTGTGTGAACAAAATAAAATATATAATACATATTAAATAATCCAATAGAATGGAGCAGTCATTGTGGAACTTATCAATGTAGAAACTTTATTCTGATAGTGCTGTGGTGGATCAACATTTTGATCCTCACTTGGGACTTTTCTCAAGACAAGAGCAATTACAAAATTATGAGCTATTTACAGAAAAAGTATACAACAAGCCAAAAACATACCTACCTTATGTACTGAAGAGGAGGACTGCAACTGACAAACTGTAAGTCTGTGTTTACTCTATGACACATACAGAGCATTGAAAGAATGAAAATAGCTCCCCTAATGCCAAATATTGATATCAGTGGTCAAAATATAAAATTATCGGATGAAAAGGTAAAATATATAAATCTTGTGAGTGAAGTATAGAAACAGTGTGTTAGATATATTTATTTATAGATATAAGCTCAAAAACAAAGAATTATCAATAGTGTAGATATCAAAATATATAGATGACAATAAAAGGCCGAGCAAAGAGAAACGGCATTGAATCCTTTTATTTGAATTCACACAAGTCAGCATTCAATAAGGCAACAAATGTGTATACGGTAATTTTTTTTTTATATTAAAACCCTTTGGCTAGACACAGTCTAGAGTTATGATCCAAAAAGTTGCCCTTTGTACAAGGATTTTAGACCAATCTCCTCCTCTCCTTGGTTCAGTCATTGTGTCTATCCCTATAAATTTTACGGTAGACAAATTATGCCCCTCGGTTAAAAAAAGTGTTTAGCTGCAGGTTTCTCTCTTCATGTCCCGGTAAGCTGTGGCCACAAATTCTATTGTGTAATGTCATATCAGGTTTGTCTACATGGGCAGGTAATTTTGTAGATTAAATGATCTGTAGTACAAACGATGCTTTGATTCTTTAAGTCTCATTTGTGTGGGGATGTTGGAATGTTGACAATGGTATCATATATCGACATGTGACACATCCCATACATCTGTAACATCCTTCTTTATTTCCTTTTAAAGAAATAAAAGATAAATATTTATAAAATCTTAAGTTCTTAGCTCTCCGATAGCTCATAATTGGTGGTACTGTTAATGTTCCTGGTAAGGCTGTATCTTTTGCTATTGTCTTCCAATTTCTATGTAAAATATATTTTATATGTCCTGAAGCTGCTGTAAATTTAGAAGTAAAGATCACTCAATCAAATTTGCCACTGACATCTTTACCCTGTGTAGCATTTTTTTTAAGCATTGAAAAACAACTGGGGATGATAACACTTGCAAAAAATGATTTTCCATTTTATCCAATTGTTGATTTTTAGTGTCTTCATCAGAGTTCAATCTCATTATTCTAAGAAATAAATAATATGGTAAAGATTACTTATGGTGATTCAGGATGGAAACTATTTGCATTTAACAAGGTATTCTTGTCTGCTGATTTTCTATAAAAGCTATAACTGTCTGGTCTGTGGACCAGATTCCAGATCTGAGGGGAGGTGGCTTACACTAGATAAAAGGGGCTGGAGGGGGAAATTTTAGCAATTAATCTTGAACTACAGCTCTGACAGTATTGAAATAACACTCTCTATGGCTCAAATACCATGAAGATTAATTGAAGCTACTGTTTTTGTGAAATATTACTATCCCTTTAACAGTTTGCATACTACAGATTTCTCAGCATATTTCAAGGCAATGTTTTTGAGACCCCTCTAGCATTCAAGGGGTGAAATGCCCCCTTTTAATAATTTCAAACTGGGGAATTTTCTGTACCCTGTGGTGCAGTTGGTTTGCTTTAAGTATATGGCTTTAGCTGCAGAGGAGAAGATGTAGTGTGTGTGTGAGAAAGTCAGAGAGAGAGAGAGAGAGAGAGAGATAGTGCGTGAATGCACTGGTTTGTGTGTATAATGCCGATAGCATAAAAAAACTAGCAGGAATCAGAAGAAGTTTCAGCCACTATACATTTCTATGGATGAAAAGGTGATATAGGGATTGAATGGCCTATTCCTATACCGGGGTCTCTACTTACAAGGCTTGGGGGTGGGTGCCCTAAGTGCAAAATGAAAATAAATGTGGAATGTCAGTCTGAGTCAGGGGTTAACTGTACAGTGAGTGTAACAAGTAAGTCTTCTCCCCTTTTGTACCTGGAAAAGTAAACATAATTGAATAAAGTCCTACCTGCACAGTTCTCTAAATCTATTTACCTGGCCATCATCTGTTTAATGGTGTGCATATATAAATATTTTACTAGGTCCATGTCTTCAGTCAAATTGTAAACTAATCTACTTTCAATTAATATGATCAGCACTTGGCTCTATTGGTTATGATGTAATTCCTCCACTGCCCTCAAAGATGTATAGCAAAAGCAATGACAGAAATCACATTATGAAAGGTTCCCAGATTTTTATAATTTTTCCCCCTTCTAATTCTTTTTGTCTTGTAGCGACAATGGTCAATACAACTTAGTGAAATGTAAAGTATTTTCTTCCCAAGCTAAATATGATGGGGGTGTATAGGTAGTCCAATTTGGGAGGATGATTTTGGTTGTCAATTAGACATTTGGTGTGTGGGATAAATACCTAAAAGAAAGTTACAAATTATTATTAATAAAAGTCAATATTTTTCCAGAATGTCTGAATGAATGCATACAGCCAGAAATTATGAAGAAAATCAGCACGTTCTATATGATATTTGGGACAATTAGTATTGGTGGCCAAGTAGACTGTACGTGATATAGTAGGGGTGAGATTTTCTTGGTGTAGAAGTCTATAAAATAGCTCATGAAAATAATTGGATAGAGAACTTTGAGTCTTCTATTAAAGTTACTAAATAAAATCTCAGTTGTTATATCCAGTAGTTAAACCATCTCAGAATACCATCTACAGTGGTAGAGTAGTAAATACATAGCAAAAACAATTATGTATAAGTACAGATTTTAACTTGGATCATATTTTTAATGTAACAATTCAAATATCTATTTGATTAAGAATTGTAGGTAGAAGTTGTTAAGCATTATGTTTAATTTTAAGGTATATAAAAATGTGCTTGGAGGGGATATTATATTTAGATTGCAATTCTGGGAATGAATAGACTTTATTTGTAAGTGGGTTTATGTTTATGAGATGGCCTATGATTTCTATTCCACGGTGCTGCCAGGTATGAAATCTATATTCTGCTTCTCCCATATCAAATTGGGAGTTTCTAACTAACAGGAGAAAGACAGAGGTATGTTTATTTTGAAATATAGAGTTGCTTGCAGGCTGCTATGTCTTAATGGTATTATATATTAGTAGGATTGTGAGGCACTGAGATGTGATTGCTGCCTTCTTGGCAAACAGTAGGTATCTTAAATTAATAGCGGTAATATAAGTTGTTCTTTACGAGGATTAGCTCTTAGTCAATTAGTGGAAAAGCCAACTAGGAAGGAAGCCACACTAGATTATTTACTAATGGAGACTTGGTAGCTGTAGGAGAGTGTTTGGGCTCCAGTGATCATCAGTCTGCATGGTTTAATATAAAGACAGAGGCGGAGTTGCGCCCACAAAAACAAAGGTTCTAGGCTTTAGAAAGGCTGATTTTTCTAAAATGGAAACATATTTATGTTAGTCTTTAACATCTTGGAGATCTTTAGATGGAGTCCAGGAGAAATCTAAAATGTGTTTTACTAAATGCAACAGAGCATTGCATTAGACATGTCAGCAAGGGTAAAAGAGAAATAAAACCACTGTGGTACTCTGCAGAAGTGGAAAATATAGTAAAGGAGAAAAAAGAAGCATTTAGGAAATATAAGCAGATGCAGAAGGAAGAAGATAGGTATTGGTACAAGACTAGGCTGAAGGAGGCCAAATGCATTGTTAGATGTGCCAAAGCACACACGGAGGAAAAAATTGCCCAGTCAATAAAAAGGGGGATAAAATATTTTTTAGATATATAAGTGAAAGGAGGAAAATGAAACAAGGAATAGACTGAAAACAAAAAATGGAAACTATGTAAAATGAGAATAAAGGGCTAGCTGACTGTCTCAATTAGTATTTTTGTTCAGTTTTTACAGAGGAAGAAAAAGTGAAGGGACCTCTGTTAGAAAAAAGAAATGGTAAGACATGGGAAACATGCATGCTTACAGAGGAAGAAGTTCTACTTCAACTTTCTAAGGTAAAAACAGATACACCCAAAGTTATTAAAAGAACTTAAGAGTGTTCTGGTAAAACCTTTAACAGAATTATTCAATCGGTCACTATCAACAGGAGTAGTTCCAGAAGATTGGAAGGTAGCAAATGTAGTACAGCTTTACAAAAAAGGTAGCAGGGAAGAGTCTGGTAACTACAGACCAGTAAGTCTTACATCAGTAGTGTGAAAATTAATGGAGACTACGCTAAAGGAAAGAATTGTTGAATATCTGAATTTGAATGGCTTGCAAGATTCCAAACAGCATGGGTTTACAGCAGGGAGATCTTGTCAAACAAACATAGCTTTTTTTGACTGTGTAACTAAAACAATAGACCAGGGAGCAGTGTCACGGTTTGTAAGAACACTCAGACAAGTTGGTAAGGTAAAAATCTGCTTTATTAAGAATAATAAAGAGCACAAGGTCACTCTTCACAGGTCCACATCCAGACAGTACCATGGCACTTCCCAAATGTGACACAGGTCAGGGTACAGCAATAAGCAACACAACACAAACAACAATATGGTCTGGAACAGACGACAGGAACCAGGAACAGAACCTCAGCAGTACCACCTAGGAAGCGGCCCAAGTAGCTAGACAGTAGGTGACTGCAGGGCAAAATCCCCAGAAGGCTAAGGATAGAATAGCGGACACTGGAGAGTAACCCGGTCCAGGCAACTGGAGGCAACACTGACAGGCTATAGCCAGGCACTAGACCCAGGAGGCTAGAGTGACCTGAGGCAGTACTGACACGCACAGCAGGGAGTGATCCCTGGAGACTGGTAATCTGAGGCAACACAGACAGGCACAGGCAAGTCTCAGGAGACTGAGGTAAACGAAGGCAACACTGACAACCTCTGGCAAGGCACTAGTCCCGGAGACTAGGGAAATCGGAGGCAATACTGACACACACTGGCTTGGCACTAGTCTAGGAGACTAGTTTAACCGAAGGTAACGCTGACAGATACTGGCGGGACTCTAATCTGAAGAGTCTAGGAACAGGAGGCAACGAATAGATAAACAGCCACAGCCAGGATTGGTACTCGAGGCGTAGAAGCCAAGCCCAGATCAATACACAGAGTGAGTCAGCCACAACCAGGATCGGGACACAGAGCGGTAGTCAGGCAGTCTGGGTCAGCAACGGAGACAGGAGCAAGGTCAGACAAAACCCAGATCATATACGGAGCAGGAATCAACAGCAACAAACACCAGTTACAGGAACATCAGGAAAGGGTGCCAAAGAAATGACAGGACAGAGTTAAAAAGGCTCACACTGGGTGGAGCAGAACCCAGCGGCCGATAATAGCCCAGCAGTAAAGAGGCATATCGCCTGCACGGGAGATCACGGGCACCGTGACAGAGCAGTAGATACAGCTTATCTAGATTTCAGTAAAGCATTTGACACTCTCCCTCATAGAACACTCATTAATAAATTGCAGTGTTTGGGCCTGGGTGCAAAAATAGCTAAATGGATAAGGCAATGGCTGAGTGATAGGAGACAGAGGGTGGTAGTCAATGGAGAACATACGGATGAAAGGAGTGTTACTAGTGGGGTACCACAGGGATCTGCACTGAGGCCCATTCTTTTTAATATTTTATTAGTCATATTGCAAAAGGTCTTCAAGATAAGGTATCCCTTTTTGCAGATGATACAAGCCAAATGACAAATGATTTAGGTATATTAGAAGAATGGACAAGAGTATGGCAGCTGCAATTTAATGTTGATAAATGTAAAATAATGCACTTGGGACAAAAAAAATCCAAAGGAAAAATATATTATTAAGGGTACTGTGCGAGACAACAGAGGAAAGGGATTTGGGAGTAAATATTTCTAATGACTTAAAGGTAGGCAGGCAATATAATAAAGCAGCGGGCTGGGTTGTATAGCTAGGGGCATTAGTAGCAGAAAAAGGGAAGTGGTCATGTTAGACCTCACAAAGAGTATTGTTTACAGTACTGGAGACGCTATCTCCAGAAGGATATTATATAAAATCAGAGAAGGGCTACTAAAATGGTGACTGGTTTACAGGAAAAGAAATATCAGGTATAGCTTGGAGGAGAGAAGAAAGAGAGGGGATTTGATAGAAACATTCAAATACATGAAGGGATTCAACAAAGTGCAGGATGGAAGTACATTTCAAAGGAGTAAAAATGTTAGGACAAAAGGCCATAAACTAAAACTAGAGGGACACTGAGAGGGTAGTAGATAAGTGGAATAGCTTACCAGCAGAAGTGGTAGAAGTTACTACAGTGACAGAATTTAAGCATGCATGGGATAGGCATAAAGCTGTCCTTAACATAAGAAAAGACCAAGGACCAAAAAAGGTCTGAGGTTTTTACAGTAGATGGACCGAATGGTTCTTATCTGCCGTCAGATTCTATGTTTCTATATGTGCTGTCCAAGCTCTTTTGAAAAGAGGGACAAAGAAACAGGCAACGCTGACGACTGTAGACAAAGTGGTCGGCCAAGGAAACTTTGTGAAGCAGATGAAACACATCATGCTCACTTCCCTTCACAATCAGAAATAAAATACAGCAGTGCCATCAGCTCAGAATTGGCAGAAAAAGTGGGACCCTAGTACACCCATCTACTGTCCATTGAAGCCTAGTAATAAGCGGTCTTCATGGAAGACTTGCAGCCAAAAAGCCATACCTCCAACATGAAAACAAGGTCAATCGACTCAGCTATGCATTAAAACACAGGAATTGGGGTGCAGAAAAATGGCAGTAGGTGCTCTGAACGTATGAGACAAAATATGAAATATTTGGCTGTACAAGCCCGTTTGTTAGCTGAAGGGCTGAAGAGTGGTACTAGAATGAGTGCTGCAGGCAACAGTGAAGCAATGGTGGAGGTTCCTTGCAAGTTTGGGGCTGCATTTCTGCAAATGGAGTTTGAGATTATCGGAATTAATGGTATCCTCAGTGCTGAGAAGTACAGGCAGATACTTATCCATCATGTAATACCATCAGAGAAGCATCTGATTGGCCCCAAATTTATTCTGCAGCAGGACAACGACCTTAAACACACAGCCAAAATCATTAAGAACTATCTTCAGTGTAAAGAAGAGCAAGGAGTCCTGGAAAGGGTGGTATAGCCCCCACAGACTCTGATCTCAACATCATTGAGTCTGTCTAGGATTACATGAAGAGAGAGAAGCAACTGAAGCTGCCTAAATCCACAGAACTGTGGTTAGTTCTCCAAGATGTTTGGAACAACCTACCTGCCGAGTTCTTTAACCCCTACGCATCCGATGACGTACCCGGACCATCACACTGGCCCAGCACTTATGGACCAGTGATGGTCCTGGCACGTCACGGAATTCAGGGCTCCCGGAGTGGCTGCACACCGCTCTGGAAGCCCTGAACCGGAAGTGATATTATAAAAATAAAAAAAGCCCCGTGGTCACCAAGTGCCAGCTGCGCGTGGGATTAAACTCTGTGCAAGTGTATCTACAAGAATTGATGCTGTTTTGGTGGCAAAGGATGGTCACACCAAATATTGATTTGATTTAGATTTTTCTTCTGTTCCCTCAATATGCATTTTTAATAGATAAACTATTAACAAGTTTATTTTTGAAAGTATTCTTACTTTACAGCATTTTTTCCCACACCTGCCTAAAACTTTTGCACATTACTGTGTATATAATATTTTTCACCAACAAATATTATATAGTACTAGCCGTGTGGGACGGTGTTCCCCGTCTGTTTGTTCACACATACGTAAACACAGCCACAAACATGCATGCGCACACACAGACATATGTCGATATTATACATAGACCTGCACACATTGACGGACATGCACACACATGCATACTCACACAGACATTTACATGCATACACACACACCTATCTATGTAATTGGAGGGCTGATATGAAGGAGGAAGGTGGGAGGAGATATACATGAGCTGTCAGTACTGTAGCACAGCTTGCAGGTGGGAAATTAGAGAAGGTAACTTCAGGGTACATGTTAATTATGGTCTAACTAACATCCACACACCACCCCCCCTCCAGTGTAATGTAAATGTGTGAGCACAGCCCATATCATTTTATTTAAAACAATTCAATGGAACTGGCAGTTTGAGGCTTGCATGACAGTCACAGGGCAATCATGAATTCAGCCTATAAGTAGTTTAGGATGAGCAGCTGGTTTATTACCTGTAAAGTTTGCAGCAAAGCATTTGGGGAGCTGTGTCATGTTGTTCAGCACTTTGGCACCTGTTAACCCTTTGAGTGCCAGAAGGGTACGCAAAGCAATGCATTGCGTACCCTTCTGACACTCAAAAGGTTAAATAACCAGCAAGGTAACGATGGGCAAGGTAACGGTGTAGGGAAGTACTGCACACATCTCCCTCTTATATTCTCTATCCTTCCAAGCAAGTCTAATTATTGCTGCCCCACAGGCTATTCCACCTACCCCATCGTCTGTGGCAGCAACACCTCGTGCAGCCACCTAGGTCGCAGTTACACCTCAAGGGGTTGTATTGGAACTCCATGGCATTGCACAGCACCCAGGCAATTAATTTATTTCGTTTTTTTAATGCATGCCTCCCTCCTGCTGCAGCAACCTCCCTTCCCTTCATTCACCTGCTCTGTACTGCCTCCTCCTCCGCAGCTGCCTGCCCTGAATCTGGCACTCCAGTACATCGCACAGCACCGGACTAAACAAATCTTTGTATTGAATAGTAGTAGTATTGCCATTAACACCTTAAGGACCCATGACCGTCCTGGAATTCCGGGCTCCCCACGTGGCTGCACGCCGTTCGGGTATCGGGACACTTAGTAACAAGCGGTAGAAACATTGTTGCAACATGCGATTCGCTTCAAAAGCGAATCACATGTTGCAAAACCTGAATGACAGGGACAGTATTTGTAAATACTGTCCCTGTCAGATCTCTATGCCTCCCTCCACCTTGCATACTGCTGAGTTGGAGAGAGACATAGAGACATAGTGTTACAGTGTTCCTGTAAAAAAAAAAAAAAAAAGTAAAAAAAAAGTTTAAATAAAGAAAATTAACCCTTTGATCACTGTTCTGCAGTGATCAATAAGTTCCCCCCATCTGATCACTCTTGGAGTGATCAATTTGCTGCAGATCAGTGTTTTCTGATCTGTGGGACACCCCCCATCCCCCTTGAATTTTTTTAGATTTTTTTTTTTTTTTTTTTTTTAATAGTAAATATAGTTTAGGTAGGTAGTTGGGTAGGTTTAGTGTAGACGTGTGTTAGGGAAAGTTTTAGGGATAGATTTAGGTTTAGGGAAAAAAAAACCCAACCCCCCCCCCAAAAAAAAAAAAAAATATATATATATTATATATATATATATATATATATATATATATATATATATATATATATATATATATATATATATATAATAAGCGCAGTTTAGATAGGTAGTTCAATTGGGTTAGGTAGGTTCAGGATATATGTAGGTTAGGGTAAGTTTTAGGGTTAGATTTAGGTTTAGGGGTGGCGTAAGAAAAAAAAAAGTTTTTTTAGTGGGCAAAATGCAGCGCAGGTACAGCGTTGAAGAGGCATATGCCTTTTTGGCGTCTGACTCTGAGGCAACAGACACTGCGTCAGATTTTAACATAGCGCAGTTTTCAGAAAGTGAGAGCAGCTCTAGTGATGACGCTGGGCCTTCTGTCAAGAAAAGACGCACTGCCCCAAGAGCTGCTCTGGTAACTGCCCCAGCACCTGCCAAAAGAACTGCCCAAAGACCTACCAAAATACCTACCCAAAGAAATGCCCCAAGTGCTGCCCCAAGAGCTGCCCTGGCAACTGCCCCAGCACCTGCCAAAAGATCTGCCCAAAGACCTGCCCAAAGAAATGCCCCAACACCTGCCACTCCGGATCCTAATGAATGGGTATCAATTTATGGCCACAAATCTCAGAATTCACAGGCAACCCAGGGATTCAAATTGATGTGGAAGGATTTACCCATGATCATTTTTTTTATTTGTTTTTGGGGGAAGACATTTTAGGTGAAATTGTGTCCCAAACCAATTTGTATGCAGCCCAGTATACTGCCGCCAACCCTAAGTGTGAAAAACGCTGTTTTGTTTTTTTTTTTACTTACGTCATGGTTTACGAGGGATTGGTGGTAAAATGGCTGTGTATAAAATTGGAAAACACACCTAAAACGAGAGCCTGGGGTGTCTACTTTCCAAAAATATACACTTTTGGGGGGAAATCTTAAAAAAGAGCACTGTTACACAGCCCCAAATGAGACATGGCACCAGTAACGCAAGCTGTGAAGATTCAAAGTGTGAACCTGGAAACGCGCATGTTCCAATTTGGCCCCCGTAGCTCCCCCAAACCATGAGAAAGGTATGCATATGGGGTATTGCCGTACTCAGAAGAAGGAGCTGAACACTAATCAATTCAGTTTATAAAATCTTCACCTATTCTGTGCTTGAAATTCACATCAACATTGAAGGCAAAGTGTGAAAAACGCTGTTTTTTTACTTACGTCAAGTTTACGAGAAAGTGGTGGTAAAATGGCTGTGTAAAAAATTTGAAAACACACCTAAAATGAAAGCTGGGGGTGTCTACATTCCAAAAATATACACTTTTGGGGGGAAATTCTAAAGTGCAGCACTGGAACATAGCCCAAAATGAGTAATGGCACCAGTTAACCAAGATGTGAAAATTCAATATTTGTTCAAATTTGGGCCCCGTAGCTCCCCCAAACCTTGAGAAACCTATGCATATGGGGTATTGCCGTACTCAGAAGGAGCTGAACACTAAACAATGCATTTTTAAAAATCTTCACCTATCATGTGCTTGAAATTCACATCAACATTGAAGTGCAAGTGTGAAAAACGCTGTTTTTTTTACTTACGTCAAGATTTACGAGCGATTGGTGATAAAATGGCTGCATAAAAAAATTGAAACCATACATAAAATGAAAGCCTGGGGTGTCTACTTTCCAAAAATATATACTTTTGGGAGGAAATCTTAGAGTGGAGCACTGTTACACAGCCCCAAATGAGACATGGCACCAGTGATGCAAGCTGTGAAAATTCAAAGTGTGAAATGGAAACGCGCATGTTCCAATTTGGGCCCCATAGCTCCCGCAAACCTTGAATAACCTATGCATATGGGGTATTGCTTACTCAGAAGAAGGAGCTGAACACTAAACAATGCATTTTTAAAAATCTTCACCTATCATGTGCTTGATATCAACAGTAGTATTGAAATGTAAGTGTGAAAACTGCAAAAAAACAAAATATTACCACAATTTTGAAATTTTTTTCTGGAAAAATAGCTGCATGAAAAACTCCAAAATTCTCCTGATTATTTACTTTATGTTGTGTAGTTTTCAGAAACATATACCTTTGTGGGACATTTTTGGTTCTGGCACCGTCAGCTAAGCTATGATGCTCACATGCCAATTGTTGAGAAATTACAAGTTGGAAATAATGGCATCCATCTTGTAATATTTACCTTGTAAAGGTTAGGAAGTGATTGAAATACTAGGCATATGGGGTATTCTTATATTCAGGAGAAGCAAATGAATATATTTAGGGGTATTTTTTGTCAAACTAATTGTATGCAAATCCTGACACGAAAATATAAGCAAAATGTTGTTTTTTTTCAATTTTTTTCCTCTTTTTTTCTATTTTAATAAAATTAAACAATGAGGTATTCATATAATTGTGGTATCAAAAGAAAGCCCTACTTGTGCTTAAAAAAACAGTATATAATTTATGTGGGTGCACAAAAGGAATTAAAGAGAAAATATGGTTGAACAAAGACATAGTCAAAAAAGTCAAAATTGCTCCGGTCCTTAAGTCAAATCTAACTCAGATTTTCCCGGTCCTTAAGGGGTTAATTTATGGTACCTCACACACAGAACATAATTTATGTCTCCTCAGAAAACAAACACACATTGAACAGAATGCCTCATTACATTATTTATGTCTCACTAGTTGAACAGCCCGTTACACGGGCGACAGTGCCACTGCCACCCGGTCGAGGGGCAGTCACGCGCAGTAGAGACTGCCTGCGCCACGACTGATACAGAGCTGGACGCTCCTTCTGAACGTCCAGCTCTGTATCAGCCGCGGCGTGGGCAGTCTCTACTTCGCATGACTGCAGCACGCGCAGCAGTGTCTACTGCACATGTCGCGGCGTTACACACGATTTAGGGAATTATTATATAGGATTAGGAGACACAATGATTCAATGGGGGCATGTTTATCATACAGGGAGTTGGCCTGCCCCCTCCAGCCTGCCCATCACTATCCAACTGACAAAAAAAAAAATATATAGCTGCCACTCGCTCCTGAAGTAGGGGATATCAATAACTTCTCCTTATCCACTCACACTCTCACTCAGGATCATGACCCCACAAACACACTGTTTCACCTCCCACAGATAATTGTAACCCTCCATACACACTGTTTCAGTAGGAGGGTGTAATGTTTTCATAAAATACAAACTCAGGGATAGACTTAATAGCAACTCTTTTATTTAACTCTTTTCATCTCTTCAGTCACTGTCTGTTTTCAACTGCCACTCCTCCACTTCCTGCTTCCCGCCCTTTCTCCTTAAAGGGAGAGAGATGCTTTGCTGTATGTTACAGAGGGCAAGCCTCAAACTCCACTATCTATTTGTTCCCTCAGCATATTGCTACACTGCCTCAGCTGAAAAGCCACCATGTGTTATATTGCTATGTTACCTCAACTTCACCCTTTGAGTGCCAGAGGGGTACGTAACGTATTGCAAAGCAATGCGTTGCGTACCCCTCTGGCACTCAAAGGGTTAAGTAAGAAGTTACTGCTCCCATTGGGTGATTCAATGGGTGATTTAAATCATGCAGGGAGTTGGCCTGCCCCCACTATCCAGCCCGCCCACCACTATCCAAGTAACTGAAAAAACAAAAT
The DNA here is from genome assembly GCA_037306005.1 of Rhinophrynus dorsalis. Taxonomy (NCBI): domain Eukaryota; kingdom Metazoa; phylum Chordata; class Amphibia; order Anura; family Rhinophrynidae; genus Rhinophrynus; species Rhinophrynus dorsalis. The sequence continues at coordinate 262,800,340 of CM074721.1, read as the reverse complement.
GGCTGCCACTTGCTCCTACACCACAGACACATCAGACAAAAAACACACACTCAATCATACACACTCACAATAATTCACACACTCACTCACATGCAAGAACTCAAGCACTCACGCGCAAGAACTCAAGCACTCACGCGCAAGAACTCACGCGCAAGAACTCACGCGCAAGAACTCACGCGCAAGAACTCACGCGCAAGAACTCAAGCACTCACGCAAGCACTTATATATCCTGACGGGCAGCGCTGTCCCACATTGCTAGTATGTATATATAGATATATATAGATAGATAGATGACAAGCAATAGATAATTACGGGTGCAATGGGATGGGCAGTTCCTGAAATACTGATATTCAGAACACTGCTGGCAGCTGGTCAGGCCCATTTTGCAATACATTTTTTTGGTTGAGGAAGTGGTCAGTTATATCACTAGTGGTGGATACTGTTGTGATTTTGAATTCAACTGTATTGCTGGACAAGTGGGAAGACAGACTGTTCAATGCACTTTTTCACTATAATTATTTTTTAACTGTTTAATCAGGGAAGTTACTCAAAGTAGTTGAATGCGTTAGCTACTAATATGGGGCACTACTAGTGTTTTGACTGTTTATTTTTAGAGTTGTACAGTAAGAATGGTGAGTGGGTTATAGATATTTTAATAACTTTTCAGAAGTTGGCAAGTTTTGATAGTTACTGTTCATGTTGCTGGTAAAATACAGACCTTTGACTAATTTTGTTTGCTTTATACAGGTATTCTGAAACTGCCTGTAGACATTCTGATCACAATTTTTTTCCATAAGGCATCTCTAGCATTGTATAACTCAAAGAGTCAGCTTAAAGCTCAGCTGCCCCCCCTTACCCTGACCTTCTTTATTGTGTATATCCTTGAATAAATTAATTTACTTTACAGACAAAAGTACTCAAGATTAGGAAATGCCTGAATATTTGATTGGCAAAGAACTTGGAGTGTCTTTGTAGGTTTGCTTTGTTTCTAAAACAAGCACAATATAAAGAAGTAGATAAGAGATATTTGTGTGTGTAAACAGTTAAATGACATAAGCCATTACACAATTTTAATCCATTGAGGTATATGTGAAAAGTCAGAAAGTAGAGAAATTCTAGGGAGAAACAGCTATAAAATAATTTTAACATTAACACTTTGTATGTTAGAGGTCTCCAGTGTATTACTTCCCATTGCAAAGACACCTATCTAACATTCATCTGGATTAAAGCATATTTTGAAATAGTGGGCCTCATGTATAAAGGCAAAGTCAAGCAATACTAAGGCAACTGTACCTCGAGGGACAAATAAACTTCCTAATGAATTAAATGGAGGTTTAAACCCCTTGAATGCTAGAATGGTCTTTTAGAATTCATGGACATAAACACCCAATGTAAATTAATGGGAATTTGGTTAATTTTTATTTGTCCCCTATGGTGCAGTCTGTTTGTCTCAGAATTAATCCAATTGCCACTATAAATAAGGCCCAATGTGAGTGTGGATTTGTCCCAGAAATGTTGATCATGTCTCCCAACATTTGAAATGACCAAAGAGAAACACTTTTCTTTTAGGTGGTATTGCCAGGATTTGACTGGTGGGCAGGGCATTACTGAGAAATTTTAAATTGCTTCATAACCTATTGACAGCTCTTTATGTAATTGAATACATGATTTAAACAGGCATGCCAAACCTGGCTGAGAGGCAGATAATAATTACGTTTATGGAGGGCCACAATAGCTGCCAATATTTACACTATTATTTTGCTAGGAAAGTCTGTAGAAAGGATGAAGCATGTGCTTTTCTTCTGTGCCAATTCTTAAGACAAGACCAAAGACCATAAGGTTTGAGGTTTTTACGGCAGGAAAATGGGCAGACTAGATTGTTATCAGTCCTCAATTCTACGTTTCTGTGTTCTGATAATGAGCCTCTAGCTTACCTCTAGAACAAGCTACATCAACACACCATATTCAACAAGCCAATATCTAGGATAGCCAAAAGTTGCCTAACCCTGATCAAGAAGGCAAGATCAACCTAAGCTGATCTAAAATGGAATTTGTACAAGCAGGGCTTCGCTGTAATTAAGTGAGAAATCCTGCTGGAGGCTGCAATGTATTAGTTAGGGGGCTGCATGTTTGACATGCCAGATACAGAAAAAGCACACACTAATTTATAAACAGATATACAAAACTTAAAACAAACATGAGCTGAATTGCTGTGGAGTAAGGTGATACACTTACAAAGTGCCCATTCTAATAATCTCCTAAAAAGGACACCAAGCTAGAAAAAGAGGGGTACCTCGAAAGTACATTGGTCCACAGTTATAAAAGCAAACTAGTTATTCTGCAGTAAACCAAATGCATAGGGAAAAATAAGAATCCCACACAGTTTGATAGTTTGTTAACCCCTTAAATTCCATATATGTCCCCAATGCATTTTTCTAACAGTCAAGGGATTAAAAGCCTTATTTAACAGGATTTTTTATTATTTGTCCCCTTATTGTGCAACTGATTTACATCACAATAATTCCAGTTTACTTTTATAACTATGAGTCATAGTTCCCTGCCCGTTGTCTTAATCATTTGAACGCATGTAATTTGCATCCTTTCATGAAAGATTAAAGTCGTTCGCCCAGTGATGATCAGAACAGGGTGAGACTCGTACTGCTTCGCAACATGTTGCACACCCCTCTGGCAGGGTTATGAAAATAAAAGTGTTAAAAATATGCAAAGACAAAAATTTCGTAATTATTTTCTGCACATGCCCAGTACATGCCCAGTACATTCAAACATCACAATGCTAAACACAATCACCCATCGCTAAGCCACCCAAACCAATTGTTTGAAACCATACGAACATTTTATTGCCTCCTACTTTTGCATTTCCCGAAATCCGTACACAGAGGTGATCATGTGACTGATAACACGCAGCACTTCCTTTCACAACCGCTTCCTGATATGGCAGTCTGTGGAGAGGTAAATCGTTTCTTGTGCTTCTGTTACTTATATAGTCACGTTATCACAACAGAATCGGTTGTGTTGCCTTTACATTAGATAAAACTTAGTGACAACACTAAACTTTATTTATTATGCATAAATATTGCAAATAAGGCGGGGTTAGCATGTGGCTTTCAAGGTTTTTTGCACTACAGGTCCCACTATCCTCCGGTAGACTGAGGATTATGGTATAGTGCGGAAAAGCAACAGGCTGCACAACACTGTGTGTAACATGTCCTGTATTTATTTGTATGAGAATGTTTCCTAATATATTCTTTCTTTCTGTTTTACAATATAATAGTGTATTCAATAAGGAGGTTTCTGTCTTTCACATCAAAGTGTGATTACCCTTGAGGACCTCATTAACCACACGTGGAGTGATTCTTCTGACTGGAATCCCAGGTGACATATCAATTTTTACTTTCACTACAGTGCTGTCTCATAATAAGTAACTGTGAGGAGAAAACTTCCTTCTGGTCTGCAGGTGGTAGTGTGTTCCCTTAAATAGTCACAGGATTCAAAACAGGTCATGCATTCTGAATCAAATGTACTTTTCAATTCTAATCAGGTTTGGAAAAACATAAGTGACATTTACCAGAGAAAAAAAAATGGTACTAGTCAGGTTATGAAAAGTTGCTAATCCACTCAGTATTCACTTGTAGGATGCTAATCCTGTATCAAGTATCTGGTTGTACACTGCCCCCTTACGTTTAATATGTATTTTAATTCAGTGGAGAGGATCAATGAGGTGCCCACTCACACCATCACAATGACACAAGGGGTTCCCTGCTGCTTCCACTGGACACACAAGTTCTGGGAAAGCCAGGTTCAGGATGAGCATTAGATATAAGGGTGTGAGTGCACATGTCACTATTATTGATCACTTACGTGATCAAGTAAGCAATCAATACCAGGTGTGGCATCAGGAAGGATTATGATGCCACCAGCATGGTCTTAACCCCTTGAGTGACGGAGGGGTACGGAACACATTGCTCTGCAATGTGTTCCGTACGCCTCTGGCATTCAAGGGATTAAGTCTGTTACAAATAGATTCATCTTTTGTGTGTGTGACACAGAGGTGCCCATCGTGTTGCTGTGCAATAAGATGGAAACCCCTCTGGTATTCACGCTTAGATCCTCTTCTACATGTGCTTGCAAACCAAGCACAAGTAGAAGACCGTTTCAGTGAAATAATTATTTTTTACTAACGCAATCTCGGCTCAGGTGCAGAGCCGCAAGCCTGTCGTACTACAGACTTCCCCTGCAGTCATTACAACGTTGACTTCATGGAAGGGGGGGGGGTAATTTTTGTGTTCTGTTATCTCTCAAACCATAACGGTTTGAGAGATGAACCTGGGGGCTATTCCATTCTTTTTGAAATAGCTACAATATGGGGAATGGTAATATTAAAGTATTACTATCCCTTTAACGACAAAGTCTTCAGTTCCCCTGTGATTCAAACCATGTTCAGGACTTGTAAATCCGTGTTTTCTAGAATATATCACACAATTTGGAGAGTCTTCCTCTCATTCTATGCCTTGAAAGATCTAACTCCATCTTCCTTCCATCTCGTCTAGAGTTCCTGCAGTCAGGTCTAAAAAAGGGTATAGGGCTGAAGTACAAATTTCAGCTTCCTCGTTATTTTACTAGAGAAAGATTGCTTATCTTCTAGAGCTTCAAACTTTCCTTCAAGGGGTCACCCGGATAGCTCCCCCATACAGACATCCTATCCCAACATGGGATTTGAATTTAGTGTTAGAGGCTCTTCAACCCTCACCATTTGAGCCCTTATCATCAGCCTCTATAAGAGACCTAACCTTTAAGACAGTCTTTCTAATAGCTATTGTTACTGTGACAAATGTCACAGAACTTGGTGCTCTCTTGTATTTCTCTGTATCTAATCTTCTACCAAGATTAAGTAGTTTTAAGAACAGTCCCAGAGTTCCAACCTAAAGTAGTCTCTGCTCTTCACCTAAACCAGGAAGTGATATTTATTTCCTTGTGTTCTATTCCTTCTAATAAAAAGTTCTTCACACTTTAGATGTCGTAAGTACATCTAAGTCATTCAATCCTTGAGGACTTCAGACACCTTGGTCTAGACCAGCCTTTAAAACTACCATTGCTTCATGGCTAGAACAGACAATCAGACAAGCTTACAAACTAACGTCTGTCATAGTTCCATTCAGAATCACAGCTCATTCTACTAGGTCCATTAGTACTTCTTGGGCCTTGAAGAATCAAGCTAATGTTGACCAATTGTGCAAGGCAGTTACATGGTCATCTGTTTACACTTTCACTAAGTTTTACAAAGTTAACGTTCTGGCATTCCAAGATGCTAGTTTTGGCCGTAAAGTTTTGCAGGAAATAGTTCATTAGTTTTAATCCCTCCCTTCCAGCAGCCTTTTATTTCCCCATGGTCCCTGCATCCCTCAATGATGATAGAGAAAATGGGAACATATGAACATGTTATAAATATTGGATATGATTTGGAGTTCATCTTTTTGTAGTTATTGAACAGGACTTTTATATTCTGTCATATACTTAGTTGTTAGCCCTAGGTACCAGGGCACACAAGAGAGAGATTAGTATTTTTTATATATGTTTTAATATTTTTTCTTTCCTCACATTGAGATTTATTTTAGGTTTTGGTGACATTTTTCTTCCATAATAGATTTTTTTATTTATTTAGAAAATATTTTACCAGGAAGAATACATTGAGATTTCTCTCGTTTTCAAGTATGTCCTGGATAGTTTTCAGTAAAGGGTTACATGTTTACACAAATTGTGAAACATTATATATATATATATATATATATATATATATATATATATATATATATATATATATATATATACACACATACACACACATATTAATATAAATACTTATAAAATGTTGAAATTATATACAGTTGTTAGATCTAAAGAAGCCTCTACTTTTAAGGCGTTCAGACTGGGAGCAGATTTGATTATTTCAGGCAGATTATTCCAGGCCTTTGGAGCTCTGAAGGAGAAGGTAGATCTTCCTGTTTCTTTCTTGTATTGTGGTATAAGTAGTGAATTGTTAGCAGTGGAGCGGAGGTTATATTTAGTATGGAGAGCAGGAGTGAGCAAACTGCTCAGGTAGTCTGGTAGTTTTCCAGAGAACCAATTTAGTTTAAGCATGTGACAGTGATGGGTAGTATAACTACATTTCAGGATAAAGCGGCATAATGAATTAGAGTGTGAAGTTTACTAAGATGGATTTCTGGAGCTAGGGGTGCACCGAAGTCTTGGCGGCCAAAATATTTAGGCCGAAAATGGCATTTTTGGCAAAAAGCCGAAATAAAAAAAATGACCGAAACGGGGCAGAGAAACGAGTGAAGTAAAATCTGCAGCACAGCACACGGATGAGCTTCAGCTGCAGCACACGGAGGCACTAAACAAGAGCAGCAGTGATGTATGTGGCTGTGCTGATGATGTCTCCATGTGCTGCAGCTGAAGCGCATCCATGTGCTGTACTGAAGATTTTACTTCACTTGTTTCGGACTCCCCCGCCCGGCACGGCAATACATACAGGTCTGTGCAGTCTTCATCACAGACCTGTCGCTACTGAGCTCCCTCGTCGCCGTTGGCTCTTTAGGAATGCAGAGCACGCTGGGAGATGACATAATCTCCCAGCGCTCTGCATTACTAAAGAGAACAAACGGGAGGTCCAGCAGCTACAGGTATGTGATGCGGGGGCAAGTTGGAGCTGATGGGCAAAGTAGAGCTGATGGGGGGCAAGTTGGAGCTGATGGGGGCAAAGTAGAGCTGATGGGGGCAAAGTAGAGCTTGGGGGGGCAAGGTGGAGCTGATGGGGGCAAGTTGGAGCTGATGGGGGCAAGTTGGAGCTGATGGGCAAAGTAGAGCTTGTGGGGGCAAAGTGGAGCTGATGGGGGGCAAAGTGGAGCAGATGGGCAAAGTAGAGCTTGTGGGGGCAAGTTGGAGCTGATGGGCAAAGTAGAGCTTGTGGGGGCAAGTTGGAGCTGATGGGGGCAAGTTGGAGCTTGTGGGGGCAAAGTAGAGCTGATGGGGGGCAAGTTGGAGCTGATGGGCAAAGTAGAGCTGGTGGGGGCAAGTTGGAGCTGATGGGGGCAAGTTGGAGTTGATGGGCAAAGTAGAGCTGGTGGGGGCAAGTTGGAGTTGATGGGGGGCAAGTAGAGCTTGTGGGGGCAAAGTAGAGCTGATGGGGGGCAAGTTGGAGCTGATGGGCAAAGTAGAGCTGGTGGGGGCAAGTTGGAGTTGATGGGCAAAGTAGAGCTGGTGGGGGCAAGTTGGAGCTGATGGGGGGCAAGTAGAGCTTGTGGGGGCAAAGTGGAGCTGATGGGCAAAGTAGAGCTGATGGGGGGCAAGTTGGAGCTGATGGGGGGCAAGTTGGAGCTGATGGGCAAAGTGGAGCTGATGGGGGGCAAGTTGGAGCTGATGGGCAAAGTAGAGCTGGTGGGGGCAAGTTGGAGCTGATGGGGGGCAAGTTGGAACTTGGAACTTGGAGCTGATGGGCAAAGTAGAGCTGGTGGGGGCAAGTTGGAGCTGATGGGGGGCAAGTTGGAACTTGGAGCTGATGGGCAAAGTAGAGCTAGTGGGGGCAAGTTGGAGCTGATGGGGGGCAAGTTAGAGCTGGTGGGGGCACTTGTTCTACTATATTTTTTGTTTCTTTTGTTAGGCATCGCCCTATAAATTAAAAAAAAAAAGTAATGTTTCGGTTTTCGGCCAAGTGCATCCTGAAGTTTCGGTTCAGAATTTTCATTTCGGTGCATCCCTAGCTGGAGCATATACTACGTCACCATAGTCTGACTGGCAGCAACATCTGTTGTACAATATGTTTTCTTACCAGGTTACTTGAACATTATTTGTTTCTAAAAAGAGTACTTATTTGGGGATAAAGTTTGGAGGTTAATTTGTCAATATGAAGACCAAAAGTGAGGTTAGGGTCAAGCCACCTACCAAGATATTTGTATGAGTCCACTGGGGCCAATTTACGATTAGACTCTTACAATGGATAGGTGGATATTGTCGAGATTACGCAGTTTGTGCTTTGTGCCAAATATCATTGTGGTTTCAAGTTGTAATATGCTTGAGTTTTTAGCATAGATTAGGTGTCATCTGCATACATGTGTACTGAAGATGAATTGCAAACCGTGGGCAGATCATTTATAAAAAGAGAAAATAGAAGAGGGCCAAGAATGGAGCCTTTGGGATCTCTACTTGTTACTTTGAGTGGAAGGGAGTCATTGTCAGCAACTGACACATACTGCATTCTGTCTGATAAATAGGATTGGAACCAGTTTAGAGAATTATTACCCAATCCTGAGTTTTGGAGTTGCTTAGAAGAATGTTATGGTTTACTGTGTCAAAGGCCTTAGCAAAATCTAAGAAAATAGCTCCAGTGAGTTCACCATTTTCCATGCCAGTCTGGATATCACTGGTTACTTTTAGAAGAGATTGATCGCTGTTCTGGAGATTCTTGTCAGACATTAGATTGGACTTGCATTGATGACCAAACCAAGTAATTATCACGATAATTGGTCATCAACTTTGCTATTTGACACCATAGGAGATATATTGTCTTATAATAATATATCAGGTGGTAACTTTTAACCCTTTGAGTGCCAGAGGGGTATACAATGCATTGCAAAGCAATATGTATGGTTTTAATTACATTCTTGAGTGGGTCAGCGGTAGGTACCAATGTGTGGATATGTGTGCATAATACTGATCTACTATTGATGTGATTGTGTTCCTTTGATGGTCAACCTGTTGGGATCCATATTGAGAAGGTGGGACTTGTTCTTTTGCCTCCACCCACATTCCGGCACTCTGTGTCTTTAATAAATTAACCCTCCAGACATGTCCGGTTTGGCAGAGTGTTGAAGAGGAGACATATTTTGAGTTGGTAGTGCATCTGAGGTCTCCAAATCCCAGATAGGATCCACATGGGAGGTTTGCTGTCATGAAAAGAAAGATGACACCTTCTGAGCTAATATAATGTTATGCATTTTTGATGGTTAAAGGGTGTGGATTTTTAATATAGACAGTTTTGCTATAATTTGTAGAATTAGTATTCTCGTCATCATACCTTTTCTCTTGTAGCGCTTGAGATATATATAATATATGTAATTTATATCCTGGGAGTGGTGTATAGCTATCCAGCTGCTTACGGACTGGACAGACAAAGACTGGGACACCACTACAAGTATATTTGATATAGGTTTTAGTTTTAATATTTGTTTTCTTGTCTCCCACTGATCAAGGTAACCTTTTTTCTTTTTTCTTTTTTGGGACAGAAAGAACAGCGCCTTCTCTTTGCTGGAAACGGTGAAACCAAAAAGCTTGCACTACATGGCTTTGCCTGGAGAGATTTACAAACTTTTGTCAGTGTTTGTTTCACTGATTTTCATGCTCCCAGTAGCGGAAGCAATGGATGAAGGAAACGCAATAGCCGTTCTGCTTGGAGTAGTCATTACAGCCATTGGCTTTTGTGCATGTTTGGGATACTATGCAAGAAAGAGGGAGGGACAGCTATAAAGATTTAAACCTTATCTTGTGTTTACACAAGTGACTTAAAGAGTGAGGGCCAAAATGGTAACTTACGTTTGAGAATTAATGAAAAGTTGGCAATGTTCAATTAACTGTATACTGTGTAAACTATCTAAAGCTTAAGCTGGGATATCTTTTACATGTGATGATGGATGATGCGCTAAGAACTGCAGCAATTCTAGAACAAACCAACCACACTATAGGGAATGAATAAAAACAAACAAAAGCAAATCCCATTTATTTAAAATGTGCTTTCTTAGCATTCAGTAGGTTAATCCTAGAGCACACTCCTTTTGTCCTTAAAGGGTTTAAAAGCCAAATTTAAATAAATGATAATTTATATTTTACCTGTATGGTACAGTTGGTTTGGCTAGAATTGCTTCAGTTCTACTTAGTACAGCAGCCTTGTTGTATCCTCATAAACTGAGTTTGTACATAGCCAGAGTCTCAAGTCGTACTCTTCATCTCTAGTTCACAAGGACCACTAAACGTGTAGGTTTTGTGGCTATTCCTACAGTCATATAGACATGTGAATGAATGCTTCAGTCAGACTAGTTCACCTGTACTTAACCCCTTAAGGACCATTGCCGTGCCAGGACCGTCACGGCGGTCCGGCACTTAAGGACCAATGATGGTCCTGGCACGGCATGGAGTTCAGGGCTCCCGTTGCGGCTGCACGCTGCTCCGGAAGTCCTGAACCGGAAGCACTAATAAAAAAAATATGCCCCGTGGTCCGCAAGTGCCGGCCACGCGTGCGCGTGCCGGTCCTTAAGGGGTTAAGTAGGGAGATAATTAACACTTAGAATGATAAAGGATGTGGCCAGCGCAATCCCTGCACCTGGCACTCCATAGATACACTCTTAGAGGTCCTTGAGCAATAAAGTTAGGAAACGCTGTACCAGATAACCACATATATTTTTCTTGTCCCAGACTCTTTATGGCCTTATGTAGAAAGCAAAGAGAGAGCAATTCTGTAGAATATGAACTGCACCATAGGGTACAAATAAAAACCTGTATTTATTTCAGTGGAGCTTTCAAGCCTGTTAATGCTAGAGGTCTCCAATGCATTGCTTCACAGTGTCTTGGAGCCATTTCTTCCACTCAAGTGGTTGTCGTCTTTAAATCAGTGTAACAATTTGGGAAGTGCATAGCTCCAAAATAAGGCCCTTAATTGTTTTCGATTTTTAAAGGGACAGTATTACTTCAAAATTACTATCCCTCATATTGTAGCCCTTAATAAACTGAGTTAAATGACACCAGCGGCATCTCTCAAACCTTTATGGTTTAAGAGATAGCCGCTTTCAAAGTTTCCTCTCCCCTGCTGTCAGCGTTCTGCTGCCAGCAGGAGAATCTGGTCTCTGAATCAAGAGGAGGCTCTTCAGCAGAACCGATATCTCGTTATGGAAGGAAAAATGATTAACTGAAACAGTCTTCTACGTGTGCTTGGTAACCAAACACATGTAGAAGACTGTTTCAATGAATCATTTTTCCTTCCATAATGAGATATCGGCTCTGTTTAAGAGCCTCCGCCTGTCCAGGGACCAGATTCCCCTGCTGGCAGCAGAACGCTGACAGCAGGGGAGAGGAAACTTTGAAAGTGGCTATCTCTTAAACCATAAAGGTCTGAGAGATGCCGCTGGTGTCATTTAACTCAGTTTATTAAGGGCTACAATATGAGGGATAGTAATTTTGAAGTAATACTATCCCTTTAATGTTTGTGTTCCTTAACCCCTTTTCCATTTTTGCGGAAATGGAATCGAGGTCCCCAAATGGCATGCAGCCGCTCGGGACCCCTGAATTCCATGATGTCATGAGTCCTTAACGTAAGTTTTCCCTTGACCTGTATGTATGTCACGGTTCCTTAAGCGGTTAACTGGAATATATTTGATTGCCCCATAAGCAGTTTCCTCCTATTTTTAATTCTTAGTGGCCCAGAATTTTTTTTTTTGTTTATGTTAACTGTAACAGAAAAGTGAGAGAAAATGGGGAAGACTAACCATTTAATTAAAGCTTAAATAATCATTAGTTCATTGTAGCTTTTGTTGATTATTATACAATAACAAGTGCACTAAAGATGCAATTTTGGTATGAAATGTGTGTTGTGTTTTTTGTCTTTCCTCCACATTTTGATCACTTCTGCATTTGAACTTTAAAGTTCTATACTTTCATTGATCCATGTCTCTGGCTGGTTTGAAATAAAACAGACAAAAAGGAAATATTGCTTTAAAGGAGCATATATGTTCTAGAGCTTTTTCTGCTGAGTAAAGCAATGGTACTCCCACTGCGGTCAGTTGTTTTATTCAAAACTTGTAACAGTCCAAATAACCAGGAAGCGAAGTTACTGTGTTTACTTCCTGATTGTTCTGACAGAAAATGACTCAGCAGTTTCTATCACATTCTGTGGAGAGTTATAAGTCACTGACTTTCCTCTCCATTAAAATGTAACAGAATAACTAATTTTAATTTGACCACTAGAGGGCACTGCTAAGGTAAAAAAAAACAAAAAAACTCCGGTTGAAACAATAACAACTCTGGAAATATGCATCTCTCAGCAGTGGGAGTACCTTTATTTTCCTCAACAGGAAACTCCCTACAATATATATTTTCATAAATAAAGTTTACTGCTACTTTAAAGGGATAGTAATACTTTATTATTACTATCCCCCATATTGTACATATTTGTAAAATAATTTAATACCCCCAGGTTCATAACCGAAGGCAAAGTTCCCCCCTCCCTCCCCTTCCCTGAAGTCAGCGTTGTGCTGACTGCAGGGATATCCGGTCTGACATTCATCATGCAGCTGTGCAGCAGACCTGCGATCGCGTTAGTGACAAAGAATACTTTCAGTGAAACGGTCTTCTACATGTGCCTGCAAACCAAGCACATGTAGAAGACCGTTTCAGTGAAATAATTCTTTGTCACTAACGTGATTGCAGCTCTGCTGCAGAGCCGCAAGCTTGTCGTATGACAGACTTCCCCTGCAGTCAGCGCAACACTGACTTCAGGGAAGGGGGAGGGAGGGGGGAACTTTGCCTTTGGTTATCTCTCAAACCATAAAGGTTTGAGAGATGAACCTTGCGGCTATTAAATTATTTTACAAATATATACAATATGGGGGATAGTAATAACAAAGCATTACTATATCCCTTTAACTTTTCAACTTAAACACTTCTTATGATTCATATTTAAATGAGATGCAAACTAGATTTGGTTAGTTTCCATAACCTAATGTTCTCATTTACATTTATATGATATAGCACAGTGGCTCAGGTTAGCACTGTTGCCTTGCAGCGCTGGGGTCCTGGGTTCAAATCCCACCAAGGACAACATCTTCGATGAGTTTGTATGTTCTCACTGTGTTTGCGTGGGTTTCCTCCGGGTACTCCGGTTTCCTCCCACACTCCAAAAAAACATACTGATAGGTGAATTTAGATTGTGAGCCCCAATGGGGAAAGGAACCAATATGAGTGTAAAGCGCTGCGGAATCTGTGTGCGCTATATAAATAAAGGATTATTATTATATAGGGCTTTTCCTGCTGAGTAAAACAAAGGCATTTCTACCATTGTTTAATTCTAAAGTTACTACAGTTCAGAACTGTCAGGAAGTGAATTACAGTGCCATTTCTTCCTGAAAGTTCAAACTGACAGCATGGCTTTGCAGTTTTACCACTTTCTGTGTAGTACCGTGTGTCAGTGACTCACCTCACAGAATGTTGCGCACACATGGCCAAGAACATGACCCACATGTGACTGGCACGCTACTCATTAAATGCTTAAATAAAAAAAGATTGCTTTTTTTCTCTTTTTGAGTTAATCCCTTAACTACCGGCCAATCGTCGCTGCGATGAGACTGAACGACCGCTGAGCATTTTTTGTTATTTTTTTTTTTTTTTATTATTTTTTTTTTTCTGGTTCCAGACTCCCCGAACGGCGTTCAGCCGCGGGGGGAGCCCAGAACTCCATGACGGTCATAGTATGTCATGGGTTGTTCAGTCAGATCGACCCTTGACGTAAATGAAAAACTACGTTATAGAGCATTCCCTATTGATAAAATCAAGGGTTCTTCCACTGTCAGTTGTTTTATTCAAATATTATATGAGTTCAAAGAATCAGGAAGTGAATTTACTGTAGGTATAAATACTCACAGCCTTAGGGTTTCTTAGCACAGGCTTCTAGGGCTATAAATAACAGAATCTGAAAGTCACTTTAACAATGTTTATTGTGTAGTCCAAAACTGAGTTGCTGTAAGAAAATACAGAAAAATAAATCCTAACTCTCATCAGAGCACTAACTTAAACAGAGTCAATCGCTGACTGTCGCTGGGTGGCTAAACCCACTTACCAGCCACAACAAAATCTCAAGGTAGCATGAAATACCCAACTTTCAGTTCTAGTTTGATTACCTTTAAGGCAGCTCTTTTCCTCTCTTGCAATCCGCAGAGAAATCAAACAAAGGGGAGAGAGCAGAGCCTTTCTTGCTCTGACCTTTAGAAAACATTTTTTCCAATTAAGGTTAGGTGTGGCTCCTAACTATTCCTCACCTGCAGGGCTACCTGCTGGGAAATGTAGTTTTTCTTTCTAAAGTGGGTATAAACTGTGTAGGATTCTGGGCCCTAAATATCTTCCTTCCACTACTACTCCTCTGACATTGTCACAGTATACTCCCTGAAAGTTCTAACTAATAGCATGACTGCAGTTTGCCAGTGATTCACCTCTAAAATAGAATGTAAAAGAATAACTAATTGGAATCTGACCACCGGAAGGTAATGTTAATATAAAAAAAAAAAAGGTTTTTCTATTTTTTTTTTTTTTTTAAAGTTATGCATTTGGGCTGTAGAAACAAACATGATATCGAGCACATGGGATTCTATCCTATATAATAATTTGCTAAGTGTGTGCTTGTCAGAAGCCGTCATGCGCAGTAGAGGCGGCTGCACACGCTGCAGTCATGCGCAGTACAGACTGCCTGTGCCGCTGCTGATAACGGAGTGGGGCTCCGAATGCAGACAGGACTACGGTCTGAATTCGAAGGACCCCGCTCTGTATCAGCCGCAGAGCGGGCAGTCTCTACTGTGCATGACTGCACCGTGGCCGTTGCTGGGTGGCCCATGGGCTCTTCAACTAGTCCATTATAAAAGAGTAATAGATGTGGAGCTAAAGTTGATTTTTGGGAGTCTTGGTGGTGGATAAGTTGTGCATGTGTGGGGGAAGTGTATGAAAGGAGAAAGGTGTTTTTGTTTTTACTGATAAGTGACAGGCAGACCAGTGAGCCAAGTTTCTACCTGAGCTGCTTGAGCCTCTAATGTGACTGTGACCATCTGACAGATATACTTTGAGCAGAGATAAAAGAACATCCTACATCAAAGTATACCTTATTTGACACTTACTCCTAAAACCGTAAGAAGAAGTGTGTGAATAATATGAAAGTAGTGGGGTGGAAGAGGACAACAAAGATGACGACATAATAATAGATGATGATCTAAAACATATCCATCCACCATCTTCTGATGCAGATGAATGTTACGGCTGGCAAGCAAAACCAGGAGTCAGACGGTATAGTTAATAGAACCTTTATTATGAGAATAATGACAGTAATGCAATATATAAATAAACACACAGTGGGTGATTGAAACAGCGAGCACTGTATCAGGAATAGCAGTCTCCCAATCTCTACACCACACTGTCCTAGACTAGGCCTCAGCCCACCGGAGTCTCGTGGTAAGGTAACGCCCAAGAGACACTGACTCAGCCTGCAGTCAGTAGCTAGGAGTCTGCTAGAGCCCCAGGTCAGTACTAGGAAGGATGTCTGAATAACAGAACCAACAAACTGAGCGAACAGACAGAGCCTTCTAGTAAGCACCAGATAGGATAGTCAGACGAACCAAAGTCATACACGAAGCGGGTAGTCAGCCAGAGCCACAGGTTTGCACCAGAAAGGATATCCACTGAGGCGATGGAATGCTGGATGTGCAGTGGATAGAGCGCCAGGTAAACACCAGAGCGGGTAGTCAGACAAGCCTAGGTCATACATGGAGCAGGTAGTCAGCCAGAGCCACAGGTTTGCCCCAGAAAGGATATCCACTGAAGCGATGGAATGCTGGATGCGCAGTGGATAGAGCCCCAGGTCAACACCAGAGTGGGTAGTCAGACAAGCGTAGGTCACACACAGAGCGGGTAGTCAGCCAGAGCCACAGGTTTGCACCAGAAAGGATATCTGAGCCAAATCGGAACGCCAAGGAGAATAGTCAGACAGAGCCACAGGTCAACACCAGAATGGATGGACAGACAAGCTGGATCATACACAGGAATCAGGAATACCAGAAAATGAACTGTTCAGAAAAACAATGTAAGGGTGTCTGAGTCAGGACTCAGTCTGCCCTTTAAACCCCTCCACAGGAAGTAGGTAGGAGGAGCAGCTAGAGGGAGGAAGTAGGTAGGAAGAGACTACAGGAAACACGTAAAACAGAAGCCTGCAGCATGCTTGAAGCCTCTTGTCTGCAGATGACGCGTGGAAAGACGCAGAGTGTCGCTGAAGCGGCGGTGCTGGAAACAAGGTACTGTAACAATGAAATAGAGAGTAGGGGCAATGATGATACGGCCTAAAATTATCTAAAAGGAAAAGGGTCAACCTTCCGACACTGAAAAGCAGCAATATGCTTGTTTATAAACTTTCTAAGTGATCAATTGCAAATTCTGACTCTGGACAAGTAAACATTCCAAAAAATATACCCTCATCACCTCAGTCATCATCATCATTGTCACCTCTTCAAATTTGATCCCCCACCCAATCACACAAAATATTGTTGCTTTAGCAGCAACATATGTCATCCTGAACATCCAGAGCCCTAACTATGAATGCTTATGCTGCTGTTGGAAGTGCAGAGGCACTGACACTTACTGCTGGTACAATTGCAACATCTACCCCCCTGTAGTACTATTAGTCTGTCAGGAACCTCTCAGTTTATGAAATCTATAGTATGGTGAAACTTCATTCATGATCCAAAAACTAAACATTTTGCTAACTGGGGAAAGTAGGATCCCATCTAGGTACATCCTCATTAAGATCTTACCTGAAGCACAGGTCTAACTGGTCACAGGTCAACAAGAGCACAGATGTGTAAAATCTAGCAACTGTAGAAACACTTCTAAATGTTTATGGGACTAAGGGATACAAAATAGTAGTTCTTAGATGTTTTGGAGAGTGACTCACCATTTTCTTCATTTGCAGTAGCACACATGGCTCCTGCTGCTGTTCTGCAAATACAAAACACAGAGGAGTATGAATCCGAGTTTGTTACAGGAGAGTCTTAGGATGCCCACACCTGACTTTGCCACCACCTCCACCAGTCATGTTGTCAATACAATAATTACACAGTTGTCCCACTATACTACCAATACACACTTAGTGAGTTCTGAAAAATAGTGAAAAACCACAAAAAAAAAAAAATTCAAAAGTACGCCTGTAGAATGGCAACTTGGCAAAATTTGGGCGGTTGGCATACTGTCCTTTTCATAAAAAAACAGTAAGTAAAGAGCTGATGTCATGTTTTGCTCTCTGCTGAAATATCCCAAGTTACAGTTCTTTTTCAAGGTTTGCTGTGCCAGAGTTGTACAAGCAGGTGTTTAGTATCATAGGCAAAGGACAAGGGGACTCGGCATTGCTAAAAATGTTTTCAAGGCATTTGTTTCTGCTTCTTCTAACAACTTTTCTCATTCATCCAATGTGGAACACAGGAATCATAGGGCAAAATTCCATGTCACACTCCTTCATCGACATTATTGATCTCCAAGCACAGTGAGAATTGGGGGGGGGGGGGGGGTTCCTGATGCCCTGCCAATGAGGTCTGAAAAAATAAAATAAAAAACGGGTTGGGGGCCGATCCCAAACACAGGCTTGGCCATTCGACTACACGTGGCCAAGAACATGCCCCACACATGGTTGGAACTCTAGTGGTTAAATGTGTAAATAAAAACATTTTTTTTTCCTTTGATTTCACAGAGCAGTAAACTTTTTTATGAATACCTATGTTATGGAGCCTTTCAAGCTGAGTAAAACAAGAGTACTTCAGCAACGGTTAGTTGTTTTATTTAAATGTTACTTCCTGAAAGTTCTAACTGACAGCATGACTCTGCAGTTTCTTTGACGTTCTGTGGAGAACTATTTGTCAATAACTTTCCTTTCAAATAGACTATAACTAATTGGAGTTAGACCATTAGAGGGCACTGTTAACCCCTTAAGGACCGGCCACACGCACACGCGGCCGGAACGTAAGAACCACGGACCTTTTTTTTTTTCCTGCATCCGGTTCTGGTCTCCCAGAATGGGTGCAGCACCGCGGGGAGCCCGGAATTCCATGATGGTCCTGGTACTTCTTGGGTGCTTAATGCGAAACAACCCATGACGTGCCAGGACCGTCAAGGGTCATTAAGGGATTAAAGAATACAAGTTTACACTGAAATAACTCTTAGCGTTAGGAGTACCCTTATTTTATGCAACAGGAAAAGCCCTACAATATATATATTTTTTTTCATAACAAAGGTTTACTGGTCCAGGGATTAGGCACTTGGACATGCAAGGGTGAGTGGGCTTACTGCTGACAGTGCTCCCGTCTCCCTAGCTCATTGAGATTCTGCGTCATTTTGAGGCAGGTGACAAAAGAAATGCGACATTATGACACAAATAATTCATTGTGTGCCATTCAAGAGGATACCGAGATTCTCTGGATCACAATGGAATAAGGGGAAATCAAAAGTAAGGAAAGACTGATCATCTCTCTACCAGGGTACTGTGGCTGTTTGTCTCAGCTGATTTGTTTCCTGGAAGCAGGCTGACAGTGCTTTCACTGCTGACAGAGCTGCAAGTCTGTGAAAAGCATTAGGGCCATTTATAAATGTGTCTAAATGATCGCAGTTTATAAATGTCACTATGGTTTGTAAGGGTCTAAATAAATGTTTTAAATTGCTTAAAGAACATTCCTAAAGGGTCATTATCACTTGAAAAATAACTTTTTATAAGTGCCATCCCAAATTCTCACAGAATGTTCACTATTAGTCCTAGTTCGTATGGGCGACTTTGCAGCAGTTACTGCTATGGTGCACATCGGTCCTACATAATGCAAATCTCTTACATTTAGTGCATTTAGTACCTTTTGATGCAAATGGTACTGTTACCTGATGACCACTATCAAGAAGATATGCTGTTTCTTATGTAAAAATAAATGTAGTTTTTTTTTTGTTTTTTTTTTTTAAGTGGCATGCCACCCAGAAACTAACTGTCCCCTCCCTACTGTTCTCCCCATGCCCAAAATATTTTCTAGTAAATGAAGAGATTGTATTCATAAGACCTAATTTCTCCATCTTATTAAAATAACTTAAATTTAAAGGACAGAAGGTGATCATCTCATATTTTCTATTATTAAAGCAGCTTTTGATATTGTTTTAAAATTTCCTTATTCTAAAAATGAAAGTAGGGCCTCACAGACAATGTTGCCTTCTAAGGTGTGTGGCCAAGTACTGATTTTTGACCTCCCTCACAAACTACCTATGTTCTCACACAGGAGCTGTAGTCAAGGCAGACTGGACTGAAGGCAATTGCTCCTAGGCCAATCATGATTCTCTCCAGCTGGCATAATTTTTGAATTCCCTGTCCCCTTTCTTTCCTGTCCCTTTATTGCTTTTTAGGACCTGCTAGGTCTTGCCTTCCAGTTGTACAACTGGACATGAGGTTGTACAATGTATTGAAAGATAGGACCTGCCAGGTCCTCAGAGAGACGAGTAGAGAAATGGGCTGCAAATTCAAAAGTTGCATGTTGCAGATAGAGTGAGGGGGAGGCACAGTGATATTACTAAGCTTTCAACTGAAGTAAGCGCTATGATGTCACCTGTGTAGCGCCATTTCAGTTGGTCTCAGTTGTAAACTCTGTTGCGCCACTCATCTAGCTCCATATAAATTTGAAAATCTGTGGTGTCAATTGTGTATCTGATTTTCAACTGTAAACTATGTGGTATTACTTTTAAAGGGATAGTAATACTTTGTTTTATCTTCATTTTATTTTGTAGGCATTAAAAAAAACATGAAGAACTATATAAGTCTTATCTCTCGATCCTTTATGGTTTGAGAGATATTCACAAGCAAAGTTTCCCCCCCTTTTACCTAGTGTAAGCCATCTCTTCTCAGATGTGGAATGCAGTCCATTGACCAGACAGATAACAGCAGGGGGCACTCTTCTTCCTATGAGAACAATGAAAGCCCTGCCCCCTTGACAAGTATTTCAGGTTTTTCCCTTATCTTAATTGAAGATTGTCCCTCTCTGCAATCTACCTGGGCACCTCCCTTCTGATCTGGCTGAACAGTGTTACATCAGTAAAAGGGGCAGGAGGGGGATACTTTGTCATTAAATTACTCTTGAACTACAACTCTGACAGAATTGAAATAACACTCTCCAAAGTCCAAATACTATGATGATTAATTAGAGCCGCTTTTATTATGAAACATTACTATCCCTTTAAGCTCAATTTCTAGTGAAGCTCTATGGAATTAATTGTGCAGATACATTTAAATTATAAACTGTGCGGTGTCACTTGCGTAACTCGAATTATAAACTCTACGATCACTACTATAGCACCATTTCAACTGCAAGCTCTGTGCTGTCACTAGTGTAGCACATTTCAATTCTTATATAGTTTAGTTATAAATGATATTATTCCATATCAAATCAGTGATCTTGATAATATGGCTTTGAACTTTGCCATGACAGATCTGCTGTAAGATGTGAAACTTACAAGATCCTGCAGCTTTAGGTTCTTAAAAGATTCAACCATTCCTTCACCATCACCGACCAAAGCATATAGAATATAACCCTAGCTCTCACCATTCTCCAATACAGAGCCAACCTTAAATAAAGAAATTAAAAGCAGTATCTAACAAATATAAGAAACACTTGAAATACTATCTCCTAAAGGTATCACTTTACTAAAAATACAAAATGAATAAAAATAATAACACAATATGCCTCAAACACATACACACAAACACACACACACACACACACACACACACACACACACACACACACACATATATATATATATATATATATATATATATATATATATATATATATACACACAGTATTGGTTAAATGCACTCCTGTGACAATTCCAATGAACCTGGGTGCTATGTAAATAATTAAAGGGATAGTAATACTTAAAATGTAAAAAAAAATATGTTGTAGAGTTTATTCTCCTGAGTAAAACAAGGGCACTCCCACTGCTGAAAGGTGTTTCATTCAAAAGTTATTAATTTTCAAAGTTAAATTTTTTAGGTGCAATATCACAGTGGCCTGAAATTGTACAGTGGCGCTGTTGCTACACCATCCTATGGAGATTTATGGTCAATTGACCAGAGCTGTCCATAGGATCGTGTAGCAACAGCGCCACTGTACAATTTCAGGCCACTGTGATATTGCACCTAAAAAATTCAACTTTGAAAATTAATAACTTTTGAATGAAACACCTTTCAGCAGTGGGAGTACCCTTGTTTTACTCGGGGATAAACCCTACAACATATTTTTTTTTACATTTTAAGTATTACTATCCCTTTAAATACAGATACATACAGGTTTTCAGGTTTTTTGTAGACTAACATCACTCACAGGACATATTTTTGCAGACAAACATAATACGTGTTTATTGATTTCACGTTTCGGCCGGAACTGTGGACTTTATCAAGAACAAAATAAATAAAAACACAATATGCCTCAAGTACACACACACATATATATATATATATATATATATATATATATATATATATATAGATAGATAGATAGATATAATATATACAGGGCTCAAAATTGAACTTCAATTTAATATAATATATACAGGGCTCAAAATTGAACTTCAATTGCGGGCAGCTGGGTCAGGATCAATGCCATTGTGTACTGAGTGGCGGTGGTGCCTCTTGCGCCAGTCAGCCTTCCCCCGTCACAGTCTTCAGTGACTTCCTGCAGGCCAGCATCACAGCGTGTATCTAATCCCCTCCCCAGCCAGCCGCATCTGAGAGGAATTGCGGGCGGCTGGGTAAGCTGGAAGCATGACATGTCGACATTGTGATTTGTCATTTGTGAACGCCTTTGGTCTATGTTATGAACGAGTCACAATGTTGATGTGTCAGATTAGGAAGAACTACGGCGCGGCGAGGACAGGGTTAGCTAAGGGGGCTGGCCGCCATCTCTACCACTAGCTACGCTAACGCGCCTACACTTAAAAATTGTAGTGGGGTGTTTGCTTAGTCAGGCGGCTGGACTGTCTTCTTGGTCAGTGGGCTGGCGGCAACTTATTGGTCAAGCTTGAAGAGAGAGATCCAAGGAGAATCAGTAAGACTCAGGCAAGAGGCATGTGTGCATAACATTATCTTTGCATAATTATATAATTCGTCATCATATTGTTATTCAGAGCTGCCACCGTCTCCAATCATAAAGCCAATATATAATATTGCAGAGTTGGTTGAACACTTCAGGGTGGACTGGACATACATATATAATAACCTGGAGAGTTCATAAACATCGGTGCTGGGGCATGTTTTAATGGGCAAACTGACTATGGCATATTTTAATGGGCAAACTGACCATGGCATATTTTTATGGGCAAACTAACCAAGGCATATTTTAATGGACAAACTGATTGTAGCATATGGAGGGAGAAGAGACACAGACAGAGGTTGGAAGAGGAGAGAGACAGACAGATATGGAGGAGAGAGACAAAAGAGGAGAAGATACATGGCAAAGAGAGACATGGGGAGAGGAGAGAGACATGTATGACATGGTGAAGAGAGAGACAAACATGGGTGGTGTGGAGGGGGAGAGAGACAGACATGGGTGGCATGGAGGGAGAACAAGACAGACATAGATGGCATGGGGTGAGAGAGAGACATGGTGGAAACAGACATGGATGGCAAATATGTTAGGTACGCCCTGGGAGGGACACAAATGGGGCGGGGCATAAGGGGGGGCAAAATAAGGTTTTGCCTAGGGTGGCAAAAATCCTTGCACTGGCCCTGACTTAAAGCCCTGGTTGAAAACAGTGTCACTACCATCGATTCACTTTTAAAATACCTTTGCGCCTTACACACTCCCTTTTCCTTATATTTGAGTGGCCACCAATTAACTGCTGGGCTGGCTCTGCTCAATTACACCTCCTGGCTTCCGCTGCTTTGCAGCAGCAAGAGAGAGAAGCTCCCACTCCCTGCTGTAAAGCAGCGAGAGCCGGGAGGTGTGTTTTATTGATGTTATGCTTCCTTTATGATAAGTATTTATCCTCTTTTTTTTCCTGGTACATTTGTCTGTACCTGCTTCTGCAAGCTGTTTGGACTCCAGTTGTATAAGACCCAGTGGTTGTTCTGATCATTTGAAGAGTTGTGGGTTTGTCAGCCATTGGCTTTTTAGTGATTTCCATCATGTCAGCAATGCATACCATCAGGACTGGCCCAGCACTTAATTGGAGGCCACTCAATTATAAGGAAAGGAGTATGTCAGGCACAAAGAAGGTGTGCTGAGAAGAGGGCTGACAGAGGCATGGGCTGGATCTTCTCACAGTATGTAACTATGTTGGGGTATCTCTTCTGAAAGTTGCATCAATAGACAGAGTTGGTGAGCCCTGAACGCCAGAGGGGTAAGCAATGCACTGCAGCATACCCCCTGGTGCTCAAAGGGTTAAATGTGCTAGATCAGACTGAAAATACAAATGATAGAGCTGTTGCACTGCATTTTTTTCTGAGAAGCCATACCCCTTATACAGTGTATAAACTTTAAAGAAGTGCCAGCATTGAACCCTTTGAGTGCCAGATGGGTACACAACACATTGCTTTGCATACCCCTCTGGCACTCAGTGGGTTAAACAGGATCTCCAAAGTATAAAATTGCAGCAGTGCAATGCTAGAGTAAACCAACTTCACCAGACAAATATCAGTGCATGTAAATGGTACTTTGAAATCATAGCATGCTAGAAAATTCTCCATCTCCACCACTGTAGCATGGAAGGGGTTAGAAAGCCCCATTTAAATCAATATCAGTCTGGAGGATTTGTATGTGTCCCCTATGGTGAAGCTGATTTAACCCAGTATTGCAATACTGCACATTTATACACAGTTGATGTGGCTGATAAAAAGGACCTGTGTCCATCAAGTTCAGCTATTGCTCTATCAGAGGATCCAGATCCAGAGGAAGTAAAAAAAAAACTATTGAAGCCATTTCCAGTTAAGTCCAAGTGGTTAGAAAGAATCCACATCCCCAACCCCATGGGGGAATAAATAAACATTCCCAACACTTCCACTGATTGTATTGTGGTTTTTAATACATTTAATGCTAGGGACATCTCAAATACAATGCTTCACAGTGTACTAGAGACCTCTAGTATGTAAGGGGTTAAACACCCTAGTTAAATTAAAGGGGATTTATATTTGAGACCTATATTGTAGTTGGTTTGCCCCAGAATTGCTCCAGTCCAGCCTCACTGAGTATAGCATACAGTCTGTCACAGAGAGACTCATGTGCTATAAAGACCTGGAGCAATGCTGAGGCAAAGCAACTGCACCACAGGTAACAAATAAACATTCCTTATATATCCTAAATTTCCTTTGATTTTAATGGGCTTTTAATGTATCTCAGTCTTCTCTGGCTGGCATGTTTCCTCTGCAACTATGTCAGCAATGGGGTGCACCCAGTAAGAACACTGATTGGTTTAGTTACACCTTGAGGGGAACACTGATTTGTACTCCTGGTAAGCAGGTATACAAATCATTGTTCCCCTCAAGGTGTAACCATGTGTACAAAGCAGTGTTCCCCAAGGTCTGACCAGGTGTGCCAATCAGTGTTCCCCACTTCCCCTCCAAGGTGTGACCAGGTGAATATTTTTGTTAATTTTATTCTGAATAAACCATAGAACTACAGTGTCATTTCATGAAAGAGAACTTGAGATGGGTGGAGTTAAAGGCAGGGATAGGGGTGGGGATAGGCATGGAAACTGGTGGCGAGTAACTTTTCAGGCCTGGCTAGTAGCTCAGGACTTGAAATTTTGAGCCCTGTATATATATATATATATATATATATATATATATATATATATATATATACATATATACACAGTTGTCAATGTGTGAGAGAAAACTCAGTAAGATGGGATCTCACAGTCGAAGCACAAACAGAAGCCTCGGAAGTAGCAGGACACAGAAGCTGGGTCAAAGTCAATCGAACAATCACGACTCACCAGAGGACTTCCATCTCTGTCAGGCTAGAGGTTGAATATTTGACT
This sequence comes from Rhinophrynus dorsalis, assembly GCA_037306005.1. Taxonomy (NCBI): domain Eukaryota; kingdom Metazoa; phylum Chordata; class Amphibia; order Anura; family Rhinophrynidae; genus Rhinophrynus; species Rhinophrynus dorsalis. The sequence goes on along the minus strand of CM074721.1, from coordinate 262,775,482 downwards.
ACCACTGTCCTCAACTAGTCAGAAGCCTGGAGGCATTGTTCAAAGTTTTTACGACTAAGACACCCTCGACTAATTGGTCAGGCAAGAGACAGGGAATCGTACAATGTCGACAGTCCACACCCTTGACTGGCCAGGGTGGTCGTTGGAGCTACCAACAACAACACCTTCAACTCAGTCGGAAGGCTTGAGGTGTGGAGTCAAACAAACAGCAATTCGAATGTCCAGAAGTCTCAGGAACGTTCAAGCAAATAACGACTGGAGGGACACTCATTGCGTGGTAGATAGCAGGATACAAGTCAGATTCAAAAGTCCCAAAGACAATAGGAGTCTCTGGAAACAACAGCTGAAAGGATACTCATTGCAAAACACAATAAATATGATCTTAACCTCTTAGTGGCCGGCACTTAAGGAACATGGAGCATTTTTTTTTCTTCTATCCGAATCAGGGCTCCCCCAAACGACGTGCAACCGTACGGGGAGCCTGGAAATCCATGACAGTCCTGACACATCATGGGTCCTTATTGCAAACCAGCCCATGACGTGTCAGGACTGTCATGGGTCCTTAAAGGGTTAAACACAAATATATCAACATTGTAAAAATGAGGTCAAAAACTAAATGTGTGAACAATTTGAACATGTGAACCCTATGTCACATTTGAGTGCCAGAGGGGTACTCAAAACATTGCAGAGCACTGGCACTCAAAGGGTTAATGGAAGCACTCCCACAAAGTAACATAATCTAGCATTGCAAGTTATCAGTCCCCAGTCATGTACAAATAAGACAAGTGCCCACATTGTGTTCATCACATTAGGCACACAGTTTGGTGAAGCATCCACATTGGCAAACATCAGCTGCTTCACCAGGCTTGGTGCCTGCTTGTCGAAGCATTCTCTGCCAGAGGTTACCCTATTGGCGAAGTAACAGATGTTTTGCCAAGTTGGGTACCTGATGTGATGAACACAGGCACAGCACGATGTGGGAGGATATGAACACACTAGAGACTGGAGTTGATAAAAACAAACGGGTCTTGTTATGATAAAAATGTCACTGGCAGTGGTACAATCCTGAGTGACTTACACGTTTCATGTCCCCTAGCTGGGCACTTCATCATATGATAATGTAATATTTCAATTTCACTCATTATATGCCCTTCTCCAAACTGATAGCCCATCCACAAATGGTAGGAGAAGTGTAAAAAAAAAAAGTACTTTATTCCAAACATTAAAAAACAATACGTGTATCAATAAAATCATGCTTAAATGATAGCAAATAGAACATGTAATTGTGTCTGTATTTGACACCAGATATATGGTCAAACGTTATACTCTATACGCCAAATGCTATAAGCAAAACGTTATACACCAAATCCTATATGCAATACAAAAGGAGATATCTGCGCATCAAACCTGAGTTTTACAAATAAACCTATGATTTGCTACAAATAAAAGTAGTGCCATGCTTGTGGCCAAAGACATGGAAAGCTTGCCTGCCCCTTCAAGGCACCCCAGATTCAGGGACATCCCTATCTGCCTACAATCTGTGAATATGTATTTAATATAATGCAATTTTGAAAAGTGATTCCACCTTAACGCTGCTGTGAACAATACCCTTGTGAGGGAGATGAGGGAGGCATTTATACCTTCCCTAATTCAGTTATCACCCTGTTTGGGGAACTACCAACCAAGAGAGGATGAGCCAAAACCTCCCAAAATACATACAAAAAATATGAAACATAGAGGTTCCTGGTGAGCTCAAAATAGTTTTTGCTAGTAGTGTTCAATTAGTTACATATGTGTAGAGTCAGGAGAGCAGCAAGAAGAATATTTTGGTTTAATATAGTAATATAGTAAGTAAACAAAAAGTGATGTCTGTGCATCAAATCCTGAGTTTTACAAATCACCTATGACTTGCTACAAATAAAACAGTGGGGTTTAATGTCCTGTTTTTGGTCAAAGTCATAGAAAGCTTGCCTGCCACATCAAGGCACCCCAGATTCAGGCAAGTCTCTATCTGCCTACAATCTTTGAACATGTATTTAATATACTATATGCAATATGCCAAATGCTATATGCAATAGGAAACCATTATTCGCAATAGGAAAAACACTATACTCAGTAGGCATAACGTATACAGTATACAAAATAGGCAAAATGCTATATGTGTAGAGTCAGGAGAGCAGCAAGAACAATATTTTGGCTTCATATAGTAAGTAAACAAAAAGTGATGTCTGTGCATCAAATCCTGAGTTTTACAAATAACCTATGACTTGCTACAAATAAAACAGTGGGGTTTTCCATAAAAGGCAGAATCAATGTCATCAAAATGAATGTTCTTCCTCATCTTCTTTACTTGTTTCAAACTTTACCTATTCATATCCCATCTCCATTCTTTATGGTTCTTAACAGGTCTATTTGTCGCTTCCTCTGGCGAGCGAAACCTCCCAGACTCTCTGAACGATGCTTATGCTTATATAAACTTAAAGGGGGCCTGGGTCTTCCTAATATGCTCCGATATTATCATGCATCGACGATTGCCTCGGTACTTGATTGGGCCCAAGGTCAAAAAGCGAAGGCATGGGTTACCATAGAGAGAGAGGTGTTTTCCAGGAGTGATCCCCTATTTGAACTGTTCCTCCCTCCACTTCTTAGAGACAATTTGTCTTGTTCCCATCCTATTATTTCACATGTTTTTGCTATTTGGTCGGTTTGTAATAAGGATAGGTTCGTATCGAATTAGCCTTCTCTTGCCTCCCCTCTTTTGTATTCACGGCCTACCCCTTATTCCCTTCTGACAACTGATTTCCCTAGATGGGTAAAAAACTCTCCAATACGGGTCTTCGACCTAATATCCGAAGAAAAGATCAGTTCTTTTGATGTCGTACAGAATATTTATAATTTACAGCCTTCGGAGATTTGGAGATATCTCCGTATTAAACACTTCTTGGATCAACCTGCACTTAAATCTACCTGGTTGTTATCTCCAACGACGTTTGAGACTTTTTTACTTGCTTCTGCATCCCCATTTGGTAGACTTGGTAAAACATACGGTATCCTCTCTTCCTCTCCTTCTGTCTCTAAACCAGGTTATGCTTCCTCCTGGGAGCGGGAACTGAACCTCATGCTGTCTTTGGAGGAATGGCACCTTATATGTAAAGTAGGCTCATCAGCATCTATCTCAGCTTCTATGTTGGAGTCACACTTTAAATTTATATCTAGGTGGTGTCTTACGCCGTCCAAACTGCAAAATTTTTTCCCGAATGTGAGCTCTAAATGCTGGCGTTGTCATAAGGAGGAGGGTACTTCTTCGCATGTGTGGTGGTCTTGATCAAAAATTAAGCCCTTTTGGTCGGACTGTTTACTTTCTATTCAAAAGTGCCTCAATATTACTCTCTCTTGAACGATGCGGCAAAAGTTATTTCTCCTTAAGCTACCTAAACTTCCATTCATGCAAAACTGCCTTTTGCACGCCATGCTCCTTTCTGCCAAATCATTGATTTCGCGGCATTGGAAGGATGTCAACCCCCCCACAGTATAGGAATGGGCAACTGCAATGAGACTTCATATCTCATTATTGCGTGTACATGTTGCCACACGTGGCGAGGATCCCGACGAAGTAGATAGATTCTATCTTCACCCTTTTAACATCTAAATCAGAACTTATTTCACCAAGTGTCCCCAACACATGACTACTACAGTAATTTTGACTCCCCACGACTCTTCCCCCTCCCTTTATTTTTTTTTCTTCATACCATATACTCCTCTTCCCTCTCCTCTCACCCCTCATATCCCCTCACCTCTCCATTCGTTTTGATATTTCTAGATATCCATTTTCTGTTCAGCCCTTCTTCTTTTTCTTCTTCTTTTCTTTTCTCTTCTCTTCTTTCTTATCTCTTTTCTCCTCCTATCTCTTCTCTCTGAGCTCGAGAGCTATTTACTTCGTTCAAAGAAATTGGCTATGTGAATTCCTTACTGTTTATGGTGCTATTGTTATATTCGAAACTTACTTTTGTTTTGTTTATGTATAGCCTATCCAGTAATGTCTATTTTCAATTACTGTTACTCTTGATATGTACGAATATTTAGTATTCGTATTTTTGGTCAAAGTCATAGAAAGCTTGCCTGCCACATCAAGGCACCCCAGATTCAGGCAAGTCACTATCTGCCTACATTCTTTGAACATGTATTTAATATACTATATGCAAAATACCAAATGTTATATGCAATAGGAAACCATTATACGCAATAGGAAAAACACTATACTCAGTAGGCATAACGTAATAAGGCATATAGTATACAAAATAGGCAAAATGCTATACGCAATAGGTAAAACGCTCCATGTAAAACACAATAGATACAATGCTATTAGGCAATAAGCTATACACAATTCGCTATAAGCAAACCGCTATATACAATACACACAAAACACATAAGCACAGACACGCTCTTGCTCACACATTCACTCACTGTCACACACTGTTGCTCAAACACGCTCTCACACATGCTCAAATACATGCTCACACACACTCTCATGCGAACACGCACACACATATGTTCACTGATGGAGTTTGTACCTTCTTGGACCTGAAATGGCTAAGCACTTAAAATTGAACAAGTCAGTCATTAAAACAGTCATTGTTTTATTACCCACACAGGCAACGCTAATTATGCTAATGAATTCAATTTCATGCCAGTAAATGAAAGCGAAATATATAATCACATCCTCAACCCAAAAATGAAATCCCAGGCTAGCCCTGACCAACTACCAGCAATGTTATTAAAGCTCAGTGCCTTGGTCACAACCCAACCTATGACATCTTTAATTAATGTCTCTTGTCATCCAGGTATATGCCCAAAGCCTGGAAGGTGGCTAGAGTTCTGCCTATCCACAAAGGCGGGGATAAAAATGTAGTATCAAATTACAGACCATTATCCCTATTCCCCACATTATCTAAAATCCTAGAGAAATGTGTACGTGCAACTGAATAAGTATTACTGACAGACCAGTTTTTTTACCCCCTTCAATCAGGCTTTCATCCACTCAACAGTCACAGCCCTCCTAAAAGCATGCAATTATATTGAGACTGGCATGGAAAATGGTGAATTCACTGGAGCAATTTATCTATATTTTGTGAAGGCCTTTGACACAGCAGACCATACTATTCTTATTAGCAAACTCCAAAAGCTCAGGATTCGGTAATAATTCTCTAAACTGGTTCCAATCCTATTTAACAGACAAAATGCAGTATGTGTCAGTTGCTGAAATAACTCCTTTCTGCTCAAAGTAACAAGAGGGGTTCCCCAAGGCTCCATTTTTGGCACTCTTCTATTCTCTTTTTTTATAAATAATCTGCCCATGGTTTGCAAAGCAGATGACACCATAATCTATGCTAGAAACGCAAACGTATCACAACTTGAGGCCATATTACATGATTTCTCTGAAGCTGAAAGATGGATAGCAAAGAACAAACTGCTACCCCCAAATAGGGTGATAAAACTGTTCTTAAACACAGACAAAATGGTCACAATGGTATTTCGTACAAAGTACAAACTGTGTAATCTCACCAATACCCACCTATCCATTGTAATAGAGTCTAATTGTTAATTGGCCCCAGTAGACTCCTACAAATATCTTGGTATGTACTTGACCCCAACCTCACTTTTGGTCTCTATATTGATAAATTAACATGCAAATGTTATCCTAAAATAGGTACTCTGTTTAGAAACAAGTCCTGCTTATGCCCCCTCGTAAGCAAAAGTATTGTACAACAGATGTCATAAAATATGGGGACATAGTATATGCTCCCACACCACAAATCCATTCTAGTAAACTTGACACTTGTATAATTCATTATTCCAGTTTATCCTCCAATGTAATTTCACTACCCATCATTGTGATATGCTTAAAGAACTAAACTGGTTAACACTCAAATCCAGACGTGCCCTTCACCTTTCTTGCTTAATATCCATCCACTTCTCTGGAAAACTACCAGACTACCTGAGCAGTATGCTTACTCCAGCTCTCCATACTAACTATAACTTCCTCTCCACTGCTAACAACTCACTGCTTATACCACAATACAGGAAAGAAGCAGGATGATCTGCCTTCTTCAGACCTCCAAAAGCCTGGAATAATCTGCCTGAAATACAGTTAGGGAAAAAATTATTTAATTCCCTGCTGATTTTGTATGTTTGCCCACTGACAAAGAAATTATCAGTCTATAATTTTAATGGTAGGTTTATTTGAACAGTGAGAGAATAACAACAAAAAAATCCAGAAAAACACATTTCAAAAAAGTTATAAATTGATTTGCATTTTACTGAGTGAAATAAGTATTTGACCTCTTTGCAAAACATGACGTAGTACTTGGTGGTAAAACCCTTGTTGGCAATCACAGAGGTCAGACGTTTCTTGTACTTGGACACCAGGTTTGCATACATCTCAGGAGGGATTTTGTCCCACTCCTCTTTGCAGATCCTCTCCAAGTCATTAAGGTTGCGAGGCTGACGTTTGGCATCTCGAATCTTCAGCTCCCACCACAGATTTTCTAAGGTATTAAGGTCTGGAGACTGGCTAGGCCACTCCAGGACCTTAATTTGCTTCTTCTTGAGCCACTCCTTTGTTATCTTGGCCTTCTGCTTTGGGTCATTGTCATGCTGGAATACACATCCACGACCCATTTTCAATGCCATGGCTGAGGGAAGGAGATTCTCACACAAGATTTGGCGGCACATGGCCCAGTCCTTTGTCCCTTTGATGCGGCGAAGTTGTCCTGTCCCCTTAGCAGAAAAACACCCCCAAATCATAATGTTTCCACCTCCATGTTTGATGGTGGGGATAGTGTTCTTGGGGTCATAAGCAGCATTCCTCCTCTTCCAAACATGGCGAGTTGAGCTGATGCCAAAGAGCTCGATTTTGGTCTCATCTGACCACGACACTTTCACCCAGTTCTCCTCTGAATCATTCAGATGTACACTGGCAAACTTCAGATGGGCCTGTACATGTGCTTTCTTGAGCAGGGGTCCTTGCGGGCGCTGCAGGATTTCAATCGGCATAGTGTGTTAGCAATTGTTTTCTTGGTGACTATGGTCCCAGCTGCCTTGAGATCATTGACAAGATCCTCCTGTGTATTTCGGGCTGATTCCTCACCATTCTCATGATCATTGAAACTCCTCTAGGTGAGATCTTGCATGGAGCCCCGAGGGAGAGTGACAGTTATTCTGTGTTTCTTCAATTTGCAAATAATTGCACCAACTGTTGTCACCTTCTCACCAAGCTGCTTGGTGATGGTCTTGTTGCTCAGTCCAGCCTTGTGTAGGTCTACAATCTTGTCCCTCACATCCCTGGACAGTTCTTTGGTCTTGGCCATGGTGGAGAGTTTGGAATCTGATTGATTGATTGCTTCTATGGACAGGTGTCTTTTATACATGTAACAAACTGAGATTAGAAGCACTCCCTTTAAGAGAGTGATCCTAATCTCAGCTTGCTACCTGTATAAAAGACACCTGGGAGCCAGAAATCTTGCTGATTGATAGGGGGTCAAATATTTATAATATTATATATTATATATAATACTATAATTATTTCACTCAGTAAAATGCAAATCAATTTATAACTTTTTTGAAATGCGTTTTTCAGGATTTTTTTGTTATTCTGTCTCTCACTGTTCAAATAAATCTACCATTAAAATTATAGAGTGATCATTTTTTTGTCAGTGGGCAAACGTACAAAATCAGCAGGGGAATTTAATAATTTTTCCCTCACTGTAATCTTCTCCCAGTCAAAATCCTTAAAAGTAAATGCTTCTTTATAGCTAAAAAAAGTATGTAACTGTATATGCTTTTTTATGTATGTGTATTTATGTATATATATATATATATATATATATATATATATATATATATATATATATATATATAATGATTCTCTATTTGTGTAAATATGTAAACTTTTACTGAAAACTATCCAGGACATACTTGAAAATGAGATAAATCTCAATGTATTCTTCCTGGTAAAACATTTTCTAAATAAATAAATAAATATTGCTAGTCTATACTATAAAAGAAAATGTGTCACGTGACCAAGAATTCTCCAGCCGTGTCTGACACACCCCGGGGTGGCAGTAAGGAGGATATATTGTAATCTCCTTCATACTGCCTGTGTAAGAGATGCAGTGGGGCGTGTTTTTGACAGGAGTGGCTAGGGGGCTGAAGGACGTTAGGGAATGTTTGCCCACCCTCAATTTATCCTCTTCATAAAAATACAAACAAAAACAAAACATGTCCGACTTGCTTTTGCATACAGGATAGAAATCAAAGCACAAGTGAAGTAGTATTGCCAAATAAAATGTCACAATTATTTAACTAAACCTGGTAATTTCACTCACATCAGCTCCTTCTCTTGAGAACTTTCTTTATAAGTCTTTTACGCAGGGGCACGTCATGCTTCCTTTGCTAGTATGAGACTAAAGGAGCCACTCATAAGTTCACATTACCATAGGTCTCTCATCACCAATTAAAACAAACTCCTTAGACCTAGATCAAGTGTTGAGATTATAAAAATATACATACATACATATACCATATCCCGTCATAAATGAAATGCTCTAGACCTACATAGAGTGTGCAAGAGGAAAGAAAAAGAAAAGAAAGAACAAAGCAGGGGAGGGAAGAGGAGAGTAAGGGAGAATAAGAGGGAAAAGGGGAAATAAGAAGAAGCTATGAAGAAATGGAAATCTAGAAGAAAGAACAGATACAATTAAACTGTAGATCAGAATATATTGTAGTATAAGGAACAAAGAAACAAATGTTCACTCACACTGTATCACGGCGCCCGTGATTATGCAACGTTTTGACAGGCTTATTTCCTGGTGCCTTTTCATTGGCTGCGCTGTACAGCTCCTCCCAGTTACAGCATTTATATACTCTGGGCTGTCACTTATGGGTTGCCCTTTCATGGTGTACCTGATGCCTAGCTCTTGTTCTGTTTGTTTGATACCAGTGTATGACCCGGACTGCCTGACTATGTTAATTGCTACTGTTCCTGCTTCTGTGTACCGATTCGGATTGGCTGACATTCCTGCTTCCTGTTCTGACCCGGCCTGGCTGACGTTCCTGCTCCATGTACCGACCCGGCGAGACCGAAAGCCCTGCTCCGTGTACCGACCCGGTGAGACCGACTACCCTGCTCCGTGTACCGACCCGGCTTGGCTGACGTTCCTGTTCTGTGAACCGAATCGGTTTGGCTGTAGTTCCTGCTCCTTCCGTGCCCAGCGGGGAGAAGATTCTGTCAGTACCTGTTGCTGTCATCTGTGCACTTCTCTCATGTTATCGTGCATCACAGAGCTACGGTACTTCGTTACCATTTGTAGTCCAGTCCTTGGGTTTGAGTCTCAGTGTGCCATTAATCCTCCACACCGTTCACTTGATCACTTGGTCTTCCGCTCTTGGGTTCAGTTGGGCGCATCCGTTAGCCTTCTGTATTCTGACCATAGCGTTCAACCTCCGGGGGTGGTGCCTTGTGCCGCTTCTTGTTTCACCACTGTCATTCTCATCACCGGTATACTTGTTCGCTTGGTCTTCCGCTCTTGGTTCAGTTGGGCCCTTCCGGTTTCCTTCCACCTCAAGACCATAGTGTACATTAACCCCTTCGGGGGTGGCACAGGCACACGGTGGTGGATGGTCTCAGTTGGGCATCCGTTCCTGGCACGAGCTCTGACTCACGCAGTTGTAGTCTCCGGTGGGCGTCCACAGTTGCAACCTCCTGTTCAGGTGAACTTGCCTGTTCTTTGCTGCCATCCTGTCACTGTCGCTATCCCTGTCTATAGGCGACATTGGGCCTCCGCTTATCTGGGCAACGGAGTCAGTGACTTCACTGGTATCTCTGGACTCTATTACACTGTATAAATCATATTTACCTGACCTGTGGCAGTATTGTATTCTGTAGTACATACTGGACCAGTGTTGGTTAAACTTGCTAATGTAAACTGTCCTGTATCAGTTATTTATGTGCTATATGCTGGACCCGTGAGGGTTACGTTATTCCTTGTGTGCTTTAAATAAAATTGTGTTTTTACCAACATCTACCGTTTCTGAGTGTACTTTACCGTAACACACTGCAATGAGGTACTTGATAGTTATTGTTGTATAAAACAAGATAAGTCTGTGGCTTTGTTCATACCATTAGGGGTTGTAGTGCCCATGCAAAACATTAAATATGTTTCTCTGTAATATAATCTCTCTATTGCACTACCACCTCTCTTATCATCCACCACTTTTTTCCATGGCCTGAAAAGTAACTAAAGCAATACCCTTCTGAGAACCACAGACATGTCTTGTTATGCTTGACTTTTGTCCTTCATTTTTGAGATCTAACGATCTTCTCTCACCCTCACCCTGTCTATAAATTATATTGTGCTTCTACCCACTTACTGCTTTTCACATTCACAGGTAACCAAGGTATGAAATTATTGTTTCCATAATTTCTATACTACCTTATGTAGTGTGTCCTCTTTGTAACAGTAGACTAAAAGGACTGTGATACATCTGCTGCTGGGTGTCTGCTTGGCAAAGCATCCGTTTCCAGAGGAGACCACAGTTGGCCAAGCCACAGATGCTTCATCTGATATGATGAACAGCCTAAGACAAAAAATAAGGGGTCCTGTTTTTCTGAATAAATGTTCACGGAGTAGTGGTTAAGCTGTAGGCCTTGTGTATTCTGAGGGCACTGTTCAAATCCTGCCTTTGCAAACTTTTTTTCTTTCCTCCATACTTATGACTTACATTTTAAATTAAAGAAAACTTAAAACAAAACTTTTTGTTGTTGTTAAGTTTTTGGGAATTTAAAATGTAGCTCATAAGCAGGGAGGAAGGTGAAATAAGTTTGCCAAGGCATTATTTGAACAGTGGCCCCAGAATACACAAGGCCTACATCTTAACTACTCCTTAAACATGTATTTAGCAAAACAAGCCCCCCTTATCTTTTGTCTTTGGGACACAATATGTTCTGTTCAAAGCACATTCTTATGACACTGGAAGAGTTAAGGGGGAATGCTGTTTGTGGTGCTGAAGTCTGAGAGGATCTTCTCAAATTCTGTTCAGTGACATGTGTTGAGCACCCCTCTGGTCATATTGAAAACTGAAAAATTGCCAGCAAGTGCCATGGAACTGACAGTCAGGACTGACTCAATATGCCATAGTAAGGTACGGTAGGGTAATTATTAGGAGATGTTTTCTTTCTTTTAAAAATAAGGGGAGGTTAACTTTTTAGATAAAATCTGTCCCTGTGTACTCTTTGCATTGTTTTTCAGCAGTAACCTTCTGAATACAGCATCATTACACATAATCCTTTTCCTATTTTGACTCATTGCGCACATTTCTAAGAATCAGGTTTGAATGTTATGCAAGTTAGCTGTGTTTGTACTCAAGCCTGTAATCATCAAAGTCAGTCATTATAGAGAAATGCTGACTGTCCTGAGCCGGCTTTGCAGTGAACACATACACAAGTGTCTAGCTCAGGCACACACAAGCTTACATGATGATATGCAAGTGTGCTCACAGCTACCATTGCAAAAGGTACAATACATATGCAGAGCACTCCTTAGAACGCAGAGCTAGCTACCAATAACTGTGTATCGTGTTAAAGACACATAGCCCTAATTAGTTTAACCCCTTGAATGTCAAAGCAATGTGTTGGACACATCTCTGACACTCAAAAGGCTAAGCAGTATATTTTAGCTTTAAAGGATTAGTAAATCTTTATTACAAAACATACAACTTCTACTGTATAGGCTTTCCTGAAAAATTAACCAATTAATGCCACATGTAACATTGAAGGATATTGATATTAGCTCTGTCTATTCCTTGGTTGATCAGGACCTTAATTATTGCCTGCTTTTTAACTGAGTCAAAGGCCTTTTATTAGGTAATGAAGGTTGTGCATAATGGAATGTTGTATTCGTTATGCAACTCTATAACTTGTTGCACTCTCTAGATATGGTCCATTGAACTGAAACTGCTCCTGAAGCCTGCTTGTTCTTTAGGTTGTGCACGTTAAGTATTTTGTCCATTCTTCTTGATAGTTCCTTTCCTTTTTTAGTGCTGTAGATTGACTTCTGCATTTTTCCATGTTTAATACACTTTGCCGAGTACTACGTATTTTAAAAATTGTTTAGCTAGGCCTTTTAATAAGGGTTGATCTCTGGCTTTCAACTTTTCAATAGTGACTTTATCAGATCCAGCTGCTTTGCCATTTTTTCATTGATTGTATTGCAGCTTCTACTTCCTCTACCAAAACCAAAAAAGTTGTTGTCCTTCATCCTTATAAAGATTTGAATACAATTCTTCCACTTGTTTTAGTATTTGTTGTTGCGTTTTTTTGCTGTTGTACCATCTTCAAGCTTTAATGCAAACATTTTGCACCTATGTGTGGCTATTTTTCATTTTCCTTTCTTGATTTTCTTCCAGTGTCCTTTTGATGAGCTCACCATTTAACTTCCACATTTCTTCTTTTATGTGCTTCCTTATGGTCTTGGAATTACAACACTGATTTAGAGAGAGGGGTTATCCACGATCTTGCCTGAAGAAGGGGCATCATGGAGCAGTTGAGACTCCACAATTGGTATATATTGATTTCAGATTGGTTTTTCACTAATCATTGTCTATTTTCTTGGACCCTTAGGTAATTACTGTTCGTGAAGCTTGGGGGTTTACTGATTACCAAGGACTCTCCTCTATCCATTTTACTAATTACAGAAGGATGCTGTTCAGTTTACATTCTGGCACTCATGGACGTACCCCTTTTTCTTGGATGAAGAGCAACTCATCTATATTTGAGTTTCTCTTTGCTGATCTGTTGGACAAACTTTATTGATACAGCTCAACGTAAGAGGAATTTGCTATTTGATGCACAGGTACTCCCATTTAATTGGTCTTGTATCTTGGATTTTTGACCGATAATATTTTCAATATTTTCTGTGTAATCTTCTATTTATAAGAAATTTGATGTTCTTACTTCCCAAGGACTTTAGGTCATAACAATATTTTTGGATGGAGCTATTCTTCCATTCTGACTTCTGTTCATTTTCATTTGTTATTCTGTAATTTTGTTTTTGTTATACATATATGGTGTGTTGAGGATGTAGGATTTTTTTCATAAATTATATTGACTTTTTCCAAGCGCCAAGAAGTTGTACTATATACTGTGGGTATTTCATACTTAATTTTGGTGTACTTATATTATACTTTTGTCGCTTGAAATGAAGTCTTCAGTTTACCATTTTGTGACTTTTGCATTTCTTAATTATGTTTGTGTCTCACATATTTTTGTAATTTTGATATGTATCTTGTGGGTCACATATGGGTTTTAACCTAATAGAATAATAATTCCTCCATTTTTTTCATTCACTTATATTGATGAGTGTCATACTGTATCATGTTCTACCAAAGTTACTGATATATCATGTTCATTATAATATGCTTTTTGTTTAGATTAGGAGTGTTATAATATGTGGCAGACTTCTTGAGTATAATTCACGTCTTTCCTTGATGTCTTTGTGATGTTGTGAGTCCTAATCTGGATGGACTCATTTGATTAGCCGCTTCACTATTTTAACCTGCTCATAGATATCCTGCCCGTTATATGTACTGACAATAGAGCTTTTTTCAGTAAGCTCAATAACTTTTTCATTGTGGGTTGAAATGTGTGTGTCTGGAAAGTCTTGCAGTATACTGAAGTGATTAGACAATTTTAACTCAAAATTCTTACAGTTTTTAGGTAGCTGGCTAGTGTCAATCTCCAAATATGTTGACTTGATAATTTATTTTCTTTCTTGCAGTCAATTTTGATTTTCTGCTCTCACTAAACGATGGTGACTTCCAAAGTTAAAAGGATAGTAATGTCTATCTTAAAGTGCAGCTCTGAGTCTTCCTTATGTTTTTTTATAACACATAGCGCTATGTTTAATTACTTACATATTTGTAGTTCAAACACTATTAAAGCTAAAAGGATCCCCCTTCTACCCCTTTTCTCTGCATCACTGATCCTCTCATGCAGGTCCGGATGGAGGGTGGTGAGGGACAATCTTCAGTGAGCAAAAGGAAAATCCTGCCCTCCTTCATCAAGGGGGCCATGGTTTTTCTTATACTTACTGTGTGAAGATTGTCCTTCGCGACATCCGTCTGGTCCCATGACCAGATTGCTGATCTAAGGGGAGGTGGCCAGAAGGGACGGGGGATGCTTTCGACTTGAATAGCATTTAAACTACAAACTACAGACTAATGGGCAGACGGAACAACTGAACCAAATCCTAGAACAGTACCTTTGGCCCTACTGCAACCAGCATCATAACAACTGGGTGGCCTTGTTACGTTGGGTCGAGTTGTCCTACAGTTCACGCCACCATTCCTCTCTCGGTTGCTCTCCCTTGTTTGTGGCCTTAGGGTACAACCTTTGGCTTCTCCTGCTCTGTCCTGGTGTGTCGCTGGTACCGGCAGCTGAGAGATGGGTCCAGTTCATGACCACTCATTGGTGATCCATATGGACTGGTCTCCTGTGGTCTGAAGGCCTTCAGAAGACGACCGCTGATCATCGCCACTCCCCCGCTTGCATGTTTCAGGTGGGAGACCAGGTATGGTTATCCACCAAGCATATAAGCTTGGCCCAGCCCTCCATGAAGCTGGGACCACGATACATAGGTCCTTACCATATTTTACAGTGCTTGTCTCCAGTGTCCTACCACTTGGATTTACCTCCGAGTCCACCCCAGATTTCACGTGTCCTTACTCAAAGCATTCTTTCCCGCAGAGGCCTGTCCTGCACACCACTGCCGCCTGCCCTAGTCACATCAATGGTCAAGAGGAGTACATCATAGATGGCATTCTCGATTCCCGACAGTCCCAGGATGGTCTTCCGTACCTCGTCAACTGAAAGGCTACGGTCCTGAGGAACAATCCTGGGTTTGAGCTTCCAAAGTCCATGGCTCCACATTGATTTGTCATATTGCCTACCCGAGCTCTCCTCAGCCTCACTGTCAGCCGCACTTCACCCCTTCGCTTGGGTCCTTGAAGCGGCTTTGTACTTCCGGGTTCGCCATATCACATGGGTGGTGATGTCCTCCATTGGAGCCTATATCCAGGCCTGCTCCCAGACAATTGGTGCACTGACAGTGTTCCTGTAGATCTGGTTACTCATCTTTGTGAATTATCTTTTGGCCTGCCTGTGTATTGGATCTCAGCCTTGACCCCTCTTACTGCCTGCCGATTTGGATACCTTGCTGACTGCACAACACTGACCCTGGCTTGTCCTTTGACCCTGCATACTGCCTGCCGATTTGGATACATTGTTGACCGCACAACACTGACACTGGCTAGTCCTTTGACCCTGCATCATCCTAGCTGATTTGGATACCTCTCCATACCGTTTGCTGCTGACCATTGGCTTCTCTTATCTGCTTTCCAGGTCTGTTCCTTTTATTTGGAGTCCTGCTATAATCTTTTGAGTCTGGGTTTGGTCCTGGGGAGTTTTGGCTACTCTGTGGCCTACGCTCCCTAACCACGTTCCCTAGCCAGCACCCTTTAGCCTTCACTCTTCCCATGCAGAAGAGTTAGTACTGTTTATTGTGAGACCATCTAGGGTCCCAGGCTCACTTTCTTGCAGGTTCTTACCTGCTTCAGTGGTTTGGTGACAGACAGTTAAAAAAATACTAAATAACATAAGAAATGTGTATGTAAAGTGATAGCAACAGGAACCCTCTGACTTAAGCTGCCACTGGGGTAGACTGATACTTGACGTGATATAGTATTTTGTAGAAGATAATTTGTTAGATTTGTTGTTAGAGGCCCAAGTCCTAAGGAAGCATTGATTTGTAGGACTTAGACTTATTAGAGGCACAAGCCCTGAAGAAACATTGATTTGTAGGAATTAGACTTGTTTGGCACAAGCCCTAAGGAAACATTGATTTGTAGGACTTAGGCTTGTTAGAAACAACCTCCCCACCAAAATGTTTTTTTTTTTTTTTTTTTTTTTTTTTTTAAGCACAAGCCCTGAGTTAAAAAAAAATGCCCTACTGGCCTAGTGTCACCAGGTTATGTTGTGGTGGCCAGTGGCCAGTGGCCACTGTCAAATGCCCTAATGTAGATGCGGAATTCATGACTGCTGTTCTTGCTGCTGCTGCTGCTGAGTTGTTTAAGCAGCAGGATGATTAAGTAGCTCAAAGAGAATAGGATTAACAGCAGTAACCGCAGTCTACGCGGAAGTAGGTGCAGGGCAGCGTTTATTATTTCAATTTCGACCAACTACAGCTTAAAAAAATAAATTAATACATTTTTACATATATTCGCTATCTACTGTAACTATTCAGGCTAACTTGCATGGGGGTGATACATCCCCTTTAAGTGGAATGAGGGTTACTGTCTAGGGGATTATGATGGTTAATGGGTTAGAGGAGACTTTAAGCTAGGAAAAGGTAAGGGTTAGGCAACATAGGATGGGGTAAACAGTGTACATGAGAAAAACGGATTAGAGAAGAAGAGTGGGGTGGAAAGGGGATGTGCTAAATCTCCTAATGGGGAAGTGCCTGTGTTACAGATTGATAAAAAGCAAATAAATATTTAAAACAACTCACATCTTCGAAATGGAAGTAATGTAAAATATGTTGTAACAAATGCTCATAGTCCAATGAAAAATTAAAAAGACCCAATGCACACTAGTTTAGCAAATATTCCAGAAGTATATACATACAGAGGGTGAACAAAGGTGCTACGGGGAATTGGTTTGTAATAGAAACAAAAAAAGAAAAAGAGAACCCTGCAAAACTAGCACTCATTCTAGGCTCACTCAGAGTACAGCTACAGAGGAACAGAACTAGAATACACTGAAATTTTGCTTTTAATAATATACTTAAAATAAGAAGGGGACAGACATAGGTGTTATGGTGCTGGGGCACAATTCAGGCTGCCACATATAAGGAAAAATAAAGAAAACAGACAAATAATAATTCTAAAAACTAATGATGAAATCCTAAGTGCGAGTTTTAGTAAGTACTACTGTATGGATTCAGACAGAATAGCAATGATTGTGATTTTAAAATACAGTTCTCTGTTATCAAAAACTATCTCTGTAGGAAACGTTATGGAGAATATCAGCTGATATAAGATAATAAGGTATAAGAATAAGAAGGAATAAGAAGAGAAACGCACCTATATCACACAATTGTGCTTTTATTTCAGTGTATGCTAAATCTTAGCTTCCAGTTCTCCTACTCCACTGGCTATCAGCAACCCACTTTGTAGTTATAGGGCTAAGAAATCTCCAAATTATGGGTGACAAGCTACCCAAGTAGAAATAATTATTTCTAAGGAGCAATGAATTACAGTAAAAAATTAAATTAGTGAAAGAATCAGAGTACGTGCATTTTCATCAACAATTAGGCATATTGTAGAATTATTATATGTGGCAAGCTGGATTGCTTCCCGGCATAATAACAATGATGTCTGTCCACATTATGTTTTAAGTATATTATCAAAAGTTAAATGTTGGTGTATTCTAATCCTATTCATTTGAAGCTTTATTCTGAAGGGACCTAGATTGAGTACCATTTTCTCACTGTTATCTTTTTCTCATTTCTTATCTAATAAATGCAGAAGCAAACATGCTACAAATAGTCTAATAGATTACTTGGGTAATCCTTCTTAGAGAAAGATTTAGGAACATTGATATACAATAGACTTCACAGAATATGCATGTCACTTGGCTGTTGCAAAAGCCAATATGGTACTATCATGAACCATAATAGGTTATGTACACACTGGATGGAATATAAATGCACATCTATATAAATCATGGACAATGTTTCACCTACAACAGTTAGTAGTTACTATGTCTTAAAAAAGACCTTATTGAATTGGAAATAGTGCATAGATGTTCAAGAAAACTGATAAAGGAAACAACAACAGCAAATAAGAACCATTTGGCCCATCTAATCTGCCCATGTTCCTACTGTAAAAACCTCAAACCTTTTTTGGTCCTTGGTCTTTTCTTATGTTTAGGACAGCCTTATGCCTATCCCATGCATGCTTAAACTAAGTCACTGTATTAACTTCTACCACTTCTGCTGATAGGCTACATTATGTTTTAGACTATGGCCCCTTGTTCTAACATGTTTGCTCCTTTGAACTGTACTTCCCTCCTCCACCTGTATTTGAATGTTTCTATCATATCCCCTCTCTCTCTTCTCTACTCCATGTTCAAATCCTTTAGTCTATCCTCGTATTTCTTTTCCTGTAAACCAGTCACCATTTTAGTAGCGCTTCCCTGAATTTTCTATATCTATATTCTTCTGGAGACGGGGTCTAGAGTACTCTACACAATACTCTGTTAGGTCTAACCAGAGGTCTGTAGAGTGGCATGACCACTGTCCTTTTTTTCCTACTACTGCCTCTAGCTATAGAACATAGCACCCTGCTTGCATTCCCCACTGCTTTGTTACATTGCCTGCCTACCTTTAAGTCATTAGAAATAATTACTCCCAAATCCCTTTCCTCTGTTGTCTCTGACAGCACAGCACACTTAATAATATATTTTTCCTTTCAATTTTTACATCCCAAAATCATTATTTTACATTTATCAACATTAAACTGCAGCTGCCATACTCTTGTCCATTCTTTTAATTTACCTAAATCATTTGTCATTTGGCTTATTCCCCAAGAATGTATACCCTATTGCAGATCTTTGTATCATATGCAGAAAGCCATGCCTTACCTTGAAGACCGTTTGCAATATAGCTAATGGGCCCCAGTACAGATCCCTGAGGTACCCCACTAGTAACACTCCTTTTGCCCGAATATTCTCCATTGACTACCACCCTCTCTCTCCTGTCACTTAGCTATTGCCTTATCCATTTAACTATTTTTGCATGCAGACCCAAACACTGCAATTTATTAATGAGTCTTCTATGAGGGACAGTGTTAAATGCTTTACTGAAATCTAGATAAGCTATATCTACGGTTCACACTTGGTCTATTATTTTAGTTACCCAGTCAAAAAATCTATGAGGTTAGATATACAACATCTCCCTGCTGTAAACCCATACTGTTTGGGATCTTACAAGCCATTTAAATTAAAATATTTAACAATTCTTTCCTTTAACATAGTTTCCATTAATTTTCCCACTATTGACATAAGACCTACTGGTCTGTAGTTACCAGACTACTACTTTTTTGTAAAGCGTTACTACATGGGCTACCTTACAATATTCTGGAACTACTCCTTTTGATAGTGACTGTTTGCGAGAACACTCTTAAGTTATTTTAATAACTTTGGGTGTATTCCATCTGGTCCCATTGATTTATCTGTTTTTACCTTACAGAGTTGAAGTAGAACTTCTTCCTCTGTAAACATGCCTGCTTCCCATGTCTTGCTATTTCTTTTTTCTAACACAGGGCCCTCCCCGTCACCTTCCACTGTAAAAACTGAACAGAAATATTAATTTAGACAGTCAGCTTCCGTTTTTTCAGTCTAACTATTCCTTGTTTTATTTTCCTCCTTTAACATATATATATATATAAATTGTTTTATCCCTTTTGTATTGACTGGGAAATATTTTCCTCTGTGTGTGTGCTTTGGCACATCTAACAATTCATTTGGCCTCCTTCAGCCTAGTCTTGTACCAATACCTATCTTCTTCCTTCTGCGTCTGCTTATATTTCCTTTACAATATTTGCCACTTCTGCAGAGTACCACAGTGGTTTTATTTTTCTTATACCCTTGCTGACATGTCTAATGCAATGCTCTGTTGCATTTATTAAAACACATTTAGATAATCCATTTCTCCTGGACTCCATCTAAAGATCTCCAAATTGTTAAAGACTAACATAAATATGTTTCCAGTTTAGAAAAATCAGCCTTTCTAAAATCTAGAACCTTTGTTTTAGTGTGGCACAACTCTGCCTCTGTCTTTATATTAAACAACGCAGAATGATGATCACTGGAGCCGACACATTCTTCTACAGCTACATCTGATACCAAGTCTCCATTAGTAAATAATAAATCTAGTATGGCTTCCTTTATAGTTGGCTCTTATACTAATTCATTAAGAGCTAATCCTTGTAAAGATTTTAGGATATCTCTACTCCTGGCTGGACCTGCTGCTTGGTTTTTCCAGTCCACATCAGAAAGATTAAAGTGCCCCATAATAATAATAACCTCATCTTTCACTGTCATCATAGTAACACAGTAGCATAGTAATTTAGGTTGAAAAAAGACTTGCGTCCATCTAGTTCAACCCTTTTCCTATTCCTGTTTACCATCGTTGATCCAAAAGAAGGCAAACCCCCCCCCCCCTCAATATAGCAATTTAAAATTCTGCCTTGAATGGGGGGTGGAATTCCTTCTTGATTCCAAATGGCAATCAGATTTCTCCCTGGATCAACAAGCCCTAACTAAATATTAATCCCAATACTAACGTACATAGCCCTCTGTGTTATGCTCTTTTAAATAGGTATCCAGGCCCCTTTTAAAGACATCTAATGTATTTGAAAGCACCACCTCCTCAGGAAGTGAATTCCATACCTTTATTGTCCTTACTGTAAAGAAACCCTTCCGCTGTTGTAGGGCTACATGTTATATAGAAAAGATAGGTCAAACAAAAGAGGTGGTGGGGTCTGTCTGTATGTCAAACCAGCATTATTGCCTCAATTGCAGGAAGATATATGTGATGACAGTAGTGGACATGTGGAATCCCTGTGGGTTGAAATAGTCACTGGGGGTAAAACTTTATGCCTATCAAGTCATAGTTTTCAATTTCAGCTACCAGCTCCAGTTCCCCTATTTTACCAGTTAAACTTCTGGCATTTGCAAGCATACAATTTATGCCACTGCAGTGTTCCATTTGTGATTTAGTTACTTCCTTGACCAGCAGTTGATTTAACTTTTCTGCTTGTCCAGGGGGTCTATAGATCATACCATCTTAGTGACCATCTTAGTTCTATATTCTAAAGTTAGCCAAACAGTCTCTGGCCTAGATGCACTAAAGGTCGAAGAGGGCTACGGATGTTGATGTTCTGTCGGAGCAGTGTCGCAGGCACATCCACAGTATTCATCAAACTTTCTATGACATTACATCACCAGCACTCCTACAAAAAGATGCCCACATTGACATCAATCCAACACGTATATGAATTTTCATTCATCACATCGACAATAGCGTATTTCCATATGGTAATGAAGCATAATGACTAATTTCCATATGGAAATTCTGACTAATGGGACACATTTGTATGCAAGGGGGTGTGTTGATATGATAATGTGACACTTCGACTCATTCAGTAAACTCCGATTGCAGCCTCTGCTGTCAGAGTTCACAGTCTCCACTTCGCCTAACTCAGGCTGTCATAGTTGGTATCTCCCTGTACTTTCCTATGGAGTAACAGCAGGGACAACGACAATTCTGAACAGCATTCTCTGTGCTTCCCTACCCAGCCAGTAGGGGAATACAGAGAATGCTTTTAGCACCATGGACAGCATTGAATGCCATAAGGATGTGCATTGCTCACCCCTGTGGTATTCAAAGGGTTAAAATAAACAAACTAGTACACCAAACAATACACAATGTCCCCCGCTCTTCAACACCCCCACCCTTAGTATGTCGACACATATTGCATATATTCAACATACTAACTCCATTCGACTTCCCCTCTTCATTCGACAGGAACTGCCATATATTCGACAGAACCTGCCCTTCATTCGAAACTTAACCCTTTGAGTACCAGAGAAGTAGGAAGGCATTGCTTAGCAATGTGTTTCCTACCCCTCTGGTACTCAATGGGTTAATAGGCAAGGTATGCGGCTGCATATCTTGCCAGTATGGGTGTAAAAATGGCTTTTTATTAAAATATGTGTTTAAGTTTATTAAAGCAAACATCAGACCTCAAGGAGGGTTATATGACCCCTCATGACACCCCCCCTATCATTGGGGCGACAATTGCCCGTTTATTAAACAAATGGCATATAACCTATGTTTCACATAGGTTATATGTGGTTTTTATACTTAAATAAAACTTTCAGACCTCCATGGGTGCACCAGGACCCCTTCTGATAGACCCCTATCATGGATAATCTATCCATCCACGGGGCGACCCCAAAGGCATTTTCTGCCTTCTTGATGCTGCCGGGAGCTGTATAAGCAACTTGTAGCATCAAGCACTTGTGTAGAATGAATTAACCCTGTCACCGGGTTCATTCTTGGAAAGCGCAGTGCTGCACTCTAATCATTGAATCAGTCACCAGGGTCAGACCTGGTGACTGATTCAATGATTAGAGCACAGCACTGTGGTGACAGGGTTAATTCATTCTACACAAGCACTTGGGGGCTATTAGGAGGGGTCCTGGTGCCACCATGGAGGTCTGGAAGTTTATTTAAGTATAAAAGCCGCATATAACCTATGTGAAACAAGGTTATATGCCCTTTATTTAATAAACAAGCAGTTGTCACCCCAATGATAGGGGGAGTGTCATGATGGGTCATGATACCCCCCCTTGAGGTCTGATGTTTGCTTTAATAAATTTAAACACATATTTTAATAAAAAGCCATTTTTTACACATATACTGGCAAGGTTTGCAGCTGCCTAAGCTGCATATTAACCCATTGAGTACCAGAGGGGTAGGAAACACATTGCAAAGCAATGCCTTTGTACCTCTCTGGTACTCAGAGGGGTTAAGTTTTGAATGAAGGACAGGTTCTGTCAAATAAATGTCAGTTCCTGTCCAATGAAGAGGGGAAGTTGAATGTAGTTAGCATGTCGAATATATGCAATATGTGTCGACGTACTAAGGGGGGTATCAAAGGGGGGAACATTGTGTAGTGCTTGGTGTACTAGTTCTGTATATTTAACCCTTTGAATGCCACAGGGGTGACCAATGCACATCCCTATGGCATTCAATGCTATCCATGGTGCTGAAAGCCTTCTCTTTATTCCCCTACTGGCTGGGTAGGGAAGCACAGATGTTGGTATAAAGTAAACCAAGATGCATATGAGCCATCTCATCAAAAACAACATGCTAATATAGATTTATAAATAAAAATTCAGGTTATTCTAGCAATAGCCAGAGCTCATGGCCAAAATACCATGCAAATACATAAATCATGTGTGGAAATGCCCAGAAGTTCTAATCAGCATGCATACCTGAATATTATGTGGACATGACCTCTCTCACTGTAGACCAAAATGAACACACAGTGTCATCTAGATGAGGAAACACTACGATGCACCTATATATACAATTCTGTAACTAACAATACAAGTACTAAATTTACACGATAACAATCAACTATAATGTGTATTTTATTTTTACCCATATTTGTATATTCAAAAAATGGAGACAATGACACCACATTGTAGATTTACAGTCAGCTAATAGATTACACAAGAAGAATCTTCTGAGATACCAAAAGTTCTATCTTGTACTCTCTACAGACTCAGACTCATTTAATCCTAATGGTAACAGTGTTCCAATAGGATTCACAATTAACAAATCTCTGAATTCTATTAGTATTTGACATATTCAATACTTCTTACTTTTGTCAGTTTGTTGTAGTTGCAGTCTGATTTACCAGTGGAGTAGAAACTGGTGAACCAGTAGCCTCTGCTTCCAGAATTGGCCCAATATTAAGGCAGTGTTCTGAAAGTACAGCAAAAGAATTATGAAGAGGCACAGACTGTGGGACATGGCTCTTGTTCACAACTCTTACCCTTCCAGAATAACTGTATTCCATCTGCCATTTCTTGGAAGTCTCTGAGGCAATGCCATTTGTTTCTTTTGCATCTTTGTGGAGCTCACAGACACCTTGTAGATCTCAGGGATAGGAGAATCTGGGTTATAGAGGCACTAGCCAAACTGGGTTTGTTTAAATCAAAGAAGATTTATCTACAGGGCAATATGTTTATCATTTACCATTATATTTACTGTCAATAGAAAGGACTCTTTAATTATTTTCTCAAGGAGCTGAGCAAAAACAATATATTATCCATTAAAACTAGAGGAAAGGTGCTTCTGACTAAAACAAAGGCAAGTATTTTTTTATAGTTAGAGCAATAAAGTTGTGGCATTCTTTGCCTTGGGAGGATATATTTGCAAATACTACTGATACTTTAAAATGTATTTTATATCTTTCTAGCTTAGAACAATATTCACAATTGTGACAGCTGGTTTCAAAGTAGATTGGATGTTGATCCAGGGAAATTTCCGCCTGCCTTTTGGTGTTAGAGAGGACTTTTTTTTTTTACCAACTTGAGGCTTAATGTGAAATGGCTATAACAGGGTTTTTTTGGGAGGTTTTTTTTTTTTTGCCTTTCTCTGGATAAACAATGGTAATATAGCAAGGGCTGAACTTGATCGACAAATCTTTTTTCAACCTCATCAACTATATTACTATGTTACAAATCACATTTACATGTGATAATGCACTGTCAGCTTACAACATGTGCTGCATTTTTAGCAGTGTGAATGGTCCCATACAACAAAATGATACGAGTTGTGTGCCTTTTTTTCATGCATTTGTTGCAATTCGGTCTCCATTGTGAGGCTAAAAAGAGAATTAATGTGTGAATATTATAATAGAGGTTTTCAGAAAAACAAACACTATATTCAGAATACTCAAAAATGCTTCAAGCAATTACCCAGCATTGAAGGAACAAAGATGTTTTCAATTATGAAATTCATGATTCTGTTCTTTTTTATACAGATAGACCTACGTGATCAAACTCAGCTATAGAAAATAAACTGTTTTAGCTTCAGCTATATTCTGCTCTTCATGGATTTGACAATTTATATCCTGCTGTGTCTTTTCTTGGTTTGCTGATCTTATGGCATACTGTGAGAATGGCTGCACATTGTAGTCACTACACCTTAGAAATAGATCTTAAACAAAAATAATCAAGAAGGCCACTAATAAGCAGAGTGGCCAGGGGCAAAGTTAGTTTGACCTGTGCAGGTTTGTGTGACATATAAGTCCATCAGTGGTCAACAGTGATAGTATGGGCAAGAGACAGAAAGACAGAATAGAGATGAGGGGCACAGGATGGAGGAGAAGTTGAATGAGGACAGAGGTAATGAGAGAGAGGATTCGGTGAGATGAGATGAAGGGGTGAGGTGAGAGAGAAGTGGTTTGGGTGAGCTGAAAGAGAATGGGATAATCTGAGAGTGGGGATGAACTGAGATTAGAGAGAAGAAGGAGCTGGAGCTGAGAGAGAGAGGATGCGGTGACCTTATAAAAAGGATAGAGATGGAGCAGAGAAGAAGATGGGAGATTAACCCCTAAAGGACCTGCGGTCCCGGGGTGTGCGGTCCTTTAAGGACCAGATAGGGAACTTTGACATGCCGTCCCACGCCGAACGGGGGACTGAAAGAGATCGCTCCGGTTTTGGAGCGATCAACTTCAGTCCCTGGTATTACTCACCGCGCTTCTACAGGAGCGCGCTGAGTAAAAGTACGTGACGTGCCAGAACCGTCACTGGTCCTTAAGTGCCGGACCAGCGTGACGGTCCTGCCACGTCAATGGTCCTTAAGGGGTTAAGACTGTTTGGGCATCTTAGAAACATAATGGGAGACAGTAGATTCACATGTTCCAGCATCAAAGAGTCATGTGGCTGCTGATTGACAATTTTGGTTAGCAGGAGGGATACATACACACATAATCACATACAATCTCTCACACACACACAACATCAAACATACACACAGTCTTACACATCTCACGCACACATACACACACACACAAAACAGATTCAAACGCCTACACCTACACAATATCACATGCCCACAATCACACATTGTAACACACAATCACTCATTCTCACACACAAATCACATACACACACATTCAGACACTCTCACACACACTCAATTGCAAAGTCATAGAATCTCGCATTCATAAACAAATGCAAACACACCCACAATCTCACATACACACAAATACAAGACAAACCAATGGAGCAATTCTGAAGCAAACCAAGCACACTACAGGGAACAAACACAAATCACAATTCATCTGTTTTCAATGTATTGCAAAATATCTTAGAGCTTAACTGTCGCTTCTCACAATATACAGTGATGTCCAAAAATCTGATGTCAGTGTCACTGTTTGTCAAAGAAATAGTAATCTTTATTTATTTAGTAATGCTTTAAATACACCACCAATGCTCAAAGCATTAAACTAGTGAGTATTAAATAGCGTGACTAATATCAGTCACAAACCATAATGCTATGAATGCATTTAAATAAAGAATTTAGTTTCCATTCTCGCTGATGTCAGACACATCTTAACAAGCTCCTCTGTTGTCATTGGGTATCTGAGCCTATCCTCAACTGCGCAGCTTTATGTTCTCCTGCTTCGCACCCTAATCCACAGGCAGGCCTGGATGAGCCATTTAAGCTATCTCATGCTGCCCTCCATTGTCATTGGGCTTTTGGGCCTGCTTGCACACCTCAGCCGTGATCTTAACTACATTCTGGCTGCTGACAATCCAACGAGGATCCTCTTATACCACAGCAGTAGCATTGGAACTTGTGTAGTCTATCCACACACCAAAGAGGAGTGAGTGGCACCTGGGAACAGAAAGCCATATCCCTTTTGCATTGGCCTTGAGGCCTCAACCACGATGCGGCCATTGGATGCCCTGGTAGGGATACCACGTGGACAGGCAATCTCCTCCTGTAAGTTGCCCCTCCTCAAGGACCTTAACTTGTATATACCTGACATTGGACTGCCATATGGTACCACAGATGTCCGTCTGATACACAAATGTGGTGCCATATATCACCTTCTCCCTGATCACACCCCAGTGCTCACTTTAACCAGTGGGTGGTTATATCTGCTGCTATCTTTACCCTCCTACATCAAAGCATCTCTATTGGCAACAGACATTATCTCTTCTTCTGGTCATATACAACAGGCCACAAAGTTGTTGGCTGCCATCACTGCCATAGTGACAACATCTGCAACAGTGCTATGCACCCTAGTCAATCCTGGGCCTCCCGGGGTGACCCACACTCCCACTTCAATTATGCTCCTCTGAGCATTTCTGTAAGTCACCTATTACCCACATGTGAGGTACCATCTCTTTACGTTGGTCCTCCTGGGACCATGCCCCCCATGGCTCTCTCCTCATACTACCACTCAACAGTGACTCAGAGTCAACCTTTGCAGAAGTAACAGCCCAAGCAGTGTCTAATATACTGATGCCTAAGTTTGACCAAATGGCCTTGAGATGCTTATGGAACTCAACACCCATGATGAAGTGGAACAGAGGACAGAATCCTGCAAAACAACAACAGAGTCCAACACATGGTACAGTGTCTGGAGGAGAGAGCTAACTTCCTGGTAAACAAATTGGATGATCTAGAAAACAGAAACAATCTTTGCATTGTGGGAGAGTGTCCAAGTTAAGGGCCTGTGGAAATTTTTAACCACAGAGATACCACAGAAACTGCTCCCAAACAAGGATCATCCAAAAATTGCTATAGAATCGGCTCATAGACTGGGTACACTGTCTCAGAACATGCAACAAAAATATAGAACAGTAATCCTGAAACTGTTAAACTATTCAGATAAAAAAAGAATTATGGCCACCTATCATAAATTGCAACATCTTACACACCTTGGATAAAAGTTACTCCTGTTTCAAGACTTGTCAGTGACTCTAAAAAACGGCAAGAATTCTTAGAGGTCTGTAAGTTCCTTTTTTTAAAAGGGGATCAAATTCGCTCTTCTGTTTCCAGCATGTCTCAGAGTGACTCACAATGAAAAGATCCTCTGGTTTGACACCCCCGCAGAAGCAAAATTCTTCATCTCAAGACTATTATTGACAACCTTGGAAGATGATCTGCCTCAAAATCACCTCAGCCCACCAGTTTCCCCATTTCAGACACCTTTTGTTCCTGGTCTTCTCTTCTAGTGACTTCCCTGTGCAGACCTCCACTGAGGGAGGAGGTGACTACTGCTTTCCATTACTCTGGATTTTATCCTGCATTTTCCTGAGCACTTGCCCCCTCTGATCTACCCATGACACTCCCACCGATATGATCATCTGTACCTGTAGGGTCAGAGACTCCCTGGAAATATTGTTCTATGGGCATTCTCCCTCCCCTACTTTTAATTTCCCCCTCCCCTCCCTTACTGCACCTGTTTCTCCTTTCACTTCTGCATAAAAATGACACATGCTACTGGAGTGAGATGAGAGGGTGTAGAGATAATGTAAATGTATTTATTTTTATCTTTTGCTCTCTTCATGGTTCCCCTAAGCTTCAACAGCTTGATTGGCTCCATAACTGCCAATGCTGCTTCAAAAAACTATACCACGAGGGGAGTAGAAATACTGTTCTACTATACTATACATCACCCTCATCCATTTGCACCTTCAGAATACGATGAGATGGGGGGACCCTAATTTCTCTCTGGATGGGGTCCAGTTTTTCATAATTTACCAGTTTTTGCATAATTCACCTTGTAGCAATATTTGGGGCTGAAGTGATGTGGACCCGGGTTAAATCAATGTATTGTGCAGATATGCACTCATTGTCTCTTTATGTTCGCAGTGTTTATCTGAACTTATAACTCACCTCACGTGTTTTGAAACAATTCTCTTTTACCGTTTGATATATGTAGTAGTGGGCACAGCAATGATAGTAGACTTTTAGAGTTCTTTTTGATAATCACAGGAATGCTCTGGCATTCAAAATGTTTATTGTTTCCTGTTTTAATTTGTTTGTTATATTCTTGTGTTCTTGTCCCCCTTCTCCTGTCCCTCTTGGTTTATACATTTTCTCTCTCTCTTGCTTATAATCTCTCTCCCTTACAAAGCAGACACCTACCTATGCTGGCAGTGACTTCAAGCTCCGCACCCCCCAACTCTCATTGGGACCCCCTTGCTGGGGGGGTTGCCGTCATTGTAAGTACTTCTTACCTTCTCTCTACCCCACTACATGTTACCACAGGAACTTCCCCTGACTACTCCGACTTTAATTAAACCACATGTATTGAACATGACCTCTTAGAACGTGGGAGGTATCCACATTGAACTGATAGAATATCCTTACATACCGCAACAGGTTAGACACCCATATAGCCTTACTTCAGGAAATACACCTCTCAGCCCAGGAACATAACAATCTCTGCAGGGCCTGGGTGGGAAATTGTGTATTGGCTCTGTTCTCCACTGACAAACGAAGGGTTGCTATCCTCTTTCAAAAATTCCTACATCATCAGGTTCTTCACAAAATTATTGGTAAAGAAGAGAAGTACATGTTACTAAACTCCTTGTAGATCAGGTACCACTCATCATATGTAACATTTATGCCCTCCAAATAACTCGGCTTTCCCTTCCTTTGTCCCAATACTTCAATTCTTAACCAGAGCCCTCTCCGCTATGGTGGTGGTGGTCGGCAGAGACTTTAATCATGGCATTGCCCCAATTTAAGACAGACACAAGCCCCCATACAATGTGGTCAAGGCCGACAAAAATATCATATTATCTCCCAAAAATTCTTCTCCTTGAAAGACACCTGGCGACACCTCTACCCAACAGACATATATATATATATATATATAAAATATATATATATAGTTTTTACTCTCTTGCTCACGATCTCTTTACTAGGATAGATTAATTCTTTACATCAACAATGCTGATGACATACGTCCAGAATAGTAAAATTCATGGTATCATCATTTCTCATCATGTCCCTATTACGCTAACTCTCTCGTTAAAATCCCCATCTCCCTCTTCTTTTAACTGGTGAATGCCTGCACATCATTCCTCTGATTTCCTCTTCAGTCTCAAATTGGCTTGGCTCTATTTTGAAAAAGATAACTCCTTGCACAAATCGACTCCCATCCTGTTCTGACAAATGATTAAGGCAGTACTCAAGAGTCACATAATCTCCTATACCTGCAAACTGAAAAGGGAAACCTCTTTCATGCTACCGATAGAGCAGCGGACTTTAACTAAAACATATAAAGCCCATCTAAGACTTGGTACCCAACACAGTAAAGCCCAGTATCTTGATGCTAAAAGCAACTCAGGTTTACACTCCATAGCCCGATTTCACATGTTGAAAAGAGTGTGTGTTTTCCATCTCCATGCAAACAAACAAGGTAAATTGTTGCCCCACCTTATTAACTCAGCCAATGGCCCAGGGCTTTCCCTCCTTGAGTCTCCCTGACTCTAACTACTAATACTGAAGTATTTAACAAGACCTTAAAACAATTTTAACAAGTCTTTTATAGCAAGCCCATGGTTGACTTGCTATGATTTCATGAACTCATAAAATCTCCCTAAACTCTCCCCCCGACCAACTTGACTTAAATAGTTCTATAACACTAAAGGAGATTACCTCCGTGATTGCAGACCCTAAAAATAAAAAATTCCTGGGTCTGAATGGCTTGCCAGTAAAGTACTATAGACCTCATATCTCAGTTATGGACCCGAACTGGAATAAAAAAAAAAAAAAAAAAGCGCTCCGTGGTCCTTAAGTGACCGCGCCACCGGTCATTAAGGGGTTAAAATGGTTACTGGCAGTTTGAAAACCTAGTGTGCTTTAGGACATAGGAACAAAAAATAGGTACAAATGTAGTCGCAAAAATGTTGCAACGTTACACCATGTAATGAACGTGGTTTTGTAGCAAAATTGCTGCAACTTCATTTGTGTCTGTAACATTCCACCTCTTGGTCCTATGACATAAACCACACTAAAGTTACTCACTGATAGGCAGCTCTTACTTCCCAGTCACCCAAATAGTCCAACATCTAGTGTTTCCTGGAGTTTGCCCATTATTGCTGTCAGTTTAAATGGATCATAATTGAATTTGCCTTCATTGTTCACAGTGTAACTGCAGTATTATTTTCCTACCAGCACTCAAACTCCTCCAGGGCTAGGCAATTTCCAGTGCAATGTAAAGCCTTATCCTGTGCTAAGCATTTCTCTTTAATGAACAGGTCAAGTCATAACAAACTACTGACAATTAATTTTGCCTCTATTAACATATAAATGGATGTTATTGGTTTATTTGCTATTTTACTGTTAATATTATCTGCCTGACCACAGCAATATTCAAAATGTTGCTGTTTGTGAAGAGCATTCTAGAAACCTATACACACTAAATCAGTGGTGGACAACAGGGAACCATGGGGACTCATGTGGCCCTCAGAGGCTTCTCATGTGGCTCACAATAGGTTTGGGGAAACAGGAATTGTTTTCCCTCTACTGTATCACACACCGTATTTTCACAGCAATAAGCACACATCCTCTTAGTTTCACCTCAGAGTGCACCCCCCTTTAGTCTCACCCTGGGCCGCTTAACCCCTTGTCTACTAGAGAGGTATCTGACTTATTGCAGCATTTTAAAGAGACACTATCACCTAAAACAGCTTTGGTGATTTTTAATGGGCTTTTAAAATCACATATATGTTCTAATTAGAATAGAGTTATTTTGATTTATATTATATGCTAATTAAAGGGATAGTAATGCTTAAAATGTGAAAATATATATGTTGTAGGGTTTATCCCCCTGAGTAAAACAAGGACACTCCCACTATTGAAAGGTGTTTTATTCCAAAGTTATTACAGCTCAAAGTAGAATTTGTATGTGCAG
This sequence comes from Rhinophrynus dorsalis, assembly GCA_037306005.1. Lineage (NCBI taxonomy): Eukaryota > Metazoa > Chordata > Amphibia > Anura > Rhinophrynidae > Rhinophrynus > Rhinophrynus dorsalis. Next base: position 262,743,841 of record CM074721.1, on the reverse strand, counting down.
TATCACAGTGTCCTAAAATTGTACAGTGGCACTGTTGCTACACCATCCTATGGAGATTTACTGTCAACTGACCAGAGCTTGCTTTATTCAGGGGGATAAACCCCACAACATTTTTTCACATTTTAAGTATTACTATCCCTTTAAGACATGCCACCCAAGGACTTCCTGTCTTAGCCCAACATTAACACCCCCATTCAATGACACTGTTCAGCAATGCAGTGGAAACCAATCTCCTGTTTATTATTTAGCTAACACAGTACCACCCTGTACTCATACAGCAGTGTATTGTCCATCTCCCCTAAAACTGAAAGATCTAATTGTCAGTAAAAACAGGAGGAAACATAGAGAAAAGTTATGAAGTGCCCACATGACAATCCTTAATTAGTATAATTTATCATTCTAAATAACTCCAAAAAACTTGTTTTCTAAATGCAAAATGTCTAAAACTGAGCTTGTTGTAGGTGATAATGTTCCTTTATTTAGAATTTTTTATCCACCCTTCGTTCAGCTTGAGGGCCAGATTTGCAGCCCTTGGGGTGAATCTGTCTTTCACTGCACTAAATGATGTTTATTAGAGTAATAGTACTTTCTGGAATGGATTATGGTCAATATAACAAAGATATGAGATCATACCCATTGATTAAGTTACTTTTTAATTGTTTTGTGCTATACATGGCTTTTAAACCCCATAGCACTTACTCCTACTGTGTCCCATCTACTACTGTAAGTTCTCATGAACAGGCCCTCTGATCCTTTTATTTTCTATGATCCTTTTATTTTCTGTGTTCCATGTGTACTGTTTTATGTCTCTGCATATCTATTCCCTGTTGTACAGTGCTTTGAAGAAGTTGGCAGCATATAAATAAAGGATAATTCTAATAATAATAGATATAACTAATAAAGTCAAATATTACATTAAAATTAGTTTTGTATTGATTTTATCAACCGAAAACTTATATAGATGAAATATAAAGTAAATCTATAAAAAACCTTTCAAAACACTGAGGCTGATGTAGTAAGAGGAAGTGGAGTTTTTCTTGGAAAAACTAACTGCACCATTCTATAATATAAGAGGACAGAATGTTTGTCTGATGCAGTCATGTGCTGGGAGCATTCTGTGCATTCAGGCAGTCTCTATTGCGCATGACTGCATCACATGCACCGCCAATGAAGCAAAGGCAGAATGCAGATTTGGGAGGTGATATCTGTACATGGATTGAGAACTAGTTAAATGATAGATTGCAGAGAGTTGTTTTAATAGAATCTTTTCAAGTTGGTCTAAAGTTGTGAGTGGGGTGCCACAGGATTCAGTACTGGGCCAAATACTTTTTAATTTGTTTATTAATGATCTAGAAGTGGGAACTGAAACTAGTGTCTCAATCTTTGCGGATGACACTAGGCTATGTAAGGAAATACATACAGGGCTGGATGTTTTTTTCTCTGCAGAAGGATTTAGATAAACTTAGTGAATGAGCAGAAAAGTGGCACATGACATTTAATGTAGATAAATGTAAGTTTGTGCATTTGGGCTGTGGAAACAAACATGCTACATATTCACTAAATGCAAAACAACTTGGGGAATCCTCATTAGAGAAAGATTTAGCAATACTGATAGACTATAGGCCAGTGATTCTCAAGTGTGGCCGTCGTGGCCGCATGCGACCACTAGAGTGTTTTAGTGCGGCCACAGTGAGAAATGGTGGCTACCGCCACCACCTATATGTGTTTAAGTTGTTTTTTTTTTTTTTGCATTCCTTCACTGTTGCTGGGGCCCTTAAGTTGTTTTTTTTGTTTTTTTTTTTTGCATTCCTGCGCTGTTGCTGGGGCCTGGGCAGTTGCTTGGCAGATTTCTTATTTTTAACTTGTGACTGGCTGAGGCTTTCCGCTTGAAGTAACTCAGCCAGCCAATGATTGCTCTGCCCGCCCAGCTGCCTCTTCACAGGAATGCGTGCCTCTGCGGACAAGCACGCAGAAGATCTGTGGCAGTCCTGTGCAGTGGATCACTGGAGCAATGATAGGAGTGTGGGGGGCTTTTCATCGATCTACTTACTATTTTTAAGGCAACATTAGAAGTAGGAGAGGTCTCCTGCTCGGGACAACACACACTAAGAAGATTCACACATTAACTCTTTCATCTCTACTGTCTTCCCTGGCTCAGGAAAGACAACAGAAATTAAAGAGTTAATGTTTGACTTCTTAGCGTGTGTTGTCCCGAGCAGGAGCCAGCAGATATGAAAGAGTTAACATGGAAGTCTGCTTAGCATGTGGTGTCCCCTGTCCTTAACACCTTGAGTGCCAGAGAGGTATGTAACGCATTGCTTTGCAATCTCTCTGGCACTCAAAGGGTTAAATAGCATTGTTGTCCTTAAAATTGCCCACATTGTCAGTACAAGTAGTATGTGCTTCTTGTGACTTGTCATCAGCAGTGTAAGGGCAGCGCGGATGCTGAGCGGGACATTACACTGAATAAATCAGCAACCTCCCATATGTCCCCTCCTTGAGTAATACGGATGCTCCTCCCCACGCTTCTTCCCTCTCATTCTCTTTCCCTCACTCACTCCCATCCTCTCTATCTTTCAAGTCTTGCTTTACCACCACTTTGCTGTGTGAAACGTCCTCCTACTTGTTTTCGTGCCTTCTCCACTTTCCCTTCGTCCCGTTTGTCCTCTCTCCCTCAAGCAGTTCACTTATATTGCTGTCCGTTTCTTCCTCCTGCCCTACAGTTCCCTTGCCACCCTACTCACCCTCCATCTGATTTATCTGCATTTTCTCTCTCTTATCCGCTACTTCTGTCCCTCCTCTCTGCCTACTCTTAATTTGGCACGCAAGAGCAAAGTTGGAGGCTTTGAACAGTGAGTCCCTTCTCTCAGCTCCCCATCCCCTCTTTCTGACCCCAATCATTTCTCTAAAAAACTATTGATTAACCCCTTGGATACTAGAGATGTTCTCATTACAATGGGAAGCCTAGTAGCCAAAGGGTTAATATTTCTTAATTCAGTAACTGGTTAAAAGTAACATCCCCCAACAGCACTGGCAACTCCCACACTTCACTGACTCCCAGCTGAGATCATTCAGTGCTCTGCTTCTTTGGGCTCTTAGGACTGAGAGCTCCGCTCATGCTCTTAGCAGATGAGATTTATTACATGTGATTCTAGATTCAAACAAGCTGCACTTCTAATACATCTCTGTGCTTGATGGGACAATCGAGCTCTAATTAAATGGAGACCTGATAAGCAGAGCCCTGCCTGGTGCCAGGTGGGAGTATGTGATGTGCAATCCCATGAATTTGCCTGCCAGAAAGTGTCCAGTGATGCATTGCAATACCCTGACTGGACACTCTCTGGCAATATCAGTATTTGTTCATGTAATGTCATGGTTCAGCCACCAAAGCATGGCTGTGGCCTCAGTGAAGACCACCAGACATTGTGGTGGCCGCAATGGCAGCCACCGGAAAAATTCTCTTCAGAACCACTGCTACAGACCTCACAGCAGTGTGCAGAGTCATTCAGCTGCTGCAAGAGTAAATTGGGTACTATCCTACATAAAAAAGAGGCATAAATGCATGGGATGTTAATATAATTTTACCGCTATTTAAATCCTTAGTAAGGAGCCATCTAGAATATGAAGTACAGTTTTAGGCACCAGTTCTTAAAAAATACATTATTGAACTGGAATAATTGCAGATAAGTGCAACAAAATTGATAAAAGGAGTTATAAAGAGAAACTAGCCAAATTGAGTTTGTTTACATTAGAGTAGAGACGTCTAAGGGTTGATAGATTATCATTTACAAATATAATTTAGGTCTATACAAATACGTCTCCAATTATTTATTTACTCAAAGGACTAAGCTAAGAACGAAGTGTCATCTAAGACTAGATGAAAGGCCCTTTTGACTAAAACAAAGACAGGGATTTTTTATAGTAAGGGTGGTAAAGCTAATATTCTTTGCCTCGGGATGCTGTGCTTGCAAATACTGTAAGTGCTTTCAAAAAAGTCATGGATATCTATCTATCAGAACAATATTGAGAATTATGACAGTTGGCTTGCAAGCAGATTTTTTTACCCACTTGGGGCTTAATTGGAAATGGCGTCAATGAGTTTTTTTTTTGTTTTTTTTTGCCTTCCTCTGAAACACCAGGGGGGATTTGGCATGGGCTGGACATGATGTATGCAAGTCTTTTTTCAGCCTCATCAACTATGTTACTCTGTCTAGTTATCAAGTGCTTTACATTGAGCCTTATGCAGAGCAGCACGTCTGGAGAAAATCAATTGCACTATAGGAACAAATTTGAATTTCCATTGATTTAAAAGGGGAGTTTAACCACTCGAAAGTCAGAGGTCTTCAATCCATTGCTTTGCAGTGCATTGGAGACCTCTCTAGTATTCAAGGGGGTTTAAAATCCTGTTTAAATAAATGGGAATTTGAACAATGTTATTTTGTCCACTATGGCGAAATTGATTGGGTCCAGAATTGCTCCTGTTGCTTTCTGCATAAGGCCCATTATACACTGATCTTCATCTCAAATGTGCATGAGGTTACTCACTATAAGAAATTAGCATTGATCAAATATATCCCCATGGCTAGTGCATACCAGCCATATAAATATTATCTAAGTCAGAATATGTAGGACTTTCTTTTCTAAAAGTCTTAATTTACACCAAGGGTCGGCAATATAAGGACCTCCAGCTGCTGCCAAATTAAATTCCCACCGTCCTAATGGTTGGAGGGGGACAATGGAAGCTGTAGTTCATCAACATTTGGAGGGCCTCATATTTCCCTGCAGGGCCTCAAATTGCCCAGTCCTGCTTAATACATACAGCTATGCATATGCATACATTTGGTCCACAATGACTATAGGTTGTGCCAGCAAAAACCTGAGTGAGAACAGTTCCATTAATAAATATCCAATGTTTCCCAGCATGTTGAGCTGTTGTGTCTTTTGGTATTCTGCCTTTTGGGATCTCTAGAGATTATCAGGTTTAATAAAAGTGGAATACTTAATATGTAGCCTTTCAGTAGCTACCTGAGGGTAGCAGTTATTTATTATAGTATACCAGTATTGCAGTATGACACACTGGTTGACATTCATTCATGTAAACAGGGCTGGTGCAAGGATTTTTGCCACCCTAGGCAAAACCTCATTTTGCCACCCCCTTGGCTCTGCATCTTGTGCCCCCCCCTTTATGCCCTGCCCTAGTATGTGTATAAGTGTCAGCATGTTTGTGTGTTTCCTATATGTGTATAAGTGTCAATGTGTGTGTTTATTCCCTTTATGTGTTCTAGTGGCAATATGTGTTCCCTATACATGAGTCAGTGTATGTGTGTTTCCTATATTTATATGTGTCAGTGTGTTTGTGTGTTGCCTGTATGTGTATAAGTGTCAGTGTGTGTGTTCCCTATATGTGTATAAGTGTCAATGTGTGTGTGTGTTCCTTATATGCGTATAAGTGTCAATGTGTGGGTGTGTTCCCTATACGTTTATGTGTCAATGTGTGTGTTCCCTATATGTGTATAAGTGTGTCAGTGTGTGTGTGTGTGTCTGTAGGGGAATCAGTGTATAAGTGTGTGTGTGTGCATCTCTATATGTTTATCAGTGTGTCAGAGTGTGTGTTCTCTATATGTGTATGTGGGTCAGTGTATGCTTGTCTGTATGTGTATCGGTGTGTGTCTTTATCTCTATATGTATCAGCGTGTCACTGTGTGTGTATGTGTTCTCATGTATGTGTATCAGTGTGTAAGAGTGTGTGTGTGTTTGTGCTTGTCTGTGTGTGTATCACAGTGTCAGTCTGTGTGTGTACTTATCTCTATGTGTGTCAGTGTGTTAGTATGTGTGTCTATGTGTGTGTGTGTGCTTATCTCTGTGTATCAGTGTGTTAGTATGCGTCTGTGTGTGTGCATTACCCCATTTCCACAGTCAAATTACCCCATTCCCACAGAATCACATTGCACCATTTCCACAGTCACATTACCCCATTTCCACAGACTCATATTGCCCCATTCCCAAAGAGTCACATTATCCCATTTCTCCTGGAATTACATATTACCGCACTCCCAGATGCCTATATTATGTCATTAGACGTACACAATACCCTGCTATCACAATTCCCAACCCCACATTACCATAATGCAAGAATTCCATATTTCCCCTTTTCCAGAGTCCTAGACCCCAAGTCCTACATTGTCTAGCTCTCAGAGTTGCTTATTACCACACTCCAGAGTCCTCTGTTACCCCGCTCCCAGAGTCCTCCATTACGCTACTCCCAGATTCCCACAATACCCTGCTCCCAGAGTGCCACATTACCCACTCCAACCCAGAGCCCCACATTATTCACCTCCCATAGTTACATGTTACCCCCTCTACCGGAGCCCCATATTACCAAACTCTCAGACTCCCTCTTTACCTTACTTCCAGAGTCCCACATTGCCAGTTCCCAGAGTCCAACATTACCAAACTCTTGGACTCCCCCAGTACCCTACGCCCAGTATCCTCCTTTACCCCATTCCCAGAGTCCAACAATACCAAACTCCCAGACTCCCCCATTACCTTACTCCCAGAGTCCCCCATTACCCTACTCCCATTTTATCATATTACCCTACTCCCAAACTCCCACATTACCCCACTCCCAGAATTCCCCATTACATCACTCCCAGAGTCCCACATTACAAAACTCCCAGACTCACACATTATCTGAGTCCCAGAGTCCCTAATTATACTACCCACAGAGTCCTGTGTTACCTCACACACAGAGTTCTATACTACCCCACTTCCAGAGTTTCTTATTTCCCCAATCTAAGGATATCACATAACTCCATTTTCTACTTTCATCAACCATCACAGATTATATTCTCACCTCCAGCGGGCTCTGTCTGTTTAACCCTACAGGGCATTTTGTGCTCTGTTCCTCTGGTAAATAGACATCCAGCTTTAGGTTCATTCCAGATATCGTCACCTTGTGCACCTATTTCTGGAGAACCTCTTGTCACACTGCAGTGTACAGCTCGGCGCTGCAAGGCTTGTTTGGGGTGGCAGGAGGAGTCATTTTAGTTGCTCATTCTTTTCAGAGCAGCGCCTCTCTCTCCTCAGTTTGTACACACAGTAGCCACTGAGGTGCGTGCGGCTCTGCTCTAAGTTTGCGCCCCCTCCTTTGCCAAAAATGTTTTGATATTTTTTCAATGGCTACAAACCTATCGCCCCTTTACATACATGTTTTTCACTTTTTCCTCTATTAAAATGTGATATTTACAGGAATTGAAACACAAATTTGTACACACTAGAGAAATGGTGTATTAGAGGGGATATGATAACATTATATAAATATGTTCAGGGCCCATACAAAGGGCTCTCCAAAGAACTATTAATTAACAGAAAGGTACAAAGGACAAGGGATCACCTGCTAAGACTTGAGGAAAGGAGATTTTGTCCACAACAGCGGAAGGGATTCTTTACAGTAAGGACAATAAAGGTATGGAATTTACTGCCTGAAGAGGTGGTGCTATCGAATACATTTGATTCCTTTAAAAAGGGTTTGGACACTTTTTAAAAGAACATAACATAGAGTGCTATGTATGTTAGCACTGGGATTAATATGTATTTAGTGCTTGTTGGTCCAAGGAGAAATATGATTGCCATTTGGAGTCCAGAAGGATTTTTTTCCTTCAATGAAAGCAGAATTTGAAATTGCTGAATAAAGGGTTTGTTGCCTTATTTTGGATCAACAGTGGTAAATAAGAATAGGAAAAGGGTTAAACTTGATTCCCCATACCCAATGATGGCCAGTCCCCCTGCATCACCCCTAGGGATCTATGGGAAATTTGTGTCATTGGCAGAGGAAGAAGGGGGTAGTAGTGTAGGCAGGAAAGGTCAGCTACCTGTGCCTACTGCCAGTGCTGAGCCTGCCAGGGTGTCTTGTGTTTCTCAAGAGGGGGGAGGAGGAAATGATGCCAAGTATGACAGCAGGGAACCCTAAGTCACACTTGCCATCCCCAAGCAGTTCTGCCACTACCACTACTAAAATGATCCACCGGCTACAGATTCAGAGTGTTAGGATAGAGGGAGGGGTGATACTGTAGTGAGGAAGACTCAGAGACTGAAATTGACTTGGTTAGTGTTAGTAACAGTGATGGTGAAGCAGCTAGTGGGACTAGCATGACCACAGTAGATCCTCCTGCTGAGGTTGTAGGGGAAGTAATGCGGACCAGCCAGACTACTGACCAAGGGAGCCCACAACATCCCCCTGACCCTGGGAGTCCCCTTCCCCACATGGCATTGTCCCTATGGAACATGATCCTGAAGAAGGCAGGACTGGTGGCTTGCAGCAATAATACCACCACCTCCACTGGCACAGATCAGCTTCCTGTGCCTGCTTCTAGTGCTGCCAGTTTGCCTTCTTCAACTCAACAAGAGATGGCAAGTCTGACAATAGGGGACCTCTGTCATATTTCTCTTCATCTCTAACCGGTGAGACGTCTGTAATAGAGCAGCAGCAGCAAGGAAGGACTGATGGTGGTGATGACAATGGTGGAGAAGCTGGGGGGAAAGACACATTAATGGCCTTTTTAGCCCAAACCAAGAAGGAATGGGAGATATATATGGGGATGGGTATCACCACCACCACCATGAGTGAGATAGGCACATTTGTGGAATTTGCTGCTGCTATCATTTCTGTTGCAGCTGAGTTGCAAGGACAGCAGGATGATAAGGAGCAGACTAGTGTGCCACAGACCACTGTGGATACAGTGGGAATGGGGTCCAGTGATTCAGGGATAACACACATGAAAAAAGAGAAAAAAGAGGGGCGCTCCTAGTGTAATATATCCAAAAGTCAGTGACCTTCACCACCATACTTACAATAAATTTTGCCACTGAGAGTGGCCAGCAGAACAGGTGAGGGTCTCAGACTGCCCCCACTCAGTCACACCACAATAGGAATGGATTGCAGCTCACCAACAATACCAAGACACCTCTTCTTGAGAACCTTAGAAGAAAAAAACAACAACCAGCAGGGGTGCTATCCACAAATAAATCAGTGTACATACATCTTAAGATAAAGTGAATAATACTCACAAAGTCAAATTCACCAACTTATCCTATTAAGCCGGTTATAATAACATGCAGGGTATAACTGTCCACCCTGCTTGGAGTTGCACCTCCCGTAAACGTAGTCCAGTCGTCCAGTATATAAAAAAATTATTTTATTCACACAATAAAACAATATAATAAAAACATACCAAAGTAAAAATGCTAGAAACGCTCAACGCGTTTCAAAGCTACAGCCTCTTTCTCAAGAGCTATTCTGGCTTAATGTAAATAGAATAATTTCCAAAAGATCCTACCTGTTGGCGTTCACATATAAAGTAATAAAACGGATATGATCCAAATTCAAAAAAGCGCAATCGTTCAAGGGAGATTTCTGCCATTAGCCAATTGGATTCACTCACGCACGTGTACAATGTACTCCCGGTCCACACATACCAGAAGTAAAAAGCATATTTAAGGTCAATGCATGGCCCGCAGTGCAAATCCAAATGAGCAATGACGCCAAAGAGACCCACATATGCGTACCACTCATCACCGGCTAGTGTAAAACCGGAAGCAAAACAACACACGCATGCCCGAGATGAACACATGACCAACACAACACCTCCTCCAAGAACCATAAGTAAACATAATTTGACGTAAATGAATACTCAATGTGCATGCTAAAAATATACCAATGGGCAAAAAAAGCCCAGAGATGTCCAATGCTATACACGCCGCTGGTCCAATAAGCCAGCACCTTGATAGACTACATGAACCAACAGCGCGGGCATGTCTATAGACACAATATATCAATAGATGACAACCAATAGGAACGCCAGCAGGACGGATTCTTCTGACGACGAAAGGACATATCAAATGGACAGAAATCAAATTTAAAAAAAAAATATACCAATAAATATATAAGTAAATATAAACATAAAATATACAAAAATACACATAAACAAATACACATCAAATAACATAAAAAAAAGAATTAATATATATGAGTATATACATAATTATAATATATCTCACACCAAATATCAATAAATATTTTCTGTACTCTCATTAAGGCCACAAGAGGTCATTGTTTGTAACCTAAACATCCAATAGGCCTCTCTATGATTTAGCCTATTAATACCTCCATCTTTTCCTATCCATTCAATAGGGACAACAGTCAAAAAACTTGGGTCACAATCATGTAATTGCATGCAATGACTAGACACACTATGCTGGGAGAAACCACGTTCAACATTGCGTCTATGTTGACCAAAACGGTCTTGCAATGTCTGTGTGGTCCTCCCAACATACTGTAATCCAAATCTGCAATTGATCAAATAAACCACATGAGTTATGCCACAATTCATAAAGGATTTAATCTCAAATTCCTCCCCACTATAATTTGATTTAAACTTATCAGTTCGATTTAAGATATAGGGACAAGTAGCACACCTAGATCCTCCACATTTAAAGCTCCCTACTTGACTCAAAAAACTATTCTTACTTCTACTCTTCTTAATGTCTCTGTACTTCATTTTAAGTTTACTAGGCGCTAAATTATTCTTAAGCGTCTTTGCTCTTCTATAAGTAAATTTAGGTCTCACATCTATGGACCCCTTCAAGAAAGGATCCATCAGAAGTATATTCCAATGGGTTTTGAATATAGTCTCAAAATCCCTATAAGATTCATTAAACCTAGTCACGAACCTAACACTACTATCACTTGATGGTTTCTTATGTATAGAGCTATTATTCCTATACTTAAGTGTGGATTCTCTGGGCAGATTTCTATCTCTCAAATAGTCCCTCTCAACCAATCCAGGAGGATAATTCTTGTCCAAAAATCTTCGGGTGAGTACAGCAGACTGTCTATCAAACTCACCAAGATTACTGCAATTGCGCCTTATCCTCCTGAATTGGCTGTAAGGAACATTCGAGAGCCAGATCTTATGGTGTCCACTCCTATAATCTAAAAACTATTACAGTCCACATCTTTAAAGAATGTCCAAGACTCAATGCGATCTTTGTCACCAATATATAACTCAACATCCAAAAACTCGATCCTAGATGATTGAACATTTGTAGTAAATACTATACCAGAATCATTCCTATTAACATACTCGACAAAATTAGGGATCTGTTCTATATCACCCCTCCAAATAATAAGTATATCATCAATATACCTCCTGTAGAGGACCAGGTTCGCCCCAAAGGATTGTCCCGCCATATCCGTATTTCTTCAAAGAAGCCCATAAACAAATTGGTGAAACTTGGGGCGAACCTGGTCCCCATCATTGTACCCTTTACCTGCAGATAATACTTATCTTGAAAAACAAAAAAATTATGAGTCAAAATAAAACGTATGTATTCTAACATAAAAATTCTCTGACTATCTGGCATAAGTGGATCTAAATTAAGATAATATTCAACAGCTCTAATCCCATCCTCATGAGGAATGTTTGAATACAGCGACTGGACATCCCTAATAATCCAGACACCAGACACAGACACCATGACATTTATATGAAGCATGTTAAAGCCAAACCTCCACCAAAGAAATCAGCCACCGCTGTTGCCATAACTCTTGACTCTCCCCAAAGGTAACAAGAGGCAAGGTGGAAATCAAAGAGGAGATAAAATAGAGAAACCCAGCCAGAGCCTAAAAGTTTGATGGTGAGCAAAACACCTAGCTCGCCATCACCTTCTTGCTCTAGGGTCCGGCCTCATTCATCTTTACCTCCCCACCAGCTGATAGCCATTCAGTAGATGTAAGGATGTGACAGTTCGTGTCCACCCATTGCACACTGTGTGGTGCGCTGATCACATATGGCAGTGTGGTGGAGTATAATCATAACCAAGACATCAAGCAGAATCTGAGGAAATTCCATCCTGCAGAATATGATAAGCTGGTGGCAAGGAGGATTCATCATTATTTTTAAACTGCAAGTTGTCACATGTCTTTAGCGGGGAGTGGACAAGAGGCATACTGACAGCAGCAGTTCTTGCTTTCTGGTGGGATGATTTCACATTAGCATCATGGTCTTTGGTTATAGTTGTGCCAGGTGTTTGATGTTACTGCAGATGTGCCCATTGTTTCCAGACATTCCCTTATTGTGCACTGTGCACATTGCAGTTGCTGATGAGAGGCACAGTTCCTTTCTGATCTCAAGGGAAAAATTTCTATTCCAACAACACAACCATGATTTTCGAAAAGGGGCAGGTAGAAAAGCATTACTGGCCAACTTCTTCTTTTCTCCACATACACCTGAAGTGGTGGGGGCTAGTTGTGGTGCTGCTACTGCCTCAGGCACATAACTGGCAAGTGGCACATTGATCATCATCACCCACATCACTGCTATTATTAATCCCATTTCCTTGGGGTTGCCTAATCATTCTGCTGCCTAAACAACTCAGCAGCAGCAGAAAGAACAGAAGGCGCAAACAATGACACAGGACATTTGACAATGACCAGTGGATACTGGCCACCATAACTTGTCCTGCTACCTCTAGGCCATTAGGGCATTTTTTCTCTCAGGGATTTTTCTTTCATATAAAAACAGAAACCTACAAATTTGGAGACTTGTTTCTAACAAACCTAAATCCTACAAAACAATGTTCCCTTAGGGCTTGTGCCAAACAAGCCTACTTCCTCGGGACTTGGGCCTAACACATGTCTAAGCAGTATAACAAATAAATGTTTCCTTAGGGCTTATGCCTCTAATAAGACTAAGTCCTACAAATCATCCTCTACAAAATACTTGTCAAGTAACAGTCTGCCCCAGTCACATCTTATGTCAGGGGATCCCTGTCTCTGTCACAATACATACAATTTCTTATTTTATTTTTCATTATTTTTTTTTTTAATTAACTGTCTCCTCAATACTAGTCAACAACCCCCCCAAAAAATTCCCTGTTCAACTGATTCTTTCCCCAGACTCCACCCACCAACACGGACACCCTCCTCAGACCCCTTTTAACAGTGTCTTATTTTTTTTTTAATGTTATTTATTTTTTATTTTTTTATTAACTGCCCCTCCAATCCCAGTCAATACCCCCCCCTAAATATACCCTGTTCATGATTCTTTCCCCACACTCCACCAACACAGGCACCCTCATACCCCTTTTATACTATGCCTTTGGGAGTTAAAATAACATTTGCCATGTGTTGTGTGTAAATTCATTGTTCTCATTCATTTCAATGCAATGAGTTAGACAAAAAAGTGGAAAAACTTCACTTTTCATGGGAAATTATTCCCCAAGAGGGAAGTGCCATTATTCACCATTTTTTGTTTGAGCAGAAAATTTTCACCCATCCCTACAGAAGACCTGCATTTTAAGAAGGTACCGTTGATTTGTGGATATCCTCTAACACGAACAAGACATTTTATTCAGAGTCCAAAAAAATTTATATTTTTAATTGAACTTACAAAAAAGTGAATGACAAACATCTGCACGGGAGTATATTTAGTCTATGTTACACTAGCAAATGCTTATGGTTCTAATTTTAGCATTAACTTTCCCTTCTAAAAAAGGCTAAATTCTAAATGTTCTTTCTTCCAGTTTTACACAATTTTGCATTATAGGCACAAAATAACAAGAAAGAAACCATGTAACCCTCCTATATGCTATATAGTTTATAAAAGTACACAAAATTAAAATTTCAGATACTGGTCATATATATATTTCCAGCCCAGTGTTAGTTTGCTATGAAATTTGCAGTAGATGCTGCTGTAGTCAGATATACTTAGATATACTTAGATTGCTGGAAAGCATGAAATTCCATATTAAGTTATGAAGCTAGACCTGCGTAAAATGGTACCCCACTGGTTGACACACTGTAGGAGTTGCCAGACCACACCACTACATTGACTACAATCTATCAGTTTTCTTGCTTTTTTGATATAACACAAATGTTTGTAACAACCAGAACCAACATCCTATCTGTAATAAAATGTCTGTAACAATTACAGATAAGAAAAGATAGTGGAGGCATAATCTTTTGGAAAGAAGACAACCCACTGCATCAAATGTGGCCATTAACCTATTGTACATAAATGTTTCTAGAATATAGTGCTATAGGAAACTATATAGTTTATCACATATCTACCACTTAAAAATGAACTACAATATTTAAAAACCATGGAATTTCCTAATATATTCAACACCTACTGCAAGCTTGAGAAAAGGGTGCAGCATTGCTGTGGCTGAAGTTGTGTACATGCACTTAAAGTTCATCTTTAAGATGTATAGTTTAGGAGATATTCACACTTTTATTTCTGAGCAAAGTGAAACTAAGCACTTCCTGGTACTGCACAGAGCTTAATTTGCATTTGAATCATCAATGAAAATGCCATTAGCATATGAGACATCACTGAATGACTTCATTAGCATGTGACACATAACTGAGTTATTTAATTAGCATATGCAAATGCAGTTGTGCTGCAATTAGCATACATTAGCATATTAATTAAGTGTGAATATCTCCTGAACTGTACATTTGCTGGCCTTTTGGTTAACATGACACAAAGGTATTTTTAATGCAGTTTTCAAATATGCAAACTTAAATTAAGGTGAATGTTCCACTTTATATGGTCATAACAATTCCACATGTAAAGAAAAGATATATAATAAATGCAGTTTTAGAAAGCAGACAGCCAGTCACTTCAAATAATAGGTCACTTGTCTTTTACCCTCTGTGCTAGTGTACACACTTTTTTCCAGAAGGTATCACTATGGAGATTTTTTTTTTTTTTTTATTTCTCCCACTTCAGAGATACTAATACTTTTGATGCATGGAATTTCTGACTGTATTCAGTACCTAGTTCCAGCTAGAAAACAATGACACCCCATTGGTATGGGCTCATATATCATAGGGGATGCTGGGAACACAAAACTACACATGCCACATTTTGAAATGACATGCCTGCAATAAAACAGATAATTGAGGACAATAAGAAAAGGGTGACTGGGTGTAATGTGTTGGAAAGTAGACAACCACCCACATCAAATGAGGGGTCATTTGGCTTTTTACGTTAAGACTGGAGTACACAAATATTTCTAAGAGGGGGCAAAAATAGGGCTTATATTTATATTTTGCCACTTTTGAGATACTAATTGCTTTTAAAAAAACATGCATTTTCCAACTGTATTTTCCCTGGGCAGTCACTCTACAAAGCATCCCCTAGTCCCCATTGCTATGCCAGTAGAAAACTTTGCACAGCCATATATATATATATACTTGCCAGGGCTAAAGTTTCCCTCGCTTGGCTAGTGGCGAGTGGAAATTTTGAGTCCTATATATATATATATATATATATATATATATATATATATATATTCTAATATACATTGCCTACATTACCCACACCTAAACACATTAAAAGTTGGCTAAGAGCTCTCCATTTATTTATAGAAATACATGGAAAGCTCTTAGCCTATTACCTTTTTAATGATCTGTTCATAGAATATGCAGGTGAAATTTAATAATAAAATCAGGAACAGCCCCAGGTACAGCAGGATCCAAAGCCAAGAACTGTCCCTAGAAATCATGGACAGTTGGCAGCTACGAATTAATTAGATCATGTTGGCTCACACAACTTGCATAGTATTACATGTATCTCATTGAATGAAAGAGGTGACTCCCCTCTGTCATACAAGGGCACACTGGTATTATTATTATTATTCTTTATTTATATAGCGCCAACTAATTCCGCAGCGCTGTACAATTGGGGAATAGACATACAGAGGTATTAAATAGTACAATCAGATGTGTAGAACAGGAGGATCAGAGGGCCCTGCTCGTGAGAGCTTACAGTCTGGTATGTTTCAGAGCAGTGGGAGGTGGGAATTGGGCTTTAGGAGCCCTCCTGTCCTGTCCTATGTTGGGTGATCAGAGATTAAAGCAATCATCCAACATTAAAATGTTTAAGAGTATCCTATTTGAAAGAGGGGATTCCCCTCTTTCCAACCAGGGTGGTGCTCTATATGTGAATGTCGGTGGTGCTATGATTGGGGCCCTCCACCTTCCTCTTCCCATGATTTCTTGCCCGACAATAACATATCTGCAATCACCCACACTTGAAAGAGGGGACTCCCCTCTTTCAAACACAGGTACTGTGAAAATATAATGGTGCAAGGGGATGAAATATAGGCTTTCAAAAACTTTCATGCATCCTTTTGTGCAGCAGTGCGAATATCTGGTGGTCCGGTGGAATGTGTGTGTGTGTCAGAAAAAAGTAGAAAACTACTCTAAATGTAAATTTCCATACCATTCTTTATATTAAGCTATAATTTATGAGATATTTAACTTTATTTATTTGTCAGTTTATTAAAATTACTTACTGGTGAGAAAGGGCAATTGGGAGGGAAAGTGCATGGTTATTACCTGATTGGCACACCAGGCTGTACTAGACAGTACTGCCTAATGTACATAAACTGAGAAATAATAAAGCCAGATATCTCCTAAACTATATTTTCAAATTAGGAATGGCTAAGATAAATATGGGTGATTTTGAAAGCTCTTTTAAAACCACACCAGTGTTAGTTCCACTTTAAAGGGCACCTAAGATAAAATTTACAAAAAAAACTTGTATAAAAGTTCATGGTTTTTACTAGTTAATCAATATTTGTCCCATCTCTGGGAATAGAAGTTTTACAATCTTATAGCCCTAATTGTACAGGTCTGCCCCTACTTTTAATCCCAACTCCTGTAAGAGATGAAGCTGTCAGAGGCAGCCTCATTCACCGTTGGCTTTGCAGATTGTTGTCAAAACAGCCAATATGAATTATCTGCCTCCCCAGAGACTTCAGCACCAGCTCTGAGGAGGAAAAAACCTGTGGAGGACCTGCAACACCAAGGGTTATAATTTATAATACTGGTGCTGTACAATATATTGGTTTTATGTAGTTTGTCCTTTAAAACAATTACATTTTTATCTTTGTCAGCTGAAAGTTGTCTACCTTGATGATGTTGAATATATTTATCATTTTGAAAATGTGCACAAAAGGACTAGCACTGTAGCATTCTGCTTACATTATGTGCTGTTAGGCTATATAAAATACCATCTGTAACAATATTAAAACAGTTGACCAAGAATGTATGCTAATTATTCCAATTCCACTGTCATTCACCTTACCTTGGTAGTTATATGCATTGGCTACTGCAATTGGGTGAAACAGATTATTAGCCTGAGTTCTGTTGCCAGGCAACATGCACAGGGAATAACAAACTGTGCAGTTTATAATGTGGAAACAAGAATAAAACATTTGGAAGAGCATTTAAAATGTAATTAAGGACTGGAGGATGATAAATGACAGCTGAGTGATTGTTCCTAGTAAAAAAAAAAAAAAAACTAGGACAGTTTATTTGATATGAATCTATTCAGTGGAAACAGTCAATCATATAACAGCTTTTGGCTTCATTTAAGTATTTATAGCAACCAATATACTAAACATGCAGTGATGTATGCAGAGACAGTCTCTAAAGCAACAAAGCAGGATGCATATTGGATACCATTTCATAAAGAACAATTTTACCATTGTGTAAAGCTCACCTCTTAAATTCAATTAACAATACACCCAACCTTTTATTGTTTGCATTGTTTTATATGATTAACATGGCTGTAAAATCCACAAATAATCCCTTTTTCTATGTCATGGAATAGGCAAGAGTACATATAAACTGTGGTGAGGGTCATATATACTATGGGACTTTTAATACCCCTTTACTCTCATCATGTGTAGGTAAGGGAAAACACATTTACCAGGGAGTTAGAAGATGTCCTCTTCCTCAAATCTCCTTGATTGTAGGTTGTGTGGTGTGGTAGGATACAATAATACCATGAGCCTTAAGACCCCTTTTGTCCACCCAATGGGCTCTGGGATTGGAGCTTCAAGTGGGTTAATTGGCCTGCTTTTCCCCATCCCCATTTCTACAGTGTTTTGTGTAACAAAGACATAGTAGGAGGTTTTATGATCTTCGTCTCCATCTCAAATGGTATATGTGATATATTCTATCTACAGTATGTCATGATCTGTCAAGCCCCTGGACTTTTGTTATGTGGGTAAGAATTAAGATAATAGTAGGTGTCTTAGGACTACTATTTCTACAACCACTGGGGTGTAATGGTGTTCCTTAGCCCCACACACTAACCTGCTGGTTGGTGGAGATTTGAATAACAATAAAATATGTAGCAAAGTTATATTCGATTGGAAGTTGAAAAAAGATACATTCATCAAAATAAATGCTGTCAAATGACTCCTGTCCATAGCAATAGGCTATATCAGTCATGCTGACTACTGTTTTCCAAGTAGTAAATACAGGAGTTATAGCAAAGGAAAGAGAAATAAAACAGAGAAATTGTATTAATGGACAAGTTGTAATAGCATTGGAACAAATAAGACTGAATAGATTCAGCAGTGTAATGTATTAAAATCTATGAATTTATTAAATAAATAATGATTTAATAAAATAATACTAAACAATACATTCTTCACTGTTACCATAATTAGTTTATGCAACATGATCAGCTTAAAATGTGCACATTTGAACAAATTCATGTCAATCTGTAATTCCTAGAGAAAAAAACAAAAGAAAAAAATAGCTTTATGTCAAAGAAGCGTGCAGGCCAGACAGTGATGGCTACTAAAGAGATTTGTTTCTTGGAAAGGTTTCCAGCATTTGTGAAGCAATGAATTAAACATCTCTAGCATCCAAAGGCTAATGATAGGACATGGACTGGTTAACACATGAGAACTCAGAGACATACTAACCTATAGTAAATACTGCAGTGTCTAAAGATAGTCCTGATACCCCCTATCTCTATAATGACATTATAAAGGTGAATTACCTCCTGTTCGCCACAATAAATCAGTATTAATTTTCTACAAAAAAGGGGTCTTGTGATCCTTATACCTCCTTATTCTAGGCAGAGGCAAAAGTGAGGTCAATTATCACCCTCTGTTCTCCCAACCTTTGTTCAGTTGCATATTTAGGTAACCTAGACCCATCACCCCCAATGGTCTGGCATGATGGTTTGTGGATTATTAAGGGTGCATTACTATTATTATTAATTTATAAAGCTCTCTCATATTCTATAGCAATTTACACTGTAGGAATCCTGTAAGTCCTAAATGGGTGGACAATGAATTGGAAGCCATATCAATATAACAATGTTAATGGCAGAGTAAATTGTGTGTTATGTTTGGCTGATTCATACAATCACATCTTAGTAAGCTTTCGCTGTTATCTACGGAGAGATTCTGCAAGAGTTACCACCCATAGATGAACCCATAGATAAACATAGATAGTCAGCCTTTTCACAGACACTGCAGATTTTCCCATGAGAACAGTTCCATTTTCCATGTATGTTTTCAATGCTGGCAAAACTTCATGCCCCCATACTATGAAAACCTAGAATTTCCAATCATACAGCATGTTATAGAATAACAGAGGAAAAAATAAAAAATAATGTTGTTTGGCGAGCTGGCTAGCACAATGAGCAGCAAAGAAAATTGGAGGGATACAGCTGACACTGATGAATCAGAGGTGGACCGATCTAGAAGTAACAGCAGTTAAGGGAGCCCAGTTCCCTCTGACCAAATAATGCACCAACCAGTTAGCTAGGATTCTGGGAAGTATGAGAAAGAAGGGTTCACTGGATAGCAGTATCAGCAGCATTGCACCTGTGGCTGCTGTTAGTTTATCACCTTCTGCTAAAGAAATGCAGAAAGAATCCACCATAAAAATAATTTTGGGGAACCACATTATTAGAAAACGTATTTGATGAGGCACTCTCCTAGACAAATTGATACTGAAAAAATATAATCCCTATTCAAATATATAAAAATGTATAAACATTCAACAGAATTAAAAACAATTGAAAAATAGAGGAAATGATGGATCTGTAAATAATAATATTGTACCAGTTTAAAGAAAATATAACACTTAAGTATAAAGTGTTCAAACTGGTACATAATAAAATCATCAGAAATATAAATAAATAAACCAAATTATCATTAAATACAAGTATAATATCACAGTGGTAACAATAAAGAACTAGAAAATACATAGAGAAAGAAGGAAGCCCACCAGATAAAGATACTAGAGAGTGCTGGATGGTAAAAAAGATAACAGTGTTTTATTAAGAGGGAACCTTATGCATACTGCCTACTCGGCTTTGTCAGGGTATGATAAGTTAGGGATGTGGATACCTTGTCAAGATGTGTGGCTGCCAATAATCAATGAGTGAATAGTCACTTGAACAACCAAAGGAAAACATGGAGATGTACTACAAAGTAGGAGGTGGGCGAAAAGTCAGAAAAGTTTCCCTCAAAAAATAAAAAATGATTTTTTTTTCTTGAAAGTTTTTACCCACAGTCAATACATAAAATGTTCTCCTTTAAGCCACTGCCAATACATGTTTTGCCTATGTTTTCTTTGACTGCAACATTTCCCACCAGAATACTACTTTTTCTGAGGTCTTAAGTAGTGAAATAAATAGCTGAAATTAAGAGTTTTAAGTCCTACACCAACATATGCCTTGAAAAGGTTGATAGCAGGCTGAGTGCCTTTGTCCTTTGCCCACAACACGAACTTCCTGCTTATGTAACATTGGCACAACCATCCTTGAAAAATAACTGTGGCTTGGGATATTCCAGTAGGGTGCAACATATGACATCAGGTCTTTAAAGGTTCTGTTTTCAACAAAAGAAAAGGGCAGCATGTCAACCACCAACATTTTGGCAAGTTTACTATTTCATAGGTGTACTTTTGCATTATTTTTGTGCATGTTTTCTAAGACCTTTATAAGTATAGGACGGCAGTGCATAGTAGAAGAACTGTGTAACTTTATTGTTTTAATTACATGACTTGTGGAGGTGGTGGTGCTGGCAGCAGTATATGTAGGCATTCTATGACTCCTGTCATCACCAAAAATAAACTCAGAGTCATACTCCTGCTGCAGAGAACACTCTCTAACACATCAACAGCACTTCTATTATGTACCCCAGAGCACTGGAAACATTTAGGAGTACTTCTGCTGTTGCTAGTTGTGGCACCTTCTGACTTGATGATGGTGTGTCTCACAGTCAGACCTGTGGTTGTTCTTCAGGTGGGAGCTCATTGTGGAGTTGGGTTGGTAAAAGCCTGCTTTCCCCCTGCTCACATGCTTTTTACACAGAAAATAGACAGCAACATGCTTAGCTGTTGGATCCTAAGTTAAATATCTCCATACTGTGGACTTCACAGACTGTGAGGTTCCTGAGAGGCTACTAATATTACTACTGGGGCTAAATGTTGCTGAATTTGTACTGCTACTAGGTGTCACAGGTGCTACAGCAGAGGTACTAGATAAGGTTGTAGATGCTGATAACCTGTGTTGTTGCTGGTTACTCAACACTGTTAGTGAGTGTGGCTGAATGGAACTTGGACTTGGAAGTGGAGATGATGCTGAAGATGACTGACCGGATGACGGAGTACTTTTTGTCATCTTTGCTTGTCCAGGATCAGAATTTCCAATTGTTTTCTCAAACAGTTTACAGACAGGCACAGTGCTCCTTTTCAGTGATGGAAGATTGAGCCTTTGCCTTTCTGCTAACTTTCTAGCAATGTCATCATCTCTCTCACTATCAACTTCATCTGTATCCGAAAAAGAGGAGGAAGCTGGAGTGATATACTCTAGATCTACATCATCATCATCATCGTCATCAGTCATTAGCTCATCCTCAGCATCACTGGCCCCTTCTTCCCCACTACTTTTAAATTCCTCTAGGCTTTTAGAGGTCTCAAACAATTTAGATTTACTTTTCCCCTTGGAAGGATTTTCAGAACATTCACTACTAGTTTCAGGACAGGTGTTTTATGCTTTTTTGTCTCACTATCAGATGCAGCAGTTGGCTGACCCGCTACACTTTATCTCACTTTGCCATTGTAATGGAAGCTAAGGATGCTGGGTTGTCCTTAGCCATATGTTCCAGGATCCTCTCTCCTTGCAGCAGCTACAAATGGGTAGCTGGTCTGGTAGATGGATGAAGCAGGCTTGATTACTGGAACATAGCTCTCCTGATGTCAACTTCAAGATGGGTAGTTGGTCCTGGTAACTTCACCATACAAGCTAGACCCACTGTAGCATGGCTGGAGAAAGTAAGTGGGAAATGCTGGATCAAATAATCTGGAACTTTACAGCTGAATAATCCAGTGGAAATGCTGGAACTCTGGAAAGCTGGCAACTGGAACGCTGGTCTCCTAAATGGGAGTCAAATGGAACTGTTTAAACCATCTAGGAATGAAGACACAGGACACAGGTAGAGTCCCAGATGAATATTGGTTTATTGATGACAAAAAACAGCTCTTTTATACACAGGTAACAGTGTTAACCAGGGACTGGGCACAAAGGGACACAATGGTACAATGGCTAGGTAGATAGTGGGACAATGGGCATGTAAACATAGCACAAGGGAGCCAGACATAACTGAATTAGATCATACAATGGTGAACAATGGTGTGGGCCAGACAATGGAACAATAGAATGTACACACAAGACAATAGGATAATACAGTGGGACTGATACAGTCAACAAAAGCAGTACAATACAAACAGATGTCACATGCAATCAGAACCCCAGACTAATCCCATTACACAGAAGACAATAGCGAATACACATCAGAGGTGAAGGGATTAGTAAAGTGAAACCGTAATCAAACTCTGGACCAGAGAGGGTGACACCTCTAGCATTTGGCTGGCTTTGCAAATATCCAACAGTTTAACCCCTTCAGACCCATGTAAGATTGTAGGCCAACAATTAAAACAGGGGTCAAGCATGAATTACAGTACATGACAACACATTAAATATTTAACATAGAATGGTAGGCAGCTGACCAGGACGCATGGATGGTGTGAAACTTAGCATGCCTGGCCGTATTTTGTGGCTGTCCAGCCACCCAGAGCTGGTACTTCACCCATTGCCTTCCAGTCTCTTTTGGGGTATTTCTATGACTCTTAAAGGAACCCATAGTAACGGCCTGCCCCTTGTGTGTTTGCTGGACATTACTCAACGACTATTTGTGTGTTTACTATAAAGGAGACAGTAGAACTGATTGTGTATAATGTCTTGCCTTGGATCTCTACAAAATATCTTGTCTAGTATCAGTCTGTCTCAGTAACAGATCACATTAGAATCCCAGTCTCTGTCACCTATGGATTTTTTATTTATTATTTTAATTAACTGCATCCCCCCATCACTATCACTGTCAACAAAAAAAGAACTCCCTGTTCAACTGCTTCTTTTCCCAGACTCCCAGAAATAACAGCCAGATCAGGACGAAACTTGAATCACTGTTGCCTGTGTCTTCCCAGTCAGTCACACGGAATTTTGGGGTATTTGGGGTAATTCTCCTTTGCTCCCATCCCCAGACTACCCTGACATAGATAACAGTCAGATCAAAAAGGAACTTGGATAACAGCTGCCTGTGTCTGTCCGATCACACAAAATGTTGGGGTATTTGGGATAAAACACCTTTGCTCCCTTCTCACACCCCTAGACTCCCATAGGACAGAAATAACAGCCAGATCAGGAAGAAACTTGGAACATGGCTGCCTGTGTCATTCCAGTCAGTCATACTGAATATTGGGATATTGGGGGATTATTTTCTCCCTTCCTGTCCCCCAGAGTCCCCCATACTCCCCTAATCCAGAAAACAGATTTACTGCCTACAAGACCACCTAAACTAAGCTTCAACTCCACTTTAGTAGTATGCTTTCTCTAGCTCAGAAATGTGCTGCTTTCTCTTCTCACAAAAACAGAATGGCATGCTGTGAGAGCCTGACACCCTTTTATATGAATGTGGTAATAGGAGAAAATTGTCATGTGTTCGGGATAAATTGTGTCTTTCCGTTGATCAATCAAATGAGCTAGGTGAAAAAAGCAAGGAAACGTTACTTTTTGCTACAAATTTCCTGCTTTGCTAAAAACTTTACTTTTTGCTACAAATGTCCTGCATTTCTAAAAGTGCTATTTTTATCCTGTTTCTCATTTGAGGCAAAAAAATTTGCCCATCCCTATTACTAAGTCAAATGAAGGTTATATTTTCATCATCAAAAAGAGTCATTATAGAGCATTCCCGTATGTCAACAAAACTGTCAAACAAACAAATCATATTCACCAGACCCAACAATTTAAATATTTATATAGATCTAGAAAACAGACACAAAAGGGTTAAACACACAGTGAGCATATGACACAGCATCAGGTTAATGAAATAAATGTGTTAACATCATGCTTGTCAGGAGGAGACCTGACAAATAATAGCAAAATGTGTACTATATGCCCTCCGACACATACAATGCCAAGCATAACCGATCCACCATATAAGGATAATGTTTTTCCTTTGTAGCAACAAAAAACTATAAGCATATATGATAATGTTATCAAAACTGGTTCAATGTCAGGATTAGGGTTTTAAAAATATGCAGTGTGCATATATTTAAACCCTAACTTTGAACCAGTTTTGATAACATTATCCTGCTAAGCTTATTTTTTATTGTTAAAAAAAGAAAAAAAAATATTTGCCAGGCTTGGGCAATCATAAGAATGTCATTTAGTGAAGAAATGAGATTCTTATGATTGCCCAACTCCAACCAAAATGATTTAAAACATAATCTTAACAGGATAATTTTATCAAAAATGTTTCAAAGAAAGGGTTACGGTTTTAAAATGTGCATATATTTAATCTGTAACCCTGACTTTGCACCAGTTTTGATAAAATTATCCTGTTAATTTTGTTTTTGTTGGTAAAAAAAGAAAAAAATCTTGGCCAGGATTGGGCAATCATAAGAATCTAATTTCTGCACTAAGATATACACCAATATAGTGTATATATTAGTACAGAAATGTTTTTATGAGTGCCCACCCCTGGCCACGCCAATACTTTGTTTTAAACATATCTATCTACTAAGACAAATATAAATGCTTGTAGTGAGTGTACACATCTGGTGTAGATGTTAGTAGATATGGGTAATAAGAAAAGGTATTTGCCAAGGGTGGGCAATCATAAAAAACACATTTCTGTATTAACATATTCAAAGCTATATACTGACTATTGGTGTATTATAAGTAAGTACTGTCATGGGATACTTATGGCTGCACACCCCTGGCAAAATAATTTTAGTAAACATAATTAACACATAGTGCACATATACACTGTATATAGTCAAGTATATTAATAGAGAACTGTGTTTTTATGATTGCCCACCCCTGCTGGTCAATACTTTTTTAACACATATATACTAATATTAGTATATATGTGATTAAAACTTATTGGCTTGCCTTGGGGGGGTGCAATCATAAAAACACAGTTCTTTATTAATATACTCAAAAATATATTTGTGTTAACAATTATGTTTACAACAAAAAAAGAAGGAAAAGCTCACAGCGCTAACTCACCATAACTTATCCATATAGTGAATAACATTTCTAATATGAAAGTGAATAATATAGATAGCAGCAAGGAATGAGAAGGTTCTCCATTCCCCCAAACATAAGGTGACCAGATTTTTAAAATGAAATCCAGGGACATTTTTTTCTCCACACCCTATCCACACACACTGTCCACACCCTGTCCGCCTCCACACACAGTCCACACACTACACACACCGTGTTCACCCTCCACCCTGTCCACATGCAGCCCACACTCTGTTCACCCTCACACCCTGTCCGCACACTGCCCACACTCTGTCCACCCTCACACCCTGTCCGCACACTGCCCACACTCTGTCCACCCTCACACCCTGTCCGCACACTGCCCACACTCTGTCCACCCTCACACCCTGTCCGCACACTGCCCACATTCTGTCCTCCCTCACACCCTGTCCGCACACTGCCCACATTCTGTCCTCCCTCACACCCTGTCTGGACACTGCCCACACTCTGTCCTCCCTCACACCCTGTCCGCACACTGCCCACACTCTGTCCTCCCTCACACCCTGTCCGCACACTGCCCACACTCTGTCCTCCCTCACACCCTGTCCGCACACTGTCCACCCTCACCACACATTGCTCACACCCTGTCCACCCTCACACCCTGTCCACAAATTGACCACACTCTGCCCACCCTCACACCCTGTTCATCCTCACTGCACACTGTCCACCTCCACACTGGCCACATTGTCCACCTCAGCACTGTCCACTCAACATTTAAAAAACATTTAAATGAAGGACTTACCTGATGCAGAAAACCCACTGGGCCTGCATAGTGTGAGATCATATATAGGGCCTGTGGATCCATCAGGCCTCAATATAAATAGATCATTTATGTCCATCCTCACAGGTCATGTGAGGAATAATTGATTACAAACAGGTGCATGCAAGCCAAGACAGGTTGAATGCCTTGTCCTTAAAGGCCAAAAAAGATTTTGCCAGTGGTGTGCAGCCATAATAATCCCATGTCCTATACTAACTTATAGTACACCGATATGCAATATATACAGGGTTGCCACCCAGCCAGTATTTTACCGGCAGGCCGGCAAAAATTGGCTTCTTTCCAATGTTAAGTCTATGGAGGGAATGTCTTGGCCGGTATTTTTTTGAAGAAAAGGTGGCAACCATAAGTATATATTTGTGCATATGTTAATACAGAAATGTGGTTTTTATGATTGCCCACCCTTGGCAAATACTTTTTTATTGTTAACCCTATCTACTAACATATACACCAGATGTGTACACCACTGCATGTCTTTACATAGATAAAACAAAGGTAAGTCAGGGAGAACAGTTTCCCCCTCTTTCTTCCCCCATCCTTAGTCATCCTTTCTCTATCTCCGACAGCCATATACTACGATTAAATGGAGCAATACTGGAGTAAACCAATCACACCATAGAGACAAATACAAATTCCTAGTGTGAAGCGTGTTGGAGCCTTCTCTAGCATTCAAGGAGTTAAAATATAAATTTATTGGAAGTTTGTGAATATTTACTTGTTTCCCCATGGTGAAGTTGGTTTGCTCCAGAATTGCTCCACTTTTCTTTAGTACATCATCTTCATAAAGAGTACCATGTACATGCCTCAAACACACACACATGCATACACGCACATTCCTTAGACCTACACACTAACACAGATGCATGCCCCAGACACAGAAATGCAAGCATACACATGCCTCTGACGCACACAAGCACACACATGCCTGTGTGCCTCAGAAGCACGCAAGTGCACACATGCCTCAGACGCACGCAAGAGCACACATGCCTCAGACGCAAGCAAGCGCACACATGCCTCAGACGCACGCAAGCGCACACATGCCTCAGACACACATACAGAGAAGTATTCAGACTCACACAGGCCGTTTTTCCATTGTGTGTGTCTAGGAAATAAAAGGTCAGGGGTGGGGGCCCTTTCCACTTACACCTGTCCTGGGCTCCATGATTTCTGACTGCACCCTGCTGAGCACAAACAGGTACAGCACAGAATTGTTGTGGATTTCACTGTTTGCTGCATACTCCCCTAAATCTACAAATTTTTGTGGATTTCACTGTTAGCTGCATATTTCCATAAAATCAGGGACAGAGCTACCAGCTGTGCAACCAAAAAGGGTCTTGACACGAAGAATGTATGAGTTTTTGTTTAGAGACCACTATATAATGTCCCTGAGGCTACTACATACTGCCCCTCCTTCGTATAAGTCATTATCTTTGTATTGTGAGGCATTCAAAGGGAAGAGTAGGCGGCAAAGCAAATTCATCCATAGTGACTTAAAAACTGATACACTGCCATTGCTTCTCTTTGAGCATATAGGTTGTTCATACAGGGAAATATTGGACTGCCATTTGGAGTCAGGAAGGATTTTTTTTCCCACTTAACTTGAAATGGTTTCAATAGTTGTTTTTTTGCCTTCTTCTGGATCAACTCAGGTGATATGGTGTGGGCTGAACTTGATGGATGCATGTCTTTTTTTTCAGCCTCATCAACTATTACAGTATTGAGTATTTTATAATTATATTTTGTGCATGTAAGATCTGGTAGAACACACTGGGGGAGATAAAGTGGAGGTGACTTCTAAAGTCCTATCACTTTTCCAATTCCTATGTTATTTTATAGACCCTATGCACTAAGATTCTTAAGTCTGAGAGATCACAGTGCATAGGCTATACAGAATAACTCTGGAATTGGAGAAGTGATATCACTGGAGAAGGTATCTTCACTTTATCACCGCTTTATCACACCTTGGTGCATATCTTCAATTGTCTGGGGGCTGGGCACCTTCCTCCCCAAATAGGCTCTCCCCCCTTCCACTGCACTACCGTAAAATCTTGCGTATAATACACACAATTTTCCCCCTCTTCACCTTATGTGAAGTGGGGAGGGGAGTATTATACGGAAGTAAAAAAAAAAAAAAACCCAATATATTTATTTACGTTCCACCCATTATAATCCACTTCCAGCTTGCCTGCCCTGCTTCCACTCACCCCCTCTGGAGTCTGCTGTGATCTCTGAACAGCGGGTGTCATGCGTGCATTTGCTAGACCTTTGCATTTCAGTCAGTGGTAATACCTCAAGGTACTAGCAGGGCAATACAGTACATCCAATGTGCAGAAATCTATGTACCTACATTTTTTTTGATGAGGATGGGGAAAACAAGGGTGCGCATTATACCTAGGCACTCTTGTTTTCCTCTACAATCTTGGGTATAATTTACACCTGGTTATTAATCACAGGTAAGTACTATACTTGAGATTTTACAGTAACTACATTATTCAGTTTATGTATACTGCCCATTGTTGTGTGTAGTATGTCCTTCTTCCCCCTCAATCTCACTATACATTTTGTTTCCACAGAGATTGCAAGTCTTACTACTTATTGATAGTCCTATAAGTGTAAGCTTTGTGGTATCACTAATGTAGCTATATTTCAATTATATGCTCTTTTATATCATTGGTTGTAGCTCAAATTTATGTATAAGCTTTGTGCTGTCACTAGTGTGCCACCATTTCAGTTGTAAGCTCTGTGGTATGACTATTGTAGCTCAATTTCAATTGTAAGCTCTGAGGTATGACTAGTGTAGCTCAATTTCAATTATAAGCACAGTGTTATCACTAGTGTGGCTCAATTTCAGTTATAAGCTCTGTGGTTTCACTAGTGTAGCTACGTTTCAATGGTATACTCTGTGGTATCACTAGTGTAGCTATATTTTATGTGTAAACACTGTGGTATTGCTAATGTAGGTCAGTGTCAGTTGTAAGCTATGATATCTAAAAAAAATAATTAGGCTGAATATTAAAGGTAATTCAGAGATAATAATCAGTTTGAAATAGTACCAGCCAAGTAGATGCTATGTGAGAAAAAGCCCACTGTAAGGCTGCACTAATCAAAATCTACATCTGTTTAAATTATGTTAAATTGACACTTGCCTTACTTCGCAACATTAATGCCAATTATAAAATTAATCTAAGTGGGAGGACTGGGACAGTGAGCTGGCACGGTAGTAGAAATGGGTCACTTGATTGTACTTGCCCCCCAAGACCAAAAGTTGCCAGCCCTCCCCTGCACCCAGGAATCAATACAGAAAAGTGGAATATGTATTTTTGTATCTGGATAATCCTTTAGGCTGCATACATTTATAGCAATGGAAAAGGGCAGGGTGGGAGGGACTATGGCTGCTGTTCCCTTGGTTTATGTATGTAATACTGGATTTGAGGCCTCGATGTTTCTGAGTCTGGCATGGAGCTCAATAATATGAAAGCCTTTGTTTGCCAGAGGGATTACCAACTCACTATTGTCCAGTGCATTGCTTGCCTCTCTGGCCCTCAACGGATTAAGCGTATCTTACCACATGTTCTGATACTGTTTTATTTTTTTTATCTTCTTGAGTCATGTAAATGTCTTCAACTGTCTTGTCTGATACACTGGTCTATTTATTTATTGTTATGGGAGGGGAAATTTGATTGGGTGGGACTTAATTGGGGGTGGGGCTTAATTGAGGTGGGATGCGGGGGCCCCCTTATTAGAGTTTTCAGGGGGCCCCCTGCATTTTGTGTTACGCTTCTGGCCTAGCACAGACCTCTACTGGAACAAAGCCAACCTTTAAATAGAGAATAAATCAGACAGATCTCATTCTCCCCTCCTCAAGCTGATTGAATCTATGTGAACACAATCTACTTGATACATTGCAAAGTAACAAATATATACTAGAGCATAGACTCTTATAGAAACAACAAAATCTAAATAATGTATCAAGGACAAGTTTATTTGTTCTTGTGTATAGCTAGGGCTCAAAATTTCCACTCACCTCCTCGCATTTGGAAATCGAAGCAATGTATGAAAATGGTATGTTTTTATATATTACGCATGCATAGATAACGCTTGCATACAGTGGGGTCACAAGGGGGGTGCAGCGGGTGCAGACCATGCTGCCATCCTCAGAAGGAGGCCCGCAGTCAGTTGAGCTTAACTTCACAAGCTTCCCCTGGATCCGGTGAGTCTAAGTGTACCAGTTATCCACTTCCTGCTGGAGACGTCTGATGTGGTAGGACTTAAGGAGGTGGGGCAACAATATGACATTCAGTTTCACGCTATGCTAGTCACACTCTTACATGGGCTGCTTCAATTCTGCAAAGATCAGCAGTGTATTGCTGGTGTTGTGCATTGTAATGCTCCCTTGCTGGCTCTATTTTGTCTCCTTGCTATCGCTGCCTACAGACGCCTACGTCACCTTCTACTGTCCTGTGCTGGCATCAACAGGTACTAGAGTCCACTTTAGTATATTAGAAAAAACCCAACCAAAGTCAAATGCATAAATAAAAAAACACAACAAAGTCAGGGTTAGGATTTAATTAAATATAATCGTGTACTGTGTGTGGGCTACTCTGATACCCGTGGCAGAGAAACGCCAGGGTTCTGGAGTGGTTTGACTCACTGGGATCTTCCACATTTCTTAAATTATCATACATACCCTTTAAGTTCACAGATACTTTATTGGTGGCCCCTTTGGTTACTCTCAAAGTGCTTAGCTCTCCACAATATCATGCACTTTGTGATCATATTATAGGTCTCTTTAAAGCAATTATCAATGCAGTCTGCTTGTATAATGATACTATTTAGTTTATCTATGAATCAGACAGGTTTGTGGATGATGGTAGTAGGAGACATTTTCGGATCATTAAAGTGTTAATATACGCTACCAAATATTGTCTTCTTCATATATGCATTACTCCCTCAAATGAAATCTGATCTTACTAAGCAATGCCTGAATATAGCACATAACCCACTTCCTTGGTATACGTATCAAGATGACAAGATTGGCTAGACACAGAGTACATTGGGTATGCGCTGCAACGCTTTGGCGTTCTCTTAAGCCTCTTATGCTGGATTGCCCGTGATATTAACCATTTAGTGTTCTTGGGGAACTAATTTATTCCTTTGATCCATGAGAGTCATTCAACTTAAATACTAATACTATAACTAGAAAGAGTTTAGGTGGGATAGAGCAGGAGTGAGGTTGTAAGCACAACAATGCAACTTTTTTCCTTCTGTCATAGTTAACCTTATTGTTTAGACCTTTTTGACATTGGGTTTGATATTGATTATGACTCCAACCTAATAGGAATGAATATAGGACTTTAATTTGGTGCACGTATATACAGAACATTTTGAACGCCGTGCATTGCAATGTGCCGCTGTCCTGACCAGATTACAGAGTCTATATTAACATTTATTCTGTATGGTTGTAGAAGTTTCTAACTGATCTTACAAATATATAGCTCAGTTGATCTCCTGATATGTTGTGAATTCAGTTATCTCAGTTTTACAGGTATTTGTATCATATACTTTGTATTTTTTGTATTATTTTGCATTAGTTCATGGCTTTGTCAATCATCACATGACAACATTGTAAGTGATGTCACAACCAGTCAAAACATTTTCTTTTGGTGTCTATAGGTTCACTAGGGTGTCAGTAGGGGGTTTGTTTCACTGTTGGGGCATCTTGATGAAGGTTACTTTGTTAACCGAAACGTTGATTTGTTAAATACATTTTTTAGTTCCTTTTGCACACTTCATTATGTCCTGTGAGTGTTTTTTTCTAGTGGAGATGTTTCTGTTTTTATATTAGATATATTTAAAAAATATTTAGCCAGGTTTGGATAATCATAAGAATTCAATCTCTATCCTAATATATACATCAATATACAATATATTGGTGTATATGTTAGTACTATACAAAAATGTGTTTTTTATGATTGTCTAGCCCTGTCCAATACTTGTTTTTAAATATATCTGCAAAAATATATACCAGTTGTACACTGCATATATTTAAACGATAACCCTGGGTGCTTAAATATATGTAGTGAGTGTTCAGCTGGTGCATATAATTTAACCCTCTGAAGCTTAATATTGAAACAATATAATTCACTATCCTACTGATTAAAACATGGGAACTACAACTGTTGATAGATGTTTTATTCACAAGTTATTGCAGCTGGAACTTGAATTTTTGCTAGACGTACCTCTATAGCCTGATCTTTTACAGTGGTGCTATTGTTAGACCATCTATGGCCTTTAAGAGGTTAAGCATTGTGTTGCTTACTATGGCCTTTGTGTATAAAGACAAAGTGTGGCAAAACAACAATACCATGTTTATTAAGAGTTTCAGCAGTTAAACCATATCTTTTAACTGGCGGGGATATGGGTGGAGTTAAAGGTGGGGATACGGGTGGGGCTAGGCATGGAAATTGGTGACGAGTCACTTTTCAGGCCTGGCTCGTAGCTCAGGACTTGAAATTTTGAGCCCCGGTATAGCAATATCAAAAAACGCTAATGTTGCAAAAATATTATATTTAGAATACATAAAAATATATTAACAGGGTAAATTCCCATTAAAAACACGTCAAAAGTAAATATATTGGGTATAACAAAACCAATAGACTTACATATAAAATGGAAGACTTGGTGCAAACATCGAATGAAATTCTCCTGGTCAGGAAAACATAAGACGGAAATTCCACTCCTGCAACGAGTTTCACACCGAAGTGCTTTATCAAGCTTTTTATATGGAATATCAATGTCAAGTGGGCTGGACATTTGTTATGCCCTGGTCAGTACTGGTACACACCACTCTGATATTTATATGTGAGATCTTATTGGACTATATTCCCACCCCCTTTTTTATTTTGTATTATACCTACAAGAGTATATTTTTGTATTGTATGATACAGATGCATGATGCACCTAGGTATTTATTCGAGTCTCTCTATACGATATTGTGAAGACTGATGAGTACTAATTATCCTTTTTCATCTGTTTGTGTTACATATGACTAATTTGTGACATATTTATGTTGTTATTTTATACCATTTTATGCTGATACAGTCATTGATATATGAAATATATTTCAGTACATTTTGATATATGTCTTTATTTAATTTTCTAATACCGACACTACCCTAATAATTGATCAATGATTTGTATTTAGGCATTTATATTTATAAATTTACTATGATCCCTTTGTTTCACAATTTTATAATTATATGTATTAATGGGCAGTTTTTCCATGACCCTTTACTTGCACCTGCTTAATTGCTGACACAATATATACTTGTGAAGTTGGACACCGAATGTGTAGGTATAGCCAATTAAAATACACCACAAGGATACACACAAACAGAAGAGTACATTAATTTTCAAATCCCCAAAAAAGTCTATTAATGTTAAATCTTGTAATCTATCTGGGCAGAATTATGCAGTATAACATCCTATATTATAATTTGCTAAGGATGTTTGTCAGAAGCTGTCATGCACAGTAGAGATGGCTGCACGCGCTGCAGTCATGCGCAGTACAGACTGCCAGTGCAGCAGCTGATACAGAGCGGGGCACCCTGAATTCAAACCGGAGTCCTCTCTGCACACCTTCCTGGGAAGGCACACAGAGAGGACTACCATATGAATTCGGAACACCCTGCTCTGTATCAGCTGCGGCACGGTGGTCTGTACTGAGCATGACTGCAGCGCTGTCAGTGTTGCCCGTGTACATGGGTTTTAAAACTAGTATGTAAATATATTATATATATGTGTCATCTTTCCCCACTTTGATTATATCATGCAGGACACCCAGAGGGCATTTTCTACTTAAATAATCAGAATAAAGTATAATCAGAGATGGTTATAACATTGTATTAAAGTGTTCAGACAATAAATCAATTTGTATCAATTATGTCCAATAAACCATTTTAGCAGAAAAATATATACCTTATATATACCTTAATCAGCCGAAAATTATCAAAGAGTAAATGTTCCAGATCTAATAATAACATTTAAATAAGAGGTTTAACTATTTGTTTAGAGTGTTTCCATTTATTAAAGCTGATTTATATCAGTCTTGAGAAAAATTACCTGTATAGCCTTTCCAAAAATGTTTTTTTTCTTTTTTTTCCTTTTGATTCTTATTTTTTGTGTTTTTTGTTTATGGATTTCTTTTAAATTATTCATCCAGTCAGGGAGGAAGAAGAATACAGTATTCTATTTAATATCACCCAAATTGTTGCTTGTCAGTACAAGGAAATATCCAGTGAGCTATTCATTCCAAGACCTGATCAGGTGACCAGGAGTCACCCCTTGAAATTAGAGGAAAGGAGGTTTAGACTTCAGCAGAGGAAGAGGTTTTTTTACAGTAAGGTCTGTTAAATTGTGGAATTCCTTGCACAAGGAGGTGGTTATGGCAGATACAATGGATACATTTAAGAGCAGATTAGATACATTTATTTCAAAAGGTAACATACAGAGTTATACTGTATATTAGTAGGTAAATCAGGAAGGTCTGATAAAAGCTAACTTATTTGGTAGTAGGAAAGCTACACAGTTCTCATATCACTAGGGTATGAGGTAAAGGTTGAACTTGATGGACTTGTGTATTTATTCAACCTAATTTACTATGTTACTATTGGATGCATAGGATGCTTTGTCTGAAAAGTATTTATTATTGCACTTCTTCAAATAGCCCTTTAGCAGACAAAGGACATAGTGACTGACGAAGCAGAACCTGATTTTATTGGAGGGAATGTCAGTCAACCACTAACACCCAGTGACTTCTATGTATTGGAGTGGACAAAGGTCATAGTAACTGACAAAGCAGAACCTGATTTAATTGGGTATGGTTTAACATTATCAACATAAACATCAAGGTGTTAGTTATAGCTGTGCTTAATATGAGAGCAGTTTTGCCAAGTGTGATCCCAGTCCTTCCCCTCTTTCACACAGTGCTCATTGCAATTTATGATAACTGCACAGTTCCTTCCTACTCTCAAGGTAAAATATTTCAAAACCCATGATTTTAGAGGAGGTGCAGGAGGAGAAATATTTTTGGACAAATTCTTCTCACCATATGTAACTGAAGTTGTGATGGTTTGGTGTGGTCCTGCTGCTGCCTCAGAAGCACTAGAGCTAGTAGGAAGTATAACGATCATCACAACAACACCTGTTTCCTGTCACCACTGCTCTGGTTCAACCCCCACCAAAGTCTGTGAAGATGATGATCCCAGACCCATTCAGCATCCTAATGCTGATACTCAAATGACTAAGCAGCAGGAAGTATATCACTAGCAAATGCCATAATGTTTCTCAAGGTTTGCCTGAAGCAAAAACTTTTTTCAAAGCTCCCTTTGCTTCAAGCCCAGAGCGGGCAAATAATGTTTTCAATGCCTGTCTTGTTTCAAGCCTGCAACCATTTTTAAGTCTAGTGTTGTTTAATATTTTGAACGCTTCTCTTTCTGTAAGTCTTCTAAAATAATTTTGAATGATTCTCTTTATATTTTCAAAAAGAGTATGAAAAAATAAAAGGCTGAATTTAATATATTATCTATATAGTGATGGCGCTAAATGGATATATCACTGCTCCTTACTACCCAATAGCCTCCAAGAATAAGATCCCTGCTACTGAATCTTACTAAACTAACACAATACAAATATACATTCCGGCGCTTATGTGCAATAAGTTCTAGAGACCTTTCACGTGTAAAATAAACAATAGTAGAGAAAATCGATTTAAATCAATAACTATGGCTCTGAATAATAGATTTATAAATATAAATCAAAACATGAAACCATTATCCAACTCAATAAAAAACATACTTTTAAATATTAAAAAAACAATGTATATACCAATACATAAACATACTCCTATACTAAATCTGTAGGAAAATGTAGACACTTCATCCCAACCACAAACTGATGGTGAAGTTCCTTATTCCAATTTATACTGAAAAAACAAGTGGATATATCACTTAGTTCAAAACAAATTATTTATTTATTAATATAACACATATATCCACATTGGATCCAACTGATCTACCCTTGCGTCCGTCTGACAGCGAAACAACGGTACACAGTACTCTTGGGTATGTTCCACTCCTTAGGGGACTAAACAGAAAGTGATAGTAAATAGCTCTGACTGCCTCACCCACACAATATCCTATACAGGTTAATATCCTATACAGATTAAATGGTTAGGTTATACAGCAGTCAGAACAAATTGTACTTGAATATCTAAGCGATAAGGTCGGAACTAAACCCCAAAATAACAGCACTAAAATGCCCCATATCCACTTTCCAGACGACCCCACAGACCACCCAGTATCATATACCAATGTGTATATTAAAAATACAACATTGCCTCACATATATAGGTCCATCCCCGACAAGACAGATTATCTCCTCAAGGTCGGACTCACATACATATATAAATATATACTATATCCAAATGCCCTCTAAAAAAATAAAAAATATATAAAAATCAAAAACGATCGATCATCAAAAATAAAGAATAAAAGTATAAAATATACAAAAAATATCCCAAATATCCTATAAAGGAACAATAGTCCGTCCTCAAATTCCAAACCTCTTCATGAGTGTTTCACCTATTCATTAATACGGCAATTATATATCTTGTACTATGTTGTTTTAGCACTAATATGTATGTCCTTTAAATCCTCCAAAATGTATACTATTATGGTATCAGTGTACAATATACTATATTATTCCAACACTGATACCTTTATTCCTTCAATTCCAAAAAATGTATACAGATGGTTCTCGATTTCCATACACTGTATTGGACCGCTGTTTAAACCAATATTATTTCACCTTATTGTATCATATCTCAATCAAAACCGATAACATATTTCCAACCTCACTTTCACATGGGTAATTATCCACTCCAATTTCTAATATCTTCAGAGGTTATTAACATATATTCTGGCTCATGCCAAACTCACAGTTTTGACATCTGGTGAATTTTCTGAATTGGCGTCCTCTCTCAACGTCCTTTGTTCAAACTTCCCACTTGAAAGAAATTATCCCTCTTTACATTGCACTGGAATCGCTACAGATCTCAATTAGCCGTAATTATATACAACACACTTATAACAACGAACTTCCAATGCGTTTCAGGATCAAACAGACCCCTTCATCAGGGAAAAATGATCTTGTATATTAATATACAAAATGTAAAAGTTTATATAGGGCTTTAGATGACCCTCTCCCCTCCAACTTAAAGGCAATGTAATAAAACCTAAAAGGCAATGTTGTACTATATCAACTTATGTATATCTTATATCTCAATCTATATTCTATACTTATACATCAAAGAATACAATTATATTCCTACAACTCCCTTCTAAATTTAATTAAAATTATATAAATTCCTTTTCTAACAATCTCACATCCAAAATATAAAAATACATTTCTCTTCTGTGACTGGCAATCATGAACATAACAAAAAATATTATTGCGTTATCACCCTAAAAAAACAACAACTTTATAACATACTTTCCCTTCATAAACTAAAATATAATAACCATAGGAGGATAAATAATATAGTTTACAGAAAGCCAAATATCTCAACCTCCGCATTAAATCCAAAAGGCTGTAAAGTATTAAGATTATATATCCATTCAGATTCCTTTCTTGACATCTTTTCAATAAGATTACCACCCCTCCAATTTTTCTTAACCACCTCTATACCACATAATTTGATATTCTCTAATCTACATTTGTCATTATTCAAAAAATGAGCTAAAAGACTATGCTTATTATATTTCCTTGTAATGTTATATATATGTTCCCTCATCCTTTCCTTTAATTTTCTCTTAGTCCTACCAATATATTGCTTCTGACACTCACATTGAACAATATAAATCACTTCTTTTGTATTGCAAGTTATCGTATTTTTAATATCAAACCTTTGTTTCGCTGTCGGACGGACGCAAGGGTAGATCAGTTGGATCCAATGTGGATATATGTGTTATATTAATAAATAAATAATTTGCTTTGAACAAAGTGGTATATCCACTTGTTTTTTAGTATAAATTGGAATAAGGAACTTCACCATCAGTTTGTGGTTGGGATGAAGTTTCTATATTTCCTACAGATTTAGTATAGGAGTATAGGAGTATTTTTATTTATTGGTATATACATTGTTTTTTAATATTTAATAAGACATTAAGTATGGTTTT
The DNA here is from genome assembly GCA_037306005.1 of Rhinophrynus dorsalis. Classification (NCBI taxonomy): domain Eukaryota; kingdom Metazoa; phylum Chordata; class Amphibia; order Anura; family Rhinophrynidae; genus Rhinophrynus; species Rhinophrynus dorsalis. The sequence goes on along the minus strand of CM074721.1, from coordinate 262,705,331 downwards.
TATTGAGTTGGGTAATGGTTTCATGTTTTGATTTATATTTATAAATCTATTATTCAGAGCCATAGTTATATATTTCAATCGATTTTCTCTACTATTGTTTATTTGACACGTGAAAGGTCTCTAGAACTTACTGCACATAAGCGACGGAATGTATATTTGTATTGAATTTAATATATTGCATGTTTTGTAACACTATTGAATCTACTGGAAGATTTGCATAACCTGCAGAAATATGTAATATTTAAGTTTGTTCACTGCAGAGGTTGTGTTAACTTCTTTTCACTTAAAGGGATAGTAATGTTTCATAATAAAAGCAGCTCTAATTAATCATCATAGTATTTGTACCTTGGAGAGTGTTATTTCAATTCTGTCAGAGTTGTAGTTCTAGAATAATTCAATGACAAAGTATCCGCCTCCCGCCCCTTTTACTGATGTAACACTGCTCAGCCAGATCAGAAGGGAGGTGCCCAGGTAGACTGCAGAGAGGGACAATCTTCAATTAAGATAAGGGAAAAACCTGAAAAACTTGTCAAGGGGAGCAGGGCTTTCATTGTTCTCATAGGAAGAAGATTGTCCCCTGCTGTTATCTGTCTGGTCTATGGACTGCATTCCACATCTAAGAAGAGATGGCTTACACTAGGTAAAATGGGCGGGATGGGAAACTTTGCTTGTGAATATCTCTCAAACCATAAAGGTTTGAGAGCTAAGACTTATATCGTTCTTTATGTTATTTTAATGCCTACAAAATAAAATAAAGATAAAACGAAGTATTACTATCCCTTTAATGTCAGTTTTCACAGTACATCCTGAAGAGGATAAACCTGTTAACTTCAGAATCAGAAGCTTGCTGGATATTGTTCTGAACAACAGCTGCTGCAGGAATTCAGTACCACTACATCCTACTAAATGCTTGTTCCTCTTCTACTTGCGGTTGAAGGACTGAGTGTCAAGTAAGTTGTATTTGTCTGCCTCTTAGCTGTATGAGGTGCTTTTATCTGTCTGTAAAGTATATCTGTCAGATTGTCTCTTAGTCAGCCATAGTAGAGGCTCAGCCAGCTCAAGCAGGAAATTGGACTTTCTGCTATCTGGCTGTGTATCACGGTGCCCGTGATTGCAGGCCTTTTCTGTCCGTTAGCTGTGGGGGCGCTCCATTGGTTGTCTGTGATTAGTCCGCCCAGTATTGCCTATATAGACTGGGTTCCTGCACCCTTTCACTGCCCTTTCGTGGTGTCTCTATGTCAGTGATCGCCTGCAGATGGATTCCTGTGTCAACCGGGGCCGGCTTGAATCCTCTACTGTTCCAGCGTCGGTGTACCTACCCAGAGAACCAGTATACACTCCAGAGTTGTTCCTGTGTGCTGATCCGGTTTGGCTGATGTTCCTGCTTCCGTTCCTGATCCGGTACTGGTTCGCTCCACTCTATCACCGGTTGCTGATGCTACATCCGTTATAGCACCGGTGGGGCTCTCAATACTCGGTGTCACTTTTGTCATAGGCTGCCTTACCCGGTATATTGGAAGGGCCTGTAAAGCCTCCTCTATCCTCAGTGCTATTTCTAGGCTGCCTTGCCCGGTATATTGGTAAGGCCGGTAGAGCCTCCTTCATCTCGTTGTGCCAGTCTCCAGGCTGCTTTACCTGGTATTTGGCAAGGCCGGTAGAGCTTATATATTGTTGGGCTATTTATCTTTGTATCATTGTATACTATGCTACTTGAATCTGTCATGTGTCTGTAACATATGTGTATGTACAGGACCTGTGAGGGTTCTTATTAAACTTTTCAATAAAGTTGTGTTTTTATCTTAACTCTGTGTCTGTGAGTCAAAACAAACTGTGACACTGTGATACTGACAATCACTTATCAGTCAAAAACATTTTTTTTACTTTCCTATCTCTCCTTTCTACTTTCACTCCCCAAACACAAAGAACAACCTGGCAACGACTAAGACTCCCAGACTCCTTAAAAGAAATTCTAGCTCCACTCTGCCTTTCTACTCTAGCATCAAAGTTATGGTGTGCTCTCTCTCTCTCTCTCTCTCAAGCACAGACTGACAACCAGAGCTACTATTAGAAATCATGGGGCTTGGGATAAATTTCAGCTACAGACCCCCACAGCACTTCCCCCTCAGTAGGGATGAGTGATAGTTTTCACCTCAAATGAGAAACAGGAGAAAAATGGGCCGTTTCGCCAAGCAGGACATTTTTCATGAAAAGTGCCATTTGCTCGCTATTTTGGCCTAGCTTTTTGCATTGAAATCAATGGAAAGAATTTCTCCCCAACATATGGCAATTTTCTCTTCTTTTCCCACAGGCATATAAAAGAGTTTCAAGCGCTCACAGCATGCCATTCTGTGTTTGTGAGAGGAGAAAGCAGCAATTTTTTTTTGCTATGTCTGGGGTTAGCTGGTGTTCCAGTGCAGAGGGGACTTGCCTGTCATTTTGGAAATGGACTGCCCTTTTGATTGGGATTAGACTAATATGTGCATGAAAATTTCTCCTCTGTAATGGCACTAGAGAGCTAAAACGTGAAACTGTTGAGCAGTGACTAGAAGTAGAACAAGACATTGTGCTATTTGTTCGTCCTCAGAACCTCTCACATTTTTTTATATATTTTTAATACTCTTAGGGGTTTTCCGAAGAAAGAAGGAGAATCCAGATGTGGACCCCTTGCTCTTAGTGCCTAGAGAATCCAGCTTCACCTCACTAATGAGGCCCAACAAGACCCAAACATACACTGGGGATAGCTGGTGTTCTAGTGCAGAGGGGACTTGCCTGCCATTTTGGAACTGGACTGCCCTTTTGGGGTAGGATTAATCTAATATGTCCATGGAAATTCCTCCTCTGTACTGACACTACAGAGCTATAAGCTGATTCTGCTGAGCAGCAACTAGCCATAGCATAAGCCATTGTGCTTTCTGTTTGTCCTCAGAGCCCGTCACATTTTGTGTATGGACAGGATGGCAAAATACAGTTTGACCCCAAACACCCCAAAATTCAGTGTGATTGACTGGGAAGACACAGGAAGCAGTGTTCCAAGTTTTGATTGAGTAAAAATAAACAGCTGTGATGTAAGTTCCTTTTTTGATTTGGCTGTTTTATCTGTCAGAGTCACCTGGGGGTGTGAGAAGGGAGCAAAGGAGAACACCCCATCATTCTGTGTGATTGACTGGGAAAACACAGGGAGAGGTGATCCAAGTTTCTTCCTTGCTCTGGCTGTTAGTCTGTCCTAGGAGAGTCTGCAGGAAAGAAGCAGTTGAACAAGAAGTATGCTTTTTTGTGTTGTTTTTTGTTGTTAACAGTGATAGGGATAGGGGGACAGTTAATTAAAATAAATAAATACTTGTTAGATGACAGAGTCAGGGACCTTTCTGTGATGTGTGACTGAGGCAGACTGATACTAGACGAGTGTTTTGTAGAGATCCAAGGCAAAACATTACACACAATCAGTTCTATTGTGTACTATATAGTAAAAACACACATAATAGTTGAGTAATGTCCAGCAGTCACACAAGAAGTAGTGGAGGGGGGGGGGGTGAAAGGATTATAAACAGTACAGGGATGGCCGAGTTAGATGGTAGTGCAAAAACTGACTGCAGCCATGGTTGTCCAGCGTGTGCAATAAATAACAGTGATTCCTCTCCTCCCAAGGAAGATGTAGTTTGTCATCCACTAGCACCAGTACTATTAAGATACTATCTAAAGGCATTGAAGAGGACAACGAGTCACATTCTAGGGTTAATGGCATAGTTCAAGAAGGTGTAGCAGCTCAACCAACCACTGTATCTGACAAAGAGACACACAAGCACAAAAACAACTATCCTGAAAGCAGCAGCTCTGAGGCTCTGGGGTACATAATAGAAGTGATGTTGATGTGTTAGAGAATGTGCCAAGATTTTTTTCTGCTCCTGTTGCAGAGGAGTATGACTCTGAGTTTGTTTTTGGAGATGACAAGAGTCATAGAGTGCCTACACTGTAGAAAAAAAAGAGAAAAAGAAAGAGGCACTTCCTAGTGTATTAATCTTCTTAAATTTTCACCAAACTATCACCATTTGTAAATGGGTAGTCACAAACAAATTGACTGGTGGACACATATATGACCACCAGCAGAAAGGCTCCAGGAAGTCTTCCCTGCTTCCATTCATGCAGCTCCACTCCACAGCAAGACACCTCACAGGGTAAAAATATGTAGAGAAGACAAAAAATAAAGAAGGGTGCCAATGGTGCTTTATCACAAATATAATGAATAGAATACAATAAAAGGTCTGTATATAACTTCACATTTGAAAAAGTGGTGTTGGAACCACGAAACGCATATGTGGTGTACTAATATAATATTTTTATGAAAGAATAACATCTTTTACTTTGAGAAAGGAGCAGCGTGATTTCTGGTATCTTAACCCTTGATTTGCCTCTCTGGAAGATCCGGTGAGGAGTCCTTGAGTGGAGACGGGTTTATAATCTCCACTTGCCTGTGTGTTGGGACCAGTATAAGCTGGTGTCTCAACCAAATGGAAATGTGAGTAAAATATTCTTAGATTTTATTCTATTCTGTTATGATAAAGCACCATGTCTTTTTTGTCTTCTCTATATAGATTGCCTACACATACTCCTACCACCTCCACAAGTCATTTCATTAAAGCAATAAAGTTACACAGATCTTCTACTATGTACTGACATTACACATTTACTAAGTTCTTAGGAAAAAGTAAAAACCTGAACAAACATAATGCAAATGTACTCCTATGTAATAGTAAACCTGCCAAAATGTTGGCGGTTGACACTCTGCCCTTTTCTTTTGCTGAAAACAGAGGCTTTAAAGAACTGAAATCATGTGTTGCACCTAGTTATTTTCCAAGGATGTTTGTGCCCATGTTACATAAGCAGGAAGTTAGTGTTATGGGCAAAGGACAAAGTGACTCAGACGGCTAACAATCATGTTCATATGCTGGTGTAGGACTCACAACTTTTACTGTCAGCTATTTATTTCTCTACATCAGCCCTCAGAAGAAGTAATATTATGGTGGGAAATGTTGCAGCCATAGAAAACATAGGCGAAAATGTGTTTGGCAGTGGCGAAAAGGGGAAAATGTTCACAAAAAAAAAAAAGCAAAAAATAGTTCTTTGGCGAAAAATCATGCAGGAAATTTTACTTTTTCGCTCACCCTTACCCCAGAGGAGAGACTCACACACTTATTTGCATTCACATATTGGCATGCTAAGTGTTAAAAAAAAACTGCTCATCAAAATCAGGAGACTCATCTTTGAACTTCTGGTACAATGCCTAAATGGGCCTGCATAATTGTAGCTCAGATCCAAGGTATAAGCCCTGCACTGCTTCTTGAGGAATAATCAGGTGCATCCCCACTGGTGATAGATGATCATTGCCAGGGGTACATCAGGAGGGGTCCTGATGCCCACTGCGAGGTCTTATTTTATAACATACAAAACAGACATATGTTTTTAACAGTAACCCTTTGAGTGCCAGAAGGTTATGCATGGGGAACATCACCATTGTGTGTTAGACCCACATACACTGCCTGACAACTCTCAGCCTTGTTCCCTTACTCAGGCAGTGCCCATTTGGATTTGTGGCTACCAGTGAACAATGGAATAAGTCTGGGGGCCAGACAGTGTACATGGGAATCTACGGCTACCACTGGCCAAGGGAACAAGGCTTGAGGACAGCTGGTAGACACAAATCCCCATGGATGCTGCCTGTTCCCTTGGGAGTGTACAACATGTATGGAATAAATATGATACAGACCTGAGGGGATAACTGTGTAGTGCTTGGTGTACTTTTTTTTAACCCTTTGAGTGCCACAGGGGTGAGCAATGTACAGATTATGGTAGATTTTTGTTGGACTGGTGGGGATGTGATGTCGAAGACACTTTAGTGCATACTGTGAATGTGCCTTTGAGACTGCTGTTATATGCTGTTATATCTGGGAACTTTCAGAATCTGACCCTGAGACTCTGGGGTTTCACCCAAATCTCAGGGTCTCAAGGTGAAGGGCCACATTCTTAGAGTAAGAGCCCAGTGTTAACTAGTATCCCATCTGCACCAAGTAATTGATTATTTAGTCACTGAATTGTTATCATGTCTACCAGAAAGACAGAGGGAGACATCTTGCTTCCATTCTGAATGTCCAGGAAGTGAAAACTCTAATTTACAGATCTTTTATGTTAAGGGTTACTGGAGGACAGATAAGAAAAAGAAAAAGGTGTAATTCTGGAGCAAACCAAATGCACCACAGCAGAGACAAATACATGTTCTTGATGTAATTGGGGCTTTTAACACCTTGAATGCTAAAAGGTCTCCAACATATTGTGAAACAATGATTTAGAGACCTCTCTAGTACTGAAGGGGTTAAAATCCCCATTTAAATCAAAGGTAAGTTAGGGCAATTTTCCCCTGCAACACAGTTGGTTTGGCCTAGAACAACGCCACTATTCTTGTGAATATAGGGTCCTAAGAATGTATTATTATTTTTACCTGCAAATACATTTTCAGTGGGAATGTATAATTGTGTACATCAGTAAGATAAGTTTTTTTTTTTATTAATTCAAAGCATTGCCCTCTACTGGTAGAAACAAAGCAATATGGGTCAGTTGAACTTCAATCTAAATGTATGACATGTTCTGGCTGAGCACTATGAGGCTACAATCAGGAAAAAATCTGGGTCCTAAGCACAGAGATGGATTAAGGCTCCATGGGGCCCTAGGCAGGATACCAGTTTGGGGCCCCACGTCTCTTGCTTCTGACACAGAGTGCTGCTAGCAGGTACTGATATTATGGATATAATAGAAGTGGATGCAACTGGATGATGCTGGCCATTCAATAAAAAGGGCATCTGACACAAGAAGTTAGCAGCAACAGCAGCAGGTCCCCCTCTGTGGCCTTTCACTTGCATCCAGGGCCCCTCATATTGCTGTGGGCCCTAGGCAGTAGCCTAGGTTGCCATAATGGATGATCCGGCTCTGCCTAAGCATTGATATTCTGCCTGGAAATTAGCCCTTTTTATTTACCAGATGACCCAGCATGCACAAAACACACTGTGCCTTGTGACTAAAGCAAAAGAGGAACAGTTCAGGTGCAAACCAGTGGCACCATGGGGAAGAAATAAAGATTTCCATTTAACCTCTTGAACACTAGAAAGGTCTGCAACGAATTGCTAGGAAATGCATTAGAGGCCTGACTAGCATCCAGTTAGTTAAAAAGATGCATTTAAATACATGGGAATTTTGGAATTCTTTTGTCCCTTACAGTACAGTTGATTTACCCCAGAAATGTTCCATTTTACTTTTAAACATAAGCCCCACTGGATACAAAGGATAACCACACATTGTATGCATTTGTATTTAGTAAAAAGATATATCAATCAATGTCTTTAAATGATCTCACCCTGTCTGAGGGATGCATGCAAATTCCCCCATATTCTACCTAGTAACAATGTACTCATTATTCCCCTCCCACTCAGCCACACAATACATCAGTCTCTATGGGTGTTTCCATTCCTGATTTTCCATGTTGCAAAATCAATAATGTGACATTTTATAAACACAGCTCTTTTCCCTTATGTAGCAAAATATTTTTTGTTAAATGACATCTAGGAGAATGGAAACTGTGCTGCAAGCTGCAATTATGCACACTGATCCTACACCCTGAATCTACTGAGGCAGCAGGCAGACATATTCTACACACTAAATATCTTGTCCGTGAGTGGAAAAGCAGATTCTGTAACCAGGCAGTGTAAAGGGTGTGGTGTTATGCTGTGAAAGAGCAAGCAGAGCTGCAGGGTCCTAATGCAGAAAGACAACAGGGAGTTGCTGCCCAGGGTTCTGAATACATTTACATGTTAGGCTAGTTCAGACAGTGAGGCTGATGTGCTAAGAACTGTGAAGCAATTCTGGAACACAGCAGCTGCACCATAGGGTAACATCATGTATAAAAAGGGGTACAGATGACTGGGATGGGAATATAGTTCTACCTCTTTGTATATCATCTAGAATATGGAGTAAGATTTGGGCATCAGTTCTTAAAAAATACATTACTGAACTGGAACAAGTACAGAGACATGCAACAACAGTGATAGAGGGATTATTTTAGTTATAGAGAGTAAACTGGTTTTGTTTACATTAGTGAAACATCTAAGGGGTGAGAAAACAAGGGGTCATCCAGTAAAGGAATGTGTGTTTGACTAAAACAAAGGCAGGGTTGTTGTTTTTTTACAGTAAGAGAATAAGGTTGTAGAATTCTTTGCTTCTGGAGGCTGTGTTTGCAGATACTATATAAACCTTCAGTAAAGTACTGGACACCTTTCTAAACAAGAGCAATACTGAGAATTACAGTACAGATTTTATTGATTTTAATGCAACACTTTCTCTCGCTGGAGCCTCTCATCCTGAGGGTTACATTGTAAGGTACCATGAGCAGATCGGTTATCTCATGCTGACGGGTACTGTTTATTATGTAGAGTTATGTAGATTGTATATAACACCACGGGTTTGCGGGATTAGTATCCTTGTGCGGGTGTTTATTCAGAGTAGAGGAGAGGTGGAACCAGAGGGAAGACTTCTGAGAGAGAAACGTGTGGTTTTTATTTTATATCTTGTGAGTGTTATTTCATCTTTTGTGCAAGAGAAGATTGGATTGAATTATTAAACTCTACTTTTAGATGGTCCTTCTTTGCGCTTCTTTATTCCTATACAGAAGTTCCAGCCAAAAGTCTGGTACATGGATACCTTAAATTTTTGTTTTCTTTCCAAAACCCCAGCAAAATAATGTGATAGGACAGAATAGTAGAAAGCAGAGATGCAACACAACACAACAGTAGGCAAAGTTCACTGACTGCGGTAATAAGGCACTCAAAGGAAAAGGTCTAATAAACACAGAAATTACATTTGTCACAAAATAATACAATTGCTTACAAATGTGTGGGTGTACCTTTGCTCTAATGTGGGGGGCCACAGCCACATTTCTGTAGGCACCTCTACCACTGAACATGCTGAGTACCTAACTGACCATATATTTTGCTCCCATAAAATCTCAAATATATAGTGGCTTTTAACAAAACCATGACTCCACTTTTAGCTTTGCGCTGTAGACCATACATAAAAGTTAAAATATTTTTTTCACAACACATTTCCATAACAGTCCTCAGCTCAGATTGTGAACTCACTATGGACTTGTCTGATAAACTCACAGGATTAGTTACACTTTGGTTCATTTTTCACTGCACTGACTAATTCCACACCTTTACCAGCAGTCCTTAATCTCTGTCTGTTTCCTTTGTACACTGGATTTCATGTTGGTTAATTTGCACTGAGTAAAGAATCCGAACTAACTAACATGACAAAACTTGTGGTCTCCTACCTCTTAGCAAATTCCTAACTTGCCTATAATGTCATGAACCACTGTCTGCCTGAATATGGAAATATCTTTTTTGTAGGTGCTTAAATGTACATAAAGTAATTCTACTGCAAGAGGACCCACTTTAGACTGATGACAAATTCAATTACTGACAAAGTCGACTCAAGGCCTTTTAGTACACATTGATCCAGTCTGCATGCATCCAAAAGAGCTTATAAGGACTCATCTCTGTAATCATTGCTTTATGAGGTTTTTGGTGCAACCACATAAGGAAGTATACCTTATGCAAGTAAAACATATTTTACTTATTTTAAACAATGGTTTGTCTGACAAAAGCACAAAAACCTCTGGACAAGTTTGTAAGCTATCTCTGTGTGACCTACCATGAGGACAGATATAGAAATTATATATTTTATCAAGGCGAGAGCAACTTTGCTATCAGATCTGCTTTGAATTCTCATGACGAGTTCACATGTTGACAGAATTTTACTCTGATAAAGTCTATATCCCACCTGAATCCTGTAACCTATCTCTTTTTTTTTCTGCATAAAACAAGTGTTTTGATCTGTTTTAATGCATAATGTTTCATAATATTATCAACGAGCATTCCTTACTGACTGATCTGGGTATTGAATTAGACAGAGAAAAAGAAAATGTGATGAAAATAGAGAAAAATAAGACAGCAAGAGAAAACACGCACAAGGAAGAGTTCAAATGAGAAGACGTAAGCTTTACCTGTATATGAGTGTCAGGGGAAGCAAAAGCCAGAATGTTATCCTATATAGTAATTCGTTAGGATGTTTGTCAGAAGCCGTCATGTGCAGTAGAGTCTGCTCGAATACACAGAATGCTGGGAGTTCTGAGCTGGGAGCATTCTGTGCTTTCGGGCAGCCTCTACAGTGCATGACTGCATAGGAGGCAGGATGCAGAGCAGGACCTGCCTCTTAACCCTTTGAGTGCCAGAGGGGTATGCAACGCATTGCAAAGCAATGTGTTGCGTACCCCTCTGTCACTCAAAGGGTTAACATAACCCAGAACTTGGCCCGTGTATACGGGCTTTTACACTAGTTAAGAAATAAAAAGTGTCCAAATAAGCCAGTGATAAACTAGGTGAAATGGAGGTAGAGAATGAATGAGCTAGAGCTTAAGAGATTAGTAATGAATTTGAGTACAATAGTGAGAAGAAAACATAGAGACGGAATACAGTGCAACTAGTATCATTAACCCCTTGAACACAAGCCTTAAGCAATTTCAAAAAAGTTGGGCACCTATATGTTGTGTTTGATGTATTTTATTCATTGAAATTGTCTTCAAGCTATAACATTTTCCTTTCTTGCACTATGCAGTTCCTTGCTGGCGCAGCAGGCATAGCTGACTTCACCTCAACTCAACTGATCCATTCCCTGTGTAGTCATCTCCCTCCCATCTCCAGCCCAAGTGCAATTTAACCCTTTGTATATGAGTAATGCATTGGAAAGCATTTGCCATCTTTTCGGCACTGAAAGGGGTTAAATGCATTTAGCAACAAACTTATCCAGGGGTAGTGTTACCTCAAGCCTCCTCTCACCAAGTGCTCAAAACACAATAGATTATGTACAAATTGCAACACATACACCTGCAACACTGTATTTTATGCAAGGAAACTAAAATGCTTAGCAACTGTGTTATAAACTCCTTCCATGTGAAGTTATAATATAAAAGAATTACTAGAAATGAACTGCTGTAGACTCCTAGGACAGAGTAGTCAGTGCATTCACTGAATTTAACCCATCATCTACCAAACAGGCTACATCAGGCATTTGCAGGAAAATAACAATCATCTTTCAGTGTGGGAGTAGTGAGAGGGTGAGGAAATTCAATAAAAGAACATTATTTATGTTTTATAATTATAAATCAGATATGACCAGAGTTAAATCATTTGAGCGCTGGGTGTATACAAACTCCTCTGGCACTCAAAGCATTTGAAATAATTTTAATCACATAATTAAATACGTTTAGCCCTTTAAGTGTCACATAAATATGTAATGAAAGTTGCACACCTCATTGGCAATCAGTGTGTTAACTACACAGGGGTTGTCTGCAGAGAAAATTTGACAGTGAATGGAAAGTAGACAGGGGCGGGTTATGTACTAAGGTGTGATAAAGAGGTGATAAAGTGGAGATGACTTCTCCTGTGATATATGTTCTCCAGTTCCTATGTTATTCTATGGAGCCTAAGCACTAGGATCCCCAAAGCTAAAGAAATCTTAGTGCATTCGCTCCATAGAATAACATAGGACTTGGAGAAGTGATATCATTGGAGAAGTCATCTTCACTTCATCACTTCTTTATCATACTTTAGTGACTCTCCCCAGGGTGCTTCTCTAACAATGAGGGTGCATATCACATGCTAAACAGCTTCCTTGCTCATATATAAACAGATATTTTAAAGGGATAATAATACTTGCAAATTACTAATCCCCATATTGTAGCTTTGTTAAAAAGAAACTTATTGCCCCCAGTGTCATCTCTCAAACCCTTATGGTTTGAGAGATGATAGCACTCAAAGTTCCCCCCTCCCTCCCCCTTCCCTGACTGAACGCTGAATGCTGACTGCAGTGATATCCGGTATTACTTGCATCAGGCTGCTCTGCAGCATTGCCGGGATTGCGTTTATAAAAAAATAAATCTTTCACTAAAACGGTCTTCTACATGTGCTTGCAAACCAAACACACGTAGAAGACCGTTTCAGTGAAAGAATTCTTTTTTATAAACGCTATCTCAGCTCAGTTGCAGAGCCGCCTGATGCACACAAGACTGTCGTACAAAAGCTTTCCCTTCAGTCAGCGTTCAGTCAGGGAAGGGGAGGGAGGGGGAACTTTGAGCGCTATCATCTCTCAAACCATAAGGGTTTGAGAGATGACACTGGGGGCAATAAGTTTCTTTTAAACAAAGCTACAATATGGGAATTAGTAATTTGCAAGTATTACTATCCCTTTAAAGGGATAGTAATACTTCGTTTTAACTTTATTTTATTTTGTAGGCATTAATAAAACATGAAGAATGATATAAGTCTTATCTCTCAAACCTTTATGGTTTATGAGATATTCACAAGCAAAGTTCCCCTCCCCGCCCCTTTTACCTAGTGTAAGCCATCTCTTCTCAGATGTGAGTCTGGTTGTATGACAGGACAGATAACAGAAGGGGACAATTTTCTTTGTATGAAAACAATGAAAGCCCTTCCCCCCTTGACAAGTTTTTCAGCTTTTTCCATTATCTTAATTGAAGATTGTCCCTCTCTGCAGTCTACCTGGGCATCTCCCTTCTGATCTGGTTGAACGGGGGGGGATACTTTGTTTGTGAATATCTCTTAAACCATAAAGGTTTGAGAGATAAGACTTATATCATTCTTCATGTTTTTTTAATGCCTACAAAATAAAATAAAGTTAAAATGAAGTATTACTATCCCTTTAAGGTGACAGTTCCACTTTAATATTTTTTCCATTTATATACCTGTAGAAATATTTAGGATTTTTCTCTTGTGATACGTTTCTCATTTTCAGTTTTAGTTAGCCTACTTATTTATTATGCACATTTTATTACATTCATATATTTTTTAAATGGTGCACTGGACCATTACTCCCCTGATTTAAAAGCCTGCTTCCTATTCCCATTCCGATGTGAGTCTCTATATTAAGCCACACTGGACTTGATTTGTTCCTCTTGTATTTATCCCCCAATGGTATATATTGTCATACATATTTCTCCAAAAGCATTTTGAACATATTTCACTTTTCTTATACATTTTTAACTTTGAATATTACATCCCATTCAGTGTGCTCTAATGCTGATTTTAGAATTGTCAGATTAGCCTTTTTTGCGTTTTTAGTTAAACCCTTGTTACATAGTAACATTGTTGATGAGGCTGAAAAAAGACATGTGTCCATCAAGTCCAGCCCATGCCAAAAACATCCCTGTTGATCCAGAGGAAGACAAAATAAACCCTCTGGAGCAATTTCTAATTTATTCATTAATCTCTTCCCATGTACTAAGTTTGCTTTACATACAGACATGCCCCACCGCCTATTTTATTTGCCCTAAACCTCCTAAAAAGTCAAAATCCCTATGAATTGACTGGCCGGTCATTTGCACCATCCAACCAGGTTTCAGTAATACCTGGAAAATCTCACTGTTTATGCTAGCAAGACTACATTAAATTGTACTCATACATTTCATTTTGCTGTTATTCTGAAGATGTGCATGCTTTGAAATAATATTTGTTTGCTATTAATCAGGCTGTAAAATAGGCTCCTCTCTATTAGCTGAACAAGCCATTCCCCCTTCTCCAATAAGTGTACATTCTCTAATCCCTGATCCTTTTATACCCCTTCCTATGTTGTTTCCCACTTCAGGTTAAAAGACCCATTTAGGGGCATGCCCAACCACATACGGTTTGAACATCTGGGAGAATAATACACTATCATCTTTGCCATCCACTGTATTTGAGATGCTAAAACATATATAACCACTCTGGTACTGCACAGGGATCACTCTCATATGTATTTGGTGGCAAATCCATTACATTTTGCCTTCAGGACCTTTGGGCATAGCAGGAAGAGAAGCAGAATGGAGGTGATTGGGTAAGACAAAGTGACCCAAAACTCCATGAGTGGAGGGAGAGAGTGTCATGGTGGAAGCATGGGGACATAATTTGGCCACAAAGCTCCAGCAACCATGCATCATTTACCCACAGTCTTATTATATCTTATAGCTGATTCCAAACCTCCTCTCCGCAGGCTTTATTGAGCATGGGGAGACAAGCAAGCACAGACCTCCAGGTAAGGTGTTTATATTTTATTCCTCACTGAGTGGCTATATTGGGAAGTCTTTAATAGAGGAAGGAATAAAAAAGACAAAATAGGCTAGACAGGTACCTTTCTCACACAGCTCTGGGAAGGCAGTAGAGCATACTCACTACGAGGGGCCAGAACAGAGGCTTTTTATAGGAAAGACGAGGTACACCTAAAGCTACCCTGAAATGAGACCACCACTGCTGTGTTCTTACTTACAGCTGGAGCCACAGAAATTCACAATGTTGCCTGTTCAGAAACAAACAAGGTATACTTACCTATTTAGTACTAATCATACCACTTGAAAGACTGTCACAAAAAAGCCCCATGGAATGTCCTATGTTGCAGATGGTTTGCTCAACATTTCCTCACTTTTCTCAGAACAAAAGGAGCTTTGTCAGAGATGTTGAAAAAGATTGTTTCACATTGTATATATAATATAACCCCTTGAGATAGTTCAGTTAGATAATGCACCAGCTGTGAAATTTGCTTAAACCTCAGTGTCACAGGATCTAGTCCCCGGCAGGGTCAAATCCGGCAACCTACACTGGATCAGCGTGGCAGATTATGGTCCATACTGAATTGATAATGGCTGCAGCTTTATATATATATATATATTTTACATTCAAGAAAACAGAAGCACTCGCAGGACTTAAAAATTTCAAACGTTTTAAAGTCCTGCAAGTGCTTCTGTTTCTTTGAATCTAAATATTCTCTAGCCTTCAAACTAATACCCAGGTATCCTGACCCATTTTAAGAGAGAATGCTTCCAGTTTTCTTTTACGATATCATACTCTTTTACCAATAGCCCTGATGAACTACAAGAACGCACTGAAGAGCTACTTGTTACGGTTCCCTGACACTCAGACAGGGTTAGAGATAAAACACAGTTTTATTAAAATGAAATAAGGAACAGCGCCCCTGAGGGCCAGAATCGGTAATACAGTACTGAGTGATAAACAGGCTCGATATAGCAAGAGCAAGTAAAATATAGCATAGGCACAATAAAGGGTTAACACTCAAGCTGGTAGTCAGTCTCTGTGATGGTGATTAGCCAACGCCCGGAATACAACAGTCCCAGTAGTAGTAGTGTAGCAGCTAGCTCAAGCAGAGCGACCAAACTGAATCACGACCAGATCTAGGTCTGGTAATGCCCAGGAGTATAGAGTAACCAACTGTAGCAAGAGCCAATGCCCATACAGGGGTGAGCAACAAGGAGAGATACTGCCTGAGCCAATGGAGCCAGAATAGGAAGCACCCCTGGTGCGGTAAAGTGGACACTGCGAGTGCCAATGGGACCTGAGCCTAGCACCCCTTAGGTGCTGTAACGGAGGAAGCACTGCCCAAGCTGAATACTAGAGCCAACGCACAACCAAGTGCGGATGGATGGAACCACACCGTGAGCGAGAAGAACCTGACCCAAAGCACCCTTCCGGTGTTGACACGGAGCTTACACTGCCAGAGTATCGGAATGCCCTTTGCACCACGCGGCGCAACACACTGGAGAACGGCACCAAACAGGTATACAACTCTGCAATGTAAAGCTAGGCTCGGTATACAGACAATAGCTCAACAGGTGTAATAGAGGCTAAGTAGAGGAGGCAACAAGCTTGGCAGGCGTATGCAACGGCTCGGTATAACGGAGGCAACCGGCACAGCAAGTGTTAAGACAGGCACAGACACAACGGCCACAGCTCGGTAGTAACATAGTAATTTAGGTTGAAAAAAAGACTTGCGTCCATCTAGTTCAACCCTTTTATTATTCCTGTTTACCATTGTTGATCCAAAAGAAGGGAAAAAAAACAACCTCAATATAGCAATTTCAAATTCTGCCTTGAATGGGGGGGGAGGGAATTCCCTCTTGATTCCAAATGGCAATCAGATTTCTCCTTGGATCAACAAGCCCTAAGTAAATAGTAATCTCTCACAGGCTCAGAAATGGAGGCCACAGAGTAACGAAAGTGTAATCAGTTGGTGCTAGCTGCGAGCAGGCTCAGAATGTCTCCAGGCTGAAGCGGAATGCAGAACAGGAAGGATCACGGAGCAGGAACGTCAGCCAGAGCTGGTCGATCACGGAGCAGGAACGTCAGCCAGAGCCGGGTCAATCACGGAGCAGGAAGTCAGCCAGAACCGGGTCAATCACGGAGCAGGAACGTAGAGTAGTCAGACGAGCCGAGTCGGTACACAGGAATACAGCAACAATAGCGCAGCCACAGGAACAGCACGAAAGGGCACCTGACAGGTGCCATAAAGCCCAATATAAAGGAACACCCTGGCCGGGCCAATCAGCCTCCTCCAATGGACGAGCCCCAGCACAGAGAGTTACAGGAAAGCACGGGCACCGTGATACTATTACAGGAAAGCAAACATGTTGGTCTGAAGATGAACATCAATAAAAAAAAGTCATAGCCCTCTAGACGATTGGAAGATTATCTGGAAGACAGCATCATCTGCATCTATTTCTGCTGCAGTGCTGGAATCGCATTTTAAATTTCTATCACGATGGTATCTCACACCGTCAAAATTACATGTATTTATTCCTACTACCAGTTCACAATCCTGGCATTGTCACCTGGAGAAGGGTACCCCCTCATATGTGTGGTGGACATGTTCAAAGATTCAGCCCTTTTGGATAGAATGTTTAGATTCCATCGAGAAATGTTTATATATCTCTCTTGCCGGGGACATTTGGCAAACTTTATTTCTTCTGAACATTCCCAAACTGCCGCATCTCCAGAAATGCCTTTTGTATGCCATGTTACTCATGGCTAAATCTCTAATCCCCCCGTCACTGGAAAGAAGAGAATCCTCCTATGGTTCAAGAATGGGCTCAGGTAGTGAGACTTAATGTTTTTCTTCTCCAAATTCATGTTGTTAAAAGAGGAGAAGATCCAGATACTGTTGATAAATTTTTCTCTAACTGCCCTTTCTGAATGTGGGGTAATAAATTGTTTCATAAATTTGTTCTGTATGCCTTCTAGTCTTGTGATGCCATTTATGTTGTTTTTTTTCCTCTCTTTCCTTCACTCTTGCCTTTCTATTCTCTTCTGCTCTTGCATCTTTTCTCTCTTTGTTTATTTCCTATACACTGACCTGGGTGGGGTCTCTTCTATGTATTCTCATTGGTTCCTGCTTGAGACGTATTCAGCACATTTACAATACCTTCTATATATTACTAGACTTATTTCCATACTGTATTCCGCTTTTCTTATTTGGAACACCTTATATATATATAAGGTACCTTTTACTCTTGCTGACGTTTTTCACCTCTTTGATTCGTTCACTTGTTACTCGGGCATGCCCCCCCATTTGTACTTTGTATTTTATACCTTGTATCTTGTAGTGTACCATTTGTACAATTTGTATCTTTTCCTTCTACCAATAAAGCTTTTGAAATAAAAACAAAAATGCAAGTCATATTTAACAAACTTACCATAACAAGTAAAATCACAGTAGATGGACAAGAAGAAGTGGCAAGTATATTTACCTTGGAAAGAAAACATCAGCAGATGGAAATGCCATGATGGACATTAAAGGGATAGTAATACTTCGTTTTAACTTTATTTTATTTTGTAGGCATTAAAAAAACATGAAGAATGATATAAGTCTTATCTCTCAAACCTTTATGGTTTAAGAGATATTCACAAGCAAAGTGTCCCCCTCCCGCCCCTTTTACTGATGTAACACTTCTCAGCCAAGGCAGAAGGGAGCTGCCCAGGTAGACTGCAGAGAGGAACAATCTTCAATTAAGATAAGGGAAAAACCTGAAAAGCTTGTCAAGGGGGGCAGGGATTTCATTGTTTTCATAGGAATAAGAGTGTCCCCTTCTGTTATCTGTCCAGTCTATGGACTGCATTCCACATCTGAGAAGAGATTGCTTACACTAGGTAAAAGGGGCGGGAGGGGGAAACTTTGCTTGTGAATAGCTCATAAACTATAAAGGTTTGAGAGATAAGACTTATATCATTCTTCATGTTTTTTTTAATGCCTACAAAATAAAATAAAGTTAAAACGAAGTATTACTATCCCTTTAAGCGACTAATAAAACTGGGTTGGCAAACATTTGAAAAACTTAGAAGTGTTGTGTTTAAGTCAAATTTACCACTCTGTCTCAAGTGAAATGTTTTTGACCAATGTGTCCTCCCAGTTCTTACCTATGGCTGTGAAACATGGACACTGAATGCCACAGCCACACAAAAACTTAAGGTTATGCAGAGAAAAATGGAGCATGGAATTATGAACTTAAAGTGTGTACATAGATTCGTCAACAAACAAAGGTCTATGACATCAATGAAATAGTAAAGTGCCTAAAATGAAAATGGGCAGGCCACATAGCAAGAAGACCTGATGACAGGTGGACCAAATTCATTTTGGACTGGATTCCACTCTAAACTAAAAGCCCAAGAAGAAGATCAAAGACAAGATGGGTAGATGAAATTACCAAATTTGCTGGTACACAGTGGCAACAAAAGTCACAGGACCGAAGTTGTTGAGAACTTGCACAAAACAGATGGTATGTTAAAAGACTGGATTATGGCTTGCCATTCTGCTATTAAAATAGCCCATAGGGATGGTAAAACAGACAAACCCATAGCAAAACATTTTTTTGCAGATGGGACATTCATCTACTTAATTTTCAGTAATGTCTATAGATCATATCCCCCATTACAGAGAGGTGGCAATTGAAGCAAAGTGTTATTACAGAGACAGACCTTTTGGATCTAGACTTTAAACACAATATTCCAAACCATTTAAATAAGACCATTACTTTTTTGATAATTTTGGAGGAAAGATAAGAACCAACATTTTTTTCTGTTTTTTCATTATGGTGTCCTTCTTTTTGGATTTTTCTATTTTTGATTTTTGTGATTTTTCCAATTAAGGGGTTAAAGAAATGGATTGTTATCATTTATGTGGTCTAAATAGTCATTGTTTTTTTAGCAGTAGAGACATTAGGGCAAAATAATCTTTTGAAATAAATTAACATTTTTTTTCCAACAACCTTTGTACCTACATTTTTTTACATGGCATATTTCTTGTCATGCTTAAGTATATCAAGTGCTCTTTGAGATTGCTTTTTCAAGTGACTGCATTCAAGTGAAGAGTTAGAAGGAATCTGGTTAAGTACAAAAGAGTGTGTTTGGTGTTTTATTGGTGTTTTACAAAGTTTTAAAAAAATATATATATATTCATTTTGTGTGGGTATTGCAAGAGTTAAAAAAAAATGTTTAGTGGGTTTTTCTCTGGCCTGTGTGATTAGGGGTGATTGCTAAGGGAATTCACCTGGCTGCAGTGTTACTATAAGTACAGTCCATAAGCCCATGAGAGCTGGCTCTTTGAGACTGCTTTTTCAAGTGACTGCATTCAAGTGAAGAGTTAGAAGGAATCTGGAGTTAGAATAGAAGGAGGAGTTGGAAGTCAAAAGAGCTCTGAGGTGACTATCATTTCAAAGGATTTATTGCATTCACATTTAAAGTTGGTTACTTACCTTAGAGTGAGCATTAGAGGATAATATAAAGCTATTTGAATTGTAAAACCAAGCATGAGTGATAGCAGGTTAGCCAATCTCACGCAGTGCATATCTTGTCACATATTGGAACACTTGGAGCAATTGTTCCAGGGGTCATACTGCTGTGCCAAGTGTCAGCATATTTTCTTTTTAGAGTCTAAGATATTGGATTCGGAAAGAAATATTGCAACATTGCGGGACATTGGAAACCTGGAAAGGGGTTTAGAACTAACAGAGCTGGTAGTATGCGGGGTTAGTGGTGAAGAGAGTGGAGTTGTAGATGAAGAGCGACAGGTAGGCAGCTGGGTAACAGTAAGGAGGGGAGGTAGTGGGCAGAGAAAGAGGAAGGCCAATTCTGAGTTGACTCAGTCCAACAGATTTGCAAGATTGTGTGAAGATGTTGATGAGGATAGCTCAGAATTGGCAACACTGAAGAGGGCTAATTCCTCTAGCAGTCAGGGGAACAGTCCTCCTTCTGGGCTGGATGGGATGCAGAGTAGGTGGAAACCAAGACAGCTGGTGGTAATTGGGGACTCTATTATTAGGAGGGTAGATAGGGTAATCTGCCACCAGGAACGTGAATGCTAAACAGTATGTTGTCTCCCAGGTGCTCGGGTTCGGCATAGTGTGGACAGGGCTGACAGATTATTGGGAGGGGCTGGAAGAGATCCAGCTGTCTTGGTACATATTGGTACCAATGACAAAGTAGGAGGAAGATGGAGGTCCCTAAAGAATGATTTCAGGGATTTAGGTTGCAAGCTCAAGGCAAGGACCTCTAACGTAGTGTTTTCTGAAATACTACCTGTGCCATGCACCAGTGCAGGTAGTCAGAGGGAGCTCAGGGAGCTTAATGCATGGCTCAAGCAATGGTGTTGGAAGGAGGGTTTTGTGTTTTTAGAACACTAGGCAGACTTTGCTCTTGGGTACAATCTAACATAGTAACATAGTAATTTAGGTTGAAAAAAGACTTGCGTCCATCTAGTTCAACCCTTTTCCTATTCCTGTTTACCATCGTTGATCCAAAAGAAGGCAAGCAACCCCCCCCACACACACACACACAATATAGCAATTCAAATTCTACCCTGAATGGGGGGAAAAAATTCCTTCTTGATTCCAAATGGCAATCAGATTTCTCGTTGGATCAACAAGCCCTAACTAAATATTAATCCCAATACTAACGTACATAGCCCTCTATGTTATGCTCTTTTAAATAAGTATCCAGGCCTTTTTTAAAGGCATCTAATGTATTCAATAGCACCACCTCCTCAGGCAGTGAATTCCATATCTTTATTGTCCTTACTGTAAAGAAACCCTTCCGCTTTTGTAGATTAAATCTCCTTTCTTCAAGTCTAAGAGGGTGGCCCCTTTGTACTGTTCTGTTAATGAACAGGTCTTTGGAGAGCCCTTTGTATGGGCCCTGAACATATTTATATAGTGTTATCATATCCCCTCTAAGACGCCGTTTTTCTAGTGTGTACAAGTTTAACTTTTCAAGCCTTTCTTCATAATTAAAATCTATATGGAAGTGATGGATTGCACCTAAATGGTAGAGGAGCCTGTGTGCTAGGGGAGAGAATGCTAAGAAGCTTGGAGGAGCTTTAAAACTAGGAAAGGGGGGAAGGGTATAGATAGCAAAAATGGGATAGATAGAACAGATTGGAACCGGGTCCAAGTAAATGATCAGGAGGGTGGAATAATGGTGGGGATAAATTTAGTCAATAGGGAGGAACTCATAGTAAATGAAGGTGTAGAAAAAATTAATTGTATGCTAGCAAATGCAAGAAGTATGGTAGATAAAATAGGAGAACTAGAATTGCTGGCAGTTAATGAGCAATTGGACATAATTGGTATAACAGAAACATGGTAGAATAAAGCACATGACTGGGCTGTAAATATAGAGGGCTATTCCCTGTTTAGAAGAGACAGGATTAATAGAAAAGGGGGAGGTGTGTGCTTATATACAGTGAGGAAACTGGCCAAATTGTGGAGTCCATGTGGGTAGAAATCAAGACTAAATGTGGTGTAAAAGGTAAAAAAAAATGGTGTTGGTGGGCATTTGCTACAAACCACCAAATATCGATGACAATGTTGAGGCCCAACTGTTATTGCAAATGAGAAAAGCTGCCCAGCTTGGGCATACTATAATTATGGGAGATTTTAATCATCCAGATATCAACTAGAAAAATGAGACCTGTCAGAGTTCTAAGGGAGGCAGGTTTGTGAACATGCTTCGGGAAAACTACATGTCACAAATGGTGGAAGTAAACACAAGAAATAACAATGCATTGGAACTAGTGATAACTAATAACACAGAAATGGTATCCAATATTAAGGTAAGAGAACATTTGGGAAACAGTCATCACAACATGGTTACATTTGAGATCAGTCTGGCAAAGCAAAAATGCATAGGTTCAACCAAAACTCTTAATTTTAAAAAAGCTAACTTCAAATTGTTAAGGGCTTCAATGCAACACATAGACTGGGACATAGGTGTGCGCAGCCAATTGCATTAGGGTGTGCACCCAAAAGCACAAACACACACTTGCGTTCGCGTATGTAATAAATATACACATACATATATATATATATATATATATATACACACACATATATATATGTGTATATGTATTACATACGCAAACGCACGTATATATATATATATATATATATATATATATATATGTGTGTGTTTGTGTGCTAAATAAATGATTGCCCCCCATCTGCTCCATATTGCCCCCATCAGCTCCAACTTATCCCCCATCAAATCCATATTGCCCTCACATTGCCCCCATCAGCTCCAACTTGCCCCCATCAGCTCCAACTTGCCCTAACATTGCCCCCATAATCTCCACATTGCCCTCAGCTCCGACTTGCCCCATCAGCTCCATCTTGTCCCCATCAGCTCCAACTTGCCCTAACATTGCCCCCATCAGCTCTAACTTGCCCTCAACTCCAACTTGCCCCCATCAGCTCTAACCTGCCCTCACATTGCCACCATCAGCTCCAACTTGCCCTAACATTGCCCCCATCAGCTCCAACTTGCCCTAACATTGCCCCCATCATGCCTCCATCAGCTCCAACTTGCCCCAACATTGCCCCCATCAGCTCTAACTTGCCTTCATTTCCAACTTGCCCCCATCAGCTCCAACTTGCCCTCACATTGCCCCCATCAGCTCCAACTTGCCCTAACATTGCCCCCATCAGCTCCAACTTGCCCTCAGCTCCAACTTGCCCCAACATTGCCCCCATCAGCTCTAACTTGCCCTCAACTCCAACTTGCCCCCATCAGCTCCAACTTGCCCTCACATTGCCCCCTTCAGCTCCAACCTGCCCCCATCATCTTCACATTGCCCCCTTCCATAATGCCCCTTCATCTGTACAATGCCCCATTCTTCTCCAAATTGCCCCTTCATCCCTTACCTTCAGTCCCTGGTGGTCTAGCGGCGTGTCAAGAGGGAGCTCTGTGCCTCCTTCGGCACAAAGCTGAAGCTCCCGTGCGCTGCTCTCAGTAATGCAGAGCGCTGGGAGATGATGTAATCTCCCAGCGCTCTGTATTACTACAGAGCCTGGGTCTCTCTGCAGTGTCAGGGTCACGTAGACGCCGCGAGGGAGCGCTTGGTAGTGTAAATCAGCGCTCCCTCGCGGCAGAGATATTTTAAAAAAAAAAAAAATGTCCAGCTTCCCTGGCCGGTGCGCACGGGGCCGATTAGGGTGTGCCTGGGCACACCCGGCACACCCCGTGCGCACGCCTATGGACTGGGATATTTTATTTAAAGGCAAAAATACTGAGGAAAAATGGTCAGAATTCAAATTTAGGTTGCAGAAATGTACCCAACAGTATATACCAATGGGGAACAAATGCAAAAGAAGTAAGTCACAGCCAATGTGGTTAACTGCACATGTAAAGAAGGAAGTGACAAGGAAAAAAAACGCATTCAAATTATTTAATTCTGAAGGAACTGAACAATCTTTCTTAAAATACAGGGAGTGCAACAAAGATTGCAAAAAAGCAATTAGGGTATCAAAAATAGATAATGAAACTAGAATTGCAAGGGAAAGCAAGACTAATCCAAAAAAGTTTTTCAAATATATAAATAGCAAAAAAGTGAGTGCACTGGACCGTTCAAAAATGAGATGGGTGAGTTGATTAGTGAGGATAAGGAAAAGGCCTATGTTTTAAACACTTTCTTTGCATCAGTATATACAAGGGAGCAAGGGCTGGTAGAAGAGCCTCCACAAGTAACAAATAAAACAATACAATTATCAGATATTGGATTAACTCAAGAAGATGTCATGGGAAGACTGAACAAAATTAAGACCAACAAAGCACCAGGACCTGATGGTATACATCCAAGGGTTCTTCAGGAATTTAGTGCAGTGTTAGCAAAACCCCTATATTTACTCCACAGGCTCAGTGCCACAGGATTGGCGAAGAGCTAACATAGTGCCTCTATTTAAGAAGGGAACTAAAACAGAACCTGGGAATTATAGACCTGTGAGTTTGACCTCTGTAGTGGTAAAACTGCTAGAAGGGATAATAAGGGACTATATTCAGGATTACAACACAAAAAATAAGATAATTAGCACAAATCAACATGGTTTTATGAAGAATAGATCATGCCAAACTAATCTTTTCAGCTTTTATGAGGAAGTAAGCAGCAACATTGACAATGGCAAGGCAGTAGATGTAGTATATCTAGACTTTGCAAAGGCATTTGATACAGTGCCACACAGAAGGCTGGTGTATAAAACAAGGAAATTGGGACTAGGAGATAACCTTTGCAATTGGATACAAAACTGGTTGAAAGCTAGTGAACAGTGTGTAGTTGTAAATGGAAAATTCTCCAATACAGTTAAAGTGGAGAGTGGAGTACCTCAGGGTTCAATATGAGATCTGCTGCTTTTTAACATGTTTATAAATGACCTGGAAATAGATATAGAAAGCAAAATATCAATATTTGAAGATGATACTAAATTATTAGTATATGAGAGGTCAATACAAGGATCTCTGCGGTGAGCTATTTATTCCAAGGCCTGATCAGGTGACCAGGGGACAACCCTTGAGTTTAGAAGTAAGGAGATTTAGACTTCAGCAGAGGAAGGGTTTTTTTTACAGTACGGTCTGTTAAATTGCAGAATTCATTGCCCAAGGAGGTGGTTATGGCAGATACAATGGATACATTAAAGAGAAGATTAGATACATTTCTTTCAAAAGGGAACATACAGAGTTATACTTTTTATCAGTAGGTAGATCAGGAAGGTCTGATAAAGACTAACTTAATTGGTAGCAGGAAAGCTATAAAATTCTCAGTTACTGGGGTATGAGGAGAAGGTTGAACTTGATGGACTTGTGTCTTTATTCAACCTAATTTATTATGTTACTATGTTACTAAGTGCATTTACCATTATTAATTTCCCACCACTTTAATTCTATATTTTCACTTCATTTTATTTTATAACTTTCCTCTGATTGCTGGGGTAGTATGGGACACACTGATATGAGGTGTGTCTCCTGCCCCTGCTGGTGTCCAAAAGTATATGTATGTTTCACAATCTAAATTTCTGACATACTGCATGGTTGTCACAAGAAAGATAAAAAAATGTCACTTTTCACTTTAAAGTATCGACAAATAGACCAAGTATTCTTTCACATATCTAACTTTATTGAGCAACACATGCAACACTTCAAGGTCAATAGGATCAGTCAACACCAATTTCATTCACTAGAGGGAGTATGTCTCCTTTGGGGTTGTATCCTTTTGTATGCATGCTTTTTTGTTTGACATGCGGTTATCACGGTTCCCGTGATTCTGCTGTCACTCTCTGCTGTGGTGCTCTCTCATTGGCGGAGCTTGATTGGCCCGCCCAGGGTGTCCCTTCATATACCGGGCCTCTGGCACCTGTCAGGTGCCCTTTCGTGGTGTTCCCATACCTGTGCATCTGTTGCTGTGTTCCTGCGTTCCTGTGTACTGATTCAGCCCGTCTGACTACTCTTGTTGTTCCTGCTCCGTGATTGACCCGGCTTGGCTGGCGACCCTGCTCCGTGATTGACCCGGTTTGGCTGACAGCCTTGCTCCGTGATTGATCCAGTTTGGCTGACATTTCTGCTCCGTGATTGACCCGGCTTGGCTGATGTTCCTGCTCCGTGATTGACCCGGTTTGGCTGGCGTTCCTGCTCCATGACCTGCTTCCTGTGTTCCTGCGAGATTCTGATATACGTCGCCTGGTGACATTCTGAACTGTGCATGCAGCGCGGTGCAGACTGATCACCCACTTTACCCTTGCAGAGCTTGTTGCCTCCGCTGCTGAGCCTGTCCGTGAACACTTGCTGAGCTTGTTGCCTCCGTTACCGAGCCTGTCCGTGAACACTTGCTGAGCTTGTTGCCTCCGTTATCGAGCTTGTCTGTGAACACTTGCTGAGCTTGTTGCCTCCGTTACCGAGCCTGTCCGTTAACACTTGATGAGCTTGTTACCTCCGATACTGAACCTGTCATTAACACTTGCTGAGCTTGTTGCCTCCACTACCGAGCCTGTCAGTTAACACTAGCAGAGCAATCGTGGTCTCCGTTTACGGTGCCTCCACCTTACACCTTAGCAGTTGTTGCACCGCGTGGTGCTATTGGGCATTCCGTTAGCTCTTGCAGTGTGTGTCTCCATTACCACACCGGAAGGGTGTCTTGGCTCTGGTCTCATTCAGCTCTCAGTCTTGTGCCTTCATTACCGCACCAGTCAGTGCGACTGGCTCAGGTTACATTTAGCTCGTGCAGTGTCTATGACTCCGTTACCGCACCTAAGGGGTGCTATTGGCTCTGGTCCCACTTAGCTCTTGTAGTGTCTCTGACTCCGTTACCGCATCTAAGGGGTGCTATTGGCTCTGGTTCCAGTCAGCTCTTGCAATACTGTTGAGTATATCATGGAACGCCTGTTCCTGTAGTGTTTCAGTTTTGTCTCACTGCTAAGTGCTTTCCATCTAGCACCACTACCTGGCCTATTTTTACCATCTACTGGGCGTTGGCTAATCACACCACAACAGAGACTGATTACTTGTATTGGGCATTAACCCTTATACCACTATTGATTCCTGTTATACATCAATATTGTCCCAAGCCATCTTGTGCCTGTAAGACATCCATTATACTTATCTATATATGTGCTATTACCTATTCTAGCCCCTAGGAGGCAGTGTTCCTTGTTTTCTCTCAATAAAACTGTGTTTTATTTTAACCTCTGATCTGAGTGTCGTTAAAACCGTTACAGCGGTTTTTGATGCATGGTGGTGTTATAGTTGGTGGTGGATTGCTCGAGCAATCATGTTGTCCATCGTTCGGCAGCAGGCTGGTCGCATCCATCCTCTTCACGGCTCAGCCGCATTCTGTCCCGCGGCTACAGTCGCTTCACTGTAGATGGCCCAGCCAATGCCGGGCAATGTCAAATATGGGCGCACGTCCAGGGAGACGGACGTGCTCTGCATTTAAAGGTGCAGTCACCTAGCCTATGCTCCTCCTCTTCCTGAGGCAGGCATTTAAATACTGCCTAGACACAGGGAATAGTCACCCTTTTGTTGGTGTCCATTGCAGTTTTTAGTGTCATATCCTGTGTATTACCTGGTCTGTCTGACTACTCGTTCTGGTGCTGAACTGTGGCTCTGTCTGACTATCCGCTTCGTGTATGACCTTGGCATAGTCTGATAACCATTCTGGTGCTGACCTGCGGCTCTGGCTGATTACCTGCTCCGTGTATGACCCTTGGCCTGTCTGACTATCCGTTCTGGTGCTGACCTGTGGCTCTATCTGACTATTCTCTGTGTGGCCTCCTGTTAGTCTGATATCCATTCTGGTGCGGACCTGTGACTGTGGCAGACTCATTCCTGGTTACCTCCCGAGCATCTGGTGTTTCTTCAGGTGCGGACCTAAGGTTCAGATATCTTCGCTCTGTGTTTCTTTAGTCTAGTGCAGGTGTAGGCCTGCGGTTGCCTACAATTCCCTATCTGGGTCTATGTACAGTACCACACTGAAGCAGACTACTATCCTCGCAGTGTTGTTTGCTCTGTTGTGTGTGCTCATACTGTATAAATTGTGTATTACTATTTCATTGTTTGTTTGTTACCTAACAGTACCTGTCCAGATCTCATTTGTACAAACCGTGACAGGTGGTTACGTTCAGAAGAAAAATCTATATCAAATCAATATTTTGTGTTTTGAAGGCAATGGATGGGCACACCAAATATTGATTTGATTTAGAGTTTTCTTTTGTTCACTCACTGTGCATTTTGTTAATTGATAAATATAAACTATTAACATGTCTATTTTGAAAGCACTTACTTTACAGCATTTTTTCACACATGCTGAAAATTATATATATTTATATATACTGCAATACTCATTCAGTTTGTGTATATATATATATATATATATATATATATATATATATATATATATATATATAAAACTAGCCTGGCATTCACACCCAAGAGCGGCAGGAGGGAAGAGTTATGCTACATTCTCCAATCTGTGGTCATTGGTATTGCTTAGGATTTTAAACAGGATGGAGCTAGAGCATCAATGTGAGGGCTTGGGGCACTGATTTGGGTATGAGGGTGCAGGAGGATGAAGCCTGCACAAATCACTGCACAACTTGCTGTTGAGCCCAAATCCCACACATTTAGTCACTCATATTTGCCCTTGCATTCTGAGTCCACATCTCTCTCTCTCTTTCCTCCCTCCTCGATCATACGCACACCGAACCATAACTTCTCTCCCATTCTCCATTCAGCCACTCACAGTTTCCCACTCTTGCATTCTTCCCACCCTCCAGTCTCACTACTGGTACATGTAGTAGCAATAATGTACTTGGTTACTGAATCCTCAGCTACAGCTTAAAATGTTAATGTCTGCTCAATCAGGCTGTTCAGTGTTATAATTTATATCAGTGCACTTTTAAATCTTTCTTGCTATCAGTTTTGATTTAGGGGTGCAGTTCTTATATGCGCACTGACATAAATTATAATATAGAACTGAATGATCGGGCACAGATTCTCATTAAGATCTGTAGCTGAGGATTCAGTGACTAACTACAAAACTGCTGCTCTAATTTGTCACTACCAGAAGGTGAAGGGCATTAATGGGGAGGATCCTCAGATAGATTTATTAAAATAGAAAATACAATAAAATAAAGCATAAAGCAGGAAACCAAAAGAGAATGCTATGTGTGCATAAATATATTGGATATATAGTGTTTACACTAAATACTAAAACTGTAGTGGAATATATTGTTACAAACACCAACTTGGTTGGCATGTCTAAAATTAATCTCAGTATGTACAATACTGGAACTGGCTATGTAAAAGTAAACCTTCTTACATAGTCTCATTATGTACAATACTGGGGTTGGCCAATGTTACCTGTGATTCTATCCCATTATTGGGATACATCCTACTTGTTGCTAATATTCTTTTTCACTACTTTACGAACTAAATAGTGCATGTAGTAAAAGCTTATATGTAATAAACTCATAATAAAGTTATACCAAAGAGTGATTAATCTTTTTCCCAATCAAAGTCCCAAAACATTAAAATAATTTTACTATTTTATGGGTTGTATGTATTACAAGGTAACCTTGAAGATTGTATAAGACTAACTGCGAATAATATATATAGACTACTATGCCAGTCTGATTTAATATATGGCACATTAGCATTGATTGGTAGTGGATAACAAGTGGTTCATTTTCTATCCATTCAAGAAAAGCTATCCTGGTATTACAGAATCTCACAACTTTACAAATGCAGAGCATATGTGTTTTCTACCACATTCCATTATATGCTGTACAATACATTTGACACGTATTTCTATTATTAAACAAAATGTAATTTAACTCCTTGGCTGTTAGAGATGTCATATCTTCAATTTTATTATCAGTTGTATTATAAGAGAATGACTGAAATGGTTTTAGGGTAACTTTATCATGGTTTTAGGCTCATTTAGAACTAACTCCACCAGGTATATTAGTGTTTTGAAAGAATTTATAGACAATAAGCCTCACACTGTCAGAGATTCAGTTTATATGTAACTGACATCAGTAATGCACAAACGTGTATTTGCCACATCACGTCAGGTGAATTGGTATTTCTGAACAATTTTTAGAACCAAATCAGTGCCAGATTTGACTGACGCTACTGCTACTTCCCAGAGCAATTTACCAACATTTAACAAACAATGAGACACAAGCAATGTGGTGAAAGCATTGTTATATATATATATATATATATATATATATATATATATATATATATATATATACATATATATATATATTTTATTATTATTCTTTGTGATTAAAAAGCATGTGAATATGACAGTGTACAACTCTGGTTAGGCAGCATCCATGGTTATTTGTGGCTGCTAGCTGCCCTCCAGTCTTTTTCCCTTGCCCACTGGTAGCAATTGAACCCCATGTACACTGGCCTCCAGACTTGTTCCGTTGCCAAATGTAGCCACAGATCCCCATGTACACTGTCTGACCCAACAGCCTTGACCCCTTACCTACTGGTAGCCACAAATCCCCATGGAAAGTGTCTGGGCAAGGGAACAAGGCTGTGGGGGGCTGTCAGTCAGTGTATGTGGGCTGACACACAATGGTGATGTTCAAAATGCTGATACACAAAGGAGAAGTTCAACATGCTGATACGCAAGGGTTATTTTCAAAATGCTGATGCCCCCCATTCGACATGCTGATATACAAGGCTTATTTCTTCCATTCTACATGCTCATACACAAGCTTGATGTCCCCCATTTGACATGCTCATACACAAGGTTCATGACCCCCGTTTGACATGCTCATACACAAGCTTCATGTCTCCCATTCAACATGCTGCTACATAAGCTTCATGTCGCCCATTTTGGCATACATTTTACAATGCACACGATCACTCCCATTAGCATGGGAGCAATCCTGTGTATATTTAATAAAATGCACATAGGGCAGGATTTCTTAATCCTGCACTTTACTCCATTTTTTGTTTATTTTGTTTAAAAGAAAATCAAACATTGTGGGGGGGGCATGTGGACCCCCCAGCATTGATCACCTACCAACAGGATAGGCGATGAATGTGGTGACGAGGAAGGTGATCATGTGATGCCCCCCACGAGCTCTGATTTTCTTTTAAACAAAATAAACAAAAAGACTTGGCACATAGTGCAAGATTAATAGATGCTGCACTATGTGAGTTTTTTAAATATACACACAATCGCACCCATGCTAATTGTAATCATGTGTATTGTAAAATGTATGCCAGAATGAGGGACATGAAAGTGGAACTAACACCGCTAACAAACCTTGTCTTTAATAATTCCCTATCTGGCGACTAGCTGCTTAGTAGCGCTAGTCGCCAGAATTATTACCTCTTCATGAAGAAATTTGAAGTGATCCTCGGCTGACAGGCAGGACGGAGCGCGGACATCTTGCCCTAGTGACGTCCGTGCGCCTGCTCTGTCAGTCCTAGACAGCTATAGGAGGCGTTGCTAGGAGCCATTCAGCTCCGGAAGGGACTGACAGAGCAGGCGCACGGATGTCACTAGGGCAAGATGTCCGCACTCCGTCCTGCCTGTCAGCCGAGGATCACTTCAAATTTCTTCATGAAGAGGTAATAATTCTGGCGACTAGCGCTACTAAGCAGCTAGTCGCCAGATAGGGAATTATTAAAGACAAGGTTTGTTAGCGGTGTTAGTTCCACTTGAAGCTTGTGTATGAGCCTGTTGAATGGGGGACATGAGGCTTGTGTATGAGCATGTTAAATGGGGGACATGAAGCTTGTGTATGAGCATGTCAAATGAGGGACATGATGCTTGTGTATGAGCATGTCAAATGAGGGACATGATGCTTGTGTATGAGCATGTCAAATGAGGGACATGATGCTTGTGTATGAGCATGTCAAATGAGGGACATGATGCTTGTGTATGAGCATGTCAAATGAGGGACATGATGCTTGTGTATGAGCATGTCAAATGAGGGACATGATGCTTGTGTATGAACATGTCGAATGGGGGATACCAAGCTTGTATATGAGCATGTCAAATGGGGACATGATACCAGGGCCGGACTGGCCTGCCGGGATACCGGGAAAAATCCCGGTAGGCCGCCAGCACTGGGCTTCCCAGGGGCCGGCCGAGGGCTTCTTCTATAATTATTCTCTCTCCCCTTGTGCCTCTCTCCCCCATGTACTTCTCTCTTTCTCTCCCCCTTGTGCCTCTCTCTCCCGTACCTCTTTTTCACTTTCCTGCACTGCCGACATCCGGAGCGCAACCACTCCAAACGCGGAGACGCCGCATGGAGCGTGCAGGTATTTTCTTCCTCTGTTCTGAGGTCAGTTTAAAACTGGCGCCCAGACAGAGGAAGAAAACCCCTGCACACTCCATGCGGCGTCTCCGCGTTTGGAGTGGTTGCGCTCCGGATGTCGGCAGTGCAGGAAAGTGAAAAAGAGGTACGGGAGAGAGAGAGATAGGCACAAGGGGGAGAGAAAGAGAGAAGTACATGGGGGAGAGAGGCACAAGGGGAGAGAGAAGTACATGGGGGAGAGAGGCACAAGGGGAGAGAGAAGTACGTGGGGGAGAGAGGCACAAGGGGAGAGAGAAGTACATGGGGGTGAAAGAGGCACAAGGGGAGAGAGTGAAGTACATGGGGGTGAAAGAGGCACAAGGGGTAGAGTGAAGTACATGGGGGTGAAAGAGGCACAAGGGGGAGCGAGAGTGAAGTACATGGGGGTGAAAGAGGCAAAAGGGGGAGAGAGAGAAGTACATGGGGGAGAAAGAGGCAAAAGGGGGAGAGAGAGAGAAGTACATGGGGGAGAAAGAGGCAAAAGGGGGAGAGAGAGAAGTACATGGGGGAGAAAGAGGCAAAAGGGGGAGAGAGAGAAGTACATGGGGGAGAAAGAGGCAAAAGGGGGAGAGAGAGAAGTACATGGGGGAGAGAGGCAAAAGGGGGAGAGAGAGAAGTACATGGGGGAGAGAGGCAAAAGGGGGAGAGAGAAAGAAGTACATGGGGGAGAGAGGCAAAAGGGGGAGAGAGGCAAAAGGGGTGAATCAGGAAAGGGGGAGAGAGGCAAGAGGGAGAGAAAAAGGCAAAACAGGGATGAAGACAAGAGTCAAGGCTGGATTAAGGCAAGAGAGGGATCAAGAGGAGGAGAATGGCGAAAGAAAAATCAAGAGGGGTAAAGAGAGGCAACTTGACAAGAGGAGGAAAGAGGCAGAGGGGGGTCAAGAGTGGGGAAAAAAGAGGCAAATGGAGGGGGGATCATGAGGTGAAATGAGGGGCAATCAAGAGGCAAAAGGAGGGAGGGACCAAGAGGCAAAAGAAGGGGGGATCAGGAGGGGGAGAAAGAGGCAAGAAGGGGAGCGAGGCAAAATGTGGGATCAAGAGTCAAGGAAGGGGTGAAAGGGGGATCAAAAGGAAGAGAAAAAGGCAAAAGGTGGGGGCTAGAGTCAAGAGGGGAGAACGAAGCAAAAGGTGGGAATGAAGAGTGGGAGAAAGAGGGGAATCGAGAGTCAAGAGGTGGTGTGGATCTGTATATCTATATATATATATATATCTATATATATATATATATATATATATATATATATATATATATATATATATAAAAATGTACTCAGCCTAGGGTATCCCCAACAGCAGAGAGGAACAGCTGTTGGGGATACCCTAGGCTGAGTACATTTTTATATTTACCTTTATGGGACGTGCACTGCCATACTATAAAGTGTTATATGATTTATTTTAAATTTCAGTGTGTGCCACTGTCAACCATATATACATATATATATATATATATATATATATATATATATATAAATAAATCTCTATTGTTCTGGTGGCATTCAGATGTCTTTTAAAATGCGTGTTTTCCCCTTTTATAAACAAGAAAAAAATGCCATTATGCTATGGGACTAGTATAATGACGCAATGCTATGGGGCTGGTCAGCAATTTTTTCCAGGGCTGGTTTTTATTCCCAGTCCGGCCCTGCATGATACTTATGTATGAGCATGTTGAATGGGGGACATCAAGCTTGTGAATGAGCATGTCAAATGGGGGACATCAAGCCTTTGTATGAGCATGTTGAATAGGGGACATCAAGCTTGTACATCAGTATATTGAATGGGGGACATTAGCATATCGAACATCGCCCTTGTGTCTCAGCATGTCGAACATCACTCTTATGTATCAGCATGTCAAACAACGCCCTTGTGTATCAGCATGTCGAACATCGCCCCTTGTGTTTCAGCATGTCAAACATCACTCTTGTGTATCAGCATGTTGACGTCACCCTTATGTATCAGCATGTCATACATCGCCCTTGTGTATCAGCATGTCGAACATCACTCTTATGTATCAGCATGTCGACATCACCCATCTGACAGCCTCCCTTCCCCTCAGGCTTGTATCCTTACCCAGGCAGTGTCCATGGGGATTTGTGGTTACCAGTAGGTAATGGAACAAGCCACTGGTGGTCAGACAATGTACATGGGTATCTGTTCCAACCAATGGATAATGGAACAAGTCTGGGGGCCAGACAGTGTACGCTGGAATCTCTGGCTACCAGGGGGCAAGGGAACAAGGCTGGGGAACAGCTGCGAGCCACAGATCCCCATGGACTCTGCCTGATCCCCAGCCTTGTTCCCTTGCCCACTGATAGCCACAGATCCCCATGTACATTTTGGTACACACATGCTTTTCAATCACAAATAATAAGAAAAAAAATATGAGGGGCAACACCATCACCACATTACTAGTATCCCATTGTTCCTTAACTGTTGGTAATTTGCTCTGGGAATTAGCAGTATTGCCAGTCAAATCTGGCACTGATTTGGTTCTAAAAATTGTTCAGAAATACCAAACTTTCTTTCATTCACATGATGTGATGAGGCAAATGCACATTTGTGCATTACTGATGTCAGTTTCACATAAAATGAGAGTGAAGCTAATTGTCTATAAATTCTTGCAAAACAGTATACACCTGGTATAAAGTGGAGTTAGTTCTAAATGTGCCCAAAATCATGATAAAGTTACCCTAAAGCCAATTAATTCATCTTCTTATAACACAAATGGTAACTGTTGTCTCAAGACATACACTAGGAATCAATGAGAAATCAACAGTCTTATACCCCCACATGCCTCAACAGAGGTACACCAAAAACATAATGTAAATCCATTGGATACAGTTTAACAAGAAGCAGTGACATCATAATGAGGTACAGTGTAGCAAGAAACAAGTTACATTTGGCTAGGAGGGTGGATCACTCTAATCAACTGATAAGTGACTTGGACCACACTATCAGCCTACAACAAAGACCGCGAGGAGGGAGAAACGAGCTGTGTCTAAAAGGATTGATGTACTTAAAGAGAGTGTTGTTTCAGTACTGTCAGAGTTGTAGTTCAAGAGTAATTGAATGATAAAGTATCCCCCTCCCGCCCCTTTTACTGATGTAACACTGCTCAGCTCAGAGCAGAAGGGTGGTGTCCAAGTGGATTGCAGAGAGGGACAGTTTCAATTAACATAAGGGAAAAGCCTGAAAAACCTGTAAATGGGGGCAGGGTTTTCATTGTTCTCACAGTAAGAAGATTGTCCCTTGCTCTGAGCTGTCTGGTCTGTGAACCAGATTCCACATCTGAGGGGAGGTGGAAACTTTATCATGCAATTACTCTTTAACTACATCTCTGACAGTAATGAAATAACACTCTCTATGGCTCAAATACTATGAAGATTAATTGGAGCTGCTGTTTTTGTGAAACATTACTATCACTTTAAGAAAGTCCAGCGATTACATTTATTTTTTTCCTTTTGGTGGGCTTACCAAAACCTGGACTAGAATGTATATTTGAAAGTTTTAGCAGCTTCTATTGTTCAAGCATCCCTCCCACAGTTGAAATGTTCATTGTCTTTAGGACATGTCAAAATGCTAGTCAGAGAGTCTGTCTCCATTCTAAATAGTAAAGGAGAAGAAATTAAGCTTGAAGAACAAAGCAAATTAAGGTTAGCCATATTATGACTAAAACTTCATCTTTAATAAATTCATCTTTAATACATTTATGCAGACAATATGCTGCACTATAAGGGTAAAACTGGTGGCACTGCAGAAATTTTAAATGTTTACATGTTTCTTTAGTTTTGCTTATTTAGTTTTTTTGCATACTGCGTACAAAGCATGAAAGCAGGTTAATCCTCTCTCTTTCTCACTCATTTTCTCTCCCGTTTGAGCCCTCCTTTTCTGATCTTCCTTAACCTTTTTGTCTTGCTCTCTGATTCTAACCTCCCTTTCTCTTTCTCATTGTTTTTTACCTTCAGTCCCTCGGTTTCCCTTACGTTATCCTTCTTCTTACAGATATACAAAGACCAAACAATAATGTTATGATATCACCAATAGCTGCTGAAGCAATTGGCAGCAATCCGCTACTCAGTAATAGTTGTAACTATATTGTAACTATATAAATCAATGGGATATCTAAAACTACCAAGTGATACAAGATATCTAATAAAACAAGTGTGGAAAGCTGAGATGCTATCCAGCTGTATCTGAAGCAAAGGTGGGTAGAACAGGTAAGCTGGGTAGGAAATTTTGCGGGAGTAGGGTACTCTTAAAGATGATCCAATATGGATATAAGGGGACAGGAGTACATATAACATAATTGCTGCTTAAAGAAAGAGCTCTTGTTACATGTCTATTATTAGTCAAGATGTGCTTTTACTTGATGCCCATCTGTAATGAACCATATATGAATTTCTATGCTAGCAGTCCCTTCTCCATGAGTCCTCTCTCTTCTGCACCCGGTCCTTCACTTTCTCCACTTATCTCCTCCATATTGCTGGCTCTCTGTATCATTACTTTCCACATGATATCAGCCCAAATAGTTCACTCTTTGCTCAATGCTTTTTGGAGAAACGATATACCTTGTTCTAGAGCTATAGTGTCATGGTAATCAGGAAAAAAAATAAAATAAAACCACCTTTATTTAAAATAACAACAATAATGGTAAGGCCCACACAGAACCCCAGACATATGTAAATTGGGACCCAAGGTCCCTCCGGAGCTGCACACTGTGCTGTGCACTGCTCTACTCAAGATCTCGAGACTAGGGAAGCGGCTCAAGTGGGACAACAGAAGAATGGTAGAATATGTGTAAGTCACCACTTGGTCTGAGAACGGAGGCAACAGAGAGCAAGAGCAAATCAGAGCCAGGAGGCACCGAGACTACAGGTCAGGCAAGCAGGTAGTGTAGGGATCGTGTAGGCAGCCAGAGTCAGAGGTCAGACAAGCTGGGGACTACACAGAGTGAGACTATGCTAAGCAAGTAGGAGCCAGGGCCACTGGTCAAGCAAACCGAGGATCATACACAGAGCGAGTAGTCAGCCAGAGCCACAGGTCAGAACCAATGTGGGTAGTCAGACAAGCCGGGGTCATACACAGAGTGAGCAGTCAGCCAAAGCCACAGGTCAGAACTGATGTGGGTAGTCAGACAAGCTGGGGTCGTACACAGAGCGAGATTCTCAGGCAAACATGGGTCACAACAGAGGGCAAGGAGTAATGAGCAGGAACACCACGTAAGGGCAACGACTCCTAGCCCCAAGGAGGATTATAAAGGAGCAGAATGAGTCGGGGCCCAATCAGGCCACCCAGAATAGACCCATAAACAGGCGTCCGAGCCAATGCCTGTAACAGACATAGTAATGCAGAGGTGGCCGCAAGGATGCCGGCCGACACACCACAGAGGAAGGAAGCACAGGCTAACTAGGCCTCAAAGGTAGATTGTGATA
Organism: Rhinophrynus dorsalis; assembly: GCA_037306005.1. Lineage (NCBI taxonomy): Eukaryota > Metazoa > Chordata > Amphibia > Anura > Rhinophrynidae > Rhinophrynus > Rhinophrynus dorsalis. The sequence continues at coordinate 262,667,825 of CM074721.1, read as the reverse complement.
TATAGGAAGGTGGCACAGATATTTTGGTTTTATATGAATATTAAACTCAGGAAAGATGAAAAGGTTTCTGTCCAGTTGAGATCATTTATTCTCCACCCAATCAGGACTAATTCCTAGGATTTGCCAATGAATGAAGAATCTCCAAACAATCCCTAAATAATCGATAAAACAGGGGTTAATGTGGAATGTGAAAGTAAAGCTCAGTCAAGATATTCACAGTTTAGAAATGTAAGCTATTTGTTACCTACAACAGAGTCACTAGACCCTCCTAAACTACACAACACACTTCATGGGATCCTTTTAACACTTCTGACTTTACATGAGCTTTAATTCACTAATATAACCTCTGAACTTCCCACATTAATAACTAAAGAAACCATGAGTTATGCAATTCAACAAGCATTGTTAATGGTGCTTGCACTTAAAACCCACTGCTAAAATGGCAACTGCTACCCAAGCGAGATCAGTTGGCTTGCCTGGAAACAGCTGCTCAAGTCCAGGGGTGAATTTTCCAGTTAGCAGACACACTAATGGAACCAGGAAAGATGACCTTTGCTATAGCCATTGGGGCTTTTGCCAGGTTAGGCTTAATACGCAATACATTGGATTACACCTTTGACACTCAAAGGGTTAAAGGGATAGTAATACTTTAAATCAACTTGAATGAATATTGTAGTCCTTAAAAATACAAATTAAATGAGCCCAGCAACATCTCTCAAACCTGTATGGTTTGAGAGATAGCCGCTTTCAGTGTTCCCACTCCCCTGACATCAGCGTTCTATCTGACTGCAAGGGAATCCTTTCTCTGAACAAGTGGCTGCTCTGCAGCAGAGCTGAGATAGCGTTATAGAAACAGAAATCCTTAACTGAAATGGCCTTCTACATGTGTCCTTCAGTGAATGATTCCTGTTTCTATAATGCAATATCGGCTCTGCTGCAGAGCCTCCGTCGGTCCCGGGACAGGAGTCCCCTGCAGTCAGATAGAACGCTGACGTCAGTGGAGTGGGAACTTTGAAAGCAGATATCACTCAAACCATATAGGTTTGAGAGATGCTGCTGGGCTCATTTAATTTGTATTTTTAAATGGATAGTAATACTTAAAGGAGCAGCAAATTTAAAAAATGACTTACATTATTTAACCCCTTAAGGACCAGCGCGATCCCGTGCGGCCGGCACTTGCGCACCACGGGGCATTTTTTTTTTTATTATCTCTTCCGGTTCAGGGCTTCCGGAGTGGTGTGCAGCCGTGCCGGGAGCCCTGAACTCCATTCCGTGCCAGGACCATCATTGGTCCTTAAGTGCCGGACCGCCGTGATGGTCCTGGCACGACAATGGTCCTTAAGGGGTTAAGTAGATTAAATGTTGGTATATTCAGTGGTGTCTTCTGTTTTTCTGAGAAATTTTTGTTTAAGGAGTAATTCTCTTAATAAATGTACCGTAAAATCTCAGGTATAATACGCACCTGTGTATAATACGCAGGTGCATATTATACCAACGATTTTGGGGGAAAACAAGAGTGCCTATGTATAATACGCACCCTTGGTTTCCCCCATTGCTAAAAAATTATAAAGGCTGGCCGATCCCTTCCCTCCCTCCCCCGGGCCAAACCCGCTCTCAAAAGAAGCCTTACTAGCTTGAAGTTTAACTTGAAGTCCGCATCTTCTTCTGCGGATAAGGCAAAATAAAGCGTTATGCACAGCTTCCCTGCGGGGCTGCATGCTTCCCTTTGCCGCCCGCTTCCATCAATGGGCTTGCAGGACCTTCCGCCTACAGCCAATGATAATGCCCTGATACACAGGGCATTACCATTGGCTGTAGGTGGAAGGTCCTGCAAGCCCATTGATGGAAGCGGGCGGCAAAGGGAAGCGTGCCGCCCTCAGGGAAGCTGTGTTTTTCCTCATTTTTTTATGTCTGTCTTCTTTCCAGTCTCCCTATTCTTATGGCTTGTTTTCTTGCTTGTTGTCTTAGCCGCATAGTTTTGTGCAGCTGTTATGTACCTGGACCATGCGCTTGTTAATCCGCGTACTAAGGCTGGTGGATAAGTTTGCTCCTTAAGGTAAGGTTTCTCCCTTGTTAAAAAGAGTGATAGTGGGCTTACAGTTCTCATCCTGTCTTTTCAGACCTTCTACAGCTTCAGAAGTGGATGCCAATTCCCCATGTCCCAAAAGGCCATGCAACACCTGAGACAGCTATGCCATGGAAGGCAAGAAAGTTTGTCAGGAATGCTGACAAGAAATGATTGGGTCACTCCCATCTACATCCTCACTGGACCTCTCCAAGTTAATTAAGCAGACTGTGGTTCAGTGTCTGCAAGACACCACTCATTCAAGAAAAAGATCTAGAGGCCCAGAGCCAGAGGATGCTTTGTCTTTCTCAGAAGATTCTGATGAAGGTGTCAGTAATCCCAGAAGTCATACCTTATCGTCAGACAACGAAGAGGAGGCTGAAGATTTGACAGGCTTTAATGTCTCACTTGTGGATACCTTGATAAAAGCTGTTAGGCAAGTCCTGGATGTACAGGAAGTCCTTGAGGAAACATCTAAAGACAAGCTTTTTTCCTCTTTAAAAAAGAAGACAGCAACTTTCCCCTTGCACAACATCATTAAGGACATAATTCTTTTAGAATGGAAGAAAGGGGATAAAAGGTTTAAACCATCTTTGAGATATACTCGTATGTACCCTTTCATGGAGAAAGACTGTGTCCTTTGGGACACCCCACCAAAACATTAGGTGCTGCTTCTAAGCCTGCTTGGCACTTATGCCAATCTCAAGGTCCATGAAGTTATGGATTGAGAATGTGGAGCAAACCATTTCCAGAGGTGAGAGAAAGCCCACTATCATTGACTCCCTTACAGAGTTGAAACTGGCCATAGAATTTATTGTAGACTCCTCTGTGGATCTTGTAAGACTGCAGTCAAGAGCCATGTCCTTGGCTGTGACAGCTAGAAGGGCAATTTGTCTTAAGCCCTGGAGTGCGGATATCATCTCCAAAAATAATCTCTGTTCTCTTCCCTTCACAGGGCAAATGTTGTTCCATGACAAATTAGGTGAAATTATTAAAAAAGGCCTCAGGAGGAAAGAGAGTATTCCTCCCACAGGACACAAGTGGAAGAAGAGCACAATTTTCGTTTGGAAAATCACAGTAGGAGAGACTGAGGGAGTTTTGTTCCTTTTGTTCAACAAAGGATCCAGCTAAAGGCCAGATGTAGGAGGGAGGTCAGTCAGGATTTTTTTGTGGCTCAGGCTCCAAGATCGCAGGTCCATCTAAGCCCACAGGAAAATTCTGATGGTCTCCTGGTCCAGGCCTTTATTTTAGGAGGACATCTCAGGTTCTTTTGGGAAGCCTGGGCCACTGTTATACCAGATCTCTGGGCAGTGAATATCGCCTCGACAAGCTATGCACTAGAGTTGCACAACATATCGGAAAGGCACTTTTTCAGAGAATCATCGGCTCCAGCGGATCATCTAAAGAAAAGGGCTTTAAAAGATTTCATCTTGAAACTCTCCCAAAAAAAGGTGTTATTGTAAGAGTTCCGCCTCAAGAAAAATTCAAGGGAATATATTCCATTCCTCTTTTGTCCAAAAACAATCAGGCTATCTTCGCCTAGTCCTGGATTTAAAACAAGTCAACAGGTTTCTCACAGACAAATCGTTCAAATTGGAGTCTCTCCAAACCACTATCGGTACCCTGGATCTGCAGAATGCCTACTTACTTGTCCCAGTTCTTCATGTCCAACAATTCCTCAGATGGTCCATGAACAGTCATCATGTTCAGTTTACGTGCCTTCCTTTTGGCCTAGCAACTGCCCAAGAATTTTTTCAAAACTTCTTCTGCCACTCATTGCAGAACTCAGGAAGAGAGAAATTCACATTTTTCATTATCTCAACAACATTCTTCTCCTGAATCAAGACAAAGAGAAACTGTTACTACATTTACAGTGGACAATAACATTCTTGTCTCTCTTAGGATGACTCTTGAACAGGGACAAGAGCCTATTAATTCCTGTCCAATCACTAGTGTTCCTTGGCACTCACTTCAAAATGCTGGAAGAGTCACTCTTCTGCATCAAAAGCTCACTCATCTCTTTGACCTGATTATCAAATTCAGATTCTCCAGGGTCCACACAGCAAGAGATTGCATGAGAATCCTGGGACTAATGTCATCAACCATTCCAGTCGTAAAGTGGTCCAGATGGCATATGAGACCTCTGCAACATGCCCTTTTAAATCAGTGAAACCAATACTTCGGTTACCTAGACCAACAGGTTTGTCTATCAGAAGCGACTCTAGCCTCCCTTTACTGGTGGCAATCCAGCACATATTTGGATCAAGGAAGACCGTTAGTAGAACCCCAGTGGAACATTCTGACCACGGACGCCAGCAGCCAAGGTTGGGGAGCTATATTACAAGGAAAAACAGCGCAAGGTCTGTGGTCCTCTCCTTGCTCAGAAATTCCCTCAAACATCTTAGAACTAAGGGTTCTGGCAGAAGGCATTCGTTATTTTTCAGATCAGTTGATAGGCAGATCTCTAAAAGTTCAAGTAGGCAACAGATCTGCGTCAGTATATATAAAATATCAAGGTGGGACAAGGAGCAATCAACTCTGATCAAGGTAAATCCCATTTTGGACTGGGCTATCAAGAATCTGGAGAATATAACTGCAGTTTATATCCCGGGTCCCCAGAACTCTCAGGCGGACTTTCTCGGCAGGTCAACTTTAGACCCGGGTTCCTAAGCCTTGAGCTCAAAGATATTTGGTCAGATCTTTTAGAATTGGGGGACTCCAACAGTGGATCTTATGGCCTCCTCAACAATCAGGAAATTTAAGAGGTTTTACTCAAGGAATTTTCATCCAAGGCCCTGGGGACAGATGCTGTCTCGCACAGCTGGGCCAAAGAGATAGTGTATGTCTTCCCTCTATTCCCATTGATTCACAGAGTCCTCAGGAAAATATAGACCAACAAAGTCCAGTCAATTGCTATTCTTCCCTGCTGGCCCAGGAGACCCTGGTTCCCCCTCTTACAGTTTTTGGCTGTGGAGGATCCATGGATACTCCCCATGGTCCCAGACCTACTGTCCCAAGATCCAGTTCTTCATCCAGATATACCAGCACTGCATCTAGCGGTATGGAAATTGAGAGGAAGAGGTTAGAAAACATGGGGCTCAGCCAAGAGACAGTTTCTTTGCTTCTCAAAGCTGGAGAGCCTTCTACTTCTAACGCCTACTATCAGATTTGAGCAATCTTCTCCCAATGGTTAACACAGCACAATATCCTTCTGGAGAACTTAATGGTTCCTTAGTTGTTAAGTTTTCTGACTGACTGCTTCAATAAGGTCTTAGCTGCAGTTCCCTTAAAGTTTAGGCCTCAGCTTTTGCCACACTTTCTGGAGTCAGATGGGCATCCTTAGACCCAGTATCCATATTCTTTAAATCAGCTATCCGGATCAGACCCCCTATAAGGAATCTTGCTCCAGCATGGAACTTGCCTGGAACCTCTGGAACCCATATACTTGGGATTTTTAACTATAAAACTTACATTCTTGATTATAGTTGTCTCTGCTAGAAGAGTATCGGAGAGCCAGGCTCTTTCTATAGAAGAACCTTTCCTCAGATTCCTTCAGGGACAGCTAATCTTAAGACCAGTGCCAGAGTTCATTCGGAAAGTGGTCATCAACTTTTATATTTCCCAGAATATTGTTCTACCTGCCTTTGATCCAGCTGGGGAGGATCTGGATCTGTCCAGGGGAACGTATTTAGATCTAATCCGTTGTGTTAGGATCAACCTAGAATGGACAACTTCCTTCAGATCTTCCTCAAGACTCTTCAATGTCCCTGCTGGATTCAGGAAAGGGCAAGCAGCCTCCAAGTCCTCCATCAGTAGATGGATTGTGTCTACCATTGTAAGGGCCTATCAAGCCAAAAAACTTCCAGTTCCCCATAATATCACAGAGCATTCAGCTAGGGTGATATCCACCTCCTGGGCAGCCGAAGCTGAAGTACCATTAATGGACATATTTCGGGCAGCAACCTGGATATCAGCAAGAACCTTGATCAAGCATTACAAATTGGATGTCCAATCCGAAGGATCTGCAGCATTTGCTAATGGCGTCCTCAATTCTTGGTCTTTGTAATTAATATTATTAAATTATCTTTTTGCAGCAACTTTTTGAGTCATGGTAATTCTTGTTGTTCTCCCTCCCTACTTTTATCACTGCTTGGGTACTACCAGTTGGTGAATCGCTGCCATGAATGGCCAGGAAAAAGGAAAATTATTTCAACTTACCGTTATTTTCTTTTCCTGGTCGTTTCCCATGGCAGCGAACACCAAATACTTTCCACCCTCTTTTCCTTGCTTTGAAACTCAGACATCTGGGTAAGATTAGGAGTGTGCTTTATATTTTTTGGTTTCCTGTCCTGGAGAGTGAAAGGAGACTTAAGCTGTTGGTGAATGCTGCCATGGGAAATGGCCAGGAAAAGAAAATAACTGTAAGTTGAAATAATTTTCCATTTTACTAGATATATGCCTATAATTCTCCTCTGTAAACCACCTGCGCCAAGCAGATAGTGTGCCAGTGTATATGAGCTCTGCTGCTCTTTATTTCTCACCATGTACTAACAAAGCACACATAACATCTGCAATAAATCCCTTCCTTTTTCCTGTGTGTTGATATTTGGCCTTTTTTTTAGCATTAAAGATTTAACACTGGTCTAGTGTGGGGGCGCCAGTATTTACCAAAACAGTTGTACATACCTAGAAGTGCAAGATTATGGTTTTTAAATTAACATATATGCACAGAAAATTCACTGTGCATGCAGATTTGTCCTCAGTGTTATTGTTATATATAGAAACTAGTGTAAAAGTCCGTGTACACGGGCCAAGGTCTGTGCAATGTTAGGCGGCCGCTACCTCACTGATACATGAGATGCAGTCTTGCTTCGCCTTACTCACGCGATGCAATCATGCGCAGTAGAGACTGCCCAAACGCGCACAGTCTCTACTACGCATGACGGCTTCTGACAAACAACCTAGAAAATTATTATATAGGATAGATGGCTATTAATTCATGAATAACCTGGAGTTAAATAACATATCTCCCAACATTTCAAATTGCCAAAGAGGGACACTTGTGCTTTAGGGGGTGTTGCTGGGGGGCGTGGCTGGGGGTGGGGGCATTACTGGGAATTTTTAGGCTATTTCATGACCTATTGACACCTCCTTGTGTAACCTAATAAATGACTTATAACAAAACCAAAGTATTGTATTTACACATACTAATTTATAAACATAGATACTGACATTTAAACAAACAATAATGTGAGTTTTATTGCTGTAGAGTAACATTATACACTTATATACACACCGCACAATCTGGTCTCCTAAAAAGGAGGGACATCATGGTGGAAAAGAGGGACAGAGGGATTTGGGTCTAAAAGAGGGACTGTCCCTCCTAAAGAGGGACACTTGGGAGGTATGAAATAATCATCATCATAAACAAAAGGTTTCTGATAGGGTTAAAGAATAAAAAAACAGCTTTACCAATAAGAGGAATATAAATGGTACCTTGGTAGAAATGGCTTTGAACAATTTAAACATTGGGAGACATTTTGTGCATGGCACCAGAATGGTGAAATAATGGTTTGTATGAGTAATAAATGGTTTAAATGTAAGGTGACATATTGCAATTGACTAATAGCTCTGAATGGATTACAGTTTTTAAATACTGTATAGGTATTCATTGATGGACAGTTATTGTGACATGGAGCAGCACGGGTTAAGTCATTAGCAGCATGTGAAGAAGGAACCTGAATCAGTTAAATAAGGTACAGCATAACTGCCTGGGCAATAGAAAGGTTAAAATATGACCAGGTTTAGTTAATAGAACCCGAAGGGTTAATTTAGAGACAGCTGATAGACTATATTAGGGAAGGCATAATAGAAGAAAATACTGTACAATACAACATTATACACTGTATATATTGTGAAGGGGGCTAGATAATTCATTTTCTGAGGAAATTACCTAGCAGGGTTAATTAAGGGAAAAAGAGGAAAAGCAGTGTGGAAGAAGAATCAAGGGGATGCCAATATTATTTGACCCTATAGATACCACAGAGCTGAAAAACTTGTAAAATCACTGCACATCCTCTCTAGGCTCTAGCATTTAAATGTTTACATTTGTAAGAAGAAATATTGTGGTTAAATGATAAAAAGTGGTCAGTAAAAAGCTTCAAAACATTGTAACTTTATTTGGATTGGCATTGTGAGGGTTAAAGTTCTTAATACTACAGTGTTTGCTCTCACATGTAAACGTATTCTTTACCCTGGGAAGCAACTCCCTCTTGTCTTTCTGAATTAGGACCCTGCAACTCAGCCCTCTCTTGCACAGCACAAGACCACGCCCATAAGGTTGCCTGGATACAGAATGTGTCAGGGCACTGACTTTGGCTCTACACAGGTTTAATTGTCCGAGCAAGGATGGGAAAGGTGTTTATAAGATGACTCCTGGTGCTGCAGCAGGTAGGCGAGGAGCTGCCTGACGTGCCCTCAATGAGACAAGTGAGGGGTTGTTGCTGTTGCTGGGAGAGTCTGTGCTGCTGCGACAGGACGAAGCCAGCAGCTCAAGGAGCCTCACTGCGCATGCGCCGTCCGAGCCACTGACTATATTCTCAGGAAGGTACCCAAGGAAAAAAAATCAGCATTTTATAGAAAGAAGAGGCTCCACCGAAAAAAATACTCTTGACAGGGTATTTGGCACCAACAGGTAGGACAATTTATTCTTACTTTATTTACCTTATATATGTCTATAAATAAATGTGTGTGTGACTGTGCATCCCTATGTTCACTAGCTGGTTATTTGGCATAATCACACTTAGGGGTTTGGCAATAAACTGCATTATGGAAGCACACAAAAGACAATGCATCTACAGCAAGCTCTGCATATTACAAGCATTAGCCTGGACTGTAGCATCCAGATCTAGGAGAAAAGGGCTGCATTCCTCTGATAATGGGAAAACACTAACAAAGGGGCATTTTCCAGACATGTCCAATCACACATCTACAGATATGTATGTCTATATATATCTCTATGTGGTTTGTGTTTTATATATGTTTGTGTAGGTGTATGTATATATATATATATATATATATATATATATATATATATATATATATATTTATTTATTTATTTTATGGGTGTGTGTGGATGTTTGTTTATTTTGTGTCAGATGCTAAAAAAACCCTATAGAATAAAGACTGATTTTCCTTATCCTCTGAGAATAAAAAGTGGCATAGTAACAGTTGCAATGATTTGTATGAATAATGGAAACCTAATTCCTGATGCTGTCGGCTGTAATGGAACAGTTCAGCTGAGATGTATTACAGTATCTTTATTCTGCATGAAAATGTTGAATTGCAGCACCAGTAATGGACAGAGGGAATCAGGGAGGGCTAATATCGAGATAACATTTTCCAGAGCAAAAAAAACCCATCACCACCATAAAACGGTTCCTAATGTATTGGAGCGGTTTCATTCTAAGGGTGTGTTTCCTTTTACAATATTTACATAACATAGCTCATTATAGATTAAATGGGGTTGCCTAGATGTAGAAGTGCAGTACCCACAGTATGTGTGCATCTGTGGGGGTGGATGGGATTGTGATTGCTGCTTAATGTACATAGACCATCCGTGAATTAATCCTGTGCAATGCTGCCTTGGATTAAAATCCTTTCTACAAGATTTATATGGGTGTGATCCATATTAACCCTTTGAGTGCCAGAGGGGCACACTTTGCAGTGCGTTGGGTACCCCTCTGGCACTCAAAGGGTTAACACAAGCAGCTATCACTGCACAATAGCAAATGTGAATCCCTTTATATATATGAATCATAGACAAGTGTGTGCGTGTGTGTGTGTGTATATATACATATATATATATTATATACACACACAGGCACACTAAACACTATATGTTACAAACTACACTGGCAATCAAAGGGTTAAAATCCAAGTATAGTATTGGCATTTTAAAACGTTTGCTATGAAATAAATTGTGTTTAAATGCAAAGACAAATTCTAGTACTATAATGTGCCTCCCTTTGCTGTTTTCTGTATACCGTTCTTATATTTGAACTGCCTCACATCAATGGGCCTTAGGTTTAAAATAAGACTGGAGCAAATCTTGGGCAAACCAACTGCAACATAGTGGTCACATTTTCAAATTCCCATTGCTTTGCAGTGCACTTATCTTGCATTCAAGGGGTTCAAAAACCCATTTCACTCAATTAGAACTTTTTATTTTTTTTCCTATAGCACAGTTGGTATGCTCCAGAATAGCTTTGCTTTGCCTTCATACATAAGGCCCAATATTACTTGCTAACTTAAAACTGATAGCTTCATTTTTTTCAGATATCTTGACAGCATGACACATCAAGAGACGGACAGAACAAGATGCGTGCCTAGACCCCAGCTCAGTTGTTTTTGTGGATTATAGTTGCAGTAAAATGTATGGATCTATTTCGTGCTTGCCCTTGTATATAGACCATGAGACTTGACTGAAGCAATATATATATCATCCATCTATGGCGAACGATAGCCATGCAGCTGACAACATTCTGCAAAATGTCTCTCCTTTAACAGCATTTTTAAAACTGACTTCCTTGGGCTTTATAATAGGAGTCAGTGTGGTGGGCAACCTTCTAATCTCCATATTGCTAGTGAAAGATAAGACCTTACACAGAGCTCCTTACTACTTCCTACTGGATCTTTGCTGCTCAGATATCCTCAGATCTGCTATTTGTTTCCCATTTGTATTCACCTCAGTAAAGAATGGGTCTACATGGACTTATGGGGCTCTTACTTGCAAAGTGATTGCTTTTCTTGGGGTGTTGTCCTGTTTTCACACTGCTTTCATGCTGTTCTGTATAAGTGTCACCAGATACTTAGCTATAGCGCACCATCGTTTTTATACAAAAAGATTGACCTTTTGGACTTGCTTAGCAGTCATTTGTATGGTGTGGACCTTATCTGTAGCTATGGCATTTCCACCAGTCCTAGATGTTGGCACCTATTCCTTCATTAGGGAGGAAGACCAATGCACATTTCAGCATCGCTCCTTCAGGGCCAATGATTCCTTGGGATTTATGTTACTTCTTGCCCTCATTCTTCTAGCCACACAGCTTGTCTACCTCAAGCTGATATTTTTTGTTCATGATCGCAGGAAAATGAAGCCAGTCCAGTTTGTAGCAGCTGTAAGCCAGAACTGGACTTTCCATGGTCCTGGAGCCAGCGGTCAAGCAGCTGCTAACTGGCTAGCTGGGTTTGGAAGAGGTCCCACACCACCCACCTTATTAGGAATAAGGCAAAATGCAAACACCACTGGCAGGAGACGGCTCCTGGTGTTAGATGAATTCAAAATGGAGAAAAGAATCAGTAGAATGTTCTATATTATGACATTCTTATTTCTAACCTTGTGGGGTCCCTATTTGGTTGCTTGTTACTGGAGAGTTTTTGCGAGAGGTCCTGTTGTACCAGGAGGATTTCTAACAGCAGCTGTCTGGATGAGCTTTGCCCAAGCTGGAATCAATCCTTTTGTCTGCATTTTCTCAAACAGGGAGCTGAGGCGCTGTTTCAGTACAACCCTTCTTTACTGCAGAAAATCCAGGTTACCAAGGGAACCTTACTGTGTTATATGAGGGAGCATCTGCAAAATCTTTAGCCTTGTGAAACACTACCCTTCTCTTCTAAGCAATTGTGGCCTGTAGCCATGTCTTGAGAAGAAGGTCAAAAATGGAACGTCAGCAGTATTGTGCACACTTTGCAATAGCGCACCTGTAATCCTATTTTAACCTAAAATGTTCCTGCTGGCCACAGGGAAGGTTTGTAATTGGAAACAAAGGACTGAACCATGGCTCTAATTTTGTTTCTGTGGTTGAAAGCTAGATCTTGAAAATGACAGGTGCTAGGAATCAATGCTGAATGCTGTGTATATCACCACATAAAAACAAAAGCAGCCAGAAAGGTTAGCATTGGACATTTTAATGAATTGAATTGAGGTAAATGTGTTAATAAACATGCTTTTAAGAGTTTGAAGACTCTTTGAATATTTAATACCATTTTGGTTTTCTTTTGCAAAGATTGACAAATGAAAATTTAAAGTACTGTAACTGATAAAGGATGTGCCATGCATTATTGGATTCTTACTAAGAGGTTTCTTTGCCTTGTAAGTAAATCTTGGGGAGCATTCCAAAGCAGTATTTTTTTGTTAAAATTATATTCTACTTTTTCAAGTATTCTTTCTATAAAACAATGGTTTTCTTTAACAGTGAAACTCGCATATAAATGTACTCTGTGTTTTTTTTTTATTTGGCAAATATTGATTTAATCTTGTTTTAAAGAAAACCTAGATATCAGTCTGTCTGGCAACATTATATTTAATTTATGATAATAATTCCCCTTGGATGTCAGAGATGAATTAACAGATTGTGTTGAGTACTGCTCTGGCAAACAAGCAGCTAAAGAATCAACTTGTGAAGCACTAATACTATAGCCGAATAAATACATGTTGCCTTAATGGGTTATCTAGTATCTTCCATTTTGTGTAACCCCCTTGAGGCCCAGAGGGGTGAGCAACGCATTGCGGAGTAATGCGTTGCACACCCCTCTGGTCCTCAAGAGGTTAATCTTGGATTCAAATTTAATTCAGTCATTAAGTAGGTTCAGTCATATGGGAGTGCATGAAGGATCACTTAATCCACCCCTTTCCTTTGGCTCCCATTGTTCCCCAAATCAGTATGCACATTGCTAGGATCAGACCAGCTTTCCAGATGTGCTGTTCATTCTGGTTCATTCTAAGAAACACAGGCAGTTGAATATGTTTATATTTTAAGTCAGCTGTCATGGGTAGACCGGAGCCTTAGTATTATATTTTGCACAATTTGTGAAGCATCTATTCTACTGAAGGCACAGTCTTATTTATACTTTCTGCACATTTTATGGTGTATTGGTTGTTTTAAATTATTTCATTTATTTTCTTCTTGTGAAAACAATATAATTTTTAGTATTTTAGAATAACATTAGAGTCTGTGAGTCTTTCATTCTTTAAGATACAGATGTGTGTGAAATTTCAATATAAAGTTGCATTTGCCAAAATTTTTCCTGTGTAGCTTGTTAATTTTCCTGGAATAAAATTTTACATTTTTCCAGTTATGCAACTAACCTTTTTTTCTATTTTGTCTAGTGATCTGGAATGAACTAGCGAGAATGTGAATATGGATTTTCCTTTTTAACAATTATTGTGTTCCAAAACTGTAGATGCATGAATGATGGACAACACATACACTTATTTTTCTATTTACAATTTACAGAAGAATTGTAGGGATCCACAATGAATATTTTATACTAGTTGAACGTGCTGGTGGATCTTAAAATGCACACATCTCATAATGAGGATGATATGCTAAGAAGATCTAGGGGAAATGCACTAACGTGTGATAAAGAGGTGATAACTTTTCTGCAGGTCCTATGTTATTCTATGGAGTCTATGCACTAAGCTCTCTCGTCAGCTTTAGGGATCTTAAGTGCATAACATTGGAACTGGAGCGTTTATCACACTGGAGAACTTATCTCTGCTTTATCACTACTTTATCACACCTTAGCACATCTCCCCCCCAGAGTAATTATAGGGTTAAGCTACATCACCATGTGGTACAAATAAATTCTCCATATTCTCATTGATTTCAATTGGGCTTTTCATTTTTTTGAATATGGTGCAGACATCTTCAGGGGTTAACCCTCTGAGTGCCAGAGAGGTATCCAACTCATTCTAACACAATGCTTTGGATACCCCTATGGTGCTGTTGGTTCGCCCCAGAATTAATCCAGTTCCTTTTAATTCATCAGCCTCATAGATTATTACTGAGACTGATGTACTAGAGACGAGTGGTCCAGTTATTGGGCAATCCAACTGCAGCATTAATTTAAATGAGGTTTTTTTAACCCCTTGAGTTCCAGCTAGTTCTCCAACGCATTGCTTTACATTGAAATCATTGGAAATGTTAGATTCTACCCTATGGTGCAGTTGGTTTGCTGTAGAATGGCTCTGTTTGAGCTTATTGAAACAAAAAAAAACGTAGGGCCTTATGAAATGTAATGGCCGTTGACGTGCTGGGACCATCACCGGTCAATTTACATTACGGACCAATGAGGGTCCTAGCACGTTATGGAATTCTGGGATGGCAGCACAGCTGCAGGCCACTCTGACATCTTTGCAACCCCCCCAACCCCCCCCCCCAAAAAAAAAAAACTATGGTCCTTAATGGCCATCCCCCCTAGATCAGGCAGTCTTTAAGGGGTTAAGCCCCTAACCAGTTGCGTGCCAGAATTGCAATGCATTGGACACCTCTCTGGTTCTCACATGGTTAAACGCTATGGAGGACTCCAGTGCATTGCTTTACATTGAAATCATTGGGACTTTTCGATTCTCCCCTATGATGCAGTTGGTTTGCTTCAGCATTGCTCCATTTTAGCTTATTGAAAAAGCTCTTTTGGGCCTTATGCAATTTAACCTATTAAATGCAAGGGAGGTATTCATCGTGTTTTTATGCAATGTGTTAGAGACCTCTCTAGCACTGAAGGGATTAAAAGCTGCATTTAAATTATTGGGAATTTGTGTAATTTTTTTTTATTCCCTATGGTCCATTTGGTTTACACCATGTTTTTTGTACATTGTCCTTCCTTGTTATACTGATCAGTGTATATGAGTTGGATGGTTCACTATACAAATGTCGCCCTCTAGTTCATAACCATCAAAATGGTGCATTAGAAATGTTGCCTGGATCAAAAGGGCGAGATCAGAATATTGCCCTAATCAAAAGAGTGATATTCTGATATCTTACTTTTACAGGTTGCCAAATAGAGGGCGACATTGATGTTTCACTGAATCAAAGTTTTTGAGCGTTGCGCCACAATGTTCCAGTGAATCATAAATTGTATGAGCGCTGCACCGGGCTCTCTCTCCGTTCACAGTGAGTAGGACAAGAGCTGGGACTTTCCGTGGCTGCTGTGCTTCACCCTGTCATTCTGAATGCAGAGAAGGGGAGAGAAAGCCCGGCACAGCACTCAAAAACTTTATGATTCACTGGGACTTCCAGTGGCTGCTCAGCTCTGCTCTGTCATTCTGCAGGCATGGAAGTGGAGAGAGAGCCCGGAGAAGCGCTCAAATACTTTATGATTCAGTGGAAAATCGGTGTCGCCCTCTATTTGTCTACTTTAAAAGTGCTCTTTTGATTAGGGCTATCTCCCTTTTGATCCAGGCGACATTTCTAATGCTCTATTTGGATGGTCGTCCACTAGAGGGCGACATTACAATAGGATACCGAGTTGGATCATGTGATAAAGGAAAATCTAACTTCTTCAGTTACATGAGGTAGAAGGTTACCAGTGAGCTTACCAAACACCTATTTTGCTTGCTAATTATTTAATTCCTTAATGATGTGTGTGTAGTATTATTGGACTATAAGCAAAAAAAAGGTAATGAATACAAATCCAACTGATTTCTTTCTTATTCATACTAAGGTTGATGTAATAAAAAAACTGGACTAAGTTTGGGGCAAACCAACTGCACCATAGAGGCTAAATAAATATTCCCATTGATATTAATTGAGGAGTTTAACCCCTTCAATTCTAGAGGCCTCTCTAGTATTCCAGGTGTTAAAAGCGATAATTATCTGTCGATTTACTCAAAATGAAAGGCACTCCACAAATTACAATAGAAGTATTTTGAGTACCTAGTCTTTGGAGGGCCACGTTTTTGTGGTATTTTAATATGAAGAAATGTCCCAGGGATGTAACTAGAACCTATTGGCTCTGGGGCCGATAGGCTTCCTTGAGTGCCAGGCCCTGTTAGATTTGTACCCACTGCACCTCTGTAGTTACTCTCATGGCTTGTACACTGTGAAAATAGAAGGGTGTAAGTATCTAAGGGCCGTATGTTCAAAAGAAAAGTGGAGGAATTCTGGGGTAAACAATTTGTTCTATAGGGAGAGCTAAACATTCCAAACATTTTCATTGATTAAATGGGGATTTTAACCCCTTGAATTCTAAAGTGGTCTCCAGCGCATTGTGAAGCAATGAATTGCAAATAATTTTTAGTTCTCCCCTATAGTACGAATGTTTTGCAGCAGAACTCCCCCACTTTTCATTTGAACATATCTGCCTAACAAAAAGCAAACATACAAGACAAATTAACTGCACACCAGCATACCGCTGAAAGGTTTGCACGTATACAGCCTTATTCAGGAAGCTAATATGATGCATTTATGGAGCAAACCAACTACACCATAGAAGCTTCCAAAAGACTGTTGCATTTAACTGGGCTTTTAAGCTCTTGAATGAAAGAGAAGTCTCTAGCACATTACTTTTTAATGCGTCTAACATTCAAAAGAGTTAAAAGCTCAATTTAAGACAGTGGGAATTGTTATCTGTCTCCTGCGGTGCAGTTACTTTGCTATGATACATAAGGGTCATAGGGCCTAATTCAGCAAGCTAAAGTGGTACTGCTGTAGGCCAAACCATCTACACCATAAGGGGCAAAAGAAAAATACCTTTAATTGCAATGACAATTTTAACTACTTGAATGCTTCAGAATGTGTTTGAGACCTCGCTAGCATTTAAAGCTTTTAAAATCCCATTTAAATCGGTGTAAATTTTTGGAATTTTCATTGTCCCATTTAACAGTTTGTTTCCTACAGAATTGCACCACTTTAACTTGTTATTTAGGCTCATAATTCTCAGCACAAAAGGAATAGCACAGAAGGCCAAAAGGCCCCTAACACTTTGGGGTAACTGGTCCTTGGTCGTGGGATGACTGGCAGAGCAGACACCCTGTGATCAGGGGCCAGTTAACCCAAAATGTTGGTTGTCTTTTGGATTTTTCGTCCTTCTGTGCTATGCCTTTTTTTGCTGAGACTTATGTAAATAACTGATACTGTATGCAATATGCTTGTGCACTGATGTTATGAATACTTATCCATTATGAATTGTTTTTCTGCTGTAAGTTATACTGCAGTAGAATTATTTTTTTAACTGTTCTTGGTGTGCAGTCAATTTTTAATGTTTATGTAGCTACTGTGGTGTATTTGGTTTGCTCCAGAGTTACTCCTGGGAGTTATGCAGTTATGAAGAGATGATGAAGAGTAGATCTTTTCTGTGATACGTTTCCAGTGTCTGTGTTATTCTATAAAGGCTATGCGCTATCATATCTCTAACTTGAGCGACCACAGATTCCATAGAATGATATAGGCATTGTAGAAATTCTCACACTGAAGAAATTAACTTCTCTTTATCACACCTTAGTATATCTCAATCCAGTTAATCAGTAACATTGGGGGAAATAAATGAAAAGTGTTCTAGACTGAAATAGTATTATGATTGTTAATATGTCTCTATTATATGTAAAGTGTGGTGCTATTTATAAAAGAACTATGGAAGCTTTATAATTATGGCGTTAATCAAAACACACCTTCCTTACATTGCTAGGTTTCACTTAATTCTAATGCTTGCTTTCCATTAAGAACAGTTAGTACCTGGAGTTAGAATTTGAAAATTCTGTCGCAAAATTGTCACAATTTGTGAAATTATTTATACATTTGTTGTGCAAGAATTCCCTACGAGACCAGTACCATTTCCTCAGAAATTGAACTAGGTTCTATTAACCCCTTAACGACCCACGCCGTACATGTACGTCATGAGGTTGTGGTCCCTAAAGGACCAAGGACGTACATGTACGTCATGGAAATCCAGGCTCCATGAGCGGCTGCACGCCGTTCGGGGAGTCCGGAATCAGATTCTAAAAAAAAAAAAAATGCCCCGTGGTCCTTAAGTGACCTCCGCGTGCGTGCGCGGCCGGTCCTTAAGGGGTTAATTCTTCCAAAACTTTCACTGTTTTTTTTTATAAATGCCATCATTAATTTGTGGAACAATTTAAGGACATATTTCACTGTACTCCAGTTTCATAAAAATCCCTCATAGTAACCTATTTGCGGAGGCTGAAGTCAATCAGGTTCAACACATGCAATGTCATCTTTCATCTTAGACAATCAGCCTCTATATGTTGTGCTTTATTTTCTTCACAATATTGCTTTAATGTGACACAAACAGATCTGTCTTTAAATGCATTATATTCTTTTTATTATTACGTTAAACTCCGTGGGTATATGGGGGATCACAAAAGCATTTCAATTTGCCGTAAAAACTGAACTATTGAGTAAAAAAGGGTGCTTAATTACTTGAAAAAAAGTAAAAAAAAAAATAATTTACATATATATATATATATATATATATATATATATATATATATATATAAAATATAGGAAGAAATCAACACTCACAGGACTTCAATCTGTAGTGATCAGTGTAACTGTATTCTGTGATAAACGTTTCAATCCTCACGTGGATCTTTCCATGAGATCCATGTGAAGATCGAAACGTTGACCACAGAATAAAGTTACACTGATCACTACAGAATGAAGTCCTGCGAGTGCTGATTTCTTTCTATATTATTTGAATTTTCCAATCGTGCATCCAGGCATTCGCCTGTTGTTGAGAGTGCATCTTTCTCCTGTCTTTAAAAAAAATAAAAAATAAAAAAAAAAATATATATAAATATATATATATATATATATATATATATATATATATATATAAACACTTATATATACACTTTGGACACTCATACAGGGGGTTAAATTACATCTGTTTTCAACTCATCTGATTTGCCATCTTTAACTGTATGTTGTATTTCACATGCTGTTTTTTCTCTAATATCTGTTTCTTAGTTTAAATCTATAAATGATCATTATATTTCAGTTATTTTGTTGATTTCTTTGAGTGTCTTTTGAGTGGATTTTTGAATATAAATACATATCGTTCATGAGCTGCTTGTTAGTTATGTAGTTCACGTTCTACAATAAAATACACTATAACAAAGGAATAGGCAATTTGCCATCAGACACTAATATCTAGTTAATAACAAATATTCGTTTGTGGTAAATTCTGTGTTCTAATTTATCTAGCTATCTATCTATCTTTCTTTCCTTCTTTCATTATAAAGCTAAGTATCCATTGGAGCAAATGTCTCTGCAGTAGTGAGATCATTTAAACATATACACATTAATTTGGAACAACATTTTAATTGGAGCAGAATGTTGGGATTCTCTAGCAATCTAATTAAAAAATAGTTGGACGGTGCACTGGACTACTTATTTAATGTACATGTGCTATGTGGCCTTTATGTACATATCAAAAGCCAAGTGCTACATCACAAGAGTGTATATGGCAAAGTGTGACTGATTTTCTAACAAGAACTGAAGCAATTCATGGACAGACTATCTGCACAGTAGGGAACAAATAAAAACGCCCATTGAATTAAATGGGGCTTTTAATCCTTTGAATGCTAGAGAATCTGCCAAGGCATTACAAAGTAGATTACCTTAGATTTCAAGGGTTCAAAATTCCATTTACATCAGTTGGGATTTTGTGAATTTTTGTTTGTGCAATTGACATGTTACAATTACTCTAATTCTTATTATTACATCAGCCGCAGTGACTGACAAATTAAAGGAAATATGGTGACTCTTTGATGAACGTAGACAAATTACTTTTAGAGATATCTGTTGGTTGATGAAACATGCTGCAACACTTCTGTGACTGGCAGTTGCCAAGTGGAAGCTGCAGCAAGGTGTGACTGAACTGAGGCCTATGAGTCCTAAATGCAAACATCCACAGAAGACATTATATCATGGATATTTTAATTGCAAAAAACAGGAGACTTCAATTCAAGTAACATCAGTTAATTATATCTGGCTGTTGTCATAGCACTCCCCCTTGCCATTTAACTAGAACTCTCACCCCCCCCTTCAGTGATTGCTGCAACCACTTGTAGTTATTTGTAGCTCCTGCAATGAGCTGCAATTAGGAGGGCTGAAAAAATCATTCAACTAATGTCACCCTGCTGACAGGAGCCTTAAGGCCAATATTTATTGATTACTGAGTCAGTGTAACATGTTCTCATGTGTTCCCCATCTGGTGCAAGTATATTTCAGAAATTCTTTCTGATCTGATATTTATTATACATTTATCAGCAGATTGGTCACATGGAAGTTCTTTCTCACATTCTTAATATATGCCTTTTTCACTCTCCAAAACAATTCCTCATTATGGTTGGTTTATTGATTTATCATGTCATCTAATACTTCTGCCCAAACGTGCAGGTACAAAGGACAATTTCTAGGAACCAAATAGGTGTGTGCCCACTGACACCTATATAAAAATCTCTTTGCATATCCAGATGGCTCTTTTACTACCTTGTGCTTGAAGAGCAGGTAATGTGCTGGCGTGCTGGCATGTTATTCATCATCTGTCAGTCTATGGTTATTTACAAATGGATAGCAGAATAAATATTTGCAGAATTCTTCTTTGTCTTTATGCCAGCTCATAAGGTAGTGAAATTGATGGTACACCTAGATGGTCTTCATCAGAAGAATTGCACACTATATATACTTATACGCACCAATGTATTTGCAAATCCACTTATGTATATAAACTTCTATTTCATGCCGTCATATAGTTACATAACATGGGCTACACATGCTTTTTTCTTGCCCCTCAGAATTTAATTTTCTATGTTTCTTAAAACATTTTCTCATGCATTCCACAAGTATTTATCTCTAAGGTATGTTTGCCAAATTATTATAGATTCACAACTGAGGCATCAAAAATAAAGAATCTCGCTACAGACTGTCTGTTTGCGATCCTCAAGGTGTTAAAGGTGGAAGCATACTCTTAGAATCAGTCAGTGTTTATCTGAAGGGCTTACCTAGGTAGGCGTCTGTCATATATATATAATATCTAACTGCTGTATGAAAGCCATCGACCTAGGTACTTAGGTAAGTCAATGCACTTGGCAAGTTAAGAGCCATGTATCTCTACGGTATATTTACCATTGAGATAACCTTAAATGGATAGAATCACCTATAAATGGAACATTTCATACCATTTTAAATATCATGAAGAGGGTCCTGGACTGCTTTTTTAGCAAATCAGGACATACAAGGACATAATATCTAAAAGGTTGAACTTTATGGACAATTGTCTTTTTTTCCAAAGTACTAGCGTTTGTAAACATTGTTGATATATGTGTGCTATATCAGTGGTAAAGTCACTTTTAACATACAAGTAGACAGATATGTGTGTCCTTTTGTCTCCTATTTGCTTGTTCAAGTTTATTATACGATATATGTACACATAATGAAGTACAGGAAAGTAACTACAGGGGCTTCAGTTGTGATCAGTTCCTGCATTGAATGGGGCCTGTCCATAGTACAGGATCCTGCAAACACTTACCATCAAACCAGTTTCCTATCTTTTCTGGCAGCCACTGATATCATCTCACACTGCTAGTGCCATCTAGTAAGCTAAGAATAGCAGAGGTGAACCCCTTCCCTTTTCTTAATTAACCCCATGTCTACTGTATTACAGAACAATGGGATGGACACCCCTCTGGCACTAAAAGGATTAACTGTCAGCATGTGAGTCATGTATCATAATACAGCAGCTCCCTGGCGCTGCAAACAAATTGTGTGTGCGTGTGTGTGAATGTGGGTCATGAATCATAATACAGCAGCTAACTAGCACCGCAAACAAATTGCATGTGTGATTGTGTGAGCAACCAAGGGGGGTGGAGGGGGGACCCAGCCTCAGATTTTTTTCCAGGGAGCAATAGATTCTTGTTGTGCACAAAATGCAGTAATTGAGGTAAACAGACATGTTTATGTGAAAATCAAATGGGATGGTTCTAATCTTACAGCATTAACCCCCATTAAGCTTAAATAACACAGTTGATGATTAAAGGGGAATTTACCCAATCTCTGTGATTAATCTCATTCAGACTGATCATATGTATTTACTTTGAGGAGGTTATACTTAATGTATACTTAAAAGTGGGGATCCACAACGACAAGGAACTGCAGATACTATGCAATATATATACACTGATATATCTAAAGAGCACGTGACCTCTTTTAAATATACTGAGACCCTTAATACAAGAGTATTGTTGTGCTTTAACCGTGACCAAATGTCCACTCATAGTTATCCACACATGCATGGAACAAACAGATCTGTAGATCTCTTAAAGCAAAGGAAAAATGTTTGAAGACATTTCTAAACTGGTATGAATCCTTGTAATTTTAGGTGATAATGTCCCTTTGTTTATTAGGGATCTAAGGTCTTCTGAGAGCCAGACAGAAGTTTGATTTTGCCGAGTATCATCCAATTGTTTGGCAAAAATGTACTTAGTAACTAGGGTATGGAAGTTTGGAGCAAACCTAAATTAATTTACCCTTAAACTACCCTCTGTCATTCTTTTTTCTCACAATGGAGCCATTGATATTCAGTTCTGTTGTGTTGGTTACGGAAGTCTGTTGTTTCCTAATTAAAATATGGTCATATATTTGTTTACAAATTTTTGCTAGTAATTATACACTTTTTTAAAACTGTACATTATTTTTGGGACTGCCCCGTGATTACATTAAAGAAATGTAACATAGTATTTTGGTCTGCCTGAAAGTCCTTGTAGACATAAACCAATATCATTACACAATTAGATGGTTTGAGGGACTAAAGATAGGGTATCTATTACAAAATTAATGTGGTTTCATTAAATTAAAAAATTATGTATCATATTTTGTGTTGTGGGTGTGTACTATTTTATTAGTAAAACAGGGCTACTAGTCTCTTAGTTCTCGTCTATTTAGAATTAGTATTGCATACAGAGTCAGAAGTAGTCTCATATTTGTACACATTTACCCAGTGACATAAGGAACATCTTCTAAAAGAAACAGCTATTTATTCAATGGGGAGAACAAGAAGGAGTCAGTCGTCCATTGCTAAATTGCAGATAGCCAGTCTTCCTCATCAATAGTCACATACAGTAGCAACATAACTCATAAAACAAAATATTTATTACACAAAATGTTGCATTTAATAAACCAATGTTATTTCTTTATCATGTTAATCAATTTGTTAGTTTTTTTTATCTAAATTTAAAAAGTAAAAATTATTCAAAGTAAACTTTACCACAATTTAATTAGACCTCTGAAGGATGGAATAGGGATATTGAAGTGCATGCTAGAATAAGAAAAGGGGGCACCCATAGAGTGACATTAATTGTTGGATTGAATTATTATAAATAATACAATTGTCCATTCACGTTTATTGAAGATGTTGGAGTGCTGTGGAGAAACAAAAAAATGTTTTTCTTTTTCACAGAAATTAGTGTAGATAGAAAATCCATTCAAGTTTCCACCTTTTTTCTGCTGCCACTAAAATTACAATGAGAGCACTGCAATTTCCACCTATGGTCTATACGGCCTCTAGAATTTCTGCTTCTAGAATTTTTCTCAGGGGCTGGTACTTATTGCATCATCATTATTTCAGCAGCTTCGTGCTGCAGTAGTAGTACGCGGGACTGCACCTTCTTGCAATCATATCTAGGAGTTGCTGTTATCGTGTTGGTTCTGTCAAGAATAATGAGTGTGACTGGGTGAGAGTTGGACTTGGAAGTGGTGCCATTGATGATGAAGATGGAAGAAAAGGTTATTTTTTATTTTGGCATTTTACTCATCCTGACTTCCATTTGATCTCTCAAAGAGTTTAAAATAGGCATCTTGCCTTTTCATTGGCGGAAGATTGAACCTTTACCTTTCAAATACAGCTGAGTTTTTTGTGTTCTTACCATACCATCATCATCTTCTGCTCAATTTGTATCAGATGAAGGGGAGATGTGTGAAAATGTTTCTTTTTACTTTTGCCAATAGAAATTTTGTAGAACATTGACCCCCTAGGTTGCATGGGATATAACCACTGTCATTGTCTGGTGCAGCAGTTCGTCTCAATACTGCAAAATCTTCCCCCACACCATTAGATTGCAAATTGTCACTGTATTTAGTGTTAAAAGGATTAGAACTACTACTGGTGGAACTTTTCATATAATTTTTCCTAATAGCCTGTTCAGGAGGAGGATCATTATCATTTATTTTATGGGCATAGTGAGTTTTTAATATGATTTTATTACCAACGACATGTCTGTTTGCTCTTACACCTAGGCCTTTCCCCTTACCACTATCAATACACTACAGTAAAGTACAAGACAGAGCAGTTAGCATCAACGCATCTGCAGTATGCAGTTACTTGCACAAGACAACAGAGCATAGCTGCAGCAGCACCAATATATACTTGTCATTTTGTTGCCTGAGTGATGCAGAATCTTTCTGAAAGTAATGCATGATGTATGACTCTGTTCTAGTATGTATCAGTGTCAATCTTTTAGCCCTATTATACTAGCCAGTTAGCACTGCCGGAGTATATGGGGAAGATGCTTCATGTGGGTGGAATTTACATTATTTTCATTGATTTTAATGCAAAAAGAAGCAAAGCAGCTTATTTTGCATGATTTCCTCTGAAGGTAGAAAGTGCAGTTTTTCACATATTTCTCTTTTGAGGCAAAACCTTTCACCCAAACGTCATAGAAACTGTGGAAGATATTACACTGCTTCCACACAGACGCAGATGGTTGCAAAAGCAGCAGAACTCTCCTTGTGTTTCTTGGTAGCCCTCAGAAGAAAACAGACACGCATAGAGGAGTGATAAATGTTCAAATGTAAAATACATCTGTAGATCTCAAACAAGATTTGCAAATGCTCATATAGGAATTTGGCCAGGCACTATGTTCTGTTATGAGGCAAATGGCACACTGGAAAATCAAACTGCCCTGCTCTGGGATTCCACCTGATCAGTATTTAGTGAGGCTTCTCTTTTTCCGGCTGGCATCACATCAAAGCAAGGTTACTTGACTTGGAGCTATAATTTATAGAGAGATCCAATCTCACTTGTGTTCCCTTTTTCATTCTTTCTCTCTCTTTTACACACTCTCTCTCCAAAATCATTTTATGTCAGATTTTACTCCTGAGGAAATGGGACTCAAACAAAATGGGTTGAGCATGTTATTTTAGTGGTGTTTTGTATTTATCGAATAATGCTTTTTTATATTGTTAAAGGGGATTGGATAACTCAATTATAGTGAGATGTCAAGTCTTATTGGTGTGATGACAGCCAGATAATGTGGAGAAATACTACACACTGGTGCTTTTGGAGGCTTCCCCAAGTAGGGCTGGTTTGTTTCCCTGTGTGCCTTTTTCTGGATATTATAAAATACTGTCTGTCCAAAGTGCTATTCCAGTACTTGCAAATCTCGTTTGAGATTTTCAGCTGTGTTCTACCTTTTAATACTTAAGGCCCCCTCTCTGCATATTGTACTTGTATTTGGTACCCATAAATGCTTTAAGTTACATTTCAATAATAGCACCAGGCATGCCATTTGTCATGAGATATTATTATAATTTAAAATCCTGAATGGGGGGGGGGCTGTGGGAGCAAGAACTACGGTGGAATAGATGGCCAGAAAACTCTAAACATACAGCATTGCCACAGCATATTTGTGTGGCCATAACCCTATGGTGCACATGACAAATCTTATTTGGCTTTTTGGGTATCCAGACTAGAAAAAGGATAATGCGCTACAAATTGCATACAGTGGACACCTATCCTAAAACATACAGTGGACACTTCTAAAAAAAACAAGGAATACATGCTGTGGGGCAAAAGAGAAGATTTGTACTGGCGAGGGCTATGTGGTTATCATGTGAAGTAGGAAAACAACCTCTGGTCCTCAATGCACCACAGGACATGATGTGGACTTTGAAGAAAGCCTCTAGGAGCTTCAAATTCCTCATCACTACACTAGGCTTTTACTGCTGCAGTATTAAACCACATAAACCTTTTCCCAGCTACATTGAAGACATCCAGCATATTGCAAAGCAATGCACTAGACATGTCTCTAGCATCCAAGGGGTTAATACAAATGTTAGTTTGAAAAATAACATTATTTTAGACTCTAGGAATCTCCTTTAATTACCCATTGTAACAATACATTGATACATTGGGGAACATTTGAATGCTGAAACATACATACATAATGTTAGTCCAATAAAAACGTATTATTACATAACTGGAATACTCATTCAGTTGACCTCTACACGAATGAACTAACACGGCTGAACAAAATTATAATATATATATATATATATAATAGTAATTATTATGCTAACTTCTTTATCCATCACCTTAAAAAAACATTGGGAGAAAGTAAAAACCCACCAGCGCATCTTCACTTGTGTTTACTCTTTCATATGATAATTTAAAGTGGAACTACCACCCAAAAAGTATATTGGCACACATAATTGCACATCTGGTGACTAGCTGCTCAGTAGCTCTAGTCCCCAGAATTCTTACCAGATTAAAGAGAAATCTCTATTCTTCATGGACTGACAGCAGGACGGAGCGTGGACATCATGCCATAGTGACGTCCTCATGCCTGCGCTGTCAGTCCCAGCTGGGTCTAGGAGGCGTTGCTACGAGCTGATCGGCTCTAAAAGGGACTGACTGCACAGGCGCACGGACGTCACTATGGCAAGATGTCAACACTCCGTCCTACTGTCAATCCATGAAGAATAGTGATTTCTCTTTAATCTGTTAAGAATTCTGTGGACTAGCACAACTGAGCAGCTAGTCGCCAGATGTGCAATTATGTGGGCCAATATACTTTTTGGGTGGTAGTTCCGCTTTAATGCATACCAACTAAGAAACTCCACTGCTGATAAGACTTACATTCTGGCAAAGCCTGATGCCACACTTATAGCAGGAAAATGGAGTAAAGTTACATCACTTCTGTACGCCTTATTTATAACACCACCTAAAACAAGGTGCAGAGGAAAGAAACGGCCGTATGTTTCCTAACCCAGCACTTCCTTTGCCCCAAGCTGCATAAAAGAGATAATTTCTTGCTTAAGCAGCTTATAAAATTTGCTTTAGGCTAGAGTAAAACTAAGAAATCTGTTCCAGTGCATGTTAGAGAGTGGACTCTTATTAGTACCTATTATTTTCCCTTATAGTATACTTATGCATAAGTCATACCGAACGTTAAACTCACATTCAGGTCAGTCGAAAGAGCTAGCATTCTTTAATGGAGGAAACCTAAGTGAAAATCCAGTATTCTAGGATGTGAATGTGTATTAAATGTGCAATATTACTTTTTCTTACACAAATTGATAGAATGTGACTAGAATTATAAAGCTATTTTATAGTAAAAAAAAAAATATAGAATTATTTCACACAGGCTTGTTTTTGCTATACCATTTTTCAGCAGTGGGTATTCTAAGGGTATGGCATTCAGAATGAATTTGTGGCAGATGTACTAAGAAGAACTGTAGTACTGTAAAATTTCAGGTATAATATGCACAATTTTACCCCTCTTCACCTTATATTTTTTTGCTGCATTTAAAAAAAAAAAAATTAGAGCTGCCAGATACCTTCCCTCACCCAGTGCAAACCAATGTCAAAATAATACTTACTCCCTGATGCTGCACTTATTGAATGGGTTAAGCTGCATGTGAAAAAGCTCCCTCTGTCCCATCTTCCCTGTGGGCGGCGTGCTTGCATTTGCCACCCACTTCCTTCAATGGGCTTTCAGGACCTTCTGCCTCCAGTCAATGGTAATGCCTTGTGAGGATCTCAAGGATCTCACAGGGCAATATCGTAGGCGGAAGGTCCTGACAGTGCATTGAAGGAAGATGGGACAGAGGGAGCTTTTTCACATGCAGCTTAACCCATTCAACAAGTGCAGCATCAGGAAATATTATTTTGACATCGGATTGTGCTGGGCGAGGAAGGGACGGTATCTGGCATCTCTAATATTTTTTTAGTAAAAGGAAAAACAAGGGTGCGTCTTATACATAGGCACTCTTAGTTATCCCCTAAAATCCCCTAATACACAGGTGTGTATTATACCTGAGATTTTATGGTAATTCTAAGGCAACCCAACCACTCCACAGAGGATGAATAAAGCTTCACAGTTCCTACTATTTGAATTATACTTTTAACCCCTCAACTGCTAGAGTGTTCTTCAGTGAATTGTAATGCTATGCGTTGAAGAGCTCTATAGCATTCACATAATTAAAAACTATCTTAAATCAGTGAGGTTTTTTTTTTGTCTCCTGTGGGGCAGATGGTTTACTCCAGAATTACTGCAGCTCTTCATAGTGCATCAACCTACTTATGTACCAAATGCCCATTTATTTATTTTGGGGTGATGCTAAACTCTTCTTATTTTAAGGAAGTTTAAAGTAAAAATGTTCTTAAAAGCGTAATAACATAAGAAGAGGTTATCTGAATAAAATAACTCCTTAAAGTGAAGCTCCCATGAATATGTGCCCATTTTAGAGGGTACAGGAAGCCTAATACACATACAGTTAGTTGTGATTTTTTTCTACAGTAAATAAAACCAGAATATGTAAATGTCACCTTTTATTCTCTCCCTTTCTCCTGTTAGTGGAAGCCAATATTTTGGGCTGGGCTTCCTCATCCCACTCAGGTTTTTTCTCTACTTCTGATAGCTGTGCTCAGGTCAGTGCTATGCATTGGGGGAATAACCCAATGAACTGTGGGAGAGAATAAGGCTAGACTAATCTAGGATGTGTGGGAGGTTAAAGGGTGTATGTTAACTCCTTAAGGACCAGTGAGCAAGCGGACAGCCGGCACTTAAGGACCATGGAGCATTTGTTTGTTTTGGGTTTTTTTTACAATCCCATGCAGGGCTCCCCGAATAGAGTGCAGCCAAGTGGGGAGTCCTGAAATCCATGACGTACATGTACGGCATGGGTCCTTATCGCATGTTGGACCCATGACATACATGTATGTCCTTGGATCTTAAGGGGTTAAAAACCAATCTCAGTAGTGACTCACCGGTATTGTCACCAGAAAAAGGGAGGATTGTTAACAAAATAAATATCTCTTAGTTAACACATTGCTAAAATTGCTAGTGTAGGGCAATACACAAAAAGGACAGTAGAGAGAACTATGGAAATTAGAGGCCCATGAGTCAGTTATAGTTAGTTTTTAAAATAATGGAAATGGTACTGAAAGGGAAATTGTTGAAATTCCAGGTCTTTGGCGGCATGGCCTTACAATAGGAAGATCTTGCTAAATGAATCTAGTTACATTTTTCAATTTTTTTTATTCAAGTAATAGACAGGGGTTGACCAGTAGATGTAGCCTTTGACATTTCAGTAAAGATTTTTGACACTGTACCACACAGGAAACCTATTCATATGTATAGCACAGGATTGGATTTGAAGGTAGTTAATTGTATAAATAATTAGTTGAAGGTTAGGAAACTGTGTCAAAACTGGTGATATTCATTCAGAGGAAGGACAGATTACTTGTAGAGTGCCTCAGGGATCAGTGCCAGCTCCCTTTATCTTCATTAGTGATATTACTAGTGGTATTCAGTGCAAGTATTACAATATTGCAGATTATACCAAACTGTGCATCAGGGTTGACTCTTCACGAGGAATAAAAAGTGTATGAGAATTTAGGAAAACTGGAAGGATGAACATGAATATGGGATCAAAAGTTTAATGCTGAAAAGTGTAACATAATGCACCAGAGCAAAGGAACTTGTGTGTTATTATTTCAGAAGACTAGAAAGTAGGCAAGCCATGCAATAAACTAATTGGAAAAGCAAACCAGGTTTTAGAAAGAGACATTGCATCAGGAAAAGATGTACTAATGCCACTTTGTAGATCACCTGAAGACTACATCTCCAGAAGGACATTTATAATCTAGAGTCAGTTCAAAGAAAAGCCAATACATGCAGGGTTTTAATGGCACAGGGTACCAGGACAGACTTAAAGAACTAATATGTTCTTCGGATTGTAAGCTTTTGAGTTGGGACCACACTTCCAGTGTTTCATTTTGGTAAGCACTTGTCACCCCTATATTGTCCAAATTAAACCATTAAATTGTAAAGCACTACATACACTTGTGGAACTATATAAACATATTCATTCATTCATAAGTATAGCTTGGAGGAAAAGAGTGAGAACATTTTTTTTAGAAAAAGAGGAATAACAGAGGTCATTATTTAAACTTGGTGGAAAATTCAGACATAATGAGAGATTTCTAAAAAATATTTCTAGTATTTTTTTAAGAACTATTGTTAAGTCATTTCAACTGGCAATCATGTCAAGTCTTATTTATGAATTAATAAGGCCATTCTTATAAATATGTCATTAGTAATTTAATGTTAATGCCTGGAATGCTTAAGAGTCTGTCACAAAACTGTCACTGTTAGCGACATTTCTTTATAAATTCACATAGCCAGAATTTTAGCCAGCTCTACCATCACTTTTCCCGTAAACACAACTGTTGTGTTATTTCTAAAACGAGCATAAGCTTCTTTTTAAGTGCCAACCTTCATTTTTATGCCACATTTACTCCACATTGTTTTATAACGCCATTTTTATGAATCTAGATCTTTCTGTTTAAAGGGATAGTAATGTTTCATAATAAAAGCAGCTCTAAGTAATCATCATTGTATTTAGACTTTGGAGAGTGTTATTTCAATTCTGTCAGAGTTGTAGCACAAGAGTAATTCAATGATAAAGTGTCCCTCTCCCTCCCCTTTTACTGATGTAACACTGTTCAGCCACATCAGAAGGGAGGTTCCCAGGTAGACTGCAGAGAGGGAAAATCTTCAATTAAGATAAGGGAAAAACCTGAAAAACTTGTCAAGGGGGGCAGGGCTTTCATTGTTCTGATAGGAAGAATATTGTCCCCTGCTGTTATCTGTCTGGTCTATGGACTGCATTCCACATCTGAGAAGAGATGGCTTACACTAGGTACAAGGGGCGGGAGAGGAAACTTTGCTTGTGAATATCTCTCAAACCATAAAGGTTTGAGAGATAAGACTTATATCGTTCTTCATGTTTTTTTTAATGTCTACAAAATAAAATAAAGATAAAACAAAATATTACTATCCCTTTAAGTACTACTTTAATGTAAGGGTGATAAACTCAGCAGAGGTGGTAGGGACTAATATTGTTAGGGACAGACAGAGTTATATTATGTAAGGTTGTGTGTTTTAATTGAATAGTAAAAGGGGTAGGCTGGATGGACCAATTGGTTTTTATCTGCTGTCAAAATCTAAGTTTCTTTGTATCATTGTAGAGAAAAAATAACATTAAGTATATGTAAATATAATAATTCTATATAACTCATATTTTTCATGATGTGTTCTCTTTAAATGGCTATAAGAGATAATGTACGAAAATCCATATAAAACCATTTGCAATGTTACCGTGGCTAATGAAACCCAACTTTGCATCCTATACTGCTTTCATCACAAAGAAACATGTTGCTCTGACTTTTGTCTCGTCACATGTAACTGATACAGATTGTTCCCATTGGAGGAAGATGTATGTATCTAGTATTTCAATAACTTTTATCTTCTCTCTGTTGATAAAATGTGTGATTGGTGTTGGGAAGTTAAGGCCTGATTTGGTAAAGTGTACGGCTCTTTAGCAAGCAGGAGATGAGGTGTTTGCATTAATTTATGAGATATCTCTTATCCACAGTTACCTGTTATCGCTAATACACATATGCTTCCCAAAAGAAATCAATAAATAAGAAGGATGTGTGTAATGAGGGGTAATACTTAACATGAACTTAAATATAAGCATTCTAAACTAGTTACTGCACACGTCTATGTATAATAACACAGTACAAAGCACACACACAGTCAAGAAGCACAACCAGTAGCAGGCGTTTATTCTGCCTCTTTTGTATATAACGTGCCTGGGAGCAGAAGAACAGCAAACCAGAAAAAACACACACTCCCACAGTGGACAACTTAAAAATTTAAAGACCAGAGGGGTATGCAGTGCATTGGGAAGCAATGCTTTGTACAACCCCCTGGTCCTTACAGAGGCGTAACTAGAACCCTCTAGGCCCTGCTGCAAGAAGTGCCATGGGCCACCCCCCAACCACGTTGGCCCCCCGGCCCTCCACAATGCCCCCATCTCCTACCTCCCAATCCGTGGTGGTCCAATGGAGTGGCAGGAGAGATGGGTTGACGTGTTGTGCTCCTGCGCGGTCCTCTTCTGTAATGCAGCGCGCTGGGAGATGATGCATTACTAGAGCGATGGAGAGAGATTGCGAGCGCCAGGCGGAGGGGTCACAGGGGGCGGTCAGGCCCCTGAATTAATGGGCCCAGTTGCAGGTGCGACCCCTATAGTTACACCACTGGATCCTTAACCCTTTGAATGCCAGAGGGGTATGCAACGCATTGCAAAGCAATGCGTTGCATACCCCTCTGGCTCTCAAAGGGTTGAAGAGTTAAAGCAGCCACTTATAAATGCAACAACTTTGGACATAGCAGCTAAAAAAGTCTAGGACCCACTTAGTGTCTAGAATTGACTCTTTACACAGATCTATTAAGGGCCATATGTTGAAAAGAAAAGTGTCATTCAAGTGCACTGTAGGGAGGGAACTAAAATAAATTAAAAAAAATAAAAACACATTGATTTACATGAGGATTTTAACCCCATGTAAATCAGTGGGAATGTTTAGTGCTCCCCTATAGTGCAAATGGTTTGCCCCAGAACTCCTTCGCGTCTCTGCATACACTGTCCTCATTGTGCTGCAGAACACATCACATCTACAATATATTTCCACTCCTTCCATCCTTTTTCAGGAACAGAGCAGTGCAGTTCAAACATGTTGTGTAGAATAAAAAAATAAATATCAGTTTGAGTCCCCAAGGGTTGTGAAATGCATTGCTCTGCAATGGGCTGTACATGCCTCTGGCACTCAAAGGCATATAATAACTCGAGTTAGCTTCTTAGTAGCCTGCAAGTCACATTAGTTTAAACAAGATCATTCTTATGGAGTGATTCAAATAATTCCTGTTCTCTCCTGTTTTAGTTTGTTTTTAAATATTAAAATGTGACATTTAAAAATAGTCACTAGTGTCTTAAATTAATGCATGTGTCCGTGACAGTTTGATGCTAACTATATATTGTACTTTAATTCAAATAAGGAAATTGTATAGGTTTTCTTGTATATGATTTGCCATAGTTTGGGCTTCTGACTTCCAACTCCCAGTTCACTTTAATTCATCTATTATGTTTCAACAGGTGTTTGATGGTATATATATATATATATATATATATATATATATATATATATAATGTTTTATTTTTCCATTGATTTAAATCAGAGGTGTTCAAAATAAAGCCCAAGGGGTAGATGTGGCCCAATGACTAACATGTTCAAACCCATGGGTCTTCAAGTGTAACTACCACCTGAACACAACTTTAGCTTAAATAACAGCTTAGTAGCGGTAGTCGTCAGAATTATCACCTTGACAAATAGATTTAGCCTTTCTTCCCGGGCTGACAGTATCACTGAATGCGGACATCTTGCCATAATGACGTCCACGCACTTGCGCGGATGTCATTATTGCAAGATGTCCACGTTCTGTGATGCTTTCAGCCCGGGAAGAAAGGCTAAATCTATTTGTCAAGGTAATAATTCTGACGACTATCGCTACTAAGCAGCTAGTCGCCAGATGGGGAGTTATTTAAGCTTAAGTTGTGTTCAGGTGGTAGTTACGTTTTAAAAGTCAAAGATATACTTTAGAGTTAAAGCTGACAGAGCCCCAGCATCCAAAGAACAGCTTCTGTCTTTAAGAGAGCCCATTTGTAATGTTGGCAGATCCAGTGTGACATGATGATGATGTCATCACATTGTGTCGACTGTCAGAATGATACTATGAAAAAATAAGCAGGTACTGGTAATGAATAAAAAGCTTACTAATAATCACTATAATAGTGTGGTGCACTCCCAGATCTAAAGTATGCAACTATACAAAATAGATTTCTTTTGGGAATAGAAAGCTAGAAGAGACAAAGAGATAATATCTCCAACTCTTCCCAAAAAGAAAGAGAGAGACCTGATAATGGAGGCACACAAGTAAGCATGTAAAGTACAAAAAGTATCTAATTAATCCAAAACAGATAAATACAATAACATCTAAAAACAATTAAAAAAATATAAACATATAGGAAATACTAGAAGTAGCTCCAGCATATACATAATATATGAATAAATAAATGTATAAAAAAAAAAAAAAAAAAAAAATATATATCCTATATAATAATTCGCCAAGTTGTGTGTAACGGCCGACATGCGCAGTAGACACTGCTGCGCGTGCGGCAGTCATGCGCAGTAGAGACTGCCCGCGCCGCGGCTGATACAGAGCTGGGCGCTCCGAAGGAGCGTCCAGCTCTGTATCAGCCGAGGTGCGGGCAGTCTCCACTGCGTGTGACTGCCCCGCGACCGGCTGCCAGAGGCTCTGTATCAGCCGAGGAGCGGGCAGTCTTCACTGCGTGTGACTGCCCCGCGACCGGCTGCCAGAGGCACTGTGGCCCGTGTAACGGGCTGTTCAACTAGTATATATATATATATATATATATATATATATATATATATATATATATAAATGAATCATAAAGTGCAAAGAAGAGAATGCACTAACATAATACTAAGCAGTCATATCCCCATTTAATTGAAAAATAACCACATTCAATGGAAACTATAGAAAAGTATCCAGACCAAACCTAGTGAAAAAATCATGCAACCTACGCCAATACCAAAAGTCCTACCTAGCTAATCAAACATAAAAATATGCTTCAAAATAAGATTAGTGATCACAACTAAAAAATCGGAATACACAGCCATCGAAAAGTCGGGGTACAGTCAAAGGAGAGAAGACTAAATACAAAACTGGAGCAAACTTTTGGCTCCCATTAGCAGCTGATCCCAACGCGTGTTGAAATAGATGGCTTCGTCAGGGGATAACTAACCAGAAATGGCTTCTAGTATTTAAATAAACAGGGACCAATGGGAAGTAAACGTGCTCATCACCTGACACTGCACATTGCAGAAAGACAGAAAACAAATCAAATAAAATACAAAAACTAAATAATACCACTCATATTTTATATCTAATTAGTAGTCAGTTTTCCGCTACCCAAGTATGTTTAATTTGTTTATAATATACACTTTTAATAGATGCATGCGCTATATAATGCCAGTCCCTGATAAATTCGTAAGCACAGATACATCATTTATGCCCGAGCGCTGTTTCAATACATATCTCCAAAATATGGAAGTGCAAATCAATTTATGCGCAAGCAATGTTTATCACTAAAAGGTAGGAGTGTCTATTGTCTCGTTATGCGCATGCGTGATACTATATTTATCTCTGATGTCCTAGGAGACCTATTATGATGTGGCAAATTATTTTAGTTTGAGAACAATTACAATACTGTTATATAACACATGATTATAAAGGTAAATACACCTATTATGGGATCTCCCAATCGATAATTCCCCAAACCAAGTAACTTATATACAAACTTGATATTGTACTTATCTCCAATATATCAAGAGACCTGTTATAATATAACCATTCTCTTTTCAACAATTTCAATACAGTCAAGTAATACATGTTAATGGGATATCCCAATTACTAATAAATCACTCCCTCATACAATGTAATATAATTATGCAACAGAATTGACAAAAAATATGTTTAGTAAATCAGTGAAAACATTAATTCCCATTGATCCCTGAATATACAAGAATTAACAAAAAAGAAACCTTCGGAGGGTATATCGTTCTTATCACAGTTAGCTATGTATATAAGTACTCCAAAATAGCGTCACTGTATTAGAAATTGGTAAGTGCCTTAGAACACCATTAAAGGATTGTCCTCATTATAGTCCTCATTATACCCTAAAAAGGGCATAATTAGGGCCAATTAACATTGAGTATTATAGTAGTCCATATATTGATGATAACCATCCAATCTTCATCGGATGATTATTATTTTTTTGACTCTACTATAGTTGCTGATAATGGACCATTTTTTAGTCCATTACATATTGTAATTTTTCCTAGATGGTAACCAAAACAGAAATCTATTTCTAAATCATGACTAGAGCAAAAGTCTCCATCCTTTCCATGTCCATTAATACATATCCATTGCTGCCATGGTAACCCATAGCAAACATCCACTTGTTTGGAAAGTAGACTCGTTATTCCATTGGGATTATCTGAATACTTATTTAAAAGACCGGCATTCTAAAGTCCACTAGAATCCAATCTCATGCTTTGAAAAAACAAAAAATGCAGAAATCTCAAGAAACGGTATCCAATATGTGAAAGAGCTACTCCATCTCCGATGGTGATCCTCAATAATCATTGAAATAGGTCAAATCTCACATAAAGTCCCCTTTATGGGGCACTGGTGACAATAGAAGCCAGTCTGGCTGTGGAGAACGTCTCTGGTTTAAATTCAAAGGTTCAAATTTGTCTTTTTTATTTAGCAGAGAGGTCTTGTAAGTCCTCAATGTTAAGACAAATACAGAAAATGTGTGTATGTGTCTATATGAGTATGTCTGTGTCAGTTTGTGTGCATGTATTTGTCTATGCGAGTGTGTCTGCATCAGTGTGTGTCAGTGTGCATGTGTGTGCATGTGTGTCTGTGTCTCAGTGTGTATGTGTCAATGTGAGTGTTTGTGTCAGTGTGTCTCAGTGCGCATGTGTGTGTGTCAGTGTGTCTCAGTGTGTATGTGTCTATATGAGTGTGTCTGTGCCAGTGTGTCTCAATGTGTATGTGTGTGTGTATGTCAGTGTGTATGTGTCTATGTGAGTGTATCTGTTTCAGTGTGTCTCAGTGTGTAAGTGTGTATATGTGTGTCCATGTCAGTGTGTCTCAGTGTGCATGTGAGTGTGTCTTTGTGTCTCAGTGTGCATGTGTCTGTGTGAGTGTGTCTGTGTCAGTGTGCCTCAGTGTGTGTGTGTGTGTGTGTGTGTTTATTTGTCTATGTGAGTGTGCCTGTGTGAGTGTGTCTCAGTGTGCATGTTTGTGTGTGTGTATGTGTCAGTGTGTCTCAGAGTGTATGTGTCTATTTGAGTGTGTCTGTCAAAATGGAGTACTGGTGACAATAGAAGCCAGTATGGCTGTGGAGGGAGCCTCTGGTTTCAATTCATAGGTTCAGATGTGCCTTTTTGGCTTTAGCAGAGAGGTCCTATAAGTTCCCAATGTTAAGACAAATATAGAAGATGCCTCAGTGTGTTTTAGAGTGTCCATGTATATGTGTGTGTGTGTGTGTGTGTGTGTGTATGTGAGTGTGCCTGTGTCAGTGTGTATGTGTGTGCCTCTGTGTATATGTCTATGTGATAGTCTTTGTGTCAGTGTTTGTGTGCCTATATGAGTGTGTCAGTGTGCATGTGTGTGTGCCTTTGTGAGTGTGTCAGTGTGTCTCAGTGTGCATGTGTCTATGTGAGTATGCCTGTGTCAGTGTGTCTCAGTGTGTATGTAAGTGTGTCAGTGTGTATGTGAATGTGTCAGTGTGCAGGTGAGTGTGTTAGTGTGTCTCAGTGTGCATATATGTGTGTGTCTTTGTGAGTGTGTTTGTATCAGTGTGTCTCGGTGTGTAGCTGAGTGTGTCTGTGTTAGTGTGTCTCAGTGTGCATTTGTGTGTGTTTCTTTGTGAGTGTGTTTGTATCAGTGTGTCTCGGTGTGTATATGTGTGTTTGTGATAGTGTGTCTCAGTGTGTGTGTGTATATATGTGTCAGTGTGTCTCAGTGTGTATGTGTTAGTGTGTCTGTGTCAGTGAGTCTCTGTGTATTTGAGTGTGCCTGTGATAGTGTGCTTCAGTGGGTGTATGTGTATGTCTCTGTGTCAGTGTGAATGTGTGTTTGTCTATATGAGTGTGTCTGTCTCAGTGTGTATATGTGTGTTTGCATCAATGTGTGTGTGTGTGTGTGTGTGTGTGTATATATATATGTCTGTCAGTGTCTCAGTGTGTGTGTTAGTGTGTCTGTGTCAGTGTGTCTCAGTGTGTGTGTCTGTGTGAGTGTATCTGTGTTAGTGTGTATGTGTGCGTGTGACTGTGTCCCATTATGTATGTGTGTGTGAGTGTCTATGTGACTGTTTCTGTGTGTCTGTGAGTGTGTCTCAGTGTGTTTGTCTGTGTGAGTGTATCTGTGTCAGTGTGCCTCAGTATGTATGTGTGTGTGCGTGTCTTATGTGAGTGTGTCTGTGTCAATGTATCTCAGTGTGTATGTGTCTATGTGAGTGTCTGTCTCAGTGTGTATGTGTCTATGTGAGTGTGTCTGTGTCCGTGTGTCTCAGTGTGTGTGTGTCTGTGTGAGTGTGTCAGTCAGTGTGCCTTAGTGTGTGTGACTGTGTGAGTGTGCCTCATTATGTATGTGTGTCTATGTGAC
Organism: Rhinophrynus dorsalis; assembly: GCA_037306005.1. Lineage (NCBI taxonomy): Eukaryota > Metazoa > Chordata > Amphibia > Anura > Rhinophrynidae > Rhinophrynus > Rhinophrynus dorsalis. The sequence goes on along the minus strand of CM074721.1, from coordinate 262,629,519 downwards.
TGTGTCTCAGTATCTATGTGTCTGTGTCAGTGTGCCACAGTATGCATTTGTGTGTGTGCGTGACTAAGTGAGTGTGTCTGTGTGCCTTAGTGTGTATGTGTGTGTCTATGCCAGTGTGTCTATATCAGTGTCTTAGTGTGTATGTTTTTAAGTGTGTGTGTGTCTCGGTGCGTATGTGTGTTTGTTTATCTCAGTAAGTATATGTCTATATGAGTGTGTCAGTGTGTATGTGTGTGTATCTATAAGTGAGTGTGTCTGTGTCAGTGTGTCTCACTGTATATGTGTCTGTGTGTGGCTCAGTGTGTGTGTTTGTGTGTCTCAGTATGTATGTGTCAATATGTCTCAGTGTGTATGTATCAGTGTGTGTGTGTCTGTGAGTGTGTCAGTGTGTCTCAGTGAGTGTGTGTGTGTTTGTGTCAATGTGTCTCAGTGTCTATGGAGTGTATCTCAATGTATATGTCTCTATGTGAGTCTGTCTGTATGAGAGAGTGAGAGGGGATGTGCCACTAATGTATGTAAGGAACTGGTGTAGTTCTTGAGCAAGTCAGCTGTTCCCTAGAGAACAAAATTCTCCAACTTTCCATTGATTTAAACAGGGATTTTAACCATTTGAATGCTAAAAATTTCTCCAACACATTGCAAACAAAGTGTTGGTGACCTCTCTAGCATTCAATGTGTTGAAATGCCTGTTTAAATCAATGGAAAGTTTGGGAATTTTAATTTTGTTCTCTATACTGCACTTGATTTGTTCCACAAATTCACCGCTTTTCATTAGTACATCAGCCTTACTGAGCCATGGCGCCATGAGTAATCAGTCACAATAGCAGTGCAATGATATAAGCAGGTGCATTGGAAACTTGCCAGATATACTTCCCTACATGTTATAAATGCTAGCCTCTATGGCAGCTCTACAGCAGTTTGACCCTACCCATTGGGGTGGGTCAAACAGCTGTAGAGTCCAGTGTTAGCCCCTCTAAGAGACAGTGGGTTTATCATTTGTACATACCACATAGGGAAGGAGATCCGTTGAATCTCCAGTGCACTTGTCTGACCAGTGCATGGCTGCTGTGACTGGTAACTCCCGGTGCTGCAGTCTCAGTGTGTGTGTTAATTAGCAGACCTGCATTTGCAATAGTTATTTTATGTATCTATATATACATTGACAGTGGCACACACTGGGTTAAATACCTAATATAATCATTAGGTGCACGTCCCATAAAAAACATGAAATAGAGATAATCAGATATACTCAGTCTGGGTTACTCCTGGCATTGTAAGAGACAGCACACTGAACCAGCAACAGTATCAAAAAAACTAATAGATTTATTACATGGATCCCTTGCTTCAGTGTGCTGTCTCGTGTTATTAAATGAAACTCAATGATTTATCTGTGCTGTGCTTCTATAGCTCTGTTTTATTAAATATGTTGCAAAGAGGCTAATTTAATAAGAAGAACCGCAAACCTGGAGCAAACCTGCTTGCACCAAAGGGGACAAAATACCAATGATCATTGATTTAAATGGACAGTTTAATCCCTTGGATGCTAGAGAGGACTCAAATGCATTAATTTGCAATGTGCTAGTGACTTATGAAGCATTTAACTGTTTAAAAACTCCCATTTAACCCCTTCATGTCCGGTGACGTACCCGGGCCGTCACTCTGGTCCTGCACTTAAGGAGCAATGACGGTCCTGGCACGTCACATAATTTTACTCACATGAGTAATACCGGGGACGAAGTTGATCGCTCCAAGACCAGAGCGATCTCTTTCAATCCCTCGTTCGACATGCTGGCACACAAGATCAGTCACGTGGGGTGGCACGTTGAACTTCCCTGTCTGGTCCTTAAAGGACCACACACCCCAGGTCCTGGGGATCTGGGGAATTTTAATTTATAAAAACAAATATCCAAGACACAAGAACTTCATTCAAACAAATGAGCCATTTCATGAAAGTGCTAACATTTTGGCCTGTGGACCTTCCTCAGGTCAGTGAAGACTTTTGTTTGTTCCTTATGGCGTAGTTTTTTGCTGCAGATGTGCTCTGGTTCTTAGTGCATCAGCCCCATGTCTTTGGCAAACATTTAATCCAACAGATGCAGGAACAGCAAGTCAATTTACAATGTGATGGTCCATATGAACTGTTATTGACATATCCCGGTGATCTACTGGTCTACTTGTTTCAGAAGTCACCCCATCCATTTTCAAGTCTTGTATTAATGTGCAATTTTAAACAAACACATCATTCTTTATATAATATGAAGGGGTGCCTTCCGAAAAAGCATAGACTAGTAGATCACCGCGTTGATTTTTCCTGCGTCTGTTGGATTAAGTGTTTGCCGAAGAAAATTCTTGTGCAAAACACTAATATAAAGTGTTTCGGTATTGAACCACCCAGCACTTTTTGGAAATACTCAGGCTATTTTAATACTACAACAAGAACCCAAGTTCAAAAGAGATTCCTCTGTGGATAAGGTGATCGGTTGTTGTTTGAGACGACATATCAGCATATTAACACTCGTAAGTGAAGACGGCGGTGGTAAGTCTTTGTGTATTACACATAAAGGAGATGTAAGAACCAGGTGAAGTTCTATCCTCATTCCACCAGCCAAATAGTCTTGGCAGAGCATCTCCCTGTGGATCTCTCTGTGTGGATTTCTTTACATCTATAAAGCTACAAATAACTTTTTGGGACTGACTATATCCATCAGTCATCTGTCTAGCTGGCTATATGGAAGAGAATTAAAAATAAGCTTATCTCCGTATGTGGAACTGATAAGTCAATTATAGGAGATATCTAAATGTTGATACATTTTTAAAAAAATATTTAGATTTTTTATAACTTCAAATAACCATACTGAAGGGTTTTTTTTATACTGGTGTAGAACAGACATATATTTTGGTATTCCTTTAAATAGCCTGCTGATGCTTTGTGTGTTACCCTTAAGTTGTTGCTCTTTGAGTTTGGTCATAAGTGTGTTGTCTTCAGGATGTGGCACAAGGGTAACACACAAAGGCAATTTATCTCTATCACATTTCACATTTTAGCTTTGTTGGTTGCATAATCTGTGCATTCCTGTCTGGCATTCTTCGGCTTGTAGATGGTGGTTTTAGGCATCTCCCAGAAACTGAAAGTTATTCAATACCTGTTTGAGGTGAGACGCCATCCCTCCTCTGTTAAGGAATTACTGCATAGTCATTCACCAGTTAATTTTTACTTATTATTTATTTTTGTGGGGTACTCTGAGATAAGTGTTATTGCCATATAGTTTGGGAACATTTTTCCCTTTTTTCTTTTTATGGTAAAGTTTAACCTGATGATTTGTATCTTGTGATAATATATATTTTGAGCGATTATATATATTTCTTAACCCTTATATTTGTATTCGATGTTTGGGTTTTCTTTCACATAGACTTATCCTCATTGTATGAAACATAGGTAGTGGCTGTTAATATATATTGAAGCCACATTGACCTGAATTTATTGTTCTGCCGATTTATCACACATATGTATTTTATAAAGACAGTAGCTTAATAGTGGGCCTCTGGGATATTGATTTTTGTACAGTTATTATATATCTTTAATGACACATAGAGAGGTAGTGTTAGACTATATCTTTTAGCTGCTCCCTTTTTTATTTTATTTAATAAATTTATCTAAAAAATGTTTTCACACTCTTTGCAGCACAATATTAGATATTCACTGTAGATTCATGACAAACAGGTATAAGTTCAGCATGACATACTGTTTTACACACACCAACACACACATATATATATATATATATATATATATATATATACATACATACATACATGCATCCACAAGAACAAGAGGGACAAGCATATATGTGCTCTTGCTACAAAAGCTGCTGTGAGCATAATGCATAGAATCTGCTCACTGTGTAGCTAACAGATCTATCCTGTATTGTATTGTATTGTACTGTAAAAATTAAGTTGCAGTCCTTGGGAGGTAAAGGTGACATTTCAATATTGATTACTAGTACTAGAGGTGGATGGGCAATGTGGGAGGCTGGAGTGGCTTACTGTTGCGGGGAGTATGGGTGTGATTTGTAGACAGTGACATTGACAGTCACAGACATTGACCGTTTAAATATTAGAAGTCTTTTGACTGATATGTGGACCACAGAATGAGATCCTACACCTGAGCTGAGACTGAGAGTGATAGAGACAGAGAAATACATCATACATTCTTATCTGATAGAAAATAGGGTAAGGGAAATGGTATCAGGAGTGAGTGCATGGAAGTGCTGACCACATTGACCACTGCAATGTTTGTTGTAGTTTGTGCAATATATAATGATGATGATCCTCCTCTTGAGGAGGTTGTTTGTAAAAGTGTTCTGAAAACTTCCAAGCACTAATACATTTGTTTAGCCTTTTAACAGTAAAGCTGATAATAAGTTGCATTTTAGTACTGTTATAGTAGAGAAAGATTTAGGAGCAGCTGTGTGTGTGTGTGTGTGTGTGTGTGTGTGACAGTGACAAACTAGTGGTCAGTGTTCTATATATCCCTTTAAGGAGAAGTGAAATGAAACTTTAAAAAAATCTACAATAAAATGAATGTAGTGAGGAGGAAGCAGATGATGCTGATGACCTAATTTTTGATGATGATGATGATGTTACTTAAGAATATGTCTCTTCACTCCTCCCCTTCTTCTGACACAGTGAGCAATATGTCTGATTATAAACTGAGAGAGGAACAGAAAGTCTGTACAAGTAAACATGTCTAAACATATACATGCATCATCTCAGTTATCATCATCTGTGTCCAGCATGGAGATACTAACTCATGATCCAAAAGCTAAACATTCCTTGTCAGAGAATAATCATCTCTCCTATCACCAGCTTACAATGGGTGTTCATATGCTACTAACAATTTATTCAAGGCTTATGTATGCTGGAATTTAATTGGACAAAAACACAGACATTTTATGTATTTGCTATACTCAAGAATTTCTGTGGAAAAGTGCCAAATGCAACTTCCCTTGACTTGCATGTTTATTTAACACAGAAAGTTACACATAAGTGAGGAAAACATGGAAATAAGTTATACCTGTATGTGTAATTCTTGAGTGTTTAAGGAGACAGAAGTTCCAGTTTAAAGTCAGGATTTGCAAACGTTGATAATCTTGCCTAGAAATTAGGTGAATATTTGGCTAGATCACTAGTAATACAAATAAAAGTAAATGGGGTGACAGACAGCTAAAGGGATATGCTATCAGAGCACCCTGGAACATCCCACTAATGGAAACTTTATTCAGTTTTACATTGAATGCTGGCAAAATAACAGAATTCCATTATGTGTTTAGGCTGATGTAACAAGGAGAACTTGTGTCATTTTGTTTTTTTGGGACAACTACTCCATAAGGGAGAACAATGGGTTATTGTTGGAGAAAGTCTGAACAGAAACAGATTTAAATCTTTGAGTGCCAGAGAGGTATCTAAAGCATTCCATTCCTCTCTGGCACTGAAAGAGTTTTAATATGTATGTATCAATGAAATGAACTATGAAATGGGATTTTCATGACTGGGAATCAGAATAGGTGAAAAAATGTAGAAAGCAAAGCATGAGTAATTCTGGGACAAAGCAAATGAACCATATGAGACAAAAGAACTTTCCCATGAGTTTAAATGCATTGTAAAAATATCTAGCTTTCAATGGGTTAAAAGTCCTAGTGAAAGCAATGAGAAATTTGGGGAATTATTATTTGTTTCCTATGATACATTTGGCTGTTCTTCTTTGCCTTTATAAATAAAGCACAGTTGTCTCTCAGTGCTGTGCCATTGCTCTCTCAGCGTTATATACTAGCATTCACATTAATTACATTAGCACATTGCACATTACAAAACAAGTCCAGACCTATTGACCTATTTTGTGAACACAAATATATAATTAAAGGGATAGTAATGTTTCACAAAAAAAAAACTCCTATTAATCTTCAAAGAGTGTTATTTGAATTATGTCTGAGTTGTAGTTCAAGAGTAAATGAATGATAAAGTATCCCCTCCCTCCCCTTTTACTAATATAACACTGCTCACCTCAGAGCAGCAAGACTGTCCGGATGGATCGCATCAAGGGACAATCTTCAGTGAGATTAAGGAAAAACCTGAAAAATCTGTCAAGGGGGGCAGGGTTTTCCTTATGCTAAAACTAAGAAGATTGTCCCTTGCTGTGACCTGTCCAGTCAAGACATCAGATTCCATATCTGAGTGGAAATGGCTTACACTAGGTAAAAGGGGTGGGAGGGGGATATTTTATCATTCAATTACTCTTGAACTACAACTCTAACAGTATTGAAATAACACTCTCCATGGCCCAAAATTTATGAAGATTAATCAAAGCTGATTTTTTTGAGAAACATTACTTTCACTTTAAGTAGAAAAAGTTTTTTCAGAAAAAAATTTATCAAAAAAGACATCACAGTTTATGGACGCACCGTATGTAAAAAAATGGAGCAAATCAACTGATCACAGAAGATAAACATCCTATATTATAATTCGCTAGGATGTTTGTCAGAAGATGTCATGCACAGTAGAGACGGCTGTGCACGCTGCAGTCATGCGCACTAGAGACTGCACGCACTGCGACTGATACAGAGCGGGGTGCTCCGAATTCACTCCGGAGTCCTCTCAGCGCACATTCCTGGGTCCGCCTGGTACCAGTAAGGTGCGCAGAGAGGACCACGGTCTGAATTCAGAGAGCCTGCTCTGTATCAGCCGCGGCACATTCGGGCAGTCAGTACTGCACATGACTGCAGTGCCGACAGTGTACACGGGCTTTAAAAATAGTAAGTAATAATTGTTTTAAATGGGTCTTTACCTCCTTGAATGCTTGGGTGAGCATAAGGCTCTATGGCAGAGAAACATTCTTAGTGTATAATTAAGAATTGTCGCTAAAATTCACAGTGATGGGATATATTTATTAAAAAAAGTAATGTTAGTTATGAATATGTCTGAGAATATTCACTAATGAGATTTTTTTGCATAAACATACACCATCATTAGATACTGCCATTAAGAACAGGTTACACTTAGCGTTAAAGGGATAGTAATGTTTTATAATAAAAGCAGCTCTAATTAATCATCATAGTATTTGAACTTTGGAGAGTGTTATTTCAGTTCTGTCAGAGTTGTAGTTCAAGAGTAATTCAATGACAAAGTGTCCCCCTCCTGCCCCTTTTACTGATGTAACACTGCTCAGCTAGAGCAGAAGGGAGGTGCCCAGGTAGACTGCAGAGAGGGACAATCTTCAATTAAGATAAGGGAAAAACCTGAAAAACTTGTCAAGGGGGGCAGGGCCTTCATTGTTCTCATAGGAAGAAGATTGTCCCCTTCTGTTATCTGTCTGGTCTATGGACTGGATTCCACATCTGAGAAGAGATGGCTTACACTAGGTAAAAGGGGCAGGAGGGGAAACTTTGCTTGTGAATATCGTATATGGTTCTTCATGTTTTTTTAATGCCTACAATATAAAATAAAGATAAAAGAATTATTACTATCCCTTTAAGATGTAATCACGAAAACTGCCTTTATTTTTGGAGCAAATAGCATATGTCTTTATGTATACATTGCGACACAAGACCATTCTATTCCACTTTTCCCAAAAAGTAATCCGGATGGAGTTAGTACTTTTGTTTCCTTGCAACAATTTTATTGACACTTTCTTTATTACTCCACTTTTATACATCCCCCTATGTTTTTACAAAATACTTGCCATCCTTTTTAAGAAGAGAAATTATAAAACCACAGACATGGTAAATTACAATTTAATGTGAAATTTCAGAGATGTTCCTAAATAAAATAAAAAAGTCCCCTGAACTAGTACTTTAATCCGACCCTCCTTATACTAGTGCCTAAACAACCAGGAACCCAGTTTGAGTTTTTCTATTGCTTTCCTACATTCAAGTCATCTGAAATAATATCTTCTGAGTCTCCTTCCTCTGATGTTTATGTCAGCACAGTACCTTTGGAAACCTGAGTCTTAAATGTGTTATCTTGCACTTTTCAGCATTAAACTTTAGGTCCCATGCTGTTGTTCAGTCCTACAGTTTTCCGAAATTCTCATGCATCCTCATCCTATAATATAAAGTCCTAAAATGCGTCACTTACTGTGTGTGTAACCACACATGCGCAGTGGGGACTCTCAGAATGGGCTGGTCCGGAGCGGGGAGCTCTGGAAGGCTGACAGCCTGTCTGTTATCCCCGCTCCGGGGCAGCAGCGGAGGCGGCTGGGTGATAAACTGTCACCCAGTGCCTCTGCTGCTGCCCCGGAGTTGGGAGCACAGACAGGCTGTGAGCCATCCGGAGCTTCCCGCTCCTGATCAGCCCGTGTCTACGGGCTTTATAACTAGTACCTCAATAAATCAACTATGCTAGATGGGAGTACATTTCATCATAAGGTGGGTGGTATTACAGTGGTGTTTATACACATGTAATTCTGAAGCAAACCAGCAACACCGTAGGCAACAAATAAAAATTATTTAAAAGGGGCTTTCAACTCTCTGAATGTTAGCAAGGTATCCAACATCTGCTCTAAGGTAAGTATTAGGACAGCCACAGTTGTTTGTCTAATCCCCCATTTACTCCTGTGACAAAGCGGTCAAAAAAGAAAGGGCTGGTCAGTGTGCTGAATATGTAAATGCATTCCAGTAAAGAGGGCTTCTGCTAGCTCCTTGTGCTGTCCATACAGTCTATCCCAAGAAAGCAATACATTAGAATTTTTATTAGCCCAAGGGAATAACATAATGCAATAATGAAACCACTACCATGAAGCTTTAAGGCTTATAGTTTAGAATATGCAAAGAGAAATTATACTTTAATAGACTGAATCAGAATGAAGAGTCATTCTGGTTTATAAAATTAAAATAGCAGTCAATAAAAAAATCTGCACTTATCAACTCCAGTCTGCTCATTAGCAATTTGGTCTACATTATATTTATGAATAAATTACAGTAAATAAATACGTCTCCAATTCAGTTGTATTTACAATTACATTTTTCATGCTCATACATTCATAGTTATACTATTATTTGTGTCTTGTATGTTTAGATGTAGCCAGACTTAACTTTGTGATTTATCTGGACATTCTGCCCCAATGTTAGTTAACTAAACAATAAAATTCCTTGCAAGTCAACGGACTTTGCTTATAACAAGAAAATGGAAAGTTAAAGGAATTATAATCATTTATCTTGACTTAACATATCCGTATAATTTGTCAAATTGCCTACACTTTTATACATCTACAGCTATGTGGATCTGTTTGCAGAGAGTGTTCTGTCAGGTAACATGAAAGCACATTTAGTGATACAAAGTAAAAAAAGATGCAATGTAATTAATATGGCACTCAGTGAATTCAGTTTTTCAGTCAAAGTGTAACATTGTATTAAATCCTGCTTTGATGGCTGACTGACCAGAATAATAAAAAGTATAGGTCATTTGACTAAACATATTATTTACCTGCAGAATATGTAAAGTCAAACTAGAGGGTTATTATTCCTTCAGGGTACATTAGTATATTAGATCCTCGTACTGAGTTGTGGAATAAATATCAACTGATGACAACTGGGAAACAAAGTTGTGATTGGTTGTTAGCCATTCACAGCTTTGGAAACTCCCAGCCTGACTGTAGGTTTTCAAGTCTTCGATTGGTTGTCTATCAGCCAATCACAGTTTACTTTATGTCTCAGATTCATCAGGAGGAATTTGTAAATTAACTCGCTCAGCTCAGCCCAATGAAATCAGTTTGGTCTGTCTGTTTTGCCAATGTGGATTATTTCTGTATCGTTTATATTTTTATTGCATCAAGGCTTGAAATAGCTAGGATGATTATAAAATGTAATACTCTCCCTTCAGCAAAAACTGCTGCCCCAGTCTATACATCATGACATAAAGACATGGTAACTAACAACCAGTGGCGGACTGACGGGACCTAGGGCCCCTGGCCCAAGAAGAGGTCTGAGCCCCCTCCCCAATGACATCATTGGCCCCTCCCCATGAAAACATTGACCCCACCCCATGACAACATTGACTCCTCCCCATTACATCATTGACCCCACCTCCCACCACATCCTCAGCCCTGCACACCTACCCCCCCAGGCCATCCAGTACCCCCACCAACCATCCAGTACCCCAACAAGCCATCCTGTACCCACACCAGGCCATCTAGTACCCCCACCAGGCCATCCAGTACCCACACCAGGCCATCCAGTACCCCCCCAGGCCATCCAGTACCCAAATAAGCCATCCATTATCCACACAAGCCATCAAGTACCCCCACCAGGCCATCCCATTACCCCCACAAGCCATCAAGTACCCCCACCAGGCCATTCCATTACCCCCACAAGCCATCCAGTACCCCCACAAGCCATCCAGTAACTCCCTCCATGCTATCCAATACCCCCACCAAGCCATCCAGTACCCACTTAACTGTGCTGTGTGCGCTGCGTGGTGGTGGGTCTTCTTCTGCTGACTGCTGCAGTGATGTCTGTCAATCACTGTCACTGCTTTGCTCCCCAGTCTGTCACTGTGTGTCCTCCTTGGTAGACTAGGTGGTCATGTGTGAGAGACATCCAGTCCCCTGTGGCGGTCTAGCTCTCTGAGTTCCACTCCCCCCCCCCATAAACACGTACCCCTGTGGGCCGTGATGACATAAGTGCGTATGCTGCTTAGACCAAATGGTCCCTCACGCATGCATAGAGAAGGGGAAGAGGCACAGGGAGAGAAGCACTTGCTACCAGCTGCTGCCTGACAGTAACGAGCAGTGAGTCTGGACTCTGGCATCAAGCAGTGTGTGTATATGAGGACGATCTTGACCAACATGGTGGGATTCATGGGAGTGGGGAAGGATCATTGGCAGCTGAAGTAATAGTATGTGAGGACTCAGTGCCTCAGGGTCACAGAGCGCAGTGCAGCAGCTGCTTTATATAGGTGCAGATGGGCCCAACCAGCAGACAGGCAAGCGAGCGGGTGGCACTGGCAAAAAATAATTATTAACATTGGAGGCGGCTGCGGGCTCCCCTTGGTCACGGGTCCTTGGTCCGTGACAGAATGCTTGAATGGTCAGTCCGCCCCTTCTAACAACCTATCCCTTTTCAAGGTCTTAAGTAATAACCTAACACTCCCTTCCACAAGATCTTAGCCCTTTGTGTGCCTAAAGCTAATCCCTCTCACCCTCCATCAGTCACCAAAAGTCTAACTTCTGCAGTCATTTCTTTTGCACTCAATCAATCTTTAAAGCTTGGGTTCAATCCTCTTTCTACCTGGACCATTAAGGCAAAGAGATGGGTTCATAGTGCCTATATTTCATTCAATCCACAAATTCACATGCCTAAAGATGAGATATTCAGCTTTTTCAGACTCCATGTGGGTTCCTGGCACTAGCTACTTGAGAAGAGGACAGTCCACAGATGGTATCAGAGTTTGGACATGTGGAGCTGGGTTCTTTCCTGTGACAAGACAGGAAGTGAAAGGGAACAGCAGAGGCAGGGCAGAATACACGATCTAGGATCAAGAAGAAAACACGGATTAGTAACAAAATCACAACAGCAACTACCTGTCCATAAACTATCATAGTAAAAAAAAATAACCAACTTCCAGTCAGCATCCTCCCCTTTTTCTTCTAGCCTAGTGTCTAAAAGCAAACTTATTCTGAAGAACTATTGTTCATAAGGCCTACACCTCTGCAGATAGTGATTTACATTCATTAGGGGTGTTATTAGCAACTACCACTATGAGGTCCTTTAAAACTTCCACTTTATCATTCAACATATAAACTCCAAAGCCTTCAAAGATAACCTGTAGGACAAGTTCTATCCAATGCATGGTATATTTGCAATTTCTTTCTGGGGAGGGCTCTTTGTAAGCTCCTGTAAATGTCTTATGGCAGGGAACACACATAATAACCCCAATCAACCTTTTCCAACAGTAGTCATCGAACCACTCATACTGACTCCCAGCCTTGTCCCACAGTATCCATAGAACCAAGCATACTGACCCCTCAGCCTTATCCAACTGCACTAGTAGCCATAGAACCACACACACACTAATCCCCCAGTCTCATGTAATTGTGTATTGTCTTGATAGTCTTATTTAATAGTTTTTGTGCCCTGGTGGTCTCATGTAATAATGTATTGAACTGCTGGACTGGTGTAATTATGTATTGCATTGCTAGACCCATGTAATAGCGTATTGCCCTGCTGGTCCCATGTAAAGGTATATTGCCCTGTGGCTCTCATGTAATGGTGTATTGTCCTGCTGGTCCCATGTAAAGGTGTATTGTCTTGCTGGTCTCATTTAATAGTCTACTGCTGTGCTGGTCCCATGTAATGCTGTATTGCCCTGCTGGTCTCATGTAACGGTGTATTGCCCTGTTGATCTCATGCTATTTTACATTGCCTTGCTGGCATTAGTAAAAGAGGTGTGGGGGTATGCCTATATATAAGGCATGCCTAGTATAAAGGAAGCACTGTGGGTTGAAATGCACACACCAAGGGGACATACATGATATAAAGATGTTGATGGGCCTTTGCTACCAGCCACCTAATATTGGGGGATATGAAGAAGTCCAGCTGTTACTGCAACTGGAAAAGGATTCTCAGGAAATATAATCATAATGGTAGATTTCAACAACCCTGCAAATTACTAGTAGAGCAGCCATCTAGAAATAAGTCCTTACTGGTCCTAGTGGTCTCAAACAATTCTGAAATGGTACATAATATAGTTAGTCGAACATTTGGTATAAAAGTACTATGGTATGAAAAGTACTATGAGAAAACCATTAACAAGAGTTTAACCAAATCATTAAATTTTGAAAAGGCTACTTTAACAATTCTAAAAGCAGTACTAAAGGAGATTCAATATTCCAGTATGCAACACAGATACCATGGGGTTGAGTCTCTCCTCTTGGAGGGCAGGGCACATCACCAAAAGACAGAGTCTTTGGAGTGGAGACTCCCTCCTCCTCCAGTTCAACCCACCACATACTAACTCCCGGAATTCATGTGTACTGCTTGGAAAAGGAAGTGGCAAGGCATATATATCCTCCTAGTTTTTCTTAGGCTTTTATTATTTTCTTTTAGCTATAGGGCAGTATAGTCCCCCATTAGGAGGTTTACCATCACTGGGCTTCTCTGGAGTCGATAGACCAATCCACAGGTGTTTTGTGGATCTTTTCAACCCTGTGGAGGGAATCTTACTGTCAATTTTTCCCTCATGTCAGAGTCTCTTGAGACTCTGCCTTCGCTCTAAGATGGTAACCTGAAGACAGAAAACTGGTGAGTAATCATTTAAAGGGATAGTAATACTTCGTTTTAACTTTATTTTATTTTGTAGGCATTAAAAAAACGTGAAGAATGATATGTCTTTTCTCTCAAACCTTTATGGTTTAAGAGATATTCACAAGCAAAGTTTCCCCCTCCCGCCCCTTTTACCTAGTGTAAGCCATCTCTTCTCAGATGTGGAATGCAGTCCATAGACCAGACAGATAACAGCAGGGGACAAGCTTCTTTCTATGAAAACAATGGAATCCCTGCCCCCCTTGACAAGCTTTTCAGGTTTTTCCCTTATCTTAATTGAAGATTGTCCCTCTCTGCAATCTACCCAGGCACCTCCCTTCTGCTCTGGCTGAGCAGTGTTACATCAGTAAAAGTGGCGGGAGGGGGACACTTTGTCATTGGATTACTCCTGAACTACAACTCTGACAGAACAGAAATAACACTCTCCAAAGTCCAAATACTATGATGATTAATTAGAGCTGCTTTTATTATGAAACATTACTATCCCTTTATTACGGTGCCCGTGCTCCCTTGTTTTTGTTTTCCTGTCAGTTATCCTGTGTAATGCTCTCATTGGCTGTCCTGTGTTGATCCCGCCCAGTATGGCCTTTATATACTGGGCTCCTGCACCCACACGTTTATCATGGTGCCCGTGATTCGTGCTGCTCTGTGTCTGTCACTTGCTGAGTATCGTGATTGGCTGGCTGTCATTAGCCCTCCTCACACAGCCTTTTTAAACCCAGTTTGAGCACTTCCAGGTTGCCCTTTCGTGGTGTTTCTGACTCCACTCTGCCTGACCTGCTTGTCAGATCTCTGGGCCTGTTTCCAGTGTTCCTGTATGCTACTTTCCGGTGTTCCAGTGTTCCTGTACATTAATGTTCCGGTGCTCCAGTGTTCCTGTATACTAACGTTCAAGTGTTCCAGCGTTCCTGTGTGCCTGTATTCCGGGGTTCCTGTACTCCAGCACCGTGCGGGTTAACCTGTACGAGTTCCTGAGTCTCGCGCTCCAGCTGTCGCTTCGGCGACATTGTTCTCCCCGCTATTGCATACACATTGTTGGTTCCAGCGTGCGGACGCTGGTTTACTCCACTAGACCTGGTTGCAATATACATTGTAGGTTCCGGCGTGCGGACGCTGGTTTACTCCACTAGACCTGGTTGCAATATACATTGTAGGTTCCGGCATGTGGACGCTGGTTTACTCCACTAGACCTGGTTGCAATATACATTGTTGGTTCCAGCGTGCGGACGCTGGTTTACTCCACTAAACCTGGTTGCGATTTCCGGCGTGCGGACGCTGGTTTACTTCACTAACTGGTTGCGAGATACATTGTTGGTTCCAGCGTGCGGACGCTGGTTTGCTCCACTAAACCTGGTTGCTATACACATTGATGGTTCCAGCGTGCGGACGCTGGTTTGCTCCACTAAACTCGGTTGCGATATACATTGTTAGTTCCAGCGTGTGGACGCTGGTTTGCTCCACTAAACCTGGTTGCTATACACATTGATGGTTCCAGCGTGCGGACGCTGGTTTGCTCCACTAAACCTGGTTGCGATATACATTGTTGGTTCCAGCGTGCGGATGCTGGTTTGCTCCATTAAACCTGGTGGCGCTATTTACCATTAGTCCCAACGTGCTGACATTGGTTTGCTCCTGAACATCCAGTACTGTGGTCAGTCGCAGTCCACTTCCTTGCAGTTGTCTGATTATCCCTGGCTATAGACTTCTGCTGATTTAGACCCCTATACTTATGCTCTATGCTGTCTTAGTCACCTGACAGCTGGTCTACTCGCTCAGGCTGCCCTGCCCGGTATTGGTGAGGCCGGTAGAACCTTGACGATACCATCCTGTAGGTTGCCTCACCCGGTATTGGCAGGGCCGGTAGAGCCTACTACAGTACTCCTTTGGGCTGCCCTGCCCGGTATTGGTAAGGCCGGTAGAACCTTGTCATTCACCATCTTTAAGGTTGCCTTACCCGGTATTGGCAGGGCCGGTAGAGCCTACATTCAGCATTCCATTGGGCTGCCTTGCCCGGTATTGGTAAGGCTGGTAGAACCGGTATACATCATCTCACTGTTGCCTTACCCGGTATAGGCAAGGCCAGTAGAGCCTGTCATTAAATCTATCACTTGGGTTGCCTTGCCCGGTATTTAGGCAAGGCCGGTAGAACCTATTGTATGTTCTATTACTGTTGTATTGTTATGTATGTTTACCCTATGGGGACTGCCTTTAACTTTTAATAAAGTTAAGTTATTTTACCAAACCTTAAGTCTGAGAGTCTTCAAAAACTGTGACAACGTTGCCCTTTCGTGGTGTTCCTGTACCAGTGCTAGTTTACTGCTCAGTGTTTCCCAGTGTACCGACTTGGCCTGCCTGACTACTCTTCAGTTTCCAGCTCCTGTGTACTGACCCGGATTGCCTGACTTCTCTTCAGTGTCTGCTCCTGTGTATCGACTCAGCCTGGCTGACGGTCCTGCTCCAGTGTACCGACCCGGACCGGCTGATGTTCCTGCTGCAGTGTACCGACCCGGACCGGCTGACATTCCTGCTCCTGTGTTCTGACCCAGCCTGGCTGACGTTCCTGTTCCTGTGTACCGACCCGGCTTGATTGATGTTCCTGCTTCTTCAGTTATTGTCGCCTCGGCGACATTCTTATTCAGCAGACAATGCGGTTGCCTGGCTTACTAGCACTTGAGCCTGTTCCGCTACTGCTCCTGCAGGTTGCCAGTGCTGTCTCCATTACTGCTCCGGCAGTGTGCCTTTGGCCTAGTCCTCTGTTACTGCTATACCGGTTGCAAGTGTGTGCCTCCGTGATTGCTCTGGTAATCGCCATTGGCTTGTCCTCCGCTACTGCTCCTGCAGTTTGCTAGTGTGTGCCTCCGTTACTGCTCTGTAAGTGTGCCTTTGGCCTAGTCCTCCGTTACTGCTATACCAGTTGCAAGTGTGTGCCTCCGTGATTGCTCCGGTAGTCACCATTGGCTTGTCCTCTGCTATTGCTCCTGCAGGTTGCTAGTGTGTGCCTCCGTTACAGCTCTGGCAGTGTGCCTTGGCCTAGTCCTTCGTTACTGAACATACCGGTTGCAAGTGTCGGCCTCCGTTATTGCTCCGGTAGCCGCCATTGGTTTGTCCTCCGTTACTGCTCCTGCAGGTTGCCAGTGTTTGCCTCCATTACTGCTCCGGCAGTGTGCCTTGGCTTAGTCCTCTGTTACTGCTACACCGGTTGCAAGTGTCGGCCTCCGTTATTGCTCCGGTAGTGTGCCATTGGCTTGTCCTCCCTTACTGCTATATCGGTTTCAAGTGTCTGCCTCCGTTATTGCTCCGGCAGTGCTCATTACTACATCTGTTGAGCTCTGGCAGTTCACGTTATTCTGCTAGCACTTGGGCAACATGAAACTCGGTATAAGTGCTATCTCAGTACCTTTACACATGGGACTGTTTGCAATCATTCATGAACTTTAACTCCTGCAGTACCAGAGTCCTGGGAAACTTACTCCTCTTGCCTGACCTGTGTCAGTATATACTGTCTGTACCTTCATCTTATACTGGACCTGTGTGGACATTGTATAATTAACCTGTCGTGTGTCTGTATTATACTGCCTGTATATTACAGGACCTCTGAAGGTTCTTACTGTATTGTGAATTCAATAAAACTGTGTTTTTATCCTAAACCACTGTGTCTGTGAGTTGAACAAACCTTTACTCCCTTTAAGTGCCTTGGTCTACTTTATGTCTCAAACTGTGTTTCATCTACATACAGGGGCTGTTGTGAGCCTTGGTAGGCTCTGACACTCATTCTGGGTATCTTTAGTATATCTATATTTGATGTCTGCTGTATTCTGTGGGCTTAACCCCTTCTCTATCATTTTGGCTATTTCTGTACTTTAGTTGCTTTTGGAGATTTATTTTCACATCCCCACTGTTTGAAATTAGGTTTATGCTCCCCTCAGATATTCCCTGGGGGTTTTGGGTCTCTTGGCGACTTTTTCACTTTAGGCTGAATTTAGTGCGACAGCACCTTTAAGAATGGAAGCCTGCCTACTTACATCTTTCCTACATTGACTTCTATGGAACATATTTCTGTAACCATTTAAAATACAATAGTCAGAGAGGGTTCTATCTTCTAGTCTCCTCATGCCCTATCATCCGGTCCACCTTCTGTGTGTCCAAGGGTCATGTGGCAATCTGTGAACAGAGTTGTATGCATTTCTAGGCAACAAGCAAAAGAGAAGACTACGTTTCCTAGAATGCTAATTTTGCAGACTTTCTTACGATTGGCTGACAGTTTTGCAGTGGCCATTTTACTTCTCACTTGCTCTCCTTCTTCGGATTAACCCTTCACTTGCCAGATAAGTGTATTTTAAGGTTGCAGTGTTACTCTGGGGACATTTTGTAGTGTTTTTACTAGATTTGGGATACTTTTTAGTATGTCTGACTCTAAGCGATATGGGGGAAAATCCAAGACAAAGGAATCAGGGGCCACCTTAACCCCTCTCATACATTGTTCCTTTTGCCACGCAGGGCTACCTAGAGATTATTCAGGGTATCTATGCCCCTCATGTGCTTTGTCCCCCACTACTCCAATGGGCCCTTCAGCAGTAATCAACAGCCAGCATGTGTCAACCCATGGAGGGGAAACACCCTCTCCAGACATTTCCAGAGATGTAAGTTGTCTTCTCCCATTTTACCTCTTAATAACACTCTTGATCAGATCCTTATGGATGAGTAGACAATTCCTGATAAAAATGTTTTACCTCAATAAGCCCTTTTCTTAGCCATACCTTTTTTCAGCTGAGCCTTTGGCACAGTGGGCTTCTCCCCTCACTGTGCCCCCCCCCCCATTTCACAGCTGGCAAAGACCACCACCCTCATGCTGGCAGATGCAGCAGGGCTCAAGGAGCTAGCAGAAAAGAGGCTGGATTCCATTCTCAAGGCCTTCTTTACTGCCACCGGTGCAGCACTAAGACATGTCTTTGCCTCTTCCTGGGTTAACTAACAGTTGTCATTTGGGGTGAGCAGCTTTCAGATGATGTCTGTGCTGATGTGGCTAAGGAAGACTTACTGGTCCTCATAGCTAACATCAAGGAGGTCAACACCTATATTATTGATGAGATCTTTGATGCTGTCAGATACTCCGCTCTTTCTGTTGTTGCATGCCCCACCATGTGGCTCAAGATTTGATCTGTGGACCACTCTTCTAAGAAGTCATTGGTTTCCTTTCCATTTCAGGGCAAGTCTCTTTTTGGGCCTGACCGGAAACAGATCATCAGTAATGCTATGGAGGCAAGAGTATTTTGTTACCCCAGATCTCCACCAAGCATCCATTCCTGAAGAGGAAGCTGCATCTTTTTTGTCCCCCTGCCAAATGGGGGTGCAGGGGCCACAGAGTTTGCAAGCCTCTCAAGCACACCCCTCTGAGAAACCCATACAAGACTGGCAGCCCAAGCTCTCAACTATAAAGGCTAAGTCTGACAGGCACTCTTCTGCATGACTCTTGGAATCCTGGTCCATTGCTGCCTGTAAGGGGGTCATCTCTACCTTTTTTAAGAGGACTGAGAAACCTCTGTAATGGACCAGTGGGTTTTGTGGGTAATCTCAGAAAGGTACCACATAGATTTCAAATCCCTTTCTCCATATCGGTTCTCCTTATCAAGGGTTCTGAAAGAACTGGACAAAACAAGGCTGTTCCAGGAGGCAGTGGATTCAGTACTAGAAAAATAGGTACTGGTATCAGTACCAATCCCGAGCTCTCTTCAGGTATCTGTTCTGATCTGTTTGTGCCTCAACAAATATGTGGTCACTACATGCTTTAACATGGAATCTTTGGGTTCGGGTGAATCTAGCAAGACACAATATCTAGTTAAATTGTGAAAGAATCTAGGGGCTTGATCCTATTCCCATTGGTAAAACTGACATTAGGGCAAAAATGAACCGTCAAACACAGAGTTTAAGTTAAAAAACGTAGTCACCCTGCCAAAAAATAACCCTACCCTTGGCCCTACACTATCCCTAATATAAAAAATATTGTTCCAATACTAGCCCTAACACTATCCTATCACACAGACCCCACAGCTGTAATACTTACCTGGATGTCTGATGTCCAGCGGGGTCATCTGCATGCTGGTCTTCCTCTTTCCTTCTTTTGAAAGCTTCTATCGTCTTGTCTTAATCTGTCATTTTCATATGTGCTCTTCTGTCTTCTTATTCAATAAATGTGTTGCATCCTTTAAAAAAATAGCTATAAAAAGTCATAAATCCAAGCAGAAGAAAGCCCCCTCCCCTATACCTTTAAGGCCATTGCCCAGTGCAAACTGAGGGAAGTTTGAACAGGGACTGACCTTTATATGGACAGTCCCTGTTCAATTTTATTCCCACATTCCCATTGGCTGGAATATTGGGTTACACAGGGCAAGGAACGTTCCCTGCAATAACCACACTTTCCACCCTATCAGTTTCTAGCTCATTTTGTCATTCTTGAAGCTAGAAGCTGGGAAGCTTAGCATTTGATTTCAGATCCATTTCAATGGCAAAACACTTGAACTAGATGAAAATATGAAACGGCAGCTTGTTATGATTTATGTATTAATTGTGTGAGACCTAGATTTATACTTGATAATTTAGCAATAACCCCGTTTTACTTTGCTTTTTATAGTTTGCATTTATGTACAATGCTTGTAAAATGCATTGAGTTGAACTTCATTGCTTCCAAATCATCCCTTATACATACATTTTAGAAACATCATTCTTTTAAATGAAGGCATGTTTACACTACTTAACAGTAGGTGAAAAAGATTAGAGCCTGCAAACAGTGTTTAGCAAAGTTGTGATCTCTGCAGAGTATCACATTTTGTTTTATCTATTTCAGTCGTTCACAACTAAGGTGCTGTGAATACCAATTTAGGAAACCACATTTTTTGTTTGAAGACTCGGACACCTTCCTTTTTTAAAAATGTGCATAACTACGATCCTACTTTTAATACTAGACAGCTCATCTAAGAATTTTTTTGGCATAGCATGGTAGGTTGGTGTATCAGCACTCGATGGGGCTAGTCAGTAGATGCACACATCCCTAAACAGCAAGTTTATATTGTGAATGCTTTAACTGCTTTTTTATCATTATGATTTTTGGACCTAAGGGTGTACTTTCTTATATCCTGTATATTAATCTGCTGTTAAATAACCTATATAAATTTGTGAGTGCCAAGGAATTTCCAGGGTCTGTGTAGAAGTACCTTAATGCTTTGAAAGAGATTTCAAAATCACCTATATATAACATTAGACATTTTTATTTAGAAAACTAGTTTTTAAGTATTTAGGTTTGTAGATTTTTTAAATTAAAGAATTCCATGAAGGAACTTCCAGTCTAAGCCTTACATTAATTCCTCCACCTATTCACACTGTGGCGGAGGAGATGAACAATGCCTTTCTGAGCAATACAAAAAATGGCACATCTTCCTGCCTACAAAGGAGGTGGGAAACCTGTGCACACATTTACACCACAGACAAGATACCCATATCAAACCAGTTACACCACAAGATCAATGGTACCTTTGCCTGCAAATCATCCAGTGTAATATACCTCAGCATGTGTGCAAAATGCCCAACAGCTCTTTATCTGGGTGAAACTGGACAGCCACTACATAAAAGGTTTAATTCCCACAGATCCAGCATTAACAAAAAAGACAGAGACACTAGTTGGAGAACATTTTTGCCAAAATGAACACAGTGTCAGAGACATTAAATTGACTATACTGATGGGACTGTTTCACACTCAGAGGGACAGAAAAATATAGGAGGTTAAATTAATGCTGCAGTTTAATACATTAGATAATGGTCTGAACAGAGATAGAGAATTCCTATCACAGTGTGGATTAACCTTTACAACAGTCCCACTGGGATTGTAAATACCTTTGACTCCTCAGAGGAAGATTCGAATTTACATCACTCCTCAACCATTGACTGATCATAGAAATCGGGTCTGGACTGAGCTTTCTTATCTGATTTCCATTCTAAACAATGCAATGTGTACTTGTATATAAAAGAGATGGTTTCATATTTATCTATATAACATGCCTGAGGAAGAAACCTAAGAGGTCTTGAAAGCTTGCATCCTAAACCTGCTTAGTTAGCCATTAAAGGTATCAACTTTACTATATTTGCCTCCTGTATTTCTGAACAGTATCAGAGATTGGGGGAGGTAATATAGGGCTAAAACAGTAAGTGCTTGCATAGCATGCCTTAAATAACAATCTAGAAAATCTAAACTCAAAAATCATGTATTTGTTTCTTTAGCCATTTTTCTATTTAGAAAGCTAGTTTTTAAGTATTTAAATTTGTAGATTATTCTAATTAAAGCATGCTGTACATGCTTCCCCCACTTATTAACACATACAATGCTAAGGGAGATGGGCAATGCATTTCTGAGCAGTGACAGTGAGTGTGGAAGGTAATATAGAGTTAAGATAGGAAGTGCATGCACAGTATGCCTTAAATAACATAATCTAGAAATCTAAATTACACAAAAACTAGTTTCTGAATTAAAAATCACTAATACAACATATGGGTGTTTTTGAAAGCAATTTTCAATATCACTGTGGTTATTTTTAAGTGATAGATTCTCTTTAAGGAAAAGGGAATTTGAAAACCACTGTTCCGTGGGTTCTGATCATAAAGAAATGTTGTATTTTAACATTTAAAATATTGCTACGGACAGGGAATAACTATGACTGAGCTCTTCTCATTTCCCAGGTTGCTTATTTCTGGACATAGCATTAGCTGGACCATTAATTCCTAGACATAGGCCTCACTTGTGATCAATATGAAGCGCTGGAAATTTTACAGCAATTTTATAAGCACATTTTTTAAGCATGAAGGTACCCAAGGGACTTAACATTTTCTTAACTTCTTAGTAATATCATATTTGGCTACTCTATTTCTGAGCCACATTTTACTATTTTCTTAATTGCATTAACATTTTACCTTTGCACTGTTATATTAGCAAAACATTTGTATTTTGCACTGGAAATCAAGCTTTAAATGGAATGCACATATGTACCAGTGATATTGCACCAGGTGATGGTTAGTATTGACATTCACTTTTACATGCAAAATAGGTAGAAAGAAAATGTTTTCTCATTTTCTAAGTGGATTACAGGTGAAGACGGGAACACTTTTTTATTGTTGCATATCTCAGCTCCTTGCATAACACTGTTTTAGTCACTGATGATGTTTTAAGACAAACTGCATCAGTTGTGGAGCAAGCCAACCACACCAAAGTTGCTCAGTGTTGGTTGGTGGGGGTGGGATGAGGGGAGTTGTAGTACAGCAACAACTGGTGGCCCACTCCTAACCTATTCTGTAAGGGACAAATAAAAATGGCCATTAGCTTAAATTCAGCTTATGTTTTGGCGACTACTCTAGCAATAGTTAAAATCCAAATTGAATCAATTAGAATTTGTTTAATCTGTGTTTGTGTCCTGTAGTACATCAGCCTCCCTGACTGAAGGGTTTTTATTGGCATGACTGGAGGCAATACTCGCCAAAGGCTATTGAGTTAACTATGTACCTACAACTACACAGATATTCCCATTCAATTTTAGCAGATTTAATGGCAAAAAACTTGTTAGGAAATTACGATTACGCTCTTTGAACGTAACTCGACTGCCCATGTACTTTGCTGATATTGTCAGCCATGACATCACAAATGGCATAATCAGTGATATACTGATTGCATCACATATGACATCAAGAATGACAATTGATTACATCACAAATTACCTTATCAATGGTATCAGTGGCATCATTGGTGATGGATGAGAAACTTAACCATGGCTTTTTGCCATTTAATTTCCATAGTCCGGGGAGGGCTGGCCTGGGTGGCAGGGGGGCAATTGCCTTCTGGGCCGGTCATATGTCTGGGCCAGTGGGCCAGTGTCTCACTTAACCTCCATCTTGTTGCTATAAATGGAGCAACACTAATGATACCACAGAGCTTACAATTGAAATGGTGCTATACAAATGATACCACAGAACTACCATTTCCACTGTAAGCTCTATAGTATCACTTGTGTAGTTTTACTTAAATTGTAAGCTGTGTAATATCAGTAGTTTAGCCCACTTTAATGTGAGCTATTTGGTATTGCTTTACTTCACGATATTAATGCCACATTTAAAATTAACAAAAGGAGGTGGGCTTTGATAGTGGGCTGAAACGACATTAGAAATGGGCCGCTTGATTGTATTTGCCCCCCGGGACACAAGTTGCCAGCCCTCCCCTGTCCATAGTTTTTTCTAAAGATTTACTATTTAGAAAACAAAAATAAAAATCAACAGACAGACTAATCATGGCAAGCTCAGAAAGCAACCAAGCTGACTGGGTGTTATCAGGATCAACACCGAGATAAATATATCTGACTGCATATCATCAGAACCTGTTTAGCCACTATCACAGATCCTGGGCAGGTGCAAAGTTTTTTGGTGCCACAGCCAAAGATAAATTGTGTCACCTTTATATTTACATGTCTCTTGTACCTGTCTCCTGCTTATTTATGTCCCTCTATCTCCTGTGACTGTCAGTCTCTTGTACCTCCCACATGTCCCTCTGTCTTTTGTATCCCTCACCAATCACTCTGTCTCTTATATCTCTCATGCAATCATTAGGACAGACTAAGAGAGCTATCAATCTAATGAGAACTTATTAGGATAGACTGGTACCAGTCTGACTGGACTTTATAAGGATTAGCTCTGAGAGCAACAAATGTGACTGCATATTGTCAGTTCTGTATCTATCTCCTGTTTGTCTATTGCCTCTATCCTGTTCCTCTGTCTTCTGTTACTTTGTTAGTCTATCAGTCTCACACATCCCTCTTGTACCTCTAACATGTCCCTCTGCCTATTGTATTCCTCACCCATCCTGCTATTTCTTGTACCTCTCATCTCTCACTTCACCTATCCACTCACCTGTTATGCTGTAACTCAATACCTTCAAAAATTCCAAAATTATTATTAAAAAAATGTTGTTACCTCATTTATCACTGTTTACAAATTCTGCTCTCCCTTTCATTATGTACATTGTAGCAGTTGAAATAGATGTGCATGAGCTGCACAGGAAATCACTTAAGATGCAAGCAAACAAACAAAACAAAATACAATAAACTGAAAGACAAATCTCACTAGCAGATGCTAGTAGCCTGCTACCATTGCCATAGGCAAAAAATAAGTAGTATATTACATTCCACAGACATCTAGAGTTACGTCAAAGGCACCTACAATGAAGACTGGCTACAATTCAGTGGCTCTGTAACAGAAGAGGGACATGATACTGTAGGTAAACAGAGAAGTGCATTAATGACAAGTTAAAAATGAGTTGTTGTCTTCTCTGACATCTTAGAGGTTAACTAACCGTTAAGTGCCAGAAGGATTCCAATGCATTGCAAAGCAGTGACACTTAGAAAGTACAGTATAACAACAGCAGCCTCCAGTCTGTGCAGAATGAGAACAATGCCACCCCTTTAGAGAATGAAGTGGAAGGACAGCCCCACTCCACAGATAAAACAGAATATACCAATAAGCCCCAATATTGATTAATGAACAGTACCCCAATACCATACTGTATCAAAGCACATCCAGTCAATGTAGAAGCAGAATGATGTGGAACTGTAGATATTAGCTGTTAAAGTTAAAAAAAACAAGATAAAAAAATATCTCCATAAAGTAATGGCTACGCATGCACAATAGAGACCATCACAGATCCCGTGATTGATTAGTGCTGGGAACATGAAAGTCAATTGAATACACCATGGAGAACTGTGTTGGGAAGGGGAGTTCTGAGGGAGAAGCAGACAGTGGTTGTTTGGTTGTACAGCTACCAGTAGGACAGTGGAATTAGGCTGGGGAAACAGGCACTACATGTATGGTTCCACCAGGGCTGTCTTTTTAAAAGCACCAACCCACAAACCCTTCCCTGAGAATAGTTACCCTAGGTTTGATAATATTGCCCCATAATGACTCACTACTTGCCCTACTCCTCAGCACTGCTACACCTCCCAGAACTAAACAGAATGTCATTCAGTTTTAGTACCCTCTTACTTATTGCTTCCCTGCATATGTAATATACTAAGTGTGAACAATGTGTGGCTCTCTAGCAGTTGATGACCAACATCCCCATCAAAATCAGCTGGATAGTAGTCAGCTGAGGATTATAGATTTTGTAGTCCAGCTTCAGCTAAAGATTCACTAGTTGCTCATTCCTAAACAATATACCCCTTCCCTTATTATTGGCTTCAATTTTCAGTCTGCCCCTCTTTACCAGTTATCACATGATGCAGGCATTGTGTGTAGGAGGGTTCTCCAAGAAAATGCTGAGTGTTGGGTGACATGATGAGAGAGCACATCTCTGTGAAGTTTGCATCCTGCAGGTGTAATGTGAGTGGGGAAAGAAAAGGAGGAGGCAGAAGAGCCACAGACCAGAGCTACGCAACGAACAGAGAGCAGATCCAGGTAACACACAGCAACACAAACACTGCAACAAATCACACAACTAGTGTCCTTGTTGTTATGTAGCATTCTGTTATGAATTACTTAATAAACATTTAAATTTGTATCCATAATCAAAAAATGAACATGCTAAAAGAAGGAATCAGAGTGATGAATTACAGACAATATAACATATAAACCTATACACCAATATGTGTGGAATAAAATTTCATTATTTAGATAAATGGACTGGTGATGAATGTCCAAAGGACTGTCCAATGTGTCACTAGATAAGGTAGTGAATGTTTGCTAGAGGAAGAACCATTAAGGGACACTCAGAGTCAGTTACAATGTGAGAGCTAATAATTTGCTAGGTGTCTAGATTACATTGTGACTAGTAATCATCCACTGCCTTATCTAGTGACACACTGGACTTTCATTACCAGTCAATTTATCAAAATAGTCACATTTTGTTCCACACATATTTAGGTATCGATTGATGTCATATTGCCTGTGATTCATTGTGACTCATTTTGTCATTTTTTTTTCTTTTTTTGTAACTGTAGTTATGTATTCTACATACATAGTCTTTTTTCCCATTATTACACACCAGGTACCGGTTCATCTGCCTGGCATATATACTTAGTATCCTTTATACCAGGCATGTCAAATACAGTCGAGGGCCGCATGCTCAACATTTCTCCTCCAAGGAGGGCTACAATATTCACAGTTAGGACAAAATAGGGGGAAGATGGAGGTCCCTAAAGAATGATTTCATGGATTTAGGGTGCAAGCTCAAGGCAAGGACCTCTAAGGTAGTATTTTCTGAAATACTACCTGTGCCATGCACCAGTGCAGGTAGGCAGAGGGAGCTCAGGGAGCTTAATGCATGGCTCAAGCAATGGTGTAGGAAGGAGGGTTTGGGGTTTTTAGAACACTGGGCAGACTTTGCTCTTGGGTACAATCTATATAGAAGAGATGGATTGCACCTAAATGGTAGAGGAGCCTCTGTGTTAGGGGAGAGAATGCTAGGAAGCTTGGAGGAGCTTTTAAACTAGGAAAGGGGGTGGGTGGGTATAGATAGCAAAAATGGGGTAGATAGAGCAGATAGGAACTGGGTCCAAGTAAATGACCAGGGGGGTAGAGAAAGGGTGGGGAAAAATTTAGTCAGTAGGGAGGAACTCCTAGTAAATGAAGGTGTAGAAAAAAGGCATGTACAGATATATGTAAAGACTTCAAAATTAATTGTATGCTAGCAAATGCAAGAAGTATGGTAGATAAAATAGGAGAACTAGAATTGCTGGCGGTTAATGAGCAATTGGACATAATTGGAATAACAGAAACATGGTGGAATGATGCACATGACTGGACTGTAAATATAGAGGGCTATTCCCTGTTTAGAAGAGACAGAATTAATAGAAAAGGGTGAAGTGTGTGCTTATATTTGAAAACAGAGCTAAATCCAGTTTTGCGAGGTGATATTAGTGAGGAAACTGGCCAAATTGTGGAGTTCATGTGGGTAGAAATCGAGACTAAATGTGGTGTGAAAGGTAAAAAAAAGTTGTTGGTGGGCATATGCTACAAACCACCAAATATCGATGATAATGATGAGGCCCAACTGCTATTGCAAATGAGGAAAGCTGCCCAGTTTGGGCATACTATAATTATGGGAGATTTTAATTATCCAGATATCAACTGGAAAAACGAGACCTGTCAGAGTGCTAAGGGTAGCAGGTTTTTGAACACACTTCGTGAAAGCTACATGTCACAAATGGTGGAAGCGCCGACAAGAAATAACAATGTATTGGACCTAGTGATCACTAATAACACAGAAATGGTATCCAATATTAAGGTAAGAGAACATTTGGGAAACAGTGATCACAACATGGTTACATTTGAGATCAGTCTGGCAAAGCAAAAATGCATAGGTTCAACCAAAACTCTTAATTTTAAAAAAGCTAACTTCAAATTGTTAAGGGCTTCAATGCAACACATAGACTGGGATATTTTATTTAAAGGCAAAAATACTGAGGAAAAATGGTCAGAATTCAAATTTAGGTTGCAGAAATGTACCCAACAGTATATACCAATGGGGAACAAATGCAAAAGAAGTAAGTCACAGCCAATGTGGTTAAGTGCACATGTAAAGAAGGAAATGGCAAGGAAAAAAAAACACATTCAAATTATTTAAGTCTGAAGGAACTGAACAATCTTTCTTAAAATACAGGGAGTGCAACAAAGATTGCAAAAAGGCAATTAGGGTAGCAAAAATAGATAATGAAACTCGAATTGCAAGGGAAAGCAAGACTAATCCAAAAAATTTTTTTAAATATATAAATAGCAAAAAAACTTAAGAGGGAGTGCATTGGACCATTCAAAAATGAGATGGATGAGTTGGTTAGTGAGGATAAGGAAAAGGCAGATGTTTTAAACACTTTGTTTGCATCAGTATATACAAGGGAGCAAGGAATGGTAGAAGAGCCTCATCAAGTAACAAATAAAACAATACAATTAATAGATATTGGGTTAACTCAAGGAGATGTCATGGGAAGACTGAACAAAATTAAGACCGACAAAGCACAGGGTCCTGATGGTATACATCCAAGGGTTCTTCAGGAACTTAGTGCAGTGTTAGCAAAACCCCTATATTTATTCTTTAAAGATTCTATTACCACAGGCTCAGTGCCACAGGATTGGAGAAGAGCTAACATAGTGCCTCTGTTTAAGAAGGGAACTAAAACAGAACCTGGGAATTATAGACCTGTGAGTTTGACCTCTGTAGTGGGAAAACTGTTAGAAGGGATAATAAGGGACTATATTCAGGATTACAACACAAAAAATAAAATCATTAGCACGAATCAACATGGTTTTATGAAGAATAGATCATGCCAAACTAATCTTTTCAGCTTCTATGAGGAGGTAAGCAGCAACCTTGACAATGGCAAGGCAGTAGATGTAGCATATCTAGACTTTGCAAAGGCATTTGATACAGTGCCACACAGAAGGCTGGTGTATAAAATAAGGACATTTGGGCTAGGAGATAACCTTTGCAATTGGATACGAAACTGGCTGAAGGATAGGGAACAGTGTGTGGTTGTAAATGGAAAATTCTCCTGTACAGTTAAAGTGGAGAGTGGAGAACCTCAGGGTACAGTATTAGGTCCGCTGCTTTTTAACATGTTTATAAATGACCTGGAAATAGATATAGAAAGCAAAATATCAATATTTGCAGATGATACTAAATTATGCAAAGTCATTAATTCAGAACAGGATATTTTCTCTCTACAGAGGGACTTACATACAATGTCAGATTGGGCAAACATGTGGAATATGAAGTTTAATGTGGGGAAGTGTAAAGTCATGCATTTGGGAGGAAACAATCCCAAGGCTACTTATAAACTTAATGGAATAATTTTAGGTGACTCATTGCTAGAAAAAGACCTGGGTATCCTTGTCAACTACAAACTTGGAAACAGTGACCAGTGTCAAACAGCAGTAGCAAAGGCAAACAAAGTCCTGTCTTGCATAAAAAGAGGTATCGAAGCAAGAGTGGATAACATTATTTTGCCATTATACAAATCATTGGTAAGACCTCACCTTGAGTATGCAGTGCAATTTTGGGCACCAGTTCTAAAAAAGGATATACTAGAACTAGAGAGGGTACAGCGGAGAGCAACAGAATTAATTAAGGGAATGGAGGACTTGACATATGAGGAATGACTAAACAAACTTGGTTTATTTACTCTAGAGAAAAGATGACTAAGAGGAGACCTTATCACTTTGTACAAGTATATGAGAGGTCAATACAAGGATCTTTGCGGTGAGCTATTTATTCCAAGGCCTGATCAGGTGACCAGGGGACACCCCTTGAGATTAGACGAAAGGAGGTTTAAACAGCAGAGTAAGGATTTTTTTACGGTAAGGTCTGTCAAATTGTGGAATTCATTGCCCAGGGAGGTAGTTATGGCAGATACAATGGATACATTTAAGAGAAGATTAGATTCATTTCTTTCAAAAGGGAACATACAGAGTTATACTGTTTATCGGTAGGCTGATCAGGAAGGTCTGATAAAGACTAATTTAATTGGTAGCAGGAAAGCTATAAAATTCTCAGTTACTGAGGTATGAGGCGAAGGTTGAACTTGATGGACTTGTGTCTTTTTTCAACCTAATTTACTATGTTACTATGATCTACGTATGGGTGTGCTCTATATAGGTGTAAACACACATATACACATTATATATAATGTTTATTGATCAATGTTTTGGTGACACACTTAGCAACCTTCCCCCTGAAGTCCTGAATGTGTGTGACAATATTTGTTCTTTAACCCCTTCAGTGCCAGAGGCTTGGGCCATTTCCTGTACCCTGCAGGCCAGACACTTTTTCAGCATTTTTGCTATCCTTCCGTTTAGGCTTGATTTACTCTGGGAATTTCTAGTTACATATGGAAAACTATATATTGTTTTTTTCAGAATGAATTGAGCTTTCTCGTGGTACCTTACATGAAGAGAAATTTGCATCGTGCAAAAAGCTATGATGTCATAATGACAAAAAAAGTGAAAATTTACTCATTTTGCTAAAATCACATACTATGTATCAAAAACATTTACCTTGATTGAAAAAGTTTCAATTATTTGAAAAAGCCCTGAGTCCCCCGAGTAAAAAGATACCAAATTTGTACAGTTTTACCTACCTGTGAAAACCATGGAATTTCCAACTGCATCCATTAGCTAGTGCTCTTAGGAGAAAAATGACACTCCACTGGCGTGAGTTGACCTACCTCAGGGGGCGCTAGAAGTGCAAAACGACACCTACTACAACTTCTAATTTTTTCTCAAACATTACTTGTCTATACAAAAATGGTTATAAAAACTAGAGAAGTGAAGAAAGGGTGCACAAACCATACCATCTGAGGTGTGACTTGCCTTCTTACCCCAAGCCTGGTGTGCACAAATGCCTCCAGAAGGTGGCACTATAGGAAAAAAATTGCATTTTCTTACATTTCTGCCCCTTTGAATGTACTGAAATTTGAGAAAATCATGACATTTCCAAATGTATTCATTAGCTAGTGCTCTTAGGAGAAAAATGACACCCCATTGGTATGAGTTGACCTACCTCAGGGGGCGCTAGAAGTGTAAAACAACACATTCTATAACCTCTAATTTTTCTAACATTTTCCAAACATTACTTGTCTATACAAATATGGTTATAGCAACTAGAGAAGTGAAGCAAGGGTACACAAACTATACCATTTTGGAAAGAAGACAACCTGCCACATCTAATGAGGGGTAACTTGCCTTCTTACCCTAAGCCTGGTGTGCACAAATGCCTCCAGAAGGTGGCGCTAATGAAAAAAAGTCATTTTTATACATTTCTGCTCCTTCAAATGTACTGAAATCTGAGAAAACCATAGCATTTCCAACTGTATTCATTATCTAGTGCACTTAGGAGAAAAATGGCACCCCATTGGTATAAGCTGACATACTGTAGGAGTTCCAGAAGCATATAACAACACCTACCTGTTTTCTTCTTTGGAAATGGCTGCTTGTACTAAAATGTTCATAACTTTTAGATACATGAAGGAAAGGTATAAAATGTATACCATTTTGGAAAGTAGAGATTCACCTGCATCAAATCAGGGGTAACTTGCCTTTCTACCCCAGGGCTGAAGGGCACAATTATTTCCAAAAGGTGGCACTATAGGAATAAATACATGTGTTTTTACATTTCCACCACTTCAAAGATACTAAAATCTTTGAAAACCATAATATTTCCTACTGTATTCAGTACCTGCTACCAACATGAGAAAAATGGTACCCCATTTGTGTGGGTTACCTACAATATGTGTGTGCTAGGAACACTTACCTAAACCTGACACTTTTGTTTTTGAAATTATCTGGCTGCACGAAAAATGTCATAACCATTATAGATATGCAGGAAAGGTAGAGAAACCATACCATTTTGGAAAGAAGATAACCTGCCACATCTAATGTGGGGTCACTTGCCTTCTTACCCCAAGCCTAGTGTGCACAAATGCCTCCAGGAGGTGGAGCTAATGAAAAAAAAGGCATTTTCTTACATTTCTGCCCCTTCAAATGTATTGAAATCTGAGAAAACCATGGCATTTACAATTCTATTCACTAGCTAGTGCTCTTAGGAGAAAAATGACACCTCACTGGTATGAGTTCACCTACCTCAGGGGGCGCTACAAGTACAAAACTACACCTATTGCAACCTCTAATTTTTCTAACATTTTCTCAAACATTACTTGTCTGTACAAAAATGGCTATAACAACTACAGAAGTGAAGAAAGGGTACACGAACCATACCATTTTGGAAAGAAGACACCCTGCCACATCTAATGAGGGGTGACTTGCCTTGTTACTAGTGATGAGCGAGCGTGCTCGGCCGATGCTCGGATCGGCTCGAGCATCGCTCTGCTCGGCACATGGCGGTACTCGTCGAGTACCGCCATGTGCTCGCCCGACATGTTCGGGTGGCGGGGATCTGTGCCGGAAGAGGCACAGATCCGAAGAAGCTCCGCTGGACCACCAGGGACTGGAGGTACGGGGGCATTGCGGAGATGAAGGGGGCATTGCGGAGATGAAGGGGGACATTGTGGAAGAGGGGCATAGACTCTATGCCCCTCTTCCACAATGTCCCCCTTCATCTCCGCTATGCCCGTCTTCCACAATGTGCCCCTTCATCTCCGCTATGCCCCTCTTCCACAATGTGCCCCTTCATCTCCGCTATGCCCCTCTTCCACAATGTCCCCCTTCATCTCCTCTATGCCATAGAGGAGATGAAGGGGGACATTGTGGAAGAGGGGCATAGCGGAGATGAAGGGGCACATTGTGGAAGAGGGGCATAGCGGAGCTGAAGGGGGACATTGCGGAGCTGAAGGGGGCATTCTGAGATGAAGGGGGCATAGCGGAGATGAAGGGGGCATTGACCAGGCACCCTCCCCTCATCAGAGCAGGGGGTGCCTGGTGTTGCCCCATTCATTCCAATGGGGCTCGGGTGCTCGGCCGAGCACTCGAGCCTCAGGGGGTGCTCGGTCAGAGCACCCGAGCACCCGAGCATCGTGGT
The DNA here is from genome assembly GCA_037306005.1 of Rhinophrynus dorsalis. NCBI lineage: Eukaryota > Metazoa > Chordata > Amphibia > Anura > Rhinophrynidae > Rhinophrynus > Rhinophrynus dorsalis. Next base: position 262,596,663 of record CM074721.1, on the reverse strand, counting down.
GCTCGCTCAACACTACTTGTTACCCCAAGCCTGGTGTGCACAAATGCCTCCAGAAGGTGTCGCTAATGAAAAAATAGCATTTTTTTATATTTATGTCCCTTCAAATGTAATGAAACATGTGAAAACTATGCGATTTCCAACTCTATTTGTTAGCTAATGCTCTTAGGAGAAGAATGACACCCCATTGGTATGAGCTGACATACCGTAGGGGGTGCTAGAAGTACAAAACTACACCTGATACAACGTCTGATTTCTCTAACATTTTTTCAAACATTCTTGTGGGTATGAAAATGGTTATAACAGCTACAAAAGTGAAGAAAAGGTAGAGAAACCATACTATTTTGGAAAGAAGATAACCTGCCCCATCTAATGAGGCATCAATTGCCTTTCTACCCCTTAGTTAGTCTATACAACTATTTCCAGAATGTGGTGCTACAGAAAAAAAACATTTTTTTTTTTTTTTTTTTTACAAATCAGTCACTTCAAAGAAAGTGGATCAACCCCATGGGATTTCCTAGGAGGACCTCCTGCCAGGCTACGAAAAATGGTACCCCACTGCTGTGGGTTTACGTACAATACTGGGAGCCAAGAGCGTGGCTACCAGTGGAACAAGTATGGGGAAGCAAACAGTGTATGTATGATTCTATGGCTATCAGTGGTCAGGCAGTGTATGTGAGGACTTGTGACTGCCAGTGAAACCAGGTACGAGGGGTCAGGCAGTGTATGTGGGTATATCTACCAGTGGGCAGTGAGCATGTATGGCGGTGGTGGTGGGGAGGCAAGATAGTACATATGGGGGATCTGTGACAACCAGTGTGCACTGTAAGTCCCCCACATACACCATTTCATAAAAAATAAATAAATGTGTGTGCCACAAGAGGGTCCAACGCATTGTGAAGCACTGCATTGGAACGCCTGTGGCACACAGAGGGTTAATTTTGCTTCTACTTTTATTATTTTTTATCCATACCTTCTTGATGACCCCCCAACAAGGGCAGAATACACCTTGTTGGGGGACATCAGGACCCCTGATGCCACCCCAATGAGGTCTAAATAAAATAAAAATAAAAAAAAAATCCTTTGTCTGCCACAGGGGTGTCCAATGCATTGCAAAGCAATGCATTGGACCCCTGTGGCACACAGAGGGTTAATTTTTTTTAATACTATTACTATTCTATATTCATAGCTTGTTGGGGGGCCTCAGGGCCCCCCAACAAGCTTTGAATATAAAGTAATAGTAAAAAAAGTCCTGTGTGTGCCACAGGAGGGGGGATCTGCATTGGACCCCCACCCCTGTGGCACACACAGGGTTAAAATATTTTTGTAATTTTTTTTTTATTATTGACCTTATTGTGGGGCATCCTGAGCCCCCCAATGAGGTCTTAGCCAAAGAACCCCCCCCAACATTAGTAACCCTGTGAGTGCCACATGGGTCTCCAGAGCATTGCAAAGCAATGCACTGGACTGCCCCGCGGAACTCCTAGGGTTAATTTTGCCCTTTTAAACATTTTTTTTTGTTTATTTGTGTATTCAGACCTCGTGGGGGGACATCAGAACCCCTTCTGATGTCTGCCCAGTTATTGATCTCCCAGCCGATCGGCTGGGAAATCAGTATGGCGACCACAGGAGAGCAAAATCTCTCCTCCCCTTCTCTCCTACCACTGGTAGGAGTGAATGGGACCGGGGAAACTTCCCTAACGTCATCGGTGATCATGTCACCGATGACGTTGGGAGGCTTTCCCCGGTCCCACCTACTCCTACCCGGAAGTTCGGGTAGGAGAGAGGGGAAAGGAGAAGCTGCACTTCTCCTCTTGCGTTATTGATCTCCCAGCGCGATCGGCTGGGAGATCAATAACTTGGGGGACATGAGGAGTGATCCTCATGTCCCCCCATGGATGCCAGGCATTTTATTTTTTAAATCGGCCACTGCATGCCGGTTATACTGGCTTATGCAGTGACTGCATTTAGTGGGTATATTGTACGAGCTTGGCACAGCGGGTACAGCTGTCCAAACTCGTACAATGTACCCACCTGACACTCTAGGGGTTAATATTTGACTTGGCACATGCACCCAAGCAGAAGAGTAATCTTCAAGCATGAGTGCTCCTTATAGGTTTATGTATTTTTAAAGTAATGTGCAAATGTTTTAGGCAGGTGTAAAGTAAGAATGCTTTCAAATATGTTAATAGTTTATATACATCAATTAATAAAATGCAAATTAAATGAACAGAAGAAAAATCTAAATCAAATCAATATTTGGTGTTACCACCCTTTGCCTTCAAAACAGCATCAATTCTTCTAGGTACACTTGGGTCAGGGATTTTGTAGGCATGTAGTCAGGTGTATGAGTAAACAATTGTGCCAATCAGGGACTAATGATCATCAATTTAATATGTAGGGTAAAACACAATCATTAACTGAAAAAGAAACAGCTGTGTAGGAGGAATTAAACTGGATGAGGAAGAACCAAACTCAGCTAACAAGGTGAGGTTGTTGAAGACAGTTTAATGTCAAATGTCATACACCATGGCAAGATTGAGCACAGCAACAAGACACAAGGTAATTATACTACATCAGCAAGGTCTCTCCCAGGCAGAAATGTGAAGGCAGGCAGGGGTTTCCAGATGTGTTGACCAAGCTCTTTTGAAGAAGCACAAAGAAATGGACAAAGCTGAGGACCATAGACGCAGTGGTCGGCCAAGGAAACTTAGTGCAGCAGATAAAAGACACATCGTGCTTACTTCCCTTTGCAATCAGAAGATGTCCAACAGTGCCATCAGCTCAGAATTAACAGAATACAGTGGGACCCTGGTACACCAATCTACTGTATGGAGAAGTCTGGTCAGAAGTGGTCTTCATGGAAGACGTGCGGCCAAAAAAATATACCTCTAACATAGAGAAACAAGGCCAAGTGACTCAACTATGCACGAAAACACAGGAACTGGGATGCAGAAAAATGGCAGCAGGTGCTCTGGACTGATGAGTAAAAATTTTAAATATTTGGCTGGAGGTTCCTCGCAAATTTGGGGCGGCATTTCTGCAAATGGAGTTGGGATTTGGTCAGAATTAATCGTATCCTCAATGCTGAGAAGTACAGACAGATACTTATCCATCATGCAGTACTATCAGGGAGGTATCTGATTGGCCCCAAATTTATTCTGCAGCATGACAATGACCCCAAACATACAGGGAAAGTCATTAAGAACTATACTCAGCATAAAGAAGAACCAGGAGTTCTGGAAGTGATGGTATGACCCCCACAGAGCCCTGATCTCAACATCATAGAGTCTGTCTGGGATTACGTGAAGAGAGGGAAGCAACTGAGGCTGCCTAAATCCACAGAAGACCTGTAGTTAGTTCTCCAAGATGTTTGGAACAATCTACCTTCCAAGTTCCTTAAAAAACTGTTGGCAAGTGTACCTAGAAGAATTGATTCTGTTTTGAAGGCAAAGGCTGCTCACACCAAATATTGATTTGATTTAGATTTTTCTTCTGTTCATTCACTATGCATTTTATTAATTGATGTATATAAACTATTAACATATTTGAAAGCATTCCTACTTTATACCTGCCTAAAACATTTGCACATTACTTTAAAAATACATAAACCACAGTTACAAAAAAAGAAAACAAAATGAAAAAATGAGTCACGATGAATCACAGGCAATATGACATCAATCGATAACTAAATATGTGTGGAACAAAATGTGACTATTTGGATAAATTGACCGGTAATAAAAGTCCAGTGTGTCACTAGATAAGGCAGTGGATGATTACTAGTCACAATGTAAACTACACATCTGGACACCTAGCAAATTATTAGCTCTCACATTGTAACTGACTCTGAGTGTCCTTTAATGGTTCTTCCTCTAGCAAACATCCACTACCTTATCTAGTGACACATTGGAAGCAACGGAGGCTGCCTAAATACACAGAAGACCTGTAGTTAGTTCTCCAAGATGTTTGGAACAATCTACCTTCCAAGTTCCTTAAAAAACTGTGGGCAAGTGTACCTAGAAGAATTTATGCTGTTTTGAAGTTAAAGGCTGCTCACACCAAATATTGATTTGATTTAGATTTTTCTTCTGTTCTCTCACTATCATTTTGTAAATTGATAAATATAAACTATTAACATGTCTATTTTTAAAAGCATTCTTACTTTACAGCATGTTTTTTTTACACCAGCCTAAACGTTTTGCACATTACTGTATATATATATATATCTATATATATAAAAGAATAAGCCTCCTTGCATAATTTATGGTACCTCACACACAGAACATAATTTATGTCTTCTCAGAAAACAAACACACATTGAACAGAAAGCCTCATTACATCATTTATGTCTCATTAGGAGACACAACTCCTATTGGGTGATTGAATGGGGACTTTACTGCTCCCATTGGGTGATTGAATGGGGGCATGTTTATCATACAGGGAGCTGGCCCGCCCCCTCCAGCCCGCCCACCACTATCCAACTGGCAAAAAATATATAACTGCCACTGGCTCCTGAAATAGGGGATATCAGTAACTTCTCCCGGTCCACACACACTCACTCAGGATCATGACCCCACAAACACACTGTTTCACCTCCCACAGATAATTATAACCCTTCATACACTCTGTTTCAGTACGAGGGTGTAATGTTCCCATAAAATACAAACTCAGGGATAAACTTAATAGCAACTCTTTTATTTAACTCTTCATCTCTTCAGTCACCTCACTAACTGTCTCATCTGTCACTCCTCCACTTCCTGCTTCCTGATTCCCGCCCTTTCTCCTTAAAGGGAGAGAGATGCTTTGATGTATGTTACAGAGGGCAAGCCTCAAACACCACTTTCCCTCAGCATGTTGCTATGCCGCCTCAACTGAAGAGCCACCGTGTGTTATATTGCTATGTTACCTCAACTTAACCCTTTGAGTGCCAGAGGGGTACACCAGGGGCGTTTCTAGGTTCCAAAACGATCTGGGGCTAGAGCCCACAACAAAATTCAACAGAGTGTCTGCCACCAGTGGTAGTGATGATAACGCTATAGTGTGAAGTGAGTTATCCTTACACAACATATATGTTTATTTTACTAATCTATATATAATGCAATGCAAATAGTTAAAGGGATAGTAATACTTCATTTTAACTTTATTTTATTTTGTAGGCATTAAAAAAACATGAAGAATGATATAAGTCTTATCTCTGAAACCTTTATGGTTTAAGAGATATTCACAAACAAAGTATCCCCCCCCTGTTCAACCAAATCAGAAGGGAGATGCCCAGGTAGACTGCAGAGAGGGACAATCTTCAATTAAGATAATGGAAAAAGCTGAAAAACTTATCAAGGGGGGAAGGGCTTTCATTGTTTTCATACAAAGAAAATTGTCCCCTTCTGTTATCTGTACTGTCATACAACCAGACTCACATCTGAGAAGAGATTGTTTACACTAGGTAAAAGGGGCGGGGAGGGGAACTTTGCTTGTGAATATCTCATAAACCATAAAGGTTTGAGCGATAAGACTTATATCATTCTTCATGTTTTTTTAATGCCTACAAAATAAAATAAAGTTAAAACGAAGTGTTACTATCCCTTTAAGAAGTAAGCCATTTTATGTTCAACTCTTCCCACTGTTATTTGTTCTAACTAACTGAAGTTATTGTGGTGTAAACCAACTGTACCACAGGGAACAAATCAAAACTCCTGTCACATTTAATAGGGGTTTTAACTCCTTGAATGCTAGAACGGTCTTCAATACATTGCAAAGCAATGCATTGGAGACCTCTCTAGCATTTAAGAGGTTAAAAACTCTATTTAAGTGCAGTGGATTTTAAGAACTTTTATTTGTCCCCTGTTGTGCAGTTGGTTTACTCCAGAATAAAACCAGGTTGCTTTAACCCTTTGAATACCAGAGGGGATCGCAACCCATTGCAAAGCAATGCATTGCGCACCCCTCTGGCACTCAAAGGGTTAATACATATGAGCCATTGATGTAACTGAATAAATTATCAAGAGCAACACCAAAGTATTTTATTTACACAGATAATGTATAAACAAATATAACAATGTTTAAACAAACATTAATGTGAGTTTTATTGCTGTGGAGCAATGTGATACACTTATATACCCACCACACAGTCTGATGTCCTAAAAAGAGGGACACCAGGGTGTGAAAGAGGGACAGAGGGATTTGGGGCTCGAAGAGGGACACTTGGGAGGTATGCTTATACCCAACATTGTTCCATTGCCCACTGGTAGCCATAGAACCCCTCATACACTGCCTGATAACTGTGCGCTTCTAGCCCCTATTAGCCACACATCCACTGTCTGATACTCCAGTGGTTTGCCACCTGTAGCACCAGGCCCACACATGAACTGATATCTCAGTCTTCTTCTACTGGCAACTGGTATCCATAGAACCATACATACACTGTGTGACATCCCATCATTGTTCCACTGGTTACCTGTAGCCAATCATACACTGTCTGATTGCCGGCATTTTTCCATTGGCCGCTGGTAGCCACAGAACAATGCACATAAAAGTTATGACACCACAGCCTTATTCCACTGGCCACTGGTAGCCACAGCCATGTTTCTCTGCCCAGATTCCCCTCATACATTGTGCATCCCCACCAGCCTTGTTCTCCTGCCCACTGGAAGCCACGGATTCCACACATACACTGCGTGTGCCCCCCCCCCCGCCCACTGGTATCCACAGATTCCTCACATATACTATGTGATTCCCAACTGCATTTTACCCCGCCCACTGATAGCCACAGATTCCATACATACATTATATGACCCCCACCCCCAACAACCTTATTCCCCTAACCACTAGTATCCACAGATTCTCTACATACACTATATAACCCCCTAGCCTTGCTCCCCTGCCCACTGGTAGCCACAGATTCCTTACATACACTATGTGACCTCCCCCAGCCTTATTACCCTGTCCACTGGTAGCCACTGATTCCCCACATACACTGTGAACCCCACCAGCCTTATTATCCTGCCCACTGAAAGCCACAGATTCTACACATACACTATATGACCACCACCATCCTTATCCCAATACCCACTGGTAGCCACTGATTCCCTACATAAACTGTGTGACCCCACCAGCCTTGTTCCCCTGCCCTCTGGTAGCCAGCCCACAAATTCCCCACATATACAATGTGACACCCACCAGCCTTGTTTACCTGCTACTGGTAGCCATATATTTCACCCATCTATACTGTCCCTCATACCTTCTCTTCTGCTCTGCCCCATTCTGCTTTCTGTTTCAGTGCAGAGCCATGGGCTCCACACTGCCTCCTCTGGTACTTCAGGTGCATGTTGATTATCTCATGCAAAGCACCAGGAAGTGCTAGAAGAGCCAGTGTGGAGCGGATGGCTGTGGGCTGAAGCTGAGAACAGAGTAAGGCAGCAGCCTGCTGTTCCAAGCTGTATATGCCCACAAGTTGCTGGACAGCAGCCAGCCAGCCTCAGGATAAATAGCAGGAGGAGTGAGTCTGCTGCTTGACATTCGGGGCTGCCCACTGACACACTCGGGGCTTCAGCCCCCTTAGCCCACCCTTAGCGACGCCCCTGGGGTACACAACGCATTGCAAATCAATGTGTTGCATACCCCTCTGGCACTCAAAGTGTTAAGTAAGGAGGAGTTACTGCTCCCATTGGGTGAGTCAATGGGGGAGTGATTTAAATCATGCAGGGAGTTGGCCTGCCCCAACTATCCAGCCCGCCCACCTCTATCTAAGTAACTGAAAAACAAAATGGCTGCTACTCGCTCCTACACCAGAGACACAAACACATCAGACAAAACACACACACTCACACACACTCAATCACACACTCACACACTCTCAAACACACTCAGTCATACACACTCAATCACACACACTCAATCATAAACACAATAATTCACACACTCACATTCTCTCACTCATACACTCACACTTAATCACAGACTCAGTCCCACACACTCACACTCTCTCACACACACTCGCACTCAATCACACACTCTCACTCAACCACACTCTCTCGTACTCACACCCCGGGAGCCACCTTCCACCATAGTCTCACTCACACCCCGGGAGCCAGCACGATCCACCTTCCACCATAGTATGTGCAATTACCACATGCATTTCAACTATATGAATGAATGCCATAGTGGAGGCATAAGTACAAACACAAACTCATTACAATGACACATAAGTCACCCCCTTATGACTCACTTCTGTGTGTGCATGTGTGTCTCTGTGTGTGCCTGTGTGTTCCTCACTGTGTGTGTTGCATGTCTGTATCACACTCTGTGTCTGCATGTTGTGCATTGCATGCATGTATGTATGTATGTATGACTGTGTTGATCTTTATGCATCTCATTGAATGCGTGTGCATTTGCGTGTGTGTCTCTGTGTGTGTTTGTCTTGCATCCGTGTGTGTGCACATTAATTCCCTATATATCCTGACGGGCAACGCCGTCCCACATTGTTAGTTATATATATATTTAAAAGCAGGGGGACAATGGCAATCACAGCTATTATAATATATAATAAACTCTCAGTATAACTAAATGGTGCATGCCCCACAGAAATACCATTTCCAGGTATATTCAGCCTGGGGTATCCAGGATCGGGGCAGACAGCAGACAGTCATCAAACGGGAAATTAAAAAAACAATAAAAAAAAAAAACAAAACAAAAAAAGAAACAAAAAAAAAAAAAAAGTTTATTAACTCTTTGAGCGCCAGATGGGTATCCAGCCCATTGCTTTGTTGAATACCTCTTTAGCACTCAAATGGTTAAATAAATAAACAATGTCCATGAGAAATTTGTGTCTACAATATTACCATAGTAAATTTCAGTTCAATGCATCAAAAGGTCACACTTTAAAATACAAACGATTTTCAACTGTCAGGACCATAGAAATCACAGTGAAAATATATAATAAATTGATGAAACGAGTCCAGTGTTTCACATTTTATTGTGTTTATTTCTGTGATGTTACAACATATTTCAGTGTCGGGGCCGGTGTTGGGCCTGCAGCTTCCAAACTCTCTGTATGGAGCGGTGCTGGGTCTGCAGCTTTTTAGGGGTCATGATGTTGGACTGACACCTTTCATATTCTTTGTAGCTCTTTGTCTTAGGCTTGCGTCTTTCAGCATCTTTGCAGCGCTTGTTATTTGAAGACACTGTGCAAATTATGGTGTTGGACCCTTCGATTAAAGTGAATGTATAGGAGCCACTGTTGGAGTTGTAGCTTTCTGCAGCTGTGTGGGGTCTGCTGTTAGAGTTGTAGCTTTCTATGGCTGTGTGGGGGCTGCAGTTTGACTTGCAACTTCTTGAGGCTCTGCAGCAGTTTGCGCTGGACTTTGCCGTCTTTTGGCGTCCCTCTTGCCTTCTAATGGCCATCAAAGTGGCAAAAAGTAAGGAGAATAACAGAATAGGGTAGAATAATAGAATAGGGTAGAAATTGATCTCAGTGTAATTTTTTGTATCTAGATGAACCATCTCGATCATCTCAGGGTAGAACTCATTCTTCTCAATGAGACTTGTAGACTTTCCAGTCACTGGTTTTTGCACTAGAAGTAAAATTAAGAACATCCTCCAAAATCCTGAGTGCCCTAGTGAAGCCATGGTTTCCACCAGTATGTAATTCTCAGAACTGATTGAAATTAACTGAGAGACACCCAATAACTGATTCCCAGGAACCGCGTCACAGTGGTCCCACAGTCAAGGTAAAATTCTATCTGACCACAACATTTTATGATGTCACAGAGGAGCAGGCAATATCTGGCTCTGCAGCTAATGGAGACTACAACTGTAATAATTCCCAAACAGCCATTCTCTGGCTTAGAATGATGGGACTTGTATCCACAACAGCTGGAGAGACACTTGTTGCCTATTTCTGAACTGTTTGGTAAAGTAAGCCTTACTGCTGGAGCTGCAATACTTGGAGACCAAGGTTGCTTGAGGCTCATTAACTAACTGTCACTGTGTTATGATCTGTAATGTCACTTAAAGCATACAGAGACCTTAGTCTTTGGTTCATAAAGAAAGAGACCAGGTAATAAATAGTTTTAAAGTCATGGATTTTGTGGCCTTAGAATTAACCCACTGCACACCCCTTTGGCAATCTAAGGGTTAATAGGGTTTCTGTGTCAGTGAAATTTAAAGTGGAACTTACACTATATAATAGTGTAGGTGATTTTGAAAGAGCTTTCAAAGTTATTTATATTTATGTTAGTCATTTTTTATTTAACCCCTTAACGACCCTTGACGCTCATAGTACATCATGGGTTGATCTGAGTTAAAAAGTATTGGGCCAATTCACATGGTCATACCACAAATGGCACTGGCAGGAGCATACAAAAATAGTATTTGGACTTGTAAGAAGGTGTAAATGCTGTGAGGATATATTTCCTTACATTTTCTCTCCCTCCCATCATATATTTAATCTATCTATATATATAAAAGAATAAGCCTCATTGAATCATTTATGGTTCGTCACACACAGAATATAATTTATGTCTCCTCAGAAAACACACACACACATTGCACAGAATGCCTCATTACATAATTTATGTCTCATTAGGAGACACAACTCCCATTGGGCGATTCAATGGGGACATTACTGCTCCCATTGGGTGATTCAATGGGGGCATGTTTATCATACAGTGAGTTGGCCCGCCCCCTCCAACCCGCCCACCACTGTCCAACTGACAAAAAAAATTATAGCTGCCACTGGCTCCTGAAATAGGGGATATAGATAACTTCTCCCGATCCACTCACACTCTCCTCACTCAGGATCATGACCCCACAAACACACTGTTTTACCTCCCACAGATAATTGTAACCCTCCACACACACTCTGTTTCAGTACGAGGGTGTAATGTTTCCGTAAAATACAAACTCAGGGATAAACTTAATAGCAACTCTTTTATTTAACTCTTTTAATCTCTTCAGTCAACCTCACTGTCTGTTTTCAACTGTCACTCCTCCACTTCCTTCTTCCTGATTCCCACCCTTTCTCCTTAAAGGGAGAGAGATGCTTTGCTGTATGTTACAGAGGGCAAGCCTCAAACACCACTTTCTATTTGTTCCTTCAGCATATTGCTATGTTGCCTCAACTGAAGAGCCACCGTGTGTTATATTGCTATGTTACCTCAGCTTAAGTAAGGAGGAGTTACTGCTCCCATTGGGTGATTCAATGGGGGAGTGATTTAAATCATGCAGGGAGTTGGCCTGCCCCCACTATCCAGCCCGCCCACCACTATCCAAGTGACTGAAAAAACAAAATGGCTGCCACTCGCTCCTACACCACAGGCACAAACACATCAGACACAAACACACACACACTCTCTTACACTCACACTCTCTCACATTCTCTCACTCACACTCTCACTCACTCTCTCACCCACTCAAACACACTCACTCACACTTACTCACACTCACTCGCACACACACTTAATCACACACATTCAATCACACTCAATCACACACAATCACACACACTCACACTCAATCACACACACTCAATCACACAATCACACACACTCACATTCAATCACACACACTCAATCACACACAATCACACATACTCAATCACAAACACTCACACTCACAGGCAATCACTCACACACAATCACTCACACACTCACTCTCACTCACACCCTGGGAGCCAGCACGATCCACGTTCCACCATAGTCTGTCACACTCACTCACACCCGGGGAGCCAGCACGATCCACCTTCCACCATAGTATGTGCAATTACCACATGCATTTCAACTACATGAATGAATGCCAATCACACACACTCACACTCACTCACACCCCGGAAGCCAGCACGATCCAACTTCCACCATAGTATGTGCAATTACCACATGCATTTCAACTACATGAATTAATGCCACTCACACACACTCACTCACAACCCAGGAGCCAGCACGATCCACCTTCCACCATAGTATGTGCAATCACCACATGCATTTCAACTATATGAATAAATACCACAGTAGAGGCATAAGTACAAACACAAACTCATTACAATTACACATAAGTCACTCCCTTATGACTCACTTTCATGTGTGTGTATCTCTGTGTGTGCCTGTGTGTTCCTCACTGTGTGTGTTGCATGTCTGTATCACACTATGTGTCTGCATGTTGTGCATTGCATGTATGTGTGTATGACTGTGTCACTCTTTATGCATCTCAGTGCATGCGTGTGCATTTGCGTGTGTGTCTCTGTGTGTGTGTATGTCTTGCATCCGTGTGTGTGCTTTAATTCCCTATATAGCCTGACAGGCAGTGCCGTCCCACATTGCTAGTATATATATATATATATATATATATATATATATATATATATATATAAAATTGCAATCATCATCATTATCATAGATTATCATCTTCATATATATCATACAATTGCAATCCTACTTTAAAGACACACGGCATGTTCTTCAAAATTATAGAGAATATAGAATGGAAGATATATCTACGTATCTAAGGAGGCATATACTATAAATAAATATAATAGGTGAGCACTAAGGTTAAATATACCTGGGAAGTGAAACCATGTGCAGACACACACAAGGTGCCTTTATGATCAAAACATATATCCTAAACAAAAATAAACAAAAAAGTGATCACATGTCGGCACTCATACTTCTCCAACTTTATTAGAGAAAAAATATAAAAATCTACATACATATATCAAATCATAAATCATACAAATACTACATGACTAGTTAGACCCCCAAAGATAAGAGGCTCCCTCCACCATCCCCCCTATAATACATCCCCAAGACCCTAAATAAAAAATGCTACATAAAAAGGAAGCCAGTCCACATAAGAAGGAAGTCAACCAAGCCCAGCAAAAAAACAAAACTGGTAAAAAAGCTTTTTGCCTGGCTGTTACTAACTTTATGCTTGCAAGCTTTTTTACCATTTTTGCTTTTTGGCTGGGCTTGGTTGACTTCCTTCTTATGTGGACTGGCTTCCTTTTTATGTAGCATTTATTATTTAGGGTATTGGGGATGTATTATAGGGGGGATGGTGGGGGGAGCCTCTTATCTTTGGGGGTCTAACTAGTCATGTTGTATTTGTATGATTTATAATTTGATATATGTATGTAGATTTTTATATTTTTTCTCTAATAAAGTTGGAGAAGTATGAGTGCCGACATGTGATCACTTTTTTTTATTTTTGTTGAGGCCTATACTATGTTACATCAACAGAAAAGTTTCATTTTGGAAATTATTTCATATCGTATCATCATTTTTTATCTACAAGTTAGAGGTGCTGCCATGGGGGCCAGTTTGCCCCCAGCTATGCTAACCTATGCATGGATGATTGGGAACAGACCCATGTGTGGGGTGCGGGACTGGGGGTGAATCTGGTCTTTTATGGCAGATTCATTGATGGGGGACAGAATGGAATTTGAGTATTTTATTGGTAATCTCAACAACAATGATAGAAATATTTATTTTACATGTAACATCAGAACTGAAAAGGTCCATTATCTAGATCTTATTTTAACACATTTACGAGAATACATTATTAAAACCTGAAGTCCTTACTGATACTTTGAGAGAGTGGTGTTTACAGCCACAAAATGTGTTAGAATACTATTGGATTACGTACAAATGTATATTTTTTGCTTTTATCATTGTGGAATATTTATTTTTATTAAATTTTGATATTTTTGGAGGAGTGGAGCCTTGCAGTGTATCTCTTGAGCCTGTTATTCCCGAGTGGAGAAGGGTTTATAGTCTCCCATTGCCTGATAGTCAGCAAGTATATAGTTGACCACAACAAATTGTGAGTACCCATTTTTATCTTATATACATATTATTATTCAAGAAAATATCACACTATTTAGGCACCCTTCTTTTCCTTCTTGTTTTGTACATTACTACACAACCTATGTCAAACCCACAAGCACTAACAACTGTCAACATTTTAGCAGTTTACCAGAGGTCAGTTTTATAGGCTTAGATGCAATTGTAGAAGGGACAGTGAATACAAATTACAAGACTTGACATTAAAAGAAAAATTCATAAACAGGGGATATCCAGCAAAATTAATAGATAACTCGTATAGGGAAATACCAACAATGGATAGGAAATAAATATTAATTCCAAACAAGTACAGAAAACAAAAAATAGAAGATTTTAAAACACATAAAGTACCACATTTTATTACAAATATAATAATTCACATTTAGACATTAAATGAATACTTAAGAAGCACTGATACATACTACAGGATCCACTCCTTAGCGGATCTTACCCCTACCCCATTCATTACCAATACAAATAATTAAAATTTAAAAAACATTTTTTCCAAAAAGAAACCTCCCAACATAAATTATGAAAATAAAAATAATTTTACTATAGAAGGAGTTTTTCGATGGAATATGAACAGATATATCACTTGTAAATACATTTGAAGGAGTTTTTCAATGCAATTTGAGCAGATGTATCACTTGTAAGTACATTTTCCACAGAACTAAATAATTTACGGATACTATAGGAAAGATAAATTAATAAATGCATTGATTGTAATGCTGATTTTATTGTGTATTGTATTACCTGTACCTGCAATAAAAATATATAGGTCAAACAAAAAGATGTCTTAAAGATAGATTTTTAGAACATAGGCGAGCCATCCTATCAGCTGACAGTAAGTACCAATTAGCAAAACATTACAAGGAATTTCATAATCAATCAATGGTTAACACAACATTACTGGTGTTAGAACACATCCCCTCAAACATAGCAGAAGGGGACAGATTCACCAAACTCTGTCAAAGAGAAATGTACTGAATTTACAACTAACACACTCTACCATAAGGGACATAATAAGAAAATAGATGTCTATACATTCCTCTGTTAAGAGCGATGGCAGTCACTATTCACACATCACACTACACTTTTATTTTCTTTCACATATTCACCATTTCTCTTGTTCAAATCATATCACTCTGTCATTGACATATACTATATGCCTTTAAGTATATATATATGCACACACATGTATGTATATATGTGTGTGTATATTATCTCCAGCATACATATTTTTATCTTTGACATATTTTTATTTTTGTTTTATTTTTACATTTTTATATTATTCACATTTATAGACCATTATTTTATTTTTTGATATGTGTTTTTTTTGTTGAATGGTGTAATGGCTGGTGTCTCGTGGCCTACTATATGAAGGATTTAGGGGTGCACCGAAATGAAAATTTTGTACCGAACCCGAAACCGAAACGTCAGGATGCACTTGGCCGAAAACCGAAAAAGACTTTTTTTAATTTATTGGGCTAACAAAAGAAACAAAAAATATAGTAGAGCAAGTACAACAGCACAGTGAAAGTGAAAGTCCCATGAGCTGAAGGTTACCAATACTGCTTACTAAACAGGTCTACAAGTCCCAGGGTGCATTGCTTTAATATAATTTTACTCTAAAATTTACAATATAGCATAACACTGTATGGATTAAAATATCAAGCTAAATATGCAGTGTTCTGCAAAATAAATGGCCTGCAATCTATTGAAAAGTTCTCTGGACAAAGTTTTGTCAGAGCCTCATTATGTTAAGTCAGTGTCCTCACTTTTGCGGTATGCTCCCAGAACGTTATAGTTACATTCAGAGCACGTTCATGTGCTCTGTATAAACGTACATTCTGCCAGCTTCTCCTTTTTATTGGTGCTGGCAAGTGGAGTAGAACATACCACGCGTATATCTGAAAAAACAAGGATGTGCAGGACACACAACACACCCCGGCAAAAAGGGGGACAGAGCTAAGCAGATGATTGACACACATGCAGTGAAAGAGCGCTGCTTCTCACACTGAACGTCAGCAACATGGCAGCACAACACTGCTTGACACTACAGACTTACAAAAATGTTTGTTAAGGAAAAGGGGCAACATTACTTTTTTTTTTTTATTACATTTATTGCACTAACTTGGACATGAAAAATTTATATAAGGTCACTGATAAACATGAAAGTTGTGCTCTAAATAGTTTTTGAAGGGCAATAAAGAGATGAAACCTGCTCTTTTTTAATGGGAATAAAAGGTTCTGTAACTCTGAACTGCCTCTCAAAAAAGTAAAATGTACAAACACTTTAAATAATCTCCTAAAAAAATACACGATAAGAAACATTAACAGTACATTACAGTAACATTTTGAATACACACAGTATCTATATCCCTGCAATAAGAAAGTGCACTAGCATCAGTGGCACATAACAGAGAACTGTAATTTAATAACATGTTTCAGTTGAGTCCAGCTTGATGATAGTGTAATAATGAAAAGTAGTTCAGTTCTGAAACAAACAAAATACATAAATACAAATAAAATTCCTCTTGATATAAATAGAGATTTAACCCACTGTACGTTAGAGGGGTCGCCAACGAATTGTGTATTGAAGACCCCTCTATAATTCAAGGGTTTGAAGGACTCATGTAAATCAATGGGGATTTTTTTCGCTATGGCACAGTAAGTTTGCTCCAGAATTGCACCGACTTTTATTATTACATCAGCCTCACCTAGATTAGAGGCTGCATCATCCCTGTCTGTCTCACCCTGGAATCCTCCTAATTGGTTGGATCTGACTGTCCTTCCCTGCAGCCTTTTTCAGGACGTCGGCATTGCTGTACTGAGCATGCACGGGTATCTCCATTGACATAACACACTCACATGATATTTACTTCATTCTCCCGCGATCGACAAAAAATAAAGGACCTGGTCTGAGCTGTCATTGAACGTGCCTGCTGCAGAATTGAGCAACAGGTTGCTATTCTGCTGTTATAACATATGTCCCATGATCCTCAGGTATACCTGTCAAGTGTACCTGATGGTTTTTGCTCCTTGTCATTTTAAAATGTACATTTCAAACAGATAATCACATAAGTCCAAACATTTCAGATGGCCAAAGAGGAACAGTTTTCTATAGACTTTAGGCTCTGACAGTTCAGGGAGCAATGAGAGAGCTTCCCCTGTTTCGGCTCCCCGTTTCGGCCATTTTTTTTATTTCGGCTTTTTGCCGAAAATGCCATTTTCGGCCGAAACGTTTCGGCTACCGAAATTTCGGTGCACCCCTAGAAGGATTGGTCATACACCTAGCGATTAAAATCTACATATAAAAAGATTTATTACATATATTATATTTATGTTATTGTTGTTTTGTTATATTGTACAATTCTGTCTGTAACTTAATGCTCTTTGAGTGCTGTACAGTTGCGCAATTTCTATTGTTGTGTTCTCTTGGACACCCAAGGAGTTAAAATATATTATTTTATTATACTATTGCACATATAGAGATAAATATTTGTTCTCTTTGTAAGTTTCTCTGATTGGACAATATAATTTTGTGCTATTTTCATAAGAAACTCCAAGCTTGAAACTTCTACATCCCTGCAGATACGAAACTCGTAGGAGAGTTGATGGACTACAGAGCCCTGTTTTATTAGTGCAACAAGAAGAGAGGAGAAAACACAGAAGGCATCCCCTTCTGTAGAGGAATAAACTCTGTCTTAGAACTAGAATAGGCCAGCATAAGAGAAACATCAGGAATGGATTTTTACAACATAGTGTTTCAAGACACCTTTTACACAATCAAGAGAAAAAGGCTAATAACCTGATGGTTACACTGAAAGACTTTATTCCTCCATCCACGTCTTATGATAGAATCCAAATACTTAAAGGGGTAGTAATGTTTCATAATAAAAGCAGCTCTAATTAATCATCATAGTATTTGGACTTTGGAGAGTGTTATTTCAATTCTGTCAGAGTTGTAGTTTAAGAGTAATTCAATGACAAAGTATCCCCCTCCAGTCCCTTCTACTGATGTAACACTGTTCAGCCAGAGCAGAAGGTAGGTGCCCAGGTAGACTGCAGAGAGGGAAAATCTTCAATTAAGATAAGGGAAAAACCTGAAAAACTTGTCAAGGGGCAGGGTTTTCATTGTTTTCATAGAAAGAAGATTGTCCCCTTCTGTTATCTGTCTGGTCTTACAACCAGATTCCACATCTGAGAAGAGATTGCTTACACTAGGTAAAAGAGGCAGGAGGGGAAACGTTGCTTGTGAATATCTCTTAAACCATAAAGGTTTGAGAAATAAGACTTATATCGTTCTTCATGTTTTTTTAATGCCTACAAAATAAAATAAAGATAAAATGAAGTATTACTATCCCTTTAATAATAGGGAAAACTATTGGATCTTCAGATTATCTATAATGTCAGCTTTGGGACTGAATGAGACCTTGGAAGCACCAAAATGATGGATTACCATGTAGATGGTTATGCTGTGGCTACACGCTGGTGTTTGGATCACTGTGTGCTCTCTTTGTACATATTGTGTTCCTATCTCTCTCACTGGTATTTAGGGAATGAAAGGAAGGATTTTTTGTTGTTTATGTGAAAGCCCTGAGAGATCCATGACATCAACATATATTCCCTTATAGACTTTGGTGTTTGGTTATAAGGGATTGTATTTTACATGTTTTTTTCTTTTTTTTGTATAATTTAGCTGTATGAGTAGCATGTAGGAATTATGTCTAGTAAAAGATACATTTGAAATAGACTATATGGTTAAGGAATTCTTCCTTTCTTTAATATACATTTTATTGATATTTATTGTATCTTTTTGATGTCTGTAGATTGGTAAGATACTGGTAGACATGCATAATGTATTATGAGAGGCCAGTAGGTCCTTATAGTAATAACATTTTTATATAATCTTTGTGTCATGTCTATACTTGATTGTTGTTAGATTATTGTATTGTAGGAGATCTGTGTGTGGTGTAGGCACTTATGTTTGAGTAAAAAAAAAATTTATGGACCGCATTGGTTTCTGAATTATTTTCACAGTAGTGTGAAACACTGTGAATCAGAATTTGATTAGGTCACTCTGTTAAAGGAGCCTCATTTTGAAATATGGTAATTTGGACTTTTTGGTATAATTACTTAATACCATTACTTTAATAGTAATAGGTAACACTGTGATCTTGGAATTGTTTTTCGGGTTCTCTATTTGTAGAGTGTTATACTCTAAGAACCATTCTCGGCAAAATACAACTATGGAATTTCTGTTTCAAAGTAAAGATAACGTACATAGGAGTAGAGATGGACGAAAATGTTTGACTCAAACTGAAATCGGAGAATAATGGCACTTCCCGCTTGGCGAATAATTTCCCACAAAAAGTGCTGATTTTCTGCTTTTTTCGCCTAGCCCATTCCATTGAAATTAATGGGAACATTGAATTTGTACACAACACATAGCAAATATTATATTATTTTCTAAAGGCATAGTATAAAAGGAACCTGAGGGAGCCTGTGTTGGTGGAATGTGGGCAAAGAATCAGTTGAACAGGGAATGTTTTTTGGGGTTTTTTTTTTTACTGGGATTGGTGGGGGGTTAATACAAAATCTATATATGTGTATATATATATATATACCCAGGTGCACAATCCCTAAAGATCACATAGAATAAGTAAAGAAGTGGGCAGCACCCGTGGGACTTACTGAAAATATTTTAATGAGACGAATACAGCAAAAATAAGGTCAACATTTCGGTCATTACTGACCTTTACAATATAAATCCTAAATACAAATAAAAGACCCCATAAGACATGGTATAAAAGGGGTCTGAGGAAGGTGTCTGTGTTGGTGGGTGGAGTCTGGGGAATTAATCATTTGAACAGGGAATTTGTTTTGGGGGAGTTCTTGACTGGTATCGGGGGGGGGGGCTGTTAATAAAAAAAAAATAAAATAAGAAATTTGTAGGTAAAGTGATAGAGACAGGAACCCCCTGATATAAGCTGCACTGGGGTCGACTGATACTTGACTTGATAGAGTATTTTGTAGAGGATGATTTGTTAGATTTGTTGTTAGAGACCCAAACCCTGAAGAAGCATGGATTTGTAGGACTTAAGCTTGTTTGGCACAAGCCCTAAGGAAAGTTTATAGAACTTAGGCTTGATAAAAACAAAAATTGTTTATTTTTTTTTTGTAGGACTATGCTTTTTGTTTATTTTGTTTTACGCACAAGCCCTGAGAAAAAAAAAGCCCTACTAGCCTAGTGCCAGCAGATCATGTCCTGTTGGTCAGTGGACACTTGCCATTGTCAATTGCCCTGATGTAGATGCAGAATTTGCATCAAGTGTTCCAGTGTTGCACTATTGGGTGGTTTCTGATTCTTGTTTTATTAGTGAAACTTCTTATATCTATATCTATATATATATATATGCACATGTATGTATATATGCGTGTATATTTTCTCCAGCATACATGGTTTTATCTTTGACGTATTTTTATTTTTGTCTTATTTTTACATTTTTATATTTTTCACATTTATAGACCATGTTAGCAAAAAAAAAAAAACCCACAGTAGCAAAAACCCACAAAATATTACAAAAATGATACTGTCTATAGAGATAGAATTGCTACAATTTTTCAGTGTAACACAATGTTTCTAATGGACACAATGAAAAATGTAATGTTCATAGTTTCATTTAAATATTATTCACATTACAGATGCACTTTCATCACTCTTTTACATAGTCATACTATTACTTCACACACATATCTCTTTCACTTTCATCCTTCTAGTTCTCCATTGGTATCCACTTCAATTATATTATTTCATTTTTAATTCAGTTTTCATTATTTGTAATTTTTCATTTTTCACACATTCATTATTATTTTCATTCATCATCTTTTATTATTTATTAGTTTTATTTACATCATTTATATTTTTATTATTTCCCTTCACATTTATTTTAAATTTACTGTCAATCAATGGCAAGTTTCACTATATATTTTTTTTCAAATTTTTTGGCATATAATTTAAGATGAATGGATTAATTACTGTCCAAGGTTAGTGTGTGAAATTTTGTTGCAGCAATTCATTTATATATCTCTTATCATATGCCATAGGATAGGAAGCTAGAGCAACTGTCATTCCTTTTATTTTTATTATAATAAACTAGATAAGTATATATATGACTTTAACTGTCCATTAGAGATGGAGATGAGGAACATCATGTTTACATGAGCTTTTTGGTTTGTTATCTTTTTCAGTGATATCAGTATTTTTACAAGAACTTTTTTACATTGATCTCATGGGACATTCATATTAGACATTGGTTAATTTGATTTATTGTTATTTTATACTATGAAATAGTGTATTTTTACAATAATTTTGTTTTACATAGTTTAAATAGAGTATAATACTTCTCTCCTTATATATATGGTATATCTTGCACAAGTGGCATTTATAGCAAAGTGATACACACCTAGAGCAGAGTGGCACATGACTGCTAATTTAGACAGTGTTAATCCACACTGTGACTTAAAAACTATTATGCATAGATACATAAACAGTGACAACTAATGGTCATAGAAACTTGTTTATACACACAGTGATAAATTATATGTTTAAATATACATGTTCAGGCATAGGGCATACTATCAACGGTTCACTATTGAAATATCCCCTCTATGTGGTGAGCATTAAAACGGCAAGTTCATAATGTCACACAGATGAAAAGGGGATATCAGAATATTGATTGTATCAAAAGGCCATATTCTGATGTCGCAAAGAAAATAGCATTGTATTAATCAGCTCTCTTTAATGTAAGGTCCTACCTGCACTATTCTGGTATACAAGACTTCTTAATAAAAAAAATGCTGAGCCATTAGGAAGTAGCATTGTTCAGAAGATAGACTATGCAGCAGTTAACCCTCTGGGCGCTAGAGAGGTTTCCAGCACATTGTGAAATAACGCATTGGAGACCTTTGACATGCATGGGGTTAAAATCATGTGCACAGAGCAGAAGATTCCGCTGGCTGTTGTTTGGTTCACTCTTTATCCCAGTGTGGTGTTCTCCCAAGGCAAAGCATCCTGTCTATGTTATAGCAGCTCCTAGCCTCTGTTTTTATTTTCTGCCTTCAACAAATACTAAATAAATACTAAACATGCTTAATCATAGACTCAGTTAACAATGGTAAAAAAACTAGCTCTGTGTAGAGGAAACTATCTGCTACAAGTTGAAACAGACCAATCAACATGAGTTTACCAATTACCCATATACTGTAGAGATCAATGTAGTAAAAATACGTGTCATAGATACTATGTAGCCACTATAAATCCTCATGTAGATCGGCTAGTTTTACTTACAGTATGTGAGATACAAGTTATAACACACAGGTTAGTAGTAAACTTCTTATATATTTCACACAGACCGTATTCTAAAACAATCATATACACATTTCAATAGTTAAAACAAATTATATTAGCACACTATAGAAACAAAATTCAAACAGTTATCATAATTGATGTGATAATTAAATATCTATCATAGGTATCCAGTCATAATGTAAATATATGCATCAAATAATCAAAGAGGATACTGTATGTGTTAATTGAAAGATCTTTATGTACAATATATGACTTAATTCACTTAAACAAAATTACACACAATAGGTAATGTCATATTCTTTATTTAGAGCTTTTGGTATGCTTGTGAATAAAGTGAACATCCAAAAAATGTCTCCATAAGAGAGCTTATTTGACAGATCTCCACTTCTCACCTTCTGTTGGCACATATAGATGTGGCCATAGCAGATGTGGTTGCTGTCATTGGACGGAGGCTTCCAAATTGTTTTGCTCCAAGGTCATAGGCAAGGGTTATGAGCCTAAGCAGTACATTAACTGTTGTATATGAAATATCATATATCTTATTGCCTGCAAGACCTGTGGAGTACAATATGGTAAAACCAGCCACAGCCTCAGAGAACATGAACATATCAGCAATAATCATTATAAAGATGTAAAAACAGGGGTGGCATCACATTTTTATACATTGCATGATTCTAACCTAGAGAGTTTTTCAGTCCAGGGTATCAATGAGTTACACTCTTGGTGAGAGGTGGAGATCTGTCAAATAAGCTAATTAATAGAGATTTTTTGGGGATATTCAATTTATCCACAAGGATACCAAAGGATCTTAATAACGAATACAATGTTACCTATTGTGTGTAATTTTCCTTCAATGGGTTATTATATCAATGCTGATGACAATCAAATCTGTCTTTCCTCCCTATACCTCTCTCCTTCCCTCCTGTTCCAGGTATCTAATTGTCTCTCTGCTGTGTCTTCCTGGATGTCCTCCCGTCATCTCAAACTTAACCTTAGTAAAACGGAACTCATAATTTTCCCTCCCTCTCCAACCAGCCTTACCCCAGATATTGCCCTCACTGTTAACAGCACCATCATCACACCAACCCCTGTATCACTCTGCCTGGGGGTCACCTTTGACTCTGCCCTATCTTTCATTCCCCACATTCAGTCAATTGCCAAATCATGCCACCCCTACCTCTGTAATATCTCTAGAATCCAACCTTTTCTCACCCACGATACTACTAAAATTCTAATCCACTGACCCCACTACAGTCCATAATGAAATCTACTACAAGACTAATCTACCTCCCACATTGTCTCCCTAACACCAATCCCCTTTGCTAATCCCTACACTGGCTCCCCTTAACATATAGAATTAAATTCAAAATCATGTTGCTAACTTACAGAGCCCTTACTAAAACTGCATGCTCCTATTTCCATCTCTCATTTCCAAATGCACTACCACTCGCCATGTTCTCTCGACATAGGAATTTCTCCTCTCTACAGCTCTTATTACATCCTCCTACTCCCACCTACAGGACTTCTCCTGTGCTGCACCTGAGTTCTGGAATTCCCTCTCCCTCCCCATCAGACTCTCCCCCAGCCTTCAGATCTTCAGACTCTGCATAACAACTCACCTATTCAGGGAAGCCTATCAACTACCTCCATACCTGTTATGAGCTCACTCTCATTCCCTTCTAATATTACTCTCCCATCTACAGCCCCATCATGATTTCATTGTTCACATAGATTTCTCTCCCAAACAAAACCACTGCTTCCTGGATAACTGCACCCAATAACACTTCTTTCTCCTACCCACTGACTAGCAATTCATATGGCAGGAGGTACTTACACCCCACAGCACGTGATCCTTCTGTGTCAACCTACTTTCCTCTAGACTGTAAGCTCTCATGAGCAGGGCCTTCTGATCCTTTTGTGTTCCATGTTCAATTTGTGCTATTTAACATCTCAGTATGTCTGTGCCCTATTGTACAGCACTGTGGATTAAGTTGGCACTATATAAATAAATAATAATGATAATAATGTCTTGTACAAAAGGATCTTTGAATTATGAAATTCAATATCCTCTTTGATTCTTTGATGCTTATGTTTACATTATGGCTGTATCACATAATTTGGATACGTATAATAGATATTTCATTATCGCATTAATTTGAATTTTGTTTCTATAGTGTGCTAATATAATTAGTCTTTGTTTTTAACTATTGAAATGTGTATATGATTGTTTTAGAATAAGTTCTATGTGGATAATATAAGAAGTTTTAATACTAACCTGAGTGTGTTGTATATCACTCACTGTAAGGATAGTCAATCTACATAAGGATATACGGTGAATACATAGTAGCTATGACACATTGTGCTTCTGCTACATTGATCTTTACGGTATATACCCAGTACTCTGGGTAACTGGTGAGCTCATGTTGATTGCTATGTTTGAAGTTGTAGTGGTTAGTTTCCTCTACATAGAGCTAGTTTGCTAGTTTGTTAACGGAGTTCATGAGTAAGCATGTCTAGTGCAGAAACACGTAACACCATATTTCTTGGTGTACTGTTTGTTTCTCAAATAAAGAAGTGTTTTTTATATGTGAGAGATCTGAGTGTGACTGATCCATTTCTTCTATTGTTCTTTCGATGATCTTAGCCAGTCATATCAGGCATCACCTTATCCCCTTTGGAGATCTACACTGGTGAGTTGGACTTTAAATACTTTACAAGTGCTGCTTTACTTTTCTCCAGTGTCACTAGTCCTCCATAGTGTGTGTAGTGCAACACCGACAGAAAAACACATACAAGTGGTGCTGAACTTGTACAGAAGAACAGGCATATATCCACACCAAAATAATACAAGAAATCATATAAATATGCAATATTATTAAATTGCGAAGCTTAGAAGCTTACAAAGCTTTTTACTGACAAGTACACAGAGTATGGTGTTATAAGTCAATTTTGAAACCTGAGACAAACTGCAACAGCAGCATCAGGTACCTAAAACCAGGGATGGGCCCAGGAAATCTGGGATAGTTGGTAGCAGGTATGATGTATGCTAATAAATATGAATAATATATGTAATATGAAACACATGCTTTAGTAAATTATTACCCTGTACCTTGTGAGTGTCCATCATATGAGGCATATGTATTGGACAGCCTTTGACACTCAAAGGGTTAATGCATTTGCAGTTGGTCTTACTTTTTGTACACTCCTCTGGAGACAGAACATTTTAACCCTTTGAATGCCAGAGTGGTATGCAACGCATTGCTTTGCAATGTGTTGCGTACCACTCTGGCACTCAAAGGGTTAAACTGTTTGCAAGGTTTTTAGTACAAGCTGCAAAATCTAATCTTTACAAGAGAGATTAGCAAATTATAAACCACTTAAGTGCCAAAAAAGAATATTTTGGAGCCAGACATGAGTACTATGAGCCATTGAGAAGGTACATATATATAGATGGATATACATCCCAAAAATAGTAGGATCCACAAATAAAATTTCAGGGGAAAAAACACAGGTTCCTGACATGTTTTCCACCACAGTTTTACAGGAAACAAACGGTCATTACAAGAACTAACAAACTTTTAGAAGCTAGTGGTGGGGTGCCACATTTAGGAGCCAGAAGTCACTTATAGGAACACTGGATCACACAATTTTTCACCCTTCAGTTAAAATAAAATAAATTAATTTTTACTGTATGATCTAAAAACAAGTAAGGGGCACAGGATGGTGCATGTAGGTGTACAAATTTACCTTACTCATCCCAGTCAAAAGTGTCCCTACGCATAAGAATGAGTGGAATGACTGGAATGAGTAAGGTAGCCTTGCACACCTACATGCACCATCTGCTTCCCTTACTTCTTTTCAGTTTATACAATAAAATAATTTTATTTTTACCGAATGCACATGAGATGTTTGTATCTTCTTTATGCAATTTATTTCTGCTTCTGTATCCTAGGC
The DNA here is from genome assembly GCA_037306005.1 of Rhinophrynus dorsalis. Classification (NCBI taxonomy): domain Eukaryota; kingdom Metazoa; phylum Chordata; class Amphibia; order Anura; family Rhinophrynidae; genus Rhinophrynus; species Rhinophrynus dorsalis. The sequence goes on along the minus strand of CM074721.1, from coordinate 262,570,509 downwards.
AACAATGATGGGAGATAATCAGGTGTGACAGCGGCAGAGAAAGATGAGAGAGAGAAAGAGGGGTCAGAGGGTTGAAGTAAAGGGTGAGAGGTACAGGTTTTGGTCAATACTTTTTGGGTGAGGGGTTTACATTGAGAGAGGTCAGCGTAGGAGTAACTGATGAAAGTAACAGAATAGACAAAGGTAATATAGATTTTCGGAGGAGGTGAAGAGGTGGGGTATCATTATTGTAAAGTTTACACTCCCTGCACTTACGTTTTACATGTAATCACTGTTTGACATGTTGTACATTTATGTATGTATGTATCTTTATTTTTATAGTGCCATACATGTAAACAGAGCTTTACAGAAGTAGTAATAGTACAATAAAAAAATACAGGAGGGGGTTAAGACGAGCATCATGAAATGTGATCATTGCATTATTAGTAGGGGGAAAAGTACAGCAAAGGGAATCATACATTGAAAAGTGGACCCTTCCCCAAAGAACTTAGTAAGAATTAATAACCATGGCAATGTACAGAGACTGTAGGAGGAGTATCATAAGTGCAAATACAAGGCTTCAGTAAGGGAAGTGCTGAAGGAATTTGATGTGAATGTCAGTGTGCATAAGGAAAACATTGCTACTGAAATGCCTCCTTCAGCAGGTAGGTTTTTAGGATGATGATGAATGTGGATAATTAGTGAATGGTAATAGGGAGGACATTCCAATGTTGAGGGGCAGGCAGTGAAAATTATTACAGCCGAGAGACGCATCGAGTTGTGTAAGAATGAGAAAGAAAGAACCCTTGAAAAGAATGCAGGTGGACAGATGGTACTTTTGCACCTTCCCTCCATCGCCACATACTCCGTTACCCTCTCTCACCTCCATAACCTGCAGTTGAGTAAATAACATCCTAAGCAGACAAAGGAAGCTGTAGAAGCCCAGTAGAATTTAGCAGAACCCAAGTGAGCACTACAAAAGATATCACTTACAAAACAATATATGTTCCTTTAAACACTTTGGATGCTAGAGACATCTCCAGTGTATTGCTTCCAATCACCTAACTGCATACCTGCTGAAATGGAGCATTGGTAGTACTGCAATGGAACTTCTGTTGTGTCCTCCAGCAGAAACCCATGCAGATTCTTGGTGTCTCATGTCTCTCCTCTTCATCATACCCTTTGAACTAAATTATGGAAGCCTTACCAGCTTCCATAATAAGATATTTCTACTCCATAGCATGTAGAACAGTGAAATTATCCATCTAATATTATGATGGATTGAGATGTCATTGTTTTATCGCTATTTGCGTTATAATTATCAATTATTTAAAAAGTAAAATAACAGAGCTATTTTGTTCCATTGTCACAATGGGCCACATGCACAAAGAAGGTAGAACTATTCTGGAACAAACCAACTTCACCATAGGGGCAAATTAAAATTCCAGTTGGTTTAAAGAAGACTTTTAACCCTTTTAATTCTGGAAAGTATCCATTGCATTGTTGAACAAAACCTCTCTAGCATTCAAAGGGTTACAATTTTGATTTTAAATTTTGATAGTGTGAATGCCATTAAAATGAATATTCCCCCCAAACTTCTCTTTCTATTCCAAACCATACTTGTACATCTTCCTAGATCTTTCTTTAGTCAGATTGAAAACATCTTATTTCAAGCTCCCAGAGTTAAAGGGATACTAATGTTTCACAAAAACAGCAGCTCCAATTAATCTTCATAGTATTTGGGCCATGGAGAGTGTTATATCAATACTGTCAGAGTTGTGGTTCAAGAGCAATTGAAGGATAAAGTTGCCCCCTCCTGCCCCTTTTACCTAGTGTAAGCCACCTCCCCTCAGATGTGGAATCTGGTTGTAAGACCAGACAGATAACTACAGGGGACAATCTTCTTCCTATGAGAACAATGAAAACCCTGACCCCCTTGACAAGTTTTTCAGGTTTTTCCCCTTATCTTAATTGAAGATTGTCCCTCTTTGCAATCTACCTGGGCACCTCCCTTCTGCTCTAAGCTGAGCAGTGTTCCATCAGTAAAAGGGGCGGTAGGAGGATACTTTGTCATTGAGTTACTCTTGAACTGCAACTCTGACGGAATTGAAATAACACTCTCCAAGGTCCAAATACTATAATGATTAATTAGAGCTGCTTTTATTATGAAACATTACTATCCCTTTAAACTCAATTTACTCAAGAGAGCATCTGGAGGTTCAGGTGTAGTCAAGGTTAAACATATACTCAAGGTTAAACATACCATCAGGTGGCCCTCTTATCTTCTATATTGGACTGGTGTACAAACTCCCAATGAAAATTGTGGTCTTAAATGGAAAGACAGGGGTTCACAGAATATGATCTTTTGTTTGACATCTGATTCCCAAGGAGTAGAAATGGATGAAAATTTTCTCCTCAAACCAAAATTGTCAAAAAATGGCACTTCCCTCTTGGCAAATAATTTCCAGTGAAAAAGTGCAATTTTCTCTCTTTTTTTCGCCTAGCTCATTGCATTGAAACCAATGGGAAGAAACATTTTTCCTCACCACATGAAAGGAAAACTGCAGGCATATAAAAGGGTGTCAGGCTCACAGCCTGCGATTCTGTGTTTGTGAGAGGAGAAAGTAGCACGTATTTTAGATAGAGAAGATGGGCAAATAAAGGGGAATTGAAGCTTAGTTTAGGGAGTCTTTTAGGTAGGACATTTGTTCTCTGTATTAGGGGAGTCTGGGGGCACTTTGGGGAAGTGGAAGGGAGGAAGGAGGTTGACCTCAAATACACCAAAAATCAATGTGACTGACTGGCAAGACACAGGGAGCTGGGGTAAAATTTGGTTGCTATTATTGTCTATGTGCTGGGAAAGGTGATTTTGTTTTTCAGTTATAATTTATTTTCTTTTTGGACAGACTGTGATAAGATAGGGTGAACAACTTAAAAAAATAAAATAAAGGGAGCCTGACATGAGCTGTGTGACTTAGGCAGACTTGATAGACAGCAGACAACATTGAGAATCTTACTGAGGGCTAAGGCAAGACATCACACTCCATTTGTGTATTATAGAGATTAAAAATCACACACACAGTGTTTGAGTAATGTCCAGTAACACAAAAGGGGGAGGGGGAAAGGTGAAGCAGTGCAGGGCTGTGGGAGTAAAGTTAAAAAATAACTGAAGCTATGGTTGGAAAGTTAGCAGAAAGGCAAAGGCTCAGTCTTCCACCACTGAAAATGAGCACTGTGCCTTTCTATAAACTATTTGAGAAAACCAGTCAATATCCACATCATCACAGCTTCCAAGTCCCACTCAGCCACACACACTTGTGTTGTGTAACCAGCAGGAACAACAACAGCAACACAGGTTATTAAAGGCATAGTAATGTTTCATAATAAAAGCAGCTCTAATTAATCATCATAGTATTTGGACCTTGGAGAGTGTTATTTCAATTCTGTCAGAGTTGTAGTTCAAGAGTAATTCAATGACAAAGTATCCCCCTCCCGCCCCTTTTACTGATGTAACACTGCTCAGCCAGAGCAGAAGGGAGGTGCCCAGGTAGATTGCAGAGAGGGACAATCTTAAATTAAGATAAGGGAAAAACCTGAAAAACTTGTCAAGAGGGGCAGGTCTTTCATTGTTCTCATAGGAAGAAGATTGTCCCCTGCTGTTATCTGTCTGGTCTTGCAATCAGATTCCACATCTGAGAAGAGATGGCTTAAACTAGGTGAAAGGGGCCGGAGGGGAAACTTTATCCTTCAATTACTCTTGAACCACAACTCTGACAGTATTACTATCCCTTTAACTTCCACAACCTTAGCTATGAATAGTGCTTCTGCTGCCTGGAAGTGCTGCACCTTTGACACCTAGCAGTAGTTGCAGTAGAATTTCATCAATATATAGTCCCAGTAGCAACCCCTCTGAAATCCCTCAGTCCATGAAATCCACAGAATGGAGATACTTCACTCAGGATCCAAAAGCTATGATGAGAGAAAGCCAGGCCAAATGTATTAACAACAGCATGAAGGAGGAGGAAGGACGTGCTACCATCTAACAGACTTGGGACCACTGCTACAACTAATAATTAATGTGTATCAGTAATCTGAGAAGGATAGTTTATATTTGACACAAACATGGTAATGGTATAAAACTGCTGCACTATATATATACATACACATATCAATTACATCATGTCAGTCCCCATCACCATTACTATACACATCTGCCACATTGTAGGTTGCACTTTTTTTTTTTTAAATCTCTTGACATCATGAATATGAGCCAGCGTCATTTAAGCAGGAACACATTTTTCAAAGCATGTGTTGCTGTAAGACTCCTTACCTTGACTTTCAAATACTTATTTTTCCACTGTAGCCACTAGAAGAAGTAATATTGTGGTGGGAAATGTTGCACCATAGGTAACATAGGCGAAAAATTTGTTGGAATTTGGAGAAAAAAGAGGAAAACACATTATTTGACCCCATTTGAGAACATGTTAAAAATACTACCTATAAATGGCAATTCTTAGGTTTGATTTATCACTAATGATTCCATTTATCTTTCCGGGTTGCTTCAGTGAGTTTAGGACAAAGAATTACAAATTACTATTTCTGATATGTTGTGGTTACACATTTTTAGAAATATGTCCTCCCCCCTATTAGTCCAGGGCCTAGAGACAAATTATAAAATTCTCTACAGATTATATATAACTCTATATAAACTACACAATATACATTCAACCTTAAGTTCAGTCTGTTGGAGATATAACGAGCATGGTTTTACTATGTTACAAGTTTGGCTTCCTGTAAAAAGGCTATCCCTTTTTGAACTAGAATACTACAGTGTAACGGTTTGTAAAAATGACACCAAAGACAGGTACATAAATGAACACCACTTTTATTGATATGGTAACACTGGCAAAACAAGGACAGAGAGAAGACAAGGGACAAAAGGACTGGCCCAGAGCTGGGTGGATTCCCACAGAGTAGGGAGACCAAGACCAGGATCGGACCCCAGAGAGGCCTACAGGATCTGCTAGGGTAAATACCAGAGAGGATGCCAGAGGGAACGCCTAAACACAATCCCCAGGAGGATTAGCCGAGCCACCGGAAGCACAGAGAGGGTAGTCAGCCAGGCCACTGGTCAGCACAGAGAGGGTAGTCAGCCATGCCACTGGTCAGCACAGAGAGGGTAGTCAGCCAGGCCACTAGTCAGCACAGAGAAGGTAGTCAGCCAGGCCACTGGTCAGCACAGAGAGGGTAGTCAGCCAAGCCACAGGTCAGCACAGAGAGGGTAGTCAGCCAAGCCCCTAGTCAGCACAGAGAGGGTAGTCAGCCAGGCCTCTGGTCAGCACAGAGAGGGTAGTCAGCCAGTCCACTAGTCAACACAGAGAGTGTAGTCAGCCAGGCCACAGGTCAGCACAGATAGGGTAAGTCAGCCAGGCCACAGGTCAGCACAGAGAGGGTAGTCAGCTAGGCCACTAGTCAGCACACAGAGAGGGTAGTCATCCAAGCCACAGGTCATAACCAGAGAGAGGGCACTCAGACAAACCAGGGGTCAAACCAGAACTGCAACAGAGGCAAAAGAAACACACTGTTCTGAAACACCATGAAAGGACGACTGAGCCCAGTGTTCAGGCAATTTATTAACCCTAACTGAAGGGCGGAGCAGAAAAGGAGCCCTGCGTACAGGCTATAAGTGCAAACGTGGCATCTCTTGGAGGACTAACCCAGCTGACGCGCACCTGCTCTCTCGAGGGCTGGGAGACAATGCGGAAGTGACCAGTGCACTGCTGCCGGCCGTCAGAAGCTCGGAACCGCCCGTGAGGGAGGAGGAATAGGAAGCGGCCAGCCCTCCGATGCTGCCACTCAAAGGGGTACCAATGGTAACATACAGATTATCAATGATGTTACTCGTGTTAAGCTACCTAAAAGCACCCTTCTAATATTGTCATATAGCCATCTGCCTTCTCTGCCTTTAGGTCAAAGTTATTAATAACACTTTTACTACATTAAGCAACATTCCTTATTCTGTAATGGTGGAAATCCACAAATACCTCTTTGGAAGAATATTAGATTAATTTACGCAATTTACACAGCTCAAATTTATATTGTTGTTTCTGATGATACACTTTGAGTGCATATAAAGGACAACAGTTATTGGTTTAGTTACTTTCTTAAGTAAATGTCTTTCTTTGTCACATGGTTGAATACTTTAATTTTAACACCCTGAAGACAACCCTTTTTATTACACGTTTCAGTCCAGTATTCCAGTGGATATGAATGGGCCATGGCCTCTCTTCAACTTGTGGGGAGTGGCCTGTCCTATGTTTTTCTTTCCATATAGACTGATTTTCAGCCCCATTTATTTATTTAACAGACCACTGATATGTATGTTATCCAACCTTGTGGTTGGTTTCACAGATCTCAATCTAGAGCTTGAACTACTGATGTGTTCCATTCCTACCATATGTATGCTCAATTGGTATGCTGGATATTGTACTTTTGATTTTGCTTCAAGCCCTATCTTTCTTTTATATTTCTGCTTAAAGTGGAAAATTTACTATGAAAGCATCCCATATGTTGTCACTTATGTTTTTCTTATATGCTTCCATCATCAATCAAAATCTAAACTGGAAGGAAAACTTCCATTTAATTGAATGAGATTTTTGGGACTGTTGATTTGTTTCCTATGGTGCAGCTGGTTTACCCCAGAATTGCTCTAATATTTTTGTGCATATGGCCCACTGATAAACCAATATATTGATACATTTTATTTAGTAAATAGTGGTTCAATATGTATGCATCTGTATTTTCACATTAATCTAAGACCCTTTGTAAAGATATACAAATAATTCTTAAAAACACAAAATGTATTAAATTGATATTTAAATTTAACCTTGTCTGCAACCTGTCTGCTTAGTAACCTCTCTTTTAACTTGGCTTTAATTACTCTAATTTGAAACAGTCTTAATCTATTTTTTATCCAAGAATCATTTTAAGCAAATTTAAGTGCACATATATTTGAACAAATTGCATGTTGTACTCTTCAGTCTTCAGAATAATTACTAACACTGCATCACTGCGGAGTCTCTGTGTGTAGATTTTTTTCCAACCACTTCACGCTTGTTTTTTCTCTTCTCATTACAATATAACCTTCCTTTTTAGAATGGCTTCTTGCTACCACACATATTGATTGAGATTATTTGACATTAATCTACTTGCCCCATACTCCTGCTCACTAAGAATAATTGTATTCTGTCAGTCAGCCCCCACTGCAAACTTCATCATTGATCTCTATGTTATGCATGTGACATCAAACAAACAAAACCAGTGTGCGTCGTTTGGTGAGGTTATCACCTCTCTTAGGTTATTGCTATATAATGTATTATATAATTCAACTGATAATTGCAATTTCTACACTGTGTCATTGTGCTTAACAAAATTTGAAAAAATAGACTATGTCATCAGGCAAATTGCCCTGTGACTGGAGGAAAGCAGATGTAGTACTAGGATCTAAATTATAGACCATAGCGACGTCCGTAGTGGGAAAGAAATGTATTCAGAACAAATGTACTTGCATTCTACAAAAGGGTAAGTAGTAACTTAAACAAAGGTATTGCTGTAGATGTGGTATAACTGGATTTTGCAAAAAACTGAGAGACTGGTTACTACATAAATGAAAAGGCTTCCGATTGGGAGGTGATATCTGTTCATGGATAGAGAACAAGTTAAATGATGAACATTTGTAAATTTAACATTTTTTCAGATTGGTCTAAAGTTGTAAATGGAGTGCCACGAAGTTCAGTCCTGGGCCTAATGCTTTTTCATTTCATATTAATGCTTTTGAAGTGGGTATTGAAAGTATTGCCTTAATCTTTGCTGATGACACTAAATTGTGAAAGGGGTTGGATACAGAACAGGATGTTTTTTTTCTTTACAGAAAGATTTAGATAAACTGAGTGAATGGACAGAAAAGTGGCTGATGAGGTTTAGTATAGATCAGGGGTCACATGATTATAAAGCTATAAGTGGGAATGCCTTATTATTTTTTCTATTGATAATGATGGTGTGTCAGCTACTCAAAAATATAGATTTGTTTTTTATTGATCAATTCAATGACTATACTGATATTTAACAGACATCTGTTCTTGAACTGTACGATACTGGCAGGGAGGGGATTCATTCTTAGTGTCGTATTACTTCATATGAGCTAGTTAATTGGATAAAAGATATATACTTTTTAAAACTTAAGTGGGCTGTACCCTGGGGTCAGGAAGGCCGCGGGTGGCCCATGGGCCACACTTTGGATTCCCATGGTATAGATAAATATAAGTTTACTAGAGTAAAAGCCTGTGTACACAGGCCAAGGTCCAGGTAATGTTAACCTTTTGAGTGCCAGAGGGGTACGCAACGCATTGGTTTGCTTGCGTATCCCTCTGGCACTCAAATGGTTAAGAGGCAGCAACCTCACTGCTCCAAGCGATGCAGTCTTGCGTCGCCTCACTCATGCGATGCAGTCATGCGCAGTAGAGACTGCCCGAATGTGGGCAGACTCTACTGAGCATGACTGCATCGTGACGAACAGCCTAGCGAATTATTATATAGGATTCATTTGGGTTAAAGATATAAACATGCTACATACTGACAAAACTTTGTTAGAGTAATACTGATAGACAATGGACTTTATAGCAGTGTGTAGTGTCACTCAGCTGCTGCCACAGCCAGTAGGGTACTATAATGTACAAAAAGGAGTATAGATTAAAGGAATGTGAGCATAATTCTGTCTCTATATAAAACCATTGTAAGGCCTCATCTAGAATATAGAGGACAGTTTTGGGCACCAGTTCACAAATAAGATATTATTAGACTGGAAAAAATGCAGAAATGCAAGAAAATAGACTAAGGAACCGGAGGATCAGAGTTCTAAATGAAATATTTTACATTAGAGAATGAAAGTAATGGATACCTATCTAGCTGAGAACAATACTGAAAATGATGACAGTTTCAATGCAGATAGGATGTTGACCCAGGAAAATATCTGACTGCCTTTTGGTGTCAGGAAGGACTTTTTTACCTACTTAGGGCTTAAAGGGATAGTAATGCTTAAAATGTAAAAAAATATATGTTGTAGGGTTTATCCCCTGAGTAAAACAAGGGTACTCCCACTGCTGAAAGGTGTTTCATTCAAAAGTTATTAATTTTCAAAGTTGAATTTTTTAGGTGCAATATCACAGTGGCCTGAAATTGTACAGTGGCGCTGTTGCTACACGATCCTATGGACAGCTCTGGTCAATTGACCATAAATCTCCATAGGACGGTGTAGCAACAGCGCCACTGTACAATTTCAGGCCACTGTGATATTGCACCTAAAAAATTCAACTTTGAAAATTAATAACTTTTGAATGAAACACCTTTCAACAGTGGGAGTGCCCTTGTTTTACTCAGGGGGATAAACTCTACAACATATTTTTTTTACATTTTAAGTATTACTATCCCTTTAAAAAGGAGATTTTTGCTGTTTTCTGGATCAAAAAGACTGAGTCAAAGACTTAATGGACACATGGTTTGTCAGCCTCATTAACTATGTTACTATGTACCCTTTAAGCCTGAATATATTGTTCAGTCCATTAATTTACTTCAAGCCAAGTACATCTAAGTTCCTCAAAATGTATGAACGAGTGGTGTCTAGCATAACAAAATGCTTCATCTAGCTATTAACTCTTCATTCAATAGCTCAGTATATATATATATATTTTATTTGTTATTTGTGTTGTATCTGCAGTTTCTATCTTCTGAGTTCAATTTGAATCTTTATTTAGTTAGTCATCTCAAATAGATAGTGTGCTTCAACAGCAGGAATCAGAAAATCTGCCTCCACACATGGTTGTTTAGAACATCCTAGTCAGGTTAACCCTATGAGTGCCAGTGGGGTAATTATATCCCACTGGAACTCATAGGGTTAATTATACTAACATTGGACACATTTTGGGTGTACTTTGGATGTATTGATATGGGGAGTTAGTTTTTTTTTTTTTCATTTCAATTGCTTTTTAAACTTTTTAAAGATCCAATAAGATGCTCTAGTCACAAAAAAACTGGGTCTTACATTTCCTGCTATAAAGTAAGTCCCTTATCAGATCCTTAATGATTGAAATGCAAATTGCAGTGTTTTCAGTATTTGCTATGGGTGAAAACACATCTAACTTTAGCGCCTGGCAGAGATTTTTTTGCTGGCATTTTTTCACAGCACAGTTAATTGAATAGCTTACCGTGCTTGAAAAAATGCAGTTGGCATTCAAAACAGCCACAACTGAATCATGGCCTAGGTATTTATAGTTAGTAAAATTCCACTGTTTAGATATAGCTACGTAGTTACATGGTTACATAATAAATTAGGTTGAAAAAGACACATTATCATCAAGTTCAACTTTTGCCACATTACAATTCAGAATATGAGAATCATATAAGCCTTCCCCACTCTAAAATGGGTATTGGGCTATTTACTAGAACTTCCTGTCTTGCCTAGTAATAAACACTATAACTCTGTTCCCTGTGCTAGAAATACATCTAATCTTCTCTTAAATGTATCCATTGTATGTGCCATTACCACATCATTGGGCATGGAATTCCACAATTTAGCAGACCTTAATATTAAAAAAAGCTTCCTCTGCTGAAGTTGAAACTTCCTTTCCTCAAAGTGTAAGGGGTGGTCCCTAGTTATTTGATCAGGCCTTGGAATAAAAAAGCTCACTAGAGAAAGCTTTGTATTGACCTAGCATATATTTATAAAATGTAACAATACCCTTGTTCAGAACTATGCCCAAAACTGCTCTGCATATTTGAGGTGAGATCTTACCAATGGTTTGAACAGTGGCGAAATTATGTTATCCACTCTTGCTAGAATACCCAGTCAGGGCAGGGCCTGCACTACCTATAGGTGAGGTAGGAGCCTAGGGCACACGTCTATTGGGGGAGCAGGCACGCAGCAGAGCTGCACGCACCTCAGCGGCTGCGCTGCTGCTGCCTGCAGACAGAGGAGAGAGGCATGCGTGTGTGTCGCCGGACCTGAGGGGCCTCGAACAGTGTCACTGTCAGTCGGGGTAAGTAAAGTTACATGATTAAGTTCACACTAAAATAAAGAGGACATCCAAGTGCCCTTTCAATAATGTATAGATAAACATTAGATTTCAATAAATCTTCCTAATAGTGGTTCCTATGTTTTAGACATCAAAGGAAAGACTGGAAAAAGTTCCAATGTAATATATGTGTCCCCTGGCAAGGATAAATGCAAAAAAAATGTGTGGATGAAAATAAAACTCCACAACAAATATCATAGAATATTAAATAAAATATATGCTGTTAACCATCAAAAGTCCGGAATACTTTAACTGTAAAAGCGAATCTCTGGGTATTCAAACAAGGACATCCATCTTTACCCCACTTGAAAATAGTCTTGGATTAGTCATAGACTGAGGATCTCTCTAGATTTAAAGGAGATAAAGCTATATCATCACTGGAGGATCTCTTCACACCAACTGTTTATTAATTATACAGTCTCCTGGTATGTGTTTCCCATCCAGTCTGCTTAAAAATCTTGTGCTGTAACCCAACTGTTTATTAATTATACAGTCTCCTGGTATGTGTTTCCCATCCAGTCTGCTTAAAAATCTTGTGCTGTAACCCAACTGTTTATTAATTATACAGTCTCCTGGTATGTGTTTCCCATCCAGTCTGCTTAAAAATCTTGTGCTGTAACCCAACTGTTTATTAATTATACAGTCTCCTGGTATGTACTAATCTACCCTTCACCTGGAACTCCAATCTCATCCAGTCTCCCTCTACCATTTAACCCCTTGTTGTATGTACTAATCTAAATTAGCCATTTTGACCCCCTGTTCCAGTCTCCATATTGCCTTCCTCCCCCATTCCTCTCCTATATCTCTCTGTGTCTGTTTCTTATCAGAGATTTAATGGTGTCACACCTGAACGCACTCAGAGCTCTTCCATCCCAAAACAATTTGTAATTTGGAAATCCCTCAGTCAGTCATTCAGTGTTCTTAGGGACTCCAGTTACTATATATTCAGGCCCAGTTAGGGGTGGCATTTGCCTGGGGTGGCATTTGCCAGGGGTAGCAGTTGGCACCTTTCTCAAAGTACAGCTTTATCTAAGTACTGAGAGTTAGGCAAGAGAGTTGGACAAGAGAGAAACAGCTGCTGCAGCCACCTAAAGACAAGAGGCAAGTAAACAAGCTGAATTCAGAATGAAGAAACAGTCATTTTCACCAAGCACTGACATTTGCTTCCTCTACTGAAACTACTGACCACCTGATGCAAGAAACCAGGATTTCCAGCCACCATTAACCATTACAACTTCTGCCTCTCCTGATCATCATTGGACTACTTCATTTAACCCTGCACTGATTCCTACCCTCACCAAGTACTTTGCAGTTCTGCTACTGACTCTCCTCACCATCCCTGGCACCTATACCCTCTGCTCCGTGGATTGACCCTTGACTGCCAAGTCATCTGTACCCTCCTGGATTACTGACTGTTGCACATCTCTACTGCCCCATTCATTAACCCAACTATGGGCAAATTAACTCCTTGTTTTGTCATCACCATTCTCACATGCATAAGAGTCTCCTCCTCCTGTGTCCACATTAAGTGTCACGCCATTCACATTGTACCCTCAATTCTTCACTCACCACTTCTCTGCTCCCATGAACTTTTTTCATTCCTCCGCTCCCTATCACCACCATCTCCTTCTACCCCTGCAAAAAAGACCCATTGCTTCAAATCTCACTCTCACCTTATGTCCCTGTCCCTTCTCCTCCTACTTGCTGCAGGTGACATCTCACCTAACCCAGGCCCCCCTTCCATTCTCTCTTGGACCACAGAACCCACTCACACACGCAACACTCACAATCTAATAACCGTACCCCGTCACCTAACCTCCTCCCCCCCCTTTTGTTTTGGTCTCTGGAATGCCCGCTCTGTGTGTAACAAACTAACAGCTGTTCATGATCTGTTCATTTCTCATTCCCTAAACCTCCTTGCCATCACTGAAACTTGGCTCACATCATCAGACACTGCCTCCACTGCCGCACTCTCATATGGAGGCCTTCAATTCACACACACACCGAGGCCTGGCAACAGGCAGGGAGGGGGAGTAGGCATCCTGCTGCCCCCTAACCATATATTTCAGGTACTCCCCACTGTTCCCTCTCTTTCCTTCCCTACATTTGAAGCTCACACACTTCGCCTCTTCTCTCCCCTCCCCCTGCGTGTCGCTGTCATATACAGGCCACCTGGTCCCACTGCACAATTCCTTGATCACTTCACCTCCTGGCTCCCTCACTTCATGTCCTCTGATGTCCCTACTCTCATCATGGGTGACTTCAACATCCCTATAGATAATCACAATACCCCCCCTGCCCTCAAACTCCTCTCCTTAACAACCTCCTTAGGCTTATCGCAGTGGACCAGCTCTCCCACACACAGTGATGGTCACTCCCTCGACTTGATCTTCACTAACCTCTGCTCGGTCTCCAACTTCTCTAATGTCCCTTTTCCCCTCTCTGACCACCACCTCCTCACCGGTAACCTCATCATACCACGCAAACCCATCACCCCCGCCACAATCAAGCGCATGCGGAGAAATCTACATTCTCTTGATAAGCAACAATTTTCCACCTCCCTGCAGCCTATCCTCAACCCCATCCTCACACTTACTTGCCCAGACAAAACTACTGCTCTCTACAACAGCACTCTCACTTCAGCCCTTGACATCGCTGCACCTGCAACTCCACGCCACCCACGCACAACCCCACTACAACCCTGGCACACAAGACTAACGCGATACCTCCAAAGGTGCTCACGCACTGCTGAAAGGCACTGGAGGAAATCGCGCTCCACAGCCGACTTCACACACTACAAATTCATTCTCCGTTCGTATAGCTCTGCCCTCTCCCTGGCTAAACAGTCATTCTTCTCCTCTCTAATTTCTAATCTTTCCTCCAACCCCAAACGCCTTTTCTCAACCTTCACATCTCTTCTAAACCCACCAACACAAACACCTTCCACTAACTTCTCTGCCCAAGATCTCGCCAACCACTTCAAGAACAAGATTGAATCTATCAGACATGATATTTCATCACTACCACCCCCACCCAGCCAGCCCAGCCCTGTCGCCTCTCCCACATACACACTAAGCTCCTTCCCACCTGTCACTGAGGATGAAGTCTCCCTTCTCCTCACTCGCTCAAACCTAACCACATGCCCTCTCGACCCAATCCCATCTCAGCTCACCCAAGAACTCTCCCCTCTACTAACTCCAATCCTTACTCACTTATTCAACCTCTCTTTGTCAACCGGCACCTTCCCATCCTCTTTCAAACATGCACTAATCACTCCCATCCTAAAAAAACCCTCCCTGGACCCAAACTCATTGTCAAATTACCGGCCAATTTCCCTACTCCCGTTTGCCTCCAAGCTTCTCGAGCGCCTTGCATATAACCGGCTCACTAAATTCCTCTGCTCCCATTCCCTGCTAGATCCCTTGCAATCCGGATTCCGCCCTCATCACTCCACTGAGACTGCCCTCACTAAAGTGGCCAATGACTTGCTCTCAGCCAAGTCTAAAGGCCACTACTCCCTACTCATTCTTTTGGACCTGTCAGCCGCATTTGACACAGTCGATCACCCACTCCTCCTCCAAGCCCTCCACTCCCTAGGCCTCTGCGACACTGCACTCTCCTGGTTTTCATCTTATCTCTGCAACCGCTCCTTCAGTGTTTCATACTCCGGCTCCACTTCCCCACCCCTCCCACTGTCTGTTGGTGTGCCCCAAGGATCAGTACTGGGACCCTTGCTCTTCTCAATCTACACTGCTTCCCTTGGAAAACTAATAAACTCCTTTGGGTTTCACCATCATCTCTATGCTGATGACACCCAAATATATCTTTCCTCCCCAGACCTCTCTCCTTCCCTCCTGTCCCGAGTGTCCGACTGTCTGTCTGCTGTGTCTTCCTGGATGTCCTCCCATCAACTCAAACTTAACCTTAGCAAAACTGAACTAATTCTCTTCCCTCCATCTACAACCAGCCTTATCCCAAACATTACCCTCACCGTTAACAACACTTCCATCACACCAACCCCTACAGCACGCTGCCTGGGGGTCACATTTGACTCTGCCCTATCCTTCATTCCTCACATCCAGTCAATCTCCAACTCATGCCGCCTCCACCTCTGCAATATCTCTAGAATCCGACCCTTTCTCACAGAAGACACTACCAAAATTCTAATCCAAACACTCATCATGTCCCGTCTTGACTACTGTAACTCTTTACTAATTGGCCTGCCTCTCACCCGACTAACCCCGCTACAGTCCATAATGAACTCTGCTGCAAGACTAATCTACCTCACTCATCGCTTCTCTAACACCACACCCCTCTGTCAGTCCCTACACTGGCTCCCGTTAGCATACAGAGTAAAATTCAAAACTCTGGTGCTAACTTATAGAGCCCTCACTAACACTGCACCCCCCTATATTTCATCTCTCATTTCCAAATATACTCCCGCCCGCCATCTTCGCTCTGCACATGACCTTCTGCTCTCCACAGCTCTTATCACATCCTCCCACTCCCGCCTACAGGACTTCTCCCGTGCTGCACCTGAGCTGTGGAATTCCCTCCCCCGCCCCATCAGACTCTCCCCCAGCCTTCAAATCTTCAGACGCTCCCTGAAGACTCACCTCTTCAGGGAGGCCTATCAACTGCCTCCATAAACATCATCACCAAGATTCACCCCTTGCACGGACTACTGCACTCAATGGCACTTCTCACTCCCACCCACTGACTGGCAGTTCATGTGGCAGGAGGCACTTAAACACAATAGCACTTACTCCTTCTGTATCAAACCTACCTTCCTCTAGACTGTAAGCTCTCACGAGCAGGGCCCTCTGATCCTCCTGTTCTACACATCTGATTGTACTATTTAATACCTCTGTATGTCTATTCCCCAATTGTACAGCGCTGCGGAATTAGTTGGCGCTATATAAATAAAGAATAATAATAATAATAATAAGGATATAAAGAACTATTCTGGATACAATATTGGCTGAATTTTTGGACTATTATCTTACTCAATTCATAGAAGCAAAAAGTATATAAGTGTCTGTTGGATATATGTGATCAATGATTGAATCATTGATCACATATATCCAACAGACATATATATACTTAATGCCTCTATGAATTGGGTAAGATAATAGTCCAAAATAGTCTAAAGAGAGCCTCAGTCTATGACTAATCCAAGACTATCGTCAAGTGGGATAAAGTTGGAGGTCTTTGAATACCCAGAGAGTATTTGATTCACTTTTACAATGGAATAAGTCTGGACACTTGAATTGATGGTTAACAGTATAAGTCATACACTACATTGTGTTATATAGTTTGGGGGTATGTTTATTTTTCTGCTAACGGACAGGAGTTGGCATTTGACAGCGCTCTAATATCGAAGGAGATGCAGCCTTCCCTTTCTGTAGACCATAATTTTTTTTTAATATCTTTCTATTTGACATTTAATGTTCCTCTAGATCAATGGTTCTTAATCTTTTTTTCACCCAAGGCACCCTTAACAAGCAAACTGGAATTTTCGAGGCACCCTTCCCATTTTTAATGTAAATTATCATAATGAAAGGTATAATAGCAGTTATTAAGTGGGTGGGGTATAAAGGGGTGGGGCACAAGGGGTGGAGCCAAGGGGGTGGCAAAATGAGGTTTTGCATAGGGTGGCAAAAATCCTTGCACCAGCCCTGCATCAGGGATTTTAAGGCTGAATAACAATATTCTCCAGGGAGTTGCTAGCATGCAGTGGATTTAATGTGTTGCTTGAATATGTTGTAGCCCTAGGGACTGTTTGGGCTGCAGCCAAAGCTGAATTAAAGATGCTGGCTACAAGACCAGAGTGTCTGACGCTGATCAGATTGTCATACCTGGATAAAGACACTCATTCAGGCCAAGAACCCTAGAGGAATTATGGATGAGTGAATCCCAATATGCAGAAAATAAGAAAAGGTAAAATGGGTAAACAAAGTGCTGAACCCTCTTGGGTGAGACTCGGCTTAGTGATGATACACTGTCAATTTAAAGTGAGGATCTGCCTGGAGATGCACTGACACTTTAATGTGAGAGTCTGCTGGGAGAGACACTGTCCCTTTTAGGTGAAAGTCTGCTTGCACGCACACTGCCCCTTTATGGTGAAAGTGTGCTGGTAGGTATACCGCCCCATTAAGTGAAAGTCTGTTTGAAAACACACCATCAATTAAGGTGAAAGTCTGCTTGAAGGCACACCATCTCTTTAAGGTGAAAGTCTTCTTGGAGGATCATCATACTCCTTTAAGGTGAGAGTCTGTTTGGAGATATTGGAACACAGGGAAACACTTGCTTGGGACTCAGCTGACTTCACTGGTAAGATGCTGGGAACAGCTGACCGATGAACTGACTAGAAACAAATACCAATCAGACAGATAAACTTGAAAGCTGACACTGAATACTTACAGAGGATTCAACTTGACAAAGATCAATGATAACAGTTGACAGGAAGCAAAGTCTTGAACAAGGATCAGGTCAAACCTGGAAAGCACACCCAGGAACAGCTATAACTATAGACTTCAGGCAAGTAGGAACAGGCAAGAGTGAACTAGAAAGTGCTGCTATTTAACCCTTTGAGTGTCAGAGAGGTATCCATTGCAATGCATTGGATACTTCTCAGGCCCTCAGAGGGTTAACCCTTTGAGTGGCAGAGGGGTATGCAAAGCATTGCTTTGCAATGTGTTGAGTACCCCTGTGGCACTCAAAGGGTTAAAGAGTTGATAGCCAATATAATACTGAGGTAGGATAACAAGGCAATTAAATTCACTGAGCGATGTGACATACCTTTTGAGGAATATACAATGAAACTGTATTGTTGACTAAATAAGCAATATAGATAAGAATAAAGTACAGGAGACCAAATAATAACACATAAAATCTAAATTATTACCTTGTATATATCACAGAAAAAATAATAAGGTTGAGATAATTCAATGTGGTTGAATATGTTACTTCACACTAAATAAACTGATTTAAAATCAGTTACACATAATTGTGTAAAAATATAACATTTTATTTAAATAATCCCAAAACAGATGCACTATATAACAAATATAATAAAAATATAATCCCAAAACAGATGCACTATAAAAATATAATAAAAATATAATCCCAAAACAGATACACTATAAAAATATAATAAAAATATAATCCCAAAACAGATACACTATAAAAATATAATAAAAATATAATCCCAAAACAGGTACACTATAAAAAATAACAGTTCGTGCAATATTAAAACACTAGTGTAAAAGCCTGTGTACACGGGCCAATGCAATGCGTTGCATACCCCTCTGGCACTCAAAGGGTTAAGAGGCCGCTACCTCACTGCTCCACATGATGCAGTCTTGCGTCGCCTCACTCACGAGATGCAATCATGCCTAATTTAAGGCCATTTATAAACATGTTAAAAAGCAGAAGTCCAAGTACTGAACACTGAGGTACCCCACCCTCAACTTTATTTATACTGGAGAATTTTCTGTTTACAATAATACACTGTTTCATATCCTTACAATTATTTTCAATGCTAAAAATGCTTACGAGTATGTTTGTTTGCTATATGAAGGACACATACCTAGGTAAATTATTGTGATACTAGTTGAACAGCCCGTTACATGGTCCACAGTGCCACTGCCACCCGGTCGCGGGGCAGTCAGGCGCAGTAGAGACTGCCCGCTCCACGGCTGATACAGAGCTGGATGCTCCTTCAGAGCGCCCACATCTGTATCAGCCGCGGTGCGGGCAGTCTCTACTGCGCCTGACTGCAGCACGCGCAGCAGTGTCTACTGCGCATGTCGCGGCGTTACACACGATTTAGCGAATTATTATATAGGATGCTTAAAGGTATAGTTCCCCTTTAAAGTGATAGTAATGTTTCACAAAAAAGCAGGTACAATTAATCTTCATAGTATTTGGGACATGGAAATGGTTATTTCAATATGGATAGAGTTGTAGCCCAAGAGTTGAATGATAAAGTATCCCTTCTCGCCCCAATTCCCTCAGTGTGCAAAGAGCATCAGCCTGTTGAGGACTGGGGGCATTGATGCAGCTGGTCTGTGTCTCCACCGCCAACGCTTTTTTACTGTATTAAATATTTGGCTGATTTTTATATATATATATATATATATATATATATATATATATATATATATATATACACACACACACACGCACACACACATTGTTATGCACTAAGGTGAGTTAGCGCTGTAAGCTGTCTTTTCTGTCTGTTTCTGTCTATCTCCATTAGCTTATCCTAGCAGCTTCTTACTGTCACTTTTATCACATATGAATGTTTCATTGCACATATTTCTTACTTTATATTTCAGGCCTTAAGAGCTTAATTAAGAATTTTACACTCTGTTTCCAACTGATTTTTCCTCATGTGGCCTGTGGGGGTGGTTACATGTTACCTATAAAGGCTGATTGAGCTTCAGTTCTTTTGAATAGGTATCCCCTCAATGCAGGCATACAGGGCAATTACTCTTACACTTTTTAATCATTGTTTGTTACTTGTTTTTAATTGCATACATGGGGACCTTCAACATTCAACAAAGTATATAAAAGGGTCCCCCTCCAACGCGTTACTATAACATCTCATCAGGGAGCATTTTTAATTTTATTATATTTTTCTTCAAGTGTTTAGTGTAGGTATTTGCCACATTTGAGGAACCTTGGCGCGGTTGGCAAGCTTATACCTCCTTTTTGGCCAAAAATGTTGGCACCAATGCCTCATATTTATCCACAGTGTTATTATATATGCCTAATACAGGGAGCACTAGTCACAAGTGTACTGGAGGAGCGCAGGCTTATTGTCTGTTCTATGTTTGCACTAGTTTGGGGGACTGGAGAACCCTTATTCCTTGCTGCACACTTCAGTTACCCTAATTCTTTCAGTGGACACTTCATATAAGAAATATAAAAAATTCTAATGCACTATACATATATATATATATATATATATACATATATCTATATATATATATATATATATATATATATATATATATATATATATATATATCTATATATACACACACACATATATTGTTATGCACTAAGGTGAGTTAACACTGTAAGCGGCCTTTTCTGTGTATGTATATATGTATATATATATATATATATATGAAACGGCTGCGCACTCACGGATTTATCAGTTAAAATAAACCAATATTTATTGGTAAACAATGCGACGTTTCGGTCCACAATTGAGACCTTTATCAAGCAGGCATATTATATATATATATATATATATATATATATATATATATATTATTTCTGTGGCATATTTACACATTTGTAAAATACATGAAGGCATTTATGTTGTACTCATGGCACAATCAACGTTATCCCTTTGAGTGCTGGTGCCCTCAAAGGGTTAAATTATATATATATGTTAATGCTTTGTAATACTTATATTGTTTTCTTTTACAGGAAGAAGGAGAAGACAGAAAAGAAGTTTGAATAAAAGAAAGAAGAGAAGATAGAAGGAGAAGGACAGTGAATGACAGGTAAGTGTAAGACACTCTAGTTAATGATCAGTGCTTGGCAGTATGTCAGGCACTGATGGTTAGCTTTTTTACTGTTAAGTTGCCAAAACTGCTGTTATTTAGCGGCACAAAAATGTATAGATTAAAACTTGTATGCACAACGACTAACAGATAACGCATTTCGAGACCTAATTATCACGGTGCCCGTGCTATTTGGCGACATTCTGTCAGTTTCCACTCTTACCCAATGCCTACTGGCTGCACTGTTATTGTCCCGCCCAGTATTTGTCTTTAAATACTGGGTTCTGGCACTTCTCCAGTGCCCTTTCGTGGTGTTTCAGTACCAGCGCTTGTTCCTGTTATTTGTGTGATCTCAGTGTATCGACCCGGCCTGCCTGACGACTCTGCATCTTGTTCCTGCCTGTGTACCGACCCGGACTGTCTGACCATTCTGCATCTCACTTCTGCCTGTGTACCGACCTGGATTGGCTGACATTCCTGCTCCATGTACAGACCTAGCCCGGCTGACGTTCCTGCTCTGTGTACCGACTCGGACTGGCTGATGTTCCTGCTCTGTGTACTGACTTGGATTGGCTGAAGTTCCTGTCCTGTGTACTGACCCGGACTGTCTGACCATTCTGCATCTCACTTCTGCCTGTGTACCGACCTGGATTGGCTGACGTTCCTACTCCGTGCAGCCAAACATCCGTGCCATATGTGAAGTTTAGTGATGCTGGCTGCATAACTACATGTGTCATAAATGGCAAGCAAGCATGCCCAAGCTCTCCCACATAACCCAGAAGTTTGGCTTGCAGCAAGAGGAAGGGAAATTCTCCCTTCAGTCACTATTAATCAGATAATGCTAGTTGGTGTTTTATCATTGGCAGAGAAGGCATCCATATGCCCCTTAATGAGGACTTAAAAAATAAAAGATTTCAACTGGGGCCAACAAAAAAAAAATCAGGAAGCTGTACAGTCTTGGCCACGTAGGAACACTTAACAAGACTGTAGCCTCAATGGTTCTGGCACTCTAATGGTTAAAGTGCACATCAACTCTGTCTTTAAAGTTAATACATGAAAACAATCTGTAAAATTCCCTCTTTAGAACAGTCTATTCAGTATTACCATGGTTATGACACTAACTTCCCAACTAACTTATACTACCTTTACCATACTGCACCTACTATTCATTTGCCCCAAAATACCTCTCCATAATGACTACTATAGTTTTCCCATTCATCTCTGAATTCCATCTGTTTCCTTAACTCCCCATGCTCCTCCTTGAGCCTTATGTATTACATCTCTGTATTTGTCATGATGTCATATTTGTAATTATGCCAGATATTATTTATACAGCACCTCTATGAAACACATGCTCTAGAGGAATTCTGAAGCAAACCAGCAGCACACGGGGACAAATAAAAACTCCTAAATTACTATTGATTCAACTCCTTGGGGGTTATGCACTAAGGGATGATAAAGAAGCGATAACATGGATATGACTTCTCCAATTA
Source organism: Rhinophrynus dorsalis (assembly GCA_037306005.1). Classification (NCBI taxonomy): domain Eukaryota; kingdom Metazoa; phylum Chordata; class Amphibia; order Anura; family Rhinophrynidae; genus Rhinophrynus; species Rhinophrynus dorsalis. Next base: position 262,548,384 of record CM074721.1, on the reverse strand, counting down.
TATCACTTCTCCAATCCCTATGTTTTTTATGTGGAGTCTATGCACTAAGGTTTATCCATCTTTGGAGATTGAAGTGCACAGGCTCTATAGTGCAGTTAGTTTGCTCAAGAAATTATCCAGTATTTCTTACCACATTGGCCTGTCTGTCTATCTCTCTGTCTGTCTGTCTAATGTCTAAGAAGCAGTAGATCAATTATAATAAAAGATCTCCCTTACATCCAAGGAGTTAAAAGCGCCATTTAAAGGAAAGTTGTTTTTTGGGGTTTTTTTCAGTTCATCCCCTACAATGATGTTGGTTTGCTCCAGAATTATTTAAATTCTTCGTAGAGCCTCAGCCTCTGTATTGGTGCTTTCTATGTAACAGATAATATTAATAGCAGGTCTTATTGCAGAGCACTTATAATAGTTCAGAGAACGGTGGTTATTTTGGGTGTATTGTCACAGAATTGCTGGATAAATTATTTTAGTGACACACTCCTTTTCATAAAAATTATTGCATATCTTAAACTTTATTTCTTTGATTTAAATGTGTGCAATAAAATTCCAAATGACCACTGTGTTATTAAAAGTATATCTGTGCAATGTTTTCAAGCAGCCAGCAGTTTTGATATATATTTGCATCAGCAATTATAATTTTGCCCTGGACTGTTCTGAATTACTTTTATGATTTTACATAGTGAATATATTTGCTTTATGTTTTCTGGCTGTGAAAATTCAGGCCATTAGCTATGTGTAGTCAAAGAATGCCCTAGAGTTGAACCTGAATCATTTAGACAGTCCCTGACACAGATGTGCTGTAGATACAGGGGGTCATGTGTACATATGTTTTTCTCAACTACACCATACCTCAAAGGATTTATAATGGGCTTTAACCCCTTAATCCTAGGGCGTTTTTCATATATTACCAAATATATGTTTTTTACAAGTTTTATTTGTGTGGCAAGGAAGGGACTCTGAAAAAGCCTTACCTTGCCTTTTATTACTGGCATTTTCTGCACGAGTGATTGCAAAATGTGTCTGGGTGGGTGCTATATTATGATTGGTGTTCTCTAATTTGTCACATTCTCCCTGGTAATATAGTAGTGAACACTTAAAGTGTGTTAATACTGAAACACAGGGGGTTAAATATTTTAATAGCTTTTATAAAGTGACATAGTACTAATGCATAATGTTTTTCTGCCTGCCTGCCTTCTTTTCAAAATGTGTACACCAGAAACAACATTCCAGGATCCATTGGCGCGATGCAAGAAACGTTCGCATTGGATAAAGGCATTTTTTGTGCGCAGATAGATTTTGCACATGTTCTAATCCAGGAAGCTAAATACCGAACGCTTCTTGAATTGCGCATAAAAAATTCCATTTTACGACAACAGTACACAGACGTATAAATTAATTTGCAATAGTAGTTCTTGCATTAGGCGTATTCGCTATTCCACTCACACAGATTCGTTAATCTTAGCCATGCCCACAAAAAAATAAATATACGCAGCCGTTCGCTAATCTTAATTTTTTTCATGCGCAATTCAACAAAATCATGCACAAACCTATTCCCTAGTGGTTTTCACATGGGAAATAGCGATTGTGCACGTTTCCTGCATCGCGCCACATACATCTGTACTAGATATGAACAAGTAGCCTCTTTGAAAGCTCATATTAGAGATCTGGAACAGGGTTCTACACTGAGGCAGATTAACAATCCTGGGAGGTGTCTGCTGCTTGCTGAACTGAACATAGCTGGGTTAGGAAGTACTGGATTTGGAGATATTGCAAAAGTGGAGCAGGAAGCTAGAAGGATAACAGACATAAAGGGGGACCAGAGAAATAGCAACACACCCCTGGGTTTATGCATCCAAACATATTTAACACAGTGATGATGTTGGGTGTGTGAGTCAGTGCAGGAATACACTAGCTGGGAGAAAAGTCTTCTAACTAGGAATCCAGAACACAGGGAGACCAAGCAAGGTGGTGATTGTAGATGACTCATAATTAAGACATGTAGCTGAGATCATTACAACTAAATAGTTTGTTGTCTTCCAGGTGCACAGGTGTGGCATGTAGTGAATAGGGTTGATTGTTGGTTGATAGAATGTTGGGAGATGCTGGGCAGGACACAGCTGTCATGGTACACATTGGTGCTAATAATAAAGTCTGTATGAGATAGGGCACATTAATACATATTTCAGGGTTTTAGGTCACAAGCCTAAGCAAAGGACATCTCAAGATAGTATTTTCTAAAATACAACCTATGCCATACTCTAAACCAGGAATTCATTATGAGATTAGAGAGTTAAATGAATGGATACAGACTTGGCAAAACAGTCAGAATTTTAAGTGTATAGAGCAATGGGCTGGTTGTGTGAAATTTTAAATAGTAAGGATTAGGGATGGATGAAAACTTTCGCTTCAAACCAAAATCAGCAAAAAATGGCACATCCTAGCTCATGGCATTGAAATCAATGAAGATTTTTTTCCCCACCACGTGAATGTTTTCTCTACTCTTCTACAGCCATATGCAAGAGTGTCAGGCTCTCACAGCATGCCATTCTGTGTTTGTGAGAGGAGAAAGCAACATGCTAGAGAAGATAGGCAAATAAAGGGGAATTGAAGCTTAGTTTAGGGAGTCTTTTTAGGTAGGACATTTGTGTTCTATACTAGGGGAGTCTAGGGACACTCTGGAAGAGAAGAAGGGAGGAAGGAGGTTAACCCCAAATACCCCAAAATTTGATGTGACTGACTGGCAAGACAGGCAGCTGGGGTCCAAATTGCTTGCTGATTTTGCTTTTATTGTCTCTGTGCTGTGGAAATCTGTGGAAAAAAAGTTGTTGATTTTGTTTGTTATAATTTTTTTTTTTTACTGACTACGATAAGATAGGGCGGACAACTTAAAAATAAATACATAAAAAATAAAAATTAAAAAAATGAATATATAAAGAATTAAATAAATATATTAGGTGACATACAGCTGACTGGGAGCTCTGTGACTGAGCCAAACTTGATAGACAGCTGATGACTTTGAGAATTTTGTTGAGGGAAGGAAAGACATCACACTCCATCATCTGTGAACTGTAGAAAGTAAAAACACATACAGTACTTGAGAAATGTCCATCAAACGTGAAAGGGGCAACGGAGGGGGAAAGGTGGAGCAATGCAGGGAAGTGGGAGTAAAGTGGTAGTTCAAAAACTGACTGCAGCATTGGTTCCTACAGTGTGTGCAGTAAATGATTATGATCCCTCTCCTCCAGGGGTGAATGCAGTTTGTCAAGGTCCCACCAATCACACCACACCAGTCCCCCACCACCACCACCATACACATCTGCCACATTGTAGATTGTACTTTATTTTTTTTAATCACTTAACATCATTTTGAATATGTGCCAGTGAAACTTAAGCAGGACAAATGCACTCCGCATGCTAACACATTTTTAAAGGTAGATGTTGCTGCAGAACTCACAACTTTGACTTTCAGATGCTTATTTCTCCACTACAGCCAACAGAAGAAGTAAGATTGTGCTGGGAAATGTTGCGCCATAGTAAACATAGGTGAAAGATGTGTTGGAATAGGAGAAAAATGTGTTGAAAAGGAGAAACGTGTTAGAATAGGAGAAAAATGTGAATTAGGTGCAAGTTTGCTAGAGTGGGTGAAACGGAGGAAAATTTTGCATTGGAGAAAAGGAGAAAACGTTTGCAAAAAAAAAAAAAAAATTCAGTTTCTCATTAAAAAAGTCATGCAGGAAATTTTTCTCACGTTTCACCCATCCCTAGTAAGTGTCAAGGTTTGGCTGCTGCTTGATTCTACGGTCTGAGCTAATCTAGTGCTCTCTTTGCTGAATCAGGCTGAATCTGCTGACCTCTCTGTGTTTGCTCATGTAACTGCTATCAGCCAACCTTCCCAGGGCATTTAAAGCAGCTTGGCTCACTTCCTGATTGCCCTTGTGTCTGATTCTGGCTGCAAGCACGTATCCGGAGTTGCTGATTATCCATGCATGACCTGGTTTCCTCTGACGTCCCTTCTGATTCCTGACTCCTGGCCTTGTTCCGGACATCGCTGGTCTCCGTATTCCTGATCCCGGCTTGGCTGAGTACCTGTCTTGGTTCCTGGCCCCTTATTGTCTTTTGGTTTACGCTTCTGGATAACTATTTTGCTTTGTTTGCTTTTGTTATTTCAATAAAGGTGTTTTGCATTTTTGCGTTTTTGTGTCTGTCTAGTTCCTGGTCCCTAACAGTGAGGATGAATTGCACCTTAGTTTAATGGTGGATTATGTGCTATGGGATAGGATATTTAAAAGGTTGCAGGAGACTTTAAAATAGGAAGTGATTGGACAATAGATAATGGAGTAAACAATGTAGAAGAGTAACTGGAATTAGAGAAGGAGTATGTGTATGAAGAAGGGGCAATGTCTAGAGCAGCTGATGGAGAGGGGCCATTTATACAGCCTAATAAAAAGCAAATAAATCAGTTTTTTCAGAATGCACATTTTCATAAACTGTATGTTTTCAAATGCTTGTAATTAGGGATGGGTGAAAATTTTCCTTCAACCTAAAATTGGCAAATAATGGCACTTCCCGCTTGGCAAATAATTTCCAGCAAAAATGCAGTTTTTTGGCTATTTTCGCATAGCTCATTTCATTGAAATCAATGGGAACATTGAATTTACATACAACACATAGCAAATGTTATTTTATTTCCCAAAGGCATAGCATGAAAGGGGTATGAGGGTACCTCTGTTGATGAAGTGTGGGGAAGGAATCAGTTTATCAGGGAATGGTTTTTGCGGATGGGGTGTTTAGGATTGGGGGGACAGTTAATAAAAAATAGAAAACTAAATACAATTTAAAAAAAACAAAAACATAATACATGGTATAAAAGGGGTCTGAGGAGGGTGCTGTGTTGGTGGGTGGAGTCTGGGAAAAGTTGACCAGGGAATTTGTTTTGGGGGGGGGGGTGTTGACTGGTATTTGGTGGACAGTTAAAAAATAAAATAAGACATTTGTATGTAATGTGATAGAGACAGGGACCCCCCCCCCCAACGTAATCTGTGACTGGGGTAGACTGATACTTGATGTGATAGAGTATTTTGTAGAGGATGATTTGCAAGATTTGTTGTTAGTAACTCAAGCCCTGTGGAAACATTGATTTGTAGGACTTAAACTTATTAGAGGCAAAACCGTAAGGAAACATTGATTTGTAAGACTTAGGCTTGTTAGAAACAAACGCCAAAAATTGTTTATTTTTTTGTAGGCCTATGGGTTTTTTTGTTTTTTTTTTTAAAGGGAGAGTAATGTTTCATAATAAAAGCAGCTCTAATTAATCTTAGTATTTGGGCCATGGAGAGTGTTATTTCAATACTGTCAGAGTTGTAGTTCAAGAGTAATTGAATGATAAAGTATCCCCCTCCCACCCCTTTTACTGATATCACTGCTAAGCTCAGAACAGCAGGGTGGTGTCAAAGTGGATTGCAGAGAGGGACAATCTTCAATTAAGATAAGAGAAAAACCTGAAAAACCTGTCAATGGGGGCAGGGCTTTCATTATTCTCACAGTAAGAAGATTGTCATTTGCTGTGAGCTGTCTGGTCTGTGGACCAGATTCCACATCTGAGGGGAGGTGGCTTACGCTAGGTAAAAGGGGCGGGAGGGGGATACTTTATCATTCAATTGCTCTTGAACTACAACTCTGACAGTATTGAAATAACACTCTCTATGGCTCAAATACTATGAAGATTAATTGGAGCTGCTGTTTTTGTGAAACATTACTATCCCTTTAAAGCACAAGCCCAGAGAAAAAAAAATGCCCTACTGGCCTAGTGCCAGCAGGTCATGTTGTATTGGCCAGTAGTCACTAGCTATTATCAAATGCCCATATGTACATGCAGAATTTGCGACTGCTATTCGTGCTGCTGAATTGTTTAAGCAACAGGATGATTTTTTTTTTTTTGTAAAGGGAGAGTAATGTTTCATAATAAAAGCAGCTCCAATTAATCTTAGTATTTGGGCTATGGAGAGTGTTATTTCAATACAGTCAGAGTTGTAGTTCAAGAGTAACTGAATGATAAAGTATCCCCCTCCCACCATTTTTACTGATGTCATTGCTCAGCTCAGAGCAGCAGGGTGGAGTCAAAGTGGATTGCAGAGAGGGACAATCTTCAATTAAGATAAGAAAAACCTGTCAATGGGGGCAGGGCGTTCATTGTTCTCACAGTAAGAAGATTGTGCCTTGCTGTGAGCTGTCTGGTCTGTGGACCAGATTCCACATCTGAGGGGAGGTGGCTTACACTAGGTAAAAGGGGCGGGTGGGGGATACTTTTTCATTCAATTACTCTTGAACTACAACTCTGACAGTACTGAAATAACACTCTCCATGGCTCAAATGCTATAAAGATTAATTGGAGCTGCTTTTATTTTGAAACATTACTATCCCTTTAAAAGCCACCTAATAACGAAGCGTTTGAGGAAAAGTAACTGCTACTACAAGTGGAAAAGGCTCTGCAAATAGGAAAACTAGTCATAATGGGATATATTAATTAGCCTGAAATTATAATATAAGTATGCGTAATGACCACTTCACCCAACTAATAAAGTAGTCATTTGGGAATTAAGTCATATTAGACCTTTAGTTCTCAAATAATTATGTTATACAATATACAGACAGGGAATAAATGGGTAGAAATGGAAATAACGAGAAGAAAAGAAGCGAGCAAACCATCTGCTAGTGGCTGTAGGGTAAATAGATTTTCTGCTGTGCGTACAGTGCACTTACAGGAAGATTTCATGTTATTCATGCCTAGAAAACATATCCATGTGAGGGGAGAATCCCTGTATGTCAATCAGATTCCACAGTATATGAAGGCTGTCTCGAAATTCATAAGAGAATGGTCCTTAAGGATATAGAAGAGAAACAACAATCTTTCTAAGATTGTATCTGTATGGCAAATGTATTCAAGTCCTGTCCCCAGTAGGAAAACACTCACAAGATATAAGATGAGAAATAGCCTATAGAACCCAATATACAAAGCCACCGGGATGATATCAAAAAGTCTTTGTTTCCCTGCATTTTTTGTGAAACACCTTTCAATTCATCAGTGGACATGACTCGTATCTTACTTTCATAACTCTCTGGATCTACCCTGGAGACTCTGGTTTTTAGTCTTAATTAAGTAATGCCCTTTGAGGACTTTCAGGTCATCAAAGGACATTACCATTAGCTTCCATTAGCACATACTCACAGGGCTTGTCCTGTGAGGACCTGCTAATGGAAGCTAATGGTAATGCTCTTTTAGGATCTGAAGATCCTCGCCAGGCATTCCTGCAGATTCATTGCTCAGAGGTCAATGCAATGGATCTACAGTAGTGCTCTGTGAGGACTTTCAGGTCATCAAAGGGCATTACCATTAGCTTACATTAGTAGGTCCTCACAGAGCAATGTGGGAAGTGGGTGGCAAATGCAAGCATGCCACTCACAGTGGAGAGATAACAGATTACTTTGGAGGGGGTGAGTGAAAGCTGGGAGCACATTATACCAGAGATGGGGAACATGAAGCAGCGTTTTAGATTGTTTAAGTCAAAAGGTAAGATTCTTCAGTTTAAAAATATAAAGAATGTAAAGGAACCTTCAAACAAGAAGTTAGGTTTGCACAAAAGGAAACTGAGAAAACAGTTTCAAACAACAGCAAAACAAATCCTAAGAACCTCTACAAATACATGAAAAGCAACAGGATAAATATTGATATAGAGCCTCTTAAAACTGAGACAGGTGAATTAAGTAGTGAAGATAATGTGGTGGCGGAAACCTTAAAGAAATAATTTTTCTATATATACACAAAAAAGTAACAATGACTGGCTTTAAACAGATATATGGAGTTACGTAATTATTATAGGCCTGGAATTTTAAATTTCATAGTGGGTAAGATACTAGAAGGGTTACTAATAGATACTGGATAGTATCCAGGATTATGTGATGACAACAATATAATTACTAGGAGTTAGTTTTTTTTTTTATAAAGGATGAATCATGGCAATTACTGGATTCTTTTAAAGAGTAAGTAGTAACTTGGTCAAGGGTATTACTATAGTCGGATTTTGCAAAAGTATTTGATACTGTTCCTCACTAGAGGTTATTGAATAGATTGAAAGGCATCAGCTTGGGAGCTAATAACTGTGCATGGATAACAAACTGGTTAAATGACGATATTTCTTGATAATGGAGCATCTTCAAGTTGATCTATACTTTTAAATCCAGTGCCCCACGGTTTAGTCCTTGGTCCAATACTTTCAACTGGCTTATTAATGATTCTGAAGTAAGTGCTGAAAATAATATCTCAGTCTTTGCTGATGACACAAAAATATGTAAGGAAATATATTTTCTGGGCAGCGATATTTGGATAACCTGAATACATTGAGTAATAAGTGACAGATAAGGTTTAATATAGATAGGTAAACCATGCTACTTATACACAAAATAAGAAAATACTTAAAGGGATAGTAATACTTCATTTTACCTTTATTTTATTTTGTAGGCATTAAAAAAACATGAAGAATGATATAAGTCTTATCTCGCAAACCTTTATGGTTTTAGAGATATTCATAAGCAAAGTTTCCCCTTCCCGCCCCTTTTTCCTAGTGTAAGCCATCTCTTCTCAGATGTGAATCTGGTTGTAAGACCAGACAGATAACAGAAGGGGACACTCTTATTCCTATGAAAACAATGAAATCCCTGCCCCCCTTGACAAGCTTTTCAGGTTTTTCCCTTATCTTAATTGAAGATTGTCCCTGTCTGCAGTCTACCTGGGCACCTCCCTTCTGCTCTAGCTGAACAGTGTGACATCAGTAAAAGGGGCGGGAGGGGGACACTTTGTCATTGAATTACTCTGGAACTATAACTCTGACAGAATTGAAATAACACTCTCCAAAGTCCAAATACTATGATGATTAATTAGAGCTGTTTTTATTATGAAACATTACTATCCCTTTAAGGAGTCCTTGTTAGAGATGAGTTTGAGAGAAAAGGTAGACAAGTCTAAACAACAGTGTGCAGTGTCTCTCAGCTGTGCAAGAATCAACAGAGCACTAATGTGTGTAAACATAGTATAGGTGCATGGGGTGAGAATATAATTTTACTTCTTTATAAATCTTTAGTAAGACCTCATCTAGAATATGGAGTACAGTACTAGGCAACAGTTCTTAAAAATGACCACATTGAACTGGAAAAAGTACAGTGAATTTTAACAAATAAAGAGATTGGAAGATTTTAGCTGAAAAGAGACACTAGCTAAAATGGGTTTCTTTATATTAGAGAAGAGGCATCTGTTTCCAAATATAATCAAGCCCACTACAAAGAACTCTCTGGAAGCATCATAAACAGAGCTAAGCAAAAAACAAGGGATCATCCATTAAGACTGCAGGAAAGCTGTTTTGACTCAAAGGCATTTTTTGTACAGTTAGGGCAGAAAGATGTATTTTTTTATCAAGCTGTGTTGGCAGATATTACAGATACATTGAAGTACTGAATACCTTTTAAGCTCATAACAGTATAAATATTTATGAAAAAAGATAAAATAGAGAGACAGTGTACACATTTTAGTTAAAAGTATACAATTTATTAAATACTAAGTGAAAAAATATAAACTGAAGGAACTAAAACAGATATAAAGCAACAATTAGATACATAAATCTTAAATATAAATGGGTATTTAAACATCAGTATACTTTTTGAAATTACATATGAAAAATAACATTTTCATAAACCATAATAGGAGGGAGTTTAGGAGGTGAAAGTTAATTATATTTGGGGAATGTAGTGACCTTATATAAGGTAATGTTGGCTAAACAGGGTGTAGAGTGAGTCAAGAGAACTATGAATAAGTAAGCCAGTGGAAATGGTCACTTTAGGGTCTTGCGTTATATCTCACACATTTAGTAAAACATTATGCTTATAAGAATGATTCTTATGTGAATGTCCCAAAAATAACAATGCCCCCTCCCCCATATAGCTGGCGAGATAGCTCAGCTGGTAACTGCACCAGCTGTAGAATCTGTTCAAACCTCAGGATCATGGGTTCTAGTCCTGGTAAGTGGCAAGATCAACTTAGCCTTTCAATCTTCTGAGGTAGATGCTACCATTGACAGGCATGAAAATGATGTATCCTTCCTGATAAAATAAATAAATAATAATTAAAAACATTATATATTATATTCTTGATGATAAAGCATGTAAACACAAATCTTAGAACACCTCTCCATCTTTTTCTGTTTTCTCTTCTTAGAGCTGCCTCCTCCAGTTCTTTTTTTGCCTTGTGTCTTGTACAAATCAGTTCATTTCTGATCCTGACAAAGTGGCTGAAATGCCCTGAAATTAGATGATCTGAACAAGACAAAAACCCAGGAATCTGAGAAGGGAGCTCAAAGAAGATGGGAAAAATCAAAAGATATAGAGGAGTTTTAAAGACTTGTGTACAATAAATTGCATAATTTTCACTACACTGAGATATCTGTCTCTGCTGTCTCTTTGTCTTCTTTTTTCATGTATGTGACCTATTTGGATTTCAGGAATGAGACAAGGCAGCACAGATGATATTGTACAGGATTTACAAACTACCTAGCACTCTGACAAACATTGCACTGACCTAAAGAAAAAATATCAACTATTACCATAAAGATTAAACATGTTTCTTCACTGATCATCATTAGACTTTCCTTTCATCATTCAACCATTTCCATTATCTGATTATTAATTCACATTAGAAAATACTAAAAATACTATGAGCAAACACTGAACTATACTAAGGAAGAGGGTTTTTCATTTATTAATCTTTCAAGCATCACATCATTTGACTTTCCTAAGTGAACTATATGAGAGATAAACATTCATTAACTCTTTAGGGCCCAGTGATGTGCAAGGAATTCAGGACCTGTGAGGGTTCTGACACATCAAGGATTATCTCTCCCATCGCCACCGCAGAACATGTACTGGCTGTTATTAAGTGCTCTGGAATCAGAGCACTTAGTTTCAGCCAATGCGGGCTTTATTTTAACATGTGATTCGCTAAAATAGAGAATCACATGTGTTAAAAACCATATGACAGAGGCAGGGTTTGTAAACACTGCCTCTGTCACTTCTCTCTGTCTCCCTCCCCCTCACACACATCTGAGGAGAAGAGAGACATTGTTACAAATTGTATCCAGTGTTCCAGTCAGCATGTAGCCTTGTAATATTGTGAAAAAATAGAACAAAAATGTATTTTTCTCCCTTTGATCACTGAAAGGACAGTGATGAATTGATTCCCACTACAATTGCTCACTAAATTTAGTGATCAATTGTTGCAGATCACCATTTAATTTCTCTTTTTTTTTTTAAATAAATATTACATTTTTGTTAGTTTTTAGGTAGGTAGTTTTAATTGGATTAGGTAGGTTTAGGGTATATGTGGGTTAGGGTAAGGTTTAGTGTTAGATTTAGGTTTAGACATAGGGCTTTAGTATTTACATAGGAATATTGACCGGTTGGGGTTTATTCTTTTTTTAGCAATTTAATTTGGTTAGATATATAGCCTGGATTGATATTTAGAATTAGACTATAAACAATGACCAGGAGAAGATATGAAATGCTTTTGCACTTTATGCATTTCAATGGCAATACCCTGTGCCACCCAAAAGAACACCCCACAGGGAGTATAAAATTACCCCATTATAATTTTTTTACAAAAAGCATTTTCAGAAGTATATACGCCCCAGAAACACATATACATTCATGAATCCCTAAAGAAATATAAGGGAAGATTGGGATTCAAAGAGTATATCCTCCCTAAGTACTCCATGTCCGGAGTAAAATTTTATAAATTGTGCGAAAGTGCCAATGGGTATACTCAGGCTTTCAGAATTTATTAGGGCAAGGAAAGCCAACTTGAACCACCTGCTTGCCAAGAATATCTGGGAACCAATGGGAAAATTGTTTGGGATCTCATTTACCCCTTATTAAATAAAGGCTATCATTTATGTATGGACAATTTTTATACTAGCCCCCTTTTTATTTAGATTACTTTTTTGTTTGGACACAGTGGCCTGTGGCACTGTTAGACACAATTGCAGAGATATGCCCAAAGAAGTGGTAAGTACCAAGCTAAAAAATGGGACATCCTCAGCTGCTGCTGGCAGTGAAGTTTACTGACCAAAAGGAAGTTTATATGCTGACCATTCATGACAAGAGAACAGTGCCAGTCTCTGTACGTGACAAAATAGAGGGACTCAGAAAGTCAATCTGCATCAGAGATTATAACACACACATCCTTTGTGATCAACTCATGCAGCCTTACCTCACTATGAGGTAATGTAAAGCCTGGTACAAAAAAATTGCCATTCACATGATGCAGACTGCCATTCATAATTATTATTTAATTTTCAAATTGGCAGTTCCCCCTCCAAAGTGCACTTTTTTGCAGTTTCAGCTTCATGTGATTTCCAGTTTTTTGTCTCAAGGGGCACCAGAAGTTATACCTCAGAGACATGGTGTAGGACACTAAATGTTTAAAATCCCCCCAACCACCCAAAAGTAAAACCCACAGAAACTCTACAGAGTGTGCTACAGAAATGGGAAATTGACAGACACCAAAATCAGGGCTCTCTACACTCACAGTTGTTTCAATGTAGGTGCAATGCAGTAGTGCTGTAAGAGTTATAATTTTATTTGGAAACTTCCCCCCCGAAATAGCCATTTTTTATTTTTCCAGAACACATCCCTCCTTAGAGCTAACACTATGAAAATATAATGGGAAGCAATACACCTTAAATTTTTTCCATGTCTGTAAATCCCCTAAACCCTGACAAGCCACAACAATGAAATATAGGTGTGAAAAACAGTTTGTTTTTTGCTTACTGCAGGTTGTGAGAGGGATTGGTGATAAAGCGGCCCTGTTAAAAATGAAAACCAGAATGGAATTCAAGGTTGTCTACTTATCAAAAATATACACTTTTGGGGAAAAAATTGAAAATGAGGCACTTCTAAGCAGCCCCAAATGAGTCTTAACACCAATAAAGCAACCTGTGAAAATTCCATGTCTGTTCACAAATTGGCCCTGTAGCTCCTCAAACCCTAACATATGGGGTATTCCCATACTCAGAAGAAGCAGCTGAACACTATTCAATCCATTCTTTTTATATCTGCAACTATCCTTTGCTTGAAATTTACAGCAGCATTGCAATATGTGTGAAAAACTGTGAATGTGTTTCTTACTGCAGATTTTGAGAGAGATTGGTGGTAAAATGACTGCGTGAAAAATGTGAAAACTCACCTAAAATGAAAGCCTGGGTTGTCTGCTTTTCAAAAACTAGACTTGTGCAATTCGGTTCAGCAACATTTGGAATTTGACGAAAAAGGGGTAATTCAGCGACATTCGGACCTTCAGACAGACAAGGGTTGTTCACCAAAAAATATACGAATCCACTAGCCCTGCTCCGAAAGTCGTCAAAACTTTTGTAAATTCGGTGACTACTACCTGCGCTCGATTACTTTCACTCCATACTTTCCCTCCATGTCTCTAGTCCAAATGGCTGCTTCATTTCATGATGGGGTTTGGACTAATGACACAGACACCCGGGCAGACAGCCTCCATTTCCATTGTGTTGTTGGAGCTCAGAGAGAGAAGAAGGAGATAGAGAGTGCCCAGTTGTTGTGTAGGCAGGCAGTTAGCATTAGGCATAGGCAGGCAGCCAGCATTAGTGCCTTATTGCCACTGCAAGGGAGAGTAATCTTTGTTCCGGAGTAAAAAATTAAAAATATTAGGGATTTGTTTGAATAATTTTCAGTGACACATCAGCCAGTCTCACAGTTCTGCAGGCAGGCCTAGTACCTTATTACCACTGCAAGTGAAAGTCACCTTTGTTTCTGTGTTAAATATTAAAATTAATATTAGGGCTTTGTTTGAATAATTTTCAGAGTGACACAGCCAGTCTCACAGTTGTCGTGTGGCCAGATTTTTAAATTTTAAAACTATTATAGTACACTACCTACCTATCTGTCATGGACTTGAGTCCTAATGAACAACCTGATGTTCCTCGCCCTGGTACCAGCTGCAGTGACCCAGCAACCACCAATACCACCACAGTGATGTTGCTTTCAAGCAGAGCTAGCAGCAGCAGGCGGGCAAAGAAGAGTACTTTGAATAGTACTAGTCAGACTCAGCAGCAGCACTCCAAACCAAAAACGAGAAATAACAAGGGAACTACAGGCTGTTCTACCTCTACTAACAGGGTAGAGAGGTCCAGGTCCTCTTCTGAGACCACAAAGCAGCTATCACCTGTGTCTTGTCAGCTATTTGGTGATGATCCCCCCAGAACCACCTGCACAATGACTAGTGCCACTGCCAGTTTAGTCACCACCTACACTACAGGCAGTTCTGTAAACCTGGGGACACCTAGTGTGTGTAACACTACTGGTCGGACACTGCGGGCAGTATCAACATGGGATTTTTTTTTTCGAATATCCGTGTGAGCAGCCCAAATGGAAATTATTGCAGTATTTGGAGAAAATTTCTCCTGCCACCACTGTCACTGCCACTGAAAGCATATATTCTCCAGAAAAGGTTATTGAGGGAGATAGTTTACCATTTCCCGGTAGCCACCAGGCAGAAGAGGGAATTGAGCAGGGCTCCCAGAATCTGCTGCTGATGATGATTTTTCTTCCTGTCAAAACCTACAAGAGGTAGAAGAAGAATCTGAGGGATCAAGGCCTCCTAAGCTTGATTTTTCCCCTGAGCTTGATTTTTCCAGGGACCTTGATTCTTCCCCTGAGCTTAATTTTTCCCCTGCTTCCCACAGTACTCTTCCTGTTTCTCCAGTTACACTTGTGTTTTCTATTGACGACACAACACCTGCCTCTCCAGTTCCATTTGAGTGTCCCAGCCAGGTAGTAGCTACTAGTGTCTCTAGCAACAGTACCACTGTTACTCCACTATCCTCCTCCAATCCCAGTCCCAACATCCCTGCTGCGATATTTAGGTCTACGGGTACCCCTGTTACGGTATGTAGAAAGAAAAAGCAAAGTGAGGTTGCTCCAGCAGGTGAAGATGAAGAAAGTGTCATCTCAGTTTCTTCTTCTCCACCACCTTCCAGAGTCATCCATAGCTCCAAAACGTGGGACCATTTTGTGGCACTTGGCAATGGCCTGCTAGCGAAATGCAAATTGTGTGGAAGGGAAGTCAGCCGTGGGAGGGTGTTGGGTCATCTAACCACCTCTGGGATGAACCAACACCTAAACAACTACCACAAGTCAGTGTTGATTAGTGCAGAAAGTGGCACTACTGATGTACCAGTGTCACACTCACCACCAGTAGGCAGTAGAAAGGGCAGGGGGATCATGCCACATCTGGTCCTAAGAGCAGACAGTCACAAAATTGCACACCTCATTGCACAGCTCATAGCCGTTGGGGGTGCTACTTTTAATTTGGTGGACAGAGAGCACTTCCAGCAACTTATGGAGGCTGTCGCACCCAGATATAAGATTCCATCCTGCACCACATGTAGTAGAACTATAGTGCCTTCACTGAACCAGTCATGCGTTGGGCTTTTGAAGGACCTGCTAGGAAAGGCTGGTGGCCAGTCAATGCACTTTACCACTGACTTATGGAGTACTATGAGTGGCCAGCATGGCTTCCTGTCCTTGACAGCGCATTGGTGGCAGCCCAGTGTGTTGCAAGACACATCATTACTGACAACAAGTTCAGGTGCAGTAGCTAAGCAGGCAGGGCACCACTCTTTCCTCCTCCATGCTGAGGTAATGGATCAGCAGCACACGTTAGATAACATTCAAAAGCACTGCAGAACATGGTGGCGCAGTGGCTAGGGGAGCAGGCAGGCACACGGGCAAAAATGGGGTTTGTAGTCACTGACGGTGCAGCTAACATGATAAAGGCTCTCTGGGATGGCAGATTTGTGGGTGTGCACTGCTCAGCACATGTTCTGCGTCTGGTAGTGAAGGCTGCTCTAGAGGATGGCAGTAACGCTGGAAGGTTGCCAGCACTTCTGGAGTCATGCCGACAAATTGCTAGCCACTTCCATCAGAGTGTCAGAGATAGCCAGCTCCTCAGGGAGGAACTGTCACAGGCTCTCAGTAAAGAAACACACAAAACAGTACAAGTGAATTTAAACCAGTTTATGGAGCAATAGATTATAAGAATATTAGTAGTAATACTGAAGAGTCAGAGGGGAGATAGATGTGAGGACAGTGTCTAGTCCACTACCCAGGAGCTGACACTGAACCACCGTAGGTCTATGGTACTGAGTCTTAGAATCAGACTTGGATCTACCACCACAGGAAGGAACAACAAGACTAGCACTGCAAGTGCTAAGCCAGGCAACAGGTAAGCATAAGAGGTGAGTGCCCAAGAGCGAGACTAAGTTGCACTAGCTGCCCGAAGGCAAACGGAAGGCACCAAGTGGAGGCAACCTGAAAGCAACTAGCTGGTGGCGGAGCTAAAAGGTAAAGGAGCGTGTCCTGGATCAGCCTAGTGGTAGTCAGACAAGAGCGAGGCACAAACAAAGCGTCAGTCAGACAGGCCATAGTCATGAACCGGATCAGGTAGTCAGCCACAGCAAAGGTCAGCACGGAGCAGGTAGTCGGACAAGCCAGGGTCATACACGGATCAAGAAGTCAGCCACAGCCAAGGTCACAGCCGGAAAGCATAGTCAGACAGCCAAGGATCGAACACCCGGAGACAACATAAGCCAAGAAAGGGTCTGGAACATACAGAGGTAAGAGCACAGGATCGCTAGGCCTCAAAGGGAGACTGTGATAGAAACAGAAAAAGGCATACCTTCCAGAGCACCACCTGAAACAAGATGTTGGGACCAGGTGGAACTCCACCTTAGATATGCTAGAGCGTATCCTGGAGCAGAAAAATACAATTCATGTAATTTCATGTCACCATTTCATTGGTAACAACAGAACACTGGGCAGGGCTGACTGGGCCCTGATGGAACAGGTAGTGACAGTCCTCACGCCTTTCCGTGCTTTGACGGAAATTTTAAGCAAAGAGAACTCTAGCCTGGCAGAATGTCACGGTTTGTTAAGACTCTCAGACGTAAGGTTAGGTAAAAACACAACTTTATTGAAAGTTTAAGATAATCCCATAGGGTTTCATACACATACAGACAATACATAGAACAGGTAGGTAATATATGACAATAGCAATACAGGTTCTACCGGCCTTGCCAATATACCGGGCAAGGCAACCTGGACGAGAACGTAATAGGTGGCTCTACCAGCCCTGCCAATATACTGGGCAAGGCAGCTTAACGGAATACCAATGTAATAGGCTCTACCGGCCTTGCCAATATACTGGGCAAGGCAGCCTAACGGAATACCAATGTAATAGGCTCTACCGGCCTTGCCAAAACTGGGTAAGGCAACCTCAAGTTGGAGTAATGAAAGGTTCTACCGGCCTTACCAATACCGGGCAAGGCAGCCTGATGGAATACCAATGTAGTAGGCTCTACCGGCCTTGCCAATAACGGGTAAGGCAAACTTGAGATGGAATAGTAAAAGGTTCTATCGGCCTTACCAATATACCAGGCAAGGCAGCCCAAAGGGAAGGTGACAACCACAATGACCTCGGTGACTGTCAGATGGTCAATGACAGTATAGATGTAAGATAGAGGCTACCCGGTCAGTGGTTTCACTAGTAGACTGAAACTCAGTACCCGTGTACTGTAGGAATAATTAGCTGTCTAGGACTGGACAGCGCACAGGGAACCATCAAGTACATGAGCAAGATACAAAGGAGTAAACCAGCGCCCTCACGTTGGGAAACATCAAGCAGGATATTGAGTAAACCCACAGGTCATGGAGCGAACCAACGCCCGCGCGCTGGTAACCAACAGACAGATAATTATTGCCACAAGGCAGTGGAGCAAACCAGAGACCACATGCTGGAAGGAACAGACTAGTAATAGTCCCGCCGCAAGGCTTGGGGAGCAAACCAGCGTCCGCACTCTGGGAACCAACAGTACTGCGTATAAGGCCGCAAGGCCAAGGAGCAAACCAGCGCCTGCACGCTGGAACCAACAGGCTGTAAATTGTGGCCGCAAGGCTAGTGGAGCACCCCGCGTCCTCACGCTGGGAACCAACAGTGCTGAGTATAGGGCCGTAAGGCCAAGGAGCAAACCAGTGTCCGCACACTGGAACCAACAGGCTGTAAAAAATAGCCGCAAGGCTAGTGGAGCGAACCAGCATCCGCACGCTGGGAACCAACAGTGCTGCGTATATAGGCCAAGGAGCAAACCAGTGTCCGCACACTGGAACCAACATCCGCACACGTCCTGCTGATGAATGCAGGAACTGGAAACAGGATGAACAGGAACCAGCAGAGATGGTCAACCGGATCAGGAACGGCAATGAAGACTGGCAGCAGGAACGGCAGCCTCTGACGATGACAACTGGAACCGGTACTGGAACCGACACAGCAGGCAGGAACTCAGGAACAGGACGACTCAGGAACTCAGGAATACAGCAACAGGCCCAAATAGCTACAGTAGCAAGGTGGAAGTGGATGCTGTCAGAGACACCACGAAAGGGCAACCAAAGGGTGCCCAGACTAAGTTTAAAAAGGCAATGTGAGGCGGGCTGAAGGCAGACAGCCAATGGGAGCCCCCTACAGGTAATAGACACATGAATGCAGCAATCACGGGCACTGTGATACAGAAGTCATTCCCCTCTTCACACACCTCTCCTTAAAAATTGACGATTTTCTTGCCCATAAGGAATGCTTGCCTGGTGCTGAGGGTAATATACTTCCCAATGTTGCTGCCCTTCTAACGAGGCTGAAGAAGGAACTCACTTGGCGCATGGAAGAGCACATGGACGACTGTCCCGAGTTAATGCTTGCCACAATTTACAATACTCAAATCAAAAGCAAGATGGCACTTAGTTACAATTCACTCACTGCCTGGAGGGAACAATTGATAACGAGGGTGCGTGACAGGCAAAGAAAAAACAGGATGCAGTGGCAGGAGGCAGGAGAAGACTTTCTGGGATAACAAGAGAGCTGTGTGGCCTACTTTATCCCTGGTAGCCCAGGAGTTGCTTTCTTGCCCCCCAACCACTGTCCATAGTGAGCGGTTATTTTCTATAACTGGAAATATAATTAGCCCCCAGCGCTCTCAATTGGCCCCTCAACTCATGGAGCAAATTACTTTTTTAAAACTCAACCTGCCAAAGCTGGGTTACCCTGCTCTCAGGTTCGATGGAGATTAAAAGAAAAAAGTACCATAGTACCATAATAAGCTGAGCGCTCCAGCTTACCCAGCTCTAGAACCATGGTAGGTTGGGCAGAGGACACCCCCCTGACTTGGCGGGACACAAGGGGGAATTTAAAGTTTACATTGTTGTCCCACTATACAGGTTGTTCAGTCTGGCTCTATATTGTTTTTCATCACTTGTAAAAAAGTCTGCGGTATCTATCTACTGAGTCCTGACTGCTCCAGTGTTCTGCAGTTTGCTCCTGGCTACACCTCAAGTGTTGCTGTCATCCTGAGTCTGCCTCACACCAGTCATCCTCAGTTTTGTAGTCTCTTGTAAAAAAAAGTCTGCGGTATCTCTACTGAGTCGTGCCTGATCCAGTGTTCTGCAGTTTGCTGCTGGCTACATCTCCAGTGTTTCATTCATCCTGAGTCTGCCCTGCACTAGTCATCCTCAGTCTTCTTTCTTCCTTCAAATTTAGCTACATCCATACTTCATCTACTTCATCCATAGTACCATAAGGCTAAATGCGTACCTTACTGTGTTCCACCATCTTCATTTACACCCTGGAAATGGTTCCATTCATTTAATTTTCATTTTTTATTGTATTTTTAAAGTTATTTTAAAGTCGCCAAATAATTCGGACTGTGGCCGGCTTTCGTCCGAGTCAAACAGGTTGGATCTGAATTGTGGAGTTGACAAATGAAAAAAAAAATGTTACCAAAATTTGTTGTCGTTCACAAGTCTATCAAAAATATACACTTTGGGGGGAAATTTTAAACTGGAGCACTGGTACACAGCAACAAATGAGACATGGCACCAGTTAAGCAAGCTGTGAAAATTCCATGTGTGAAACTAGAAACATTCATGTTCCAATTTGGGCCCCGTAGATCCCCCAAACCCTGACATTTCATATGAGGTATTTCAGTACTCAGCTGAACACTAATCAATGCATTTTTTAACATATATGCAGCTATTCTGTCCTTGAAATCCACAGCAACAAGGCAATGTAAGTGTGAAAACTGCAAAAACACAAAATATTACCACAATTTTGGTACAGATTTTCAGAAAAAACTCAAAAACTCTACTGATTAATTACCCTATGTTGTTTATTATTCAAAAACATATACTCTTATGGGCATTTTTGGATTCTGACACCATCAACTAAGCTATAATCCTCACATGCCAAATATTGAAAAAGTACAGCTTGGAAATAATGGTGTTCATCTTGTGATATTTACCCTGTAAATGTTTAATAAGGGATTGAGATGCTAGGCATATAGTATACTCCCATATTCAGGAGAAGGAAATTAATATATTTGCGGGTATTTTTTCAACTAGAGTAATAGTGTACAAATCCCGACAGGATGTAAAATATTGAGGTTTTGTTTTTTCTCCCTCTTTTTTTCATTTTAATCAAATTAAAAGATGGGTTATCCATATAAATGTTGTATCAAAAGAGAGCCCTACTTGTGTATATAATTTATGTGGTACACACGGAAAATATGCTTTAACAAAGACATACTCAAAAACATCAAAATTTCTCTGTTCCTTAAGTGTAAACCACCCCTGATTCGCCTGGTCCTTAATGGAAATAAGGACCTTTTATTATTGTGTCTTCATAGATCTATAGTAGGCCTAATTTTTGTAATATATAGTATACTGATATAGTGCTATTATATTGTGCAAACAGTTCATTATATTTGTGTGATTATTGTCTATCTAATTGTGGGGCTCATTTGTAGGGGTGGGCTAAATCTCTCACAGTGTTCCCGAGAGAAATTCCACAAAAAGATTGTGTTGTCCACTTTTTCGTGGGAAAATCTGCTTTAAAACTAGCTATTAAAATTTTCGCATTTTTTGCCCGTTGGCCAAAATTTTTCTCCATTTTCATCAAGGGCTAGAAAGTTTCCGCCCATTGATTTATGTTGTTTTTGCCTTTTTGCTATCACATATTTGCGGAAATCAAACACAACAGAAGCAGCTACAGAGCGAGGTAGAAGTGCTGTGCTATTCTACTGTGATCTTTTGGAAAAATTGAAGCAGGAGAGGCTCATAGTGACTGCTATCACTATGAGAAGGTTTAAATATAATAAATGGAGGAACTGGAAGGACCCTTATCTGTTCACTGAGTCTGAGGAGGAGGAGGAAGTGAGCAGTACTGATCCAATGCTGTCCAGTCCCCCTAAATCACCCCAATGGATCTTGGGAATTTAATGAGAAGGGAGGGAGAAAAGGGAATGGGAAGGGAGGAAGAAAATGGTAGTACTAGTGAGAGCAGGACAGGTCAGCTGCCTGTGCCAGCTGCTAAATGTGCTGCCCCTTTTGCAACCAGTGTTGTGCCTGCTGACAGTGTTGAACCTGCTGCCACTAGTGCTACAGCTGCTACTGTGTCTTGTAATACTCAGGAGGGGGAAGAAGAAGATGATGACAAGTGGGACAGCAGGAGACCGTAAGTCACACTTGCCATCCCCAAGCAGTCCCACCAGTGCTAGTACTACTACTACTACGATGGTCTAACATCTTGTTAACTTTAGGAGTGAAGGAGGGTGTAATCATCATATTACTAGTGACTGTGAAGAGGAAGACTCTGGGGCTGAACTTTATATGCATGCTATTACTAGTAGTAGTAACAGTGATGGTGAAGCAGCCAGTGGGACTAGTGTTAAGGGAATGGTAGGGGAAGTATTTGAGAGCATCCACACTAGCGGTCAAGAGAGCCCACACCATTTCTCTGTCTCTGGGGGTCCTCCTCCCCTTCCCTTTACTACAGTGTCCAAGTGGAACATGATCCTGAAGAGGTCAAAACTGGTGTTGGGGGACAGCAGACTCAGAGTTAATACCACCACCACCAGGCAGATGAGCTGTCTATGACTGCTGCTACTGCTGCCAGTCTGCCTTCTTCAGGTCAAACAGAAGTGACAAGTGTGACATTAGGGGACCCTCTTTCACACTGCTCATCATTGTCACCTCTTCCAAGCAGCAGTGAGAGGTCTGTAATACAGCAGCAGCAGGTAGGGACTATTGGTGTTGGTGATGATGATGGTAGATAAGCTGGGGTGGAAGAGAGACATTAATGGCCTTTTTATCAGAAACTGAGATGGAATGGGATACAGAGATGAGGATGGGCATCACCCCCCCCCCCCCCAACACTAGCAATAAGCTTTGGAACTTGCAGAATTTGCAACTGCTCTAATTCCTGATGCTGCTGAGATGCAAGGGCAACAGGATGCTGAGAAGCAGGCTAGTGTACCACAGAGCACTGTGGACACAGTGGGAATGGGGTCAACAAGTGATGCGGGAGACTGTTACATGACAAGCAAAACATGGCACTAGGCCAGTAGGGCATTTTTTTTTTTCTCAGGGCTTGTGCTTTGAAGAAAAAAATAAATGAAAAAAAAAACATAGTCCTAAAAAAAATAAACAATTTTTGGGGGGTTGTTTCTAACAAGCCTAAGTCCTATAAATCAATGTTTCCTTAGGGCTTCTGCCTCTAACAAATCATCCTCTACAAAATACTCTATCAAGTCAACTATCAGTCCACCCCAGTGGCAGCTTATGTGAGGCGATTCCTGTCTCTATCACTTTACATACAAATTTCTTATTTTATTTTTTTTAATTATTTGTTTATTAACTGTCCCCACAATACCAGTCAACAAACCCCCCAAAACAAATTCCCTGTTCAACTGATTCATTCCCCAGACTCCACCCAGCAACACAGGCACCCACCTCAAACCCCTTTTATACCATGTCTTATGGGGTTTTTTTTTATTTTATTTTATTTAGGATTTATTTTTTATTAACTGCCCCCAATCCCTGTAAACAACCCCTCAAAAATCATCCCCTGTTCAACTCATTCTTTCTCCACACCCCACCAACACAGGCACCCTCATGCTTTTTATAGTAGGCCTTTGGGAAATAAAATAATATTTGCTATGTGTGGTGTGTAAATTCAATGTTACCATTGACTTCAATGGAATGAGGTAGTCGAAAAAGCAGGAAAAAGCTGAAAATTGGCACTTTTCGAGGGAAAATATTCGCCAAGAAGAAAGTTCCATTTTTTGCCGATTTCAGTTTAAGGTGAAATTTTTCACTCATTTGCCCATAATATACTGATTTATTGTAATAATAGTGCCATTGCACAGTAAACATCACAAAGTCACATTTATTTCCTGTTCCATAAGATGTGCTGCCACCAGTGCTGTGCCTGTTGCCGGTGCTGCCACCAGTGCTGTGCCTGCAGTTAGATGTGCTGCCCCTGCTGCCACCAGTGTTGTGTCTGCTGCCAGTGCTGCCCCTGCTGCCACCAGGGTTGTGCCTGCTGCCAGTGCTGACCCTGCTACCAGTGTCTTGTCAGGTGAGGGGAAGGACAAGATGATGCCAAGTGTGACATCAGGGGACTCTAAGTCACACTTGCCATCTCCAAGCAGTCCTGGCAGTGCTAGTACTACTAAGAAGGTCCAGCAGCTTGTTAGTGTTAGGAGTGAAGGAGGGGGTAATAATCATATTACTAGTGACTGCGGGGAGGAAGACTCAGGATGAAATTGATGTGGTTGGAGTTAATAGTAGTAACAGTAATGGTGAAGCAGCTGGTGGGAATAGTGTTAGGAGAGTGATAGGGGAATTAATGCAGAGCATCCAGACTAGTGGTCAAGGAGCCCACACCATTCCCCTGACCCTGGGATTCCCCTTCCCCCCACGGCATTGTCCAGGTGGAACATGATGCTGAAGAAGGCAGAATTGTTAACTAGAAGCAATAATACCACCACCACCAGGAGCACAGACCAGCTGCCTGTGCTTGCTGCTAGTATTGCCAGTCTGCCTTCTTCAGGTCACCCAAAAAATGGCAAGTGTGACATTAGGGGATGTAACGGATCCTACCCGTTACTGGAACCCTTGTCTGGCCCTAGAACTATTTATCCAAAGACTGTGGACATTTTGCCCTAGTTGTGCACTAAAAAGACTTTTGATAGACTTTATGTGAATGGGGCTAATGTACAAAACTGCCCTGCGTTAGACTACTGGCTTGCTTCCAAGGGAAGGGGCAGTGAGGGGTTAATTCTTTGAATGTGTATTGCAGTCCCTCAACCCATTGTATTGTGTATTGTAAGATGTATTGAGACCCCCTGCTGTGTGTTAATCCATTCACACCCCTCAGTCTATGAGTCACCTATTGTATAACCTGAAACTTTGTTGTCAGTCCTTTGTATTATATGTTGTGAGTTGATTACCTCTGTGAATGCTTCCATTGTGTCAGCCCTTACCATTTGCTGCTGGATTGTATTATCTCTGCCCTTCACTCTATTATATCTGGTTGGCCATTGTATTCCAATGTAGTTGATCTATATAAATATGTGTGGTTTTGTACAATAAAGTCAGTCTTATTCTGAGTGAACAAGGAGTCCTGGAGTCTTGTATTGCTTATGGTCTAAAGTGTCCACTCTGATACCCATCTGCGCCAAGTATCCTGAATCGTCGACCACCTGCTGCCAGCTTCCTGCAATCCAACTTCGTATGCTGTCAGGCGGTGACATGGACTCTATCCTCTCATCCTTGTGTTCCTGTGGCATCTTCCATTGATCCTTTGACTGGGAGTAGAGGTCTCACTACTACTACTGCCCGTGTTTCCCTTCTCCCAGCGATCCTGCGACTGTTTCAGAGACCATCCATACTTCAACGGTGCATTTGATGGCGCTTATCTCGCGTCGAAAGGGAGAGACCCGGGAACGACAGCGGAAGGCGACGTGGTCCCTTCTCAGCTTCCGTTACAGGGGACCCTTTGTCACACTTCACCTCCCATATGATTGTACCATTGGATTGCAACCGTGCTCGAGGTTGAGTCTACCCTCTTTCTGTCATGGAGAATAAGGCCATGGAGGAGTATGTTGCGGATGTGCTGTCCCGTGGGTTCATCCTCAAGTCTTCCTCTCCCACCGGATTTTTCTTCATGTTGATTACAGGGGGCTCAACCATATCACAGTTAAAAACACCTACCCAATTCCACTTACTACTGAGCTATTTGATCAATTGAAAGGATCCAAGGCGGTAAGTTTTCACAGTGCCCCGTGATTGCCCGTGGCTGGATGTTGCCCTGGAGCAACATTGTTTACTTTCTAGCTGTCGCTCTTGCTGAGTCGCTATTCTTATAGGGCACCACGCTGATGAGGTCATTGCTCCACCTACCTGTCAGGGTTTCTAAACCTCAGCCTGTGTCATTTCCAGTGCCCTTTCGTGGTGTACCTGAGTTTATTGCTGTGTTGGTCCATTACCGTTCCCGTGTATTACCTGGCTACGTCTGACTACTCGTTCCTGTTCTGACTCCCGGCTCGCCTGACTACCCGTTCCTGTTCTGACTCCTGGCTCGTCTGACTACCCGTTCCGGTTTGGACTACTGGCTACGTCTGACTACCCGTTCCGGTTCTGACTTCTGGCTACGACTGACTATCCGTTCCGGCTATGACCACTGGCGACGTCGGACTACCCGATCCGGTTTTGACCATTGGCTCCCTCCTGGTTTACTCTCCGTGTTGTGCTCCGTGACTGTTCTGTGCCTTGGTTTGGCTCCCGTGCTGCCTGTGTCTTCCGCTCTGCGATCGCTTCCGTTAGCAGCGCTTGTCGGTCACTCCGTGTGTCTGACCTCCCATGTCCGTACCAGTTTGTGTTGCCTAGCCTATCCTCCATCTGGCTACCCGCCTAGTGTATCCCCTGTCGGGGTATTGGTCTGCTCCTTATCTTTGCCGACTGTGTGTATGGGAGTGCTCTGCACTGACCTCACATCTACCGTGTAGTCCCGGGGCCATTCCATTTCTGACCACCTGTCCTGTGAAGGGTGAGGAAAGTGCCTACACTGTTCCTCTCTAGTCTCGTGAAGGTGTGCTATCCCATCCGGGTACGGGAGTGCTCTGCACTGTCCTCACATCTACCGTGTAGTCGAAGGGTCATTCCGTTTCTGACCACCTGTCCAGTGAAGGGTGAGGAAAGTGCCTACACTGTTCCTCTCTGGTCTTGTGAAGGTGTGCCATTTTATCCTCACGGATCATAAAAACCTTACGTACATGTCTGAGGCTAAGCGCTTGACTCCATTTTGTCCCATTTTAATTTTGTTGTCTCGTACCTGCCGGGTACCTGAAGTGTCCGGGCTGATGCCCTATCCAGACAGTTCTCAGGCACTAAGGAGGAGAACCCTCCTAGTCCTATTATTCCTCCAGACCGAATACTGGCTTCCATACATTCCAGAATAACATCTCCCCTCGGGGAGAGAATACGGGCCGCCCAAGTAGATGCACCTGCTGAGACTCCCTCTGGGTGCTGTTTTGTACCTGTTAACCTCTGTACCAAGGTACTTTCAACCTACCATAATACTAAATCAGCAGGGCATCCCAGAAAAAAAGGACTTCTCTGGTCAGTTTCCCGTCTCTTCTGGTGGCCAGATCTTAACAGTGATATTTCTGCTTTTGTCGCTGCCTGTCCAGTCTGTGCGCAGACTAAATCACCCTGTCACCTTCCAGTGGGACTTCTCCAAACCATACCCAATGGTGAGAAGCCATGGCCACACCTTGCCATGGACTTCATAGTCTACCTCCCTCTGTCCAACAATAACACTGTCATCCTCATGGTTGTTGACCAATTGTCTAAAGTATCGAGAAGAATACATTGAGATTTTTCCCATTTTCAAGTATGTCCTGGATTACTGCATACCGTTATAAAAACTCCCATCCGCTAAAGGGTTGGCTACAGTCTTTATCAAAGACGTCTATAGGCTACACGGGCTTCCCAAAGTCATAATTTCTGACCAGGGTCTCCAGTTTGTCTCAAGATTCTGGAGGGCTTTCTGTGCACAACTGGGTATTCAACTCTCCTTCTCCTCGGTCTACCACCCGCAATGAAATGGGGCCGCGGAAAGGGCTAATCAAGCCTTGGAGCGATTCCTGTGGTGCTACATCTTGGACCACCAGAATAATTGGTCAGATCTGCTACCTTGAGCGGAATTTGCTCATAACAGTCTCAGCTTCTACCCGGCTCTCCTCCTTCAAGGTGAATTACTGGTATCAACCCTCCATGATTCCAGATTCGATCACTCCCCAGGGGATTCTGGCACTGGAGGATCATCTCCAGCAGATCCGTTCCACATGGCTACAGGTCTAAGAGGCACCACGAAGCTCACAACAATCCCAGGAGCTCCAGGCTAATCGTAAATGCATACCCGTACTGTTGTACCAGGTCAGGGAGAGGGTCTGGTTGTCCTCCAGAAATCTCCACCTCCGAGTGCCTTCTCAGAACCTGGCTCCCCATTTTGTGGGGCCTTTCTGCATCCTTCAACGTGTGAACCCTGTGGCCCATGCCCTAGACCTCCCTCCCAATATGCGGATATTCAATGTGTTCCATGTTTTGCTGCTGAAACCCCTGGTATATAATAGTTTGACTTCTGTCACTCCTCGACCCCATTCGGTGCCCGTTGACAGCCATGAGGACTTTGAGGTCCGCTCCATAGTCAACGCTCGTATGTTCCGAGGGAGGCTTCAATATCTGGTCCATTGGAAGGGGCACGGTCGATGGTTCGAGCCTCGGACTTGTATGCCCCCGCCCTTCTCCGTGCTTTCGATGCATGCTTTCCCACTTGGTCCTGCCCTATGGGGCGGGGGTCATTGAGGGTGGGTACTGTCATGGTTTAACTAATTGGTCTAACACTCACCTGTTGATTACTGCTGCCTTTCCTTCCCTGGGTCAGGCTGAGTTAGCTGATGCTTAACGATCTGCATTGACCTCTCAGTCTCCATGGTTACTCACTTGACTGTTCTCAGCCAAACCCTTCCAGGGTATTTAAAGCAGCTAAGCTCACATCCTCCTTGCCCTTGTGTCTGCTTCTAGCTGCAAGTGCGTTCTCCTGAGTTGCTGATTATTTGTGCATGACCTGGCTTCCTCTGACGTCCCTTCTGGCTCCTGACTCCTGGCTTGTTCCTGACACTGCTGATATCTGTATTCCTGACCCCAGGTTGTCTGAATACCTGTCTTGGTTCTTAACCCCGGCTTTTCTTTTGGTTTACACTCCTGGATCATGATTTTGCTTTGTTTGCTTTTCTTATTTTAATAAAGGTGTTTTGCATTTTATATTTTTGTGTCTGTCTGGTTCCTGGTCCCTAACAATAGTATAATAATATATAGTAAATATCTATCACTCAGACTAAATCTGAGTCAGATAAAAATATGCATAATTTAATAACAAGGCAGTCAAGGCATCAATTCGAAAATATTATACTTAAATCCAGTCTGAGAAGCCTCATGGTTTGAAGTATAAACAATCTGTTGATCCTTTTTAATACCTCTGTCCTTGCCCGATGAACATTTCATGAATGCTTCAGTAGGGGCTCAGAATTAAGTGATCAAATCAGTTGGTCCAGATAAGGTTCATCCAAGAGTTTTAAAACGTCTTGGATTTATGCTTACGGCACCCTTAGCTGAGCGTTTTAACTAGTTACAGTTGACCGGTAAATTTGCCTGTATAGTACCCCTGCACAAAAAGGCAGTAAACAAGAATGTTAACTACAGACCTGTGTGTCTAACACCAGTAGTTGGGAAATAACGAAAAGAGCGAATTGTGGCATATTTGAAGTCTAATGATTTGCAACATCTATGGAAGCATAGCTTTTCAACAGGAAGATCTTGTCAAACAAATCTAGTTGAATTTGACTGTTTCTCAAGTGAGACACAAGAGTGGAGCAATAGATGTAGCCTTTCTGGATTCTAGTAAAGCTTTTGATACTGTCTCACATAGCAAATTGATTCTTAAGACGCATAGTATTGCGTTATATTCTCTTGTGCCTACTATTACATTGGTTTCTATTTTGAGGTGATTTTCCCTGTTTTGCTTTGTAGCTTGAAGGTTATAATTAATATTATTCTTTAGTTATATAGTGCCAACTTATTCTTCAGTGCTGTACAATAGGAAATAGATATATAGAGATATTAAATATTACAAAGGGAACATGAAAAACAAAAGGATCAGAGGGCCCTGCTTGTGAAAGCTTACAGTCTACAGGATGATAGGTGAGACACAGAAAGAGTAAGTGCTATGGGGTATAAGTGCCTCCTGCCACATGAACTGCCAGTTAGTGGGTGGGAGAGAGAAGTGCTATTGAGTGCAGTGGTTCAGTGACGTGGTGGTCCTGTTTGGAAGAAAAAGACTATGTGAACAATGAGGTCGAGATGGGATTTTAGGTGGGAGAGTGATTTTAGAAGGGATTGAGAGTGAGAAGGCTGTTGGTCTGGCCTTGCTCAAAACGATTATGGTGTTAGTTAATATGCTTCCTTGAAGAGGTGAGTTTTCAGGGATCGTTTGAAGGTCTGAAGACTGGGGGAGAGTCTGATGGGATGGGGAGGAAATTCCAGAGCTCAAGTGCAGCACAGGAAAAGTCCAGTAGGCGGGAGAGGGAGGATGTAATAAGATATGTATAGAGAAGAATGTAATGTGCAGAGCAAACATGGGGAGTGGAAGTGCATTTGGAAATGAGATATGAAATATAGGGGAGGTACAGTTTTTGTAAGGGCTTTGTAAGTTAGCCCCAGAATTTTTAATTTAATTCTATGTGCTAGGAGCCAGTGTAGGGACTGTCAAAGGGGAGTGGATATAGAGCGATGTGTGATTAGAGATTAGTCTTGCAGCAGAGTCAATATGGACTGTAGTGGGGTTAGTTGGGTGAGAGGAAGGCCAATTAGGAGTGAGTTACAGTGGTTGAAACGGGACATGATGAGTGTTTAGATTCAAATTTTAGTAGTGTCTTGAGTGCAGCTTATTCCTGTTTGTTTCTTCCAACAGATGTAAAGGCAGTTTTAATGGTTAAATATTGTTGCTACTTGCCAGGTATAATCTGTTTTAATGGAAGTATATGCATTGCATGATATACTTTATAAATGATGTCTACAAAAAAAAATGCATCCATAGTTTTATATCTAAACTGGAAAAGGAAACCATTGCTTTGTTCCCTAATGGTGACATTTTTCTGATTAGGCCTGCAGATGAAGGGAATGCCATGTCATTATGGATTTCTCCCATTATAGATAAGACATTACTTCCCAGCTGACTGTAGTTTTTACACTATACTGCCACAAGATCACATAGATAAATGTTGGATTAAAGAAAGGAAGCTGCAGTGGTGAAATTCTGGGGCAAACCAACTGCATTATAGGGGGTGATAAAAACTCTCCAAATTCATATTGATTGAAATTGATCTTTTAAACAGACTGAATGCTAGGGAGGTTTTCAAATAATTGCAAAGCAATGCACTAGACACTATCTAGCACTCACGGGGTTAAAATCCAATTTAAATCAATAGTTATTTTTATTTTTCGCCTATGGTGCAGCAGATTTGTTCCAGTATTGTACCCTTTAGCATCCTGAGCATTATCTTATACTGCAGTATAGGATGCATATAAGACCTCTTTAAATGCTAGGAACAGAGTTCTTGTGGCTTTAAACACCTCCATTGCCCTCCAGAAAGCCTTTCAGATCATGGTGATCTGCAATGCTGGGTGACATCAGTTAGAACTGAGGCACTTATGGGAGATTGCTCTCCTATGCTTTAAATTCAATAGAAGTCCCGTATTGACAAATGTACCTGCAATGGGTTTCCTAAGATATCCTCTCTCAGCACCAATGTCACCCAGCCCTGAAGATCACCATGATCTGAAAAGTTTAATAGAGGGCAACAAAGGAGTTTGGAGCTTTGGGAACTCATTTTCCATACCCGTTGGGGGCACCGTCTAGAATGTAAAAGTATCTACCATACGCTGCATCTTTAAGATTGATAAAACTCTGACATGGATATTGCTAAGTGGTTTATTTCTGAATCCTCTTACAAATATCTTACCATCTGTTCCATTTGGTATACAATAAAAAAACACTACATAAATCTAAAACTGTGCAACAAGACAGCAAGTTTTGTTTGCCAGGGCTTTAGTCTTACAGCCACTTAAATATTTTTTGGGATTGCCACCTGTTTGTTAGCTCAGTGCCAGCCTTTTTAATGACTTCATGGTGCCTTCTGCACAGAAAAAATTAGGAGAAATTCTGGACAAACCAACTGCACCATTATGCTGAAAATAAATTTTCTGTACATTACCATTATTCAAATGGGCTTTTAACTCTTTGCATGCTATATAGCTCTCCATTTTGGTTGAATCAGAACTGATGTTCTTTTGTGCAGAATGCTTCATGAGCTGTATTTATGACACTAAAGCAATCTAATTGATTTAAATGAGACAAGTAATGTTTCACAATAAAAGCAGCACTTCGTAGTATTTGGACCATGGAGAGTGTTATTTCAATACTGTCAGTGTTGTAGTTCAAGAGTAATTGAATGATAAAGTATCCCCCTCCCTCCCCTTTTACTGATGTAACACTGCTCACCTCAGAGCAGCAAGACTGTCCGGATGGATCACAGACATGGGCAATCTTTAGTGACCATAAAGAAAAACCTGTTAAGTGGGGCAGGGTATTCCTTATGCTCACAGAAAGAAGAGTGCCCCTTGCTGTGACCTGTCTGGTCCCAGCACCAGATTCCACATCTGAGGGGAGGCTGCTTAAATTAGGTAAAAGGGGCAGGAGGGGGATACTTTATCATTCAATTATTCTTGAACTACAACTCTGACAGTATTGAAAGAGCACTCTCCATTGCCAAAAATGCTATGAAGATTAATTCTGTTTTTGTAAAACATTACTATCCCTTTAAAAGTCCCATATATATCAAGAGAAATGTTCCTTTGTAACCTACAATGCAATTGGTTTGTTCTGGAATTACACTAGTTTAGCTTCATGAAAAAGGTCCACATCTCTAAAGATCTGAAGACACCCCAGGGTGCTCTGTTAGTCACAATGGTTACAAACAGTTTTTATACAAATATTCCGCAAGAGGAAAGGGAAAAATCATTAGAGAATCATTATATTAATATAATGACCAGCTACTGAATTATAGTTTGAGTTTCTACAACATGTATACTTTGAAATACTTTGAAAAACAGTCCTCTAGGCAGATTTCAGAGACAGGGATATGCTAAAATGCAAAGTGTAGAAACTTTGATCTGCACTTCTTGACCAGGGAGCCAATATAACACAGAGACATCAGGCTGAATGTAAGAAACATGCACAATTGCTATTTATGATGTACTGGTGGAAAAATTGTCACCGCCAAAATTTTACTGAATTGTGCATGTTTTTTGTTAGCGAACATATGTGCATTTTTAGAGACCTCTCTGGCATTCAGGAAATTAAAAGGTAAATTTTCAAAGAAAGTATTTGCGCTAGTGGAGCTGATGTACTATAATGCATTGGAACATTTCTGTGGCAAACCAGCTGTACCATGGGGGAAAAACACTGTAAAAATAACCCCAAATTACCATTAATTTAGATTGAACTTTTAACCCCTTGAATACCAGAAAGGTCCTCAACACAATGCAGTTACCGCTCTACAATTCAATGGGCTAAAAGCCCCATTTAAATCAACAGGAATTTTTATTCTCCGCTATCGTGCAGTTGGTTTGCCCCAGGATTGCACTTGTTTCATGAGCTTACTCATCAAGTAAGCTCATGTGCTTGCAGGTGCATTTCAAGTGAAAACCAAGTGCACCATTAGGGGTAATGGAAATTCCCATGGATTCCCATTTAGTACATCAGCCTCAATGGTCACTACACTGTACTAGTAGTGGTACCTTTTGTGGGCTCAACTATTTTTATCAAGATAACAAAATATTCCCTTGTTAAAGCATTTGGGAATACAGAGGTCTTTTTTAGATGTGCGTAATTAGGACTGGATTTATATGAATGTATGTATCTTTATATAGCACCATACATGTACATAGCACTTTTTATAAACAGTAAAAATAATACAATTCGAAAAATACAAGATGGGGTAAGAGCATCAGGTTAAAGTATGATCATTGCGTTGCAGTAGATGGAGAAGGAGCATAACAAGTGCAGTTACAAGGCTTTTGAAAATGATGAGCAGATGACTTGCATGTGAGTTCTGGTGTGCACAGACAATGTGCTGTTACTGAGATGACTCCTTGAGCCGGTGGGCTTTTAGGTGATGCTGGAAAGAGACGAGGTTGGAGGACTAGTGAATGGTGACAGAGGGCGCATTCCAAAGTCATCAGACAGCCAGTGAAAATGTTTGCAGCCAAGAGATGGCTCAAATTTTGTCGCAAGTAGACAGAAGAAAAAACTTGAGCAGAAAGCAAGTATAAGAAAAGTGTATAGCAAGAGGTAAGAACAAAGAAAAGATGGTGCAGAAAAGACTTAAAGAAAAGGAGGAGGATTTTGTATGAAGTATGAGATCTTATGGGTAGACAAGAGAGGGATTTCAGGAGGAGATGAAAGGGAAGTGATCTGGGTGTTTATTCTCTCAGCTACATTAAAAGCAGTCTAAAGTGGAGAAAGATTGCAGATGAAAAGACCAGAGAGAAGAATGTTGCAGTAATCTAGTGTAGAGAGAACAAGGGCTACAGTGAGGTTTTCACAGTTGGTGTACAAAGGAAGGGCAATATTTTGACATTATTTTTAAGGAAGATGGCAGGTGTTGGTGATAGCTTGGATACAGGAGAAAATGTCAGGGTTGAATCCAGTATTAAACTATGGCAGTATGCTTTGGTAATGGAGTGTATGGTAGAATTGTCAACTGTGATGGAGAAAGATCTTGGGGAGCAGGGTCTCTTTTGAAACACAAGAAGTTCTGTGAAATCTGAAACAACAAGTTTTGATTAATGAAAGGCCCAGATAATGTCCCTCCTTGTTACTGCTGGCAGCAGTCCACTGTTGATGGTCATAGAGAAAGTAAGCAGGAAGCAAAGCTTGAAATCGCCAAGGAGCAATGTAGAAAAGTCTGAGGACAGTAAGTCAGAAAGCATGTGTAACGGATCCTACCCGTTACTGGGAGCTCTTGTCTGGGCATGGCATTTATTCACCCCTGGGCCCAAGGATTATGGATATTGGACACTCCTTTGTGCCCTGGCATACGATCTCTCAAGCCCTTATCCTGGACTAAGAGACTTTGGCTAGCCTTATGTGGATAGGCAGCTGTACCAGAGGAAAGAACAATTCAAGGCTTGGGTGCTGCAAACTCTTCTGACCTGCAAAGGGTTAATCATTTGAGTTTGAACATATTTACTTTCAATATGTATTGTAGTCCCTCAAGGCACTGACTATGTGTACTGTAGCCAGACCTCCTGCTGGGTGTTAACTTAACCATTGTGAAATGCAGTCAGAACCCCTGCAGTGTGGTAATTAGTTCAAAACCTCAAGTCTTTGTCCATCAACCTTTTTTGTATCTGAAATGCAATCATGTCTGAGTTATTGTGTTTGTTGGGCCATCGTCTGTTGCCCTTTTGTCTACTGTGAAATGATTGGATTAAGCCTATTGTACCTGGTTTCCCCATAAGAGGCAATACAAGATTTCTGTATAAATATCTGTGGTCTTTGCCAATAAAGTGAGTTCTGTTTTGGAGTGAACAAGGAGTCCTGGAGTCTTGTATTGCTTATGGTCTAAAGTATCCACTCTGATACCCATCTGCGCCAAGTATCCTGAATCGCTGACCGCCTGCTGCCAGTTTCCTGCGTCCTAACTTCGTGGACTGTCAGACGGCGACGTGGACTCTTCCCTGCTTCCAGTGATCCTGTGGCTGTTTCCAGTGACCGTCCATACTCCAACCGGTGCACCTGACGGCGGTTATCTGCGTCGAGAAGGAGAGACCCAGGAACGACGGCGGAAGGCGACGCGGTCCCTTCTCAGAATCCGTTACATTGGTGGCATAGCGGTGGGATTTCTCCTTCATATTGGGTGCAGCAATTGAGGCATGGCAGATGAAACAGTGCTGGCAGACACTCTAGGAGCATACGAGGATCGCTACAGCGCCATCCGAATACAGTGGTGGACCCAGCTGGGTGATGTTATCTACGACTTCGTTCCAGAGTTGGATGCGTGCATTACAGAGGAGCTCAGAGTACAGGAGGAGTACTGGGACTTTGTTAAATACCTGGACCAGGAATATGGATCCGAGGGCCTTTTTGACTGGTGCCCAGCCCGCTTGCGATGGGACATCCAAGGGCTGGTATGGAACGCCTACCACATGGACTCTACTTTTGGGTGCCCTGACTCCAGCAGATACTGGGAGATCCGGGACAAAAGAGAGGACCGTTTTGGTGGATACATTCCTGCGGACTGCCAGGGAAATTTGGATATTCTGGCAGGATGTGAATGGGACCTGGAGCAACTATATGCTGGGTTCATTCGAGAGGTCCGGGAATTCCAAAAAGAGGAAGAAGAATGGGGGGGTAACGCATCTGAGGAGGACTTCAGCGACATTGAGGGCCAGGATTGTGTTACCCCTGTTCACTCCACACTGGTGAGTGGGAATTCGTTCCTCACCAGTGCCCCTGTTGTTGCCCCTGCATCAGGAAGTGGGAAAATTGCCCTGCCTGATACCCCTTTGCCCCTGAACTGTATTTTCCCTGAGCTGAGGAGTGGGAATGCGTTCCTCCTCAGTGAAGAGAATGCCTCTGCATCAGGGGATGGGACGGACGTCTCCCCTGATAAGCATATTGCCCCTTCCCCTGTGTTCCCAGCTGCGGTGGACGAGACACAGGTCCCCACCAGCAGCAATTGTATGCCCCAACTGATGGGTGGGAGAGAGCCCATCAGTCCCTGTGAACCCCCTGCTGTGGTGAGGGGAGAAGAGCTCACCAGCAGCCCCAGAAAGATGCCCCCTGTTCTATTGGAGAATGCCCTGGGAGCAGAGCAGTGTGTGCTCCCCAGGGTCACGGATAATGCCGCCTTGGGGGATGGGACTGAGGTCTCCCTCAAGGCAGAGAAGGCCCTGGAAAGTGATGGCCTACAAGAGGAGGACCCCAGCGGACTGGAAGAGAGCAGTGCTGCTGGCCCTCCTGAGGATATGTTGTGTGAACTGATGGGTGGAGAAGAGTGCCCCATCAGCCCCCCTGTAAACCCTGACCTGGTGAGTGGGAGCGAGCTCACCAGGGTCTGGGAAACCCCTGCTGTGGTGAAGGAGATGCAGGTCCCCACCAGCAGCCCCAGTCCGTCCCCTGTTGCTGTTGCCCTGGAGAAGGGGAAGAATGTATTCTCCAGGTACATGGATAAGATGGCTAGAAGGATTGAGAGTGCCCTCCTCCCCAAGAGAAGAGATGGCCCTGATGTGAGGGGCCAGAAAGAAGAAGGGTCCAACACACTGCCTCACTGCAGTGCTGCTACTGCCCCGGAAGACCCTGGATGTTGCCCCAAGACCCCATTTCCTCCTGTGGATTTGAACTGTGAACTGATGGATGGGAATGCGTTCCCCATCAGCACCCTTGTAACCCCTGGCGTGGGGCGTGGGAGCGAGCGCACCAGGCCCTGTGAAACTCTGGCTGGGATGAATGGGACAACAGTCCTCATCCCCAGCCCAACGATTGTGCCCCCTGAATTCCCTGAGTTCTGCATGGGGGGTTGGAATGTGCCCCAGAACGTTGCCCCAGCACAGGGGAGTGGGACAAACATCCTCTCCTGTCCCTCTGGGGCACTTGCCCAACTAAAAGGGGGAGATGTGCCCCTCTCCCCACACTTTGATTCCCAGGTCCCTGCGGATCCAGAGACACAATTGCCCCAGGGAGATCCACCGTATGTACTGGCTCTGGACCCTGAGCCCCTGGCCCCAGACCCAGGAGGGTCTAACCCCAACATTGGACTCCAGCTCTGAGTGGAGCATAGCCCAGGAGAGGCCGCCCAATTTGGTGATTGCCAGGGCCAGCAGGCACCAATATCCCTGGCCCAGGATTAAGAACCAAGACTGTACCCCTGGTTCAGGACAAAGGACTTGTTTCTATTACCAGGCCCGGACAAGGGGCTCACAGCAGCAATGCTCTCTTACATCGCCAAGCCAGCATTTCCTATTGCAACCGCTGGCTTGGTACAAAAAAGGGGGAGAAATGTAACGGATCCTACCCGTTACTGGGAGCTCTTGTCTGGGCATGGCATTTATTCACCCCTGGGCCCAAGGATTATGGATATTGGACACTCCTTTGTGCCCTGGCATACGATCTCTCAAGCCCTTATCCTGGACTAAGAGACTTTGGCTAGCCTTATGTGGATAGGCAGCTGTACCAGAGGAAAGAACAATTCAAGGCTTGGGTGCTGCAAACTCTTCTGACCTGCAAAGGGTTAATCATTTGAGTTTGAACATATTTACTTTCAATATGTATTGTAGTCCCTCAAGGCACTGACTATGTGTACTGTAGCCAGACCTCCTGCTGGGTGTTAACTTAACCATTGTGAAATGCAGTCAGAACCCCTGCAGTGTGGTAATTAGTTCAAAACCTCAAGTCTTTGTCCATCAACCTTTTTTGTATCTGAAATGCAATCATGTCTGAGTTATTGTGTTTGTTGGGCCATCGTCTGTTGCCCTTTTGTCTACTGTGAAATGATTGGATTAAGCCTATTGTACCTGGTTTCCCCATAAGAGGCAATACAAGATTTCTGTATAAATATCTGTGGTCTTTGCCAATAAAGTGAGTTCTGTTTTGGAGTGAACAAGGAGTCCTGGAGTCTTGTATTGCTTATGGTCTAAAGTATCCACTCTGATACCCATCTGCGCCAAGTATCCTGAATCGCTGACCGCCTGCTGCCAGTTTCCTGCGTCCTAACTTCGTGGACTGTCAGGCGGCGACGTGGACTCTTCCCTGCTTCCAGTGATCCTGTGGCTGTTTCCAGTGACCGTCCATACTCCAACCGGTGCACCTGACGGCGGTTATCTGCGTCGAGAAGGAGAGACCCAGGAACGACGGCGGAAGGCGACGCGGTCCCTTCTCAGCTTCCGTTACAGCATGTTTCAAAATCAGAGAGAAACAAGGAAGGGTTGCTAGGTGGCTGATAGATCACAGCAACCTGGACAAGAATTGGGAAGAAGGGCTAAATTGCATGAACCTCAAAGGAGGTGAAGGAAAATGAGGGAGAATGAGAAAGAGGTCTACAGCATCAGATATGTGAGCGAAGAAGACCCCCAGTCCTGCCATCAGGAGGAAGGGTGAAAAGGATAAGCCAAAAAGGGAGATAGCAGCTTTAACAGAAGTGTTTGATTGTAAGAGCCATATTAAGAGAGAGTATAAACCTCATACTTGATTTTAAAATTAGCTATATTTTGCAATCTTCACAAAAAAAGCAGTAAGAGATCCAATTAAATAGAGATATATTACTGATGTTTATTAAAATCCTTGAGGACCGAAGAGGTGTGCAAAACATTGTAATGCTATGCGTTGTACGACCCTCTAGTTCTCCATAGGTTAGGCAGGCAACCGCACATTCAAACCATACACATTTTAAACACACACACATTTATGAATGAATGAATGACTATATATATTAATTTATACAGCATCATTGCCGTTCACAAAGCTTTACAAGTTTTAGGGTTAAGACACTATAGGGAAATACAAGTTCACAGAGAATGATTAAACACTAAAAACGCATGCACTGAATAATATGATATTGTACATTACTTATTAAAGAATGACATAACTCTGATGCGCATTTCGAGTCTCACATCTTGTACTTTGATGAAGTTCTGCCTAAAAGCACATTGGTGTTTTGTGACTAATAGATCTTTTTGCCACATTGTGCTGCTCCTTACATCTATAATGATGTTTCTGTAAATTAGTGGTCACATCCACAACCAGAAGCGTAATATTTCCTTTTTTCATCAGCAGAATCAAGTTCTATTTGTCATTACATAGTCCCAATAGGGACGACTACATAGGATTTTTCTCTCAATATTTTTATGGGTTTTTTTTACAATCCCCAGTTCTTTTATGCTGATGTATCCCCTTAACATAGTTCATGTATAAGGATACTCAGCTTATTAGTAAGCATTGCTTGTTCTTATCAATAAGGATGTTTATTACTCTGTGAGCTCAAAGACATTTTTTCTTGTTACCCACTTTTGGGTTCTTTTCCTTGTTGTTTTTTGTTTTTATTTGGCAAGCTTCATTATGCCCCTGCATTCTTGTGTTACTTTATGGTACAGTTTTTAATGGTTGTAATATTTAATAAAGGTTTTAATATATATTTTGTCCTTTTTGCACAGCTTGCAATAGGGTGAACTTTGATAGAGTGTTCATTCTGCAAAGTTATCTTGTGTCTCTCTTTTATGTCACTAAAGAGAATGAGTCAATGGGAACGGTGTTCCTGTCTCAGAGCTTACAATCTAGAATAGGTAAGGGAGATACATACATACATTCTTTCCCTAATTAAGCTCTGGCACTTTTTCTTTGTATACACAAGTTTAGTACATGCTGCTTCCTTACAATTCCCCTATTGCTCAACTTTAAAGGCAAAGTATGCTTAAAATTGAAAATATATGTATTTTGCAGGGCTTATGTTGCTGAGAAAAACCAGGGTATTTCCACAGCTGAGAGATGTTTTATTCAAACATTATTGCAGAGCAAACTTGAATTTCTGAGTGCAGTACCTCTATGGCGTGAACTTTTATGTGGCACTGTTATTACATTAACCCCTTACCGCCTAAGGATGTACATGTATGTCCCGAGCAGATGTCCCAGGTGGACAGAGGACATACATGTACGTCCCGGAAGTCATTTAATAAGAAGAAAAAAAGTTCGGCATGCATGCAAGGCCGGTCACTAAGGGGTTAATCTATTGACAGCTCTGGCCAGCTAAACTTCGACCTTCACATGATTCTGTAGCAACAGCACCACTGTAAAATGTCATGCCATTGAGGTACTGCACCCAAAGCATCTAAATTTAAGCTGAAATAACTTTTGAAAAAAAATATGAACACCTCTGATCTAAATCATTTGTGTACTGACACAAAGTGATATATGTTTTTTTTTTCTTGTAACTCCCCCAGACCCAGTCTTGCTTCCAGTACCTTAAAAGTACATCATTTTTGGCCATTTGAGGCACTGGGAGTTCTGTTCTCTGATTCCTCCCTATCACAGTTACAGCATCCCCGCAATGATCTTAATGCGCCCATTGGTACGCTGTGATCATTTAACTCTTTGAGTGCCATAATATGTTGGATACCTCTCTGGCACTCAGAGGATTAACCCTAATTTCCCAGGACCATCACTGGTCCTTAAAGGACTGAAATCTGTGATGGTCCTGACATGTTCTTGGATGTTAGGAGGTTAATATTAAAATATTTTATTTTGTTATTAATTATATATTACAGTGTAAATACATATAAATATTACTTAACATAAAATATTTATATAGTTTATACATGATAGAATCACCAAAATTTTAATTATTAGCTTAAATTTTACATATAATAATAATTATATGGGTGAATTATTTAGCTTTAAGAACCATAGTAGCTAAACCTGAATTTGCTTTCAAATAATGACATGCTTCACCAGAAACTCTAGAAACATCTTGTCAGCTATCTTCTTGCTCACTGGAACATACCCTGTCATTAGGATTAAAGCTTTTAATTCCATCATATATATCCGCTCTTGCTGAACGACAAAAGAAGATAGGACTGTCCATGTCTGTCAATGTCACTAGAGAAGTTGCCTTGGAGCATTTTCCAACCCCAGTGCCTCGTTAATTCAACAGCTAGAATCTAAGATTTCTCACTTCTAGTAAGTTTCATTTGCATTGTCCATTTCCTATTATAACCACATTCTACATATATCATTAAATTTGTGTCCAACTCATTCTTGGGAATTAAGAATATCAATTAAGTATATTCTACTTCTGTCAAAAATCAAATATAAAATATTAAACCCTTGTACATTGTTGCAACATGGGGCATGCAGTTAGTTATCAGCAATGGATATCAAATAGGCCTTACCCTTGTAAGTTGTAGAGAGCTAGTGCAAAACACTAGTCCTTAGTTAGTGCTTCAAAACTGTGGCTCCAAATACCTTAAGCGGGCATGACTGCCATCAGCAATCTTTTGGCCCAGTATAACCCCCTCCCCATATATATGAAATACAACCTTGACGTTTAGGTAGAGAAAAAGCCTGTGGAATTACACCAGTATGTGGTTTGATATGAAATGGAGGACAGAGCAGCATTGGTATGCTCATCACATGTCTGTCTGCTATGCTACCTACAGAACATATTTATAAACGGGGCCCACCAGGAGATGCTACAGAATCTCAGTGGGCCAGTCTTGTTGTCTGAGGGCTCTTCTGACACATATATCACGGGGGCTGTGGGGCTCTGTGTCTGATCAGGGAGGTGCCCACCCTGTTTGGCCAGGCACCATACATAGGAATTGCATGTAACCAACTAACACCACACAGAATCCAGCAGCACTTACCTCCAGTTCACGGACCGTGTCACTTTAATTTTGGTTACCAGAATTGAGCAGCAATCTCAATATGATGTTACAACAGTGCATGTCACGCAGTGCAACAATAGGACAGCAACACGCGTGCATTAATTTAAGCTTTCTCCATTAGCTTAAAACTGTAATAACACTTAAAACTGCAGAACGGCCGAAATGCGTTGATCGATGTGAGGCTACATAGTTGCATCTACAGATGTGCGGCTCCCAGATATGAGTCTCTCCATATGGTTGAAGAATTTGTGAAAAATCCACTTTGGAGGTACATTGCATGTTTTTTACTTGCTGACTACGAATAAAGTTGTTTTTTATATGCGGACAAAACTTTGGATGTGCGTTTTTTTGAAGTAACGTAAATATTGCATGTAACACCCTGATTGCAGCCCGGTTAATAATTACAATTTTAGCCTAGTTTTGATTAGTATAAGCTGTAGATGCATTCATCTAAGAAAAGAAATACAAATGCAAATTATTCAGATTTTTAGTGCCAGAGGGATATTCAGCATTTTGCTTTTTTACTCAGTGTTGCATTTTCTGATGCTGTTTTATAAAAAGGACTGGGGTTTTATAGAGTTAAGAGCAGGGAAGCTTGACATTGATTTATAGCAAATGTTCAACTGTGTAAATGATTATTATTATGGCTGGAAATATATATCATATTTCTTCTGTGTCCTCTCCTCAGCATATAATGGGTTAATCTCCACCTTCCAGCTGGTAGAACTGACCACTTTGCTTTAAAAAGACCGCCTTGTGATCTCTCCTCAGTTTTTTTCTTGGCCTTACCTAGCTGGAGGATGGAGAGGTTTCCCCTCCTACATTATTTAATTTTTTCTCTTAAAATTTTCTTTCCATCTTTATTATTTTCTTTTTTGTCAGCTTGGGACCCCATTTATGCTCTTCTCATTTATGTTATAGGCAGAACCGCTTCAATTTCCCCTAATGAGGTAGAACGTTTGAGGCATGGGATAAAGTTTTTTTCTTACCTGATGACTTCTACAGCGCAGTCTATCCTTTGTGGTGTACTGCCGCATGGATGTGTGAATCATGACAGAAACCGGATGTTCTTCATACCTCGGCTGTAACCGGAAGTGGAAGGACACGTGCGTTCCAACACGCTGAATCACATCCATCACTATAAAATAGTACTAAGGACACAAGCCTCCTTTAGATCTAAGGGGGTAACAGATTTTCCTCTCAATCAAAAAATTGTTTTTCCATCTTTTTGTCCTGCCCCCCCAAAATGACACAGAACAAAAATTTCATAACTTAGATCTAGTACAATGTTTATTTTACTATTTAGACCGAACAAAGGAATTTCATTTCTTTGGGAAATACAAAGGAAAATCGGCTTCCAAAGCTTCTATATCCCGGTGGATTAAAGAATGCATTAAAATTGCATATGAGGAAGCAAATATTCAAGTACCAGAAAGAATAACAGCTCATTCTACCAGATCTCTTTCAACATCATGGGCTATGAAGGCTGAAGCCTCAGCCGCAGACATATGTAAAGCAGCCACTTGGGTGTCCATATCTACAGTCATCAAACACTACAAAGTGGATGTTCTAGCATCAGCAGATGCAAGATTTGGAATTAAAGTGCTGGAGGAAGTAATCCCATCGTGATGGTAAGATATTTCTATTATATAACATATTCTATCATAATGGT
The DNA here is from genome assembly GCA_037306005.1 of Rhinophrynus dorsalis. Taxonomy (NCBI): domain Eukaryota; kingdom Metazoa; phylum Chordata; class Amphibia; order Anura; family Rhinophrynidae; genus Rhinophrynus; species Rhinophrynus dorsalis. The sequence goes on along the minus strand of CM074721.1, from coordinate 262,505,150 downwards.
AATTAGAGTATTGTGTTTCTGCCTCTATCTATGAATTTCCACTTCCCTTCTGGTTCACTGCTTCTGTATGTCCCATTATATGCCGGGGAGAGAACACAGAAGAAAGGGAGAAATTTACTTAGCGATATTTAATTCTGTGTCCTCTTCACGGCACACCGTACCATAATTTACTTGTTCTGATTATTGTTTTTCTACAGCTTGTTCAAAAGTGTAACTGATGAGAGATCACAAGGCGGTCTTGTAAAGCAATTGGTCCTACCAGCTGGAGGGCAGATATTAATCCATTATATGCCATGGAGAGGACACAGAAGAAGATGAAATATTGGTAAGTAAATTTCTCCCTTTATCAAGTTAGAGCTGAAATTCTGGAGCAAACCAACTGCATCATAGAGTTGAAAAGAAAGTCCCACAAATTCCACTTGATTCAAATGTGTTGTCTCATTCCCTTGAATGATAGAAAGTAATCTTCCAGAAACCTCTATAAAATTCAATGCCCCATTTAAATCAGTTCCCTCCATTGTGCAACTGGTCTATCCCAGAGTTGCACTATTTATCAGTCTTATAATTCAATAACACTGGGTTGCTTGTGTAGCACCTGTAGACATTATTGAAGGGCTTCCAAGGCTGATGCTAAGGGTCTATGGATTCTGAGAGCAGGTATGTGCACACATAGACACCAAGGGGGGCTTGAGCACCTGCCCTTTTTGTCCAAAGTGCCCTTGTGCCCTTTTAACATAAAAAAAATTAATAATATTAATTACGAGAAGTGCCCATTTTTTCATTTGAGCCCCTGCCCCCCAAAATGTCTGTGCACGTCCCTGTCTGAGAGTGTAACTTGTGGAGTTTGTGACTGAAATCTACCTACGCCTGAGCTGCATTCCAACCCTCTGCTAGCCTGGGAGAGAGGAGGGTCTCACCTCCAAGATTGCTGATCAGAGCCGATTTGGGACTGCACAAAGCAGAACAGGGCTATTCATGAAGGAGCATGCTTATTGACACATATTTGCCTTTTAACCTTTTAAAGTGGAACTTTCGCCTCTATAAAGCCATCCTTCAATAATTAGGCAAATGGCGACTAGCTTCATAATAGTCCTATTATCTCTCATAAGCACCTGGTTCTGAAGTAATCCTTATTCTTCGAGATCGGAAGCCAGGTTTGCACGCAGGTATCTTGGCTTAGAGATGTCTGTGCGCCTGCGCTGCCCATCCCGTTCTCCTCTAGGATGCATTGCACTGTGGGTTAAGGCACCAGAAGGGACTGACGGCACAGGCCCGCAGACGGCTCTAAAGCAAGAAGCCTGGCCGTCAGTCTCTGAAGAATAAGGATTACTTCAGAACCGGGTACTTATGAGAGATAATAGCACTATTATGAAGCTAGTCGCCATATGCCTAATAATTGGAGGGCGACTTTATAGAGGGCAAAAGTTCTGCTTTAAGTACTCAACCCACAGACACTCAAGTAGTTAACAACTAAAGAAGCATAGCCAGTCCAATGAATTAATTTTCCTTTTTTTAACAGGCTTGTAAATCATGAATCACTTCTTAATAATGGACCTCCATTATGTATTTGAGTCCATGTCTAATAGAAGGAAGCATGAAACATCTATAAGAGCTGCAGTAACTTCTGGAGGATTTCATCAATTCTTTAATTTATACCAGGGTGTGTATTCATCTCTTCTATTAGGGATTCATAAGCTACCACATCCATAGATTTCAGTTGCTCCAAGTTCTCTAGCTTCTCCCATTTCTACTCCTTCTCCCAGCTTTAACTGGACATTCATAACCTCATTTATAACAGCCAAGTTAATGGTATCTTTTTGTCATTTTTCCTGAAAAAATAGAATCCTTAATTTTCTAATTTGGTTCATTCACTTCCAGGTTTATTGACAGATCATTCTCTCTTGGTGTAACCTCAATTACACCTTCTTTCCAGTCTCCTCTTTTGATGTCTGCACAGTGTATTTTGCATCTGGTGCACTGGATCAAGGTCTCTTTAGTTTTTGGTTGTGTCACCGGCCCTGATCTTTAGCTGTATGTAAAAAGTACACACTCGATCCATGGATAATAAGCAGGGTGATGGTGAGAATTATCAGAAATGTTACCACACCAATGTAAATGTATTCCATAAAAGGATTGATCTACAAATGGTGCTTGACAATTAAAAAATCCAACTACTGCTGGCAGATAGTTGACTTCCATTGTTGTAACAGGGAATCCCCCAGAACAATAACAAAAATGTCATTTACTGGAGCTGGCTTAATAGTGGCTCCAGTATAAAGAATGGAAGGCAGCAAATGCCTTCCTTGTCACCTGCATGGATCACCTATCCTAGATTTATTTATAATAAAGTGCATATAACAAATGTTACACACATGAAAATGCCGACATTGTCGCCCGGATTGATCACCTATCCTACAAAAAAAAGGGTACTCTCACTGCGGAACGGTGTTTTATTCAAAAGTTATTACAGCTTAAAGTTGACTTTTTTTAGGTGCAATATCACAGTTGCCTGAAATTGTACAGTGCTGCTGTTGCTACACCATCCAATGGACAGCTCTGGTCCGTAGACCATAAATCTCCATAGGATGGTGCAGCAACAGCGCCACTGTACAATTTCAGGCCACTGTGATATTGCACCTAAAAAGTAAACTTTGAGCTGTAATAACTTTTGAATAAAACACATTTCAGCAGTGGGAGTTCTCTTGTTTTGCTCAGGGGGATAAACCCTACAACATTTTTTTACATTTTAAGTATTACTATCCCTTTACTATTTTGATGGGGAACTCTATGTTGGATTTCTAACATGTTGTGCAGCATGGGGAACACTACCATTGTGTGTTAGCCCCATGGGCATTGCCTGACACTCCCAGCCTTTTTCCCCCAGGCGGTGGCCATGGGGATTTGTGGCTAGCAGTGGGCAAGGGAAAAAGCCTGGAGAGGGTCAGACAGTGTACATGGGGATCTGTGGTTACCAGTTGTCAAGGGAAAAAGTGTGAGGGCCAAGCAGTATATATGGGGTTCTATGGCTTCCACTGGGCAAGGGAACAAGGCTGAGGGGGGCAGCAAGTGGAAGCCACAAATCCCCATTGATGCTGCGTGACCCCCAGTCTTGTTCTCCTGTGAGTGCACAACATGTATAATATGATACATAGTTTAGGGTATAATTGTGTAGTGCTTGGTGTACTTTTTTTTTTCTTAACCCTTTGAGTGGCACAGGGTGAGCAAAGTACATCCCAACGGCACTCAATGTTGTCCATGGTGCTGAAACTGTTCTCTCCACTCCCCTACTGGCCAAGTAGGGAAGCAGAGGGAGAATGCTATTCAACTTCAGGACTGTCGTAGTGTTGGAGATGTGTGAAGGGAGGACATCCCTTCCACATCGATAACAGGTCACAGCCCTCCCTGCTTTTGCTTGAGGACTGTTACTGCATAGGAAAGTACAGTGAGATCCCAACTTTGACAAGCTGAGGTTGATGAAGTTGTGACTGTGAACTCCAATAGCAGAGACTGCCATCCAAGTTTAGTGAATGGGTTGCAGTGTCACATTAACATATCAACACACCCCCTTGCTTATGAAAGCATCTAATTATGCTTAATTTGCATATAGAAATAGTCCATTGTCGATGTGATGAATGAAAATTTGTAAACCTGTCAGATTGATGTCAATGTGGGCATAGTTTTGTTGGAGTGCTGGTGATGTGACATCTTAGACACTTTAGTCAATACAATTGATGTGTCTTTGACACTGCTCCGACAGGACATCAACATTTTTAGCCAGCTTCAAATTTGAGTGAATCTAGGCCTTTGTATTTTTGTGAATTATACCAATCTAAAAAGAAGGCTATGAGTTCAGTAGGTAGTAAAATTAATTAATGACATGAAAAGGAAGTTGATGTTGAACCAAAGGGTTCCAGAAGTTTCTAGAAGGAATATCACAGGGCTGATTATGATAACATTATGCTGCCTAGTATAAAAATAGCACAATGAGCAGAGCTGCTGCCTCACAAGTCAGCAAATCTGGGTGTGAACCCTGCAACATATTTTCTACAAACTATGTAATTAAAAAGTACATTTGAATATAGTGCATAGGGAGGATGTCATTTCTTATTGGTAAATGCTAAATTACTATTGCAGTTACTTTTAAAATATGTTTTGTACTAAAATCATTTCACTCTTGCTCTCTTGTACTCTGCTAGCTATATGGCAATGTGGATTTACAGATGATATAAAACTATTTAACAAGGAGTCACCGGACATAGTAGAAAAACTAAATAATGTGACACTGGATTCTTTGCTAAGGATGGGGACAATTTTCACCTCAAACTGAAATAGGAGAATAATGGCACTTCCCACTTAGCGAATAATTTCCCACGAAAAGTGCCATTTTTCCCCTTTTTTCGCCTAGCTCATTCCATTGAAATAAATGGGAACATTGAAGCTACACACAACACATAGCAAATATTATTTAATTTCCCAAAGGCACAGTATAAAAGGGGCATGATGATGCCTGTGTTGGTGAGGTGTGGCGAAAGAATCATTTGAACAGGGAATTTGTTTTGGAGGGGTTTCTTGATAAGAAATTTGCATGTAACATGATAGAGACAGGGACCCCCTGACATAAGCTGCCACTGAGGTAGACTGATATTTGACATGACAGAGTATTTTGTAGAGGATGAGTTGTAAGACTTGTTGTTAGAGTCCCAAGCCCAGAGGAAACATTGATTTGTAGGACTTAGACTTATTAGAGGCCCAAGCCCTGAGGAAACATTGATTTGTAGATTTAGACTTGTTTGGCACAAGCCCTAAGGAAACATTGGTTTGTAGGACTTAGGCTTGTTAGAAACAACCCCCCAAATGTTTTTTTTTTTTGCAGGACTATGCGTTTTTATTTATTTATTTTAAAGCACAAGCCCTGAGAAAAAAATTGCCCTACTGGCCTAGTGCCAGCAGGTCATGTCAAATGCCCTGATGTAGATGCATAATTTGCAACTGCTCTTCTTGCTGCTGCTGAGTTGTTTAAGCAGCAGGATGATTAAGCAGCTCAAAGGGAATGGGCTCAACAAAAGCAGTAATATGGTTGATGGATGATGAAGGCTCCACTTGCCCCGGCTAGCTCCAGTGATGAGCCCGAGGCAGCAGCAGCACAATAACTAACCCCAGTATATGTGGAGAAAATAAGAAGTTGGCCAATAATTCTTCTCCACCTGCCCCTCCTCCAAAATCATGGGTGTGTTGTTACTAGAATAGAATGTTTTCCCTTGACAGCAGGAAACGTGCCTCTCATCAGCAACTGCAATGTGCACAGTGTGTGTGGTAAATAACACCTGGCAGAACTCTATACAAACACCATGACACCAGAAACGAAGTACTACTGCTGTCACTATGCCTCTTGTCCGCACCCTGCTAAGGACACATGACAACTTGCTGACAGTTTAAAAGTAATGATGAACCATCCCTGCCACCAGCTTACCATATTCTGCAGGATGAATCTCCTCAGATGCCAACTGATGCCCTGCTTGCGATTCTCCTCCACCACACTACCATGTGTGGTCAGCGCACCACACAGTGTGCAATGTGTGGATATGAACTGCCACATCCTAACATCTAGGTGGGGGAGGTAATGATGAACAAGGTGGATTGGCAGAAGATGTTGTTGTCACCCTAGAGGAAGAAGGTGATGGTGAGCTAGTTGTTTCGCTCGTCATTGAACTTCCAGCCTCTGTCTCAGTTTCTCTATACTTCTTCCTCTTTGATCTCTGCCTCACCTCTTGTTGCCTTTTTGTAGAGTCAGGGGGTACAGAAACAGCAGTGCATGATTTCTGTGGTGGGTGTTTGGCTTTACATGTTTGACAAAAATATCATGGTGTCTGTTTTTCATGTGTGTTATGAGGGAGGTTGCGCCAAGGAATGTTCCCTACTTTCCTCTTCTCACAAGTTGTGCACAGTGCAGTTGGAGATGACTGTATTGTGCCTGCCCCAAGCTAAAAATAGCCCCATACCTATGACTTCAGGGGATAGCGAACAGGTGGAGAAGGATGGCTTCTTTCATCTTCTTTTTCACATTCCCCTTCACTGTCTGGGGCAGAGGATGATGTTGCCGCTGTTGCTGCAACTGCCTCAGACTCAGCACTGCTACTAGGACCAGGAGCATTGTTGCTGCTGGCAAGAGGAACCTAGTCCTAGTCCTGCATCACTTGTTGACCCCATTCCCACTGTGTCCACTGTGGTCTGTGGCACACTAGCCTGCTCCTGAGTATTCTGCTGCCCTTGCAACTCAGCAGCAGCAGGAGTTAGAGCAGTTGACGACTCTGCAAATTTCAAAAGCTCATTGCTGGTGGTAATGCCCATATTCATCCCTGTCTCCCATTCCTTCTCAGTTTGGGCTAAAAAGGCCATCAAAGTCTCTTCCACCAGAGCTTCTCCACTATCATCATCACCATCACCACTACTAGTCCCTCCGTGCTGCTGCTGCTACTGCTCTGTTGCAGAAATTTCACTGCTGGTTGGAGGAGTTGACGAGAAATGTGACAGAAGGTTCCCTATTGTCACACTTGCCATTTCTTGGTGATGTGAAGAAGGCAGACTGGCAGCAGTAACAGCAGGCACAGGCAGCTGATCTGTGCTCCTTGGGGTGGTGGTATTATTGCTGCACCTGTTATCCGCCACCAGTTCTGGTCTCTTCAGGATCATGTTCCACCTGGACAATGCCATGGGGGAGGGAAGGGGACTCCCAGGGCCAAGGAACGGTGTGGGCTCCTTTTACCGCTATTCTGTATGTTCTCAATTGCTTCCCCTACCACTCCCCTAATATTCGTCCCACTGGCTGCTTCACCATTACTGTTACTACAACTAACATCAACCACATCAAGTTCAGCCCCTGTGTCTTTCTCCTCACAGTCATTAGTAATATGATACCCCTTCCTTCACTCCTGACACTAACAAGCTTCTGGACCTTCTTAGTAGTAGTACTAGCACTGGTGGGACTGCTTGGGGATGGCAAGTGTGACATAGGGTTCCCTGCTGCCACACTTGGCATAATCTTCTCTCATTTTCAAGTATGTCCTGAAGGTATAGACATTATTATCCAATTTAATGGTACTCATTTTATCTACCTCGGAAGGATGAAAGGCTGAGTTGACCCTTCTGGGACTAGAACCTGTGTCCTTCAGGTATGAACAGATTCAACAGTTGGTACATTAACCAAATGAGCCATCTCACCAAATTAGGTTTCCAATACATTTGATATTGACACCAATTTAACCCCTTGGGTGCAAGAGAGCTGTCTGATGCATTACTCATCACCCATGGAGTTCAAGGGTTTCATTGTTAGGGATCCACTGAGATTGTGAGAATCCCCAAAAAAATGAGAACCAGTCACATTGATGATCTCCAGCAGTTTGCACCTATTTGAATGAACAGAATTAATCCTGAAGGTGTAAAACTGTTTTTCCTGTAATGTTTTCCAACAAGCTTTTGAATTCAATCAGGGCTTGGTAAGCAATCAAAGGGGTGTCTCACACACTGATTACTATTTGAATGGCAAATGAGTGAAAAAGGGTTTTCAAAAGGTGGAACTTGTAGAATGTGTGATTTTGTAAAATTGGGAAAATTGGCAAATGACACTGGACACAAAGCTTATATGCCAACATTGTAAATGCTTTTTCCAAAACTGCACATTAGAAGAAGTGGTAATCATATTTTTTCTGAGATACATTACATATATTTTAGCCACTGACCATAACTGTTCAATTCTGTCTGGTAGTGAACATTATTTCAGTTGTTCATTGATCTTTCTAAATGTAAACTAAAACAGAGTAAATACACAACTCACAATATAAAATCAAATTGCTAGTTTAAACACATAATTTTAGAATATGCATTTCACAATGATTATGATTCTGATCTCTGTTACAAAGGGATAATCAAGAATCATAGCACAGCTGCACTTGACATGGGCGTTTAAAAGGAAACATTAATTAAACTAATTCTGCTGGCATATGGTGGTGTTACTAGTCATTGGAGAGCCCTACAGCAATGTTTTGTGTATCCAGTAATACATAAATAATCTCTAGAACCTATTGAGCCCTAGGGTCAATGGGCCTCTTTGGATGCCAATGCCAATTACAACTGTATCCTCTGAACCAAGCATAGTTACACCCATGCTGGCAAAACATTTAATTTTCATTCTTATTCCACCTTGTGTTAAACTATTTCATATGCAAAGTATTCTTCAGAGATGCTCAACTAGGAAGGATTCTGCCGTAGAATTTAGCAGCCTCTGTAGGAATGGTATCCTTCCCAGGTTGCAATCTCTTTAGCTCATGAGTGCCTTACACAGAGAGATCATATCATTTAGCACATCATAGTGATCTTGTCAAACTGGCAGTCCAGCCACAAAGTGCCAGGCAATTCATCTCTGAATGGCAGAACCAGCCAACCCAGACATACATTTCCGCCTTGTATAGCTGATCTCTCTAGGCACTGTGAGCAAGGGGTCCATGTGTAGATTCCCCTGTTACCCTTGGAATAAATTGCATATGCAAAGTACTGGTCAGAGACACTCAACTGGGAAGAAGCCAGCCATAGGATTTAGCAGGCTATATAGGAATGGTATCCTACCCAGGGTGCAATCTCTTTTAGCTAACTAGTGCCTTACACAAAGAGAAAATATCCTAAAACGCATCATACTGGTCCTGCCAAAGTGGCAGTCCAGTCATGAAGTGCCAGGCTAAACCTCGCTCACAAGGGCCAACAAGGCTGAATCTAAGGTGACAGTTTTGTTTGAGAGCTCTCAGCCTTGGGACCTTCCCTTCGGGGTTGGGCCCATACTGCTATGGGAGTTTGATATTCTATCCAGACAGAGTTGTTCTGCAAGGGTCGAATGGAGTTTTGAACCAGGCTGAGCTGCATGGATGAATAATATTCTGAGTATCTAGGTGGAAGAGGGTCATTGTTACCAGGTATCTGATTTGTATCTATTCACTGTGATTCTGCTGGGCATGCTGAAGTTTTCACTGGAGGATTTCTTGTGTTTGAAGGACTTTTCCAGGTTTGGATATTTTGATATCACCCTGGCCTCCACCACTTCAGATATATGTGGGGAAAATAAGTTGTCCAATAATGCTTCTCCACCTGACCCGCCTCCAAAATCGTGGGTGTGTTGTTAGAATATACATTTTTCCCTTGAAAGCAGGAATTGTGCATCTCATCATCAACTGCAATGTACACAGTGTGTGTGGTAAATAAGAAAAGGACTGGGAATAATGGGCACATCTGGACTCACATCAAACACCTGGCATAACTGTAACCAAACACTATGATGCTTAGGGTCTCCAATGTGAAATCATCCTACCAGAAACCAAGTACCGCTACTGTCACTATGCTACTTGTCCACTAAGGACACATGACAGCTTGCAGTTTAATAATAATGATGAACCCACCCTGCCACCAGCTTAGTGTTTTCTATGGGACAGAATCTCCTCAGATACTGCTTTATATCCTGGCTGCGATTTTCCTCCACCACACTGCCATTTGTGATCAGTGCACCACACAGAGCGTAATGGGTGGACACGAACTGCCATATCCTGACATTTACTGAATGGCTATCAACTGGTGGGGTACATAAAGATGAACCAGATGGATCACCAGAAGATACAGTTACATGATCTTCCCATGCCCGGACCCTACAGCAAGAAGGTGATGGTGAGCCAGGTGTTTTTCCTCACCATCAAACTTTCAGGCTCTGTCTGGGTTTCTCTATTTTTCTTCCTCTTTGATCTCCGCCTCACCTCTTTTTTGCATTTGGGGAGAGTCAGGGGGTACAGCACCAGTGTTGCCAGATTTCTTTGGTGGGGGTTTGGCTTTATCATGCTTCACATAAAAGTCATGGTGTCCATGTTTCATATGTGTGATGAGGGGAGGGTGGTTGTGCTATGGTGCATCCCCCCCTTTTCACTGATTTATCACAAATTGTGCACAGTGCCAACCCTGAAGACTGAACTGTGCCTGTCTGAAGAGAAAAATAATCCCACAACCAGAAGTTCAGGGGGGGAAGGGGGGGGATGGCTTCTTCCTTCTTCTTCTCCTCCACAACCCCCTTCAATGGCTGGGGCAGAGGATGGTGTTGCTGCTGTTGCTGCTACTGCCTCAGAATCAGCAGTAGGAACAGGAGTATTGCGGCTGCTGGCAAGTGGAGCCTGTCCAAGTCCTGCTCCTCAGCATCCTGCTGCCCTTATAAGCTAGCAGCAGCAGGAATTACAGCAGCAGCAAACTCCACAAATTGCAAAATCTCACTGCTGGTGGTGATGCCCCTCCCCATCCCTGTATTCCATTCCTTCTCAGTTTTGGCTAAAAAAACATTAATGTCTCTTAGACCACAGCTTCTCCACCATCATCGTCATCACCATCACCAGTCCCTCCTTGCTGCTGCTCTATTATGGACGTGTTGCCGGTTGGAGGTGATGCGAAATGTGACAGAGGGTTCCCTACTGTCACACTTGCTCATGCTGGTGGTGTTATTACTGTTGCTAGGCAACAATGCAGCCTTCTTCAGGATATTATTCTATATGGACAATGCCATGGTTGGAAGGGGACTCCCAGGGTCAGGGGAATGTTGTGGGATCCCTTGGCCACTAGTCTTACTGCTCTGCATTACTTACCCTACCATCTCAGCATCAGTAGGATGATCTACTGTGGTAACACTAGTCCCACCAGCTGCTTCCCCATTACTATTACTACTAACACCAACCACATCAATTTCAGTCTCTGAGTCTTCCTCCTCTCTAGTAGTATGATGATCACCCCCTCCCTCGCTCCTAACACTCTGAGTCTGTAACTGGACCTTCTTAGTAGTAGTAGTAATGGTGGGACTGTTTGGGGATGGCAAGTGTGACTTAGGGTCCCCTACTGTCACATTTGGCATCATCTCTTCCTTCCTCCCTGCTGAGAATCACAAGGCACTGGCAGCAGGCATAGGTAGCTGACCTGTTCTGCTCACACTACTACCATCTTCTTCCTCTGCCCAATACACAAATTTCCCCAAGATCCCTAGGGGTGATGTTGGGGGACTGGCCATCATTGTGTCTGGGGAATTCAGGCATTTAGACCCTTAAATGTTGGTAGTGGTCACTGGACACACAATGGTCCTTACAGCTACTTCTTTTATAAATATTCCAGTTTCTCATAGAGATAGCAGTCACTATGAACCTCTCTTGCCTCAATTTTGCTATATAACTCAAATATAACAGCCTAGCACCCTCTCTCTCTCTCTCTGTAGCTGCTTGTATTGTGCTTCACTTCCTGGAAAATGTCAGGTTTTTATAGTGAATAGGCAAAAAACATGTAATTAAAGGGATAGTAACACTTCGTTTTAACTTTATTTTATTTTGTAGGCATTAAAAAAACATGAAGAATGATATAAGTCTTATCTCTCAAACCTTTATGGTTTATGAGATATTCACAAGCAAAGTTCCCCTCCCCGTCCCTTTTACCTAGTGTAAGCCATCTCTTCTCAGATGTGAGTCTGGTTGTATGACAGTACAGATAACAGAAGGGGACAATTTTCTTTGTATGAAAACAATGAAAGCCCTTCCCCCCTTGACAAGTTTTTCAGCTTTTTCCATTATCTTAATTGAAGATTGTCCCTCTCTGCAGTCTACCTGGGCATCTCCCTTCTGATCTGGTTGAACAGCGGGGGGATACTTTGTTTGTGAATATCTCTTAAACCATAAAGGTTTCAGAGATAAGACTTATATCATTCTTCATGTTTTTTTAATGCCTACAAAATAAAATAAAGTTAAAATGAAGTATTACTATCCCTTTAAAGGGGAGAAAAGTTTGTAGGTATTTAATAAATAGTGAAACATGTTTTTGAAATGGGCAAAAACAGGGAAGATTTTAATCGCTTTAATTAAGGCATAGTTTACAAACTTGTGCAGTTCCGGAGAGGAGAACTGTAGATATTTTAACCCTTTTAATAGATACTTTGCAGTGCATCAAGACCTCTCTAGCATTCAAGGGATTATTATATATTTAAAAAGGGGGGGAAGGAGGGGAACCCTCAGGAAAGTAGAGAACCTGATCTTGGTCGAGACACTCTACCACCCATAAGAGGTAGGCCTAGGACCAATACTGCAAGCTTAGAGAGCCATATGCAGGTGGGAAGGCCAGATTATCAAAATTGGGGGTAAAGATGAGATTGTATAAGTGAGAAAGTGAGATTGTCAGATTCACTGAGTTGAAGAGAATGGGAGACGAGGAAGCTACAGGGGGCCTGGAGGACCTTGGGATCCAAAAGGCATGTTCAAGTGGTAGAGATTGCACAAATGGTTGTTTAATATGGACTCATAGGAGCTATTTTGAAGGGGCATGCCATTCAAGTAATTGGGCCAGTTGAGCAGCTACATAGTAGTCGTGGAGGTATGGGAGGCCCAGCCCTCTGAGGAGCCTGGGTTTTGAGAAAATGAAAGAGGAGACTTTGGGCACACACCCCCACCCCCCAGATAAACCTAGTAATGTGAGATTGGAGTGTAGTCAAACAGCACTGTGAAATCATTATTGGGAGAACCCTAAAGTAATAGAGTATCTGAGGGAGAAGGTTCATTTTGACAGATTGCCATTTTGCTAGATAAGAAATAAGAGTGGCAATAAGAGGAGTGTAATTAGCTGCATATAAGAACGAATAAGACGTGGGGAGGTTAATCCATAGAAATAAATTGAAATTAGTGTCCAGCAGTGTCTGGTGCAGAGCAGATAAATATATCAATAAGAAGTCTGACAGGCCTTGGTAGCATTGAAGCTCTGCAATGAGATTGGGAAGGGAAGTCAGGGGTTTAGACAGGCTTAAGAGTATTTTGTCCTCAAAAAAGGAAGCACTTGCAATCTGTGTCTCCTACCTTGTTAACAAAAATATAAAGGTTAATCCTGTTGTGTGCCGCTAAGGGTTCAAGGCTTAATATGAAAAGGAGTGGAGAGAGAAGGCAGCCCTGCCTGGTACTGCTGATAATAGGAAAAAGTAGATGATTGAACCCCAGAGGTGACTATCCGTGCTGTAGGATGGGAATACATCACTTTGATGGCCAATCAGAAGTGTCTAGAAAAGTTAAACCCTCAGACGGTAGTGGGCATGAATTTCCATTTTAGCCTGTCTAAGACCTTTTGGGCGTCCAGTTACAGAATCAAGGAAATATTATGGGGTTCAGGCTAATGAATCAAGTTCACAGTTCGTCTGACCCTATCTGATATTTGAATCTCCCTGCATAACAATCACCTGGTCAAGTTGTATGAGAGAAGGGAGCATGGGGGCAAGCCTGTTTTTGAGGATTTTTGCTAACATCTTGACACCAGTGTTTATTAATGAGATCAGCTGAAATCACAATTCTGGGAATCCTTAGCTTTCAGCATAGTGTGGAGAGGAATCCTGCCCTCTCAAAGCAAATTAAATATACTTAAAAGATAAGGTTGTTTTATAATACAGGTTAGAAAAATCATCACGGCCTGGAGATTTGTTGGGTTTGAGCTGTTTGACACCTCAGGACAGTGAATCTATCAGAGCATCCAAAAGATAGGGGAGGGAGTTTTGAGTGAGATATGGCAGGACCTAAGAGGGAACTATGTCTGAGTTGTGAGTGTCTGAGTAGAGGCCCATAAAGAAGGAGGAGAAAGCTGTCAGGAATCGATCTTGTTTGAGTCTTGCATAAGGGAACCATTGGCTTCCTGGATACTGTGGATGTTATTGCACCTGCAAAACTGGATTAGTTTGCGAGTCAACATAGTATGAGGCTTGTTTGCAAACTGATAATGCCGTTGACCTGTCCATTTCAGGGAATTCAGTTGGCCCCTTAGGACAATGATTTGCAGCACGAGATAAAGGGATGAGGACTGTTTATGCTGATGAATGAGAGCCGCAAGGGCAGAATTAAGAGACTCAACCTCCTCCACCCATTTTTGCTTGCATCTGGTGGCTAGCTTGATCAAGTTCACCCTGAGGTTGGCTTTGTGAGCCTCCCACAGGGTAAATGGACAGTCAACTGAGTCCACCTTTAGTTCAATATAGTCCACGATCAGAGCATCTATCTGAGAGGAAAATAAGGCATCATACATTCTCCACATCCCTCTACCTCTATGTGGGCCTAAGACCATCAACGAATGGTAGGACCATGGAACCGGAAGATGATGTGAGTTCTTAAGAGTGGGAAGGACAGACTGGCTAGCGAAGATATAGTCAATGTGGTAGTAAGTGCTGTGAGAAGCGGAGTAAAAGGTGAAGTCCATCTTGAGTGTTTTTCACACCATGTATCCCCCAGACTGGAACACTGAAGATGAGCAGTCAATATCTTGGTATCCATGGAAAGATGGGGAGGATGAGGGCATGTAAGGAGATCTGGGGAGTGGTCAAGATTGTTATGAAGAATCCTGTTGAAATACCCTCCGATACGAGAGGCACGGGCAGAAGCGAGTTAGCTTTTGAAAAGAAAGTTCTGAGAAAAGTTTGCTTATTCATGTTGGGAGCACAGATGCAGGCCAGTGTCACTGTGCTAGAGAGAAGGGTGCCATGAAGTAATATAAATCTAACCTCTGGCTGGCGATTTGAACAGATGGGGTGAACTGAATAGATAAATATCCCAATGCCTCTGGTATCTGCAGGGGAGGTGGAAAGAAAGAAATTCCTATAGTTTTGAGAGAAGTAGAATGGGTAAGATCTATGTGAAAAGTGTGTTTATTGAAGAAAATGTCGGGTTTATGCTTGTTATACCAGGAGAATGCCATACGACACTTAATTGGAGAATTGAGGCCTGACATGGAGGGGACCTACCCACCAGCAGACCCACCATGGCAGCAAAAGGGAAAAGTAGGCATGCTTATTGGGGTCACTCCCCCACTCAGCTGAGGACCATGTCCCTCAGCAGGCTCCAGTCCTGGGCAGGGAGGAAGAGGGAAAAAGGGGGAGGAGGAAATAGAGAGGAAAGGAAAGAAAAGGAAAGAAATAAGGGAAAGAAGGGGGAAGCTAAAGTAGAAGACGGAAAGGTGCTTAGCTTCATAATCACTGCACGATACTGCACTAGTCCAAGGTTTCTTTTCAAGTGAGAAAAGGAGAGTGGGCAGTATTGTGTTGACAATAAATCCTGAAGGAATAGGTACTTGACTAGCTATTAACAAAAATAAGTTTGCTTTTATAAATATGTGCTAGTGTCACTTAAAAATATCCTAATGTCAAAGACCTATTAATCATATGTGAGTTGGGCAAACTTCTTGGCATTTGCTTGTTGATTTATATGTGTCTCAATTGCTAAAGAGGATAAAAACATTCCATTATGGTGCTTTTATAGCAAGTTATCTGTGTCTAAAATGACTGCACTGATAAACACATTTTTGATGTACACAGTACTATGCCACATGAATGAACTGTACACAGTACTTAACTATCCCCTTATAGGCAAAAGAATGATGTAATTCTGGGATAAACCAAATCCACCATAGAGTTGAAATTCAAACTTAACATTGATTAAAAAAGGGCTTTTAACACTTTGAATGCTAAAGAGGTCCCCACTCTCCAGTGCATTGTGAAGCTTAAAATCCCTTGAATACGCACTTGATTTGACCCAGAATTGTACCACTTGTTTTTTGGAATTAAAGCCCTGAATCTAGATGCATCCCTGTGAATGACTTCAGCGCCTTTTTTCTTTTTTTTTTTTCCAGAAAAGCACTATAGGAACATATTGCAAATAAAGGTGCATTCATCCTTGAATAATATTTCATTCTTTATTTAACAGACTTGAACATTATATTTACAAACTGGAGGGAGTAATAGGAAATCTAATGTAAAATGAAGTGGACGAAAAGAAAAATGATCCTCTATTGAGAGCTGTCAGATGTACCTGTTATTTATGTTCCATTTGGGCAAGAATACCTTTGTGTGGTATTTAAAGACAGTCCTTCCATAGCACAGTTTAACATAGTTATAGCCAATTGTTGGACCTCCAGCTGTTGGGGACTACAATTCCCATCATCGCTAACAAGCAATTGCCTGGTTTGGATTGATGGGAGATGTATTCCTCAATAGCTTGAGGTCCAATAATTAACTACCCTGGCTTAGCATGTATTAACCCTTTGAGTGCCCGAGAAGTATCCAATGCATTGCCACCTGCCACTCAAAGGGTTAAGTACCATTTTAGTCCACTTGCAATTTCAAAGGAAAATATGAAAAATAGGTAATATATTTATGCAGAGCATTTCAAAAGAATGGGCCACATTCAATATGATAAAAAGCAGCAATTCTGGGGTAAACCATCCAGACCAAATAGAAATTCAAAATTATTTAAATGGAGCCTTTAAACACATTCAGTGCTTTGCAGCGCTTCACAGTGGAATTGAGATCTCCATAGGGTTCAAAGGATTAGAAGTTCCATTTAAATCAATGGGAATTTGTAGAATTATTATTTGTCCCTATGGGGCAGCTGGTGGAATGTGGCCCAATATTTGAATACACAGTGCAATGTATAAAAGACCTCTCTAAAATTCTGGGGCTAAAAGCTTCATTAAAATGTTACAAGCCTCTTTTAAATCAGTGAGCGTTTACACCCCTTCCTCCTTAGGGTGAATGGAGTTTGCTGCAGAATTATACTTCTTTAGCTAATAGGGCAATATTCAGTAAATTAACCCTTTGAGTGCAAGAAGGGTGCACACAGCCCCACACACTCAAAGGATTAAAATGAGTTTTTTTCAGCATTCAGGGTTTCTTTCTTCTGATATATGCACTGAGACTATAACAAAAATAAAATAATCAATGCCCCAAATAAATTCCATAAATATGTCCACTACGCCTGCCAAATAAATTCCAAAAATAAGTCCACAATGCCGCCCAAATATGCCACATATATAAGTCCACGTTGCCCCAAATAAATTAAAAAAATATGTCCATGATGCCTCCAAAAAGTATGTCCATGATGCACCTAGCTTGGAGCAGAAGGAATGACGGAACCCGCTCAAAGCTGATTGGCTGGGAAGTACGTAAGCTTCATCCCAGCCAATGGAAGCCTGGGAACCATTTTGAACAGAGATTGGCCATATAACAGCCAGTCTCTGTTCATATTTTCCTCAGAATGGCTCGGGAAATAGACCAAGAGGTAACTAAGGGGGGGTTCTTGGTCTGTTTTCCGGCCGCCACCACTTCATGAACATTTATTGTGGCATAAAGGACATATTTATTAGGATACATCATGGACATATTTTTAAAATTTATTTGGGGCATCATGGAATTAGATATGGGATATGTTTGTATCACAGTCTCCCTTGGGCTCCTGTGCTTCCTTTCTCTGTGGTGTGTTGGCCAGCATATATGCGACCACTTTCGCATTACTGACATCATGAAACAGGCACTGACAAGGACATCTGTTTATGGGCCTATTCTGTGTTGCATAATTGGGTCCCGCCTTCTCCTGCTCCTTTATAAACCTCCTTGGGCCTGGGAGTCATTGTCCTTACGTGCTGTTTCCACTAGTGTCTCTTGTGTTCCGTTGTGACCCGTGCTTTTTCTGAGAATCAACTCCGTGTATAACCGTGGCTTGTCTGACTACCCACTTCAGTCCTGACCTGTGGCTCTGGCTAACTAACTCACTCCGTGTATACCCTGGCTTGTCTGACTACCCACATCAGTTCTGACCTGTGGCTCTGGCTAACTATCTCGCTCCGTGCAGTCCCTGGCTTGTCTGACCTGTGGCTCTGGCTGACTACTTGCTCAGTACCCTCCTAGAGTGCCTGACCATCAGTCTCGGTGTCCCGTAGTTCAGGTCTGCTTTTGCTCCCTGTTGTCTCCGGTCGCGTGACCCAGAGTGGATATTGGTGCATCAGTACTATCCCCTCTGTTGTTTCATCCACACTTCGGGCCTAGTATCCTGTATCTTGCAGTAGTGCAGTGTGCAGCACAGTGTGCGGTTCTGGGTAGGAGCCTGGATCCTATCATCCTGAGTTCTGGGGTTGTGTGGACTATACTATTATTTACTGTACATTATAAATAAAGGTGGTTATTTATATTTTACAATTGTGTCTGTCCTTCTTTGCCTGAAAACCATGACTGTTTGGCGACATCGTGGACTTCTTTTTGGAATGTATTTGGCCTGCATCGTGGAAATATTTATGGAATATATTTGGGGGCATAGATGATTTTAATCTTTTTATTTTTTATTGTGATAGTCTCAGTGCATATATCAAAAGAAAGAAGATAAGAAAACAATGAAATGAAGAATGATGTTAAGAAGAATATGGTAGAAAAAAGATTATAGAAGAAGACTGACAGTGGATGACAGGTAAGTAATACAGTTATGGGGTATGGGTGTTAGGATAATATTAGGGCTAGTATTGTTTCACTTGAGATTGTTAGAGGCTAGTGTAGGGTTAGTGTTTGGGAGGTGGGGGGAGGGTTTGAGTTCACTCTCGTTATTTGACACTGCACCGAACAATGAGAACTGGCTAGTTTCCTTTGATGTTCCCACAACTCGCTATAGTTAGTGTGCATTGTGTGAACAAAAAGCTGCAAGGATCGTGGAATTCCAATGGTACAACTGTGTGTGTGTACCGCCTGGAACTCCTTTGGCACCTATTGATGGTTTTAGAGCAGTTAATAGTATCAAGCCCTAAGCTGTAAAGTTTTGAAGTGTCTGTACCAAACAGAGGAATGCAAGGCATGAACCTTACTAATGCAGCACACTGAGAATCATTCAAAAATGCAGAGACCTTGTTCTCTCCAGCTTGTCAGTGGTTGCAGATTGTCAGTCTATGTCTAAACATATGTCCATGTGTTGCAGTGTAGTATGTGCTACTGGTCTCAAGCTTTTTGCAACTCCATTGCAACTAGACACATGCAAGTGACACTATATCAGTGGGTTTCAATATTTTTTTTTTTGCTCTAGACATATTTTATGTAATTTGCCAAGGAGGTCATGAAAATTACAAATACATAATATAGAAGTATTCTTAGGTCTCACAACCAAAATAACAAAAATAAAATTGCTCATAACAATTATCCACAAATATAAAACAGAGACTCAACATTCACATTTTATGTCAAAGACTTTATAGAAAAAAGGACACCCTAAATGGATGTTCGTGGCACACCAAAGTGCATGGCACCATGGCTAAGAATCACTGCATCATAGCATAGCTGTCATAGCTTGGCAAGGAGTGGTGACCACTCAAGTATTCAAGATAAAAGCCCTATCAATTGCAAGTTGGTGGAATTTGTATTTCTGTCCTATGGTGAAGTTGGTTTGCACCAGAGTAGATCACTTTTTCCTGGTACACTGGCCTTATTGTGCGCCCAGGTCCAGAGAACAGCACTCTCGAAAACATCCATACACTTCCCACCCTTCAACACAAGTGGCACAAAAGCAGTTTTTTTGTCACACAAAAAGCTTTGTACATAGACTTTATGCAGATGCAGCTCACAAAAGAGTTTTGTTGTGTATTATTTTGGAAAGCATTCTATATGTAGACTCACTTTAACCCTTTGAATACCAGAGGGGTGTCCAACGCATTGCAGAGCAATGCGTTGGACACCCCTCTGTCACTCAGAGGGTTAATGTGTTTCCTTTTTGCAACATAGCCACTTTTTGTTTAACTCCTTGAATGCTAGAAATTCCTCCAGTGCATTGTAAAGAATGGCTGTACCATCTAGGAGGTTAATTGCATTTGGACTGTATTACATATTACATTAGAGAAGCATTCTTCTTTTCAGGAAATTAGACATACAATTTGTTCTACATATTATCATTGAAACCCATATGAATATTCATGACCCTTCCAATGACAGCCCTAATTCTTGGCATGTTGTCATAATAACAATTTAAAGTGATTATATACTCGTGAAACCTAAAGTATTGGATCTTTTTCTGTTCTCCTTATTGAATATGTTGCACTGATATTGCAGGAAATCCTGCACTAGTCAATCCTCCAGTGACATCACTTCTCCCATTCCCATGGAGTCAATGTACTAGGATGTCTCCAACTTTGAAGATCTTAGACTTAGTGCATACGAACTGGAGATGTAGTATCACTGGAGAAGTCATCTGCACTCTATCACCTTTCTATAACGCCTTATTCCACAACACCCACCCAGTCTTTCTTGGTACATCAGAGTCCATGACACTTTTGAGTATTGTTAAATCCCTTTGCTGCTCACTGAGTTCACAGAGCAATCATTCATTCTGTGTAAAATCCCTTCAAAGTAGTCATATCTGAGGTTTCCATGCCTAAAGGCTATATCATATTTTAGTTTGTTATATAACTGGGTCAGTCTTTGTAAGTAGCTTTAACCCCTTTGATGCAAGAGAGGTATCCGATGTACTGTAAAGCAATGCAGTCCTCTCTGACAACTAAAGGTTTATTATCAGGCAAAAATCCATGTTATTATCATCTATGATTGAACAACTGTGTAGTATCTTATCACATGTTATTTTCCCTTTCATTGAACATGATGTTAACCTCTCATTATTGATCTGTTTGTACAACAGAAACAAATAGCATAACCAATCACTTAGCACAATTATTAATACAACCAATGACATTACAGAATCACATCTTAGCCTTGATTGTCATATATACCATGGCTCTAGGTACAGGTGAAATGTTTTGCAGCAAACGCAAAACAGTTGAAAAGTTGCACTTCCTGGGGTATCAGGTTCCCTCATCTCTCCAGTCCATACAGCAAACTCTTAAGGCCAGAGGAGGTAGGCAAAGGGAGTGGAGCTGGTGATTATTTTTAGAAGTCTTGGCAGCCAAGTTGTTCTCTGTATGTGTGAATAGTCTGGAAGTGTGAAGGGAGAAATGAGACTTGAAAAAAGAAAAAAAAAGTTTTGACTGATAAATGAGTAACAGCCCAGACAGGCAGGTGACCAGGTTCATACCTGAGCTGCGTGACCCTCTACCATTACTCTGACAGGTATACATTGTAAACCGATACATCAGACACCCAAGAGACAGACAAGTACAACTTGACTCTTATTCCTACAAACCTGAAAAGAAGGACAATCATACAGGGAGATGTAGCAGTGCTGCACTCTTGCTGCTGCACAATGTATCCCTTATTGCCAACTGCTGATTCTGAAGTTGACTGCTTTAGACTCATCCTTAACTGTACTGTACAAATTAAGACTGCCGTGACATTGGGAGAGAAAGAAAGTTGCTGCTAAAATTTGATAGGTGCAGATGTTAAAGGCATATAGAAAGCGGTGGAGAAGCAGTTATTTTGGTTACAGGGAGTGTGAATGTGATTTCTTTGTAGAAACTAGACAGTGACAGACAGGGACAGGTTATAAAAACAATAAAGAAAAAAACAAACAAACTTGACTGATAGATGGCAAAGATAAGCAGGGACCTTGACCTGAGCAATAAAGTATTTTGGAACTGAAATGAGCAAGACATCACTCCACATGCAACTATTCTGTTGTGTACTTTACAGTAAAAATCAACACTACATTCATTATGTCTAGCAAGTGCAGGGGTAAGGGGAAAGGAGTAGATAGAGTGATTGGACTTGGTAGTAAAGTCAGTAAAAGAAGAACAACAACAGAGCACTTTCTAATATACACAAATATCATATGAGTATGGCAATATCTCAAGGAGATTGTACTCACATTTAATAAACTACCAGTCTTAGATGATCTAACTAAAACATGTAGACCAACGTGGGTCTGGATATAGACTATTTTTTCATCAGGGTCTCATAGGGATTTAATTTATCGGAAAATTGGAAGATTGATGGGATTTTGTACCTAGATATTCATGGTGGGCTTGTGCTTCATGTGTGGGGGATGCATGTTTATCATTGTGGATGGATTGTGGTGGTATGTTTATGTGTGGATAATTTAGGAAAATCGGTTAATTTATTTTTAGAATACAAAATTATAAATTTATCTTAATCATATATTACATTATTTCACATTATTTTTATTTAATGTTGTTTTATTCTATTCATTCACTTAGTTAAATATTTGTTTCCATAAGTTTATTATTAGGATTCAAGGTATTAAAGATATAATTTCTTCTATTTTACTTGTTTCAAAGATCATTGTGTATGCATTCATTGATTTTTTAATTTGATTATATGTGTGTATATACATATATTTCTTGTAGATGAAATATGGAATTTGTTTTATAGATTTAAGTTTTTTTCGAGGTCACCTTAGGGCATGATGTATGGGGGTACATATGTACATTTTTGATAAGTGTATATGCACTCTCATATATATGGATGTTTTGTTGTTATTATCATATTAACTTTAACTATAATTGCCAATCTGTTTGTCACAA
This sequence comes from Rhinophrynus dorsalis, assembly GCA_037306005.1. Classification (NCBI taxonomy): domain Eukaryota; kingdom Metazoa; phylum Chordata; class Amphibia; order Anura; family Rhinophrynidae; genus Rhinophrynus; species Rhinophrynus dorsalis. The sequence continues at coordinate 262,482,848 of CM074721.1, read as the reverse complement.
GGAGATGTGGTTGATTATTGTCATAAAGCTGATTGGCTCTTTCTACAAGCTTTTCAATTTAATAGAGCAGGGCTTGCGGCAGCCAGCTGATTATGATTATGAGACCCTGATGAAAGCATAGTATATATTCAGAAATGCATTGGTCTACATATGTTTTAATTGGTTTTATTTTGTTTTAGTAAATTATTTGGACTACGCATTCACATTTTCTGCTGATCATTTCTTTCCTGGAGAAATCTATCTGGTTGTTCCTGCATGTACCTAAGCAACTGTACAGGAGCAGGTTAACCCCTGTGGTTTTATACCGGTCAGATGATCTACGACCAGTAGCTTATTCAGTGTGAGTTCAATCTCTTTTAGATATTAAGTCATATTCATATGTTATTTGTATATATTAGTAAGCACGCCTCTTTTTCTTTTGTTTTCTGGCTTTGTCTTTTCTCTTTTTTGAGGAGTATCACCTGGGGAGAAGATAATTGGAAGAATATCAGTGTGGAGGGCAGTGTAATCTCTCCCACAAGCATTTAATCCACTATAGAATGAATAAGTGTAAGAGTAGAATGCTATTCTTTTGATTTTGTCACATTCTTTGGTATATATCAACCCTATGAGTGCCTCCCTGTCTCTTTTCTTGTTTTGGTAGTATAATGGTAGTCCAAAAATTGACTACAGCCAGGGTTGTTTCTGAGTCTGCAATAAATGAGTTATGTTCCTCTTCCTCTTGAGGAGGCTGTCTGTAAAACCACCAGCGGTAGTAGTACTAAATCTTTTAAGAAAACCAAAGATGACAATGAGTCACATTCTAATGTTCTTGCCATAGCAGAGGAGTGCTTAGCAGTTAAACCAAATGCTGCATCTGATAGTGACAGTAACACCTGACCACAAAGTACAGGTAAATGTTCTGTAAATGTCCCAAAGAGGGAAAGTCAAAAGGAACTGTCTGAGACTTCAAAAAGCATAGAAGAGTATTAAACTGACAGGGAAGCAATGCAAATGATGACCTACTTATTGAATACATCCCTCCAGCATCCTTCTGATACAGATAAAAAAGAGTGAAAGCAATGATGACATGCCAATAAAATTAGTTGAAAGGAAAATACACAATCGTCCTATCAGTCATCATCTTCATCATCATCACTAATTCCACGTACAACACCCGCCCAGACACAAACACTATTACCAGCAAAGGTCCTCATTATCACCCATAACCCTAACTATGAGGAGTGCTTCTGCTGCTATTGGAAGTGCAGCTCTGTTAGCACCTACTGCTAGTACAACTGCAACATCTAGCTCCTGTAGTAGTAATCCCTCAGTCTAGGAAATCTACAGTATGGAGATATGGCATTCATGATCCAAAAGCTAAAGCTATTGTTATCTGTTGTCTGTGTAAAAAAATATGTGAGCAGGGGGAAAGCATGATCCCATCTAGCCACATCCTTATTACGATCCCACCTGAAGCACAACCACTGGTCTGATTGTGAGACAGACCAGCAGTACATCAGACATGCAACATCTAGCAGCAGTAGAAGCACTCTTAAAAGTTAATTGTGCTCAGTAGCACATAATATTAGTGCTGAAGATATGTCAGAGAGTGGGCCAACATTTCCTTCATTTACAATAACACACATGGCTCCTGCTGCTGTCCCACAAATGCAATATATACAAAGTATGCCTGAGTTTGATGAGGGAGAAAACCTAGTCGCACAGTGCCCAAAATTACTGCCTCCACTACTAACACTACCTCCACCACCACCTCATGTTGTTAAAGCCCTAATGTTACACAGTTCTTCAGCTATGTACTGCCAACCCAAACTTAAAGACATCAAAGAAAGGAGACAAAACCTGTGAAAAAATAATACAGAAGTACACCTGCAGAATGGCAAACTTGACATAAACTTGTATATACTGTATGTGTTTTGCCTCCTTCAGCTAATAATTTGATGAAAAATAAAAAATGTTTTCCCCATCCAAAATAACCCATGTATGCAGTTTGTCTGCCTTATTCAGATGATATTTATGACCCAGGAAGGAATCTTTTTGGATGACTTTATTATGAACCCGCTCTTTTAATTTTTCAGATTTACTGAAAAGAATAATGTGAAAAAATGTGGTGAAATACAAATGTACCATAGGGGACACATACAAATGCCCACTGATTTAACCAACACATCGCTTTGAATGTTTGGAGTCCTTTCTAGTATTCAATGGGTTAACAGCCACATTTAAATCAATATGGAATTGGGAAAAAAATATTAGTTCTCTATAATTCAAATGGTTTCCTCAAAAATGACGTTTCCTTTGTAGAACATCAGCCTCAAGGTGATTGGTTTTCTTGGTAATCTGAATAGTTGTGACAAATGAAATGATAAACATAAAAATAACTTCACAAAACCACTTTTGGGTCTTGTGAATCTGGCAGATTCAGAATGAATATTAAACTAACATCCCTAGTAATAACCAGCTCATGGAAATGTTGCCATTTGAGAGTTGAGGAGAGCACGACAGACTAAAACATCAATATTTCAGGTCCATCTGCTGGCTGAAAGGACCACTAATATTATCACGGTTTTATTTAGTTATTGCCGCCAATTCTGTGTATATGACAGTAAGGATTATTTAAGATTATGTAATAATCCTTTCAATACCCTGTGCTTTAAATCTAAACATCAAAATGCACTTATCAAAATGTTTAAAGCATATGTGTGTCTGAGAAACACACACACACACACACACACACACACACACACACACACACACACACACACACACACAGTGGCATATACAGAACCAGTACAGTCACACTAAGATTCATACCCTGACACTCATATGTCATCATATTAACAGATATACACATAGCTGTGTCCAAACTGACAGACACACATGCACGCAGTGACAGACACACAGACAGACAAAGAATTAGCAAAAGTACACACTAATAAAATTGACATTATGTGTGTGCCACAGTACTGTATACAGAATGTCAGTACTAGAAGAGACTCCAGAAAATATGTAGAATGCATTCAAACTGTATCTGTAAGTGATTTTCACTGTATAATTTAGTGTTCACTGCCTCATTTTTCATTATTGGCTTGATCTTTGGTACCTGTACTTACCCATTACTTGGGTCTTACTCTTAAACAAGGGGTAATGGCAGGCAACATATCTTGTAAAGGTTATTTATGCTGTCTTTATGTATGCTGTGTATATACCCCATCCCAATCGATAACATTTTCATCTACCTCTGGAAAATTGCCACAATACTGTGAAGAATAAATCTAAAAATGGGTTTTGACACAAAAGAGGGTGTTGCTAAGTGAGGAGTATAGTTATGGGTGGGGCAAAGGTGGGGCTAGGGGCATGGGAGGGTGTTGTTCCTAGTTGTGCCTGAGATGTAAATCCAACCCTAGTTGCTGCCAGGATCATTGGACACAAACTCTGCCCATTGTAAATGGTAATCATATAGGTAATCTTATAGGGTATATATTAGGTTCCATAAAATACAATTTTTAATACTTGGTTGTACTATTGGAGCTGGGGTCCCATAGCTCAAAACTCCTTTGTTTACTGGATGACATCTATACCTCAATTAGGGAGATTGTTCCCTTCTCTGTTGTACTCTGTTGAAGCTCCATGGTTTCTCACCATTTAATCCTGCACGAGGGATCAAACCTGCTTCCATTGTGGTTTTGTGGGTCTTTTTTAGAGAACATTTAGAGAAAATCTAAAAACGTTATTCAGAAAGCTAATTCCCTATCTGATCGACAATGTAATTGCTCATCTAGTCCCTCATAATTATCTACCAATGACCAAAATAGACATCATAAATGATTTTAGCTTTGGAATGTGTTGGAGATCTCTCTAGCATTTAAGGGATTAAAATACCAATTAAATTAATCAGAATTGTGTTGCTGTCTATTTACTCCCTATGATGTAGTTGTTCCACTTTGTTTTATTAAATCTAAGTCAACAACTCTGCACTGTCTCGCTGTTGCCTACACACATAGCATAGCATTAGTGTCAGACTGACTACATGGCTGCTGTTGATGTGGGGTTGAAAGAGAGGAGGAGGCTTCTCAGTTGCAATTATAGGTCACACATGCATTATACATACCTGCATTTATGCATGCCTTTTATAAGTATGATGACATTTTAAGTGTGCACAGCAAGTTAAAGGCACTATAGTGCCATATTTGAAGTGTTTAAAGAAGCTAAATATATCAAAATCCTAAGTCTGCAAGTAGGCAACTGATGAAGCACAATCTGAAAAGAAAGAAAATTGTGAAGACCCCTGCTGTACTAGCACTCAATACCGAATATAAATATACTCTAGGGTATATATCCTCATGGAATATAGCATCACGTATGAATCTTAAAACTTAACTTTTATTGAAATAATATAACTAAATGCGAATTTAAAAATTACAGGAAGCTCCTAATGAAAGATGTGATGTACTTCCGGGGCTTTTCCGGCTTGCCTTGAAAAAATAAGGGATACTGGATCACTTTTAGTACAACTGTTAGAGTAGAATCATAAACGATGAAAAATCCCTTAAAGGAATAGTATTACTTCAAAATTACTATCCCTCATATTGTAGCCCTTAATAAACTGAGTTAAATGACACCAGCGGCATCTCTCAGACCTTTATGGTTTAAGAGAGAGCCTATTTCAAAGTTTCCTCTCCCCTGCTGTCAGTATTCTGCTGCAGTAGGAGAATCCGGTCTCTGAATCAAGAGGAGGCTCTTCAGCAGAGCCGATATCTCGTTATGGAAGGAAAAATGATTAATTGAAACAGTCTTCTAAATGTACTTGGTAACCAAGCACACGTAGAAGACTGTTTCAATGAATAATTTTTCCTTCCATAACGAGATATCGGCTCTGTTTAAGAGCCTCCGCCTGTCCTGGGACCGGATTCCCCTGCTGGCAGCAGAATACTGACAGCAGGGGAGAGGAAACTTTGAAAACGGCTATCTCTTAAACCATAAAGGTTTGAGAGATGCCACTGGTGTCATTTAACTCAGTTTATTACTGGCTACAATATGAGGGATAGTAATTTTGAAGTACTACTATCCCTTTAAGTACTATTTCATCAAATATCCTCTGCCTAACCTTTTATTAGTGATAGAAAGTTCAATTACTGAGATCCCTAATAGAATAGCTAGTATGAGAGAAAAACCTCTAGCTGTAAATGCTTAAAATGTATCGCAAGGTAAATAGACTATCTATATGAGCAGTGAAGCACAATCCGAGACTAGGCTGTCAGGGAGTATCTCAGTGAATTGTATTGAGTATTGGGTCTCCACCTGCAGGACCAACTGACCCATTACATCTGGCCATTTTCCTATCTATTAAAAAGTTATTTTGTATGTAGCATATTATGCTAACTTACTGTACAGTATGTTCATTAGTTATGTTTTAGGCCAAACTTATCTCTTGTTGCATGGATTGATCCAGAGCTCAGAGTGTGGTAATACTGACCCAGACCAGAAAAGAATAAGCATAATAGCCATACTGTACCACTATCAAATAAAGACTGTCTCAAAAAACAAGTAATAAATATGATCCAAATAAATGGCCAGTACAACATATAAATAACTTCTAATTCTCTTTCATATTAAGTCATCTCATTTTAATTTGGCAGGTCCAAATGACCTCATTATGTGAAGAATATATCTTGGGATACATCTTGGCTTTTTGGGGCCTGAGTACAGATAACATCCCCTAAGATGTCATTATCTATGTGGAAAATAACTTGGGTTTAGAGGTGACAGAAACTTATCTGGGCATCCAGGGATGGGTTCTGTAGCATCATTCTGCCCCAGTCAGAGATGTCACAAATCACAAGATGGGGGTGCCAGCTGTATCAACAGGGAAGCACCAGGTAGAAGCAAAGGCGGATATCACCCTAGGCCATATCTTGTGCAACTTTGATCCTACAAATAAAAAATAGGCATCGCTAGAAAGGAGATAGTTATGACAGAACGTTTTCCAGGTATTGAGTTGATCACCTGACATGAACATAGCTTGAATGCACAGAAAAATCAAATGTACACATTGAGAATGAGGGTTGCTTTCTCTGTTGGAGTGCCTATCATGTCCCCTATTGTTAGCGCAAACTAATGGCCATCGTTGTTGTAAAGGGGAGTCATTTCAACAATTTTATGAATTGCGGGGTACATACCAGGTATCCAGTTTATTTCTTGACATAAACAATACATTAATATAACAAAAGTCACTGGGATTTTGGGTAATTTTTGTCACCTATGGTGCATTTGTTTTAAAGGGATAGTAATACCTAAAATGTAAAAAAAAATATGTTGTAGGGTTTATCCCCCTGAGTAAAACAAGAGTACTCCCACTGCTGAAAGATGTTTCATTCAAAAGTTATTAATTTTCAAAGTTGAATTTTTTAGGTGCAATATCACAGTGGCCTGAAATTGTACAGTGGCGCTGTTGCTACACGATCCTATGGACAGCTCTGGTCTCAGGACCATAAATCTCCATAGGATGGTGTAGCAACAGCGCCACTGTAAAATTTCAGGTCACTGTGATATTGCACCTAAAAAATTCAACTTTGAAAATTAATAACTTTTGAATGAAGCATCTTTCAGCAGTGGGAGTACTCTTGTTTTACTCAGGGGGATAAACCCTACAACATATTTTTTTTTACATTTTAGGTATTACTATCCCTTTAAGCCAGAAAGCTCCTTTAAAACTTCCTGATATCCCTTGGTGGTTGGAAAAGAATCTTACAGCTGCTGACCCGATTTGGGGTTCTGCTACTCACACGGTGCCCATTTTGGTTCTGCCTGTCAGTTCATGTTATATGCGGAGCGAGCAGAGGCCAAAAGCGGCAGGATTCTGGTGGATTTGATTTGGAGGTTTAGAGGGACAGAACTGACAGCAAGAGTGGATAATTAATTGTTACAACGTAGTGACAATTTGAAATTGAATGTCTGTTTTCTTGTATGGTTCGTAATTGTCCGGGGGAGGAACTCAATCTGTGGCAAAAGGACGGAGAACACTGAAGATAGAGACCGTATGTTGAAGGATTTGTAGATGTAATCTTGATATCGATCTGAGGAGAGGAAATAGTGGATGGGATTTCTCGACCGAGTGAGATTGCTACAAGCAAGCTGATCACGCCATATTTGTGTGAAATAATGACTGTAACATCTTTAAGTATCCCAAAGTAACAGTGGTAAAAGTGGAATCGCCTGATTGCATACATTTGTGTACTTTTTATATTCAAATTACTTTTAGATGAACTGTTCCTTTTGCCAATTTTTAAAACGCAATCCATTTACTTAAGTTAATTTGACTCAGCTTTAGCAAATCCGAGGCAGGAGTACCAGACTAAATAATAATGCTCAACTGTCCTCAGAATATTTTTAGGTTTTTTTTTTTTTTTATAATAACCACTTGGATTCTAGAAACATCTCTGATGCATTGCTTTGAAATAAATTGGTCTCTAGAATCCATGAGATAAACACAAAAAAGGCCAAACCCTTTTCTTATTAATTGTAAGCTTTTTACTGAATGGAAAAAAAGCTGATTGGTAACCCTTTAAGGACCAGAGGGGTGAGAAAAATATTGATTCAAAATTGTTGTGTTGTGCACCAGACTGGCCCTTAAACAGTTAATTAGCCTCAGCTACAACATTAAGTAGTTATATATGAGATGAGATTATCATCCTTCATCTGCTTTGTATGATGAACAATTGCATTCAGTTCCCATTGTCAAAAGGTGTATTGCATCATAAATGAATGTCAGCAATTAATAATGGAAATAAATCTATAGTACAGCATTCAGATTAATCATAACAAATTTTATACTCTGTTAAAATCAATATGTCATTTTCTAGTATTTGGTACAAACGCTATTCATCACTATATAGTATTATTGGACCTGAGATGGCAGTCTGAATTCCATGGGGGCTATGAAGTAAGGTAAATATGGTGTTAAGTATAGACATAGGGCCATATGCACAAAATGAAAGAGGGGAATTCTGAAGCAGTCTGACCGAACCACAGGAAACAAAAAAATTTGTACATGCCCACTGATTTAAATGAGGCTTTTAGACCCCTGAATGCTGCAGTGGTCTCCAGTGAAGTGTAAAGCGATGCTTTGGAGATCTGTTTACCATTCAGTGGGTTGAAAACTCAATTTAAATATCATTGGGCATTTTCAATTGACCTTTGTGATTAGGGTTGCCATGGCATTCCCTCCATAGACTTAACATTGGACAGAAGCCGATTTTTTACCAGCCTGCCGGTAAAATACCGTCTGGATGGCAACCCTATTTGTGATGCATTTGGTTTGCTCCAGAATTGCCACTTCCTTTGTTTACATAGCCCACAGTAGTTAACTCAAATGGTTATGTTTGTAAGCAATTATATGGCAGCCACATACACCTACAGCAGGTGGTATATAGAAAAATGCACAAACCACTGATGCCCCCTGTGCATCTCAGTAGTTAACTGGTCTACAGCTGGCCTCTGGGTTGGAGATAAAGCAACAGGCAACACAGTTTGCCTGAGGAGTACCAGTCAGATTTTTTTTCTCCGTAGCCTTTAAATATTTTTTTTCAGGAAATAATCCAATAAAATCCCTACCCCACAGGACAGGATAAAAAAAATCCACCTGTCATTAGGAGCAATTTAGCAGTGTCTTAAACAGAACAGCATTGTAACAACATGTCTATACAGGCATATGTTGGGGCTATAAGCTGCAAATGCTTGCATTTTATCTTATTGCTGCTATTTCTGTATAAATATATAATAACTTTCGTATTATAAATGCTCTCCTGAGTTTACTTTAAAACAAGACAAACCTCAATGCATTCTCTCTGGTAATATACTTTTTAAATAAATAAAACACTTTGGAGAAAAACAATTGGACTATAGGGGATACACAAACATCCCTAAAATTACCTTTCATGTAAATTGGACTTTTGACCCCTTGAATGCTAGAAAAGTATTGGAGACCTCTCTAGCAATGTGTTGGATACCCCTCTGGCACTCAAAGGGTTAAATTAGGAATTTCTATTTCTCCCCAGTGTGCCGTTGGTTTACTTCAGGATTGTAACTTTTTAGCTTATTAAAGGGATAGTAATACTTAAAATGTAAAAAAAAAATATGTTGTAGGGTTTATCCCCCTGAGTAAAACAAGAGTACTTTTCAAAGTTGAATTTTTTAGGTGCAGTATCACAGTGGCCTGAAATTGTACAGTGGTGCTGTTGCTACACCATCCTATGCAGATTTATGGTCCCGGGACCAGAGCTGTCCATAGGATCGTGTAGCAACAGCGCCACTGTACAATTTCAGGCCACTGTGATATTGCACCTAAAAAATTCAAATTTGAAAATTAATAACTTTTGAATGAAACACCTTTCAGCAGTGGGAGTACTCTTGTTTTACTCAGGGGGATAACCCCTACAACATATATTTTTTTACATTTTAAGTATTACTATCCCTTTAAATTACTCTTCATATGAATCACTCACTGCATATAACTGACAGCGCCTTTCCTGAGAAAATAATTGACATAGAACAGAAACTACTATCACTCGCTCAATGAATATGCAGTCAGTGACTCTCACATTAAATTATATGCATAATGCTTTCCTTGGGGCGAAACAAAACTCCAGCAAACAATGGGTAGATTGCCTTCATCATGTCATTCTTTTTCTCATGTTATCTGTAGTCTATAATTTTCTCTATATATTGCTTATTTCAATCATCTAAAGTTCTAAACCAGTGTTTCTCAAGCAGGGTATAATGGCACTTTGCTGTGCCCTGGACACCTATTTAGTGTGTCCCATGTTATCTATAAGGCTTTGACAAAAATGTGAATGTAAAGTTAAAACTGTATATTTAAGGAAATGACTATGCACAATATGTTTATTTTAGTTGTAAGATCTAAGAATAACTATATATTTATGCATTTGTATGCTTCATTACACCCTTGAAAAGCTACAAAATGATAGGAGTGTCCCTAAAATTCCAGACTGCATGTTAGAGAAAAGCTTGAGAACCAGTGTTTTAAACAGATAAACCATAGCACATTCCTTGTTATTGTGACACAAATTATTACAAATTGTTTATATTTTCTTATACAAACGCTATCTGAACACTCACTGGCCCTTTTATGTGTATGTATCAGCTAAAATAAAGGTTACAGAAAGAAGATTAATCATTTTTGGTAATCAGCTGACAAGACGCAATGAGATGAATGAAATTCACCACTGCAGCTCCACTGGTGTTACCCTTGGGCACCAGTCAGTTGTAATGCACCAATCAATTCCCAGAGGGAATTCCCACCTTAGAGGGAACACTGCTCACCTTAGAGGGAACACTGCTCACCTTAGAGGGAACACTGCTCACCTTAGAGAGAACACTGTTCACCTTAGAGGGAACACTATTCACCTTAGAGGGAACACTGCTCACCTTAGAGGGAACACTATTCACCTTAGAGGGAACACTGTTCACCTTAGAGGGAACACTGCTCACCTTAGAGGGAACACTGTTCACCTTAGAGGGAACACTGCTCACCCTAGAGGGAACACTGCTCACCTTAGAGAGAACACTGTTCACCTTAGAGGGAACACTGCTCACCTTAGAGGGAACACTATTCACCTTAGAGGGAACACTGCTCACCTTAGAGGGAACACTGCTCACCCTAGAGGGAACACTGCTCACCTTAGAGGGAACACTGCTCACCTTAGAGGGAACACTGCTCACCTTAGAGGGAACACTATTCACCTTAGAGGGAACACTGCTCACCCGAGAGGGAACACTGCTCACCTTAGAGGGAACACTGCTCACCCTAGAGGGAACACTGCTCACCCTAGAGGGAACACTGCTCACCTTAGAGGGAACACTATTCACCTTAGAGGGAACACTGCTCACCTTAGAGGGAACACTGCTCACCTTAGAGGGAACACTGCTCACCCTAGAGGGAACACTGCTCACCCTAGAGGGAACACTGCTCACCTTAGAGGGAACACTGCTCACCTTAGAGGGAACACTGCTCACCCTAGAGGGAACACTGCTCACCTTAGAGGGAACACTGCTCACCCTAGAGGGAACACTGCTCACCTTAGAGGGAACACTGCTCACCTTAGAGGGAACACTATTCACCTTAGAGGGAACACTGCTCACCTTAGAGGGAACACTATTCACCTTAGAGGGAACACTGCTCACCTTAGAGGGAACACTGCTCACCCTAGAGGGAACACTGCTCACCTTAGAGGGAACACTGCTCACCTTAGAGGGAACACTGCTCACCCTAGAGGGAACACTGCTCACCTTAGAGGGAACACTGCTCACCTTAGAGGGAACACTGTTCACCTTAGAGGGAACACTGCTCACCCTAGAGGGAACACTGCTCACCTTAGAGGGAACACTATTCACCTTAGAGGGAACACTGCTCACCTTAGAGGGAACACTGCTCACCCTAGAGGGAACACTGCTCACCTTAGAGGGAACACTGCTCACCTTAGAGGGAACACTGCTCACCCTAGAGGGAACACTGCTCACCTTAGAGGGAACACTGCTCACCTTAGAGGGAACACTGTTCACCTTAGAGGGAACACTGCTCACCCTAGAGGGAACACTGCTCACCTTAGAGGGAACACTGCTCACCTTAGAGGGAACACTGCTCACCTTAGAGGGAACACTATTCACCTTAGAGGGAACACTGCTCACCTTAGAGGGAACACTATTCACCTTAGAGGGAACACTGCTCACCTTAGAGGGAACACTGCTCACCCTAGAGGGAACACTGCTCACCTTAGAGGGAACACTGCTCACCTTAGAGGGAACACTGCTCACCTTAGAGGGAACACTATTCACCTTAGAGGGAACACTGCTCACCCTAGAGGGAACACTGCTCACCTTAGAGGGAACACTGCTCACCTTAGAGGGAACACTGTTCACCTTAGAGGGAACACTGCTCACCCTAGAGGGAACACTGCTCACCTTAGAGGGAACACTGCTTACCTTAGAGGGAACACTGCTCACCTTAGAGGGAACACTGCTCACCTTAGAGGGAACACTGCTCACCTTAGAGGGAACACTGCTCACCCTAGAGGGAACACTGCTCACCCTAGAGGGAACACTGCTTACCTTAGAGGGAACACTGCTCACCTTAGAGGGAACACTGCTCACCTTAGAGGGAACACTGCTCACCCTAGAGGGAACACTGCTCACCTTAGAGGGAACACTGCTCACCTTAGAGGGAACACTGCTCACCTTAGAGGGAACACTGCTTACCTTAGAGGGAACACTGCTCACCTTAGAGGGAACACTGCTCACCTTAGAGGGAACACTGCTCACCTTAGAGGGAACACTGCTCACCCTAGAGGGAACACTGCTCACCCTAGAGGGAACACTGCTTACCTTAGAGGGAACACTGCTCACCTTAGAGGGAACACTGCTCACCTTAGAGGGAACACTGCTCACCCTAGAGGGAACACTGCTCACCTTAGAGGGAACACTGCTCACCTTAGAGGGAACACTATTCACCTTAGAGGGAACACTGCTCACCTTAGAGGGAACACTGCTTACCTTAGAGGGAACACTGCTCACCTTAGAGGGAACACTGCTCACCCTAGAGGGAACACTGCTCACCTTAGAGGGAACACTGCTCACCCTAGAGGGAACACTGCTCACCCTAGAGGGAACACTGCTTACCTTAGAGGGAACACTGCTCACCTTAGAGGGAACACTGCTCACCTTAGAGGGAACACTGCTCACCCTAGAGGGAACACTGCTTACCTTAGAGGGAACACTGTTCACCTTAGAGGGAACACTGCTCACCTTAGAGGGAACACTGCTCATCTTAGAGGGAACACTGCTCACCTTAGAGGGAACACTGCTTACCTTAGAGGGAACACTGCTCACCCTAGAGGGAACACTGTTGTAGAGCAAACCAATTGTTCCATAGCATATTGAAGCAAAATATTGTAGGTATCTCTGGCATTCAAGTGGTTGAAAAGCCTGAAAGGTCCATTTAAATCCATGGCAATTTTATTCATCATTATTTATCCACTATGGTGCATTTGGTATGCTCTAGGATTTTCCATCCTTTGCTTTCTACATAAAGCACAGTGGAACCAGTACAGCTTAGGGCACATTGGAGGGAGATGTATTAAAAGCCTTCTTAGTGTATGTATAAGAATGTATTAAAGGGATAGTATTGCCATGTATTCATAAAAATTAATTTTGTAGGCATTAAAAAATAAAACTTAATGCCCCCAGCCCAATCTCTCAAAACTTTGTGGTTTGAGGAATATTCGGGACCAAAGTTCCCCCCACCCTCCCCTTTCCCTGACGTCAGCGCTCTAGCTGACTGCAGGGGAATCCTGTCCCAGGGCTGTCGGAGGCTTTTAAGCAGAGCCGAGAAGAAATCCTTCACTAGAACAATCTACAAAGTGTGCTTGTTTTGCAAGCCTTCTTAGTGTATGTATAAGAATTGTCACTAAAATGCACAACAATGGGTCATATTTATAAAGTAGTAAAGTCAAAGTTTATAAATATGTCTGAGAATATTCTGAGAAAATGTGTAGCTGAGAATATTTTTTGCATTTATACCTATCACCATATACCTCCATTAGCCCCTTAAGGATGGCTGATCATGCATGAGGCTGTCACTTAAGGACCTCGGACCTTTTTTTTTTTTTTTTTTTGCTGCATCCACTTCCTGGCTCCCCGAACGGCGTGCAGCCACGCAGGGAGCCCAGAATTCCATGATGGTCCAGGACCGTCATGGGTCCTTAACGTGATTCTACCCATGAAGGTGCTAAAATGTAACTTTAAACTGCCTTTAATTTTGGTGCAATTGGCAAATATCTTTATAAATACATTGCAACACAATTCTCATTTGGACAAGCCCATTTCTACTCCACTCTTCAAAAAAGTCGACTGACTGGAGTTAGCACTTAGTGAAAATGGGGGAGATATATAAAAAGTGGAGTTAATGGAAAATGGCTGTAAGATTGTCTCTGGTAGTTATAAAAGTATTAAGGACAGTTTAGGAGGACATAACTCCGTGTAGTATGTTTTTTTTATAAAATGGATTAATATAGTTTGTGAAAAGTGGTTCAGCGAATTTATAAAGAAATGTCGCTATTTGTGACAATTTAGCAACAGAATTTTCAGCAAATGCTTAAGGCCATGTTTAACCTGTTCTTATTTTTTACAGCTTCCATATTTATAAATGTAACTAGAATACTTTATAAATACCAACACTCATAATAAGGAATAAGGACATTTTAAGGATCCGTTCACAAAAACAAACAAGAACACTTTTTATAAATCTACCCCAAGGTGTCAAGACAAGGCCAGGGACACTCTCCAGGAAGGATTAGACTCGTCCAACAAGGGCGATTAGGGCAAGAAGCTTGAGAATGCCGCTAGGGTGCATAGCTTGATTGCGTAGGCCGACCGTAGTGGGGTATGCTGCGGCCGAGGCCGTATAAAGGTGCTGGCCACGAAGCCAGATAGCCCCCTTCAGTTGAGCCGAAGGTGACTCAGGATACCCCACTATGGTTGTACTATACCCTAATGATCCCAGGGGAAAAAAGAAATCTAAGGATATCACTGACCCTATGTAGGCAGGTAAGGCTCAGAAACAGGTTGAAGGAGACGAAGTAACTGACAGGAAGTCAGTAAGAGGACTGCAAGCTGGAGGACATTCGATACCTGTAGCAGACAGGTCAGGCAGAAGACTTCATCAGGCAAGGAGGAACGGAAGACACCAACCAGCAGCACAGGAAAACAGAAGACTGCCAGATGCTTGAACGAAGACTGGAGAGCGGTAACAGACAGGACGCTAGTAGGCACGATCAGGAGCAACTAGGCATGATCAGGAGCAACTAGGCACTAGACGCTATGACAACGCGTCAGAGGATGTGTCAGAGTGTCTTTTGAAGGGAAGGAAGCCCAGAGCCGCTTCATAGGGCAGACAGCACATGCGCGCGCCCGACCTGGAAGAGCAGCGGCAGGATGCGAGGACAGCAGAGACGCTGCCGGGGAAACACAGCGGTGACACAAGGACATTTTAAGTATCTGTTAGCAAAAACAAGAATGTTTTTTATAAATCTCCCCCAATGTCAGTAAACGTTTATTCATGCCCTTAAGTCACATTGAGACAATTTTACAGACACTTTCTTTATAACTCCAGTTTTATAAATCTCACCCATTGTTCAATGAAAGTGTAAATTAGACAGTCAAACTCCTTTTTGACTTTTTCTTTGCATAGTATGTAAATTATGTCCCAGAAATTAAACCCACTGAATTTCTGTTTCCAGAGAACTTTCTCTCAGATAATGTGAAAGCAGAGCTATTTATACAATGTTGCAGTTGCCTGCAACACTCATTGTTCTATATTCCATAGTGGGAGGCTTTTCTACATTGTTTCACTGTAATATTTTTGTGCTCTCTCTGCTTTCAAAGTATCTGACAGAAAACCCTAGATCAAGACATTAAAAACAACAGGGGAAGATGAAAAACAAATAAATAAAAGTGTACATTGACATTTTCAGGGGAGGGCTGTCAGGTTTTGGCCTGGGGGGCAAATACAATCAAGTGGCCCTTTTCTACTATCGCACCAGCCCACCAGCCCAGAGTATCCCATTTTGTTAATTTTATAACTGGCATTAATGTTGTGATTTAAGATAAATAAAACCACAACACTTAAGACTGAAATGGTGCTTCACTAATGATACAACAGAGCTTACAAATGAAATAGTAATACCACAGAGGTTACAACAGAATCTAATTTTTATTAGTCAGTCTACTATATCCATTGCTTCACCAGCATGGAGTCATCAGTCACTTGCCAGATTTTTTATTGGGCAGTGCACCTTAAGATCTCACCATCACCACTTATCTATTTTATATCCATTGTAGTTTTCCTTCTTTAGTCTTTTCTTCCATAGCTTTCCTGTCACAGTCATTCACTGCCTCCCTCTTTCCCATTTCATACTGTCTCTCTGCTCTTATTCTACAAACTAAGTAGGATATAAGCCAGTATGTTTACATACCCTATGCTGTTTTACAGAATAACAGCAGGGAGACAGTGGGAAATGGGTGGAAAGAGGCAGTGAAACAGGGGACGTTAGTCAGGTAGAAGAGAGAATGACAGTCATTGAGTCTGTGAATAAAAGGAAAAGAACATGGCAGGAAAAGTGTGTGGCAGGAATGATGGGGGTTGTGCTGCAGTGGCTACTACTAATGTGTTGTTAGACTACAACTCCCATCAGCCTCAAATAACTGGATCAGGATAATTAGAGGTGTAGTTCAAGTTGCTCACCCCTGCTTTGCCTAGAGTCATTTGTGTATAGTATGAACACCCCATGAGCACTACACATACGCACACACTCACACATTTTCATTTATTTTATTTGTTCCCACAGATGCACAGACATAGTTACAACACTGAAATCAATTAGATATTATATTAACTTGCGTTATGTCATGAAAAAAGCAGCATGCTGTATGTTACTGTGTGATGCAGCATGCCCAACTCCACAGTGTTCCTTAATATTAGTTCCAACACCAAGCCCTAGACACCACTGCTTTACAATAAGGACATGAGGTGGGGAGGTGGGCAGCACAACATGACAGATTTCAGACAGATGAACCACACATTTACTGTTTGATAATCTACTCTACCAACTAGTAGCCACTGAACCACACATGCACTGTATGATGCACTAGCATTGTTCCACTGGTAGCTACAGACTCATATATATGCCTCAGCCATGGTCAACTGACCAGTGATATCCAAAGAACCACAAACATACACTTTATGATACCCCAGACATTGCATGTAGAGGAACCTGCTTAGTGCCTTGAGGGCACTGTCCACAGATAGAATGTGTCCCCGGATGTCAGTGACTGGCACTGGCATTACTCTTCTCTTCATTGAGTCTATTGAGACTCAATAAAGAGAAGCTAGTTGGTGAAAGTGCATGCGTACGAAACCTTCAGGTCTGTGTACCATGCACAATTATGTCATCACGGGGTGCATCAATAAATATGTTCATCAGAGCACAGCAATTTGTCTCCATCACTCGGCCTCCACGCAGTAATGTTGAAGGTAAGAAAATGTTGAAGTGGACAGGGTGGAGGTGCTTGGTGTGGAAATGGACAGTGTGTAGGCGGGCTATGTGGGCAGTGGAGGTGAACAATGTGGAATTGGACAGTGGGGGCAATGTGGGAGTGGAATGTTTGTGGAGGTGGACAATGTGGCTAGGGTGGAGGTGGACAATGTGAAGTAAGACAGTGTGGGAAATGTGGGGGTGGAGGTGGGCAGTGTGGGCGTGGGCAAATTGCAGGTGGGCTGTTTGTGGAGAAAAACAGGGTGGACAGTGTGGGGTTGGACAGTGTGTGTGGCTGACAGTGTTGAGGTGGACAATGTGGGCAGCGTGGAGGTGGGCAATGTGGAATTGGGCAGTGTGTGTGTGACGGTGGACAGTGTTCAGGTGGACAATGTGGGATAGGAAAGTGTATAAGGGTAGACAGTGTGGGGTTGGCAGTGTGGATGTGGACAATGTGGGTAGTGTGGAAGTGGTTAATGTTGAGTTGTACAATGTGTGGGGGTGGACAGTGTGTGTGAGGGTGGACAGTGTTGAGGTGGGCGATGTGGCAAGTGTGGAGGCGGGCAACGTGGCAAGTGTGGAGGTGGGCAATGTGGGGGTAGACAGTGTGTGGG
Source organism: Rhinophrynus dorsalis (assembly GCA_037306005.1). NCBI lineage: Eukaryota > Metazoa > Chordata > Amphibia > Anura > Rhinophrynidae > Rhinophrynus > Rhinophrynus dorsalis. The sequence goes on along the minus strand of CM074721.1, from coordinate 262,465,129 downwards.
GAGGGTGTGAGGGTGAGGACAGGGTGTGGAGAAAAAAAAAATGTCCCCAGCCTTGAACACCAGTTGTGAGGAAAATAACAGTTATAGCAGTAGGGATGTTCTAGTTGCATTCATGTTAAGTACAAGGTTCAGCCTCCAGTGTATGCTTGTTAATAGAATATCTAGTCATGTTACAGTCAATTTGCAAGCCTTTAAAGGGGAGCTACCATCCCACAAAATCTTTATCCTAATTAAGTCCCCATCTGGCGATTAGCTGCTTAGTAGCGCTAGTCGCCAGAATTATTACCTGACTTACATGATTTATGACTTATTCCGAGGCTGACAATAGCAGGAAGCACGGACATCGTGCCATAGTAACGTCCATGCGCCTGCACTGTTAGTCCCTTTTGGAGACTTAATTAAGATAAAGATTTTGCGGGGTGGTAGTTCCCCTTTAACTCCAGTAAACATTGACATTCCTGGTGAAGAGTTCTCATTATTTTAAAATATATGTAGGCTTATCGATGGAAGCACTAAATGCCTACTTACTGCTATAAAATAATAACTACCATCATCACTGTCATCGCCTTGCAGCTATGCATTGACATCTGCTTTTGTTCAGTAGGATGTATATAACTAAAACAGGAGTGGCATGCACCATATTTTAGCAGCATTAACCCTTTGAGTGCCAGAGTGGTAGAGAATGCATTGCAAAGCAATGCATTCTGTACCACTCTGGCACTCAAAGGGTTAAGATTCTTGTATTCTAAAGCTTTGCAGTGTGCTGGCTCAGAGGCAACTCTGGTTAACCCTTTGAGTGCCAGAGGGGGTACGCAACGCATTGCAAAGTAATGCATTGCGTACCTCTCTGGCACTCACAAGGTTATAGTTCTTCCATATATAAAAACAGAGAAGATAATATTAGCAGTGAAACAGAGGCCCTAAGCCCCACAAACCTGTACTTAGAGAATAATGAGCATTCAGGACTCAAGAACTTACCTATTTGAGTTCAGGTGAGTTCAACAGAGTCTGACCCCAAGCCTTCTAGGCGGCTGTGCCCCAGTCCTATGTCTTATCTTGAATTGTATTTCTGTACGTAGTGGTTATGCTGGGTCCCGCGCAGTCTTCCATTTCATCGTGCAGCTGACGGCTCCGCACTGCCTCCACATATACTTCCGGGTTCACTGAGGTCAGCTTAGTATGCCTGGAAATACATGTGGAGGCAGTGTAGAGTTATCAGCACCACAATGAAACGGAAGACTATGCGGGACCCAGCATAACCACTACCTACAGAAATACAATTCAAGATAAGACATAGACACTGGGACACAGCCTGAGCCACCTAGACGGCTTGGGGTCAGGCTGGCAGGAGCCAGGATGACATAGGGCCTACATCACTGCGGCCCACTAGTGCAGATATATGACCGGCCCGGGGGGCAATTGCCCCCTTGCCCCCCGGGCCAGCCCGCCCCTGGACATTTTATAAATATTTTCTCTTTGTTTAAATATATAGCCATTATTTTTTATTTTATTTTACATTTACTAGGCTGCTCTTCATCTCTGTTGTTCTGTGATGTGTGACAGAGTTGAAAAAAGCAGTGAAATGTTAAAACTTGTTTTTATATCTGGCATTGTTCAATTTTAATACATTTTTATTTGCTGTTTTTGAACAATCTAAACAATTGTGTTTATAGGAACTAATGATAATTAATTATTAAGTAAAACAGTATTATCATTGCTGCCATAGTGCATATGTATAAAATAGACCCCATAAAGCTGTACAAAAGAAGGTTATGATTAATCAAAGTATACTGTACTCTCAGATAACATTTGTACATATGAAAATAAGAGCAGAGTGCAATCTAGCTTGTAATTGAATAGCAATCAATGCAGCTTTTCAAAATGAGCCCATATAGGAGGTAGTAACGTTGAAGGGACCATCACCTGCATGTATTATGAGCCTCTTTGTTCTCTATTTTAGTAGCAAGTTAATTTTAGAAATGAACTATTACTTGTTTTATTCTATTTAGCAATATGGTGCTGTTTATCCATGGAATAGTAGGCTCTAGTAAACTCCTTTGCTTGAGCAAGGATAGCAGATCTACACTGAGTCAATCTAGACAGAAGAAGAAGAAAAATCAATCTTGCACTTCTCTATGCAAATTACTGAAATGTGAACCCTGTGAAAAGCATATATTATATGACCGTGTTTGCTTATTTACAAAAAAAAGTGTTTTATTACATAGTTTGGCCAAAGTGAGTCCTCTCCAATATCCAATCCAATCAATATCCAATCAAATACATATAATCATCTTTTTAGCTTACACAAGTACTTCTCTAGATGAAACGACTTGTCAAGAAACAAGTAGAATTTAAAAACATCTAGTTAGAAATACCTAAACATTACTTTTAAAGACATAAGATATGGCCTAATTTTGATTGGGTCACCTAGCCTTGGTTTCACCTGTAATCATACAGTGTTATATGTTCATGAGAATAGTAGATGAATCATGTCTTTAGAAGTAATGTTTAGATGTCTTTTAAAGGGTTAGTAATGTCAAAAAAAGTTTTTTTGCATCTAGAAGAGCTTAAAAAGTTGAGCTACATGCAAAAAAACGTATCTTTCAAACCGCTATGGTTTGAGAGATACAGGGATTTAAAGTTCGATGTCTCCTGCTGACAGCTGTAAATCTGTCAGCAGGAGATCCGTGTCGGTCGACACGGAGGTTCTGCAGCAGAGCCGCAATCGCGTTATTGACATGAATCCCTTCATTGAAATGGTCTAAAACGTGTGCCTGGTTTGCAAGCACATGTTTTAGACCATTCCAATGAAGGGATTTGCTGTCAATAACGAGATTGCGGCTCTGCTGCAGAGCTTCCGTGTCGACCCACATGGATCTCCTGCTGACAGCTTTACAGCTGTCAGTAGGAGACATCGAACTTTAACTGCCCGTATCTCTCAAACCATAGAGGTTTGAGAGATACGTTTGCATTTTGCTCAACTTTTTAAGCTCTTCTAAATGCAAAAATCAAAACCCTATTATTTTTAATAAGCAGATTAACACATTGGTATAATATATGCTCTACACAGAGTTCACATTTGGGTAGATTATGTTTGTTCCTATTTTGGGGACTTGGAAAATACCCTTATTCCTTTCTGCACTGCAAACTTTATTCACTTGGGTACTTATTTTCATATCTATATATATAAAAGAATAAGCCTCATTGCATAATTTATGGTACCTCAAACACAGAACATAATTTATATCTCCTCAGAAAACAAACACACATTGAACAGAATGCCTCATTACATAATTTATGTCTCATTAGGAGACACAGCTCCTATTGGATGATTCAATGGGGACTTCACTGCTCCCATTGGGCGATTCAATGGGGACATGTTTATCATACAGGGAGTTGGCCCGCCCCCTCCAGTCTGCCCACCACTATCCAACTGACAAAAAAAAATATAGCTGCCACTCTGTCCTGAAGTAGGGGATATCAATAACTTCTCCTGGTCCACACACACTCTCACTCAGGATCATGACCCCACAAACACACTGTTTCACCTCCCACAGATAATTGTAACCCTCCATACACTCTGTTTCACCTCCCACAGATAACTGCAACCCTCCATACACTCTGTTTCAGTATGAGGTTGTAATGTTTCCATAAAATACAAACTCAGGGATAAACTTAATAGCAACTCTTTATTTAACGCTTTTCATCTCTTCAGTCACCTCACTAACTGTCTGTTTTCAACTGTCACTCCTCCACTTCCTGATTCCCGCCCTTTCTCCTTAAAGGGAGAAAGATGCTTTGCTGTATATTACAGAGGGCAAGCCTCAAACACCACTTTCTATTTGTTCCCTCAGCATATTGCTACGCTGCCTCAACAGAAGAGCCACCATGTGTTATATTGCTATGTTACCTCAACTTAACCCTTTGAGTGCCAGAACAATTTGTTGCGCACCTCTCTGGCACTCAAAGGGTTGAGTAAAGAGGAGTTACTGCTCCCACTGGGTGATTCAATGGGGGAGTGATTTAAATCATGCAGGGAGTTGGCCTGCCCCCACTATCCAGCCCGCCCACCACTATCCAAGTAACTGAAAAAACAAAATGGCTGCCACTTGCTCCTAAACCACAGACACAAACACATCAGACAAAAAACACACACACACTCAATCATACACACTCACAATAATTCACACACTCACACCCTCTCACTGACACACTCACACTCTCATACACAATCATACACACTCAATCACACACACACACTCTCTCACTCACTCTCAATCACAAACACTCTCACTCACTCTCATACACCCTCTCACTCACACACTCTCACATTCACACACTCTCTCACTCAATCACACACTCTCACTCACCCACACTCACTCATACACCCTCACGCAATCATTCACACGCAATCACTCACTCACACCCCGGAAGCCAGCACGATCCACCTTCCACCATAGTCTCACTCACACTCACTCACACCTCGGGAGCCAGCACGATCCATCTTCTACCATAGTATGTGCAATTACCACATCCATTTGAACTACATGAATGAATGCCACTCACTCACACCCCGGGAGCCAGCACGATCCACCTTCCACCATAGTATGTGCAATTACCACATGCATTTCAACTATATGAATGAATGCCACAGTGGAGGCATAAGTACAAACACAAACTCATTACAATGACACATAAGTCACCCCCTTATGACTCACTTCTGTGTGTGCATGTGTGTCTCTGTGTGTGCCTGTGTGTTCCTCACTGTGTGTGTTGCATATCTGTATCACACTCTGTGTGTCTGTATGTTGTGCATTGCATGTATGTATGAATGTGTCGCTCTTTATGCATCTCAGTGCATGCATGTGCATTTGCATGTGTGTCTCTGTGTGTGTTTGTCTTGCATCCGTGTGTGCATTAATTCCCTATATATCCTGACGGGCAAGGCCGTCCCACATTGCTAGTATATATTATATGTGTATATCATGGTTTGTTACCACTGTGAGTTTCTTCTTGTTTTAATATAAACAAAAAAATATTTTGTGGTCACATTGTCAATAATGCAGCTGTGCTGGTACATGCTCAGGGTCCTAGCACCCACTCAGTCACATAAAGTTCAGACTGCCAGCATGAGGATATGACAAGTGAGGCACTCTTGGTAAGTCCTGCTTTGTACAACTATTGAAGCACACAGGGTGACAAAGACCTGTTCTTCCCTCTTGGCTAAAATTGTTCTTATTTCTTTTGCTTCTCATACAGCTAATGGCACGGAAACTGGAAACTGGTAATATATACTGACATTACAGCTAAGCCTGAAAGTACAAAGCAAGTTATCTACAGAGTTATATAATGATATCTTATAGTGGTTTTAGTTCAGCAGTAAGTATGTCTGTAATTTTAAGTTTTATACGTTCAGAAACAATGGAACTAATGGACAATAAAGATTACACAATTTGAGAGTTCAACATTACATATACCACTCTATTTCTGCAGTAAAAATAAATGTATTCGGCATTACTAACTTATAGTCTGAGCAAATAGAGGTTCTTGGGTATTAACTCTTCGCAATGAGTTGTGTACCCCTCTGGCACTCAAAGGGTTAATAAACCTTGCAAATCTGATGGCTATATCAAACACACAAGATATTCATAATAGTGATACTCATTAAATTTACTGTCAAGTCTTAAGATATGAAAATGAAATACATAAGTCATATCTTGTTCAGACCAGTGACCGTACTGAAACCTTTTTTTTATTAGACCTGCTTTATTACTTTCTGGCCATCACATAATTGGTTTTCCTGCTAAATTACAAGTTAATGTAGTGAAAGAAACAGGGAATGAAACACTTGTGTCTTGGAAAATGGAATGTTTTCTGTGAATAACAAACTTACAGAATCAATTAGCTAATCCCCATTCAACACTAGTGCAGCTTCAGGAGTGTAACTAGAGACTTCTGGACCAAAGGACAAAATTTGGAATTGAGCCCCACTCCACACATATTCAAGTACCCTCTCTATCACCCCCAAATTGGAGAAACTCCCATCCCCAGCATTGCCTGGCTGCTCTCTTTGTACTTGAATCTGCAACATCAATATCTAAGAATTTACACAAATACCAGGATACAATAATAATATGCTTACATATATGCTTTATAAACACTGGCATTTCAACATAGATAAGCCACCTAAAAGATGGGCAAACAATGATTAAAAACACAGGAAAGAATATGCCTTTCCTAGAACCTGAAAATTACTTCAACTGGTGCAAGTGATATCATCATAGTACGCGTTGTACATCATAAAATAATATTGACACTAATTGCATCAATTTATGACAAAAATACATTAGGTGATTAAATCAATCCAATAAATTAGCCTGCAAAGAAAGAGGACAATGTAAATAGAATTCCATGCAAAGATAAGAATGAATTCATTGTTCTGCAGTGCACATGCCTAATGCTTGTGTATAAAGCTTTTTGTATGATGAAATGGCAGCGCTGCACTACTCATGCCAAGAGGTAAAATGTGTGCATACTGTATAAGCATTTCTATGTGTGCACTTCTTCTGTGCCCGGTCAGGGTTTATGTGTGAAAAGGACAGAGAAATCAGTGCAAAAGTCTTCTGTTTCCTTAAGCCTATTATAGGTGTGTTGTTAAACCCTTAAATACAAGAGTGGTGTACAGGGCATTGCAAAGCAATTCATTGCACGTCCCTCTGGTCTTCAAGGGGTTATGGTATGATGGCATATCTCATCTCACTGTATTACCAGATGTCATAAGGCCCACAAGAAAGCTGGTGATAGAGACCCTACCTAAATGACTCCCTAAACTGAGCTTCAGTTCCCCCTTATTTGCCTATCTTCCGTAGCTCATAAACGTGCTGCTTTCTCCTCTCATAAACACAGAATGGCTGCTGTGAGAGCCTGACATCCTTGTATATGGCTGTAGAAAACTAGAAAAAACTTTCATGGGGTGGAGGAAAAAAAATTCTTCCCATTGATTTCAGTGCCATGAGCCAGGTGAAAAAGTGGGAAAATGGAACTTTTCGTGGGAAATTTTTTGCTAAGCGGAAAGTGCCATTTTTCGCAGATTTCAGTTAGAGGTGAAGATTTTCACCCATCCCTACTAATTTTGGTTTCTGCCTAGGCCCCTATGAAGTCTTAATCTGGCTCTGTTCCTTTACCACTACAAAGGGAAAGTACTACTCACGTGTCACTGCTTGGTCAGTACAGAGCAAGTAAACAGCACAGTGCCGACCAGCAAATGGGAGTGCTGTTTCCACAGCTATTTATTTAAAAATGCTCCTCCGCTTTTCTCACTGATATGTAGAGATGGTAACTCCCATAACTGAGTACAGTATACACTGGAGCTTATAGTGTGTGCTGGGGACATTAGGAATGTATAGTTGCAGTGGTCCACCTAATAAGCCAAAACCCACCACAACTATAACTCCCGTAGTTATGTGTCTATGCCCCGGTCTGTTGGGTGTATAGCAACCTATCCCTTGGTTCCTTTAACCTCACGCAACAGCTATGACAGCAATTCTGTCTCTGTTACTTTAGCTATTATAAAATAGCTGTGTGTGTGGAAGCTCTTTTCCTATCTGATGCTGGTACCACAGGCATCTGTGTGTGGAAAGTTTAAGTGCTCCACACTCTGAACTGGGAAAGAAAATAATTGTTTAAGGGAATTACGGTACCCAGGGCTCCTTTATAAATACCCCAATTTCAATAAAAAGGGATCTGGAGGTTGAGGGCAATGAATGTGCATATGGCCCTGCAAAACCTTCATATTATCAATATGTCCTGCTGTCATCTGACCCATTTTTGGCTGCTGGTCTGGTGCATTTCACTTCCTATAGTTCATGTGATGGCCACTGGCAGTAGTGAAGGTCTGCATGATAACCTAATACTTCTATGTGCAGGCTGTTCAAAGGGGGTAAGTGAGTTGTTGTTCATAAGGAACCAGCAACATTCTGGCCTACATGGCCATCAAACAGTCAAGAAATGCTGATGACTATTTGGGCTGCCATGCTGCTTCAAAGTATACTCCTCCCCTTAATTCAGCTGGGTGGAGGAATGCAATGCAAAAACAATGTGACTGCAGTGTCTGCATTTTAAATCAAAGCCTCAATCATAATGACTTAAATAAAAAGAAATCAGAGGTGATTGCATTTTGACAAAGTAAGTGTGCTCAATGTATAAGTAGAAAGCTATGATTAGAAGATATTTAAATATTTGGCTGCCATTAAAGAGGGTAATATCTCTTTGATATAAGAGAGATGCTTGCTAGTTGCAGATCACCAACAGCAGTAATGATTTAGTTTGTCCAAATCTTGCTTAGAATTAACACAATATTCATGAGAACACTTTAGAGGTTTCTCACAATAGATAGATAGATAGATAGATAGATAGATAGATAGATAGATAGATAGATAGATAGAAGTATCAGCGCAATGCAAAGTGTTTTGTGCAGTTATGTACCAAGAGTCTCTTGAATTACAGAACAGTATGCAACAGCAAGTGCCTTTCCTAGATAACCAGATCACCATCTGCCCATGCTGAATTATGATCAAGGGAGGAGGTCCATGTCTACCTCCCCTTCCGCACACACACACTTGGCTCATTTCCTCTATGGTAACCAAAGAGGACTTTTCCTCTTACCTTGTTCCTACTACAGGATGCTCATTTCATTCCATAGCTATCTGGGAAAGGCATTTGCTGTGGCATGCTGTAGAGTTTATCAAGCACCTTGGGTCATAATTAGTGTCTTTAAGATACATGTCTCAAGGTAATACATTCCCTTTAAATTTCGCTTTGTTTAAGTTTATGCTAAGGCCATTGATGACAAGGATCCTACAATTCCTAAAGCCTTTTCCTGGGTATCTGGTTCAATCTAAGGCATGGCTAGACAGCAGTCTGCAGCTGTTCGTGGACTACAACTTCCATCATAGCCAGCTAGTGATAATGAGAGTCACAGTCCATAGACAGCTGGAAAACCACAGATTGTCTACCCCTGTTCTAAGCAGTTAGCTCTCTGATTTAATCAAAAACGTAAGCTTGAAGGTTTACAAAAAAAAAGAAATTGATGCTTGAGTTCTATATCAGAGTATTTACCTTCCTTCTGTCATTCAGTCCAGCTGATCCAATGGCCAGTTAACACAGTGCTGTGTCTGGTCTCTGAGTTCTAAGGAATTTCTGAGTGTTTAATGTTTTCAGCTATGAGATTAGGCAATGCATGAATTCTTGGATTCCAGTACAGGGGAGTCTTTGTTGGACCAGGTCCTTGCAGTTGGTATTGATAGATTACACAAAGGCACATTTATTATGGGGCTGTGATACTACTTTATTGATGAACTATCATTACAATATTATGTATTAATAAATAAAACACTATGAATATTCTAGAAGTCGCAATATCTACAGCCCAGCTGTTAGCACAGAATAAACATGAAGGAACCCATAGATAATTTTGTGAGATGTCAGCCTAAAATGCATGCAAACGAACACACAAACACGCATACATACCTACAAGCATACACACACCAGAACACACACACTGTTCAGTGATCTAATGCAAAAATAATTAGTGCACTGAAATATAGACAATTTTATTTGTTTTTACTCTTACTAAACCACTTAAACCAATGCTTGTTATACGAGCATAACCTGACAGAAGCCAATCTAATCCATTTGAAGCTTAATTAACAAAGATGGATATAAAAAATAAATAACCATGGTTTTTAAATAGCTTATGAATTAGTCCTTCTTGAGTACACTGCTTGTATTTCATTAACTATTTAATACGTTTAACTATCACGTTTTTGAGAAATAGTGTACGACCCAAAAATGTCAATCATCCCACAATTTAAATAATAAATATTGCATATTAAATTTTGGATTGTCTGCTGCATGCCTGAGCACTTTGTAGCTTAACTGGATTAGTCTGTTTTATAGAGTCCAGTACATTAGACTGTGGCTCTGCAAAATATGCCTCACAGTAGGATAAAAATAACAGCAGTGCTACATAGTTATTGTGATGGGGAAGAATTGTATGGCCTAGACACATCGGGTATATGTCACAGGATGAGTATTTCTAAACTGCTGCAAAAACTATTGTTAGTCCATTCTCATTATGTGCTGATGATATCATTAATACACAGATACAGTATAAGACATATCTGTAACTTACTGGTCAAATCATAGTAACTGGTGGCTGGAGAAGTATAGCATACGATTTAAAGGATGAGGCAGGGTGCAGCACTTCTGCCTATAGTTATCACCTCCCCAAGGGTTGACTGAGATAACCACCAATGTTCTTGTAAAAACAGGAAAGAAAACTAGTAAAAAGGTTGATAACTGTAATGGCAGGGGAAGTTTTTGTGGGAGTTAGGTAAGGACAGGCTGGAGCAGAATATATACTGGAAGTGACAACTGAAGGTTTAACTATAACTGAACAGTAATATGCTGAAGTACTGTAATGGAAGTGTAGGCAAAAATGTAATATGTGTCTTTCAATACGGTGTCTTAGCTGTGAAAATAAATTGGACACAGAAAACAGAATAGAATATAAAACTTCATGCAGATAACACAGAGGAGCAATTGTGGAGCAAACCAACTGCACCATAGAGGAAATGAATATTTCCATTAATTTACATGGGCATTTAAAACTCCATTAAAATAGAAAGAAATTTTGATAAGTTTCATACCCCAACATGCATCTGGTATGCTCCAGAATTGTTCATCTTTTAATTTCTGCACAAGGCCAGTAGTGAAGTAGAAAGTGGAACAGAGTTAGCCTATACCAGTACTATTTAGAGAATGAAGATCTAGGGCTGGATTCTATTGCAGATGCTAATTTTATCACTGCTTTTATCTCCAGGTTTCCCCATAGACTTCAATAGGAAAATGTTTGATAAAACAGGTGTTAACATTTAGCACCTGCAATAGAATCCAGCCCCTAGTGAATTAGAAGTATATTATTTTTGCCTCATTGGGGCATAGGCATTCTAGCTTAGAGAATCTTACGTAGCCACTGCAGTGATAAAGCTATAGGGTTTCCTTTACAAGGCAACAGGGAAAGTGCCAATGACTATATGCACTAAGAAAGGCAAGCATTTCTGGGGCAAACTAGATGAATAATAAGGAAGAAATAAAAATCCCCATTGATTTAAAATTAAACATTTGAATGCTAGAGATGTCATGTAAAGCAATGGTAATTTCTATTTGTTCCCTATTTTTCAGTTTATGTGCCCCTAAATTGCTCATATTTGCCTTTATACATATGGCCTTATATATTTAATGCTTTTATGCTGTCTGAATTCCTTATTGATAAAACCTGACCACTATTTATCAATGAGATCTTTTTATGGAGTCAGAAATAATTATAAGATATATGGAAACAGAGATAACACAATTTCTGTAAGTCAAATAATGCCTAGGTCTGTTAGAACAAGGCATATCATTTTTTCACTCATGTCCAAGGGAAGATCAAGCAAAAAAATCAACAATCCAAATGAAGCATCCTACAAAGACAGCACTTAAGTGGATTAATAATTATATCACTTTTGTTTGTCTGACAAGGCAAACATATAAAAGCAATGGGACTTACATTTTCACAAACTCTGGTCCACACTTTACATGTTTTTGAGATAAAAACACTTTCTTCGTTACAAATGTTGTTTAATTGCCAGGAAATATCAGTGGGAATTGCACTAAGAGGTGATAAAGTGTGGATGGCTTCTCCAGCAATATCATTCCGCAAGTTCCTGTGATACTGTATGCATTCAAAGGGTTAAGGGTTGGTGTTCATAGTGCTCTAGTCTGAGCTCATACTGTTCACTGACCCACTTGCCCTCCCTAACACACAAGTTAAGTTTTTTCCTTTTGCCTCCTGTTTCCTTGATTTTGTGGTTCTCCCTGTATTTTTAAATTCTCCTCTTCGTGGTTTCTTGATATGCTTTCAAAACCAGTTTTTCCTTGTAAGTGTCTATCGTATGTTGTTGGTTGTACCCTCTAACAGTTCCACTGATTGCCTTTAGTCAATTTACCAGTTTCCTTCTAGTGTTCCTGCTGCACTCATAATACAGTTGTCCTTTGTTACCGGTAACTGTACTGGTCATGTCTTCATCTAATACTCCGTGGCCTTTCAACATTCCTGCTGTTCTTAAGCATTGCACTGGTCTGTATCTTCAAACTACTACTCAGTCTTCCCAAAATTTTTCTTGCCTTCCATCTTTGTTTCAGTTCTTGTTCTGGCCCAGCCATAATATAAGTGCTCATTCCCTCTTGCTATCTTCTTCGGCAACTTCCTGTTTTGCCTTCTGTACCGTTTAGCTCTTGCTACCTGATGTAACAGCACTGCATTGTAGCTCATCTTTTTATCCTTTCTCATAGTGTGGTTATCACCAGTCAGTGCTTATTCTCTACTTATTTGTATACCAAGTTCAGGAATCTTGTATTCTAGTAACATTAGTTTTCTTTCTGTGACTTCCTTTAGAAGTTCATTATCCTGTAATCTTATCTCAGCATATTCTTGGTACAAGCTTTGGTATTCTTATTGCCTGTCTAGTTCTAGTTCTTTATTGGGAACCACTTTTCTGCTATTATCTCCAATGCCTCGTACTTTTACATCCCCGGTACAGTCATCCTAACCTCAATCAGTGGAGGGGCATCTGACCTTGTTGCCAGCACCTTTAGCTTATCTTACACTGTAGAAATGCTGGGTTTAGGATGTCAGTGCTCTCTAGTTTTGATCTCTAGCTCTACACTCCAGCTACTACTGGAGATGTGATGTTAGATCGAGCAACAGAGCATCCCTCCATATCTCTGCTATTTGGGTATCTGTGACAAGTTCCCAGTAGTTTTTTGTAGTAAGACTTTCTTGATCCTTCAACAAACCTTAGACAGTCCACAATGTCCATTTAAGTTACATTAACAGGATAAAGGCACTTTGGAAATCAATATAGTGTCTGGCTCAAAACATCAGCCCTAAAACCACTTCAATGAACTTCAGAAAACAGAGTGGAGGGTCTATGTTTGGTGATATTAGAGACAATGGGGAATCATGAATGGATCTCCAGCATCTCCTGGGTATGTTCTGCTATTGATGATATCCAGTGGTAAGTTTGAATCAGTACTGGCCTGGGGAAAAAGGGTGCACTCTCACAAGACCTTTGAAGAACATTTGAAGTTCCTGATGAAATTGTGGATAGAGGACCCCCAAATATAAAAATACATTTACAATTCCTTTAAATTACATAGTTGACTTCCTTATAAATCTTTATTTCAATTAATATTTGTGGGGAAAACAACTACATTAGTGTTTTTTTTTGCACTCAGGCCATCCTATTAGTTTTCTCATCATAGAATTAAATGAAACCTTGTTGAAAATCTAGGACTTTTGTGAACTCATGTTGAGGCACCTGAAACTGGAAGAGCCCAACGAATGCTCAACATGCCCATGTACTAAAATACTCCTCTTGAGTAGCCAGGGAGAAGCTTCTGTAAATGTAAGTAAAAGTATAAATATATACATGAATAACATGTATTTAATATAATTTTACATATCTTTGCATATGCATGCTATAACCTTTTAGTGGCAGATGTTTGAGCCACCCCTTGAAGGCCAGACACATAACATAGTAACATAGTTCATAAAGCTGAAAAAAGACATGCATTCATCAAGTCCAGCCCGTGCCAAATCATCCCAGTGGATCGAGAGGAAGGGAAAGACTCAATTGAAGCCATTTCCAATTAAGTCCCAAGTGGGTAAACAAAATGCCAAATGGCAATCAGATATTTCCCTGGATCAACATCTTATCCATTACTTTTTTAAAGCAGTAACAATTTCTGCAAGTACAGCATCCCAAGGCAAATAATTCCATAACTTTACTGCCATTATTGTAAAATTGCCCTGCCTTTTTTTTTGTCAAAAGCACCTTTCCTGTAGTCTTAATGGATGACCTATCTTTCTAAGCACAGCTCAACTATTTGAGTAAATAATTCATTAGAGAGTTCTTTGTATTGACCCTGAATATATATGTAAATGAAAATAATATCAACCCTTTGTCAATGCCATCTTTATGTCCTATTTTAGGTGTCAAGATTTTGTGGGAAATGTTGAATAGCTATATATCAATAGCACCTGAATGCGGATCCTACTATATATTTAACCCCTTAATGTCCAGTGACTTGTCAGGACCGTAACTGCTGTTTTTGCCTAAAGGACCAGTGACTGTCCTGACATGTCATGTATTTTTTACTCACATCGCTCCAGCGGGAGAGCTGTGAGTAGTAGCTGGGACTGAAATTGACTACTCCAAGAATGGAGTGGTCACTATCAGTCCCCTGTTCGGCATGCCAGCACACGTTATCAGTCACGTGTGCCAGCATGTTAAACTTCACTATGTGGACAACACTCCCCGGTACCGCTGGTCCTTAAGGGGTTAATGGAAGGTTTGATGTTTTTTACCAAATAAATAAGAACCATACCAGTACACAGGAATAACAAGCTCTGACTCACAGATGAATGTGATGACCAAAATTTGAGTCAATAAAATCAATACTAGCAAGTGTTCATTCACAATTATTCAAACTGACTAAATACAAACAGTCTACACAGTAGTGTATGAACTGATATGATCACTGAGTGTATGTTCAGATAAAATAAATACCTTACTATATTCAGCAACAAGAGTACACAAGTTAACATTTTATCTCCAATATACTCATAAGCTACATAAAAACTAAAAGCTGTGCAATCAATGTAGAATTACTCAAGTAAGGCGTGCCCCATGACAATAAATGGATCAATCAACTATAGCGTCTGAGAACAAAATCTATTCCAGGAATTGATGCTTGCAGTAGATGGGATAATACCCTTCTCTTGGACATTTGTTAAGATTCTCTTACTTTTACAGACTACAATTCTCGTCATTCGTCACCAGAAATAGTTGGCAGGGAATGATGTATTTTGTAGTCTGGCAGCATCTTGAGGGACTCACATGAACCACCACTGTCAGAGAACCACACATAATGACCACCAGCACTGTCCCAGTGTAGCCATAGAACCACACATACTGACCTCCCCAGCCTTGTTCCACTGCTAGCCATAGAGTCACACATAATGACTTATTCCAACCTTGTCCCACTACACTAGTAGCCATATAACCACACATAATAACCCCCCCTAGCCTTGTCCCACTGCACTAATAGCCATATAGCTACATATATTACCAAGTCTGAACCCTGGCAGGTCTAAAACCTAACTAGAAATCTTTTGGGTTTAGAAAAATAGCTGAAATGTTATGAAGTTTCTTTACCCAGGATATTCCTCTGAAAAACTAGAAAATTATGTTTTTTTGTGAAAATTCCTGCAGGGAAAGAAAGAGACTGAGTACAACTTTCTTTCTCTTGTTTTCTCTTACTTTCTAATCATTTACAGCCTTCTCTAAAATGCTTCAGATTGTACTTTTACATTGTACTAATAGCTCTCCTAGCAACTCTCTCTTTATGAATGAATTAATATGTTTATTTAAATAGTGCCACAAAGTTATTTACAATTTAAGCATTTAGATAGTACAGGGTTACAAGGGCTTGTTAAAGTGAAACTGGAAGTGGGGTCCCTGCTTGAAAGCTTACATTCTAAATTTGTATAGGAAAACATATAAAGAACATAAAGGTTAATTTCGGAATACAGTTCTAAAGTTCTGGTAGGGATAGGGGAATATAAGTAAAGTAAGTAAATTATAAAAGTTTTGGATGTATGAAGTCCATGCCTTCTTGTTTGCTGTAGCCTTGTTGAGGAGGTGTACTTTTAAGCAAGACTTGAAGACCACAAGAGAAGTGCAGTGGCACATGCTGGGAGGTACAGATTTCGACAGACAGTGTGCAAAGAGGGAAAAGTGTCTCATGCAGGAGAGAGAGCTGTAGACACAAAAGGATCTGAGAGAATAACGTACTTGATCTCCTACATGATACTTCCTCTACCATATCCTCCCTGAGCTGTCAAAATCTGGTCACATCGGGGGGGTGGAGCTACCGCCGACTAAGATGGCCGCATAATCGTGCTGCTCCTCACCACTCGAACTTAGAACCTGGCTTACTTTGGCACCAACTCCTTCATACACCCTCATCTTAGCTCATCTGTCCGACTGATCACTGTCGATGCCACAAAAGAAGAAACGGTCGACTAAAACCCCTGTAGGGGCAAGAATCACGAGCTATCTACCAGTGCGTCACGGGAGCGCCTCGAGGCCTACACCTTCTGACAAGGCGTTGGGCCACTCTGTGTCGCCGGCTTCCCATAGCCCTGACCCGGATCGCTCCCGCAGTACAGGTTTTGCTCCGCTTAATCTATCCACCGACATACCGGAAGACTGGAACCCGTTAGCCTGCTCCTCCGAGATGGGAGATGACGAGCCCCTGACCAAAGCCGCTATTACTAATCTACCGACCAAGGCAGACCTTAAAGACCTGATCTTGGAAATCAAATCAGCAGTTAAGGAAGAAATAGCTGGACTGCGAGATGATATCACTCAATTAGGACAACGTATGTCCTCGATGGAAAAAGACAGGGACAAGATCCTTAGGAAACAGGTGATCATGAGGGAACGTCTCTCCCAGCATGGCGACAGCATTGCTCTACTTACTTCTAAGCTAGACGACCTGGATAACAGAGGCCGCCGATGTAACCTCCGGATAAGGGGCCTCCAAGAATCGATTCTCCCTAAAGATTTAGAGCAAGCCCTTCACTCTATCTTCGTTGATAGTCTGGGAATACCTCCTTCGCCTCCGATCCAGCTTGAACGGGCACACCGAGCTTTGAGGCCCAGGGGAGCGCCGGGGGATCCCCCGAGAGATGTTATTTGCTGCTTCTTGAGTTTCCAGATGAGAGAGAGGGTTATGAAAGCGGCAAGGGAACGAGACAAGATCACATACCTGGAATCGGAGATACAGTTTTTCCAGGATCTGTCCCCCTACACACTACAGCAAAGAAGGGACTTGAAACCGCTCACTACACATTTGCGGTCTTTGCAAATTAAATACAAATGGGGTTTTCCATTTGCCTTGATGGCCCAACATCAGGGGGCCTCGGCAATCCTACGATCACAGGGTGACATCTCAGAATTTTGTGCCACGCTGAACATCCAGGCCCCAAGTGGGAGCACCGACACGGACAGTGGACATACTACGGAGGCAGAGGGCCCACCGGACACAGGGACTGATGTGCAGGTGATGGGTTCTCCTGTGTTGAGCCCAGTTAAGATGAAACCAAAACACCCCGGGACTATTACATCTCGGGGCCCAAACCGCTCAGACTGGGATGGACTATACCAACATATGGACTAGGAGTGAATTATGTGGATCTTTTTCACTACTCTTGGGCATATGGCAGCCCGGACTGAGCCCTATCCTGGCTCCGCTGACTGCATACTTACCCTACTGCCCTTTGGCCCTGTTGGTCACGGCCGAGTGACACCCAGCACCGCATTGGAGGACTTTCTTGGCTATCTTATTTAGACACAGATATGACAACATGCCCTCCTGATCATTTCTGCTGTAATGTATACTTGGCCCTTGTGTTACTTTGATAACTTGTGCATATTGTAAGGTATGGCAGGGGTCTTGGATGTCTCCGGCCCCATTAGATGGAGGGGTTGATGGGTGGTAGGTGGGATATTCACTCTGGTATGACGCTGGGGCCAGGGCCTCCGCACTGGGCTTTGGAGTAACTCTATGCGGACGCCAACAGGGAGTTCCGACATCCGAGACTGCCTGTCATTCTTGAATCCTTTATTTTTTGTTTCTTCTTTTTTAATGTGTTTTAGGGTTCCTAATAGGGATATTGTTAGATAGATACAATTGTTGGGGGACCATAGCTTTTAGACTTAGGTAGTTAATTTGGGGACACTATTTTGATGACGGGATGGAGGGGCCCTGTGGGGTGGGGGCCCTGGGCGTCGGGGGCGGGTGATCCTCCGGCCGACCGTGGCGCGTGGCCCCGACGGGTCAATTAGAGACCCTAGCGGTACACGACTTGCCGCGGGGCGGGGTGGGGGACGTCCACGCTCCCGGGGGTCGGGCCTTCGACCTGCACATTGGTTTAATGTCTAGGAGTAGGGGTGGTGTCGGGTGGAGGTGGTCTGGACTTCTCGGGCCTCGCGGCGTGGGTCTTATCGCCCATGCAGCTAGGTGTGATGATCCATGAGCATCTCCGTCCCAGGAGATCCGTCTGGCGGGGCTGGGTGCCGGGCCGGAGGGGTGCTGATTGAGGTGGAAGAAGAGGTCTAGCTCTACCCTCCGAGACGGTGGGCCACCCGCAGGATATAGGACCTGGGATAGTGTAAAGGCTCATAATATATATATATGTTTTAATGTCCTATTTGTGCGTATTTCTCATAATATACTTAATGCATCCTAGATTTGGGAGTAGTATAACATATCTTTAGAGGTTCATGGTTCGGGTGGGGAGGTTCTGGTTTATTGTATTTTTGTGTTTCTTGGTTTGCAATTGTCTGTTGATACCTCTGTATTAATACTATTAATCCCTCCCATAGGGTTGTTGTTTAACCCAAACGTGACTATTGGGTGTCCGGAGGTACCTACTTGGTGTCCTCTGGACTCACACGTTTATATTTCGACCTTGGTGGTTGGTCCCTGCGGTCGGGGCTTCCCCTTCTTATTGGAGTACCTTGATTACTCCGGTACGTAATACGGTTGGGGAGATAGGAGATAGGCGTTTTTTTTTGTTTTTTTTTTTTCTCCCTCTCATTACCTTCTCTTTACCATTTCCTTTTCTTGGTCCTCGTCCCTGGGGGGGGCTCGAGAACTCCGCTTCCCTTGCTGTCCTATCCAGCACCATGACTGGTGAATCCTCGGGTGGGGGAGGACCCCCTGTGCCTCAGATCAAGATATTGTCTGTTAATGCTAAGGGATTGAATGTTCCCGAGAAGCGCTCTCAGGCTTTGAGGGAGTTTCGTAGATTGAGGGCAGATGTGGTCTTGCTTCAGGAAACCCATTTTCAACGCGTATCACATCCCTCCCTTGTAAACAGAGATTATACCCAAGTATGGCATGCTACTTACTCTGAAAATCGAAAGAAGAGGGGGGTCTCTATTCTACTTCATAGGTCTGTTGTGTGGGTTGGTTCGGATGTAGAGAGAGATGAAGGTGGGCGCTATATCTTTCTCCGTGGCTTACTGGGGGGTGTCCCATGCACTCTAGCCACTATTTATGCTCCCAACTCGGGACAGACTGGCTTTCTCTCCACTACACTGAAGAAACTTCAGGCATTTCAGAGGGGCCATTTGGTCCTGGGAGGGGACTTCAATATGCCCCTGGATCCCAGAGTTGACTGCTCGTCTGGGACCTCACATGTCTCTCCTGGAACTCTTGCCACGTGGTCTAAGCTTCTAAAGGAAGCGCACCTGTTAGATGTTTGGAGACTTCAGTCGGCTCAGGCAAGGGACTACACTTTCTATTCCCAAGTACATAATAGATACACGCGGATTGATTATTTCTTAATTGCGCAACATTCGGTACATTTGATTCGGAAAGCGGGAATAGAAAACATCACATGGTCAGACCATGCTCCAGTATGGATTCAGATGCGTTTGGAGGGTGGGAATGGAAGTAGGCTCTCCTGGAAGCTTAATGAACAGCTTTTACATGACAAAGCCTTAAGTACCGAAATTCTATCCTCCATTCAGACCTACTTTGAACTCAATGTTTCCCCTGAGACCCCTCCAGAAGTTGTTTGGGAGGCCCATAAATGTGTTGTCAGGGGTACCTTAATAAAACTAGGTTCTCAACGACGGAAACAACGTATGGAAAACCTACGGTCAATGCTCTCTGATCTGACGGATCTAGAAGCTAGACATAAGAAGAATGATTCCCCAGGTCTTATGCAGGACATTGTAACTCTCCGCTCCAAAATACAGGAGTGGTATGCGGGGGTGACTCAGAGGTCCTTCCTTTGGACAAAATATGCTGCATACCTGCAAGGTAACAAATGTGGGAAACACCTGGCACGTCTGGTCCAGATCAAGAGGAAGCAGCATTATATTGAGCGTATCGCAGACTCGGTAGGCGTGCAACATTATGCTTTCTCAAAGATGGCGGCTCTTTTTAAGGAATATTATAAGGAACTATACAATCTGGCCCCGTCCGCGACATCTTCCTCTGTACTTGACCGTATTGATGCTATGAAAACCTTATTACATCGAGCTGGATGTCCTAGACTTCCAGAGACGGCAATCTCACTATTGGAAGAGCCCTTTTCCATAACTGAAATACTTGATGGCATTAAACGGATTCCAGTCGGTAAAAGTCCGGGCCCCGATGGCTTTTCGGCACCTTATTATAAAAAATTCTCTCAAATTCTTGCTCCTCATTTGCTTCAGTCCTTTAATGCGATCTCGGATGGGGGCTCCTTCCCGAGTCAGGCCCTCCAGGCCCATATTACTCTTCTGCCCAAACCAGGCAAGGATCCGACGCTCTGTGCTAATTACCGCCCCATTTCCTTACTTAACGTGGATGTCAAACTTTACGCATCGTTGTGGGCAGTGAGACTGAAACCCTATTTAACCAAACTTATTCACATATCTCAGGCTGGGTTCGTTCCCAACAGAGAAGCGAAAGACAACATTATCAAAGCTTTGACGATCATCCACAAAGCTATGCTAGACTCTACACCTATGCTACTGCTCACTATAGACGCCGAAAAGGCATTCGACCGGGTGGACTGGTCTTTCTTAAGGGAAACGCTGTTATATATAGGCATGGGTCGAAGATCCCTTCATGGTATCTTGAGTCTCTATCAGGACCCTACGGCCCGTCTACTAGTGAACGGACAACTGTCAGATCACTTTCAGATCGCCAATGGCACGCGACAAGGTTGCCCTCTTTCGCCGATTTTATTTATTTTGACCTTGGAACCGCTTCTAACGCTGATAAGCATCACCCTTTAATCCTGGGTCTGCCAACAGTGAGGGACCCTGCGGTAGTTTCAGGATTTGCAGACGACATCTTGCTCACGTTGTCCTCCCCGGAGTCCTCCCTCCCACCATTGATGGAGCTATTGGAGGAATATGGTGGGCTCACTAACTTTTCCATCAACTACACCAAATCGGAGGTATTGCCGCTGAATATCCCCGACCATCGTGCTTTCCACCTTCAACGTCTTTACCCTTTTAAATGGAAATCTGACACTATCAAATACCTGGGTGTCCTACTTTCACCAGACTTCTCGTCCATCTCGTCTATCAACCTCAGGGATATTCGTAATCAGATGGATGTGGACTTCAAGAAATGGGATGGTCTCTTCATATCCTGGACAGGGAGGATAAACTTAATTAAGATGATAGTACTGCCGAGGCTTCTATACCTCTTCAAGTCGCTTCCAATTACCTATCATAAGCGCGACCTGGTCTCCCTCCAAGCAGCGGTGAATGCTTTCGTCTAGGCGTATAAAAAACCTAGATTGGCAGCCCGCTACTTATATAGGTCACCATCTAGAGGGGGTATGGGCTTGCCGGACTTAACACAATATTATCAAGCTTGCGCCTTGATGCCGTTGATGGAATGTCATGACGGGAAGACGAAGGAATGGATCCACATCTCTCAGGTCCTCCTCCCCTCCATTGATCTTAAGACCTTAATCTGGCAATCCCCCACACAGGCGAAGAGACGAGTGGCCAATCATCCGATCATAACTCATGCACTGGAGGTTTGGTCTCAGGTACAGGTGAAGTCGGGACTTTCCCAGTTCCCCTCGCCACTTTTTTCAATTTATGGCTCTGTACATTTCCTGCCAGGAGTGAGGGGCAGCCCTTTTCAGATTTGGAGGCGGCTGGGGATTGATACCCTAGGCTCCCTGGCCTCTACTGGATCTATTCTTTCTTTCGAACACCTACATTTGACCCATTCTCTGCCACAGACTCATGGTTGGCACTACAGACAGGTCCGCCACTTTGTGGAGAACTTACGCCCCAAAGGTTGCTTCTCCCGACAGCGCACCTCTTTTGAGACATTAGCCAATAAAGGCTATTTTGCGATGAAGACACTGTCTAAGATTCGCCCTTTTTTGACACCGTCGACATTATTATTATTATTATTATTATTATTCTTTATTTATATAGCGCCAACTAATTCCGCAGCGCTGTACAATTGGGGAATAGACATACAGAGGTATTAAATAGTACAATCAGATGTGTAGAACAGGAGGATCAGAGGGCCCTGCTCGTGAGAGCTTACAGTCTAGAGGAAGGTAGGTTTGATACAGAAGGAGTAAGTGCTATTGTGTTTAAGTGCCTCCTGCCACATGAACTGCCAGTCAGTGGGTGGGACTGAGAAGTGCCATTGAGTGCAGTAGTCCGTGCAAGGGGTGAATCTTGGTGATGATGTTTATGGAGGCAGTTGATAGGCCTCCCTGAAGAGGTGAGTCTTCAGGGAGCGTCTGAAGATTTGAAGGCTGGGGGAGAGTCTGATGGGGCGGGGGAGGGAATTCCACAGCTCAGGTGCAGCACGGGAGAAGTCCTGTAGGCGGGAGTGGGAGGATGTGATAAGAGCTGTGGAGAGCAGAAGGTCATGTGCAGAGCGAAGATGGCGGGCGGGAGTATATTTGGAAATGAGAGATGAAATATAGGGGGGTGCAGTGTTAGTGAGGGCTCTATAAGTTAGCACCAGAGTTTTGAATTTTACTCTGTATGCTAACGGGAGCCAGTGTAGGGACTGACAGAGGGGTGTGGTGTTAGAGAAGCGATGAGTGAGGTAGATTAGTCTTGCAGCAGAGTTCATTATGGACTGTAGCGGGGTTAGTCGGGTGAGAGGCAGGCCAATTAGTAAAGAGTTACAGTAGTCAAGACGGGACATGATGAGTGTTTGGATTAGAATTTTGGTAGTGTCTTCTGTGAGAAAGGGTCGGATTCTAGAGATGTTGCGGAGGTGGAGGCGGCATGAGTTGGAGATTGACTGGATGTGAGGAATGAAGGATAGGGCAGAGTCAAATGTGACCCCCAGGCAGCGTGCTGTAGGGGTTGGTGTGATGGAAGTGTTGTTAACGGTGAGGGTAATGTTTGGGATAAGGCTGGTTGTAGATGGAGGGAAGAGAATTAGTTCAGTTTTGCTAAGGTTAAGTTTGAGTTGATGGGAGGACATCCAGGAAGACACAGCAGACAGACAGTCGGACACTCGGGACAGGAGGGAAGGAGAGAGGTCTGGGGAGGAAAGATATATTTGGGTGTCATCAGCATAGAGATGATGGTGAAACCCAAAGGAGTTTATTAGTTTTCCAAGGGAAGCAGTGTAGATTGAGAAGAGCAAGGGTCCCAGTACTGATCCTTGGGGCACACCAACAGACAGTGGGAGGGGTGGGGAAGTGGAGCCGGAGTATGAAACACTGAAGGAGCGGTTGCAGAGATAAGATGAAAACCAGGAGAGTGCAGTGTCGCAGAGGCCTAGGGAGTGGAGGGCTTGGAGGAGGAGTGGGTGATCGACTGTGTCAAATGCGGCTGACAGGTCCAAAAGAATGAGTAGGGAGTAGTGGCCTTTAGACTTGGCTGAGAGCAAGTCATTGGCCACTTTAGTGAGGGCAGTCTCAGTGGAGTGATGAGGGCGGAATCCGGATTGCAAGGGATCTAGCAGGGAATGGGAGCAGAGGAATTTAGTGAGCCGGTTATATGCAAGGCGCTCGAGAAGCTTGGAGGCAAACGGGAGTAGGGAAATTGGCCGGTAATTTGACAATGAGTTTGGGTCCAGGGAGGGTTTTTTTAGGATGGGAGTGATTAGTGCATGTTTGAAAGAGGATGGGAAGGTGCCGGTTGACAAAGAGAGGTTGAATAAGTGAGTAAGGATTGGAGTTAGTAGAGGGGAGAGTTCTTGGGTGAGC
Organism: Rhinophrynus dorsalis; assembly: GCA_037306005.1. Lineage (NCBI taxonomy): Eukaryota > Metazoa > Chordata > Amphibia > Anura > Rhinophrynidae > Rhinophrynus > Rhinophrynus dorsalis. The sequence goes on along the minus strand of CM074721.1, from coordinate 262,441,239 downwards.
TGAGATGGGATTGGGTCGAGAGGGCATGTGGTTAGGTTTGAGCGAGTGAGGAGAAGGGAGACTTCATCCTCAGTGACAGGTGGGAAGGAGCTTAGTGTGTATGTGGGAGAGGCGACAGGGCTGGGCTGGCTGGGTGGGGGTGGTAGTGATGAAATATCATGTCTGATAGATTCAATCTTGTTCTTGAAGTGGTTGGCGAGATCTTGGGCAGAGAAGTTAGTGGAAGGTGTTTGTGTTGGTAGGTTTAGAAGAGATGTGAAGGTTGAGAAAAGGCGTTTGGGGTTGGAGGAAAGATTAGAAATTAGAGAGGAGAAGAATGACTGTTTAGCCAGGGAGAGGGCAGAGCTATACGAACGGAGAATGAATTTCCTCCAGTGCCTTTCAGCAGTGCGTGAGCACCTTTGGAGGTATCGCGTTAGTATTGTGTGCCAGGGTTGTAGTGGGGTTGTGCGTGGGTGGCGTGGAGTTGCAGGTGCAGCGATGTCAAGGGCTGAAGTGAGAGTGCTGTTGTAGAGAGCAGTAGTTTTGTCTGGGCAAGTAAGTGTGAGGATGGGGTTGAGGATAGGCTGCAGGGAGGTGGAAAATTGTTGCTTATCAAGAGAATGTAGATTTCTCCGCATGCGCTTGATTGTGGCGGGGGTGATGGGTTTGCGTGGTATGATGAGGTTACCGGTGAGGAGGTGGTGGTCAGAGAGGGGAAAAGGGACATTAGAGAAGTTGGAGACCGAGCAGAGGTTAGTGAAGATCAAGTCGAGGGAGTGACCATCACTGTGTGTGGGAGAGCTGGTCCACTGCGATAAGCCTAAGGAGGTTGTTAAGGAGAGGAGTTTGAGGGCAGGGGGGGTATTGTGATTATCTATAGGGATGTTGAAGTCACCCATGATGAGAGTAGGGACATCAGAGGACATGAAGTGAGGGAGCCAGGAGGTGAAGTGATCAAGGAATTGTGCAGTGGGACCAGGTGGCCTGTATATGACAGCGACACGCAGGGGGAGGGGAGAGAAGAGGCGAAGTGTGTGAGCTTCAAATGTAGGGAAGGAAAGAGAGGGAACAGTGGGGAGTACCTGAAATATATGGTTAGGGGGCAGCAGGATGCCTACTCCCCCTCCCTGCCTGTTGCCAGGCCTCGGTGTGTGTGTGAATTGAAGGCCTCCATATGAGAGTGCGGCAGTGGAGGCAGTGTCTGATGATGTGAGCCAAGTTTCAGTGATGGCAAGGAGGTTTAGGGAATGAGAAATGAACAGATCATGAACAGCTGTTAGTTTGTTACACACAGAGCGGGCATTCCAGAGACCAAAACAAAAGGGGGGGGAGGAGGTTAGGTGACGGGGTACGGTTATTAGATTGTGAGTGTTGCGTGTGTGAGTGGGTTCTGTGGTCCAAGAGAGAATGGAAGGGGGGCCTGGGTTAGGTGAGATGTCACCTGCAGCAAGTAGGAGGAGAAGGGACAGGGACATAAGGTGAGAGTGAGATTTGAAGCAATGGGTCTTTTTGCAGGGGTAGAAGGAGATGGTGGTGATAGGGAGAGGAGGAATGAAAAAAGTTCATGGGAGCAGAGAAGTGGTGAGTGAAGAATTGAGGGTGCAATGTGAATGGCGTGACACTTAATGTGGACACAGGAGGAGGAGACTCTTATGCATGTGAGAATGGTGATGACAAAACAAGGAGTTAATTTGCCCATCCGATACTAAGGCCTTTTTCATTTTGGCTTGGGAGACCGACCTTTCCTTAACCTTGCCAGTGGATACCTGGAACAGGGCAATTTCTACTCTATACCGTATGGCCCGTGATTCGGCCTCAAGGGAGGTCAATTTTAAATTGGTCTCTCGCTGGTACAGGACACCTGTTCGAATGGCCCAAATATTCTCTAACGCCCCTGACATTTGCTGGAGATGCAGCCTCAGCAAGGGTACTATGCTCCATATATGGTGGACCTGTCCAGAGATCCAGCCATACTGGCAAGCTCTTGGTAAAGCAATTACTGATATCTTTGGTATTACTCTCCCTTGCACACCAGTGGTTTTCCTTTTTGCAATATTTCCGGATTCTTTGGGTCTGTCTAAGTCCCAGACAATTCTTTCTCATTTCCTTCTGAACGCTGCGAAACTCACCATCCCCTCGTTGTGGAGGACTAATACAGCTCCTACAATTGGTATGTGGAGAAACAGGGTTAACTCCTTCCTGACCTTGGAACATATACATGCCTCTGTTATGGGGAGAGTGGATTGTTTTCGGACTATCTGGACCCCGTGGATGGCGTGGAGTGATCGGGCTACCTTGGGATGAGGGACAATTTTCACCCCTCTTCACTCCTTTCTCTCCCCAGGACCTAATTTTCCCCTTTAGCAGATTATACACATTTCTAGGCATGCTTCTCCCCCTTTTTTTTTTTTTTTTTTTTTTTTTTTCTCTCTCCTCTCTTCTTCTCCCTGCCCTTGTGCCGTCATGTGCTGGGGGGACACTGACCGTTGGGACATACATTATGGCCATTCTGACCAATTATCCTACTGTTTTGTTCATTTTCAAACCCGCATGTTACATTGGTAAATAATTATACTCTTATAAGACAGTTATTTCTTTTTAGATAATAATGTTAACATTGTCTTACAAATGGCATATATATACTATAAAGCCTGAAGCTTTTAGCTTACTGATTGGGTTCTAGATAAATTTTTCTTTTTCAGCCACCGGATCCTGTTTTTTTTTTAGGTTTTATAACTCAATGTTTATTACAGATGTGTCTTTATGGAATTGAACTTTTAATTTGCATTTACACTATGTTATGTAATGTGTTGGAAACTTTATTTCAATAAAGCTTTATAAAAAAAAAAAAAAAAAAAAAAAAAAAAAATCTGGTCACATCATCCTATCACTCCATTCTCATCACTGCTTTTTGCCAAAGAAGTAATAACACTTAAAATGGACCAAATGGATCATCCAAAGATGATCTGAGCAGTTTGGGAGGAAATTGTAGTCTGTTTATATCTTCCAGCACTACAAAATAATTTTGTGCTCATGCTTCTCTGTCATCTCCCACTCCAGATCTGTGTGTTTTCACTTGGGAATATTCAAATATTGACCAATGTATTATTTTATCAAAAGTTCCATCTGTCCTTACACTGATCCATAACTTCCACGCTGACTCATGCTTATTTAATGCCCCAGACATTAAACACCATTTCATTGACTATGCCCTTGGTTCAGGCTCACTTAGGGACAGTCAGTGGCAATGACTTGCCTGGAGCCATCCAGCTTGGGTTGTCATGAGAAATCATCTGTTTCCACAATACAACCCAACATTAATTCCACAACAGATTACACATCCACAAAAGCCCTGCTAATCTCCACAACAAAGTCATCCTCCCTGAAATCATAAAAAAACGGTCTGCTAATTGGATAAAATAACAATTACTCTTTCAACATTGACAATCATAAGATGAAAAGAGACACACAATTCAGTGTTTGGTTTCAGGCTCTTCAACAAGCCTTACAAACTATTTTCTTATAAGGCAATTCAGGTCATGCCTTCACTTACTCAGCTGCCGGTTAATACGGTGATGCCCCTTTCATTCATACAGATGCTTTCATTCAACATGATCCCATACTGCAAAAGGTGTGGGGTCCAAAAATGTAGCAAAGAAGGATAGCTTGTAATTAAGTGCCAAAACTGAAAATGTGGCAGAATTTGTTCGTGCTTTATAAATGAATGATAAAAATAATAAGCAGCATATAGTGCAATACAAGAAACTCACCAGTAAATAAAAACTGAAGAGCTAAGTATTTTATTCACATTTGATCATGGTCATAAATTCAAAGCAGGTATTGGTTCTCTTAAAAATAAGCAATCTTCAATCCTCTCACATGGCAATGAATTGAAATTCTCAGAGAGTCTAAACATAAAGTAAATGCATATGTATTAAGACAAAAGAATCCGCTTAATGCTTTTCATGGCATTGATGCTATTTTCTCAGAATTATGCACAAAATATCAGAATGCTAAAAATACATCATAAGGTTGAAAAAAGGCACTTCAGCCATCCTTCTAAACCCTCCTTTTAATCACAACAATTACCACAAATATCAATTTGGTAATGCATAGAGAAAAATCCGAAATTTAAGTAAATTACATCAACATGGAAAATAAAATAATAAAAAACACTATAACAATACATAATCATATAAATCTAAAATAACTAGGTGTACTGAATTGCATCTGTGGCATAAAATATATAAACACTAGGTTAAAGCCCGTCATTCGACAGGATCTAGGTCATGCAGAAGCGTTTGTAGTATATAGAAATAAAAGAAATATCCATATGGGTGCCTGTCAGATGTCAGATACGCGTCCCTAGGTACCTTAGATGGCTCGGGGGGAGCGGGTCACAGTAGGGAGTGAGTCACCCAGCCGGCTGCCAGCTCTCTGATCTCACAGTGTAGGCACCCACGAGCGTGAGCGGGTGTCTGTCAGTTATGCTCGTCCACATACACGGTACTTAGAGGGCACGGGGTGGGGGGGGAGCGGGTCACAGGGGGGAATGGGTCAAGGAAAAGCTGCAGACATAACTGATTGGCAGCCGGCTTCTAACCCTCTGAGCTCGCATGCAAGTGCGAGCGGGTGCCTGTCAGATACATAAAGCTGTAGAAAGCGAGTTACGTGCGTTTGTGCTACACACACAGTGAGAGACGCATTCTACAGCTTTATGTTATAGGATAGTTCATATAAATAAGATTGTGTATACTAAGTATGCATTCTATTACAATCCCCAAAGAGCAACAAGACAATTACATACAATTCTATGTGCATTCAACCAGCTGAATGGACTCCACTTTCTCAGTCACTTTTCAGTGAGCCCCAATGAAGGTAAAAATGTAACATCCCTGCCTTCCTTTCTGCCATCTTCCAAGTAATACTTTCTTTATACAAGAAACTGTATCTCTCTCTTTACCTCTCACTTTGAGTTTGCTAGCCTACTCATGAAAACCTCAACAGCCTGATTAAGTCCAGGGGTAAATGCTGTAGTGGTCGTTGCTACGGTAATGTGTGGTGAGCACATCACCTTGGTGATGTATATACAATTAGGGAAAAATTATTTGATCCATAGTTACATAGTTACATAGTTACATAGTTACATAGTAATTTAGGTTGAAAAAAGACTTGCGTCCATCCAGTTCAACCCTTTTCCTATTCCTGTTTACCATCGCTGACCCAAAAGAAGGCATCTGACTCCAAATGGCAATCAGACTTCTCCCCGGATCAACAAGCCCTAACTAAATATTAATCCCAATACTAACGTGCATAGCCCTCTATATTATGCTCTTTTAAATAAGTATCCAGGCCCCTTTTAAAGGCATCTAATGTATTTGATAGCACCACCTCCTCCGGAAGTGCATTCCATACCTTTATTGTCCTTACTGTAAAGAAACCCTTCCGCTGCTGTAGACTAAATCTCCTTTCCTCAAGTCTAAGCGGGTGGCCCCTTGTCCTGTGTACTGTTCTGTTAATGAAAAGGTCTTTTGAAAGCCCTTTATATGGGCCTTGAACATATTTATATAGTGTTATCATATCCCCTCTAAGACGCCGTTTCTCTAGTGTGTACAAGTTTAACTTTTCTAGCCTCTCTTCATAACTAAAACATGCATCCCCTGTTGCTTTTGTACGTTTGCCAACTGACAAAGAAATGATCAGTCTATAATTTTAATGGTAGGTTTAGTTGAACAGTGAGAGATGGAATAACAACAAAAAAACGCATTTCAAAACAGTTATGAATTGGTTGGCATTTTACTGAGTGAAATAATTATTTGACCCCTTTGCAAAACATGTCTTAGTATTTGGTGGCAAAACCCTTGTTGGCAATCACAGAGGTCACACGTTTCTTGTAGTTGGCCACCAGGTTTGCACACATCTCAGGAGGGATTTTGTCCCACTCCTCTTTGCAGATCCTCTCCAAATCATTAAGGTTTCAAGGCTGACGTTTGGCAATTCGAACCTTCAGCTCCCTCCACAGATTTGGCTAGGCCACTCCAGGACCTTAATGTGCTTCTTCTTGAGCCACTCCTTTGTTGCCTTGGCCGTGTGTTTTGGGTCATTGTCATGCAGGAATACCCATCCACGACCCATTTTCAATGCCCTGGCTGAGGGAAGCAGGTTCTCACCCATGATTTGGCAGTACATGGCCTGTTCATCGTCCCTTTGATGTGGTGAAGTTGTTCTGTCCCTTTAGCAGAAAAACACCACCAAAGCATAATGTTTCCACCTCCTTGTTTGACAGTGGGGATGGTGTTCTTGTGGTCACAGGCAGCATTCCTCCTCCTCCAAACACGGCGAGTTGAGTTGATACCAAAGAGCTCGATATTGGTCTCATCTGACCACAATATTTTCACCCAGTTCTCCGCTGAATCATTCAGATTTTCATTGGCAAACTTCAGACGGGTCTGTACATGTGCTTTCTTGAGCAGGGGGACCTAGCAGCCGCTGCAGGATTTCAGTCCTTCACGGTGTAGTGCGTTACCAATTGTTTTCTTGGTGACTATGGTCCCAGCTGCCTTGAGATCATTGACAAAATCCTCCCATGTAGTTCTGGGCTGATTCCTCACCTTTCTCATGATCATTGAAACTCCACGAGGTGAGATCTTGCATGGAGCCCCAGACCGAGGAAGATTGACAGTTATTTTGTGTTTCTTCCATTTGCAAATAATCACACCAACTGTTGTCACCTTCTCACCAAGCTGCTTGGCGATGGTCTTGTAGCCCATTCCAGCCTTGTGTAGGTCTACAATCTTGTCCCTGACATCCTTGGACAGCTCTTTGGTCTTGGCCATGGTGGAGAGTTTGGAATCTGACCTGTGGACAGGTGTCTCTTTAAGAGAGTGCTCCTAATCTTAGCTTGTTACCTGTATAAAGACACCTGGGAGCCAGAAATCTTACTGAATGATAGGGGGTCAAATACTAATTTCACTCAGTAAAATGCAAATCAATTTATAACTTTTTTCAAATAAACTTACCATTAAAATTATAGACTGATCATTTCTTTGTCAGTGGGCAATCATACAGAATCAGCAGGGGATCAAATAATTTTTTCCCTCACTGTACACACATTACACGGTTTATTATTGAAATGTCACCTTATATTTGGCAACCATCAGAAGGGCGAGATCATAATGTTGCCCAAATCAAAAGGGCAACATCAGAATATTGCCGCATCAAAAGGGCAACATTCCGATGTCACAAGCTTAAGAGTCACCAAATATAGGGTGACATGTATACATCTAATGCTCAATGCCCAAGATGCCTATAAACTATAAGCAGATAATAGTTGCTCCCATACATCCCTGTTGCTTTTCATCTCTGACTTCCTGCTGCCTATCATGTTCATCTGGTGTTCTCAAGCCAGTTACCCCCTATCTTTGCCTAGGTCTGGCTCCATCTCAGCCTCCCCCTATGCAGGCCAGTGATCCATCACCTGCTAAACCCAGTCCACCCACTCACACTATACCTGTGACTTCAATCAACATTACACAATGCCAGACCTGGACGCAGACAGGGGATAACTGGCTTGAGAACATCGGATGAACACGGTAGTCAGCAGGGAGTCAGAAAAACCACAGGGAGGTATGGGAGCAACTATGATGCGCTTATACTTTATAGGCATATTGGCCACTGGATATATAAATGTCGCCCTGATCCGCTTATAGTTTATAGGCATCTTGGGCATTGCACATTGGATATATAAATGTCACCCTCAGTTTGGTGACTCCTAAGCTTGCGACATCAGAATGTCACCCTTTTGATTTGTGTGACATATAATCTTGCCCTTCTGATAGTTGCCAAATAGAGGGTGACATTTCAGTAGGATACACATTAACATATGCACTAAGAATTAGGGATGCAAGGGGAGGGATGCTAATATTCTTATAATAATAATATTAGCATGAAGGGTTGTCAAACTACTGGCAATGTGGAAGGGAAGTCCTCCCTTACCCATCACCAGCAATTCAACAACCATAAAGGAGCAGTAAACTTTTTTTATGAAAAATATATGTTGTAGGGCATTTCCTGTTGAGTAAAACAAGGGCACTCCAATTGCTGAGAAATGCATATTTCCAGAGTTATTACAGTTTATACCTGTGGTTTTCTACATTATCAGTGACCTCTAGTGGTCAAATTCCAATTACTTAGTTATTCTGTTACATTCTGATAGAGAAGAAAGTCAGTGACATGCAGTTCTCCATAGAATGTGATAGAAACTGCCGAGCCACTTCATGTCAGAACATTCAAGAAGTAAATGCACAGTAAATACACTTCCTGATTTGAACTTTTATAACTTTTGAATAAATCAGGTGACAGCAGTGGGAGTACCCTTGTTTTACTCAGCAGGAAAAACTCTATAACACATAGGTTTTCATAAAAATAAGTTTACTGCTCCTTTAAAGCCTGAGTGCATTCTCTCTGCTTCATCACTGGGGGAGCGAAGAGGATGTTCTCAGACTTCAGGACCACAAACAGCACCACAAACCCTTTCAGCGCCAATGGGATGTGCATTACATGCACCTGTGGCACTGAAAAATTGTAGTAAAAGCTGAAGATGAGAGGCTAGATGGGGACTCAATATGACAGGAATACCACCAAAAGAATTCAGGCACTGATTGCCTATGAAATGTATATCTGCACAAAGAGGTAGTAGACATGTTACTGCACAGAGTGTAATAGTTTTCTGAACTCAAGCTTTGCTGGTATTTTGCTAAGCTGCCCCGCTGGCATCATCTCACTTCACCAGCTTGATTAATGCCCTTCTCCTCTCCACCCCCTCTCACCTGGGTCCTTTTCCTAATGTCACCTGTCTTGTTACGACTCACAAGAATGATGTCATTGAAAGGATGTGCTAAGTGGGGGAGTTGGTGCATTAACCCTTTGAGTGCCAGACAATTACAGAACACATTGCAGAACTTAGTGCATGTGGCAAAGTGCCAGACTAACATATAAACACACTCAACAATAATGGCTCATTAACCTGTATGCCCATATGTAAATGAGCCATTGTCAGCGTGGTAATGCAAAATGTTAAACCTTTTGAAGGCATGGCAGATTCATGGTGATGAGGCTGATTGACAGGTATATGATAGTGAAGACAAATCTGACACAACATCACCATCTTAAGCCCTTAATGAACTTTAGTGCATATGCCCCCAGGTCTTCTTAGGACTCAAGAGTTTGGATCTTTCTCAATAAATTGCAATTAAAGGGATAGTAATACTTAAATATTACTAATCCCTATAGCAAAGTACTACTTAAAAAACGTATTGCCCCCAGTGTCATCTCTGAAACCTTTATGGTTTGAGAGATGAACGCTTCTAAAATTGCCCTCTCCCTCCCCTTTCCCCGTAGTATGTTAACTGCACAGTAACTCCTGATTGGACTGAATGGGGTCCCCACCCCAAAGTTATAAATACCATTTATTATTAGAACACCTTCGACCCCTCACCGGACAATGACCTGTGCCTGGGGCCAATCGGTTGTGACCTGGATTTGCTGAGAACTACACAGACAGAAAGAGGCCCCTCAGCATGCAGATCTTGAATCAAGATAACTTATTCGGTTCTGGTCCCTAAAAAAAAAAATATTGTGTGGTAGGTCAGTTGGTCAATCCAATTTTTATAATCCTTGTCCAGTTTTCAATGTAAACCACTCTGGCTCTCAAAGGGTTAAAAATAAATAATTACAATGTATTCATTGGCAATTTCATAATAATAATTATAATAATAATATACAGATTGCCAATTGCAAAATTAAGCCCACTATACATCCAGCTTTATTCTTTCCACAGCATATTGCACCCAATAGCTCTAGTACACTCATCACTTCATCCTTATACAGTAGTTTTTATTTGAAAAGTGCCCAGTGAGGCATAATCCTCAACACCAAAGCCAGTGTGTATGAGTTTTGGGATGGTGTGCCTCATATGTGTAGGTTCTGAAGCCAAAAATCCATGTTTTCTATTTTGGTAAGTGCAAAAAGAGAATTATGCCATCAGTATCACTGTATAAATGTATTCATAAGGGCTCAGATGAAGAATCCAGTTCATCAGATTATAGCATGTGATGGATAATTGCACCTGTCACCGATGAGGCCTCTCCCTGAGTCAATTCACTCAATCACATTCAATAAGGATCAAAGAAAGAGATAAGCAACAGGTGACAGGTTAAATCTCAACACACACTTTGAACCAGTGAACCATATCTTTTCCTGGCAGAAAGATTGCTGTGAATATTTTTCTTTCGTAAGTGAAATTATGTGTTTGATTTCCATCTTGAGGTGCCTTTTACTTGTTTTGTCTCTATGTGTCCCTTATTGAAGATGATCAAGGGAGTTATAATGGGAACTGTATGAACAATGAGAGATGCAATTATCCAGTTAATGTTATAAAATGTTGAGCTGGATCTTTTCCGAGCCATGTAATCCCCCGTGAGTATGTTTATATTTATTATATAGTGATGCTGATGACGATATAGAGCATGGTGAACAACAGTAGTTTTCCAGCTGTGAAGGACTACAACTTCCATTATCCCCAGGAGTAACTGGAGCTCTCCTTGTTTGTGATTTCTTTTCTATGTGTATGATTGTTTGTTAGAAGTCACCTGTGAGGAGCAGCTCAAATCCATAAAAATGCGGAAACCTTGGAAAAGGTAATACATAAAAAGCCATATAGTCCTACATGTTTTGAGTCACAAAAACCTTGTGAGTAGTTGTATTTAAACATTATACATTTATACAACTTACTGGGAAATTACACTATGGTGAGTCCATTTCCTCTTCTTGTTCGACTTTGGTAAGTGCATTACACAAGGATAACCTCTTTATATGTCTCTTCTCCATTGCTTCCTATTTAGCTAAAAATACCTCCTACCCATAGTTAATGGGATAAGAGCCATATAAACTGGGTCCATCAGCTGAGAGGGAGGAGTAATAAAAATAAACAGTTCTTGAGACATCGAACCCACACACCCTGGGACGGGTTTTGAGAAGTATATTCCCTGGTGGGTCAAAACCCCAATCCCCAAGCCCCTTCATTTTGAATAGAAACCTAGAGGGATGAATCCCATTGCAAGTGGTAATATTTATCACTTGCAATTTATTCCACCTCGAAATGTGATAACAGATAAAAGTCAGCTATCCCTTCAGGTCTATTTGTTTAAAATCTGAGATTTTAGGGTTGGGTACGTACCTAACTCTACACCACTATGTATTGGGTAGAATGGATAATACATTGACCCATACCTCTAGCTGTTGTAGTATGGGCAACATCTACAGTATGAAAGAAACTGTAACTAATTTCTCTCTTCATAGCTTTGCATCACCCATATATCAGAAATGGGACACCAGACCTTTCAGCTAGCCAAAATGGAACATGACCTAAAAATCAAAGGCTAAATAACTAAATGCACATCTGTCTTCTAGAGTTTCTTTGGCACAATGGATGCATTCAAACTATTTTGAAATCTATTATACAGCACCTGCAGAACTTGCTGAAAGCAACTAATCAGAAAATCAGAGGCTAAAACCTGTGGTTATCTAATTTCTTAGCTAAAGTCCAGTATATATACTTTGAAATCAGCTAGTCATAAGCTGAAAATGACAGCCACAGACTAGGGATTCAATTTAATAAGGCACGGTAAAACACACAGTAGGGCAAAAATGAATAACGAACGGTACACAAATGTTTGTTGTGGTTTTTTAATCCACATAATGCACACTAAGTAGAGTGAAAAATGGAAACATCAAAGGAAAATAGCTAATGCTCTGTGTTTGACAATGTTAAACACTGAGCGTGAGTTAAAAAACAGTGAACCTCCGAAACAGTAACCCTACTCTTGGCCCTACACTACCCCCAACAATAACAATAAAGTGTCAAATACTATCCCTAGTGCTCTTATTTCACCCATAGCTGTACAGTTTTCCTGAAAGTTTGATGTCTAGCGGGGTCTTCTGCACCCTGGACTTCTTATGTAAGGTTCTATCTTATTTATCTGTCATCTTCTTCTTTTCATCATCTGTTCACTAATATGGTCTTCTTCTTTAAACTTGGTGTTGCTCCAAAAAGGTTATTATAATATATATTTGCATTAAAGGTATGATGCCATCACTTGCAGTGGTGGAAGCAAACAAATACTGAAAAACCCCCCTTCTTGTACCTTTCAGGCTGTTGAACGATCCCAACTGAGCAAAATTTGAATAGATACTGGCTTTTATATGGCCTGTCCCTATTCAAAAATGGTTCCCATGCTCCTGTTGGCTGGGTTGTGGGGTTACGAAGGGCACGGAACATGCCCTGCAATAACCACACCTCCCAGCCAATCAGCTTCTAGCTTGATGAATGACAAAACACACTTGGTTGGGAGGTGTGGTTACTCAGGGCACATTCTGTGTTCTGCGAACCCCGCATCCCAGACAATGGGAGAGTGGGAATCATTTTGAACAGGGAATGACCATATAAAAGCCAGTCCCTATTCAAATTTCCCTCAGTGTGGATCAGGCAATGGCCCGAAAGGTACAAGAAGAGGGTATTTGTTTGTCTATTTTTTGCCACCAGCCGCGTAACTTAAATGCACATATTTATGAAGATGATAGAAGCTTGCAGAAGAAGAATTAAAGATGAAGACCAGGATGCAAAAGACCCTGCTTACAAGTAAGTGTGTTATGTTAATGGGATGGTGTTCGATTTTGGGGGATTAACCGTTTGAGTACCAGTGGGATATGCAAAGCTGTGCAATGCGTTGTTCCCACTGGAACTCAAACGGTTAATTTTGTTTTAATTACACACATGTTTTTGGTACTTTGGTACTTAATGCCCCATATCAATACATTCATGGGTCACATGTGTTTTTTTTACACTTCAATTACAAGTCGGTGGTTAGCTACACATGTTAGGGGATTCAACTGAACTACATATTCATCCACTTTGTCATTGATTTCAATGGGCATAAATTTAATGCCACAGTGCATTTTTATTGTTCAGTAGTGTGTTACAGCACAGGTAATAGAATAACTGACTGTGACTTGAAACTACCAATGGTACTTTTTTTTTTGGTGTCAATTGAATCAAGCCCTGGATGTTTATAAAATTTTAGGAGTAGCAATAAGAAGTATACTTTTTTTTTAATTTTACCTAACAAATCATGCTGTGAGGGCACCAGGGTATAATGTTATTGTCTCTTAATCCAGGAACATGTAATTAAGAAAATGATTTATTATAAATTAATTTTAAATAGTCCCCACCTGTAAATAAATATATATCAAAATTAGATAGAGACCTCCGACCCCATAAACGTGGTAGGGCTTAGAGTGGTCTTTGATCATCTGCTTCTTATATTATCTCCACATCATTCAGAAGATGGTGCTTAGTGCTACAGCTTCCCCATTATTAATTTATTTAAAACTACCCCAATCAGCTAGGGTATGTTGGTGGGATGCTGTTCTCAGTCTGCCCCTCTGCCCAGTTGTTAAAAAAATTCCACCTTGCAGCCCATATGATAGTGGTCTTAGGGCCACTAATTTAATTTCAATTACCAACTTCCACCCAAAATATGAGGGTTTGGGGGGGATGCATTAATTTCACACTTTGTTTGGTCCCTATCAAACTGATCCAGTACAAGAAAAAAGAACTTCATGTTATGTTTGCATCTGGTCAAGCACAAATAACATGAATAAGCAGCTTGCAACAGACAATAAAGCAAGGTACAATTAAATAATTAAAACAGTAAAAAGGCTGGTGATGGACAACTGAGTAACTCCCAGCACAGCCGGTAATAAATTAGCTATATTAAATACATTGCACAAGAAACTATCTATAACTAATATTACATTTGAAGCACAAGTGCTAACATTAAGCTTCACAAGACAGCCCTGATTACAGTTATTAATAAAGGATTATTTCTTGCTGTGAGTCCCTCTGTTATACTATACATGATTTTATGTGAGCTATTGGCTCAGTTAAAATAAACAAAAAAAATAACTCCTAACAACAACTATTGTCATATTTTTCTACAAATACAGCATTATTAATGTCTTTCTCGCAACCTAACTAAAGTATGATGTATACAGTTAATAAAAAAATAGATTTTGGAGGCAGATAAAGGACTAACTGGCTCATTGTGACCATTTTCCTTTCCAACTAAAATACACAACCTTACTCCACAGAACATATATCATCATCTTCAGCCATTGTTGATTCGCTGCAGCATGAAGGCCTCCTCAGCAAGCCTCCAACAACTTCTGTCCTGTGCGTTTGTTACCACTTTGTAACAACAAATTTGGTAATTTAATCTACCTATTAGTGTTGAGCGAGCATGCTCGGCCGATGCTCGGATCGGCTCGAGCATCGCTCTGCTCGGCACATGGCGGTACTCGTACGAGTACCGCATGTGCTCGCCCGCCATGTTCGGGTCTCCTCCCCGCACGTTTTGCGGCTGCTGTGCAGCCAATAAACGTGCAGGGAGGCTCTGACATCGGTGTAATGCCAGCAGCCATGTTGGCTGCTGGCATTACACTGATTGGCTGGCCAGAACCCGTGGTCAGGTGCTGTATAGCACCTGACCATCGAGTTCGGCTCAGTCTGAGCCAGGGAGAGCTGAGGATAGGAAGGGAAAGGCAGTGTAGGGAGGAAAAAAACAAAAATTGTGAAAAAAAAAGAACCAAAAGTCCTTTTTAGGACTACTGTGTGTGGGGGCAGCAGGTTATTTGGTGTGGGGGGAAAAAAACAAAAAAAAAAAAAAAAAAATATATATATTCTGTTTAGTGTGCAAAGTTGCAGATTAGAGCACATTCTGTTTAGTGTGCACAGTTGCAGATTAGAGCACATTCTGTTTAGTGTGCAAAGTTGCAGATTAGAGCACATTCTGTTTAGTGTGCAAAGTTGCAGATTAGAGCACATTCTGTTTAGTGTGCAAAGTTGCAGATTAGAGCACATTCTGTTAAGTCTTCAAACTAAAATATCAAAGTCACGTATTCCATTCAGTGTGCGTCGCCGCAGTTTAGCAGCACATTCTGAGTACTGTGCAGAGTTGCAGAATAGGAAGAAATACTGTTAAGTCTTCAAACTAAAATATCAAAGTCACATATTCCATTCAGTGTGCTTCGCCGCAGTTTAGCAGCACATTCTGTGTACTGTGCAGAGTTGCAGAATAGGAAGAAATACTGTTAAGTCTTCAAACTCAAATATCAAAGTCACATATTCCATTCAGTGTGCTTCGCCGCAGTTTAGCAGCACATTCTGTGTACTGTGCAGAGTTGCAGAATAGGAAGAAATACTGTTAAGTCTTCAAACTAAAATATCAAAGTCACATATTCCATTCAGTGTGCTTCGCCGCAGTGTAGCAGCACATTCTGTGTACTGTGCAGAGTTGCAGAATAGGAAGAAATACTGTTAAGTCTTCAAACTAAAATATCAAAGTCACATATTCCATTCAGTGTGCTTCGCCGCAGTTTAGCAGCACATTCTGTGTACTGTGCAGAGTTGCAGAATAGGAAGAAATACTGTTAAGTCTTCAAACTCAAATATCAAAGTCACATATTCCATTCAGTGTGCTTCGCCGCAGTTTAGCAGCACATTCTGTGTACTGTGCAGAGTTGCAGAATAGGAAGAAATACTGTTAAGTCTTCAAACTAAAATATCAAAGTCACATATTCCATTCAGTGTGCTTCGCCGCAGTGTAGCAGCACATTCTGTGTACTGTGCAGAGTTGCAGAATAGGAAGAAATACTGTTAAGTCTTCAAACTAAAATATCAAAGTCACATATTCCATTCAGTGTGCTTCGCCGCAGTTTAGCAGCACATTCTGTGTACTGTGCAGAGTTGCAGAATAGGAAGAAATACTGTTAAGTCTTCAAACTAAAATATCAAAGTCACATATTCCATTCAGTGTGCTTCGCCGCAGTGTAGCAGCACATTCTGTGTACTGTGCAGAGTTGCAGAATAGGAAGAAATACTGTTAAGTCTTCAAACTAAAATATCAAAGTCACATATTCCATTCAGTGTCTTTCACCGCCGTTTAACAGCCTATTCTGTGTACTCTGCAGAGTTGCAGAATTATAAGAAATACTGTTAAGTTTTCAAACTCAAATATTAAAGTCACATATTCCATTCAGTGTCTTTCACCGCCGTTTAACAGCCTATTCTGTGTACTCTGTACAGTTGCAGAATTATAAGAAATACTGTTAAGTTTTCAAACTCAAATATTAAAGTCACATATTCCATTCAGTGTCTTTCACCGCCGTTTAACAGCCTATTCTGTGTACTCTGTACAGTTCCAGAATTATAAGAAATACTGTTAAGTTTTCAAACTCAAATATTAAAGTCACATATTCCATTCAGTGTCTTTCACCGCCGTTTAACAGCCTATTCTGTGTACTCTGTACAGTTCCAGAATTATAAGAAATACTGTTAATTTTTCAAACTCAAATATTAAAGTCACATATTCCATTCAGTGTCTTTCACCGCCGTTTAACAGCCTATTCTGTGTACTCTGTACAGTTGCAGAATTATAAGAAATACTGTTAAGTTTTCAAACTCAAATATTAAAGTCACATATTCCATTCAGTGTGTTTCAACGCCGTTTAACAGCCTATTCTGTGTACTCTGCAGAGTTGCAGAATTATAAGAAATACTGTTAAGTTTTCAAACTCAAATATTAAAGTCACATATTCCATTCAGTGTCTTTCACCGCCGTTTAACAGCCTATTCTGTGTACTCTGTACAGTTCCAGAATTATAAGAAATACTGTTAAGTTTTCAAACTCAAATATTAAAGTCACATATTCCATTCAGTGTGTTTCAACGCCGTTTAACAGCCTATTCTGTGTACTCTGCAGAGTTGCAGAATAGTAAGAAATACTGTTAAGTTTTCAAACTCAAATATTAAAGTCACATATTCCATTCAGTGTCTTTCACCGCCGTTTAACAGCCTATTCTGTGTACTCTGTACAGTTGCAGAATTATAAGAAATACTGTTAAGTTTTCAAACTCAAATATTAAAGTCACATATTCCATTCAGTGTCTTTCACCGCCGTTTAACAGCCTATTCTGTGTACTCTGTACAGTTCCAGAATTATAAGAAATACTGTTAAGTTTTCAAACTCAAATATTAAAGTCACATATTCCATTCAGTGTCTTTCACCGCCGTTTAACAGCCTATTCTGTGTACTCTGTACAGTTCCAGAATTATAAGAAATACTGTTAAGTTTTCAAACTCAAATATTAAAGTCACATATTCCATTCAGTGTCTTTCACCGCCGTTTAACAGCCTATTCTGTGTACTCTGTACAGTTCCAGAATTATAAGAAATACTGTTAAGTTTTCAAACTCAAATATTAAAGTCACATATTCCATTCAGTGTGTTTCAACGCCGTTTAACAGCCTATTCTGTGTACTCTGCAGAGTTGCAGAATTATAAGAAATACTGTTAAGTTTTCAAACTCAAATATTAAAGTCACATATTCCATTCAGTGTCTTTCACCGCCGTTTAACAGCCTATTCTGTGTACTCTGTACAGTTCCAGAATTATAAGAAATACTGTTAAGTTTTCAAACTCAAATATTAAAGTCACATATTCCATTCAGTGTGTTTCAACGCCGTTTAACAGCCTATTCTGTGTACTCTGCAGAGTTGCAGAATAGTAAGAAATACTGTTAAGTTTTCAAACTCATATATATTAAAGTCATATATATCGTGTAAGATGAAGAAGGCGGGTAAAAAGGGACGGGGAAGTGGACGTGATCCTGAAAGTTCAGGGCGCGGGTCAGGACGCGGAGAAACTGTGCCTGGTGCCAGAGCACAAGAAAGAAAGACATCCACCATACCTAGCTTCATGTCTGATTTCACAGGGCGTCGCAGGACATCACTCTCGAGGTCCGACCAGTGCGAACAGGTGGTCGGTTGGATGACAGCTGATACTGCTTCCAGTCGGTTAAGCACCACCCTGTCTTCCACCAAGTCCACTCTCAGTAGCCAAGAGTCTGGTCAACATAATCCTCACTCTGATCATCCTTCCTCCCACCATACACGGTCTGGTCAAAGAAGTGATCCCACACTGGGATATAGTGATGAGCTCGTCTCATCACCAATCCTTCATTTGACCCTCTCTCCAAGCACGCTTGCAGAGGAACATGACATCTTGTGCCCTGATTCACAACCTCTAGAGGCTACCCAATCACAAGAAGATGACAGATGTGAACGGCATTTAAGGTCAAAGGAAGTAGTGGATGATGATGATGATGATGATGAGACACAGTTGCCATTAAATCAACCACTATTTCCGTCTCAAGACCTTGTTGAGGAGAATGTTATACAGTTGTCAATGACTGAGTATGTGGTGGGATCAAGACTTGAGGAGGATGATCAGAGTGAGGAAGTGGAGGAGGACTTGGTGGACGATGAGGTGACTGACCCCACCTGGGAAGGTGTAGAGCCGAGCGATGACAGCAGTCCTGAGGGTGAGCCATCTGCAGCACCGCAACAGGCTGGAAGAGGCAGTGGTGTGGCTACAGAAAGAAGGCGGACCGCACCAAACCGGCCCGCAAATGTTCCACGGAGCACCCCCTTGCGTAAATCTACCTTGCCAAGGGGTAGGTGTTCCGCGGTATGGCGTTTTTTTAAGGAAAGTGCGGACGACAAAAGAATTGTAGTTTGCAACCTGTGCCACACCAGAATGAGCCGAGGCATGAACACTAGAAACCTCACCACCACCAGCATGATCCGACACATGGCATCCAAGCACCGTAGTAAGTGGGAGGAACGCCTGGATCGCCCATCTGTGTCTGCAGGCCACACCACTGCCTCCTCTTCCCCTGTTTTCGGTGCCGGCCAATCGCCTGTCGAAGGCGCAGGCCCGCATACCTCCCGCCCTGCACCTGTACCATCTGAAGCACCATCAGCGACCACATCCACTTCCCTGTCCCAGCACAGCGTCCAAATGTCGTTACCCCAGGCATTTGAGCGCAAGAGAAAGTACCCAGCCACCCACCCACAGGCCATAGCACTAACCTCACACCTTTCAAAATTACTGGCCATCGAAATGCTGCCATTTAGGCTTGTGGACACTGAGTCCTTCCGCAGCCTGATGGCAGCAGCTGTCCCTCGGTACGCGGTCCCCAGCCGCCACTACTTTTCCCGGTGTGCCATCCCCGCATTACACCACCATGTGTCCCGTAACATCACCCGTGCCCTGACCAACGCAGTTACTGGGAAGGTCCACTTAACGACTGACACATGGACAAGTGCTTGTGGCCAGGGACGCTACATTTCCCTGACGGCACACTGGGTGAATGTCGTGGAGGCTGGGAGCGACTCGGACCCTTGGATGGCACGGGTGCTACCCACGCCGAGGATTGCGGGCCCTACCTCCATCAGGGTTTCCACCAGCACCTACGTTATTGGCTCCTCCTCCTCCGTTTCCACCTCCGAATTCTCTACACACACCGCCACTCCCCCATCAGCCAGTAGCTGGAAGCAGTGTAGCACTGCAGTGGGGAAGCGTCAACAGGCCGTGCTGAAGCTGATCTGCCTTGGGGACAAACAGCACACGGCCTCAGAGCTGTTGCAGGGGATTAGTCACCAGACCGAGCAGTGGCTCTCGCCACTCAACCTGCAACCAGGCATGGTTGTGTGTGATAATGGGCGTAACTTGGTGGCGGCTTTGGAGCTCGGCAAGCTCACACACGTACCATGCCTAGCGCATGTATTTAATTTAGTGGTGCAGCGATTTCTAAAAACCTACCCCAATGTGCATGATCTCTTGACCAAGGTGCGCCGCGTGTGTGCACATTTCCGTAAGTCATCTACAGCTTCGGCCGGCCTGTTGAAGCTGCAGCAGCGCTTACAATTGCCAGCTCACCGGCTGCTGTGTGACGTGAGCACGCGCTGGAACTCCACCTTCCACATGTTGGCCCGGCTTTGTGAGCAGCAGAGGGCAGTAGTGGAGTACCAGCTGTTACACGGTCGTCGCCTCTCCGTTCAACTTCCTGTAATCAGAAGTGAGGAGTGGGAATGGATGTCAGACCTCTGCGAGGTTTTACGCAATTTTGAGGAATCGACACAGATGGTGAGCGGCGATAACGCTATTATCAGTGTAACCATCCCACTTCTGTGTCTACTGAAACGCTCGCTGCTCACAATTAAAACCGACGCTTTGCATGTGGAAGAGGTGGAAATGGGGGAGGAAGAGCTTACACAAGGTGATAGCCAGAGCACCCTCACTTCGTCTTCTCAGCGACAATTGGAGGAGGCGGAGGAGGAGGAGGAGGAGGAGGAGGAGGAGGAAGACACGGTTGCCTCCGCTACAGAGGGTAGCCATGGAACTTTAGTTCCATCTCTTCAGCGTGGGTGGGCAGAAGAGGAGGAAGAGGATGAGGATATTGAGAGTCAGCCTCCTGGTGAGGACAGCGAAATCTTGACTGTTGGTACTCTGGCACACATGGCTGACTTTATGTTAGGCTGCCTTTCCCGTGACCCACGCGTTGTACGCATTTTAGACAACACGGATTACTGGGTGTTCACCCTTCTGGACCCCCGCTACAAAGAGAATTTCTCATCTCTCATTCCTCCGGTGGAGAGGACAAGCAAAATGGTGCAATACCAGAAGGTTCTTGTTGAAAAATTGCTCCAAAATTTTCCATCTGACAACGCTGGCGGCAGAGTACGTGCTACCTTGGCCAACCGAGAAGGGGAGAAAAGGGGAGCACACAGCAGTTCCGACAAAGGCAGGGCAACACTCTCCAAGGCGTGGGACACCTTCATGACACCCCGCCAGCACCCTCACCCTGATGCGCAGCCTAGTGTCACAAGGAGGGAAAAGTTTTGGAAGATGGTGAAGGAGTACGTAGCAGACCGTGTCAGCGTCCTCAATGATCCCTCTGTGCCTTACAACTACTGGGTGTCCAAGCTGGACACGTGGTATGAACTGGCACTCTACGCCTTGGAGGTGCTGGCCTGCCCTGCCGCCAGCGTTCTGTCTGAGCGGGTATTTAGTGCTGCTGGTGGCATCATAACAGATAAGCGTATCCGCCTTTCCACCGACAATGCTGATAGGTTGACACTTATAAAAATGAACAAGGCCTGGATTTCCCCTGACTTCTCCACTCCACTGGAGGAAAGCCCCGGGGGAACATAAACTCACTTTATATATGTTATTTACAATGATGGGAATACTCTGTATTCCCATTCACCCCTTCCACCCCAAAAACGGGTATATGGTTGACTCTTAATGTTCTCATCCTCCTCCTCCTCTTCCATATGCCCTGGGATATAATTTTTATATAGGGCCAGCTCACCAGCGTGCCCTGGGATATAATTTTTATATAGGGCCAGCTCACCAGCGGGCCCTGTGATATAATTTTTATATAGGGCCAGCTCACCAGCGGGCCCTGTTTGCCAATTTTTATATAGGTCAGCTCACCAGCGGGCCTTCTCATATAATGTTTTATTGGGTCAGCTCTCTAGCGGGCCCTCTCATATAATGTTTTATAGCGTCAGCTCACTAGCGGGCCTTCGCATATAATGTTTAGGATGGTCAGCTCTGCAGCAGACCCTCACCCATAATGTTTTAGATGGTCAGCTCAGCGCACGTTTCCCTCTTAATCATGGCCTCAGTTCTGAAAATCAAGGAAATTTTTGGGAGAATTTGCCTCTGCGCACGTTTCCCTCTTAATCATGGCCTCACTTCAGAAAATCGATGAAATTTTTGGGAGAATTTGCAGATGATATACAAGTAAATATACAGCAAATACTGTTTGGTAACAATTTTTCGCCTAAAGTCGTTTTTATTTTCCTTTTTGTGTGTTTTACGGTCAGTCTGTAAAAATGGCGTACTACGGGCGAAAGATCGTTCCCAGCAGCGATGTTGGAGTCCAAGGTGCATCCAGACATCCTCCCTATGCTGTCCCTGAACCATTTCTGTAGTGTTTCCATCTTTTTCTGCCCTTTTCCTATGGACCAGGCACCCTCCCCTCATCAGAGCAGGGGGTGCCTGGTGTAATGCTCGAGTCCTCCCATTGACTTCAATGGGGCTCGGGTGCTCGGCCGAGCACTCGAGCCTCAGGGGGTGCTCGGTCAGAGCACCCGAACATCCGAGCATTGGGGTGCTCGCTCATCACTACTACCTATCTTGTCTTCTTCTTGGGCATTTAGTATCAAGTGGATTCCATCCCAAAATTTGTTTGGTACATCTACCATCAGGTCTTCTTACTATATAGACTGCTCATTTTCATTTCAGGAGCTTTTCTCTTTCAGTGATGTCATAGACCTTTGTTTGCTGATGAATCCATATATATGTTTTTCAGTCTCTTTTTGTTATGTTTAGAATTCGCAGTTTCATACTTCCTGCATTACCTTGAGTTTTAGTATGGCTTTGGCATTCAATGTCCATGTTTCACAGCCATATGTAAAGACTGGGAGGACATATTGAGGCAGATTGGTAAATTTGTCTTAAATACTTTACTACTAAGTTTTCCAAGTGCTTGCCACCCCAATTTTATGGTGTTCCATCTGTTGATATTTCCTGTCCAAGGTAAACATGCTTGTCAGCTTCTCCTAGTTCTTGTTGATCTACTGGAATTTTACTTTGTATGGTAAATTTATTAAATATGACTTGTGTTTTATTGATATTGATCTTCAGACCAAATTTTTTGCTTCCCTGTTTAGCTTTTCAATGCGTTCCTGCAGTTCTTCAGGACTACTGGCAGAGTATGATATTGTCTGCAAAATGTGATGTAGGTAGTGTCCATTGATCTTAGGTTCATTTTTGTCCCAATTCAGTTTGCTTCTAAACAAGAAGAAAATAGTTTAGGGAGATTGTGTCACCTTGTTGGATGCCTTTCTCTATGTTGATCTGAACTTTATCATTGTTGACCTGTATTGATGCAGATGCATTTTCATATATTGATTGGAGGATATTGATGTAAGCTCTGTATATTCCATGGTTGATCAGGGCATTGATTATTTCTTGCTTTTTCACTGAGTCAAAGGCCTTTTCGTAATCAATGAAGGCTATGCATAATGGAAGGCTGTATACGTTATGATGCTCTAAAACTTGTCGTGCTGTCTAGATATGGTCCATTGTACTGGAACTGCTCCTGAAGCCTGCTTGTTCTTTAAATTGTGCAGTATTAAGTATTCTGTACATTCCTCTTGATAGTACCTTTGTGAAAACCTTGAAGACCATGGGCAATAGACTTATTGGTTGGTATTTTTTTTTTTTAGATGATGCCCTTTGTCCTGCAAATTTGATCAGCTGGTTGCCTCTGTCATCTTTTTCCAATTCCATGTGATCTGATCAATTTTTCACCATTTTGGATCTTACCAATTCTCACATTGTGTCAGTTCTGATGGAACAGGACAATAGGAGAACTGGGGGAACCTAGGATGCAGGAATAGAAGAAGCCCTAAGAAACCCCTAACTGCCCAGGAGGGAATACTAATACAAAGCAGGGCCCTCTAAAAGAACAATTGTGAACATATATATATATATATATATATATATATATATATATATATATATATATAACCATATATATAATATAACCAGAGACAATGCAATAGATATATATTTATTTATAAATGTAACACAAAACCCATATACATAATAACAAAAATAAAATGGCAACGGGATGGAGCAGGATCTACAGTAGTGGACAGACCAAAGGTCAAGAAAGGCTGCAACAGATTCAACAAGTTCAGTGGTGATGGTCAGGCCAGTGGTCAGGGCAGGCTGACATGATGCAGTGGTGATGGACAGGCCAGAGGTCAGGACAGGCTGAGATGATTCAGTGGTGATGGACAGGCCAGACGTCAGGGCAGGCTGAGGAGATTCAGATGTGATGGACAGGCCAGAGGTCAGGCAGGCTGAGATGATGCAGTGGTGATGGACAGGCCAGAGGTCAGGGCAGGCTGCAAACAGGCAAAGTCAAAATGTAGCAGAGGTCAAATACCAGGAGATCCAAGGAGAGATGCACAGGAGTAGCAAACAAAGGGATTCCAGAAACTCAAATATTACTGAGCACTGAGACTGAGGCAAGCGCTTTTTAAAATGCCACTGCTGATGGGAAGAAAAGGTGCCAATGTTGCTGGGTGCATCTTGGGTTTTAGGAAAGCATCGAGAAGTTGGCGCCTGTGCAGAGGCAAGTATTAGGCAAGGAGAGGGAGGCGTAGTCCTCCAGTCCTTCCAAGGTACTGACACAGCCCCCTCCTTAAGGATGGTCTCCGGATGGACTCAGGATCAGGCCATGAAGGTTAAAGTATATGGAAGGTCCACAAACAGACAAGAGCATGTATGTGAAAGGCGGGTTCCCAAGACCGGTGTTCTGGACCATACCCTTTCCAATGGATCAAGTATTCTAACCTGCCACGTCTGATACGGGATTCCAAGACCTCCTTCACTTCATACTCTTCAGATCCACCAACTAGTGTTGGAGGAGGTTGGACTGGATCCCTATTAGGAAAGGGTGAGGAGACCCATGGTGTGTGCTGCGATATGTGGAAGCTAGGGTGGATCCTGAAGGAATGAGGCAATGCTAATGGGAAGTCCACGGCATGATTTTCAAAAAGGCCTATATAATGAGGACCCAGTTTCTTGGTAGGGAAGGCCAGTTTAACGTGAGCCATATACAACCAGACTTTATCATCCACAGAATACGCTAGTTCCAGGGAACAGTGCTTATCTCCTTGAGTCTTATAACTGTATAGGGCATTGGCTAGGGTGAGGCAGAGGAGACGATGGCTCTGTCTTAACTGTTGGATTCTTTGAGCAGCCTGAGGAACAGGACTATATGTAGGTAAACCAGGAAGCACTTGTTATGAAGTCCATCAAGATCACTCTATGAATTGGAAGGTATGGGTAGAGGCTGAAGTAGGCCTGCTGGTTTTGAGTTCCTGTCTTTATGCACGGGTGGTCTGATGTCTTGTTCCATTCTAGGCCACCAGAAGTGTCTTTGAGTGAGTTCCATGTCTGGTGTACTTCCTCATGACCAGCTGCGGGAATGTCAGGAGAGAGACACAGGACCTCTTGCCGGAAGGGTAAGGGAATGAAGATATGGTCTTGTTGATAAAAGAGTCAATCCCTGAAGAGAAGCGAGTGTTGACAGATTAAAGGGCAAGAATTGTTGTTGCAAGATGGTATTTGGAAGTGACTCAGAAAGACATACGACCTCTTGCCAGAAGGGTAAGGGAATGAAGATATGGTCTTATTGGTAAAAGAGACAATCCCTGAAGAGAAGTGAGTGTTGACGGATAAAGGGCAAGAATTGTTGTGGTTGCAAGATGGTATTTGGAAGAGACTCGGAAAGCTGTTCTGATGGTGTGCCTTGGTGTTTTTTGCACCTGTCCTGTAGGTGATGTGCAGTCTGAAATGTGAAAAATACAAGCCCCATTGTGCTTGTCAGGAACACAGTTGTCAGGCACTTCTAAGATATTCGAGGTTACGATGGTCCGTAAACACCATAACCGGATGCTCAGCTCCATCCATCCAATGCCCTCTTTATGGTCAGAATCTCCATGTCACCAACTGTGTAATTCTGTTCTGCTGGTGAGAGTTTTTTTGGAAAACAAAGCCACTGGATGTAGCTGGTCTCTCCGTCATGATCGTTGTGACAGAATGGCTCTGATAGCGACGTCAGAAGCATCAGCTTCTAATACAAAGGGTTTACATATATCAGGCTGGGTTAGAATGGGTGCTTGGGTGAATAGGGTCTTTAGATCAGCAAAAGCCCTTTGGGTACCTGTAGACCAGTGGAAGGGAACGTGATGCTTAGTAAGATGGATTAAAGGTGTAATGACTTTGGAAAAATCCCTGATGAATCCTCTGTAGAAGTTATCGAATCCTATAAAACTCTGAATGGCTTTCTTTTTGATAGGAAGCAGCCAATTCCTATCGGAGTCAACCTAACGGTGACCCATTTGTACGTTGCTTGGGGATATGATGAATCCTACCCCTCTTTGGTCTAACATGTCTAGGTACTACAGATATGCATCAGGAAGTGCTGTCTCAGAGGAGATCCTTGGAGGGGGACCAGGAAACAAAATGGAGTTCAAGGACCAGTCTATAACCTGGTTGTTTTTTCTAAGCCAAGGAAGGCCGAGGATTAGTGGGTGTGGAGGCAAAGAGATAACATCCAGACATCATTTCATGATGCAAGTGATCATTGATGAGATGAAGAAGTTGAGTCTCCCTGGAAACAGGAACACATTGATGACCTCTACCATCTGCCATCTGTAGATGCAAAGGAGTTGTCTTGGGCTGTACAGGGATTCTCAGAGTAGCTGTTATCTTCTCATTAATGAGGCAGCCGCTGGCCCCCAAGTCGATAATTGCAGAGATGGCATGTCTTTCATCACACCACTATAAGTAGACCAAGAGAAATAGGTGAGGAGAGTGAATCACAGAGGACCCCAACATTCCGTGAGCAGATGTAGTCTTACCTCTAGGTCCCTGGGGTCTTTTGGTGCAGGTACACAGGACGTGTCCACTTCCTCTGCAATAGAGTCAGAGTTTCAACAGTCTTCTGCGGTCCTTCTCCGCTGCAGTTAATGGTCCACGTAAAGTTGGCTGATTACAGAGGAGATGGAGGGAAAACCTCTGGTGTATTTGGGTAGAAACGGCACATTTTCTGTGTTTTTCCCTAAGATGTTGGTCAAATTGGATGACGAGGGATATCAGATCTTCCAGGGAAGGCAGAACTCCAGTTCTGGCTAATTCATCCTTTAATGCTTCTGCCAGTCCTAGTCTTAACTGGTTCAGAAGGGCTGGCTCATTCCATTGGGCTTCTATATACAAACATCAGAACTCCGCCACATAATCCTCCACAGGACACCAGCCTTGGGTTAAGGCTCTAATGGCTGAACTTAGAGGGTCTTTGTACAAGGTATCCAGTATCCATGGCAAAATGGAAAGCAGACCATGAAAGAAGGACATGGCTACCTTCTTCTAAGAGATTCCCAAGGTAAACATATTTGTCCACTTCTTCTATTTCTAGTCCATCTACTGTGATTTTCCTTTGTATGGTTAATTTGTTAAACATCACTTGTGTTTTGTTGAAATTCATCTTCAGACCACAATTTTAACTTTCCTGTTATAGCTGTTCAATGCATTCATGCATTACTTCAGGACAACTATCAAAGAAAATGATATCATCTGAAAAATGGAAGTGATGTAGGTAGTATCCATATATCTTAAGTCATTTTTTGTTCCAATTTAGTTTGCATAAAATTTGTTCTAATCAAGCTGAAAATAGTTTTGGCGAAATGTGTCTCCTTGTTGGACCACTTTTTCTGTGTCGATCTGAATTTTATAATTTTTACCTGCATTGATGCAGTTGCATTTTCAGATATTGATTAAGCTCTGTCTATTCCTTGATTGATCAGAGAATCAATTATTACTTATTTTTTTACTGAGCCAAAGTGTCACGGTAACCAGTATGAAATGAAGGTCAGACACAAGTATATATGATAAAAATCACCTTTATTAAAGATACAATAATAATGATATGATAATACCCCAGCAAGCCCCAAAACATACACTGACAGGCCAAAATCCAGTACCCAGACTGACACTGAGTGGAGGCCTGTACTACTCAGAGAGGAATAGAGAACCAGTCTATGGTTGTCTCCCCTAAGATGGATAGGCGCCCAACCGTATAGTATACTTATCGTGCAATACCGAATGGGGACAGTGGCAAATGGAGCGGAAGACAGCATAAGCCACAGTACCATAATGTGAATAGCCCAATGGGTTGGATACAAGGAGCGAGTAATCAGCCAGAGCCACAGGTCAGAACCGGTGTGAAGAGTCAGACAAGCCGGGGTCAACACGGAGAGAGTAGTCAGCCAGAGCCACAGGTCAGAACCGGTGTAGAGAGTCATGCAAGCCGGGGTCATACACGGAGCAAGTAGTCAGCTAGAGCCACAGGTCAGAACCAGTGTGGATAGTCAGAAAAGCCAGGGTCATACACAGAGCGATAGATAACTAGAGCCACAGGTCAGAACCAGTGTGGCTACTCAGACAGGCTGGGGTCATACATGGAGCAATAGCGGAAGCCAAACCAGGTCACAACAAGGAGAAAACTAAGCGAGTAATCACCACGTAAGGACAACTGGCCTTAGGCCCAAGGAAGTTCATATAGGCCCAAACGGAGACAGGAATCAATTAGTCAAATGAATGCATGCGTATAAATAGGCGTCAGCGTTCAGAGACAGAAATGCGGACCTGCACCCGTGACCCTCAGATAGAGCAATGAAAACAGCACGAGGGTAGATTACAGTATGGATGCCAAGGTACACTGTAATACAAAGGTCTTTTTGCAGTCAATGAAAGCTATGCATAATGGAAGGTTGTATTCATTATGTCGCTCTATAACTATCTGGACGTGGTCCTTTGTACTGAAACTGCTCCTGAAGCCTGATTGTTCCAAAGGTTATGCCACATTAAATATTGTGTCCATTCTTCTTTATAGTACTTTGCAGTCCACTGGCAATAGGATATTTGGTCGGAAGTTTTTAGATCCTCCTTATCAACGTTTTTATGCATTCGGATTACTTCTGCATTTTTCCATGTTTCAGGCACTTTGCCGGGAAGTAGGCATTTTGAGAGTAGTTTAGCTAGGGCTTTGAATAAGGGTTGACCTCCAGCTTTCAACATTTCAATAGTAACTTTATCAGATCCAGCTTCTTTGCCATTTTTCATTACTTTTATCGCAAATTCTACTTCTTATACCAAAACTTCTGGCACAGTTTAAGCCTCTGACACTGCATTCAGTTGTCCATCATCCTTATAAAGATTTGAATAAAATTCTTCTACTCATAGTATTTGTTGTTGAGTTTTTGCTGTTGTACAGTCTTTAAGCTTTAATGCAAACATTTGGCTATGTATAACCATCTTTTGTTTTGCTTTCTGTAGCCCTTGATTTTCTTCCAGTGTTCTTTCGATGAGCTCAACATCGAATGTGCATGTTCTTCTTTAATGCACTTTCTTATATTCAGCCCTGTGTCGAATTTTACCATTTTGCTAAATTTCTCATCGCTTATTCATCATAGCAACAGTTTCTTTTGATATTCAGGTTGGGTTTTCTTGTTTCACAGTAGGTGCAAGATCATGGGCAGCGTCTACAAAGTATTTAAATGGTTAAATCTTTCTTCTCATATGAAGACTCAGGGGACAATTATTTCCTACTCTTTATGCACATTTGCCTTTCCCCTGATATTATATATTTACAGAATGCTCTCTCAGTTCTTTAAAATATAGTAAGTATATATATATATATATATATATATATATATATATAACACAACGGGGTAGGAAGCACCCACACTTTTTAAAGGTTACATGCCTGGGTGCTACATAGTAACATAGGAAATTAGGTTGAATGAAGACACAAGTCCATCAAGTTCAACCTTTGCCTCATATCGCAATGACTGAGAATTTTATGACTTTCCTGCTACCAAATAAGTTAGCTACCAAATACGTTAGTCTTGCCTTCCTGATCTGCCTACAAATAAACTGTATAACTCTGTATGTTCCCTTTTGAAAGAAATGTATCTAATCTTCTCTTAAATGTATCCATTGTATCTACCATAACCACCTTCTTGGGCAAGGAATTCCACAATTTAACACACCTTACTGTTTAAAAAATTCCCTTCCTTGCTGAAGTCTAAACCTCCTTTCCTCTAATTTCAAGGGATGTCCTCTGGTCACCTGATCAGGCCTTGAAATAAATAGCTCACCGCAGAGATCCTTGAATTGACCTTTCATATACTTATACAATGTGATAAGGTCTCCTCTTAGTCATCTTTTTTGTAGAGTAAATAAACCAAGATCATCTAGTCGTTCCTCATACGTCAAGTCCTCCATTCCTTTTTTAATTTTGTTGCTCTTCGCTGTACCCTCTCTAGTTCTAGTATACCTTTTTCAGAACTGGTGCCCAAAACTGCACTGCATACTCAAGGTGAGGTCTTACTAATGATGTGTACAATGGCAAAATAATGTTATCCACTCTTGCTTCAATACCTCTTTTTATGCAAGACAGGATTTTGTTTGCCTTTGCTACTGCTGTTTGACACTGGTCACTGTTTCCAAGTTTGTAGTTGAAAAGGATACCCAGGTCTTTCTCTGGCAATAAGTCCCCTAAAATGATTCCATTAAGTTTATAAGTAGCCTTGGGATTATTTCCTCCCAAATGCATGACTTTA
The DNA here is from genome assembly GCA_037306005.1 of Rhinophrynus dorsalis. Taxonomy (NCBI): domain Eukaryota; kingdom Metazoa; phylum Chordata; class Amphibia; order Anura; family Rhinophrynidae; genus Rhinophrynus; species Rhinophrynus dorsalis. The sequence continues at coordinate 262,411,023 of CM074721.1, read as the reverse complement.
CACTTCCCCACATTAAACTTAATATTCCATTTGTTTGCCCAATCTGCCATTTTATGTAAATCCCTGTGTAGAGAGCAAATATCCTGTTCTGAATTAATTACCCTGCATATGCAAATATAAATATTTTGCTTTCTATATCTATTTCCAGGTAATTTATAAACATGTTAAAAAGCAGCGGACCTAATACTGAACCCTGAGGTACTCCACGCTCCACTTTAACTGTATTGGAGAATTGTCCGTTTACAACCACACACTGTTCCCTATCCTTCAACCAGTTTTGAATCCAATTGCAAAGGTTATCTCCAAGCCCTGGTTTCCTTATTTTATACCCCAGCCTTCTGTGTGGCACTGTATCAAATGCCTTTGCAAAGTTTAGATATGCTACATCACTGCCTTGCCATGATCAAGGTTGCTGCTTACTTCCTCATAGAAGCTAAAAAGGTTAGTTTGGCATGATCTATTCTTCATAAAACCATGTTTATTCCTGATAATGATATTATATTTTGTGCTGTAATCCTGAATATACTCCCTTATTATCCCTTCTAGCAGTTTCCCCACTACAGAGGTCAAACTCACAGGTCTATAATTTCCAGGTTCTGTTTTAGTTCCATTCTTAAATAGAGACACTACATTGGCTCTTCGCCAATCTTGTAGTACTGAGCCTGTGGTGCTGATGAAAAGATTGCAGACATAGATGTATAGATGGTATCATAAGCACTCTCAGTACTTCACAAAAATTTGAAACAGTGATACATTTTATTGATCAATGTTTCGGCTGTCAGTAGTCAGCATTCCTCAGGATACAACAAAGCAAAAGAAAGTGCTTTTTTGGGTTTCACTGAATTTAACCCCTTAGCGACAAAGGACGTACATGTACGTCCTCTGTGGCTGTCACTTAGTGACAGAGGACGTACATGTACGTCCAGGAAATCCGGATCCCCACGCGGCTGCACGCCGTTCGGGGACTCCGGATTCTAATGCAAAAAAAAAAAAATGTTAGACGGGCGTTAAGTGACGGCCGCGTCTGCACGCGGCCGTCACTAAGGGGTTAATGTAATTTGATGACATCACATGACATCATCAAATTACGTTAAATACAGTGAAACCCAAAACATGTGCAATCAAGTTCTCTTGATAATCCATTCATAAGACAGCGCTGTAGTAGACTTTGTTATTAGTATATTCATTTATTTTCATGCATACACTAATATCACTCTTCGTTTTCCTCTTCTAAGATTTAGTGTAACTATGTGACATTTTGTATAAATATATTTGATTTTATTTCATTATTGCACATGTTTTGGGTTTCACTGTATCTTAATGTAATTTGATGATGTCACTGATTAGGGAACACTAAGTTTGGCGCCCACTTCTGGGTGAAGTGTTTAAAAGGCACTTTATTTTGCTTTGTTGTATCCTGAAGAAGGCTGACTACTGACAGCCGAAATGTTAATCAATAAATTTACCACTGTTTCAAATTTTTGTGAAGTCCTGATGATACCATCTATACAAATATATATATATATATATATATATATATATATATATATATATATATATATATATGCATATACCATAAATTGTACAGAAATAGGAAAAGTATATGATTAGTAAATATCATCGGTAAATCCAGTATAGTTAGAAGAGTGTAATTAAATAATATGCTTGAAACAATAAAAATATTACATCCAATTAGCCTTGCATAAAGTATATCTCTCTCTCTTTCTCTGTACATAAAATACGTAACATGTATTGTCTTATATAAGGAATATTACCAGTACATTTTATCAGACTATTCTCTTGGTTCAGCACACTGCACTAGTTTATGGATATCTTATGGACATGTTAGCTAATATGGAATACCACCTGTATAATTTAACATATTTGAGCATTAGGTTCATAGGCTTAAACAGGGTTAAAACCTCTTTTAGAATTATGCTTGCAGTGATATAAATATAGGCTTTATTAGCACATTGTAGATTAGGCAAGGAGATGTTCTATAAACAAAAAGTATGATATAGGAATATAGAGAATCCTAGACACTACATGCCCTTGTTAAATATAAACAAAATTTCCGTACAACACATTTTGAAAATGACCTTGTACACACATTGCTTTAAGTAAATCAGTATTTTAAAAAGCATAATGTATTCAACTCTTATGTACCCAGAACTTCGTTTTATTGATTATAAACAGTATTGACTGAGAAGAAGGACTTAAGGCACTTCTCTGGTTACATGCTAGGTTTCGTGCTTATGATGTATTATAACTGATTTGCAATCCTGAGGTATCCCTGAAGTAATTTAATTATTTGATAATACGTGGTAATGCTTGCATGGCATTACTTAAGAACAGTTGTAAGTCATCAGCAAATGCAATTACTTTAAGTATTTGGTCCCCTGTTTGGATTCCCTTAAAAAGGGTCCAAGGAAATATCTAATACAATTGGCGAGAAGGGCAGCCTTGTCTAGTCCTCCTCTCTAGAGTAAAGGTTTTAGAATTAAAGTCTCCAAACAGCTCCCATTTGCAGGTGATGGGTAAGATATGAAATTATATTTGTTCTAGCTGTTGGACTAGAGTGAGATCTTTTAATATGATTCAAGACAGAATCAGCTGAAACATTGAGATTTCTCGCCTTTATAACATGGATTCGTTGCTTATAATGTAGTTTATGCTAAAGTAGAGTGGTAAAAGACAAACAGGAGAATTTGGTGCATATATATTTACTAAAACAATTTAGATTGATCTATTTTGCATTCACCTATTAAAAATCTACCATCCCCATCTACCTCCCCCTTCATTATGATATAGTCTTGTGAAAAAAGTATCACAACCCCCTGTTATTTTAACTGTAATATAGAAAGAAGCTATCACCTCCTTGACCACTCTCACCTTAATTCCAGATGCTCAAAACCCATGAAGTTAGTTTCCTAAATTATGGCTATGTAACATTGTAAGGATTTCAGATGTGAGAGTACCCTCTTTTGCTTAATCAGGTAGTTAAATGGGAACTAACACCTGTATAAATGTTGCCTTTATTCCAATGCTCCTGTGAATTGGACATGTAATCTTTATTTATTTTTTTTAAATATGATTAGTTATTCTCCAAGATATTAGCTTGTGCTGAACGGTACAAGATTCCGTTGGTTGAGAGAGAATCCCCTCTGGCTATTGAGGCCATTGATGGCAGACCACTGCAACCTGCTCATCTTACGTTTGAAACTATGCCACTTCCTATGACTATTGGGGCACTTCATAAGGAGAAACAGCAGTTTCAGATAATCAGTTCTCCTCACCATGCAGTCGTTCTGGGTTTTCCTTGCATAATCCCCAGTTTGATTGGCAAAAGTGTGAGATTTCTGCCGGGTCCCAATATTGTATGGAGCATTGTGTGTCTCAACCGGTAAAGATTCTGTGCGCCTCCCCCTCATTGCCAGACGAATACCAACAATTTAGTGATGTCTTTAGCAAAGGGGAGGCTGGCACCCTGCCTCAGCACAGATCTTATGATTGTGCAATTGAGTTGCCCCCAGGGGTGGTGCCCCCTAGGGGTCGTACTTATCCTTTGTTTTGTGAGGAAAACAAAGCTATGGAGGAATATATTTCAGATGCCCTCAAAAGAGGGATAATCAGGAAATCCACCTCACCAGCTGGGGCTGGATTCTTTTTTGTGAAGAAAAAGAATGGCGAATTAAGACCATGCATTGATTACCGTGGCCTAAATAATTTGATGCCTAAGAACGTGTATCCGATACCACTCATCACCGAACTATCTGACAAGTTAAAAGGTTCCTCTATTTTCACTAAATTGGACCTACGTGCCGCATATAACCTGATTCGGATCAGAGTTGGTGATGAGTGGAAGACGGCTTTTAACACTAGATCAGGGCACTATGAATATCTAGTAATGCTGTCTGGTCTCTGTAATGCACCTGCCGTGTTCCAAGAACTAATTAATGATATCCTCAGAGATTTGCTGCAGTCCTGTGTGGTGGTTTACTTGGACGATATACTTATTCACTCTAAAGACTTTTCACAACACATCAAGGATGTGTCAGAGGTGTTGCTCCGCCTACGTAAGAACAAGTTGTATTGCAAATTGGAAAAATGCGAGTTTCATAGATCCAGTGTGCCCTTCTTGGGGTTTGTGATTGCTAAAGAGGGTATTGACATGGATCAGGAGAAACTCACGGCAGTTTTGCAAAGGCCACGACCTAAGGGCCTAAAAGCGATTCAGACATTACTGGGCTTTCGCTAATTATTATAGGAAGTTTATTAAGAACTTTTCCTCGATTGTTAAACCATTGTCTGACCTTACGCATAAGGGCGCTAATCCTTCCCAATGGTCTGAGGAGGCTGAATGTGCTTTTGAGACATTGAAATCTGCCTTCGCTGCTGCTCCAGTGTTATCCCACCCCAACCCAGTTCTCCCGTTTGCATTGGAAGTCGATGCCTCAGAGGTTGAGGTTGGGTCAGTACTCTCTCAGAGACCAGAAAAAGGGAGTACCCTCAGACCTTGCGGGTTTTTCTCAAAGAAATTGTCGGTTGCCCAGAGTCACTATCAGATAGGTGACAGAGAACTACTGGCTATCATTCTCGCTCTTAAGGAGTGGCGTCATTTATTGGAAGGTACCAGAAATCCTGTTTTGATCCTCACAGACCATAAAAATCGGACTTATCTTTCAGAAGCTAAGAGACTGTCTTCTCGTCAGGCCAGATGGGCGTTGTTCCTTTCCCGATTTAACTTTATTGTATCCTATTTGCCTGGTTCCAAGAACGTTAGGGCTGATGCCTTGTCAAGACAATTTGAGCCTGAGACTGACAGGAGTGAGGTTCCAGCACCTATTATACAGCCTGACCGTATATTGGCCACTTTACGCACTAGTATCACTTCGCCACTGGGGGAAGATATTCTGGCCACCCAGGGTACTACTCCTCCAGAAACCCCAGTGGGCAAGTGTTTTGTCGATGAGCCATTCCGCACCAGATTACTTGAAACCTACCACTCTTCTAAGGCTGCTGGGCACATTGGTAGGGATCAATTAATATGGTCACTCTCACAAGTTTTCTGGTGGCCCTCCTTGAGGGCAGATTGTGCTGCATTTACCAATGCCTGTGCCACCTGTGCACGTACCAAGACCCGTCGGCATCTCCCTGTGGGCCTACTTCAACCAGTGCCTAATGGCGAACGTCCCTGGTCTCATGTCTCTATTGACTTTATGGGAGAATTGCCAGTGTCTAGGGGTTATTCCTTCATACTTATGGTGGTGGACAGGTTTTCTAAAATGGCTCATTTCATGCCCCTCCGTGGCCTTCCCTCTGCCAAAGAATTAGCGATGGTTTTCGCTAAGGCAGTATTCCGGTTGCACGGAGTACCCAGAGTTCTGGTGTCCGACCAGGGGAGCCAGTTCATGTCTAGATTTTGGATAGCCTTTTGTGAACAGATGGGCATCAGCGCCATGCTAATCGTAGACGGCTGCCAGCAGTCTCTTTCCAGGTTGGGGACAGGGTATGGTTATTCTCCAGAAACCTCAAGTTACAAGTTCCATCTAATAAATTGGATCCCCGGTTTATTGGTCCTTACAGGGTGATTTGTAAAATTAACCCTGTTTCGTATGCTTTGGACATCCCTGTGTCCATACACATTCACAATGTGTTCCATGTATCTCTCCTCAAACCTCTTGTATGCAACCATTATACTACTAACCCTGTGGTGTCAGGACCTATAGAGGTAGAGGGCCAGGAGGAGTAAGAAGTTCAGAGTATCATTGATTCCCGCAGATTCAGAGGAAAATTGCAGTATTTGGTACATTGGAAGGGTTATGGTCCTGAGGACCGATCCTGGGTAGATAGTAAGGACCTTCATGCTTCCAAATTACTGCAAATTTTTCATTCCAAGTACCCCCAGAAACCAGGTCCCTTTTCCAGAAGGGGGGGTCTTTGAGAGGGGGGTACTATCACGGTGCCCGTGATTGCTTACTTGTGCTGTCAGTCAGGTGTGTGTACTCTCTATTGGCCACCTGTCTTTTGCCCGCCCAGGATTGCCTTTATAGACTGGGCTGAGGCACCCTTTGGTTGCCCTTTCGTGGTGACTCTTTGTCAGCAGTCACCTGCCTAGTACCTGTTCCCTGGGCATGTTTCTCTTGCTACCAGTACCAGCGCTGTTCCTGTAGCCAGTGCCTCTCCTGCATTGTTCCTGCTCCGTTCCTGACCCGGTTGGCGGTGCTGTCGTTCCTGTTTCCATTCCTGATCCCGTGCTGCTGTGTTCCTGTTCCATTCCTGATCTGGTTGGCAGTGCTATTGTTCCTGTGTGGTCCTGGCTAGTCTGCTGTCGCTGCTGCTGGTTATCCGTTTGGCTGCTGTAGTCGCTATGGCGACATTCTGATCTCTGTCTCTCCACTCTCACCGGTTGCTGGTTTGCTTGTATAGAACCGGTTGGGCATTTGCTTATCCAGTACGCGGTACTGGTTTACTCTACTCTCACCGGTTGCTGATTTGCTTGTTTGGAACCGGTAGAGGCTAGATCGTGCTAATGAACTAGCAGTCAATGGTGCTGCATTACCAACATAAGCAGAAGCACTGATCATAGCCAGAAGTTGTGGATGTTAATGATGACCAGTGTTGCTGCTTGCTCTTAAATAGTGTGTGTGATTATGTGGGAGATGGACTTGGAAGCAGTGATGATGATGATGATGATGTATGACACATTGTAGGAATCTTTATTTGTCTGGAGTCAGACATTCCATCTGATCTAAGGCAGGCGTTAGTAAAAAAAAAAAAAAAAAAAAACACTAACGGGTGCGTTAACGTGTTGTAAGCCATTTAAAGGTCCATCTTAAGAACAGCTAATGGCAGGTTGTAAATCCTTACGGCCGATAGACTTAAGTGCACTGAGATGCATGGAACAAGATTTTCCAGAGCCATTCAAAGGAGCACGGAACTGCTAATGCCAGAAAAAAAGATACATTTAACACAGCTCTGACACTGGCTGCAGTATGGACCACCAACATCAACCATTCCATGGATGAGTCATATTGGGGCTAGGGATTTCAATGACATCTGACACCCTGTAGTCCATGTTGATACTGCTACCTCAAGGATATCATGCATGCCCCCCTGGAAACCACGTTCAGCATATCCCAGGTCTCCATAGGCACAAATTAAAGTGTTTTGCTATGATCAGAGCCATAGCAACCATGGTACCCCGGTAGCAAGAGAGTCTCATCCAGTTCAATGCATCGCATGACACTGTCACATTGTCATAGTAGCTGCGGCTGCTGTGCCGAAAGCTGACTTACCCGACTGCTCTTTGCCTCAGCTGCGTCGGGTGGATCTGCCTCAGGGTATCTTGGGTAGTTTGCTATAGTTGAAAAGAGCACCAGAGGGGTGGATCTAAAGTGGTAGTGTTTTATACAACATAGAGGTCATGCTTACCTGTGTGTGTGCAGTGATATGTGCCCCTGACCACACACATCTACAAATATGTCCTAATAGCTCCATGAAACAAATGTATTTGGGCTGCCACAGTCACTCTCACAGTGGCAGCCCAAATACATTTGTTTCATGGAGCTATTAGGACATATTTGTAAATGTGTGTATTCGTGTCAGGGGCACATAGCCCTAGGACTGGTTGACATCCCCTTAGTTCTCCTCATAATGGGTTACAGACGAGTGGACAACACATTACAAAGCAATGATTTGTGTACTCCCCTGTCTGTGGGGTTGCTCTGTCTGTCGACGGGGTTGCTCTATCTGCCAGTGCCATGTCTGCTTGTGGGGTTGCTGCTGCAGATGTCGGCCATGTGCCCACCACATCCAGTGACCCCAAGATTCCCACTGATCCCTGTGGTGTTGTGAAGTGTTTCCTCGGTTGAGGGCGCTGGGGCTCACCAATCAGGCCAGGTGCTCGTATTCCAGTAGCCAGGGGTCATACCTTGGCCACTGGTAGCTGCTTGACCCCCACCTTGGGTCGTACCTTGGCCGATGCTGGGGAGCCATCCAGGAAGGTAGGTTGGGAGAATGGACATATGGCCCATATATAGGGGTGGCTACAGTCCCGGGCAGCCAGGACCTTCCTGGTGGTGGTGGTGCTGCAGCAGGGTGGTAAGGTCCCGAGGAGGATGGCTGCATGGACCTCTCAAAATAAAACCAGTCCTGGTAGTGTGGGGGAGCAGCTGGTGGGACAACAGATGCATGAGGTGATGGTGCAGCATAAGATGTTAGAGGTGGTGGTGCAGCATAAGATGCTGGAGGTGGTAGTGCAGCTGAAGATGCTGGAGGTGGTGGTGCAGCTGTATAGGGTGACCACGTGCTGGTCCCGTCCTCTTGCTCCCCAAGAGGAATCACATCTGGGGATGTGTGTGCCTCCTTCACAGCCTCCTGCTGTGCTGCAGGCCCATATCCTGTGTGGGAAAATGAAATGGTGTGATTAGTAATATACACAATGAAAGAATGAATGCAAGATTATTTAATTGACACGTGGATCTCTGGTTGTCATGATGGTATCCTATGCATTGTGTTGTGATGCATGGAGTACCACCCTGGCAATCACAGATACATGAGGTCTGTCCAAGTTAATTACACAGGGCATCAATCAGGTCAGTATTGAGGGATTTCTATGATTAAGGTCTGTTGCTGTTTGGCTCATTCACTCCATATTTGTGAGTGACCCAGCCTTGCTTAATCAGGGATATCCATCAATCATGGCCTGTTGGTGTACCTACAGTGCTTGACATTTGGTTTCCATGTGTATCCTGCAAATAGTTGATGGTATAACATCCATCCATAACATCACCACTCCTGAGGATCCACATGAAACCAAATATATGATATGACAGTTCAAGTGAGAGTAAATGATTACATACACAATACGAAGGCCTACTTGGTTCTCCTTTATTTCCACAGTTTTGGTTGTTTCAAGGCCTGTGTGTTGCACATACAGCCAGTTAGTCTCACTGGCACTGTGATGTTAGTCCTCATCCATCTCTCTTGAGATTCAGTGAGCAGTGAAGTAGACCTTATGGAGTGGAGGTAAAGTGGAAATGATGACTTCTCCAATTATATAATTTCTCCATTTCCAATGTTTTTCTATGGAGTCTATCCAATGAGCCCTCGGTAATGTGATACATTTTCTTGAATAGTCTCCATAGACAAACACGGGAATTGGTGAAGTGATGGTGTGGAGGTGTTAACTTCACTCCATCATGTCTTTTATACCGCTTTAGTGAATGTCCCCTGTGTAGCATGTAATCCTAACCCTGTCGAATTGTGTTTGTCGTCGGTTAACCTTTTGAGTACCGGAGGGGTTGCCAAAGCATTGTTAAGCGATGCATTGATAATCCCTCGCACTCAAGGGGTTACGTGCTGACTTCCCTGTGGGTATATGGATGACATTATGGAGGAACAGTAATGATGTTTAACAGACAACACTTTAAAAAGCATAGTTTGGATCATGTGTGATCAACACAGTTGAACTGGGACTTGGACAGGTTTGGGCCTGGTTGAACCTTGCCATTTCTCCTTGTATTGTGTCCTGTTTTAACTCTCAGGGGGCTGTGTTTGTGCAGTTGTGTGGATGAATGATGGGCATGTGTGGAGGTGTGACTGTGTTTGAGTGTGCAGCTTGTGTTGGTTGATGTGGTGTGTGGTTATGTGAGGAAGCACTTACCGGTAGTGTGAAGGATCCTCTCATCCCCAGTGTCAGATCCTCCAGGGACCCCTTCAATCAGCGTGGATGAGAAGGTCTGCTGCAGCCTCTCCTCCCATTCACTGAAGGTGATTGGGACAGGTGGACCACCTCCGGTGCCTCAGGCATACATGGCGACTTCAGCCAACTTCTTATTGACCACCCTCTTGCAGTCACCCCATCTTTTCTTTATGGACTCCACATCCCGTCTGCAGCTGGCCACCGCTTTCACCTTGCTGCATATCTGGTTCCTGGCAGCCTTTCTCCACACAGCCAGGCCAGGAACCCTCTCCTTTGGAAAGTGGACGCTCTCCTTCTCCTCCACAAGAGCACTGTTCTCCTCTTCTGTGTAGCGGGGATCCCTGAGCCTCTCCTCCTTAGCTCCAGCCTGCGAGGTGTCAGAGCTGTGCCTGGAATGTCCTGCCTGCTCTGCCCCTGCCTGTGCGTGGTACTCTGTGACAGGTACCCCTCGTCCCACTGACACACCTGTCCCTGCCCTTAGTGTGCCTACTCTTCTGGACCGGGTCCCTCTCCACCCTGCGGATCTCACTCTCCCACCCCTACTCTCAACAGGGATGTCCTGCTCTCCTTCCTCCTCCTCCACTACTCTCCCCATCCCTCTCTCCTGTCCTCCTCTCCTGGCCATCATTCAGCTGCTCACACCCAGGCGCTTACACAGGCCCTCACAGACATACTCGATCCCACTCACTCTCTGTCACACTCTTTCGCTCACAGATTCAGACTGTAAAAATAAAAGTTAAGATATGTATAAAGTGTTATAAAAAAAAAAAAAGACTATGTGTATGTATGTATGTGTATGTGTTTGTATGGGTGTATGTGCTATGTGCAAAAGTGTGATATGTGTTTATTTAAGTGCAATGCTCTTCTCTCTCCAAACTCCAAAAACTCCTTCTACCTCCAATGTCTGCTCCTCTCTCCCTCGCTCTAAATGCTATCCTCCACTCCTGGGTCCTGTGATCTAGCTCACCAAAACTCGAAACACAGACAAGGTGTGATCGTGATTTTGGGGTATATATAGGTGTATTTGAACATTTTTGCTACTTTGGGGCCTTGGATTGGATATAGGTTGGAATTTTGTTTGTGCATCTATCAGGGTTGCTAGACAACGGCAGCTGTAATGTTACATTTTGACTTAAGTTGTGTTTTAACGGGTGATTGGGATGCACGGTGATGTGAAAACAGGTGCAAAGCAGGTTTTTGTGTTACGTGTTTTTGTTGTGCCTACGCTCAATAGCTATTCTTGTAGAGTTATTTTTAAATCTGCCGTAATCATATATTATTTGCGGCCGATGTGCCTTTTTTACTTAGCAGCTGGTTTCAATGCTGGAATATTGAGCCTTTTCCTTTCAGTTAATAGAATTGCCATGTCATCACTTTCTACTTCATCTGTATCAAAAGTAGGGGAGGACAGTAGAAAGATATATTGTCCCTGTCTGTCACTATCTACAAAGAAATCATGCACAAACTCCTTACAAATAACTCCTTCAATCCCTCTTTGTCTGTATGATTGTATATGTAGCTAGTATTAACATTTCATTTTGACCAGTCTTTGGAACATATATAAATAAAAAAGTGGAAAACTTCTTCACCAAACTTAGCTTCTCCAAATGCTATATTGTACAAATAAACATTATTAATATTTCCATTAATTTAAAGGATGAGTAAATATTTATTATAAAAAAACATATATTTTATGGTTTACACAGATGAGTAAAACAAGATTACTCCCACTGTGAAGCACTGCTTTATTAACAAATGTACCAGTTCAACCTTTCATAAAATGATGAAGCTGTTTCTATCTCATCCCATGGAGATCTATTGCCAATGTCTCACCTTGCCCACAGAATGGAATAGCATAACCATAAAATGTATTGGAAACCACACTAGTTGGGAAGGGCGAAGAGTCTCATTTTTTCATGTGGAAATTTAGAAGGGAACACTGGGTAGCATAATGAGGAGCAGAGGCCAGCTGCCTGGGCCTGCTGCTGCTGCTTCAGTCTACCTCTTTCTCAAGTGATGGCAAGTGTGACAGCCCTGGTCCCTCTGTCACATTTGTCATCACAAAGCCATCCAATAGTGCAGCAAGAGACTGGTGGCGCTGGTGTTGGTGATGAGAGTAAGAGGGGTACAGCAGCTGGTGTAAAAGGGAGTATGAGGGCATTTTTGGCAGAAAGCAATAAGGAATAAATGCACTCATGGATGAGCATCACCATCACCACCAGCAGTGACTTTCTGGCCTTTGCTGCCTCATCTGTCTCAGCAGCAAGATAATAATGAGTGTGCCATAGACCACAGTGGACACCACTGGAACGGGTTCAGAAAGAAGTGATATGGGACTAGGATAGATTCCACTTATCACCACTACTCCTGATCCTAGTTTTGTACTGATGCTGAAGCAGCCAGTGAAGATGCTCTGGAAGAGACGAAGAAGAAGGAGAATAAGAAAAAGAATACTTTGACAAATCTCCTCTCATAAAGCAACCACAATGTTTATGTTAAGCATGTTAAAGCCATACCCAAAAAAAATAAATTGAAGTGGCTGTTTCTGCCCCTTTTCCCTCCCCAAGGGCAGAAAATCCCAGAGGAAGATAAGAGAAACCCAGCCTGGAAGTGTGATGATGAGCACGCCACATTCTTGTGCTTGGATCCAGGTGAGGGAAAAATGCACCCATTGCCCCCACCCCGGAAACCTCAGGGTCCTCTTCCTTCTCTGGCATACCACCTTTCCCTCTGTTATCTCCCCCACAAGATGATAGCTAGTCTGTAGAAGTGAAGATATGGCAGTTCTTCTCCACCTACAGCACTCTATATAGTGCGCTGGCCACACATAGCAATGATGTGGAGAGCAATCAAATTCAGGGTATCAGGGAGAATCTACAGAAATGTAATATTGCTGAATATGCTAAGCTGATGGCAGGGAAGACTCATTATTTTTTAGTAAGTCTTCTTGACACCACATTTGTCCCAAGCAGAGAGGACAAAGGCCATAGTAAAATCACAGTACTTGAGTTCTTTGGGGGGATGTTTTGACACTGTTGACCCAAGTGTAAAGGTGGTTGGTTGCATTTGTGCCTGTTGCTTAATATGAGAACAAATAACTCAAATGTTTTGGTGTCAAAGAAAGTGTAAATCGTGCAGCAAGTCTTATATATTTGAGCAATACTAGCAATACTAGAAGAGGAGAAAATCAGCTATTCAGAGTAGTTCCTTGTCTCATAGACTGTCTTGTCTCATAGACTGTCTCTAAGTGCTGACAAAAGACTAGTTCTGCACTAGGAGCCCTAGCTAATATCAAGTCAGCACTAAAATATAACATTTATTAGTACATATATTTAAAATGGTAACCAACCAAGTGACTGAACCACCACGGCTGAGCCGTGTACGCTGCTAGACTAGAGGGTTGTAACTAACAGAAATAGCAAGCTGTGATCCTTAGAAAGACAAAATGCATATATACATGAGTCCTGTGGAGCTTCTCTGTATTCTAAGAGACCACAGGAACGCACTAGTTATGCACTCCTTCCTGAGATTATAAACAATAAACTTGGAATTGTTTGGATCTGGATGAGCAATTTAGGATATCATGAATCCAGATACTGATTAAGATATCCTTCACCTCGTAATTTTTCTATTTCACCCCCTACGCACCAATTTAAATTACAACTAGTGAGCTCTCCAATAGTAAAGAACTCACTTGTTTGGTTACCATTTTAAATATATGTACTAATAAATGTTATATTTTAGTATTGACTTGATATTAGTTAGGGCTCCTAGTGTAGAAATGGTCTTTTTTCAGCACTTAGAGACAGTCTATGAGACAAGGAACTACTCTGAGTAGCTGATTTTCTCCTCTTTTAATATGAGAACAGATGTGCCAGTTGTGATACTTCCCAGTCCCTCCCCTATTTCACAATGTTTCCTTGCACGCACTGTGCATATTACAGTTACTGATGATATGTGACAGTTCCTTCCTTTTCCCAAGGGAAAAATAATATTCCAACATACTTATGATTGTAGAAGGCCGCAGAAGGAAAATAAAAATGGGCCAACTTTCTCTCACTAGATGCACCTGAAGTGGTGAGGGTTTGTTGTGGTGTTTCTTCTGCTTCAGCAGCAGCACTAGGGCTAATGCAAGTGCAACCATCATCATGTCACTACTTAATGATCCCAGTCCCATGTAGCAGGCTAGACCTCATGTGCTTAGATGACTCAGCAGCAGTAATTTTATCAACAGCTAATGACAAATGTTCTACTTTTCTCTCCCTCATCCTCAACAATGCACCCCTCCTATCTATCTATATAGATATCTTTATATTCTTTCACAGAATACAATTCCTCAGAGAAATGCTGATCACACCTTGGTACAAATCCAGAAATTTTATGTTTGAAATGGGGGTTCCAGCAAAGTAGCAAGAATGTATTCCTCATTCCTTTTAATAGACACTATGCACAAATTCTGCTCAAAGCATGCTAACATATCACTCACTAGTTGGTTCATGTCTGTGTGCAACCTGGCATCATCAAACTCACATCTCACATATGTCACACATTAGTCGCCATTGACCTGGTGACAAAGATGCTCCCTCCAAAGCTTTCCAGTTTTGCACTGTATACTGCTAATGGCCTGATTCTGCTCATGCAAACCCTCTAGCATGTACAATGTGTAATTCAACCTAGTAGGGACCTCTATTTTAAGCTGGTGATGGGACAGGGTGTTACACTATTCAATGGAATATAATGCATTGTGAGTACTGTAGGAGTGACTAAAACAGGCACAAATGTTGCTTGTGATAGCATCTTTCTGACGGTTTCTGATTCTGTGAGCAATTTGACTCCTTCCCCAAAACACAGTAAGTGTGAGTTGGCAGTACATAGCAGAAGAGTTGTGTAAGTGTATTGCTTTAACAACATGATTTGTGGTCATGGACATAGTGGTGGTGACAGGGGAGGCATGTGTGGGCACTCTATGACCATTGTTATCTCCACCATCAAACTCAGAGTCATAATCCACTGTGTTTGGATAACAAAATGAGCCATAAGTGTTACTTCAAAATAAGGAAATCTTGACACATTCTCTTACACATCTACCTCACTTCTATTATGTGTCTCACAGCCATGGAAACGTCTGCTGCTGCTAGTTGTGGCACCTCTGACATGTATGTTTTTTATGCAGGCAGCACATATCAGCATTGTTAGCTTTTTAGTTTGTGAGTGAAGTATCTCCTTACTGTTGACTGCATGGACTGAAGTGCTCCTTAGGGGCTGCTGCTGCTGCTACTACTACTACTACAACTACTACTACTACTGGGGATAGATGCTGCAATTGTACTAGAAGGTGTCAAAAGTGCTTCACTTCCAAAAGCAGCAGAAGCACTTATCATAGCTATGGTTTTGCATTATGATGGCCTGTGTTGCTAATTGTTACTCAACAATAGGGTATGTAGCTGGGTGAGGGTTGGATTTGGAAGTGTTGATGATGCTGATGATGACCGACTGGCTGATTGTTTATTTTTAGGCATCTTTACCTGCCCAGAGTCAGTCTCTACAGTTGATTCAATGGTGGAAGGCTGAGGCTTTTCCTAAGATTAAGACCATGTCACCATCTATCTCACTCTCAACTTTTATCTGTATCTGAAGAAGAGTAGATGCTGGAGAGATATTTTTTAGATCAAAATCATCATCAATAGTTAGGTCATCCTCAGTATCTCTCACCACTTCAACCAATTTATTTTTATATTCATCAAGGTTTTTTGAAGTCTCAAACAATTTCTTGATCCTTTTCCCTTAGAGGGATTTTCAGAGTATTCACTACTACTTTCAGGACAGGTGTATTGTTTGTTTGCCTCACTATCAGATGCAGCAGTTAGTTGAACTGCTGCATCTTCCTCCGTTATGTCATCAACACTAAGAATGCAACTCACTGTCATTTTCAGTCTTTGTAAATGGGTTTCATGTCACTTTCACAAACAGCCTCCCCTGGAGCAGAAGAGTCATCATTGTTTGTTGCACACGATGCAGCAACCAAGGCTGCAGTTTGTTTTTGGACTACTACATGACTAATACTTCCCTGCAGTGCTCTTACTCCCTTCCCCATACCCCTAGTACATTTCCTGGATTTAGCAAAGTATTGTGTATTTTAACAGTAACGTACACAACAGAACTTATTGTGTGTGATATTTCTTCCTGCCCTTTAAAAAATACTGTATCACATACAGTAAGTCTCTGTCTCTTCTAGTATCTGTCAGCCTCACTCAAGTCAGGCTCCCTGTCACTTATCAGTCAATATATATATTTTTTTTAATGCTTTTTATTATTTGTTCATTAACTGTCCCTATCACCATCTTTAAAAACAAACAAAAACACTCCTTGTGAACCTGTTTCATGCCCCTTTGTCTGTAGCTAATGTAAAGAGGATTTCATTTGCCGCTTTCTCACTCTCTCTCTCTCTCTCTCTCTCTCTCACTCTCACTCTCTCTCAAAGTTACTGCAGTCTTAATTTTTTTTACTGTATAAATGATGATAGACCTTCGACCATACTAAATATGCTGCCCCTCTTCTTCTGGCTTTAGTAGGAGTCATTGTCAGCTGAACTTGCCTGTCTGTAGACTGTCAGTCTATCAATTTTTCACTAATTAGTCACTTAGTGACAGAGGCTCATCCAGCTCAGGAAAGAATATGCTCCATCTGCCTGATTCTTCTCATTCAAACAGGATTTTGGGGAATTTGTAGTTAAATCTCCCTTCACACTCTTCCAGACTCACCTAAGAAAGAGGCTCAGCCAGCTGAGGATGGAACTTGAATGACCTGTCTGTCTCTTCTCAGTTTAAGGGGGATCTTGGGTAACATAAATTTCTCCCTTGACACTATCCCAGAGTCCCCCAGACTCCCCTAACAAGGATAACCAATTGCCTGCACACAAGAACCATTATACTAAACTCCAACTCCACTTTATTTGCCTATCTTAACTAGTTCCAGCAGTATACTAATGTCTTACTATGTAACAAACAGAATGACATGCTTCTGGAACCAGACACCACTTTTATTCTATTTCAGCATGAAAATGGGGAAACTTTCCATGTGTGTGTGTGTGGGGGGGGGGCGGCTTTATTTAGTATTGTCATTTATTTAATTGCACTAAACATGGCAGATAAAAAGCAGTAAAATTGTCACTTTTGACCAGAAATGTCCCTCTTGGCAGACATTTTTTTCTCCTTTTTCAGTCTGAGGCAAAAATGTTCAGTCATCCCTACTCTATAGCATTTAAACACTTGAAAGCCCAATTTAAATCAATTTAAATGTTTGTTCCTTCCGATTCATTTTGTTTGTCTCAGAATCTCTTCACTTTTCTTTATGCATATGCCCCACTGTTCTTATTAGAGTTCTCTCCAGCAGTCTTATTATGTTCTTTCTTAAGCTTAATGGAACTTAACAGTTTATTGGCTGAGGAGGATTCCCAATGCATTGCACACCACTCTGTTCCTTTAAAAGGGAAAGCAATTGTCCTTGTACTAAAGTCCCCAATTCCTGTCTGGGACATAATAAAATACAGCCTAGTAGATGAAAGTAAAAGGAAAATTGTGTCCCTGGTCTACTTATACAGCATGCAAAAATAAGCTGTATTTTTTCTTTAGTGTTCCTTAAGTAGTCTGAAAGATGGGCAATTTAATTGTAGTTTATCCCTTTGGCATGTACTGTCTTCTACTCTCTTGCACTTTTGGCCTATCAACAAGCCTCAGGAGTAAGGTATGTCATTGCAAACATACTGATAAGGAAAGCTGTGCAAGCTGTCAATCAATAAAGATAAACACTAAGTATTTTTAAAAAATTTCAGATTCTATTTTTTCTTTACTTAATTAATTTACCAGAATTGTTGGATGAAATTGAGTTATTATAGACATACATATGTGGTTTAATAAATTAGACAGATGGAAAAAGCATAAAAATTAACCCTACACATGACTACAATAGCTGTATAATGTGAACATTGTATTCTTTATAGATGCATTTTTAACCCTTTGAGTGCCGGGGGGGTGCAACAAATTACAAAACACTGCGCTTTGTACCCCAATGACACTCAAAGTGTTAACCCTTTGAGTGCCAGGGGGTACGGAATGCATTGCTTTGCAATGCATTTCGTACCCCTCGGGCACTCAAAGGGTTAATATGTGAGCTAAATCATAATCTAATCTGATCTAAACCCTGGACACTGAAATGGTAATTATGCTATTGTCTGTCTTCCACTGTTTATTCTTTTGAGGACCATTGCAAATTAATGTGTTGCATACTCCTCTGATCCTCAATTGATTACTATACCTCACACCAATGGTTCTGACACCTGTTCATGGCAGACACAAGCAGAGCAGGATTTAAGGCTTTTCCTGTTTTGCAAAGAGCAGGAGACCTCTATAGCATTCAAGAATTTTAAAGTCCCATTTAAATGTATGTGAATTTTCATTTGCCACCTTTGGTGCAGTTGATTTGCTACAGAATTGTTTCATTGTTGTAAAATGAATTTGCCTTGTCCTTTAATTTTATCTTATTCATGTTTATTGTTTTAACTTGATTTCTCAATAAATTGAAATGTAATTTGATTGAACCTGAATGGTCCATACACAGGGGTGTTAGGTACTGAAGTACTAACTATGGGTGCTAAAGCTACATGTCTCACGCCCCAGATCTTGGTTCTAGCTTGGTGCATGTAATGGGGCTAATCTGTGTATTAGTAAAGAGCTGCACTGTGCAATAATAATATATTAGGTTGACCAAGTCCTCAGTCTTTTGTGAAAGTAGTAACTCTATCCATCCTAAAATATTTTTACATTGTTGTAATGACTTAAAGGGTTAGTAATGTCGTTATACAAAAAAATGTTATATTGCAGCTATTACAAAAATAAACTAAACAATTCCAGTCCCATCTCTCAAACCTTTATGGTTTGAGAGATATACAATGCTAAAGTTCCGCCCTCCCTTTGCTTTCCCTGATGTCAGCTGTAAAGCTGACAGCAGGAGATGTGTGTCGGACGACTTGAGGTGGCTCTTCAGCAAAGCCAAAATAGCAATTCCCTTCCCATGCATCTATAACCCCTTTTTACACACAATACTACACTACTGGCTCTTTCAACAGCTGAGTGACGCTGTACATTGATGTTTAGTCTACCTTCTTTGTCTAACAATGATTTCCAAGTAGTTTCCTTTTTAGGGTATATGTATGATTGGTTCTATATGCATAACTTTACATTTATTTATATTAAACATCATCTGACACTTTTTTAGCCCAATTATTCAATTTATCTAAATCATTATGTAGAAAATAAACATCCTGCTCTGTGTGCATTTCATGAAATAGTATAGAACCATCAGCAAAGATTGAGACACTACTTTCAATATTCACTTCAACATCATTAGTAAACAAATTAAAAAGCTTTGGACCCAGGGCTAAACTCTGAATACAACTTTACACCAATATGGAAAGGTTCTATTTAAAAAAACTCTCTACATAAAGATTTTTTTATCCAAGCACAGATGTTGTGTCTCCCAAACCTACCCCTTTCAGGATATGCAGTAATATTTTGTGAGGTAGAGTATCAAAGGCTTTAACAAAATCCAAACATACTTTTTTCGCCTAGCTCATTGTATTGAAATCAATAGGAAGAAAATTTTTTCACCACCACACTCTTCTTTTCTACAGCCATATACAAGGGTGTCAGGCTCTCACTGCATGCCATTCCGTGTTTGTGAGAGGAGAGCGCAGCATGTTTTTGAGCTAGAGAAGATAGGCAAATAAAGGGGAATTGAAGCTTAGTTTAGGGAGTCATTTAGGTAGGACATTTGTTCTCTGTATTAGGGGAGTCTGGGGGCACTCTGCGGGAAAAGAAGTGAGGAAGGAGGTTTAAGGAGGTTGACCCAAAATACCCCAATTTTTGGTGTGACTGACTGGCAAGACACAGGCAGCTAGGGTCCAAATTGCTTGCTGATTTTACTTTTATTGTCTCTGTGCTGGGGAAGTTTGGGAAAAGAAATTGTTGATTTTGTTTTTTAGTTTTTTTTGGGGGGGGACTAATTGAGATAAGATAGGGTGGACAACTTAAAAAAATAAATAAATAAAATAAAAATTAAAAAAATGCATAAATAATTAAACAAATAAATATATTAGACAGATGACTGGGAGCCTGATGTGAACTCTGTGATTGAGGCAGACTTGATAGACAGCATACGACATTAAGAATTTTGTTGAGGGCCAAGGCAAGACATCACACTCCATCAAGTTATATACTGTAGAGAGTAAAAACACACACACACACACACAGTAGTTGAGTAATGTCTAGCAAATGCACAAGCAGGAGGGGGAAAGATGGAGGGACCTGGGAGTAATGTGGTAGTACAAAAACTGACTGCAGCAATGGTTGTTGCAGCATGTGCAATAAATGATGATGATCCCTCTCCTACGGGGGTGGATGCAGTTTGTCAAGGTCCCATGAATTACATCACGCCAGTTACCCCCACCACTGCCATACACATCTGCCACATTGTAGGTTGTACTTTGTTCATTTTTTTTTATTCACTTGACATCATCATGAATATGTGCCCATGTCACTTAAGCAGGAAGTAACTGTTGTGGGCAAATGACAAAGGCACTCTGTACACTAACACATTTTTCAAGTTATATGTTACTGTAGGACTCACAACTTTGACTTCAAGCTACTTATTTCTCCATTACAGGTCTCAGAAGAAGTAATATTGTGCTGCACCATATTAGATATAGGAGAAAAATGTGCTGCAAATAAGAGAAAAATGTGTCGGAATAGGAAAAATGTGTTGGAATAGGAGCAAAATGTGTTAGAATAGGCGAAAAATGTGTTGAAATAGGCAAATAATTTGCTGGAATAGGCAAAAAAGAGGAAAAATCTTTTGTTTTTGTGAAAAGCTATGCAGGAAATTTTTCTCACTTTCTGCCCACCCGTACCCTTGTCCATTTCATTGAATGCAAATAAATTGGGCAGGTAACCTCTCCTTCATAAAACCATGCAGACTCTTACTAATGATATTGTTGGTCATCTGTTAAATTGTGGAATTCCTTGTCCAAGGATGTGGTTATGGCAGATACAATGTATACTTTTAAGAAAAGATTAGATACATTTCTTTCAAAAGGGAACATACAGTATTATAATGTGTATTAATAGGCAAAACATGAAGGTCTGATTAAGACTAATTTAGTATGTTACTATGTTGCAACGCTTTTTTGAAAGTATCTGTCAAAACTAGGAGAATCAAATCCTTATTTTCCTTAGTATAAAAAATCCCTGCATTTGTTTAAGCCAAAATCACCTTTCCTCAAGCCTTAAAGGATTGTCTCTTGTGTTTTGCTCAGCTCTTTGAGTAAAGATTTCCAAAGAGTGCCTTGTACTGGCCTTGAATGGTAATAATTCACCCCATAGATGCCTTTTCTACCTTGGTTAGTCTTTATAACAACAATCTTTTAACCCCTTTATCAGTTTTGTTTCATGTTGGTATTTTTTCAAGTTCATAAATGCCTGTTCTTACTAATAATATTGTTGGTCATCTGTTAAATTATGGAATTACTTGCACAAGGATGTGGTTATGGCAGATACAATGGAAACTTGCATGACATGCAGACTCTTACTAATGATATTGTTGGTCATCAAAATCCTGAATACTATCCATTAGTAGATCTTCTAACATCTTACCACTATGGAAGTTAAAACGTATATAATTCCTAGTTTTAGAGCTTGTCTCCTTTTTATATATTGAGATTATATCTGCTTTTCTCCAATCACAAGCAAGTATGTTTGATGTGAGTGAATAAATAAATGTTAAATATAATAGCCTTTCTATTACTGAACTAGCATATCTACCCTTGGGTTTATGCTAACAGGTCCAGCTGCTTTGTACACATTATCCATTTCAATTGTTTTTGGACATTGGTCTCAGGTAAATATGTATATGATAGAGGAAATGCTGTAATTGTCTTTGTTTTCCCAGATCCTGTTATTACTGCACCCTTATTACAACCAGAAGAAAATAATCTATTTAAGTTGTCAGGCATCACCTTATCCTGATTAATTTAATCACCTGTTTTAGTTTTAAGAGGCCTGATAATAAAGTTAATTGTTTTGCCATTTATATATTTGTAGAAATGTTTAGAATTTACTATTTTCAATTTTGACTAGTCTAATTGCATGTTTGCAGATTTTACTGCATTCTTTATATTTTCTGATTTATGCATCTGACCCTTCTGGCTTTAGAAATTTAATAGCCTGACCATTTCCCAGATAACCCCATTGTTAAGCACCTCTGGTCTTAATTTGTCTCTCTTGTAAATATTACCCAGTGATTTATACCAATGAGTATTTATCCAAATGCCTTTTAAACAAAGTCTACCTTTCCTATGTATTTTTATTATTGAAAATAGCATCCCATTGAATGATCCCAGTGCTGCTTTTAGCATGGTAAAATTAGCCTTTTCAAAGTTGAATGTGTTAGTTGTACCTCATTAAAGTTTTTTGTAACACTTTTTAAAGTATACCATATTATGGTTAATGCTGCCTAAATTCTTCCTTAGTCATATATTGTATACCATTTCAGAATCATTTAAGATCACTAGGTCCAACAAGGTCTCACTTGTTGGCACTTTTGCTAGTTGTAAAATGAAATTGTCATTAAGTATACCTATGAAAGTCTTGCCTTTTGTGTTGCAGAAAGTCACATTTAATCAGTCAATTTCAGGATACTTATTTATCCTATTAAGATCACTAGGTCCAGCAAGGGCTCAATAGTTGGCACTTCTACTACTTGTAACATGAAATTGTCATTAAGTATACCTATGAAAGTATTGCCCTTTGTGTTGCAGGAAGTCACATTTAATCAGTCAATTTCAGGATAATTAAAATATCCTATTATTATTATATTTCCTAACCTTAAATCCTTTTCCATTTCAGTACCAGATTGGTTTCTTCCAACACCTTTATATTAGGTGGCTTGTAGCAAATGCCTATCAGTATCTTTTTATTATGTTTACCCCCACTTTATATTTTAACTCAGAAGGCCTCTATGTTCTCATTGGTCCCTTCATTAGTATATTCCCTTACACTAGGTGTTAAAGTTTGCTTAACATAAACAAATACCTCTCCTCCTCTTCCGTTTACCCTGTCCATTGTAAATAGTGCTTATCCCTCTATAATGACTTCCCAGTCTTGTGCTTCATCCAACTAGGTTTCAGTAATGCTTAGATTATGCCTCTCATTTATTGAAATCAGTTTTAATCCCCCAATCTTAAAAGACTGTGAGCACTGCATGCATTGTATGCTAATGCTATAATGATGAGGTGCATTCTTTGAGAATTAATTAATTTGCTTTTTCCCAGTCTGTGACATAGAGTTCTTCCTATTATTTGAACTAGCTCTTCCTCCCTCTCTAGTACCACCATATCACTTCTCTAATCTCAGCACCTATTGTACACTGTTTACCCCATCCTGTATTGTTTAATCCCCCTTTCCTAGTTTAAAGTTTCCCCCAACACTTTAACCATCCTATCACAACAGGAATAATTAAAGTGTAATCCAACTCTACTATGAATATTTCCCCGAAGGGAACAGACAGTCGAGTGCCTTAGAAGCCCAAACCCTTCTTACTATATCCCAAAAGTGGTACTGCACTACGGGCGGTCCTTTGCTGGAAGATTCCTGTATACGATAGTCGGTCTTGTTTAACAACACTTAAAAACTAGTTCACCAACGCGTATCGCGGCTACACTGGCCGCCCGTAGTGCAGTACCACTTTTGGGATATAGCGGTACAGAAAACAGACACAAAAGGATTGGATTACAAAAAGGTGAACAAGGAGAGCGCTCATAGAGGAATATACAAAGATATATAAAGACCAACAAGTGGAAGATTGGACACACGGGAGAGGGGACTCGTGCTGGGAGATACTTGGAGACCTGAATACGATATCCGTCTGGTATGTGTTTCTAACGAGTATTTTAAATTGTGTTACATTGTAATAACCTAATGGGACCTCTGGATGGTGTTCGTTTGCGCTTCTAGATTATAGGCAGTTATCAACCCATACTCAGGGAACAAGTCCCAAAGTCCCAAAGTCCCAAAGTCCCAAAGTCAAAGTCCAAAGAACAAGTCCCCACCACCACCACTACCAATGCTGGATTTGTGCCGCCCCTTCTGTCACCCATGAATTATCCTGTGTTGTGAATGGGATATTCTGGTTGATGATGTAGCTGCTTCTGCTGGTTAAAATGCTTTGTTGCCTTCCTTTTCACTAAAATGTCTAGATGTTTGTTGTGCCCTCACTTTCTCCTTCTCATCCTCAACAATGCAACCATACACTCGATCAATATTCCTTGACAGAATCCGATTCCTCAGAGAGTTGCTGCTGATCATCATGACTCCTTGTTGTGACAAACTGCTAATGGCCCTTTAGCTGAAATTCAGAAATCTTGTGTTTGAAGTGGGGGTCCAGCAAAGTGGCAAGAATGTATTCCTCATTGCTTTTAATGGACACTATGCAAGGATCTTGTTCAAAGCACGCTAACATGTCCTTTACCAGCTGGTGCATGTCTGTGTTGTCATTATGGTAAGAATCCTCAGCCATGCTCCTCATTTTTTTCGGCAATAAAAATATCAGTGGTAGAATTTCACTAATTCCTGCCCCAACGGGACTCACCAGCATGGTTGTCTTCTCAAAGGATTTCAGTAGCTCACATACATCACATTAGTTGCCATTGGCCAGGTGACAAAGAAGCTTCCTCCAAAGCCTTCCAGTTTTTGCATGGTGTACTTGCTAATGGCCTTATTCTGCTTGTACAATGCTCTAGCATGTACATTGTGGAACTCCACCTGGAAGGAACCTCCATTTTCAGCTGGTGATGGGGCAGGTTGATACACTCTTGTATGGAATAAAGAGCATTGTGTGCACTGTAGGAGTGACTAAAATGGGCACAGATTTTGAGGGCAATAGTAAGCCTTTCTTTGAGGGTTTTAGATTCTGCCAGGAATCTGGTCATAGCTAAATTTAGCACATGGGCAAATCAGGGCAAATGCACCATTCACAAAGCAGCGATTATGTTGGAGCCCTTATCAGCAGACACAAAACCAGCTTTTTAGGAGCGGGGTACAATCCATTCCTCTATCACCTGCTCTAGCTTACTTAAAACATCTACAGCTTAGTGGGACTGTCTTTCAAAACTCTGCATGCACAAGGTGGTGTGACAATGGTATGGGCTATCCTACTGCTGCTGTCGCTGCTGCTGCTGCTTTTTAATCACACTGCCAGAACCAGAAGCACGATTACTGGCTGTCACCTGATTCTGTAAGCTAGTGTTGTCCACTGTTGGTGCTGGGAGGGAAACCCAATGAGCAGTCACAGTCATATAGTCTGTGCTCTACCCACTTGTCCACATATCTGTTGTCAGATGAATTTTCTTGTCATACACACTTTTCAGCCCTTTACCCACCACACTAACCACCTGCTTGTACAATACAGGCACAGCCATCCTGATAAAATAACTGCGGCCTGGGATATTCCAGCGTGGAGCTACACATGTCATCAGTTCTCTGAAACCTCTGTTTTCTACAAAAGAATACAGCATGTCCATTGCCAACATCTTGGCAACCTTGTCATTCCACAGGCATAGTTTGGGATTGTTTTTGTGAAGTTTTTGTCTCCTTCCCATGAGCTCAGTCAATGTGGGTTGGCAGAACATGGCAGAAGAAGCCTGAAACTTTATTGCTTTAACAATATGAATAGAGGAGGTTGTGGCGGTAGAGGCAGCATGTGTGGCCAGTCTATGACTCTTGCCATCTCCTACAGCAAAGCCAGAGTCATCATACTCCTCTGCAGCAGGAGCCAAAGATGTTATTTGGACTGGACTAACTGTGGGAATTGGCAGTAGCACACTCTCTGACACATAAATAACTTCACTACTTCTTTTTGATGCTCTAGAGCCCTGGGAACTTTTTAAAGTGCTTCTGCTGATGATAGTTGCAGCACCTTTGGACTGCTGACAGTGTGTCTACCAGTCAGACCTGTAGTTGTGCTTCAGGTGGGATCTCATAGAGAGGTGCCTAGGTGTGAGCCTGAAATCCCCCTCCTCATGTGCTTTTTGCACAGTCAACAGATAGCAACATGCTTAGCTTGAGGATCCTGAGTGAAGTATCTCCATACTGTGGATTTCATGGAATGAGGGGTTCCTGAGGTGGTGCTGCTGCTACTACTACTACTACTGGGGCTAGATGTTGTAATTCTGCTGCCACTACTACTAGGCATCAAAGGTGCAGCACTTACAGCAGCAGCAGAGGCACTCGTCATATCTAACATTGTGGATGCTATCCTGTGTTGCTGTTGCTGGGTACGCAAAACAGGTGTGTATGGCTGAGTGGGACTTGGACTTTGAAGAGGCGATGATGCTGATGATGACTGATAGGGTGACTGTGTGCTTTTTGACATCTCTGCTTGTCCAGGTTCAGACTTTCCATTGGCTTTCTCAAACAGTTTATAGACATGCACAGTGCTCCTTAAAAGTGGTGGAAGATTCAGCCTTTGACTTTCTGCTAACCTTATAGCCCTGTCATCATCCTCACTCTCAACTTCATCTGTATCTGAACAAGAGAAGGATGCTGGATGGATATATTCTAGATCTGCATCATAATCAGTCATCATTAGGTCATCCTCAGCAGCATCAGCATCACCTGACAATTCTTGCCCACTACCCTTCTATTCCTCTAAGCTTTTAGAGGTCTCAAACAATTTCTTTTTACTTTTACTGTAACAAAGTTCCCTACTACTTTGAGGACAGATGTTTTGGTGCTTGTTTGTCTCACTATTTGATGCAGCAGGTGGTTTAGCTGCTACACCTTCGTCTATTATGCTGTTGCCATCATCAGCAATTGAAAGGTGTCATCTTCAGTGTTCTTCTTATATAGTTCTTTATTTGTACTGGCACTGGTGGTGCTAGAACTTTTGCTTGGACCTTGACAAACTGCATCCTCTCTTGGAGGAGCGGCATCATCATAATTTATCGCACAAGCTGCAGCAATCATTGCTGCAGTCATTTTTTTGAACTACTACTTTACTCTCATGTCCGTGCAATGCTCCAACCTTCCCCCCTGCCCCTTGGGCTTTTGCTGGACATTACTTAACTACTCTGTGTATTTTTACTCTACAGCACACAACACAACTGATGGAAGTATGATGTCTTGCCTTAGCCCAGTCAGCTGTCTGTCACCTAATATATTTAGTTCTTTGTTTATTTCTTTATTCTTTTTCATTATTTTTTGAAATTTTTTAAGTTGTCCTCCTTGTCTTATCACAGTCTGAACAAAAAAAATATTATAGCTTAAAACAAAATCAACAACTTCTTTCCCCAGACTTCCCCACCCAGCACAGAGATAGTAATAGTAAGATCATCAAATAAATAGGTCCCCAGCTGCCTGTGTCTTGCCAGTCAATCATGTGGAATTTTGGGGTAATTGGAGTCAACCTCCTTCCTCCCTTCTTCTCCCCAGAGTGCCCCACTGACTCTCCTAATACAGGGAACAAATGTCCTACCTAAAAGATTCCCTAAACTAAACTTCAATTCCCCTATCTTTTCTAGCTCAAACAACATGCTGCTCTCTCCTTTCACAAACACAAAATGGCATGCTGTGAGAGCCTGACACCCTTTTAGATGGCTGTGGAAAACTAGAGAAAACTTTCATGGGGTGGAGAAAAAAATTTCTTCCCATTGATTTCAATGCACAATGAGCTAGGCAAAAAAGCGGGAAAAAGCAGAAAAACTGCACTTTTCCCTGCAAATTTTTCGCCAAGCAGAAAATTGCCATTTTTCACTGATTTAAGTTTGAGGCTAAACTTTTCGGCCATACCTACAAACAATCCAGTCAGTTATACAAAAATGTATCCATTTGTTTTTAAAGCATACTGTCTGGTATAATGATATTCTAATTTTGTATAATATTGCTATTCATCTTATTAAGTATCTTACATGAGTAACTATATGAATGTGACCCAAGTCATTCATCATTTTAGACAAATAAGAGTTAGACTCTGCTCTTCTTCCTTTTGTTTTCAATGCAAATTTTAACAAAATCAATACATCATTATGTAAATTAGAAGTAAATAAGTAAACCTAAATTAATTTATGCAGTAAAATATTGCCTTATAAAAATGTAGACATGAATAGTAAAGCATTCTGCCTTGCTATTTAGAAACATAGAAACATAGAATTTTTGGCCCATCTAGTCTGCCCATTTATCACGGTGCCCGTGATTGATGCATTTCTTTGCCTGTCATCATTAGGGGGCTCCTATTGGCTGTTTGCCTTTAACCCGCCTCATACTGCCTATTTAAACCTAGTTTGGGCACCCCTTGGCTGCCCTTTCGTGGTGTCTCTGACCACGTTTGCTTTCACCTTGTTCCAGGCCTGTTGCTGTGTTCCTGAGTTCCAGATTGCAACTTGTTCCTGAGTCCCCTGTCTGCAGTGCTGTTCCAGTGTTGGTTCCGGCCTAGTTCCTTGAGGTTGCTGTTTCCTGCTGATCGCTGCCGCTTCCTGACTGCTTGATAGCCCTGCTGGTTCCTGCCATCTCCTGTCCTGTCTGCTGTGTTCCTGACGACTTGTTAGCTTGGTCGCCTTGGCAATATTTGCAGTCCCAGCGTGTGGACATTGGGTTATCCTCCAGCCTTGTGGCTGTACAATCACTTGTGGGTTCCAGCGTGCGGACGCTGGTTTGCTCGAAGCCTTGCGGCTATACAAATCACTTGTTGGTCCCAGCATGTGGGCGCTGGTTTGCTCCAAGCCTTGCGGCTATACAAATCACTTGTTGGTCCCAGCGTGCGGACGCTGGTTTGCTCCAAGCCTTGTGGCTATACAAATCACTTGTTGGTCCCAGCATGCGGACGCTGGTTTGTTCCAGAAGCCTTGCGGCTATGCCAAGCTGTTGTTAGTCCCAGCGTGCAGACGTTGGGTTATCCTCCAAGCCTAGTGGCTATACAAATCTGTTGTTGGTCCCAGCGTGCGGACGCTGGTTTGCTCCAGAAGCCTTGCAGCTATACAATCAGTTGTTGGTCCCAGCGTGCGGTCGCTGGTTTGCTCCAATAATACCTTAGGTCATACTCTTGGTTGGTGTGCCTATATGTATAGTTCCTTGGGATGCCTTGCCCGGTATATTGGTAAGGCCGGTAGAACCTTGTACATTATTCCATCAGAAGGTTGCCTTACCCGGTATTGGCAAGGCCGGTAGAGCCTATGTATAGTTCCTTGGGCTGCCTTGCCCGGTATATTGGTAAGTCCGGTAGAACCTGGTACATTATTCCATCAGAAGGATGCCTTACCCGGTATTGGCAAGGCCGGTAGAGCCTATGTATAGTTCCTTGGGCTGCCTTGCCCGGTATATTGGTAAGGCCGGTAGAACCTGGTACATTATTCCATCAGAAGGTTGCCTTACCCGGTATTGGCAAGGCCGGTAGAGCCTATGTATAGTTCCTTGGGCTGCCTTGCCCGGTATATTGGTAAGGCCGGTAGAACCTGGTACATTATTCCATCAGAAGGTTGCCTTACCCGGTATTGGCAAGGCCGGTAGAGCCTATGTATAGTTCCTTGGGCTGCCTTGCCCGGTATATTGGTAAGGCCGGTAGAACCTGGTACATTTTTCCATCAGAAGGTTGCCTTACCCGGTATTGGCAAGGCCGGTAGAGCCTATGTATAGTTCCTTGGGCTGCCTTGCCCGGTATATTGGTAAGGTCGGTAGAACCTGGTACATTATTCCATCAGAAGGTTGCCTTACCCGGTATTGGCAAGGTCGGTAGAGCCTATGTATAGTTCCTTGGGCTGCCTTGCCCGGTATATTGGTAAGGTCGGTAGAACCTGGTACATTATTCCATCAGAAGGTTGCCTTACCCGGTATTGGCAAGGTCGGTAGAGCCTACTGTCCCTATATTCGCAGGCTGTCTTGCCCGGTATATTGGCAAGACTGGTAAAGCCTATATTATCTATGCTATTTATATTATTAAATGTTGTATGTACGTGTTGGAATCCTAAGGGATCATTTTAATTATTTTTTCAATAAAGTTGTGTTTTTACCTAACTTTGTGTCTGAGAGTCGTAACAAACCGTGACACTATTTTCCTACTGTAAAAACTCAAACCTTATTTGGTCCTTTGTCTTTTCTTATGTTTAGGACAGCCTTATGTCTATCCCATGCTGTCACTGTATTAACTTCTACCACTTCTGCTGTTAGGCTATTCCACTTATCTACTACACTCTCAGTGAAGTAAAACTTTCTTACATTACATCTAAACCTGTGTCCCTCTAGTTTTAGACTATGGCCTCTTGTCCTAACATTTGAACTCCTTTGAAATGTACCTCCCTTCTGCACTTTGTTGAATCCCTTCATGTATTTGAATGTTTCTATCATATACCCTCTCTCTCCTCTCTTCCAAACTATACATGTTCCGATCCTTTAGTCTATCCTGATATTTCTTTTCCTGTAAACCAGTCACCATTTTAGTAGCCCTTCTCTGAATTTTTTCTAGAGTATCTATACCCTTCTACAGATGGGGTCTTCAGTACTGTACACAATACTCTAGGTGAGGTCTAACTAGAGATCTGTAGAGTGGCATGACCACTTCCCTTTTTCCGCTACTAATGCCTCTAGCTATACAACCCAGTACCCTGCTTGCATTCCCCACCGCTTTATTACATTGGCTGCTTACCTTTAAGCCATTAGAAATAATTACTCCCAAATCCCTTTCCTCTGTTGTCTCTGACAGCACAGTCCCCCTGAGGTACCCCACTAGTAACACTCCTTTTGTTCGAATATTCTCCATTGACTACCACCCTCTGTCTCCTGTCACTCAGCCATTGCCTTATCCATTTAACTATTTTTACATCTAGACCCAAACACTGCAGTGTATTAATGTGTGTTCTATGAGGGACAGTGTCAAATGCTTTACTGAAATCTAGATAAGCTATATCTACTGATCCCCCTTGGTCTATTATTTTAGTTACCTAGCCAAAAAAATCTATGAGTTTAGTTTGACAATATCTCCCTGCTGTAAACCCATTCTGTTTGGTATCTTGCAATCCATTCAAATTCAGATATTCAACAATTCTTTCATTTAACATAGTGTCCATTAATTTTCCCACTACTTACTGGTCTGTGGTTATCAGACTCTCCCCTGCTACCTTTTGTTTTTAAAATAACATATTTAATACTTATACCAGGGCTGTCCAAGTTCAGTCCTCAAGGGCCACAACAGGTCAGGATGTAAGGATTTGCCTGATTAAACACAGGTGAGTCAGTCAGTGGCTCATTCATTCTGACTGACTCTTCTATGATTACTCAGGGAAATCCATAAATACTGGCCTGTTGGTGTCCTTGAGGGCTGAACTTGGACAGCCCTGAGTTAGAGGACAAATAACAGGGAAAAATAAAAACATGCATTTGTTAAAAACTCTGTATTTTACTGGTTAGTTGCTGCTACTCCCATCTCCTAGATTAGTAGCAGTTTTACAAACATACAGGGGAAATATATGGGCAAGTCCCGAACGCCTGCCACTGTAGCAGGAACATGAAAATTGCATAAAGTTAGTGGAACTTTCTCTAAATGACCATATACCTTCTCAATTTCTTTACTTTGATGTAAGCTGTGTACACAGCACCGTTTTTTGCATAAGAAGATTAGTAAATTGGTTTCAGGCCAGCATATCACTAAGAAATAATTTCTTGTGCCTTATTTAGACTGGGATTATATAATTACGTCTGCAGATAAAGTCTCTCATGTACTAATCCCTGGGATTCTCCTCTACAGATCTGATGCTGTAAACTCCGGAGAGGGATCTGATGATTCAATTTGGTTGCTAGAACAATATAACTATGGCTGTGTAACGTACCGCTTGCCCATCGCCCTTACCCTGGGCATTCTGACGGCTCCGGGTTGCTTTCCTGGTCTCGGGGTTACTGCTCTGAGTATGCGCCCGCCTCCTGGGGCGGCGCGCATGCGCATGTCGGCAGACCATAGAGAGGAGTTTGAAGAAGGTCCGCCGACATCCTAGCCTCTCTCTCAGGGCTCCTTCCGGCTGGGGGCCTTTATCTTCCTGTTTCCAGCCTGCTTAGACGCGTTAGTATAGCGTCTTTTCTGTGCTTCCAGTGCCATTGTGTTTCTAGATTCTGTGTATGACCCGGACCAGCCTAGACCAAGTCTCTGTCTGACCCTCTATCCAAGTGTTCTGTGTATGACCCGGACCAGCCTAGACCAAGCCTCTGTCTGACCCACTATCCAAGTGTTTTGTGTATGACCCAGACCAGCCTAGACCAAGCCTCGGTCTAACCCTCTAACCAAGTGTTTTTTGTGTATGACCCGGACCAGCCTTTGACCTAGTCTCTGCCTCACCTTGTGCCTTATTCTTCTGTGCATGACCCGGACCAGCCTTTGACCTTGCCTCAGCCTGTGCCCTATGTCTACTTACCCCAGTGTATGATCCGGACCAGTATTTGACCCTGCCTCTTCTTGTTCCAGCTTCCTGTGGATCTTCCAGGACCGTTCCTACTTCTCTCTGCCAGCCTTGGAGTGTCCCATCAGCAGTAACTGCCTCGCAGGATCCCTCTTCCTAGGAGACCTGAGTGAGTACCACTTCTTTTTGGAGATTACCATCCTCCCTGGGGACCTCTGAGTATAGTTTGCCTGGGTTGGGGTTATCCGGGGTTACCCAGCGGCTCCTCTGCTGGGGGCCACAACATCTGGCTTCGCGGCCAGCACCTTTAGGCGGCTCAGCCGCAGCACAACCCTGGCCTAGGTAACCTACGCTCTCTAGTTCCGTTCCCAAGTTTCGCTCCCTAGCATCTAGCTCAGCGGCCCCTTGTTGGAGGAGCATCCTGTTCCTGCTCCTAATTACTCTAGTCCCTTAGCTGTCCTCACTTCTGGTCATGACAGGCTGTCAGTAGTAGCTACAGATTTTGCAAGACTGAACACGTATTTCTAAGTCTTTAAATTTACAATGCTTCTCTCAGGTATTCCCCCGGTTAACTTAATTTAACTTAAACTCTGAGATTTTACGTATGACTGTGTGGGCTAGATTTAAAGGCAACCGTTAAACCAGCCGCTAAGTGAAAAAGGCACATCGCTCGCAAATAAGACATGAGTTATGACAGATTCAATAGGTACTCTACGAGAATAGCTATCGAGCGTAGGCACACACAAAACACGTAACACACAAGCCGTTGTCGCTCATGTTAATGCACAACGGGCAGCCAAATCACACGATAACATCGCTCAAAACAATATGTAACATAACAGCTGCCGTTGTCTAGCAACCATGATTGATGCAAAAAAAAAATTCAAACACACAGCCAATCACAAAGCCGCAATGTATCAAATAACTTCAAATACACCTATATATACCCAAAAATAACTGTCACACACTGTCTGTTATTGAGTTCTTCAGAGCCAGATATCAGGACCCAGGAGCGGAGGATAGTTATTAGAGAGAGGGAGACAGGAGCGTTCATTGGAGGTAGAGGAGTTTTGGATTTTGGAGTTTGGAGAGAGGTGCACTAAATATACACATATCACACATTTGCACATATTACATACACACATACAAACACATACACATACATACACATAGTCCTTTTATTTTATAACACCTTACACATTTTACCTTTTATTTTGACAGTGTGAATCTGTGAGTGAAAGTGTGTGACAGAGAGTGAGTGGATCGAGTGTGTCTGTGAGGGCCTGTGGGAGTGACTGGGTGTGAGTGGGTGAATGATGGCCAGGAGAGGAGGACAGGAGAGAGGGATGAGGAGAGTAGTGGAGGAGGAGGAAGGTCAGGAGGGTATCCTTCAGCAGAGCAGGGGTGGGAGAGGGAGATCCGCAGGGCGGAGGGGGACCCGGCACACAAGAGCAGGCACACGCAGGACAGGGACAGAACCTGCAGTGAGATGAGGGGTAGTTGCAGGGCACTCCAGCTCTGAGTCATCCCATGCCGGAGGTGACGTGGGCAGGATCAGGGACCCCAAATACACAGAGGAGGAGAACACGGCTCTCGTGAAAGCTGTCCTGGAGAGGCAGAGTGTTCTCCACCCGACGGCAAAGGTCCCTGGCCTGTCAGCGAGGAGGAAGGCAGCCTGGAACCAGATCTGCAGCCGGGTGAACGTGGTGGCTACATGCAGGCGGGACGTGGAGTCTGTGAAGAAGAGATGGGGCGACTGCCGGAGGGTGGTCAAGAACAAGCTGTCTGACATGGCCAAGCAAGCCCGAGGCACCGGAGGTGGCCCATCTGTGCCCATCACATTCTGCGGCAGGGAGAAGATGGTGCGGCAGACCATGTCCCCGACCCTGATCGAGGGGGTCGTTGGAGGAACTGACACTGGGGATGAGAGGAGCCTCCACACTACCGGTAAGTGCAACACTACAGAACAACACACTTCAGCAACCAACACCAGCTGCACACACTTTCACACCTCAACACATGCCCATCACTCAGCCATACAACTGCACCAACACAGCAAAATGTCTTCTGTCATGGATCATCACTGTTCACACACAATGTCACCCATGTCCCCACCCCCACCCTAACCCCTTGAGTGCTAGAGGGATCATCAATGCATCGATCAACAATGCGTTGGCAACCCCTCTAGTACTCAAGGGGTTAACCAGACAACAAACAAGTCAATAAGCCAACGATCACATGCTACACAGGGGACATTCACTAAGCGGTGACAAAGAGATGGTGGACACAAAGTAACCCTCACACACCCTCACTTCACCAATACCAGTGTTAGTCCATGGAGAATATGCAAAAACAAGAATCAAATTTATAAGGTCTCATTGTACAGACTCCATGGAAAACGATGGAAATGGGGAAAGGAGATCACTGGAGAAGTCACCATCATGTTCACTTCATCAGTTCAACATCACCGCTTACTGAATCACAAAAAGGGGTCATCAGGTCACACATCACAGTGTCCCACAGAATAAATGCTTGTATGTGCAACACACAGGCCGAAAACTATTCCACAGAATTCAAGCTGGAAAAAGTAGGCATTGGTGTTGTGGCTGCAATCATTTACTCTGACTTGAAATGACATATCCCATATCTGATTCCTACATGGATTCACAGAGGTGCTGATGCCATGGATGGATGGTACACCAGCCGCTCTTTGCAGGATACACATGGGAAACAAATAGCAAACATTGTACCTTGGTCACCAACAGGCCATGACTGATGGATATCTAGGACTGAGTACGGTTGCCTCACACAGAAGGATGGATGGGCTCATACACAGACAAAAAAACAGGCCTCAATCAAAGATATCCCTCACTACTGGCTAGATTGTTGCCCTTAGGATTCAAATGTTACTAAATATGTTCCAACATGATGTGAACACAGAGATCAGTTCACTGGATGTGATTGCCTTACTGGCCAGATTTGTGCACCCATTACAAATCAACCTACATTGCTACCATCCAAATACACATACATAGTATATCACACTCTACGTAGATGGGATATTCGAGGTATGTTCATATCCATCATATCAATCAAATGTATTTTTGGATGGGTGCATATATATAGCCAGTAAGGCAATCACACCTACTGAACTGCTCTCTGGATTCACATCTTGGAAGTATATTACTGTATCCATATGAAGGGTACATATCCACATACATATATGACCATTTCTACTTGTGTGTCACTGTAATGGGATAGCAATGGGTAATGTCATCATGATGTCATATCATTGCCATCGTTAAAAGATGTGTCTCGATCTAAGTTCCATCCCTCCAACACTCATGGTTATACAGATATTGCTCTACATGACAGGTGGAGATATCTATCAATTGACCACACTGAGGCTCTTCAGCAGAGCCAAATTTGCAACATTTCGAGATAAATACCTCTTTGGAATGGTCCACAGAGTGTGCTTGCAAACCATGTACGCTCTGTACACCATTCCAATTAAGTATTGTTCTCTAAATTGGGCGATTTGGGCTCTGCTGAAAAGCCCTGGTGTGGACAAATGACTGAAATCTACATCTGTCACACAGAGCAATATCTGAACAACCATGAGGGTAGGAGGGATAGGACTAACAGCGAACAACATCTGTTTTCACAATGTCTACAATATGACATCAAGGTGGACTTAACCTTTGCCATCCCCCTGTAGGGATAGCCATTGCTACAAGTTGTGAAGATAAATATATGTTGTTGGATCCCCCCCCCCCGAGTTAAACAATGGTATTCCTACTGCTGAAAGGTGTGTTGATTCAAAAGGTATCACAGCTCGGACATGGATATGTCAGGGGCAATATCCCAGTGGCCTGAAATTGTACAGTAGTGCTGTTACTATGCAATCATATGCACAGCTCTGGTACAGGGACCAGATATTTACATGGGAGGCTGTTGCAACAGCCCCACTGTACTATTTTGGGCCACTGTGATATTGCACCTTAAAATGAAACCTTCACCCGTAATAACTCAAACAACACCTTTCAGCAGTGGGAGTACCCTTGTTTACCCAGGGGGATTAACCCAAACACATATATTTTTATTCACCACATATCAAAGTATACCTGTCTCCACAAACATATGGCTAAGGTCACTAATCACAACATCTTATTTCTCCACACAGCTTACGGCCCTCAAGCCCAGTGGGAAACAGTGGAGGAGGCAATGTCACCCCCCAGTGAGGAGTACACAGAGGAGGGGACCAGCCGGTGGTCACCTTACCCACCATCACCATCCCCTCCAACACAGGCTGCACCACCACCTACTGCACCCCTTCAAGCTGGACCACCACAGGCTGCACCCCTTCAAGTAGCACCTCCCCAGTACAGTGGCTGGATGCCACAGGAGGAGAGGTGGACGTATCCAGCCACCTCCACCAGCTACTACCCTCCATCAGCAGCACCACCACCACCAGGGAGGCAATGGCTGCCAGGGACAGTGGCCACCACCCAATATGGGCCATATGCCTCCCAGATCAACCCACCCTCCTGGATGGCTCCACAGCATGCCACAAGGTATGATCCCAGGTGGGGTCCAAGCACCTATCAGTGGCCACCATATGACCCTTGGCCACTGGACTACCCACACCTGGGCCTGATTGGTTAGCCCCAGTGCCCCCTACCCAGGGACATTTTCACACCTCCACCAGCACACACATCATTGGGCAGCTCAGGATCACTTGATGTGGTGGGCATATGCCCATCATCTGCACCAGCCACTCCAACAGCAGCCACAGCACCCTCAGCAGCAGCAGAGGAAACAGCACCTCCAGCAGCAGCAGAGGAAAGAGCACCCTCAGCAGCAGCAGAGGAGGAAAGAGCACCCTCAGCAGCAGAGGAAACAGCACCCTCAGCAGCAGAGGAGGAAAGAGCACCCTCAGCAGCAGAGGAAACAGCACCCTCAGCAGCAGAGGAAACAGCACCCTCGGAACACCGGGCACATCCACCTCCAGCACCGCACGCCTCACAGGGATGGAGGCGGAGTGTATGGCCCTTCAGAGGAGACTACTCCGGTCGAGCAGGAGTACTGACAGCAACATCACCAGGAGCAGGAGGCAATCCAGGAGGAACATTGCCCAATTGGAGACCAGAATCCAAGCCCTGGAGTCGGAGGTGGCCAGGGGGAACACACTACTCCACCAGCTCAGGACTGGTCTCATGGACATGTTGACACAGGTCCTTGTGGAGTTGAGGGAGATCAACCGCAGGGAGAACCTGAGGATGGAGAGGGAGAACTTGCGTTCCACCAAGGGGTCTACTGCAACCACCACCCCCTCCAGTGATACCCCTGAAGCCACCCCTAGGGGGCAGAGGGTTACCAGGAGATCAACAAGGGCATCCACCTCTGGCACCCAGGCTAAGGCCCCCCACCCAAAAAGGAAAAAATGAAAGGCCCAACCTGTTAACTTTCCCCTCAATAAAGAAACCTTTTTTTTGGATTCCTGTCTGATCTGTTGTGTCTTCAGTTATGGATTGGGTGTCAGGGTTGTCTCCAATGCAATGCCATACAATGCAGTGAACACAACCTCTGCCTGGGTGAAATGTTTGTGGGATGCTACAACATGAGTTCACACACACACACACACCGTTGTACAAATTCAACTGGAAATGCATCCCTGGAGCCATATTACACCACTGTGTTATATGGCGATGTTGTGTGTTGAATTTGAACAACAAAACATACCCCATAGCACAACAAATGGTACAACATTGAACATTCGTCTACATCATATGTTGTGTTTAACCCTTTGAGTGCCAGAGTGGTAGGCAACGCATTGCAAAGAAATGCTTTGGGGACCACTCTTGCACTCAGTGGGTTAATGGGATAACCAGACAAACAGCTCTGTGACTTAGCGGGGACATAACAAGCAGGACAGATAAATGGGACATGTATCAATATTGTCTTGGATTCAAACATTCATTGTGCAACTGACTTACTGGGGAAGCCAATGTTTTTAACCTAGGATTTCAATGTGTAAGTGTGTAAGTTTAGATGCCTGATGGGTGGTTGCCATAGCCATTTATATACTTACTAGTTGAACAGCCCATGTACACAGGCCACAGTGCCAGACAGCAACGGCCGTGGTGCAGTCATGCACAGTAGAGACTGCCTGCACCATGGCTGATAACACAGCGGGGCGATCCAAATTCAGACCGTAGTGCCCTCTACTACGGTCTGAATTCGGAGCGCCTCGCTCCATTATCAGCCACGGTGCAGGCAGTCTGTACTGCCTATGACTGCAGCATGCACAGTCATCTGTACTGCGCATGACAGCTTCTGACAAACATACATTAGTGGATTATTATATAGGATTCTATCAATAGATACTAGGCACCCTTCTGCCACAAAGCAAAAAATCTTTGTTTTGTGGAAGTTTTAAGATTCTCCTACACTCCAAATATGAAACATTAGATTAATGAATACGAATAAAATACTAATTTTAGAAACACCCCTACATAAAAAAGAGAGAACAAAACGTTGTATCACTTAAATTTATGTGTTATGCTTAACCCTTTGAATATCCAAAAGGTATCTAATGCATTGCAATGCATTGAATTCCTCCCTGGCATTCAAAGAATTAACTATTTGCTTGGCACATTTAGTAATTGTATGCTTCTGTACAATTGGTAGAGGCAGTGCAACCTATCTATTTATTTGTTAACATATTTTTCTCATGTTTTCTGTTAGGCTTTTGTTTTCATTCATCTCTATTGATTTACATATAATTTTATTCCCCAAGAGTATTGGTGCTTTAATTCTTAATTCCTCAATCCCTCTTCTTAAAATTTCAATAATATCCAATCTGGAAAAACAAATTAGATTGCTGTACTAAGAAGAACTGGAGCAATTCTGGAGCATACCAGTTGCACCATTGGGTACAAATAAACATTTCTATTGATTTAAAGGGTTTTCTCTAGCATCATTGTGGGGGATTCCAGGGCCCCTGTGATATAGGAGCATGCCTATAGGAGGCAAGACACTCTAGCTGAGACTCCTCCCACTTCCAGGTTCCTATACCCCTCCTCCAAATGTCAGTTTTAAAAGAGTGTCCTTCAGGTGGTATAGGGGTTCATTTCTTTAGAAGAGAAATTAATCTATTTATTTTATTATTTCTTTACTACTGGTGTAAATGTATACACTTACTTAGGGGGACCTCACATAGTGAGGAGAGTCCTTGGACACTAAACTTCACCATTTACATATGCTATCCATTGGGACAGCAGTTTACTATTTGAAACGGTGGCTGAGCAGAAGGACGTATCTAAGCAGCTCTCCAATGGAAGAAGACGCTTTTAATTAAGGTGATATACATTTATGGTAGCACTCATTTCGATGCATTGATTGAAGCAAGTGCTACACATATACATTGATTTATTTTCCTCACCTGAGGGAAATTATGGGTCTCTATGGTAATGCACAGTTCAAAGTGAGAGTGGACACTCACACTTTACATACTGCACAAGAATTCTCCTCAGAGAAACGGAACAGCATAGCATATAAACTAGCTTTGTTGGAGCAGATTTAAGCAAGTTATCCAAAAAAGCTCCATTGGGGCAATACTATTATTATAATCTATTATAGAGATAGTAACTTGACTACAGTTTCATTGGGACGAAATTAATCAAATTACTTTATTTCTCATTACTTTCTTATTGAACCGGACACTATGGTAGAGAAAAGGGAGGAAACAAAAACTAAAGACAATACTGCCTCTTGCTTATTTTGTGATAATAAAGTCTTAGGTAATTCAACATTGTGTGTAAAATATCTAGACACAGATTACAACAGGGCTACCACCAATTTGCCCATAAATATAGAACCAGAGTAGGCCAAGACCTTGCCTGGCTCAAGAGCAAATACGCTAGAGAAAGTATTAGAGAAATGGTTAGCACACACACCACAAATAGCTACTAAAAGACCCCTATCTATGAGTTTTACTAACGATGCAGCTGTATCTACAAAACTCATCAGATAATGAGGGAGAGTTACACAATGACAACAGTGAACCATCTATGTCTATGCACCATGAGGATGAGACTGAATCAGTAGATTATCTGGTTAAAGCAATTTTGGAGGTACTACAAAATGCTTCATCAGAATACCTCTTTAAGTGTAAGAAAAAAATTTTCAATCAATTTTCCTGCTTATGAGGAATTACATAAAATAGTTACAGATATCCTGGGTAATTCCCAATAAATTTTAACGTATTTATCTATTCCCTAAAGACAAAGTACACCTTTGATCCAACCCTTCTGTAGTAGACTCCACAATAAACAGATTGTCTAAACATACAACTATTCCAATACAAAACGCAGTAGTGCTTTTAGACTCTGCAGATAAAAAAATGTATATATTCAGTAGTTTAATGTACTCAGGCCAGGGAACAATCATTAGAGCATCTTTTGCACCAGTATGGGCATGCAGAGCAACAGAGGCTTGGCAAAACCAAATTATACAACCCATACAAGACACCACACCCAAAGAGGATATACTCCCGGCGATGGGTACCTGCAAGACGCCACTAGCTATATTGGTGCAAAAACAAAAATAGCATCCAAGTGTTCTACTACCACAGTTGCAGCACAATGTACCTTGTGGCTCAAGAAATGAAATGTAGATTCTGCTTCCAAAAAAGCCTGAGTATCCGTACCATTTACAGGCTCGTTGTTATTTGGTTCAGAACTGGACAAAATTGTCAGTCAAGCTACTGGAGGCAAAAGTACCTTTTTGCCACAAAATACACCTCAAAGATTTGATTTCAAAAAGAAAAACATTACATATTGCAAGAAAAAATTCTTCCTGACAAGCAACATCCAATATGTCAGGAGATTCCTTTTGTTACGGCAAAACAAAACCAGCCTGGACTCATAAGAAAAATGTACACAAGTCATCTGAACTCAAACTTCCCACAGCATGAAGTTTAGAGTTCAGAGTACCCCAGAGATCCTCTGCTAGGGAGAAGACACTACATTCATTTTTCTCATAGTCCATTGAGGGATGTAGGGCGTTTTCTCTGTCATAGCTTTTAGATCCCGAGTGAAGTATCTCCATACTGTGGACTTCATGGACTGAGAGGTTCCTGTGGGGCTGCTACTACTACTGGGGCTAAGTGTTGATGCATTTCTACTGCTATTACTACTAGGTGACAAAGGTGCAGCACTTCCAGCAGCAGCTGGGCACTCGTCATAGCTAAGGTTGAGGATGTTAATAACCTGTGTTGCTGTTGCTGGTTACTCAACACAAGTGTGTGTTGCTGAGTGGGACTTGGAAGCAGTGCTTGTGCTGATGATGATTGACAGAATGACTGTGTACTTACACTAGGTAAAAAGGGCGGGAGGGGGATACTTTATCATTCAATTACTCTTGAACTAGCCCTTGAAGACTGAACTTGGACAGCCTTGCCTTGGATTTATACTGATTATTTTAAAATGCTTTAAGGTCATCTCACATCCAAAAGAATGAAAAAAGACTCATGAAATAACAAATAGGAGCTAGCATTAAAGCAAATGAAATAGTTAAGTGCTTCAGACAAGCAAGACAGAATATGGTACATACTGGAACAATAAACTTCCATTAAATCAATACAGCTCAGAAAGAATATTCACAGATGCAACAGTAGAGAATAAAACATTATCTCTTCTTTTACAGATTGCAATCTGT
The DNA here is from genome assembly GCA_037306005.1 of Rhinophrynus dorsalis. Classification (NCBI taxonomy): domain Eukaryota; kingdom Metazoa; phylum Chordata; class Amphibia; order Anura; family Rhinophrynidae; genus Rhinophrynus; species Rhinophrynus dorsalis. The sequence goes on along the minus strand of CM074721.1, from coordinate 262,369,117 downwards.
CTTTGTTCAAGAGATTGCCCTTGGAAGTCAAGAAACAAAAAAAATGCTTCTCAATACATTACACCCATACTTCAGTTAAATGGCATGTCTCTCAGTTTATATTTTAAATGTACAACTATCCCCAGGCAAATTGACATGCTGCCATTAATTCATAATTGCACACACAGGGCCTCATGCAGACATTTGCAGTAATTCTGGAGCAAACCAACTTCATCACAAGGGACAAATAAAACTTGCAGTTAACTTAAATGACTTTTAACCTTCAAAGTGAAAAATGCATTGGTGACCCCTCTATCATTCAAATGTTTAAACACCCAATTTAAATCAGTGGTAGTTAAGGGAATGTGTATTTGTCTCCTATGATGCAATTGGTTTTGTCCAGAATTGCTTCTCTTTTCTATTGGATATAAGGGTGGGCCCCATATGTAGATAGGACATTCACTAGAAATTGGAGAGATAATTGAAGAGCCACCATCATGGACATCATAATCAAACATATGCACAGAAATATTTTAGTAAATATATTATGTCTGCTAAAACAATATTTTGTTATACATCAGAACTCTCACTGTTGGACTTGTATTTCAGGTTCCTTAGGGAAGGCATCCTTGGTGCCCCTAGCCCCACTCATTGCCTCATCTCCACATGATCCCAACTCTAGACCCATACATTGTTGCCTGGTTCTTTACAATGCATTTATTTCTAATTAGTTAAATATTTAAGATTTAAAATTTAGACAAATACAATTTTGTTGTGCCAGACAGTCCTGCAGGTATGAAGCAGAAGTAAAACAGACTGGCATGAGATTCTTAGCAAAATATAGAAAATGTCCTTAGCATCACAGTGTAATTTATATATTTTCCTGTGCCATGAAGCAAACAATTGATGGATCCTTGCTGACTCATGCCAATAACAATTTCAATTCATCTACATACAGAGCAGAGTATGCTTCCTGCTGACAGTGTGGATCAGAGGGGATTGAGCAGTTAGTTCACAGTTGACTAGTGGACCTGGGTGATAAGAACTGCATTTACCGCACATACGAATGAAATTGCCTATGATGTATATGTAATGATTTCTTCCATCCGCAACAAATATTAAACACATTCTCTTTTTCTTTGTTTTATTAATTACTAGCATGAAAGCCAATATACACGGACTAAAGTGCACCCCTTAGAGGCCCCGGGATGCTAAAGTGCACCCAGTGGCCCCAGCTGCTGCCCCGGAGCCGGGAGCAGAGACACTAGGTGAGCCGTCCGGAGCTCCCTGCTCCAGATCAGCATGTTCGGCGAGTCTCTACTGCGCATGAGTTTCTAGCGGGGAGCTCCAGACAGATCACATCGAAGCTCCCTGTGTGTGAAACCACACATGCACAGTAGAGACTGCTGGAACAACAGTCTCTACTGCGCATGTGCGGTTACGCTCACAGGAAGCAACGCATTCTACCACTTTATGTTATAGGATAACATCAACTTAAGAAAGATTTACCTCCTTAAAACTCCTATCATTAGAAAACAATTGTTTAAGGGCATCACATGGATAATTCCTTTTCAGCAGATCTGCTACCCTGGGAGCAGACAGGCAGATAAAACTGGGGCTGCATTGTGAATCCTGGCACAAATGGGAGAGCAGAATAGGTGAGTTAAATGAGATAGACTCCCTTGTTGGTGCCACAAGACAAGAAAGACCCACTACCTCTGACTTGAAAGCCCGATATAGAGGGTCTATGGAGACTGAACTTGCAATCCATTACATTTTTGGCTGAGATCCACATATTTCTGGGTTGTTTTCCAGCTGAGATCCCAAACAGCTGGTAATAGTAAAATTTCATAAAAGTTCAAAAGAAAAGTGGAGGAATTCTGGTTAAACAAACTGCACCAGAGAGGAGAAATATACATTCCCCAAGTTTCCAATAATTTAAATAGTGCTTTTAACTCCTTAACCCCTTGAGGACCCATGATGTACATAAACGTCATGGGAAAACTTAAGTTAAGATCTAAGATGATTATGTATGTCATGGAATCCAGGGGTCCCCGCACGGCTGTACGCCATTCCAGGACCCCTGAATCCAATGGAATTTTTTAAAAAATGCTCCATGGTCCTTAACTTCCCAGCCGGTCGTTAAGGGGTTAAATGCTAGTGAGGTCTCCAATGTATTGTTTAGCTTGCCTGGCACTGAATGGGTTAAATAGGTTTGCCAGATCATCCCTTTATAATGGGACATATATGAAAAATTGAAGCTGTGTTGCAACGTGCACCATTTCAGCCCAGAAATAATCATGCAACTCTGAAGCATTCTTTCTCTTGTGTGTCCCTTTTTAACCCATTGTAATGCCTTGGATACCTCTCTGGCACTCAGAGGGAAAAACATATGATCTGGCAGCCTTACATTTAACCCTTTGAGAACTAAATGGGTGTCCAATGCATTGTCTAGGTACTCAAAGGTTTAATCAATGTAATTTTTTAATGTTTCTCCTATGTTGCAGTTTTTTTGCCTCAGAATGATTCCACTCTTTTGATATAAGACCTGAAGTGTTTTTCTAGTGTGTACTAGTGTAAAAGCCCTTGTACATGGGCCAAGGTCCCGCAAAGCTTTACGTACCCCTCTGGCACTCAAAAGGTAAAGAGGCAGGTCCTGCTCTGCGTCTTGCCGCTGACGCAGTCATGTACTGTAGATACTGGCCAAAAGCACAGAATGCTCCCAGCACAGAACTCCCAGCATTCTGTGCGTTCGAGCAGTCTCTAATGTGTGTGACGGCTTCTGACAAACATCCTAGCGAATTATTATATAGGATGAAATTTTCATTTAGTACTAAGAAGGATCAGTGAGTGATTATCACAGCAATAAGCACTATTCTTGTTTCTGCAGGTAATGAATCTCTAAAAACACAGCACTAGCATGCAGTTTCCTTTAATATTGATTAAAGTAAATTAAATAATACTTTGTAAAACTCCCCTGGGAAGTCATGAAAGCTTCAGGCTTTATCTATGTTCAAGAATTTGACTTGCCTTCAGCATTTCAGTAAAGACTATCTAAGATAATTTTACTATTGTGTTGTTCACCAGTTCAAGGTAAGGTAAAGCACTATGGAATATTACAGTTCTAGAATTAGATGGATGCAATAAACATACAAATAGAATTCAGTTTGTATATAAGGTAAAGGAACAGATTTCAATATGAATGTTATTATTGTTCCATATTACTGTCTCATGTATTAAGATACTCATTTTAAAAACATGATTTTATTATGATAAAATGGATCAAACTACAGCGTGTGTTTAAGAACACTGAAAAAATAATATTCAAATACTCAGGGACAATACAGAGATGTGAAAACTATAGTTAAAATATATGACATGCCAAAAAAACTCTTAATGAATATATAGAATTATACTTATAACTGAATGACTCAAAAATACCAATTTATAGTACACTAATCATAAAGCAGTAAATATAAAAACAAAACAACTGCAGCTGCACATTAGAAAAACTCTAATTGCAATATTTATATATAATATTTTGGATGGTCCTATATTACCGTTGCCTACAATAATTGTGAAAATCTCCAAAAAAAACTATATTTCTGGAGCCGCCCCACAAATGTGGAAATGGTGCTAAAATATGCATAAAATATAATGGGCAAATGCTCCAGATTTTCTATTGGTGGGATGATCAGCACAGCATGAAAAGATATCTAAAATTAAAACTATGGTAAGTTGTAAATAAATAACAAAAGGTAAGATAATAACATGAATTCTTGAATAGGAAACTGATAAAAAAAACAGTAACCTAAAAGTGTCTAAAATTCAAATCGGTGATTGTGCTGTGTAATTGTTTATGACCTCATCCTTACAACTCGAATGATAAACCTGTAATGAAACAGTGCACCTTGGAACCAATGTAATAATGGAAGTGAATTGTAAATCCAATGAGATGAGAGAATGAACAATTAGTGATAATGAAACAAATGATTTAGCGTTGTAGTGTTTAGTGCTTCTATTGTATATCACTGTATTAACTTTGATGGTACAAAACAATTATCTCATAGTCTCGATTAACTAAATGCTGTTGTGATCAGTAATTCCACATACAATGTATTTCATTATGCCACTCAGTGGGCACTTTTTATGGAGACCTAAAGTAGTGAGGGCATAATAAATAAAATAAAGTTGCAAATTCTTACCCGTCACACTTGATATAATGATTACCCTCTCAATCTTCTTCTTATTCTTGGTCACAAATAGGGGTTACTGAAAAAATCCACAAAAAACATGTGGTTGTCCGGTTTTTCGAGGGAAAATCCAACTTAAAAGAGCCCTGAAGAGGGGACATGGCCTAGCTAGACATGAAGATGGTTGCATGCTGAACGAGCTCTGACCGAGGTGAGCAGGGATTACTAGCACCCTCAATAGCTTTCTTCCCTTTCCTCTCCAGTTGAGGAAATAAACCTTCCCTCTACACAGATAAGAGGTTGCAGGGCTAAACCTACCAAACAATCTGTAGATATAACTAAATATGCAACCCTGCAGCCTGTTATCACCACACAAGCGTAATCAGGAGCTGACCGCACTGCCCCGCCTCTCCCAGAGCGGGAAAACTTGCCAAGTACTGATTCCCAGACATCTAGTGTGGAAACACATCAGTTGATCACTTTGCCTAAACTGGCACACTGGAGCCATCACTCACTAGACCTGAGTCTGACCTCACGGACGTACTTTTGAATCTGGTCTAAAAAGAGGATTTTAAATCTTACATGGCGGGCATAAAAACTACCCTCCAGACAGAAATGGCCTCTATCTGGTCTGTCATATCCCAGCTAGGCCACAGAGTAGCCTACCTTGAGGAAGTCAGAGTTGTGGCAGTGGACCATTCCACCCTCCTGGAACAAACCTTAGCAGAACAATGAGACATCATCAACCAGCTGCAACTATGCCTTGATGACCTGGATAATAGAGGGAGAAGGTCCAACATTAGAATAAAAAATCTCCCTGAAACAATTTCACCACAGGACCTGATCTCCTCTCGCATTACCATCTTTCAGCTAATCTTGGGTGATTCCTATTCTTGCCCGATCCTCCTTGAACATGCCCACAGATCCCTCAAGCCCAGAGATAACACTGGGAATTCACCCAGGGATGTAGTTGTCTGTAGCCATCGCTTTGAGCTAAAGTATATCATCATGCTCAAAAGCAGAGACCTCCGGCATATACTCTGCTCTGCCAATGAGGTTCATTTGTTTAACAATCTATCACCCCACACCATTCACCTCAGGAGAGTGACCAAACTGCTCACTGACCACCTTCGTGCACAACATATTAAGTACCATTGGGGAATCCAGTTCTCGCTGCACGCTTTGCATGAAGGGAAGTCTGCTGTCCTATTTACTTAAGCAAATACTCCAACATTTTGTGTTACCCTTGGAATTGCGCTACCAGAGCTGCCTCCATCTGTTGAACCCTCTCAGCCACTATCATATAAGAGATTTGACTGGTCCTCTGGCTCTCTGGCCAAGAAAAAAAGCAGTGTAAACTCAATTTGATGTCACCCATTGCTACTGCTACAGTCACATCCTGGACATGATACAAATGATCAAACTCCTTGATAGCTCACCTACTGGGTTACATTCCTTCACACCACTTCTGGACATCTACTTGTTCTCTTCAATTTGTGACCCTTCTTTACATATAGTAGCTGACTTTATATTTCCTTATGATCTCCCTCTTCTCCCTTTTTATTTATATATTTATTTATTTATTTCTCCAGCACTCTCCATTATGTAGATGGTTATACTGGTGTAGAGACCTTTCTCAAACACCTATATTGATATCTGTGAGTAGTTTGTTATATGAATACATACATCTAGATGTTTATCTCTGTGTTTCATATTGATATCGGACATCCTGGGTCATGGGCATCACACTGCCGTTCTACACCTATAGTTGGTCACTCTAGCTCTCCCCATTTTCTTTGGGTTATATACAGAGGATTTTCCCACCAGACTCAAATTTATCAACCAGCCCTCCTCAGACATCACCCGGGCAAGATTTGTTCTAATGGGTGATGTCTTAGATGTAACTAGTTTGGCTGAGCCAATTCAGTTTCCCTTCACTACCCCAAGGCCCCTACTCTCCTTGTTCCCCCAAAGTACCTCCATGTGCCTGCACCCTCTCTTATGAGCCTTCATTACACCCTGTACTGTCAATCACCCCCTTAGCCTCCAATAATAACATAACACAATTTTATGTTCATTATATATCCACCCACGGACCCAACAATGTACACTCACTTCTGGGACATACCATACTGTCACTACTATGGTCAGTATACAGCGGAACTGCCCATGTAGTTCCCTTCTTTAATTTGTCTATGGGTTTTTTCAAGCATTTTTGATAATGTCTTATTGTTTCTGAAATGATTATGAAAATATGTCTCAAACCCCCCATTCTTGATGAATTAGAGGTGAGACTATACAGCATTTCAGGGCTGATCTTCCTCTAACGCCCCCAAACTACATGATTTTTTAATCCCCCCCACTCTAAGTTACACAATCATCCAGTAGGTTTAAGATATTGACAGATCCCCTCCTACTTCTGTCATGCACTCTAGATTTGGCTAATCTTCATCCTTATCTTGCCCTCTAGCATTTACACACTCTTTATACTTTTATTTTGTTGGAGGCCTCTTTTCTGTCCCTTCTTGGATGAGGGCTTTGAGACTGATCTCTACAACCCTGCAAAGTCTCTAGACTTGCATGTTATGTCTGTGTTCTGTCAGTTAGGCCCAGGGTCCTAGGCCCTACGTCAGCTACCCTTGAGACACCCTGTTCCTCACTCCCTCTTCTATTGAGTCACTGCTCTCAGTTTAGATAGTTAGCAATCAGTCAGCTGATTCCCCCATGTCCGCAATCCTCCTTTCTTCTCATGCTTGAATGTTTACACTTTTCATATAACCCACCCAGAGGTCCCCTCACTAGACAGATCTCATTGTCCGTCTCTGGCACATTTCCTAATCAACCCTTTCTTCTGCCTTGAAAAGGTTTTTTTCCTTCATTCACCCCCCCCCCCTTTCCACTCTTCCATTGTTTATCACATTATGGCAAGACTTTATCACCATCTGCCATGATAACCTCATCGTAAAACAGCCTAAGTGCTCATATTTTAAGCACTGTTATATCTTCTCTGAAGAATTATCAATTTGACGATATGAAACACGTTGGTACTACCTGTTAATAAAACATTTACATCTAAGACCATTTTCAAAACTTTTATCTTGGTGACAGCAAAGCCCAGAAATGCTATTAGGAATTTAATGAGGCCTTTATTCAACTATTATCTAGTGAGTACCACTCACAGCAGGGTTAAAATATATGATTCCTAAACATATTTACTCTTAGAAAGGCCTGTGGCTTGTCTCTCCTCATTTTTTTCATGATAACTTCATCCCTGACTGATCTCAGAGCTCACGAGGTACCCCTAGCAAAATCAGTAGTCATCTCTTGACGTACCACTCCTCCAATCCTTTACTGTACCTCCCATGTTTCTTCTCTATTTTCATACTCTCCCTAGCCCTCAGAGGTTTCCTGCACAAAGTTTCCTCTTACTGGTCCATATCTTACTCTCCCAGACCTCTCCCTTCCTTCCATCCCTACTTCTCTGTCTCTACCCTCCCCTTCCCCCACCCCCAATAGATTAGCTGTGGATATTGTCCTGTTAAAGGAGACACACTTTAAAGAGGAACTTTCACCAAAAATGAAAACTTAACCATGGGTTTTAATTGTTAACACAATATCAGTGTTGTGTTTGTTTTTCTTCCCACTCACCTAGTAGTGGAGATATTTAACCGGCAAAATTGGGCACTTCCGTGTTCTACGGGACCCTGTACCGTCTCAGGATTTCCCATCTGCCCCAGGGAGTGTGTTCACGATCCCCTTCATAGCTGGATTTCTGCAGGCTAACGTTACAGCAAACTCCGTTTACAATGCTGCTGAGGTTGCAACCCCAAGTAGCATTGTAAACGGTGTTTGCTGTAACGTTAGCCAGCAGAAATCCAGCTACGAAGGGGAGCGTGTACACGCTCCCTGACACAGCTGGGAAGTCCTGAGGTGTCACACAGTCCTGCAGAATGCGGAAGTGCCCAATTTTGAAGGTTAAGTATCTGCATTACTAGGTGAGTGGGAAGAAAAACAAACACAACGCTGATGTTGTGTTAACAATTAAAACCCATGGTTAAGTTTTCATTTTTGGTAAAAGTTCTGCTTTAACGCCTTTTCCCCTCCTGTGCTTCAGAATCACAAATACCCTACTTCCCAATTTTCATCTGCACAGAAGAAAAAGAGAGGAATGAGTATCGTCCTCCGAGCATCCCTCCTTGGTCACTCCTGGAGATGAAATCGGATGAGGAAGGCCAATTCTTGATTCTTAAAGGGTTCTTGTTCAAAAACCTTGATAATTGCCACACTCTACAGCCTAACTCTAACCAAATTTCCTTCCTCCGAGTCTTAGATGATTTTGCTGATTGCCATATCATCTTGGGAGGTTACTTCAGCATTGCCCTATACCCAGCCCTCGATTGTTCTTTGGTGTCTCTCAATTCAAGCTCTCTCAATTGAAACACCTCTGCCTCAAACTTGCCCACCTCCAACTGATTGATGCCTGGCATTCTTTTCACCCTAGCAAAAACATTATACCTTTGATTCCTTCCCTCACAATTCCTATAATAGGATTGACTACCTCTTTGTCTCCCACACCCTTCTACATCAGCTGTTGGCCTCGTGTATCAAAATTTCCTCATTGTCTGACTACTCACTTGTTTCCTTCACACTATCACTTTCTGAATAGTCAGACCTTCCACGCACGTGTCCAATAAATACACTTTTACTACAAAATCAGACATCACTTCAAATCATGCAAGAGAAATTAGAGAAATATTTTGCCCTGAATTCCAGCTCGATGATACCGACTCCCATTATATGGGAGGCACACAAAAGTGTCATGCGCAGTCACCTTATCAAGCTGGGAGCACATAAAAAGAGAGAGAAATGGTGTAAGCTTAACAACCTGATACATACAATCCAAGCACGCAAGAAGAAGCACCGACACTCGGCAATGATGGGAGACAGAACTAAGCTCATCAGCCTTAGGGGCTTGAGTCTTTCTTGACCTCCATGAAGTTGGGCAAGAGTCCAGGTCTGGAAGGCTTCTCCTCCCTGTACTACCTTTCCTTTAGGCATACCTTGCTTTCATGCATGCTTGAAATGTTTTGGCTCTTTCCCTCCCCAGACCTTAGAAGCTTTAATTACTGTCATTCCCAAACCAGAAAAAGACTGGTCACTATGTAATAATTATCATGCCATTTCTCTGCTTAACATCTATCTCAAGCTATTCTCTAAGGTTCAGTCAAATAGACTTCACCCACATCTCCCACATCTAATCCATCCTGACCATGGTGGTTTTGTGCCAGACAGGGAAACAAGACATAATACTTCTGTAGCAAACTCCTCAATACAACATGCAAGAAAAATATCCCTTTCATCCTTCTCTCTACTGATACCAAAAAAGCTTTTTTACAGGGTACACTGGTCCTATCTTGAGGTGGTACTTATGAACATTGGTCTTGGCCCTCATATGCTCTTGAGAATCATGAGTCTCTACCCTGTCAGCTAAAGTCAACATTAATGGAATTTTCTCTAACCCCTTTCAAATCTCGAACGGCAACCGTCAAGGCTGCCCAATCTCATCTCTATTAGTTATCCTAACTTTTGAACCTTTTTTAAACCTTATTTGTCTACACCCTGACATTCAAGGGATCCTTGTTGTTAACAAAGAATTTAAAATTGCAGCTTATGCGGATGACATTTTATACTTTAACACCAATCCGTCTTGCTTTCTTCCCCTGCTATTCTCCACTGGATAAATTCTGCCTACTATAATAAACTAAAATGAACTACTCCAAATCAGTGATTCTCAATATCAATATAATTCCTAAAATAATTTACCTTGTCAATGCCCTCTCCATCCATATTCCCTTCCATTTCTTATTCTCGCTTCAATCTCGTATTTTGACTTTTGTCTGGGCACATAAGCCACCCTGGCTCAGAGGTGATATTATTTCCAGACCCTTTATTCAAGGCAGCATGGGCCCTCCTGATATCACCTGGTATTTCAGATCTCTTGGCATAGAGAAAACTCTCAACTTCCAGTAGCCTTTTGGACTAGATCACTCTCAGAGATCCTAGGCCCCATTGACCTCATTTACATTTCTTTGGGTCCTCCATCATCCACAAATAGACACATGCCTATCTCATATAATCCTAGAATATCTGTTACGTATTTGGTCATTAGTGCACAGAGAATACCATCTTTCTCCAGCCCCATCTTCACTAGCCTCGATTTTGGGGAACCCCGATTTCCCAGATGTAATTTCCAACTCCACATTTTAGCTCTGGAAATCCCATAATCTTGATAGGTTAGTCTCTCTCCTTCCTTACAATGGATCAAGTCGCCAGTATTATAGGCTCATCCTGAATACTTTGGTGAACCTATCTGCAGGTAAATCACTGGGCTTCCTCCAGCTTTTCAGCTGGCTATTCCCCTAGGCTCCACATAACTTCTAATAAATGCCCTGACAACTCACACCCTAAAATTAGGTCCCTTTCCTTCTGTTACTCCCTTCTTCAAGTGATGCACGATTCAACCAACTATACTTCACCAAATAATGGAAGTTGGAACTTAACACAACCCTTCCTGTCAATCAATGGCAGAAGATCTTCCAAACTAATCTTAAAGCTGTTAGAGACTCTAATTTGAAAGAACTCAACTACAAATTGATCACTCACTGGTATATGACCTCTGTGAAGATTGCACAGATCTTCCCCTCTAAATCCAACCTCTGCTGGAGATGTTCCTGAAATCTGGGCACAATGTTACGTATTTGGTGGTCCTGGCCTGTCATTGCAAAATTCTGGGATCAAATCCTTTCCTTAATACACTCCATTTTTAAAGTGTTTCCCCTACAAACCCTCTCTTTTAACTCTTCTATAACTAGACATCATCTCATTCCAATCAGTGGAGATATGCATTTCAGATCAGAACTTTGCCAACCATAGTGAAAGCCAGAATTCCCCTTTTCTGTCTATCCTCTGACCTTCCCATAGTCCAACTATGGATTTTTCTCAGGGATGCCCAAATCTCCATGGATTGTTGCTATGCTTACACAACCTCCTCGTTGTTATACCTTCTACCTGAGCACCTGCCCTTCCAGGGTAGGACTGGTTGGCCAGAGCGTATAGGGGCATCTATTCCTTACCTGGATGCCTGTTTGTCAAGCCTGTTTGGTGTTGCTGTTTGCTGTATGCTGAGTTCCTGTATTCCGTGCTGACTATAGACTGGATTCTGACTACCCCTCCGGATTCTCCTCCTGTACTGTGCCTTTGGACCTGGTTTTGATGCTCTGGCTTGACCCCGGCTTGTTGACCATTCATTTTGCTTGTCTCCTCAGGTATTGCACTCTCGTTCCTGCATTACAATCCCTGGCTTGGTCTCTGACTTCCTCTGTCTGCCTCTCCATGTCTGCGCTAGCTCTGGATCAGCTGATACGCCTCCGGTTCCCTAGACACTACCTCCTCTCCTCACAGAGACTCTGCCTCCTACTGAGCTGTCCGGCAGGGTATTGGGCCTTCAGCAGGTTCCTTAGCTGCACTGTTATCGGGACATCCTTCCCCTGCAGCACCCGCTCATCATTATTGTTCTAGGCTCGGAAGCATAAAGCCAGCTTGGTTACCTCTCGTGGGTAGGCACACTCCATTTCCATTGGTTCCCTCTCCCAGCCAGTATCAGGAGTTATTCAGTGGCTCAAGTGCCAGTTGTTTCTTTTGCCGCTACATCAGCAGGCTGGCTGCTGCCTGGGATACGCGCCCTTCCTCTCTGTTCTCTCGGCCGTAGATAGACGACCAGGGTTGGGATTGAGCATCGACAACCTTCTCTGCTCCTTTCTTACTAGCTGGGGATCAGAGGGAGCTGCCTTAGATAGACGGCGTGTTTCCTTTTTGTGGAGCACATCCTTCCTACTATCAGGGGCTCTTCCTAGTTCCTCTGTCTGAGGATTTTTCATCTTCAATGCCTGGATTTAGCCGTAGTTAGATGGCAGAAAGCAATCTAGCGCTGTTCCACGTAGCGAAGAAGTTTCTACCGCAGACACTCTGTTTTCAGCCCTACTTCTCCACTTCAGCCGAGGTTTAGTATCTTGAGGGTTCCTATCTTTTTTATTTAAAAAAAGAGGGAAGAAGCTGTACTGATATAAAGAGAAACTTCTCAATACTACAGCACAGCTCCTAAAGGGTGCGCTACCTATAGGAATTCCAGATTAGCTCAACAACATGAAAAATGACACACAAACAAAATCCCAAGAGAGGCAGCTCATAAGCTGCCAACAGAGCTCCTCCCGACCACCCGCTGCTGATTCTTCAGTCACCTGGTCACGTGACTAACAACAAAAAGAATCTTTCCAGACATATATATATAAGAAACAGAGAAAAGAGAAACAGCGCAAAAGCGCTTCTAAGTGCAGACTGTCAGAACCAGTTTTCTTTCCCCAACAAATTAGGTAATCATACCTATTTCAACAAAAGAAACAATAAATATGATAAAAACAAATATGTTCTAGATAACAACGACTCCCCCCCCTTATCAGCCTCACAGATAGTAATCCCTAAATCTTTTGATAGCTTTCTCATAGTACACTCTTCTGTTCTAGTCTAATCATATACAAGTGGGCTTGCACTTTACCTGGAATATCCAGGAGTGGGCTGTGGAATTCCTGGAATTTCATCTCACAGCTGGGGAAGATGGTGTCATTAACACCAAGACTTTCAGCAAACTGGTAGCTTGCAGTGGCTATCTGGATGCAAGAAGTAATCATGACCCTAAGTGGATATCCAATATCTCTTAAAGGCAACACTATCGCATCAGGCGTAATTGCAGCTGTCCAGAGGAATGTGAGAGGGAGGCCCGGGAGTTGAAGGCCAAGTTCTTGGAAAAGGGACATAATGGGAAAATCATAGACTCAGCTAACATAAAGGGCCAGCATGCTAGACAGAAATGTCATTTTCAAAAGTCAGGCCAAATCTAGAAAAAACAATAAGCTAGGAAAAAATTATGAAACCTCATTTGTTACGAGGTACAGCTCGGATGCGAATAAAATCAAGTCCCTCTTAAGAAAACATTGGGGGATCCTAGGTCAGGATCCCCTGCTAAAAGGAGAACTAGGGGACCATCCAAGGGTTATTTTCCAGAGAGCAAAAAATCTGAAAGGCTATGTTGCCAAAAGTCGCCCCAAGAAAATAGAAAAAGTTTCAAAAAATCAAACAACCAACTAAAGATTTTGTGTATAATTCTGGCAGTATAAACTCACGTAAAGATTTGAGGGGCAACTATAAGTGTAGTGGAATAAGGTGCCTTAACTACAAACATATGCTACATAGAAAAAAGACCTTCAAAAGCCATAGTACAAATGAGGAACATCAGCAAAAAAAAATTTATAAACTGTACTAGCAAATATGTCATCTATCTTTTGCAGTGTGGTTGCGGTACACAGTATGTGCTTAGGACCAAGAGAAGCCTGCGAGAAAGGGTGGATGAGCACTGTAGAAATATCGCTAATCGTGATCCTAAACACACTGTGTCCCATCATTTTGAGAGTTGCCCTCTGGGAGATGTGGCGACTCTATCAGTAATGGGTATAAATATGGTCCCCTCGGGTGTCCGAATAGATTCCAGTCTCTGTGTTGACAAGAGGCATAGTGGACATATCAATTAGATACTTTGCATCCCAATGGGATGAATGACAATATAGATGTTTGTAGTATAGTATAGCTCCATTAATCTAACTGGGGCCATTTTTATTTTATTTTTCAGACTACTTAAACTGTCAATGTCCTAAAGGGTCCCCATTTATAGTGTTAGTTTAATTTTAGCTTTGAGGGGTGGGAAGGGTTAAGGACAATTTCGGACTATGGGATCTGCACATTTACTGTTTAGATCTTATGATCCGATTCGTCTTTTGATATGAGTTTTGATATTAGTGTTGAGACTTATGTTGATTCTGGTGTTTACCAAGACAATCCATATAGTGTGAGAGCACTGGGCTGATCCGAGGCTGCTAGGGAGAGCAGGATGGCAATCATACACGTTAGTGTTATGGTAGTATCGTGCTATATACCCTTAAAGATGAGCAGTTTCGGGCTGTCCCAGTGTACATCTATACACTTTGGGAGATCTGCGAATCTATTTCAATTCTCAGCAGTTTAAGCGATGCCCCAGACCATTCATTCAATTTTCAGTGAATAGTGAAGATATCTTGGGTTGCTGAGGTAACAGGGATGAGTCTGTGGACGCTTGCATTCCACTTGCTTCTTTCAGATGAGGAAGTGGGTTGTTTGACTTCAGGAAGATAGGGACACAGTCGTGAGGTTCGGTCTAACCAGATGTACCGGCGCAAATGGATTTGCGGATTTCCTGTAATCAGAGGTAGAATTTATCTATAAATAGAGGCTGATATTAATGTGAGGTATGCCCCCGATGAAGTCTATTTAGACGAAACGCGTAGGGTTATATTCTGTTATTTTATATTATTTTATTACTGTGTATATTGGTATTGTCTTCTGTATGCGAACAATATCTCCAATAAAGGAGTTAATTTTAGTTTGGTTTACTTCGGGCTCAGAGATACAGATCTCGTTGAAGGGTGGTAGTTGTCCAAGGAGGACGGAACACTGCTGACTTATACTATTTGAGATGATCTAAGACCCAGAGGCTGGTATAGCCTCACTCGATAGTGAGTACCCATCTTGAAGGGAAAGTTTTTAAAAAAGAGGAAAGAAAACTGGTTCTGACAGTCTGCACTTAGAAGCTCTTTTGCTCTGTTTCTCTTTTCTCTGTATCTTTTTTATTTGGTCTCTCTGGGGTCTGAGCTCTGTATGCTCTTTTTACCAGGAGTTCTATCCTATTTTTGGGGTTATATCTCAATTGCTCTGTTCTTATTCCTCCTCCTATCAGGGGCTGATTTTTCTTGTACCACTTCAGGGTTACAAGTCTGAGGGGTGTCCATCCTGGTCCAGGCCCCAGCTCAACTGGGGTCAGACATCTGGCTTTGCTGCCAGCACCTTTACTTCAGCCTCGGCTGCAGCATGGACATTCCAATAGGACTCCTGCGAACCCTAGCATCGCTCCCTAGCATCGCCCTCTAGCTGTGTCCACCTTCGGTACTGGACACTCTCCTTTAGTTTCCTTAGCAGGGGCTAACATTCGTCTGACACTTTCAAATGAATATGGGCCCATTGGACCTCCTTCAGATCCTCCTCTGCCATCACTTAACTGACCTACATTCTGTTCTCTCAAGTAATCCAACTCTTTACCTCCTGACCAGTCTACACTGAATGATGCGTTGACTATTCATAGGTTCTGATCTCCTTTTGCAATGTTAAACAATTGGACAACCCTTGCTGCTCTAACGGTGCCATGTATTTGTCACTAACATACTCCATTTGACGCCCCCATCCAAAGCAAATCCTCCCCCTTTCCTTTCCCCCTTTTGTTTTTCCTCTCTTCCTCCACACCTATACCTCCTTCCCACACCCTCTTTCACCTAATTTAACCCCTTAACGACCCATGACGTACATGTATGTCACTGGGTTTAGGTCCCTAAAGGACCAAGGACGTACATGTACGTCATGGAATTCAGGGCTCCCCGTGCAGCTGCACACCATTCGGGGAGCCCTGAATTGGACTGAACAAAAAAAAATGGTCTGTGGTCCTTACTTGCCAGCTGCATGCATGTGCGGCCAGTCCTTAAGGGGTTAAAACACACTTGAATTTTCACAGCTCCAACAGTCAAATTCAGAACTCTCCTCTCACCCCTCCAGCATAGCTTACCTTCCTATCTCGTTACTCTGGGACTCCCCCTTGCCACTATTTTGCTCTAACCATCCCCTAATCTCCTTATCACCTTTTTAGGACTCTCCCTTTTTGTTTGAGTTCCTAATGATTTAATTGTCTTGTAAATGCTTCTCATGCTTTACTTATATGCATGGAATCTGGTGTATTTCTTTTCTTTTGTTTGACCATCACGGCTACTGTTGTACTTTGATATTCCATTAATAAAGAAATTTGAATCGTTAAAAAAAAAAAAGAAGGAAAAAAAGCCCTTAAAATCTTTGCGTTTTTGCCTACTGCCAAAATGTTTTCGCCTGCTGATACTGCTGCCAGTTTGTCTTTTGATCAGGGGGAGGAGATGATGACAAGTGTGACAGAAGGGGACCCTAACTCACAGTTGCCATCCCAAAGCAGTCCTACTACTACTACCAAGCAACAGCTAGAGATTCCTAGGGAGGGGGTGATGGTAAAGGTGATATTAGTGAAGTAGCTGGTGGTGGGACTAGCGTGACCTCAGTAGATCCTCCTGCTGACGTGGAAGGGGAAGTGATTATGACGAGCAGCCAGACTAGCGGTCAAGGGAGCCCACAACATCCTCCTGACCCTGTTAATCCCCTTCCCCCGGCACTGTGCATCTGGAACATGATGCTGAGGAAGGCAGAACTGGCTAACAGCAGTAATACCATCAGCACAGATCAGCTGCCTGTGCCTGCTGCTAGTGCTGCCACTCTGCGTTCTTCACCTGTAAAGATGGCAAGTGTGACAGTAGGGAACGCTCTGTCACATTTTTCATCATCATCAACATCAACCAGTGAGACTCACATATAGCAAAAGCATCAAGGAGGGACCAGTGGTGGTGGTGGTGGTGGTGATGAGGATGATGGTGGAGCAGCTGGGGTGGAAGAGACATTAACGGCCATTTGAGCCCAAAACTAGAAGGAATGGGAGACCGAGATACAAATGGGGATGGGCATCACCACCACTAGCAGCCGTAACATTGCACAGTTTGCTGATGCTGTAATTCCTGCTGCTGCTCAGCTGCAAGGACAGCAGAATGCTGAGGAGCAGGCTAGTGTGCCACAGATTACTGTGGACACTTTACACTTGCCAGCAGCAATACTTCTGGTCGCAGTTGTCACGCTGATTCTGGGGCAGCAGCAGCAGCAACAACATCATCCCTTGCCCCAGACAGTGAAGGTGATTGTGGAGGAGAAGAAGAAAGAGGCCATTTTTCTCCACCTTTCCCCTACCCCCTGTGGTCCTGGGTGTGGGACTATTTTTATTTTGAGTCAGGCACATCCACATCCACGGCACTGTACACAATTTGTGAGAAGTCGGTAAAAAGGGGAAATGAGGGAACGCACATTGGCACAACACACATCAAATACAGACACCATGACATTTATGTGAAGCATGTTAAAGCCAATAACCCACAAAAGAAATCATGTGACACTGTTGCTGTACTCCCTGACTCTCCCCAAAGGCAACAAAAGGCAAGGCAGAAATCAAATAGGAAGAAGAATCGAGAAGCCCAGCCAGAGCTTGAAAGTTCAATGGCGAGCAAAACACCTGGCTTGCCATCACCTTCTTGATGTAGGGTCTGGGCATGGGAAGACATATCAACATCTTCTGGTGATCCACCCCTGTCATGTTACCTCCCCCACCAGCTGATAGCAATTCTGTAGAGGAGAGGATATGTCAGTTTGTGTCCACCCATTGAACACTGTGTGGTGCGCTGACCACACATGGCAATGTGGTGGAGTATAATCGCTATCATGGAATCAAGCAGTATCTGAGGAGATTCCATCCCACAGAATATGCTAAGCTATCCTATTCCTTTGGAGCTGCCTAATCGCCCTGCTGCTTAAACAACTTAGCAGCAGCAGCAGCAGCAAGAACAACAGTCACAAATACCTCAATGGCACCGTGGCCTTTGACAGTGACCAGTTGCCACTGACACTAGGCCAGTAGGGCATTTTTCTTTTTTTTCCATGGCTTGTATAAACCAGAAGCATACCAAAAACAATTTTGGAGGGTTTGTTTCTAATAAGCCTAAGTCCTACAAATCACTGATTCCTCAGGGATTGTGACTTTAACAAACCTGAGCCAAAAATCATTACCGATTCCTCTGGGTTTGTGACTGCAACCCTTAGTGCAAAAAATGATCACTAATTCCTCATGGCTTGTGACTCTAACAAGCCAGAGTCCAAAAAAAAATCACTGATTCCTCATGGCTTTTGCCTCTAACAAGCCTCTGTCCTACAAATCAATGTTTCCTCTTGGTTTGGGCCTAACAAATGTAGTCCTACAAATCAATGTTTCCTCAGGGCTTGGGTCTCTAACTGCAAGTCTAGGTCTTACCAATCAATGTTTCCTCAGGGCTTGTGCCTAACAAGTCTAAGTCCTGTAAATTAATGTTTCATCAGGGCTTGGTCCTCTAAACACAAGTCTAAGTCCTACAAAACATCCTCTACAAAATATTCTATCCCGTCAAGTATCAGTCACAGTTTACGTCAGAGGGACCCTGTCTCTGTCACTTTACAACAATTTTCGCCTCCACAGCAGTCACATTTGTTTGACACAATATAATTTGATGAGGCGCAATGACAATTCACAATAGGTTTCATAAATGCTCATTTTCTTTTTCTAGGGTAAAAAACAGGTAGACCTTCCCCCTCTTAGAGGGACAACAATGTAGTTGTCTTATCAGCATATTTCTAAAGTCACTTGTTAATATGTTAATGGAAATGTAAATTGCAACAGTATCTCCCCCTGTGTTCCATGTGAAATTTTAATGCAATACCTTGTTTGATATATAGGGGAATATTAAGAGTAATGTATACTAATTAAACTAAACTATATAAATACAATCTATAGATTGAAGTATACTATATATATCACATCTACACTAATACAGGTATGATACATGTATTGACTAATATGGATATCTATCCTGATTTGGTAGAAATATCCCCAAAAATGGGGAAAATTAATTCATATCACTCTCTTGCAATGATGCCACCCCTTTACAGAAAGATCTATTATCTCGAGCAATGTTCATTATCCTAGAGTTTTCCTTAATGTAAATGTTAAAAATATGAATATAAATGTGGCTAGTTGCCCTAATTATATTAAAAATGAATGGGATGAAAAATAAAAAATGATAAAACTAAAACAATAACATAAAAAATGTAAAGTGCATAATAGATGAAAAATAAGATATTTGCAATGTAAAAGAAAACATTTCAATTAAAAGTATTATACAAAGAAAAACTTAGCGCTTATGTGAACAATGTATCAAAAATAGGAAAAAAAAAGAAATGAAAACAAAAATTCCTAATATAAACCCAGGTTCTGCCCAAGTAAAATCCAACTCTAAAAGATTCCAAAACAATTATATCCAAACCTTCAGGCGAATCCCAGTGTTTATACGGAATTAATCAACACAAAATGCTAAATATATACCTAAAAATTATTTTACCCTGATACCTAGATATACATCAATTTCCAATGTCCGATAATATCCTTTTCAAATAAGCATCTCTCACAAGACGTTTCAATTCTTGGTAACACTTGATTGTAGTTGTAACATATCAGCTCCACATAAATATAGAAAGGAGACCAAAAACAAAACAATATCAACAACAATGTCTATCCATAAATAGAAATAAATAGCATCCACTCACATTTAAGATTCTTGTAATCCTCTATGCCTCCAGTCCGGATACTTTCAGCAATATGTATTTTGTTCTTATCCTTTTTCATCCTTCCACAGACGTCTACGAACTCCAATGATTTGTATAGCTAGAAGACTCCTTATCTTATAATATGAGTCTCAGTAGTTAATTCAGCAGTGAAAGAGTGATTCACTCATCATCTCTTAAAGCTATATTTAATATCAAAATCCGATACAAATCACAATATAATTAAAACATTGCTTAAAAAGCAAATACATCCCTCTCTTGATCGGTCCAATACACACTACAAACTGGATCGGCGTCTTTACCAAGCACATGCAGCAGACCTCTGGCCAAAGATCCACAGCACAATGGAAATTGATGTATATCTAGGTATTAGGGTAAAAGAATATTTATGTATATAGCATTTTGTGTTGATTAATTCCGTATAAACACTG
This sequence comes from Rhinophrynus dorsalis, assembly GCA_037306005.1. Classification (NCBI taxonomy): domain Eukaryota; kingdom Metazoa; phylum Chordata; class Amphibia; order Anura; family Rhinophrynidae; genus Rhinophrynus; species Rhinophrynus dorsalis. The sequence continues at coordinate 262,349,055 of CM074721.1, read as the reverse complement.
GGATTCGCCTGAGGGTTTGGATATAATTTCAATTAAAAGACCTGTTAGTTTGGACTATATTAAGAGAACAAATTATAAAACGTATATTTTTACCCCTCTGCAGATGTTTAAACATATATACATATATCTATATATATAGAGAGAGAGACAGAGACAGACAGAGAGACAGAGATATCCTAATTATAAAGACCCAAAAAATTTGCATACATTTAGACCAGATGGAATTTGGCTGTCCTGTACAAAAATTTTTCTGGGTGGAGATGCACTAAAGGCCGATGTGGTAGCGATGTGATATAGACACACATCTCCATATGCACAAAACTTGGAGATGTACTGGGGGAGTGGTCCACTTGTCAAAGACATGTCAAATTGTCTTGTCGATCTGCTTCTTTAACATGAGCTTGTCATGTCGTAGTCGTTCTCTATAGAGCTGCCTGTAATACTGCCCCTGTATTGCATGTAATATTGTGATATGATGACCACACACTTTATTTTGATCTTATGAATATTTATTTGGATTAGGATATGCTCTATCTTTGGTTGTATCCTATTTGAAGCTTTGCTATAGATACTTCAGTGCAATATCCTTGTTGTATATTTAGTTAGTTATTGGTAAGCCGGATGATGCCCCGGTAACACATTATGGTACAGATGTGACAGTCTGCTTTATTCTATTACATTTTCTGTCCCATTTTAAATTTATAAATTAAAGTTAGGTTTTAACTCTTCGAGTGCCAGAGGGTAGAGCAATACATTTCTTTGCAGTATACTAGACTCTATGTGTGATCGATGAGTAATATATAGTGCTGAGGCAGTCCAGAAGTATCCAAAGGCTAAGTATAACTAAGCACAGGATATAGGGTTCACTGGCACATAGTGATGATGTCACTGCATTATCACTTTGAGTCGCAGGAATGACCCTGCATGACTATGCTGCTGGAATAATGCTGCATGTTTGCTTCTCCGGAATGATGTTGCATGCACATGTCGCTGAAAAGAGGCTGCGCCCATGATACTGTGATCATGCTGTGCACAGACGTGTTGCAATACGTGCTGATGCAGAGATGAGAGAGACCTGTCGCATGTGGAGGAGGAGGACGCCGAGCCGCCATGATGGTTTGAGGAGCTGAGGTATGACATGGTGCCCCCCCCCAAATGCTGCCTCCAGACACTCATTGGACCTGGATGAGATGGATGAGCCTGATAGAAAGCCAACTGGAACATGAATGTGTGCAAGAGGTTCCCATGACCATTCTTCTGGGTCCTAACCTTTCCAATGTTTAAGGTATTCCAGTTGGCCTCTATGGATATGGGAGCATAACCTGTCCCATCACCAGCTGAAAATGGATGTCCCTACCAAGTGGAATTCCACAATGTACACGCTAGAGCATTTGTACGAGCAGAATAAAGCCATTAGCATGTACACTGTGCAAAATTGGCATGGCTGATGATTCTTACCATAATGACAACACAGAGACATGCCCCAGCTGGTAAAGGACGTTAGTGTGCTTTGAACAAGATCCTCACATAGTGTCCATTAAAATCAATGAGGAATGCATTCTTGCCACTTTGCTGGACCCCAGCTTCAAACACAAAATATCTGAATTTCTGCCAAAGGGCCATCAGCAATTTGTCACAACAAGGAGTTATGATGATCAGCAGCAACTCTCTGAGGAATCAGATCCTGTCAATGAATATCAAGACATACTTATTGATAGAGTGGAGGGTTGCATTGTGGAGGATGAGAGGCAGAACATGAGGGCACAACAAACATCCAGACAGTATAGTGAAAAGGAAGGCATCAAAGCATTTCAACCAGCAGAAGCAGCTACATCATCAACCAGAATATCCCATTCGGAACACAGGGCAATTCATGGGTCTCAGCAGGGGCAGCAAAAACCCTGCATTGGTGGTGGTGGTGGTGGCAGCACATCTCTTTAGGACTTGCTCCCTGAGTATGGGTTGGTAACTGACACACAGGAACACCGTGTAGTTCCTAGAAGTGGTCCCACTGCATGTGAGATGATTTCTGTATACTTGATGAATAGCTATGTTTTAGAAACAATGACCCTATGGACTATTAGCAAACAAAGCAGTGTGTGTGGCCAGCATTGACACGTACTGCAGTGGAACCCCTCAGTTGTCCTCCAGCAAACATTGAGTCTGAGAGGGTTTTAGTGCAGCTGGTTACATTATCAAAGTCCGCAGTACACAGCTATCAAGCAGCAATGTTGGGATACTAACATTCTTAAAAATGAACCAACATCTCATACCATCTGAGTATCAGATAGCAGAAACCACACATGACAGACAAAGCCAGGATAAATATATTAACAGCAGCACAGAGGAAGAGGTGGAGGAGGGATGCAAAGAAGGGTTGTCACCATCTACCCCACTTGGGACCACTGCTATGAGTGACAAGTAATGTGTGTCAATAATCTAGGAAGGAGGATGCCCAGCCCCTCCCAACAATCTATCAGCCTGATCTGCCACATGTTGAATCTGAGCACCAGGGAGACAGCAAACTGTGCTATTGTAGCAATCCTGGTGACAGATTACCCTGTCTGTCTTCCTAATAATGGAATCCCCCAACCACCACCACCAGCTGTTTAGGTCTGCCTGAGTCCCGGATCCAATCAGTGCTAGAGGGGCTGTAAGAGAGAACAGTCCCCTCCAGCAAAGGCACTCCTGTGCCAGCATCCCCAGCATCATCACTCAATGTAGCAAATCTGTTAGGGTTAGTATACAGAGCAGTGTCCTCCCTATTCCTCTGCCCCCTAGCTATGTCTAATTGTAATCCACCTAGCTACCTGATCTTTCTTTGTGCAGTTTCCATCCAAAGAATTTCCTACAACAATTTCCTTATGCTCAGTCAGCAGACCCCTGTCAAGACTGGCTATCTCCCTCAGTGTTGCAACTTACCTCTCCAGATCTCTAATTTGAGCTTCCAGAGAGAAAACTTGCTCTCATCTGCCACAGAGGTATGCACCCTGAAAAGGTTGTTCCATGTGTTTCGAATCTAGCTTCTACCATCAAGTCTCTGGTAAGTCATGGGCACCAGGTTGGTGCCCAGTTACACCAATCTATATGTGGTTTGATGGGAGTGATTCAGTGTATAGAATAATAACACATTTGGTGCAAACCTGGTGCTCTGGCAATGATGTATTGGTGATATCTTGTTTATCTGGAAAGTTAGGAAAGACAGCCTTCAGGATTGTTTTTAGATATATTGAAAATAACGATTTTTATCTTAAATTTACTAAAAACCCCTTTTAGACTTGCACATTTTTGTAGAGAAGGAAAACATTTTAACATGAACATTTCAATAACATGCAGATTTAAAAGGCTTCATTCTAGTGAACACGTATCATTATTCTAAATGGGTGTCAAATATCCCTTACAGACATGACAACTGTACCAAAACAGAGGATTTTGAATAAGAATTCATAGTGTGAGCAATTCAAAGCTAAAGGTTTGCAAGCACACGTTGTAGACCGGTCAAATTAAGTATTTCTGCCTATAGCTTGATTACAGCTCTGCTGAGGAGAGCAGGAAGGTCTGTTGAACGGGATCTCCTTCTCTAACACGGAAAGCTGATGTAAATGCAAGGGGAGGGAAAGGGGATCTTTCAAAGCTTATATCTCTCAAACCATAGAGGTTTGAGAGACAGAATTGGGTGGAATTAATTTAGTTTTTTAATACCTACAGAATTACAGATACTTTTATCAAAGTATTACTATCCCTTTAAATCCTTTCATAACAAAGATCCCAGTCAATATGTATCATTTGTTCAATTACTCTGGTCCAAACTGACAGGTCTTTTATTTGATTTGTTTTCTATTTTATCTTTCAAATATCTTATTTTTCATCTATCATGCCCTTTGTATTGTGTTGTTTTTTCAGTTTTATCTTTTTTTTACTTTTATATAATTTCTTTACTTTTTATCTTTTATTCATTCATAATCTAATTAGAGTAACTAGCTCCATTTTCTATGCATGTTTTAGGTGTTTCCATTTAGGATCATGCATCTCTCAGTAATGGGGTGGCATAATTACAAAAGAGCAAGGATGGTTCTGTTTTTTCCCCACAGGAAATTTAGCTAAAAATACATGATTTTTGCTTTACCAGTGGAAAATTCCCACAAAACTTTTGCCAGTAGCTTTCAATGATATTGTTTATTTCAGGCAGAAATTTCCAACAACTTTTTAGAATTTCCTGCCTCATAGAAAAACACTCATTAATTTCAGCTGGCCTCTACTATAAAAGCCACTAATTTCTTACACTTCAATGGGGGTTTTATTAGTAGTGAGAGAGGATTAGAGGTTGATTTAGGAGAGGAAAATGCTGATAAAAAGAACATTTGCAATTTCTGAAGTGTGTGTAGTGTGTGACTTAGAGTTAGCTTAGTGAGGGTCAGTCAAGTGAGATTTAGTATTAAAGCAGTGAGGGACATTTAAATTGTATAAGTTAGTGTCACAGGAGTGAGAGAGGTTCATTCAAATTGTGAGTTAGTGTTAGGACAGTGAGGGTTAGTGAAGTGTGTAGTGTGAGTGATGTGTTTTTTCCCCATAATTTTTTCAAATATTTTTTCATGTTTAATATTATTAAAAAGTTTTTATAATAATTATTTTTCTTTAAATTTTTCGAGTGTAATAAGAGACATGCTCAATGTCAATAAGAAAAATTTGGAGCGGATGGAGAAGTACTGGAGAAATATCTCCATCAGGGGGTTGTACGCCACACCTTAATCAATGTAGTCTCTCTATTGCCATGATGGAAAGAGACACTAATTGTTAGCTGCAGTGCCACTGCTACTGCCAAAACCAGCAGCAGAACTGCAGTGGAGACCCAGCTAGTGCCACCTGCACCAACAATGGTGGTGATACCAGGTGCACCACCTTTGTCACCAAGTAATTTAGATAGTAATGATAGTGATTCCTCAGAGTCTTTCAGCACACTCTGAAGCTTTCTTCAACAGACAAGCATGGAGTGGCAATAAGAGGGAAAAGAAAAGCGGAGTGAGGATTCGGAAGACAGACTCAAACTGGAGATGGAGGTTGTAGGTGAAAGAAATCCTCTTGTGTGTGGGCAGCAGGCGGATATAGTGGAGGATCTTGTGAATGGTCAGGAAGAAGAGATGCAGGTTTCTGTGATGGGAGAAGGTTCTGGCTATGAGTGGGCAAGAAGAGGGGCAGGCTCCTGTGAATGGTCAGGGAAAAGAGGGTCATGTTTTGGCTGTGAGTGGGCAGAAAGACTGGCAGGTTCCTATGAGGGGGCAGGTTTCTGTTAGTAAGACTGAAGATGTATTGGTGGAACTGGTGACAGAAGTTGAGAAGGAGAATCATAGAGGCAGTGACCAATGTTCATCATTTGTTGGGCCAGACTCAGTCGCTGTAGCACATTTTCAGGTACAACAACAACATCTCCTCTTTTTCTCCTGCACTGAAGTCCTGAGTGTGGGAATATTTCTCCCTGGAGTACAGTACAGTACAAAAAACTTCACATGCTTTATGTACCTTGTGTGATTGAACAGTAAAGAAGGGAAATCAGCCTAGGCATGCAGACGTGAATGCAAAGTCTCACTCCCCTTTTGCGACTCTCTAACCCCTCCCTGCTAAAGACGTTTAACTACTTCATGATCATGGGATCTACATCTACTGATATAGCTAGAGCCCATATCCCTAAACCAGGTAAGGATCCTCTCAACTGCTCTAATTATACACTGATCTTAAACTCAGATCTGAAGTTTTATAGCAAAATTTAAGCTCTACGTCTGACCCCTCCCCTACCCAAATTGATCCATGCTTCTCAAGTAGGATTCATTCCAGGTTGTCAAGCAGGTGATAACACCAGAAAAATCACTGGCTTCGTTCGTCTTGTCAATCTATCCTCTTCCAAAACAGTGCTTTTAAGCCTAGATGCTAAAAAAAGCCTTCAATAGGATTCACTGGAACTATCTCATTAAAGCTCTTTGGCATTTTGGTTTCCAGTGAACCTTTCTTAGCGCTATCCAGTCCTTATACTCCTGTCCCAATGCAATGCTTAAATTACCAGCTGATACTCGAAAAGCCTTCTCGATTCATAACCACACCTGGCAGGGATGTCCCCTATCACCACTCGCATTGATGGTAAAGGCTCTAGCCCACAAGATTCGAGACCCAGTATCAAAGGATACAGTTCCCTACTGGCCACTATAAAATATCTCTTAATGCAGATGATGTTATCCTGACCCTCTCCCAACCCCATATTTCCTTACCCAATCTCTTCTCCAACCTTCACCAATTCCAACAAGTCTCAGGCTACAAAATGAATCCGACTAAATCAGAAGCTCTTCCTATAGGCCTGGACCCTATTGAACTGGACACTCTCAGACACAATTATACATTCAAATGGCAAACCTCCACACTACCATATCTAGGGATCAGTCTGACTCAAAACCCTATTCACCGCCAACTAACCTCCTCTTTTTCATCTGTTGAAGGAGGAATTGACCTGTTGGCCAGATTTCACAATATCTTGGCTAGGATGAATTCACTCAATTAAAATGAATATCCTCCTATATCACTTCCAAACCTTACCTGTCAAAGTAACCCTGTCCTCCCTGCTCTCTTTCCAAACAGTGATCTTCCATTTCATGTGGAAGGGTAAGAAACCACGGATTGCTTGCAACATCCTAATGAGATCTAAACAGTCGGGGGACCTGTGGTCCCTGATCTCTACAACTATTATATTGCTTCACATATAAAGAAAATTATCCCTTGGTTCTCTGCTTCTGACTCCCCACAATGTTTCAATATCTGATGTGACTCTGAATCTAAAACTCTGAATCCTAATCTGCTTGCAACATATTTTCTCAGATAGCTCTGCTCTTCAGTAAACCATGACTTTGCCCCTGGCACTACAATAAACTAGTTTGCTCCCTTGAAAATTTCTGAAATCCCCTTTATACAAGACCTTCTAGACAACAATAAAATGAGCTTCTTTGATCACCTCCAGGACAAACACTCCCTTTCCCCCTCTGCCCACTTTCAACAATTGCAGCTTCTACAGTACCTGATTTGCATAGCACCAAAACTCTTTTTCCCATATTTGACACCATTTGAGAAGTGTTATATACACACCACAACTACTAAAGCTTGCATTTCCATCCTTTATAAACTGTTTGATTCTCCTTCCTCTTCCTTCAGATATAAATATATTTTGTACTTTTCTCTATAAAATCCAGTAAACATTAAACTGGAAAATTGCCACTGCTGCTGCATGCGGCATGACCCTGCTAGTACTTGTACTAACCTTCTTCAAAAACATGGACACAAGAAAACCTCCACTAAGAAGACCACATTGGCTGCCGAGATCCCCATCAGCCAGCCGCAATCCCCAATCAGCTTTTGCAGCCACCACCACCAGTGGCTGCTCCCTTCCCAACTTCCACACCCATCGAAAGTGTTCCCACTCCTAAATCCCTCCACAAATGCCATTACCAGTTCCAGACAGTAATTATGTGCAGGCACGAACATGGCAATTTGTGTTCAAACATTGCACCCTATGTGGAGCAATGAATAAACACTGTAATGCTGTGGCGGCAAACAGGATGCAGAGCATAGCAGAGCACCTGAAAACCGTGCATCCTGCAGAATATGAACACTTGTTAGTGGGAAGAGTGAATTATTTTTATTTATTTTTTTAATAATTATTGTGAATGTCACTGCTGCAGCACTGAGCCATATTTTTTACTGGTTACTTTATACATTTATTTTACTTTTTAAGTTTCCCACCTCCAAATAATGTTTCTTGGCTTACCATTGTGTAGGCTATTATATAAATAAAAATTATTTCTAGCCCTAGGCAATAAATAAACATCAGAGAGCAAATGCCCTGCCTACAAGATTTCTTAAAGGGATAGTATTACTTCAAAATTACTATCCCTCATATTGTAGCCCTTAATAAACTGAGTTAAATGACACCAGCGGCATCTCTCAGACCTTTATGGTTTAAGAGATAGCCTCTTTCAAAGTTTCCTCTCCCCTGCTGTCAGCGTTCTGCTGCCAGCAGGGGAATCTGGTCCCTGGACAGGCGGAGGCTCTTAAACAGAGCCGATATCTTGTTATGGAAGGAAGAATGATTCATTGAAACAGTCTTCTAGGTGTGCTTGGTTACCAAGCACACGTGGAAGACTGTTTCAATGAATCATTTTTCCTTCCATAACGAAATATCGGCTCTGCTGAAGAGCCTCCTCTTGATTCAGAGACCGGATTCTCCTGCTGGCAGCAGAACGCTGACAGCAGGGAAAAGGAAACTTTGAAAGAGGCTATCTCTTAAACCATAAAGGTCTGAGAGATGCCGCTGGTGTCATTTAACTCAGTTTATTAAGGGCTACAATATGAGGGATAGTCATTTTGAAGTAATACTATCCCATTAAACTACACTTAACTAGCTGTAGAATTGTGCTGCTTATCTCTCACAAAAGCAGAAATGACATGCTGCGAGAACCTGATGCCCCTTTTACACTATGCCTGTGGGAAAAGAAGGGAAACTTGCCCCACGGTGGTGGAAATTAATTCTTACCTTTGATTTCAATGCAATGAGCTAGACGGGAAAACAGAAAATCAGCACTTTGTGTGAAACATTTCCTGCTAAGAAGGAAGTGCCATTTTCTCATGTTCTGCTTTTCAGCAAAAGAGTGATATGGATTCATTATCCCCATTTTTTGGGACATTTCTCCCAATTCAGAGTAGATATCCCTATTAGTATTTACATTTTTTTAATGTACATTGGATGTATATAGTATACTTCCATCTCAGATGCTATTTATGTAGTATACAATTAGTATAGATTACTCTTAATAGTATCAAACAAATTGAACATTTATTTCCACATGCAACACAGAAGGTGATACTTCTACAGTGTACAATTCCATTGGCTTATTAGCAAGTGAATTTATGGATATGCTGGTAAGAAAACTACATTTTTGTCTATTCACACAAGGGGGACTGAGAGGGGGACGGTCTATCTGTTTTTTTCCCTGGAAGAAGGTAGCTGTTTCCAAAACATGTTGGGATGACTCACAGAGCTTCATCGTGTTATATTATATTATCAAACAATGGCCAGTGCTGTGACCAAGAGAATGAAGGAGGGTTAGGCAAAGAAAAGTGGCTAAGATATAACCGGAATAACTGTGGAGACTAAGAAAGATCAGAGTGAATAAGGTGTGGTGGGTAAGAATTTGAGACTTTTACTTTACTTAACACTTATGCCCCCACTACATTAAGTCTCCATAAAAAGTGCCCACTGACTGGTTAGAGATTGCAAAAATAATCAGATTTATTGTATGTGGATTTACTGGTCACAAGCATTACACTAATTGAGGCAATGAGATAAACGTATTATGTTATTAAAGTTAATAGAGTAATATACTACAGAAGCACTAAACACAACAACAATGAATGGATTTATACATCTGAGTGGTCATCATGTTGATCGTGTCATAAACAATTACACAGTAGCATCACCGATTTAAAGTTTGGACACTTTCTAGTTCCTCATTTTCTATCTGTTTTCTATTCAAGGATTAATTTTATTATAGCAACTGTTTTTTATCTAATTACTTGTCACAATTTTTCTTTTAGGCACATTTTCATGTTGTGCTGATTATTCCTTCAGTATAGAATTTGGAGCATTCACCCATAGTTAATACTTGTTTTAGCACCTGACTTTTCCATATTATTGTTATCCTTTATTTCTATAGTGTCAACTTATTACTCAACACTGTACAATAGGGAATAGAGAGACAGTGACATAAAACAGGACAAATGGAACATAGAAAACAAAAAGGATCAGAGGGTCCTGGTCATGAGAGCTTAGAGTCTACAAGTGGGTTCTCCAAATATGTTGCTATTAGAGTTTTTATAATCTGAGGCTTCAGTTATATATTTACTGTTTGGTGCTTTATGTAATAATAAATTGGTCTTTTTGAGTCATTCCATTATATGTGTTATCCTTTATATTGATTAAGAGTTTGGGAATTATTTTTGGTGTATCAAATATTATATATATATATATATATATATATATATATACACACTTTACCTCTGATGGGATATTATTAGTTATGGTTGCCATTATTTCTTTTTTTATATTAAGGTAGAATTTCTGATGTTTGAAGGAGTATATCTTATTTACTAGCACAGATGGGTGACTTTTGAGGGGTGAGCATAGTTGGTCTGGCCATGTCCACCATTCCAGGTTTCAGGCATGGACAGCTCAATCACAATGCCCCAACAACCACTTCATTCTCCTTTTAGCTAGTACAGGTAGATGTACACAGTCACTAGATATTTGAATCCACAAACAAAACACATTTGCTGCTTTTATTCTCAGACACAAAAACAGGTTAGTTCCTAGCACATGAATATCATTGAGCTTTGCTCTGAACCATTTAGCTTTGCACCAGACCATTTATCTGTAAGTGCAAGTGTATTCATCTCAACACGCACCCATCGGATTAACACTCCAAAGGTCTTTTTACAATTATAATTGGAGCAAGAAGGCTGGTCAACATTTCTACTCACATAAGCGTCTTTATCAAGATGATACATGTACATTAAAAATTAACAGGCAGTCAGGCATATGACCACCTTTTCTGAGTTAAGCCATCTGAATCTCATAAAGGACCACACAGAAAGGTACAGACAGTGAGGGAGATTATTTACAAGTAACTACATCTAAATGCATATGCATTTATATTGAGAATGTCCCAAGTTTTGACATCTTGCACTTTGATAACCATTACTTTACGTACTGTGAGTGGTGGTATACTATATATATATATATATACAGAACAGGGAGCATTCCACACACAATGAAATCAAAGTCAAGCTTTTCTCAACAAAAACACTGTAATGGGAAAAAAGGTATTATGTACCCAGTATAATCCAAGTGCACAACCAAATCTGGTGCCAAAACATGGTAGCCCATCTAGCAAGCATTTGTACCTCTTACAGGCATAGCCATATACATGTATACAGGATTTACAAGGCCTGAAGAACTCAAAACTGGCCAATAGGTCTACATGTACAAAAACTCTCAGTCATTTAATTTTTGGTTGAATCTACTAGCATTCAGTCATTTTTGATAAGCACATACTGTCACAAATTATAGGACATAAGCTCAAATGCTTAGTGTAATATACAAAAAATGTTCAGTTAACAAATCCGGCAAATGTCTTGAGAACACTGGTAGAAAGATCCATGTGTCCATTTTGACCCTCTAGTACCCACATTCCCTATCTCTATTCCATTTGATTCAATAATGTTCTCCATGGGCCAGTACACTGAGCTCTGAAAGCTGATCAATATAGGGACCGGCTGATGATGAGAAGGCTATCCTGCATGGAGACTGGGAATACATGACTAGCTGATACAAGCTTGCTTTGAGCATCACAACAATTCACTCTTTTACTGGCTTGCATGGAAGCCACATAGGCCCTGTGCAGATTTTCACTAATGCAACTTCATAGCAACCATCATTAGCTGCTAGGAAGTTGCACAATGCTGCATCCTTGGCTGTCCATGCAGTCACCCATGGATGCAGATTCATAACATGCAATGCATCTTATTTTTTGGTAACTGTGTCTAATGACAGCCTCTGTGGTACAGTCACTTATGTGTTTGAAAACATTGTGACTTTTAACTATGAAATCTCCAATGGATCCTTGGGGTTACTCCATTCATGGGGAGTTGTGAATCTAGAGAAACCCTGATAGCTGAACTCATTCATTTCAGTGATCAGCTGTCTCAAGGATAGCAACAAGTGTGACAGGCACATCTGTGATAAACCCTTAGTGAGGGAGCTGATCACAGATGTTTTAGCTGTGATCATGATCATATGGACCTTGATCATGAATTTTTAACACATTAGACCTAGTTGGGGGAATCAGAATTCTTGATGCTCCCCCTGCTAACGATTGCCTGTCCTTTAGGTGATGTGAACAATAGGCAGATGAAGCCTACCACTACCTCTCACTATATCCCAAATTTCTGGGTCATGGAGGCTCGATGACATTATACACATCATCTCTAACATCAGTGATAATATCACCAGACGTCCAAAGCCACCCATATGAACTGGAAATTCAGGTTGTTTTGAGAGGCCGGGGATGCTCTAGTAGTTACTTCTATTGATTGTCTACTGCCAGAAGACAGGCAATCAATAGCAGGGAGACCATTATGAGTGTCCAGATGCCCCATGAAGTGCAAATTATTAAAAAAAATGTAAAAAATTATAAGGCAGGGATAGACAATGTGCTACACATATAAGGAAAATACATGTTGCCTGGTGCTTGCACTCTGCTCTGAAGGGGGAAGAGTAAGACTAAGGAAAATAGCTTAAGGTATCTGATTAAATGAACCCTAAGTACCTTGGTGTACCTCCCCCACCCCATTTGATAAGTTTGTCCACTGGAGAAGGGGGTATTGCTATTATTCTTCTTGCCAATATGCCAGTGGGAGGGCTCCATTACATCTCTACTTTATACAAGCAGGTGAAACATAGCCAAACCTTGTTCTACCCTCAAGCTATACTCATTTCAGTTCCTAAATATACTAAAATACATAAGATGCTTAAAACCTCTAATGTCTCAGCCATTTGGAAGTTCTCTTTGGAACCCTACTTGACCCTAAGGTGTTATGTCCTCAGGTGCCCTTTAAAAAGTAAAGGGTACTGTTCATGGTCATTAATAGGGATGGGTGAATAATGGCTGTTTGGTGAATAATTTCCTGCGAAAAGTGCAATTTTTTCACTATTTCGCCTACCTAATTCCATTGAAATCATTGGAAACATTGAATTTGCACACAATACATGGCAAATGTTATTTCATTTCCCAAAGGCATAGTATAAAAGGGGTATGAGGGTACCTGTGTTGGTGAGTGTGGGGAATCAATCAGTTGAACAGGGAATTTTTTTTGAAGGGGGGTTGTTGACTGGGATTGGGCAGGGTAAAGAAATATGTAAATAAATACAATAAAAAAGACATAAAACATAGTATAAAATGGGTCAGAGGAGATGATTGTGTTGGTGGGTAGAGTCTGGTGAAAAAATCAGTTGAACAGGGAATTTGTTTGGGGAGCTTGTTGACTGGTATTGGGGGGACAGTTAATAAAAACATAAATAAATAAAATAAAATAAGAAAATGGTACATACCGTGACAGAGACACGGACCCCCTGACATAAGCTGCAACTGGGGCAGACTAATACTTGATGGGATAAAGTATTTTGTAGAGGATGATTTGTAGGACTTAGACTTGTTGTTAGAGGCCCAAGCCCCAAGGAAACATTGATTTGTAGGACTTAGACTTATTAGAGGTCCAAGCCCTGAGGAAACATTGATTAGTTGTAATAAATTAGACTTGTGAAAACATTGATTTGTAGGACTTAGACTTGTTTGCCACAAACCCTAAGGAAATATTGACTTGCAGGACTTAGGCTTGTTAGAAAAAAAACACCCCAAAATAGTGTTTTTTTATGTTATTGGTTTTTTTTGTTGTTTTTGTTTTTTTAAAGAACAAGGCCTGAAAGTGCCCTACTGGCCTAGTGCCAGTAGGTCATGTTGGTTTGGGCAGTGGCCTATCACGGTGCCCGTGATTGCTTGTTTTTCCTGTCAGTTAGCAATAGGTGCTTCCCATTTGTTGCCTGTGGTTAGCCCACCCAGTGTTGCCTATATAGACTGGGCTCCTGCACCCTTTCCCTGCCCTTTCGTGGTGTTTCTATGCCAGTGCAACACCTGTCTGTGGATTCCAGTGTACTTCCTTGGCCTGCCTGACTTCTCTCCTCTTCCTGCGCCTGTGTACCGACCCGGATAGCCTGACTACTCTCCTGTATTGTTCCTGTGTACCGTTCTGGCCTGGCTGACGTTCCTGCTCCCATATCCGACCCGGTTTGGCTGACGTTCCTGCTCCGGTATCCTGGCCCGGCCTGGCTGACGTTCCTGTTCCTGGATCCCGACTTGGCTGTTCCGCTTTGACTCTGGTCGCCTCGGCGACATTCAGACTTCCGGTGCCTTCCTGGTTTTGCATCGCTGCCCACAGGCTTGTCTTGCCTCCGTGATTGCACTGGTATTCAGTAGTTGGTTTACTCCACTCAGTCACCGGTTGCTAGTGCTGCCTCCGTTATAGCACCGGTAGGGCCTTCGTGTTTGTCCAGTACATGGTACTGGTTAGCTCCACTCTGACCTTCCAGTCGCAAGAGTTGCCTCCGTGATTGCACTGGTATTCAGTAGTTGGTTTGTTCCACTCAGTCACCGGTTGCTAGTGCTGCCTCCATTATAGCACCAGCAGGGCCTTCGTGTTTGTCCAGTACATGGTACTGGTTTGCTCCACTCTGACCTTCCAGTTGCAAGAGTTGCCTCCGTAATTGCACTGGTATTCAGTAGTTGGTTTGCTCCACTCAGTCGCCGGTTGCTAGTGCTGCCTCCGTTATAGCACCGGTAGGGCCTTCGTGTTTGTCCAGTACGTGGTACTGCTTCACTCCAATCTGTCCTTCCAGTCGCAAGTGTTGCCTCCGTGATTTTGCTGGTATACCGTAGTTGGTTTGCTCCACTCAGACACCGGTTGCTCGTGCTGCCTCCGTTATAGCACCGGTAGGGCCTCCATATTTGTCCAGTACATGGTACTGGTTCGCTCCACTCTGTCCTTCTAGTCGCAAGTGTTGCCTCCATGATTGCGCTGGTATACAGTAATTGGTTTGCTCCACTCTGACGCCGGTTGCTAGTGCTGCCTCCGTTATAGCACCGGTAGGGCCTCCGTGTTGCTCAGTTTATGGCACTGGTTAGCTCCACTCTGAACCTCCAGTCGCATGTGTTGCCTCCGTGAATGCGCTGGTATACAGTAGTTGGTTGCTCCACTCCATCTAACCGGCTGCTTTGCTACCTCCATTATAGCACCGGTAGGGCCTCCACTACACCGTGTCACACCAGTCATAGGCTGCCTTACCCGGTATTTGGTAAGGCCGGTAGAGCCTCCTCAGTTCCTTGCTGTACCAGTTTAGGCTGCCTTGACCGGTATATTGCTAAGGCCGGTAGAGCCTCCTCAGTCCTATTGCACCATCTTCTAGGCTGCCTTACCCGGTATTTTGGTGAGGCCAGTAGAGCCTATATATGTGTACATTGTATGCTATATTACTTGAACCTGTCGTGTGTCTGTAACATATGTTGATGTTCAGGACCTGTGAGGGTTCTTTATTATTTTTCAATAAAGCTGTGTTTTTATCTTAACTCTGTGTCTGTGAGTAAAGCAAACCGTGACATGGTAACTGCCCATTGCCAAATGTGGAATTTGCAACTGCTGTTCTTGTTGCTGCTGCTGAGTTGATAAACAGCAGGATGCTTAGGCAGCTCAAAGGGAATGGGATCAGCAATAGCAGTAACATGTGTGATGGATGATGAAGGTTCCACTTGCCACTACTAGCTCAATTGATGCTCCTAGGGCAGTAGCAACACCATAACAGGCCCCCACCACTTCAAGTATATTTGTAGAAAAGAAAAAGTTGGCCAATAATGCTTCTCCACCTGCCCCTCCTCCAAAATCATGGGAGGGTTGTTACATTAAAAATGTTTCCCTTGACAGCAGGAACTGTGCCTCTCATCAGCAACTCCAGTGTGTGTGGTAAATAAGGAAAGGACTGGGAACAAATGGCACATCTTGACTCAAATCATACACCTGGCATAACTGTAACCAAACACCATGACGCTTAGGGTACCAAATATGAAATCATCCTACCAAAAACCAAGTACTGCTGCTGTCGCTATGCCCCTTGTCCACTCCCCACTAAGGGCATGTGACAACTTTCAGACAGTTTAATATTAATGATGAACCCTCCCTACCATCAGCTAAGCATATTCTGTGAGGTGGAAACTCCTCAGATGCAGCTTTATGCCCTGCTTGTGATTATCCTCCACCACACTCCCATGTGTGGTCAGTGCACCACAGAGTGTGCAATGGGTGGACATGAAGTGGCACATCCTGACATTTACTGAATGGCTATCAACTGGCTGGGGAGGTAAAGATGAACGAGGTGGATTGCCAGAAGATGTAGCTACCTTAGATCAAAAAGGTGATGGAGAGCCAGGTGTTTTGCTAGCCATCAAACTTTCAGCCTCTGGCTGGGTTTCTCGATTCTTCCTTCTCTTTGATCTCTGCCTCACTTCTTGTTGCCTTTGGGGAGAGTCAGAGAGTATAGCAACAGCAGAGCCCAATTTCTGTCATGGTGTATTTGTTTCATGTGTGTTATCAGGGCGGTTGTGGCAAAGTGAGTTTCTTCCTTTCCCCTTTTCACTGACTTGTTACAAATTGTGCACAGTGCCATCACTGATTACTGCACTGTGCCTGCCCCAAGAGAATAATAGTCCCACACCAAGGACCTCAGGAAGGAGAGGAAAGGTGGAGAAGAATGGCCTCTTTCTTCTTCTCCTCCACATTCCCCTTCACTGGCTGAGGCAGAGAATAATGTTGCTGCTCTTGCTGCTTCTGTCTCAGAATCAGCACTGCTACTAGGACCAGGAGTATTTCTGCTGGAAATTGGAACCTGTCCTAGTCCCACATCACTGGATCCTATTCTCACGGTGCTCACGGTGGTCTGTGGCACACTAGCCTGTTCCTCAGCATCCTGCTGCCCTTGCAACTCAGCAGCAGCAGGAATTACAGCACTAGCAAACTCTACAAATTCTAAAAGTTCACTGCTGGTGGTGGCGGGGTGATGCCCATTCCCATCCTTGTCTCTTATTCCTTCTCAGTTTGGGCTACAAAGGCCATTAATGGCTCTTCTGCCACAGCTTCTCCACCATCATCATAACCACCACCAGCACCAGTCCCTCCTTGCTGCTGCTGCTGCTGCTATATTACGGTATCCTATTGAAATATTGCCCTCTATTTAGCGACCATCAAAAAGGCAAGATCATAATGTCGCCTGCATCAAAAAGGAGACAACAGAATGTCGCCCGCATGAAAAGGGGGAGACATTCTGATGTTGCACGCATAAGGATCGCCCTGTGATGTTCACCAAGTAGAGGGCAACATTTCAATAGGAAACCTTGGAAGCCATACATTGATATATACACAACAGCTGCAGATGTCATTATTGGCACTCAAAGGGTTAATTGCTAAAAAAAAAAAAAAAAAAAAAAAGTAGGTTATTTCTGAATAGGGTAGTTGCTTTTGTAGGGAAGGGGTCTTGTTTTCTCTTGCCATGTTATACAATCAGAGAATATTTGTAATATTTTATTGCTTTTCATGTTTGGAAGGAAAATGTAATGTTCCCCCTAGATAATGTCATGGGATGAAGGGAACTCCCAGGGTCAAGGGAATGTAGAGGCTCCCTTGACCGCTAGTCTGGCCATTCTGCATTACTTCCCCTACTACTCCCCTAACACTAGTCCCACCAGCTGTTTTACCATCACTGTAACTACTACTAACACCAATGACATCAATTTCAGTCCCTGAGACTTCCTCCTCACTAGTAATATGATCACCCCCTCCTTCACAAGCTGCAATACAAGCTGCTGGACCATCTTAGTAGCAGTACTAGTAGTGGGACTGCTTGAGGATGGCAAGTGTGACTTAGGGTGCCCTGCTGTCACACTCAGCATCACCCCCCCCCCAAAGAATTACAAGATAGACTGGCAGCAGGCACAGCACTGGCAGCAGGGGCAGCACTGGCAGCAGGCACAGGTAGCTGACCTGTCCTACTCACACTACTACTACCCTCTTCTTGATCCCGTGAGACAAATTTCCCCAAGATCCCTAGGGGTGATGTAAGGATACTGGCCATTATTGGGTCCGAGGAACCAGGGCATCCAGTCCCTTTCATTTTGGTAGTGGTCACTTCCTCCTCCTCAGACTCAATGGACTGATTTTTTGTGCGAACACGACGGGACCATGCGCCCACCCCTAGTCACTATATATACTGTTGGTAAGGAGCCAACTAATCAGCTTCTAAAACACATCAGAGCAACAACATAACAATGAATGTCCTTGAGCTCTGTCAACATGTTAAAAAGGTCAAATCATTCTGAAACACATCTTTTTTATCTTAGCTTAATATACTAGTGATGTTACTCTCATGTTTAAATTTATTTATTTATTTATTTATTTATAAAAGTAGAAGTTGCCTGAAAACAGATCATCTTTTTTTCATACATTAAGAATTAGCTGCCAAATAGTGAATCAACAGTGAGCTTTTTATGCATTTCTATTACCTTAACTGTGAGTTTACTCTTTGGTTCTGTGACTATACAAGAGAAAAGGGATATTGGTTTTGGATCATGTATTTGATATATCAGATCTGACGCAATGATAAAACATAACATTTATAATAATGCACTTTAAAAGAAGGGACAAAAACTGCAAAATAAAAGCAATTCAAAAGGACAGCCATTTTACAGCACTCCAATACCTTTCCTTTACAAAGCAAAGAATGAAAATTAACGATAAATATATTCTTTAATTGTAATTAAATGTTGGTCTTTCACATACCTGTAATAAGATGCACTCATGAAAACACCTGGGGCACCAGTCTTGTGTCCCCTATCCCTCAGATATACAGGCCACATGCTCGTGTCTAGATGCAAACAACAAACATCCTAGCTCAATTCATTATGCAGCAAATTTTCACATGCATGTGTGTTTCCACAGTTCTGCGTGATTTCACGTCCATTGCCTTTTTAAGGAAGGGGCACTCTACTACTTGCGCTCAGTAGTTTTTGCCCTCAACAACTGGCAATCATTTTCCTGTTCTGCTCTCCCACTGGGACCTCAGCTTGTCCTCTGACCTGGTAAATCTGCCTGTCCTGACCTTGGCTATGATCCAGTTTATGATTCTATTCATCTATTCCTCATCATGTGATCTTCACCGACTACAAATCAATGTTGCTTGCCCTGGCCATTGGCTTGTTTCCCAAACTGTCTCTGTCTGTTGATATGGTACTTGACTTCAGACCAGTATCTGGCTACCTTATCAACCAGCAGGTGTATTCATCCTGATTCAGTTCCAGTTTAGCTGGACATAGATATTCCACATTGCAGTCAACACCTTTACCATCCCAACTGGATGTCACAGCAAGGTACATCTGCAGTCAACTCTGCTCTCTAGCTTTGTACAATAGGCTCATTCTCAAGCCTCTTCTGATAGCCCTCTCTTCTGGTCCCTTCAACTGAACCCCTGCCATTGGGCTACAGCTGTTGACCATGCACTGATCTCCACTAAGACAGGTATGATTACTTTATTACTGAGAAATACCATGGCTCAGGCTATAGCTGCCTTGACTTAGCAGTTTGAACTTCCTACTCAGTCTGTGCAAGATGTTCAAAGGGGCCATTTGCAGGTACATAGATAGCTCAATGACCTCTGCAGTGTTAGTACTCTTCCCAGGGCATCCTGTTCTACTGCCTGTCTATTATTAGCTCCTTCACCTTCAGAGATGACCATAGCACCAGAACCCCAGGCCCAGTTACCTAAATGTTTTGATGGTGATCAATATCAGTTAATGAGCTTTGTCAATGCCAGTAAATTGCTATTCTCTTTAAAACTGTAGACATATTCAGCTGATTTTACCAGGGCCTTCACCATTATCTCCTTACTTAATGGATAACCCATGTCCGGGCCCATCACCTGTCAGAACCGGTCAGATTTTCTGGAGGCTATGGCAGTCTTGTACAATGATCCCCAGAGAACCTCTTCAGCAAAGTCAGCTCTCTGTAATATCTACAAAGGCATATGCGCTGTAGTGGACATCACAGTAGAGTTTCACAGATGGCCCAATGACACATGATATAATTAAACTGCCCTGAGAAACCAATTGCTATTTTTTGCCTTTTCAAGAATTTAAAAGAGGAGCATGCATGCATTTATGTTCCTGACAGTCTTGATCTATTTAGATTAAAAAATGCTTTTGAGAACAATGCTAGGAAAGGATGGGAGCTCCTGCCCTTCCTTGTCCCTCTTCAATCCAGTGGATTTGTCCAGGTTCCCTCTAAGTGTGCATATCTGCTTTAGAACATGTGCAGATTGGCTTACTAAGTCATTTCCCAGAAGAATAGTTCAGAAGAGGAGCCCAGAACGGTTTTCTCTATTGTACTTGTGCCAGACATCTCCTTCTCTCTACTCCATAATATTACTTGCTGTCTCTGATGCTGTGTGCGGCCGTGGAGGAGGCAGCAGTGGAGACAGCATCATGCAGCACAAACCTTCCTCATGGGCCGATGCCCGTTACACTCTGAGGGGATTGGTAGTGAGCCTGCCTTTATATATAGGCAGTCTCACTTCCAATATCCTCACAGCCATTGGCTGGGATGTGCTTACTCACATCCCAGACAATCAGATTCAAAGCACAGCTGCTCAAAGCTGATTGGCTGAGATGTGAGTAAGCACATCCCAGACAATGGCTGTGAGGGAATTGCAAGTGAGACTATACATATATAAAGGCAGGCTCACTACCAATCCCCTCAGAGTGTAACGGGCATCGGCCCGTGAGGAAGACAGATGAGGGGTCTGTGCTGCATTATGCTGTCTCTGCTGCTGCCGCCTCCAGAAATATATTTGTGGCATTATTTTAACGTAACATATATGGCAACATTTATTGGGAACAATTTGGATCTCGTATAGTACTAAATGGCAGCATTTTTATTGAACCGGACAGTGTTAATACATTCTTTAACCCGTTTGAGCACCAGAGAGGTACGAAAGCTTTGCAATGCGTTGCGCACACCTCTGGCACTCATGTATAAGGGTGACGCTTATTTCTACATTATACTTATATCTCTTTGTTTTTGTACAGCAAAAAAGACTGAAGAAAGAAGAGAAAGACAGAAGAAACAGGAAATAAGAGAAGACAGAAGGAGACAGACAGTGGATAACAGGTAAGTGAAAGACATTTCAGTTAACGATCAGTGCTTGGCAGTATGTCAGGCACTGATAGTTAATTGTTTTTTACTGTGAAGTTCCCAATATTGCTGCTTTTAGCGGTGTTTTGTGAACTAAACGCACAAAACGGACGTTCAGCCACAAGACTGTTTTTGTGGCTTAACGTCCTTTGTGGTTTTAGCTGGTAGGGTCTCTGAATACCACGTTAGACATTTTACTTTTTCAGCTGGTATTCACTTTGGCCCTACCGGCTATTTTAACTCACTTCATATGACTGCTCATAGTTCTTTTCCAGTTCTACTACAGTGAGATCCACAATGAATGCTAACTGAAGTCTTTACAGTATTATATAATAATTCACTAGGATGTTTGTCATGATGCAGTCATGCACAGTAGAGACTCTCAAAGGTTTAACATTACCCAGACATTGGCCTGTGTACACGGGCTTTTACACTAGTATAATAATAAATAATCAAGCTCAATGAGTTTCTCAACAACATGCTGCTTTTTACTCCTATGATGAAGCTGATGAAGCAGCGTGTAGCTAAGAATTGTATTGCGCTTGATTATTCATTATATGTTTTAGAAGTCTGGTCTAATTTTATACTATTGTTATTTTGCATACATTCAGCATATTTCTATTTATTTATTTTATATTTGGCATTGTATATTTTTCTCCTATTTATAAACTTATCAAGACTTCCGAGTGGTTGCAAATGCGAATGCTTGCAAACCTGGAAGTTTGGCTTTTTGAGAGCATATGCATTCCAGGACTCCATTTAGATGCCAGTTTCAGGAACTGGTCTAGATAAACCTGTGATTTTGTGTGTTTGGTGCTCAGATGTCTGAATACCATACTTCTGGACATCAAACACGCTTCACTGCAGAGGATAACCCTGTTTAAAGGATCACTCTTGCGGTACCAAGTTAAAACCGACACTCATCTTTGTCCTTGGACTTCTCTCCTGCTCCACCAGCTATACTGGTAATGTTGAGGTGTTACTTCACCTCAGGATAAACTGGTAACCTAAGTGGCTCTCTTTAAACTACTTCTGCTGTGTTTGTGTACCTTGAATCTTGGTTTATCACTAATGACTTCTGCTTATAATGCTTGTTAATCATTAACCACTGGCTTGGCACTAACAACACTAAATACTGTACCTGCAAACTCTAACTATACTGTATTCTCTGGTCTTGATGCTGTTAAACTCATGCAACACTGTCTAAAGGTTTTCATTGAGTTTTCTGGCCTGTTCACTGCATATTGGGACCATATATAAATAAAGAAACAGTTCCTGCCACTAAGAGGTTAATAATTAAACTGACAATCTGCCGGTAAATACAAGGGTGTGAAATATGGGAATTTCAGGATTTATCCCTAATTGGCAACATTTTATGGGATTTCAGTGAGAGGTGGTAGCATCTATTCATTGTGATTATCAATCTAAGGGTCATTCTGTGATGGCTCATTTTGATCTTACTGTTGCCTATTACACTTAGATCTGATTATTTTTTACATCCTTTGTCTTATTAGGGACAATTGGTGAGTACCCAATATGTAGGATAAAGGAGAGATCCCCTAAGAGGATCACTGAACATTAGAGACATACCTGGAATTACCAGTATTAGCTTTGATCACAAGAGGCCGTTTTAAGCATCTGAGTAGAAGAAGATCACAAGGGTGCTTATTGTGGTGGATATGGAAATATAGAAATCTCTAGCCTTAGATCATTGTGAACTTGTCTATTTTTTCTTTTATGTTGAGCTCCAGAGAGTGAAAGACAGGAAGGTCAACCCTTTGATGTTGAGCAGGATCTTTCGTGTTGACTTGAAAATATTTTAAGGATATTTCTACTGTTTTTTTATTTTGGACTTTGTGATCCTCATTGAGACTTTTTATTATTATTATATATATATATATATATATATATAGAATATTTTTTCTGCTGATTGAGTGCCTACATGGCGACCCTCAAAAGGGCAACATCAGAATGCCGTCAGGGCAACATGAAAACATCAGAATGCCGTCAGGGCAACATGAAAACATATGCCCGCTTCAAAAGGGTGAAATCAAAATGTCTCCAATGTAAATCTTGCCCTGCAAGTCAACCCCACAGGACAGAGATTGAACGAGGAAGTCATTAGCGATGCATGCATCCGATGGCTAATGACTTCCTCTTTCCATCTGTATAGACGTTGATGTGTAAGTGCCTCAGACCCCTAACTAACCAGAACAAAACAGAGTAAACTGCAGCGGTATGCCAGGGCATTGCACAGCAATGCCATTGCAGTTTTCCAGCAACAAAAAGCACAGTCTGCACCTGCCTGGGTTGCCTGCAGCCACACACAGTGCACCTCACAGGATGAAACTACAAAGAGAAAACAATTAATAATAACGATCCACTCAAGAGGCAGACTATACTTTTGTTGGGGAGGATACTGCACCAGCGTTCCTATGCAATGTGCTGGCATGCCCTTGCAGTTTTCCCTGTTCAGTTCTATTTAGTGAGGGGTATGGAGCATTTACACATCATTGTCTATACAGATGGAAAGAGAAAGTCATTAGCGATGTGACACACACATCACTAATAGATGCAGACTATGCTTTTTTGTTGGGTTAATACTGTAAATCGCTGGTTTGCTGCTGAAGTTTCCTATGTGCTGTCTGTCCAGTGAGTGCAGATAGAAAGACCTCGTTTGAGTGTAAATGAAAGTTCGCAGCAACATTCTGAAGTCGAAACCCTTTTGATGTCAACACCATTCTGAAGTCTCCCTTTGGATGTTGGTAATAAGATGAGGGTGACAATTTTAACTTGCCTTTTTGACACTCACCTTATTCACGGCGACATTTTAATACTAAACCACACCAAAAAAAAGCCATTTTAAAGGGACATCATCACCTAAAAATGAATAGCACTCTTAAACTTTTAATTACCATGGATTCCTAGCCATATTTTCTAAAACATATTTCTTAGGTGTATATAAAACCTATAATATCTAAAATATATACTATAACTACTTTTCCAATGTATATTTATGACCACATGATAGTTGTTTGTTTATAAAAGTTAATAATGATTTCTAAGTGAAATGAATGTCATGAAGTAAATACAGAAATTAGAGATAAGAGCCTCTGTGAAGGAAGGGTGAAATGCACGAGACTGACTCATCCCACACAATGCTGGGACATTTCTGCTAAATGAGGAACAATTCTGATTTCGCTATTAACCCATCTGTGTTCAGGCAGGTAAATCCTTAAAACCTGTACCGCTTGAGGTCCTTAAGGAGAAGGTTAAGAAACACTTACTATGGGACAGTATCAGTCTCACTGAAATTAAGCTTTTAAATACAAGGACCACCTGTAACATGAAACAATGTCAATTCTAGACACAGACTACAGCAACTGAACAAGCAAGCATAACCAAAGAAGAAAGGAACAAGAACACTAGCAAAGAAAGAAGGAGCATAACAGAAATAGAAAAAACACATATGCAAGTACTTTAGCATGGTACAGTTAGGGAAAAAATTATTTGATCCCCTGCTGATTTTGTACGTTTGCCCACTGACAAAGAAATGATCAGTCTATAATTTTAATGGTAGGTTTATTTGAACAGTGAGAGACAGAATAACAACAAAAAATCCAGAAAAACGCATTTCAAAACAGTTACAAATTGATTTGCATTTTACTGAGTGAAATAAGTATTTGACCCCTTTGCAAAACATGACTTAGTACTTGGTGGCAAAACCCTTGTTGGCATTCACAGAGGTCAGACGTTTCTTGTAGTTGGCCACCAGGTGTGCACACATCTCAGGAGGGATTTTGTCCCACTTCTCTTTGCAGATCCTCTCCAAGTCATTAAGGTTTCGAGGCTGACGTTTGGCAACTCGTACCTTCAGCTCCCTCCACAGATTTTCTATGGGATTAAGGTCTGCAGACTGGCTAGGCCACTCCAGGACCTTAATGTGCTTCTTCTTCAGCCACTCCTTTGTTGCCTTGGCCGTGTGTTTTGGGTCATTGTCATGCTGGAATACCCATCCACGACCCATTTTCAATGCCCTGGCTGAGTGAAGGAGGTTCTCACCCAAGATTTGATGGTACATGGCCCCGTCCATCGTCCCTTTGATGCGGTGACGTTGTCCTGTCCAATTAGCAGAAAAACACCCCAAAGCATAATGTTACCTCCATGTTTGACGGTGGGGATGGTGTTCTTGGGGTAATAGGCAGCATTCCTCCTCCTCTAAACACGGAGAATTGAGTTGATGCCAAAGAGCTTGATTTTGGTCTCATCTGGCCAGAAAACTTTCACCCATTCAGATGTTCATTGGCAAACTTGAGACGGGCCTGTACAAGTGCCTTCTTGAGCAGGGGACCTTGAGGGCACTGCAGGATTTCAGTCTTTCATGGTGTGTTACCAATTGTTTTCTTGGTGACTATGGTCCCAGCTGCCTTGAGATCATTGACAAGATCCTCCCATGTAGTTCTGGGCTGATTCCTCACCGTTTTCATGATCAATGAAACTCCACAAGGTGAGATCTTGCATGGAGCCCCAGGCTGAGGGAGATTGACAGTTATTTTGTGTTTCTTCCATTTGCAAATAATCGCACCAACTGTTGTTACCTTCTCACCAAGCTGCTTGAAGATAGTCTTGTAGCCCATTCCAGCCTTGTGTAGGTCTACAATCTTGTCCCTGACATCCTTGGACAGCTCTTTGGTCTTGGACATGGTGGAGAGTTTGGAATCTGATTGATTGATTGATTGATTGATTGATTGATTCTGTGGACAGGTGTTTTTTATTGAGGTAACAAGCTGAGATTAGAAGTACTCCCTTTAAGAGAGTGATTCTAATCTCAGCAATTTTTTCCCTCACTGTATGTGTTTAAACATATGCACAAAGACAAAAATAAATTAAGTCTGGATAAAACCAACTGTTCCATATGGAACATTAAAAAAATACATTTTAAATCAATAAGTATTTGAGGAAATCATATGTGTTCTGTTTTATACAACTGACTTGCTACTCTTTGTCTTTGTAGGTATGGCCCTTGGAGTGTGCATAAATAATTCATGCAATTCAGTAGGCTAGTCAATAAACAAGTCTATGACTGCTGTAATGGTGAAAACAAGAGTACACCTTATATTTCCATGTGCTTGTTTTAGGGGTGTTCCTCCACAAACATAGGTACCAGGTCCAGGTTCAATCCTGTCATGTTGCCCTGCTTGTGGTATTTAGTGTTGAAGTGCAAGTCTCATGAAATGCCAGGTAAAAAGGTTATTAAGTCACAGAGCTAGCACAAGCAGGTTGAAAATGACCTCTGTACTTACCTCCTTGAATTTCAGTGCATCACTCTCTGAATGAGGGATAAAAGACAGACAGCATTTGACGAAATCTCTTTCGCCAACAAGGTATGTAGTAAATGACAAGTGAAAAGGCAAAAATAAAAAACGATAATATGCCACAAATATTTGAGTTTATCAAACCAGTTCAAGAGTCCCTGTGTTCATGAGGAAAGTTCAGTAATCATGGGACAAACAAACTGCATCATTAATCAAAATTTAAAATGACTTAAATAACACAAAAGCAACAGTGGGCATCTCATAGAGTTCTAATGTCCATATAAATAAAATAAGGCAAAATGCCCCAAACTGCTCACATTAGTCATGCATGCTAAACCCTTTAGGTAGCAAGTAGCAGATGGATGTATGGAGGATAATTACACAGACTGTATAGGCAGGGCTTAAAATCTGAAGTCCTTTGCTACTAGCCAGACCTAAAAAGTTACTCGCCAGTGCAAGCCATAATTTATGGTCAGCTGCTCCCCTTGGTGTTTGGTGTATCCTCAAAAAGAAGAACACACAGCCAGAAAAGAATATCTCCAGAAAAGACGGGAAAGTTTGATTTCTAATCCATATACCTTAAATAGTTTATAATATTGGACTTCCATGTATAGTCAGCTTTTAAGTACTGATGTACAAACCAGCTGGAAGCAACAGGGGATTCCTTGCCCCTATTCAGATGGCTTACTTTTAAAATATATACTTTATTAAAAATAAAAAAGCCAACACATTTCAAGGCTCCAGCCTTTTTATCGTGGCTTTTACTAATCTATAGCTCAGAAGAAAGAGCACCCAACCAAACACTGTGTTCTTTTATACTACTATCCCTCCTTCCACCCCCAGTCAATGATTAGAGAAGTCATAAAATGGCAGTCCATGAGACATTATGAGATGGGTGGTGGGATGATTACACACATCCCCGTAAACCAATGAAATGTAATGCTCAATCCAACGCTTTCACCAAATGTAAACCATATTAACAAAGTTACACTTTAAAAAATGAAGTTAATGAGAAATCTCTCTCTCTCTCTCTCTCTCTCTCTCTATATATATATATATATATATATATATATATATATATATATATATATAATAAAGGTCTGGTTTCCACTGCAGTTGATACATTTATCAAGAGTTTATCTACACATTTTTTCCTAGACTTCAACTACAATCTGTAAAACAAACCCCACTTATAACATTTATCAACTGCAATGTAATCAAGGCCAAAAGACATTTCCATTAGATCATTCCATACTGAATCATAATCTCCATGTGCCTCTTTCCTAGTGTCTATTTCTCATGTAACACACTTGCTGATGGTAGGTTATAAATATGCCAATGCTAGTCTTGCTAAAACTCAGGTTAATTGTAATATATGTCCTGACTGGGCACATAAATTACTACCCTTGGCCCCAGTCCCTGCTTTGGAACCTTTCTTATTTTGACCAGCATTGATTAGCATCTGCCAAGAGTATGCTAGCTGTGACTAGAGCTGACAGTGTAAATGAATGAGATGACTGGACAAGTCTTACATGATGAAAAGGATGGTTCAAAATGCTTATGGTTATGGATATACAAGGTGAATTCACACAAACTGTATATTTTTGAAGCTGATTTGGGTGCCTGCCAAGCCCTTTATTCTATCACCATGCCCCCTCAACACAAAGGTAATCCCCTCCTAACATAAGGGGCCAACATAACATTTGGTGTTACTACAAGCATCATTTTAGCAATTAAATTTGCCATATTTCTTCTCCCTCAGAGTTTTCACATTGAGGTGGTGGGTATTATCAACTCCCCAGGCATTTTAGGGGTGTATCATCTCATCTATCACTTGGTATTAGTGAGAGGATATTTCCTCCCTATCCCCACTTAGTTCCCCATCTGGGAAAGGCACATACTGATGATGACATACAAAGAAAATTAGAACAATTCTTGAACAAGCCAATTGCACCATACTGGATAAATAATCATTAACATTGATTTAAATTGGGATTTTAACTCCTTGAAAGCTATAGATATTTCCAGTGCATTTCTGTTAGAGACCTCTCTAGCATTCAAGGGATTACGGCCTGGATTCTATTACAGGTGCAATTTTATCACTGCTTTTATCTCCGGTTTTCTCCATAGACTTCAATAGGAAAATGTTTGATAAAATGGGTTTTAACATTTAGCACCTGCAAGAGAATCTAACCCTATAAGCCTTATTTTACTCTTTTAGTGCCAAAGGGGTATGCAACACTTTGCTTCACAATGCCTTGCATCCTCCTCTGGCACTCAATGGTTTAAATAAATTGGGATTTTTATTTGTCCCCTTTTGTGCAGTTGGTTGTCTCGTTCTGGCATACTGCACTACAGTTTCATACTACAACATATCTTACATAAAACTTTTCTAGGTGATAATTATCCTTTAACCTTCATATGTCTTTTCAGCTCAGAGGGCAATTAAAGTACATGGATAGCTAGGCATCCGGTTAAGATCATAACAGTACTTAGCACAGTATAATTTCACCACTTGAAGGGTAGAGAAGCCAATTATTCATTCTGATTAGTTTTAGGTTACATTCCATATTGTATTGCATTCATTAGAAATTCAAACCTATTTTAAGGAACATGTTTTTCAAATTCACTTCAAAATTCATTTAACAGATTATTAGTCAGTTAGCCAGGACCTGTGAAAAAAAATATTCAGCAAATACAATTATCTTTTCAAGAAGGAGAATTTTGAATTTGAACAAGATAAACAGCTATACTCTTGCAATATACTCACTAGACTTTCTCATTAAGAAATTAAACTTATCTGCATAACATACATATTTTTATATTGAATGTATTGTATATTTTAGTAAATCATTTACTACGGATATATCTTTTAGATATATTTTTAGAGTCAGAGAGGTATCCATTATATTGCAACACAATGCGCTGGATACCACTCTGCCACTGAAATGATTATAGGAAAAAGGTGGTACCCTATTAGCCATAAAATGCAAGAGACTAAAAAACTAAACTTTGTACTTTTTTGGCTGAGTAGATTTAGAATGCAAGCTTTCAAGACAACTTAGGTCTCTTCTTCTGACATGTTTACAATGAAGGCTGAATGCAAAACACATAACCTAACAACCAAGGAACAGAAAATAATACAGTCATTAAAGAAAACAAAAACATAATCATTAAACCAGCAAACAAAGGCGACATGATAAGTGATTATGAATCCAGCTGACTCAGAAGCATAACACAAAATGCAGGGGGCTCCTGAAAACTCTATACCCTACCCAAACTATGCACCACCAATGCTCCAGATGTATTAGTACACACATACAAAATATGTGCAAGGTTAAATTAATCATACCACAAACATTTTACAGATAGAACATAAATGACAGGATAGATGGTAGGGATTAAAGTGCTAGTCTTTAAAAGTTTGAATTGCAATGCCTTAACCTGTTTGATGATGAAAGATTTTCCTTATGATTCACTTCCCAAATGGGCATTTTGAGCTACGGATATCTGCCTCCACTGCTCATACATGATGCATGAAGATTCAGCTGATGTAAGTTCAAGGGTTCTGTACCATGTTGGAAGGCTTTTATCACCTGCATCACGCAGTGATCAGAGCCAGATTAACACTCCCTAGGGCCCTAGCAGAGAACCAGTTTAAGCCCTCAGACACACACACGTACACTGGACCCGAACATTACCCCATTACGTGAGACCATCCACAAGCTATAACAAATTTACAGGTATCTGTTAGCTTTAACACATTTTGCAGTTTAGATTATAAGGAACCAATTGCCTAATGAATGTATTACCCAGAAAGAAAGGGATATAAAAAAAGGAAAGGAAAGATGAGAGACAGAGAAACTTGTAGAATACAAGGACAGGAAAGTGTCCATTCCTGGCCAGCTTTAAACCTTGTCTTCTTTTGTCATAAATTAACACCTTGAAAACAGAATGGATTTATAACATGCATTGCTTTAAAAGGCTGTGTGCACCCCTCAGATCCTGAAGAGGTTAATGAAGCATGATACTTGTTTAACCTCTTCAGGATCAGAGTAATGCACAATGCTTCATGAAGAACACTGTTCACCCACTTGGTCTCCAACTTATGACAAATATTGATATCAACATTGACTAATGGGTAATGGTTTAAAGCTGGCCCGGGATGAGAAGATCTGGATTTTGCAAAGCATTGCAAAGCAACAATTAGTAAACCCCTACTATCCTTAAGGGGTTAATCCCATTGCAGCCCAATTAAATTATGTGCTTAGGAACACAAGAAAATCTGGGGGTATATAATGTTCAATAGTTTCTGTCAAAATTCATTTTGTGCGGTGAACCAATTGATATAAGGGAAATGGGGGTATCACTCAGTGCATGATTACTTCTAGGGTCAATTCTAAAGTTTTATTGACATTCTCACAGGATTTGTTTTTAAAGGGAAATTTATCCTAAGAGCAAGTAGCTTTTAATTTGTTTTAAATTTCATTTTCTTAGGTAGGTGTTAGGAATATCTGCAGTTTACTGTAAATAAGGATACCTTCTGGAGCATACCTCTAGATTACACCTTCTCAGTAGGGGTGGGTGAAAAGTGTGAAAAATTTCCTGCATGACTTTTCATGAAAATGTGCCGATTTTTCTCTTTTCCTGCAAAAACTTTCACCTTTCCGCCTATGCAAAAATGTCCTCCTTTTCGCCTATTTTACTAAAATTTACACCTATGTTAACACACTTTTGACTATTTTAACACATTTTTTGATGATATTTCCTATAGGTACTACATTTCCTACTGTAATATTACCTCTTCTGAGAGCTGAAGTTCAGAAACAAGTGGCTGAAAGTCAAAGTTGTGACTCCTACAGCAATATCCGGCTTGAAAAATGTGTTAGCATGCAGAATGCATTTGTCCTTTGCCCACAGCACTTTCTTGCTTAAGTGACACTGGCACACATTCATGATGGTATCAAGTAATAAAAAAAAATAAAGTACAGCCTACAATGTGGCAGATATGTATTGTAGCTGTGGTGGTGGGGGACTGGCATGGTGTAATTTGTGTATGTATTTTTACCATTGTCATACATTATCCTCCTTCTCAGATTATTGACACACATTACTTATCGGTCATAGCAGTGGTCCCATCTGTCTTCCACCTCCTCATCTGTGCTGCTGTTAATATATTTGTCCTGGCTTTGTCTGTTATGTGTGGTTTCTGCTACGACTACTACTGGAGCTAGATGTTGATATAATTCTACTGCCACTACTACTAGGTGTCAAAGGTGCAGCACTTACAGCAGCAGCAGCTGAGGTACTCATCATAACACTGCGGATGTTAACCTGTTTTGCTGTTGCTGGGTACTCAAAACAGGTGTGTGTGGCTGAGTGGGACTTGGACTTTGAAGAGGCGATGATGCAGATGATGACTGATAAGGTGACTGTGTGCTTTTTGACATCTGTGCTTGTCCAGGGTCAGACTTTCCAATGGCTTTCTCAAACACTTTATAGACAGGCACAGGGCTCCTTAAAAGTGGTGGAAGATTCAGCCTTTGACATCCTCACTCTCAACTTCATCTGTATCTGAACAACAGAAGGATGCTGGAGGGATATATTCTAGATCTGCATCATCATCAGTCATCATTAGGTCATCCTTAGCAGAATCAGCATCACCTGACAATTCTTGTCCACTACCCTTATATTCCTCTAAGCTTTTGGAGGTCTCAAGCAATTTCTTTTTACTTTTACTGTAACAAAGTTCCCTACTACTTTGAGGATGGGTGTTTTGGTGCTTGTTTGTCTCACTGTATGATGCAGCAGGCACTTCAGCTGCTACACCTTCCTCTGTTATGCCATTGCCAGCATCATCAACACTTGAATGCAACTTGTTGTCATCTTCAGTGCTTTTCTTATATGGTTCTTTATTTCTACTGGCACTGGTAGTGCTGGAACTAGTTTTGCTGGGGCATTGACAGACTGCATCCTCCCTTGGAGTAGAGGATCGTCATCATTGATTGCACACACTGCAGCAACCATTGCTGCAGTCAGTTTTTGAACTAGTACTTTACTCTCACGTCCCTGCACTGCTCCACCCCTCCCCCTTCTCCTTGTGCATTTGCTGGACATTACACAACTACACTGTGTTTTTATTACTCTACGGTACACAACACAACTGGTGCAGCTGTATGATGCCTTGCCTAAGCCCAGTCAGCTGTCTGTCATTGTCAACTAAGATATTTATTTTTTTATTCTTTTTTATTTTATTTTTATATTTTATTTATTTATTTATTTTTACTTTGTTCACCCTGTTGTCTTATCACAGTCTGTGCAAAAAAAAAAATTATAACTGAAAAACAAAATCAACAACGTCTTTCCCCAGATTTCCCTACCCAGCACAGAGACAATAACAGCAAGATCAGCAAGCATATAGGTCCCTAGCTGCCTGTGTCTTGCCAGTCAGTCACATGGAATTTTGGAGTATTTGTGGGTCAATCTCCTTCCTCCCTACCTAAATGACTACCTAAACTAAGCTTCAATTCCCCTTTATTTGCCTATCTCCCCTAGCTCATAAACTTGCTGCTCTCTCCTCTCACAAACACAGAATGACTGCTGTGAGAGCCTGACAACTTTTTATATGGCTGTAGAAAACTTTCCTGTGGTGGAGAAATATTTTTCTTCCCATTGATTTCAATGGGCGGAAAAGGTGTGAAAAAGAGGAAAAACGTCACTTTTCGTGGGAAATTATTTGCCAAGTGGAAAGTGCCATTATTCTCCAATTTCATTTTAATGCGAAAATTTTCAGCCCATCCCTACTCCTCAGTGCAACCAATGGCCTTCAATAATCCTGATGATTTAGAAGGGTCTTTACCCTTTATAAGACTGTAAACTGAAACAATTAGCAGTGTATTACAAGAAATATCGAATTCCAATAAAACCTTATAAATACAGTATTTCCAACACCTGTCTGAAAAACATTTAATTATAAAAGTTTTTCTGTTACATATATATATATATATATATATATATACAGCACTGTGCAAAAGTCTTAGGCAGGTGTAAAAATGCTGTAAAGTAAGAATGCTTTAAAAAACAGACATGTTAATGGTTTATTTTTATCAATTAACAAAATGATAGCGAGTGAACAGAAGAAACATCTAAATCAATATTTGACTAAAAAAAAACAGACCTGCGCACCTCCATACAAAGTACAAGTGTGTGCCCATATTGGGCATATATAATACCACTGTGTTAATAAATATGAGGATTTTGTTCCATAATTTGGTCAGACAATGTATAAGCTTGAGAACCCCGTCTTATTTATTAACACAATAGTATTATATATGCCCAATACAGGGAACAAATTTCCACTTTATATGGAGGAGTACAGGTCTGGTTTTTGTCTTGTGCTTGCACTTTAGGTTTCAGCCTAATATCTGGGGGATTGGAAAATCCTCTCATTCCTTGCTGCCATCTACACATCAGTGACTTTACTTTAGTCTCATTTTATTAATTATATGTATATATCATGGTGAGTTAGCGCTGTGAGCTATTCTTTTTTTTTGCTTTTGCAGATCTCCTTTGCTCATTCTAGCTGCTTCTTACTTATTCTATTTAATCACTGATATAACACATAAATGTTTCACTGCACCATTTATTTTTATTATCTTTATATTAAGAGGCCTTTAAAGGCATGGCTTTTGACCTATCTTGGCTTGCACACACCTTGTCTGTTTGCAATCAATTATTTCTTATGTGTCCTGTGGGGGTGGAAAAATTTTACCTATAAGGAGGGCTGGTGAATCCTAATACCTGGGGGACTGGAGAACACTCTAATTCCTTGCAGCCATCTATACATTAGTCACTTTACTTTATTCAAATTGTATGAATTATATGTATATATTATGGTGAGTTAGTGCTGTGGGGTATTCATTTTCAAATCAATGTCTGGTGTGACCACCCTTTGCCTTCAAAACAGCATCAATTCTTCTAGGTACACTTGCACAAAGTCAGGGATTTTATAGGCATATAGTCGGGTGTATGATTAAATAATTATACCAAACATGTGCTAATGATCATCAATTTAATTTGTGTGTTGAAATACAATCATTAACTGAAACAGAAACGGCTGTGTAAGAGGAATAAGGCTGGGTGAGGAACAGCCAAACTCAGCTAACAAGGTGAGGCTGCTGAAGACAGCATAATGTCAAAAGTCATACACCATGGTAAAATTGAGCACAGCAACAATACACAGTGGTTATACTGCATCAGCAAGCTATCTCCCATGCAGAGATTTCAAGGCAGACAGGGGTTTCCAGATTTGCTGCCCAAGCTCTTTTGAAGAAGCACAAAGAAACTGGCAATGTTGAGGACCATAGACATAGTGGTGGACCAAGGAAACTTAGTGCAGCAGATGAAAGACACATCATGCTTACTTCCCTTCACAACTGAAAAATGTCCAGGAGTGCCATCAGCTCAGAATTGGCAGCAAACAGTGGGATCCTGCTACACCCATCTACTCTCTGGAAAAGTTTGGTCAGAAGTGGTTTTCATGGAAGACTTTTGGCCAAAAAGCTATACTTTTGACGTGGCAACAAGGCCAAGCTACTCAACTATGCACGAAAACACATGAACTAGGGTACAGAAAAAATGTAGCAGGTGCTCTGGAGGTGGAGGTTCCTTGCAAGTTTGGGGCTGCATTTCTGCAAATGAAGTTGGGGATTTGGTCTCCTCAATGCTGAGAAAGTACAAGCAGATACTTATCCATCATGTAATACCATCAGGGAGGCATCTGACTGGCCCCAAAATTATTCTGCAATATGACAACAACCCCAAACATATAGCCAAAGTCATCAAGAACTATATTCAGGCTAAAGAAGAACAAGGAGTCCTGAAAGTGATGGTATTGCCCCTAGGGGTGGGAGAAAGTTGTTGCTGTGATCCCGCTATAAATACTTTGAAAACCACATTATTGTATGCTTTTTCATGAGAAAATCTG
Source organism: Rhinophrynus dorsalis (assembly GCA_037306005.1). Taxonomy (NCBI): domain Eukaryota; kingdom Metazoa; phylum Chordata; class Amphibia; order Anura; family Rhinophrynidae; genus Rhinophrynus; species Rhinophrynus dorsalis. The sequence continues at coordinate 262,313,826 of CM074721.1, read as the reverse complement.
CTTTTAAAACAGTGATTACAATTTTTGCATTTTTTGCCCATTGGCCAAAAATTCCCACCAATTTTTTAGTGCCTAAAAAGTTTTCACCCATTGATTTACATGGTTTTTGCTTTTTCTCTATAAAAACAGGACATATTTGTGGAGTAAAAAACAATCGAAGCAGTTACAGTGCAAGGTAGAAGTGCTGTGCTGTTCTGCTGTTAATTGTTTGTAAAATTGAGGCAAGAGAGGCTCATAGTGACTGCTATCACTATGAGCAGGCTTAAAACTAATAGAAAGAGGAACTGTAAGGACTCTTATGTGTCCACTGAGTCTGAGGAGGAGGAGGAAGTGAGCACAACTGAACCAATCCTGTCCAGTCCCCATAAATCACCCCTAGGGATCTTGGGGAATTATTGTCAAGGGAGGAAGAGAAGGGTAGTTCTAGTGAGAGCCTGTGTCTGCTGCAAGATGTGCTGTCCCTGCTGCCACCATTGCTGTATCTGCTGAAACCATTGCTGTACCTGCTGCCAGATGTGCTGCCCCTGCTGCTACTAGTGCTGTACCTTCTGCCAAATGTGCTGCCCCTGCTGCCACTAGTGCTGTACCTGCTGCCAGATGTGCTGCCCCTGCTGCCACTAATGCTGTGCCTGATGTTAGACGTGCTGCCAATGCTACTGATACCACCATTGCTGTGCCTGCTGTCAGACGTACTCCCCTGATCCCACTAGTGCTTTGCCTGCTGTCAGACGTTCTGCCCTGCTGCCACCAGTGCTGAAGCTGCTGCTAGTGTGTCTTGTAATACTCAGGAAGTTGGGAAGAAGATGATGCCAATTGTGACAGCAAGGGACCCTAAGTCACACTTGCCATCCCTAAGCAGTCCCGCCAGTGCTAGTACTACTACTACTAAGGTCCAGCAGCTTGTTAGCATAAGGAGTAAAGGAGGGGGTAATCAACAATATCCTCATATTACTAGTGACTGTGAGGAGGAAGACTCTGTGGCTGAAATTAATGTGGTTGTTGTTAGTAGTAGTAGCAGTAATGGGGAAGCAGCAGGAGTGGTAGCGGAAACATTTGAAAGTGTCCAGACTAGCAGTCAAGGGAGCCCACACCATTCCTCTAACCCTGGGAGTCCTCCCCTTCCCTTCAGGTCAAAAAGAAATGTCAAGTGTGAAATTAGGGGACCCTCTGTCACATTGTTCATCACCTACTCCAAGCAGCAGTGAGATGTCTGTAATAAAGCAGCAGCAGCAGCACTTAGGGACTAGTGGTGGTGGTGATGATGATGCTGGAGAAGCTGGGTGGAAAAGACATTGATGGCCTTTTTAGCAGAAACTCAGAATGAATGGGAGACAGGGATGAGGATGGGCATCACCACCACCACTAGCAGTGAGATTTTGGAATCTGAGGAATTTGCAACTGCTCTTATTCCTGCTGCAAGCACAGCAGGATGCTGAGAAGCAAGCTAGTGTGCCACAGACCACCATGGACACAGTGGGAATGGGGTCAACAAGTGATGCGGGACTAGGACAGGTTCCAATTGCAGCACCACCAGTCCTCCTGGTCCTAGTTTCAGTGCTGAATTTGAGGCAGTAGCAGCAACATCAGCTACATTATCCGCTGACACAGACAGTGAAGGGTAATGTGGAGGAAGAGTCCATTTTTCTCCACCTGTTCCCTCCCCCCTGAAGTTATGGGTGTGGGTTATGGGTGTGGGACTGTATTTCTCTTGAGGCAGGCACACTGCAGTCATCACCAACGGCACTGTGCAAAATTTGTGACAAATCAGTGAGAAAGGGAAAGGAGGGAACACACCTTGCACAAGAACCCTGATATCACCCATGAAGCACAAACACCATGACATTTATCAAGCACCTCTGTTGCTGTACCCCCTGACTCTCCAGAAAGGCAACAAGAGGAGAGGCAAAAATCCAAGAGGAGGAAGAGTAGAGCAACCCAGGCAGAGACTGTAAGTGCCATGACAAGTGAAACAACTAGCTCACCATCACCATCACCTTCTAGGGTAACTACATCTTCTACCAATCCACCTCTTTTATCGTTACCTCCCCTCGCAAAATGATAGCCACTGTGTTGATGTTAGGATGTGGCAGTTTGTCTCTACCCATTGCACACTGTGTGGTGCACTGACCACACATGGTAGTGTGGTGGTGTAACTTTTTTTAGAACACTCAGACACAGAAGGTTTAGGTAAAAACACAGTTTTATTGAAAACACAGAAATCAGAGTAACCCACACTGGTCCAGTATAATCAGACAGAAATAGTACTGACACAGGTCAAGTTACAAATATATTTAGCAACCCACACGGGTCCAGTGAAACACAAAGGTACAACACTGCCACAGGTCAGGTTACAGTTCGTGTGAGTCCTAGAAGAGACCGTGGAGAGACGGGTGCTATTAGGCCAGGATTTATGGACAGACCCTAATAGGACTAAGGCCCACGGGACGCCCTCTCCGCAGAGAGTGACACAAAGCGACAGAGGCCACATGGAGGTATGCGAAGGCCCTCGAAGAGACAGACTGCCAGAACAGTCAAGGGTGACTAATACTGTATAGAAAGGAATAACACCAATGTAACTTGTAGTACACTGTGACCCAAAGTGCAACAGCACCAACCCCAAGGCCGTGGGGACAACCAAGGTGCCCAGGGAACAAACCAACCTCGAGTATTAGCAATGAACAGATCAAGCGTACCATGATGCAACCTGATAGATCTCAACCACCAAGGTGAAAGGATCACGAGGCACAATAACCGGAGACTGGGTCACAGTAAGCAGGACTGCCGGAGCAGAGTATATAAGACTGGGTCACAGTAAGCACGACTGCCGGAGCAGACCATACAAGGCAACCGAGGACTGTCAGAAGACAGTGCAAGCACTGGAGGCAAGTACTCCAACCGGATCACCGGATGGAGCGGGAAATCAGGCCAAATCGGTACACAGAGCAGGAACATCAGCCAATCCGGGTCGGTACACAGAACAGGAACGTCAGCCAGGCCAGGTCAGTACACAGAGCAGGAACGTCAGCCGATCCAGGTCGGTACACAGAGCAGGAACATCAGCCAGGCCAGGTCGGTACACAGAGCAGGAACGTACTCAGGCAGAGTAGTAAGGAAGTCCTGGTCCTACACATGATTCACACAGAAGTCTGAGCAAGCGCTAGCAATAGGAACACCACAAAAGGGCATCGCAGCAGTGACAGGGCTCAGTATAAAAGGGCTAGCACTGGGCGGAGCAAACCCACAATAGCCAATAAAAAGGAATCAGGAAGTAGCACTGAGTCACAATGTCGCCAGCAATAACACAGGCACCATGATAGGTGGAGGAGAATCGTAAGCAGGGCATCAAGCATCATCTGAGGAGATTCCATTCCACAGAATATGCTAAGATGCTGGCAGGGAGGGTTTCTCAATACAATTAAAATGTCAGCAAGTTGTCATGTGTCCTTAGCGGGTTCTGGACAAGGGGTTTAGTGACAGTGGCAGTACTTTGGTTCTGGTGTCATGGTGTTTAGATACAGTTGTGCCCCCAGATGTTATTTACTACACGCACTGTGCACATTACAGTTGCTGATGAGAGGCACAGTTGCTACTCTCAAGGGAAAAATGTCTATTCTAATAACAAGACACCCATGATTTTAGAGGAGGGGCAGGTAGAGAAGAATTATTAGCCAACTTCTTCTTTTCTCAACATAGACCGGGGGCTACTTATTGTGCTGCTACTGCCTCAGGCACAACACTGGAGATAGTCGTGTCAAGGTGAACCTTCATCATCCATCACCTATGTTACTTCTGTTGTTGATCCCATTCCCTTTCATCTGCCTAATCATCCTGCTGCTTAAACATCTCAGCAGAAGCAGCAAGAACAACAGCTGCAAATTCCACAATTATGGACTCAGATTCAGGAGGACATTTGACAATGGCCAGTAGCCACTAGCCAACATTACCTGATGGCATTAGGTCAGTAGGGCATTTTTTTCTCAGGGCTTGTGCTTTAAAAAAATTAATTAAAAAAAAAAACATAATCCTACAAAAAAAATAAACAATTTTTGGGGGGTTGTTTCTAACAAGCTTAAGTCCTATAAACCAATGTTTCCTCAGGGCTTGGGCCTCTAACAACAAATCTAACAAATCATCCTCTACAAAATACTCTATCAAGTCAAGTATCCACCCAAGTGGCAGCTTATGTCAGGGGGTTCCTGTCTCTATCACTTTACATACACATTTCTTATTTTATTTTGTTGATTTATTTTACTTTCCCCCCAATACTAGTCAAGAACCCCCCATAACAAATTCCCTGTTCAACTGATTATTTCCCAAGACTCCACCCACCAACACAGGCACCCACCTCAGACCCCATTTATACCATCTTATGTGGTGTTTTTTAATTTTATTTAGGATTTGTTTTTATTAACTGCCCCCAATCCCAGTAAACAACCCATCCCCAAAAAACATGCCCTGTTCAACTGATTCTTTCCCCACACCCCACCAACACAGGCACCCTCATGCCCCTTTTATACTATACCTTTGGGAAATAAAATAATATTTATTATGTGTTGTGTGTAAATTGAAAGTTCCCATTAATTTCAATGTAATGAGCTAGGAGAAAAAAGCGAAAAAAATGGCACTTTTTGTGGGAAATTATTTGCAAAGTGGGAAGTGCCATTATTCACTGATTTCAGGTTGAGGCAAAATTTTTCGCCCATCCCCAATGGCCCCCCACAGGGCCCTGATCTTAACTTCATTGAGTCTGTCAGGGATTAAATGAAGAGAAAGAAGAAACTGAGGCTGCCTAAATCGACAGAACTGTGGTTACTTCTCCAAGATGTTTGAAACAGCCTACCTTAACAAACTGTGTGTAAGTGTACCTATAAGAATTGATGCTGTTTTGTAGGCAAAGGGTGGTCACACCAAATATTGATTTGATTTAGATTTTTCGTGTGTTCACTCACTATCATTTTGTTATTTGAAAGTATTCTTACATTACAGCATTTTTTCACACCTGCCTAAGACTTTTGCACAGTACTGTACCTCACCTAGGTAAGTCCTTGTGTTGCACTCAGAAATAATATAGATATGTCTAACTGCTGTGTTATGGACTCCTACCTAAGTAAGTCTTTCTGTTACACACTTTAATGCTATAGATATAACCTGACTGCTGTATGATGGGACTCCTAACTAGGAAAATATATATATATATATATATATGGGCAGCACAGTGGCTCAGTGGTTAGCACTGTTGCCCTGCAGCGCTGGGGTCCTGGGTTCAAATCCCACCAAGGACAACATCTGCAATGAGTTTGTATGTTCTTACTGTGTTTGCGTGGGCTTCCTCCGGGTACTCCGGTTTCCTCCCACACTCCAAAAACATACTGATAGGTGAATTTAGATTGTGAGCCCCAACAGGGACAGGAACCAATATGAGTGTAAAGCGCTGCAGAATCTGTGTGCGCTATATAAATAAAGGATTATTATTATATAACGGACTCCTGTATGATGGACTCATACCATGGTAAGTCATTCTGTTACATGCAGTAATTATATTGATATAATAGGCTGCTAAACGATGGACTCAAACCTTCCTAATTTTTTCTATAATACTCTGTAATCATAAGGATATACTGGACAGCTATATAAAGTCTAGGTGGGATTCCATCATACAGCAGTCAGGTACATATATATAATTACTGTGTGTAGCAGAAGTACTAACCTAGGTAGGAGTCCATCATACAGCAGTTAGGTATATCTATATAACTACTGTGTGTAATAGTAGGACTTGCCTACATAGGAGTCCATCATACAGCAATTAGTTGTGTATAGATAGATAGATAGATAGATAGATAGATAAATAGATAGATAGATATGTGTGTGTGTGTGTGTGTGTGTGTGTGTGTGTGTGTGTGTGTGTGTGTGTGTGTGTGTGTATGTGTGTGGGGACAGCAGCAAGGAGAAGTAAGGAGAAGTTCTTCAAATCTTCTCCATACTTCCTGTCCAGGAGATCCTGGACACACCTGTCAAAATCTCTGCAAGCAATTAGCCCACCCTCAACTTACATCTGAATGAAAAAAAAAATTGTACACACACACTCGTGCATGCTCTACACTCAAACACTCTACACACACACACTCTCTACACACAAACATGATCTACACACACACACACTCTATACACACTCTACCACATACTCTAAACACACACACTCTACACACACTTTACACAAACTCTCTACATACACTTTACACAAACACACTCTACATACACTGTACACACACACACACACACACACTGTACACCAGAGGTTCTCAACCCGTACCCTCAGTGGCCATTAACAGGCCAGGACTTATGAATTTCCCTGCTAGAACACAAGTGTGTTGATCAGAAGCTCATTCATATTGATTAACTCACCTGTGCTCTTAAACAGAAATTCTCAAATCCTGGCCTGTAATAGCCACTGAGGGCACGGGTTGAGAACCACTGCTCTACACACACACTATGCGCACTTTTTTCTTTTTAAACTTTTATATTTATTTAATATTTTAATAAGAGTAACAACAAAATGTATTTATCAAAATAACAATCAATAAAATAACAACAAATAACCAATAAATAACAATTGATATGTATAATACATTATATGTATCAAATAACATAATGAAAGAACTAAACATTGGTATACAGCATTTAAGCTTGCAAAATACTTATGTAATTACTACACATTCTACACCTATAAACTCTACATAATCACATTTTGTTATTCTTTATTTTTATTGAGTTTTAATATATTAGAGTATATAAGAATAAATATATAAATGTATAATATAATTATATATAACATAACTTACATACATATATATAAATATCTACACACACACTATACAAACACACACACACACTGCACAAACACACACACACATACACACTATACAAACACTGTATACACACACACTCACTCTACACACACTCACTCTACACACTCTATACACAAACTGTACACACACAGACACAGTAAACAAGACACTCACAACAGTACACAAAACACCACAGTACACAAGACACACACTCTATATACACACACACATTAGTCAAGACACACAGTACACAAGACACACAGTGCACAAGACACACAGTACACAAGACACGCAGAACGATATACAACAATCCTATATGCAAAATGGTATTTGCAAAACACTATATGCCAAACACGATACAAGAAATGCAATATGCAATATGCCAAACGCATACACAGGATGCTACACGCAAAACGCAATACGCTATATTCAATAAGCTATATACCAAATGCAATACACAAAATGCAATAGCCAAACGCTATACGCCAGTCACCAAATGCTATAAGAAATACACAAAACATTATACTCCAAACATAAAATGCAAAATTCAATACACACACAATATCACACACTACCCCTCACACATGCTGATGGATAGTTGTGTAACACAGTGCATTGCAATGCATTGCACACCTTTTTGGAGCTGAAAGGGCTAAGCACTGAAAATTCAACAAGACAGTCTTTGTTTTATTAACTGCACTCGCAAAGCATTGTCAACATTGCTAGTATATATAATATATATAAATTGTAGAAAAGGGGGCAGCAGCGTGGGACTTCTTAAGGTGGCAAAATCAGATTTATTGTTTTTGCCCAAATAAATTTGATTTTGCCACATTAAGAAAACCTACAGGTGGTGCCCCTCTTTTCTACAATTTGTATTAATTTGGAAATGTGCACCTGGGCGGCAATCATAAAAACATTTCTGTACTAACATATACACCAATACACTGTAAAATACTTGTAGGTGCTGTGTGTGTATGGGAAGACACAACAGCCCCTATATTGGAGTGCACTGCCTAGCACTCTTTAAAAGTCTTAGGCAGAGAAAATATGCCAACAAATTATTAAAGAGTCCCACATTAGAATCAGTTCCAGTTCTTGGGACATTTCATCTTAGAAAGGCCTGCTGCTGAATCCTGGTCACTAGGCCTTGTGACCCTTCAATGCCATCCGGCTACAGAAAACATAAAAACAGAGACCAAGCAAAAGTACCTCTAAGAGCAATCTTTTTGCATACCAGAAACAAATCATTTGCATTTACTAAACCCCCTTCTAGGTGGGTACTTATTAGATGCAGAGGCTTAACCAGCCTCTGAGTATCTCAGCCCATCACTTACAACCTTTTCCTCCTTATCCTTCCTGGGCTTCCTTCTCCTGGCTTATGGATTATGTCCTCCCACCTCTCGATCCCACGGATAGGAAAAAGTGTATATAAAAGAGACCACTGCCTGGGCTATATATAAAGTCTCTATATATTGACAGTACAAAATTGATAATACAATGTAAAAATATTTTAAAAACAACAATAAATTTCCTTTATCACCCTACGCGTTTCATCATACATCTATAACTTCATCAGGGGTAAATAAGCATCTCTCTTGACAAATACACTATAATATACCTTAGTATCCTTAATGTGCTGGGCATTCCCTCCCTGTCTCCGTTATCACTTCCGGTACACTACTGCATATCGATCCACAAGATTTCCTGTCTGTGGAACGCATGCCATCACTTCTTGGCAACCTGGTTACCAATCTTTCTCTTTCAATTTGTTTACATGGAAACCGAGGAGGGAGCCCAGAAAGGATAAGGAAGAAAAAGTTGTATCTGATGGGCTTATAATCTCAGAGGCTGGTTAAGCCTCTGCATCTAGTAGGTACCCACCTAGAAGAGAGTTTGGTGAATGCAAAGGATTTGCTTCTGGTTTCCAAAGAGATTGCTCTTAGAGCACATCTTAGTGCAGAAATGATTGCACAACCCTGGCAAAGGATCTATTTTCCTCCTTACCTATAAAAACACAAGCTTGACAAGATAAGTTTATCAAAACTGGCTGAAAGTCATACTGCATATTTTAAAACCCTAACCCTGAATTTCAGCCAGTTTTGCTAAACTTATCTTGTCAAGCTTATGTTTTTGTTGGTAAAAAGAAAAAAAATATTGGCCAGGGTTGTTTGTTGGACAAAATTAAATGTGTAAAGATTACCCTATGCCTTACCTCCACACAGACTGTGGTTACAGCTCTATCAGTCTTCCTCTTTTCCCTTCCCTCGATCCAGCCTCCTCCGATGACTGAGGAATTCTGCATGTAAGCTGGAGCAGTCTCATTGGCCAGAAAGTGCTCCAGCTTACATGCAGAAATCCTCCGTCATCAGAGGAGGCTGGATTGAGGGAGGGGAGCAGAGATAGAGTGATAGACTATGGTATAGAGCTGTACCCGCAGTCTGTCTGGAAGGAAGGCGCAGGGTAATCTTAATTTTGGCCAAATAACAATTTAAAAAAACAAAATGAAAACAGTATTCCAGCTACTCGCTATATAAACTATCTTTTTATACAAACTTGTATAGGGGTGATAGATCCCCTTTAAAAAGAATATTCCTGAAACAACTGTTGGTAAAGTGTTCCCTCAGTTCACAACATAGCTCGGGCTGCTTAATAACTGTGGACACCAAATGGTGTGTTACTCCAGAGCCGAAGGGCTGGGGAGCAATACAAGAATGGGCAACAGTGAAGCATGGTGGAGGTTCCTTGCAAGGTTGGGGCTACATTTCTGCAAATGGAATTGGGGATTTGGTCAGAATTAATGGTCTCCTCAATGCTGAGATGTACAGGCAGACACTTATCCATCATGCAATACCATCATGGAGGCATTTGATTGGCCCCAAATTTATTCTGCACTATGACAACCCCAAACATACAGCCAGTCATTAAGAACTATCTCCAGCATAAAGAAGAACAAGGAGTCCTGAAAGTGATGGTATAGCAGAGCCCTGATCTCAACATCATCAAGTCTGTCTGGGATTATATGAAGAGACAGAAGCAACTGAGGCTGCCTAAATCCACAGAAGAACTGTGGTTAGTTCTGCAAGATGTTTGGAACAACCTACCCGCTGAGTTCCTTAACAAACTGGGAGCAAATGTACCTTAAAGAATTGATGCTGTTTTGAAGGCAAAGGGTGGTCACACCAAATATCGATTTGATTTAGACTTTTCTTTTGTTCACTTATTATGCATTTGTTAAGTGATAAAAAGAAATAATTAACATGTCTGTTTTTGAAAGCGTTTTTACTTCAGCATTTTTTCACACATGCCTAAAACTTTTGCACATTAATGTATAACATAGAAAAGGTGCTCATACCACATTCCCATTAAAACCACAACATCAAAGGCAGATTTTCCTACAGATAATTTAAAGGGATAGTAATGTCCCATGAAAAAAATTGTGTTTTGTAGTGTTTAAAAAAATAAATTATATGGCACGAATCCTATCTCTCAAACCTTTACGTTTTTGCGAGATATTCACTGGTAGAGTTCCCCCCAACCTCCCCTTCTCCTGACATCAGCGTCTAGCTGGACACAGGAGATCCTGGTCCTGGGACTAGCCGGCGGCTCTTCAGCAGAGCCAAAATTGCGACATTGGAAAATAATTACTTAACTGGAAAGGTCTACAAAGTGTGCCTGGTTTGCAAGCACACTTTGTAGACTGCTCCAATGAAGTAATTATTTTCCAATATCACTATTGTGGCTCTGCTGAAGAGCCTCCTTGTGTCGGCCGACACAAATCTCCTGCTGTCAGCTTTACAGCTGACATCAGGAGAAGGAAAACGCTACATGCAAATATCTCTCAAACCATAAAGGTTTGAGAGATAAGATTTGTGCCATATAATTTATTTTTGTAATCACTATAAAACATTTTTTATGGGACATTACTGTCCCTTTAATGTTGTTGTTTGCTTACATCACGTGTGAGAAATGTTTCAACACAGGATTATATAGATGAGACAGAGATCTGAAAAAAACTGATGGATTCTCATTGGTCCAGTGTTAGCAACCAAGGTGACACCCCAGTGGCTGATCATTTTGCAAAATTGGTCATAATATGAATGGCGTCATGGTGACTGTACTGTTGGGAAACTTTCAGACACAGAAAGACAGAAAGATCTGGGAGTATGAACTGATGACCAAGTTTAACATTCTAAACTGTGGCCTGAACTGTGATAAGGAATCTATGTCATATTATTCCACACAATAAACATAGATTGGGCCATTTGGGTCCATGAGGGGTGCATAATGCATTGCTAAGAGATGCGCTGTGCACCCCTCTGGAGCTTGAATGGTTAACCCATACATTCCAAATACTTTGGTTGCAAGTCACAAATGCTCTAACACAAAGTATAACACTTGATTAACTGGATCTATTCATACATCTATGGTAAAATAAATTGTGTACCACTTGGCCAGCTACAAACAGATGCCGCTAATGTAGTCTAAAGAATAATTTACACAGACACTGGTGATAAGCGTCTCACCTCCAATGGAATTCATATTAACCAGGAATGACATAAAGGACTCATTAACTGCATGAAAGCTCACAATATGGATCTTTGGGGATTTCTTTGATTACGTTTTCCCCTATTGCCATATTTAATTGGAGCACTAGCACAGTATATTGCATTAAATAAGTCATAATAAAGCAGGAGTATTGCAATCCCCAAATCTTCATATTAAATATTTGAAAATGAATAAAAAAATTAAAACATGGTTGCTAGCCCATGACAGGGACACATCAATAAGTGCATGTCTCATGAACTTCTCACCTTACACACTTCCATCAGCATCCTGCAGGGTCTTAAGTTGATGGCAATTTTAAATGCTTGTATATATTAGCCAATTTATGGGGGTTACTGGTAATTTTGCATGAACAAAATGCATCTAGAGATGCCCCCAGACATATTTCCATTTGCTAAATTCTTGATCTAATAAGCAACTTTGTTTATATATCGCAAAAAAAAAGTCAGTCATCAATATTCTTTACATGTATAATGTGCCGTTATCAGTACTGCAGCAACTGCAATTGAGGACTATATGTGGATGGATTAATCACAATAAGAATTTTTTCTCTGGAGCCCAGCAAGTCCAGGGGGTAGATTCACTCAGCGGCGATAAAGAGGTGATAAAGTGGAGATGACTTCTCCAGTGATATCACTTCTCCAGTTCCTATGTTATTCTATAGAGCCTATGCATTACGTTCTCCAAAGTTGAAGAAATCTTAGTGCATTGGCTCCATAGAATAACATAGGAACTGCAGAAGTGATATCACTGGAGAAGTCATCTCCACTTTATCACCTCTTTATCACCTCTTAGTGAATCTCCCCCCAGATCTGGCCTTTGTCATAGGGAAAGAGTCGTATTGATTTCAGTGCACTCAGTGACACATTCTGTCTGTGACGGAGGAGACATATTGATGTTTCTTACTTTTCATCCACATAATACTACTGCCCTTCTGATGGTGGCATACAATTTATTTTGGAGGGCATTGGTTACAAAACTATAATTATTAATGAATAAATTGTAGTGTAATTATTATATTGTGGTCATCCATGATCATCTTCTTAAGCACATTCAAACTCCCTTTATAACATCCTCTGCAGAGTAGAGGTGTCAGGTTGTTGGTTAGTGGGACACATCAATTTCTCTGTCTTTAGAGATTACCATGATAATGTCAGAGAAAATAACAATAAAGGCAAAATGAAATGGGTCAATGATAATAAAATATTAATATCACCCCAGGGCAATATAAGATATATGGTTCAGGCTATACAACCTATCCTAACTACTACAAATAAGTTTGATATTCCTATGGAGTTTTTATTCAGTTGTCCCTCCCTGCCACAGTTAATAATATATTATATAGATTAATTATCACAGGGAGACACAGCAAAAAAAGCTAATTCAATGACATCAGAAGGAGAGTGTTTTGTGACCTATTATTATTATTATTTATTTCTATAGCCTATCATATTATACACCAAATATAGGTATTATATGATGAAAGAAAATATACATGTATCTATGATTCTTGTGAGCTAAGCAGATATTTGGGTATCCTCTACTGTAGGACCTAAAATAATAGCATTGTTGTTTCAGAAATCATTAACATTTTAAAAGGTTCCAACCTGTGTTTAAATCAGAATTGTATCAAGGAGAAAATTATGTTCTATAAAAGGCATACCTTCCAGTCATATGTAAGTAATAATAAATGTATAGAATTCAAAGTCTGAGGTCCAGTGTTTTTGTTGAAGGTAAGCTTCGTATGCCTACTTCTCATTTGAATACAAGCTATGTGTTTCTTAGTTCCACTGCAACTGGTAAGCTATGTGGTTTCTTCTCTATTAACTGCTTCCTTTTCAAGCTCTTTCTGATTGCAAATCATTGAATTATTTTCACAGATTGCAATGTATTCCATCTATCACAATGAAGGAATGATGTTTCCAAAATTCACTTTTGAAATGCATCACAACTCCCCAAAAATACCTCTGACAAGGTATACTTAAAATCTGTTACAAGTACCACAAAAATATATCCTGTTTTGAACAAACCACTTGGCAAAATATGCATCAGAATGCTCCAATTAATACCTTTATATAAAAACGGCTTTAAGTAGTAAGAATTTTTCCTAGAAATAGGTCCTCTTTCAAGACATTGCAAAGTCTCTTAGTGTGTCAGGTGACTACCCTATAGAAGTGTACCACATAATTAAATCTTCTTGGGTTACCACCAATAGGTTGATAGTGTATTGTGTATTTTTATGTAATCACTTGCAAAGAATACTTGTAGTATTTGACACCAGCAGTCAATTCACACTGTTTTAAATCATATCAGATCATGCTTGTAGCTGCATTCTTTTATTAGTCTAGTTGTCTGCATCAGGCATTCTTCTAAAAGAAATGACAAAATGGGGTCATCGTATATTTATTTTTTTCCTGGTATTTGCCTGCTTTTCTAAATATAGAAACATCATTACTGTGTCAAAGACCTTTCACTTTTTCTGCTGCTTACAGATGTCTCATCACTGTAAAGTAGGCCACTCACTCAATGTTAATCACTAATACATTCCACTATATTACCCAGTTATAAATATTAATAAATGATTGTGTAGCTGGGCCATATCAGACTTTTGGTATGTGTATGGTGTACCTGCATAATCAGCATAATGTATACAAATATAGTTTATTTTACAAGTGAAATAACAAAGTAGATTGAGTATGCTGAATATGTTTTAAAAATTATGTTTATGGATGAATACTCCATAGAACATTGGTGATGTCCACATTTTATACTATGTTAAAATATGCACCTGCTTTGTGCACTGCACTTGCCTGACACCTATGTTCTAAACATTGTACTCCAAAAAATAGCTTCTAAACAACTTGCACCTAGGGATGGACAGTGTGGGAGTGTATGGGTATTTTGAGATCCACTCCTTTGTACCTTTTATTCCATGTACTAGCAGGTGCAGAGGAAATCAACACTAACTTTTACCATTTTCTTGCACATGCTACAGAGATGGAGGTCAAGGCTGGTTCAAGTTTGAGGTTTGCTCTGGCTGAGCTGTATACCAGTATGCACTTTTGTAATAAGCAGAGGTGTAGGTACTGTAAATTCAAGCTTATGACTATGTGCAGCAAATCTGCTTTTCTTGTAGATTAGCACATTCTCCCTTTTATCACTAATACACTTGGCATATATAAGCTATCACCCCTGAGTTTGCACTGGAAAGTTAAAATTGCTCGGGTCATCTGGGTATCTTACAGGTGATACTTTCCCTTAAAGTGGAATGATCATTTTGTAACAAATATGCATTTTTGTTTTGTTTTTTTAAGAAACACGCTTTCAAAATCATCTATACTTCTGTTACCTATAACAATAGTTTATGAGATATTTTGCTTAACTTATTTGTCAGTTTATGCAACTAAGCTAGTACTAGATTGCAGAAAGTGGCAGTTGGCATGTAGAGCAGTGTGGAATGTTAGCATCTGGTAGAAACACCTGACAGAATTACATTAGCTCGTAAATAAATAAAGCAAAATATCTCATTAACTATGGTTTTGAATTAAAAAATGGTTCCTCTAAATATAGGTTGTTTTGAAAGCTCTTTCAAATTAACTTATTTGTTACATAGTGACAGTTTCATTTTAACCCCTTAACGACCAGCAACACAGGCACATTGTGGTCACTAAAGGACCACGTAGCATTTTTTTTTTCGTCAATTCGACTCAGGGCTCCCCGAATGGTGTGCAGCCGCCCAGGGAGCTCTGAAATCCATGACGGTCCTGGTACGTCATGGGTCGTTTAGTCACTTTTACCCATGATGTACCAGGACCTTCAAGGGTCAATAAGGGTTTAAGGAAGTGGATACATTGAGGTTGCCATACTAAGGAGAACTAGGGGGAGATGCACTAAGGTGTGATAAAGAGGTGTTAAAGTGTAGATGATGTCCCCAGTGATACCACTTCTCCAGTTCTTATGCTATCCTATAAGGCCTATGCACGAAGATCTCCAAAGCTGGGGAAATCTTAGTGCATTGGCTCTGTAGAATAACATAGAAACTGGAGAAGTGATATAACTGGAGAACTTATCTCTTCTGAGTTCATTGTTACTAAAGTACACTGAATCTCATCTTTCTTAAGTTATAAATGTTTCTGCTGTATATTGTCAGTGTCATTGCACTCTGCTGTTTCTTTTTGTTGTGAATTTAATGTTGAAAAGTGTGCAGTTTCATACTCAGAATTTTTGTTTCACACAGCTGAAGCTTAATCTTGAAAGCAAGTATTCTGTCAAGTTGTTTGAGCCCTTTGATTTTGGTGCTAGGAGAGTTGAGAAATGTTGTAATATTGACCATGAAAGCGAGAACCTACATCTTCTTGCATTTCAGGCATAGCTCTCCCTTTCCGCTCCATGAACAACTGCATTTCCCAACACAATTCAAAGAAACATTTTAAACAACTCACTGGCTTATCCAGCAAACCACTGCTTATATGGTAATAAACATGGGTTCTGGGGATCTTTAAGAACGCAGTTGAACTTCCTGTGTTTCCAGTCTTTTGCTCAAATTTAGTAAGGACTATACTCGCCATTCCCCCCTTTTTCCCCTCCAGCCACCACACAAACCCAACTCCCCAACCTCCCCCTCCCCCCAAACCTCATTGGTTACCCCAAATAAACACACTGACAACAATATAAGGTGGCAAATTGTTAGGTCACAGCTTTATTAATTTGGGATATTGACCTATTTATAGGACCCCAGGAGTACCCTTCCCCCTCCTATGTGGCGCCTCCAGGGCCCCTAATATTTGGGTCACGCCTGCACCCAGCCCACGGCCATGGGAGGTAAAGGGCGAGACCTTTCAGACAAACCACTGCCTCCCCACCTCTGGCCCTTCTCCATGGCCGCCTCTCCAATGTACCAGGGGAGGCAAACAAGGACCAAATGTCAATCCGCCATGACAATACCTACACGCCTCCCCTCCTCCACAGTGCTTGATGGCAATTGCCCGCCCTTCCTGCGGGCTGATCTGACCGCACAGCACAAGTTTGCCCGCCCACCGTTACCGATTGGCTATGCCGCACTGCCGGGGCCCTGTAAGCGCCACACCCGCCACCCATAGAGGGGACTCCTAACCCTTTACCCTCTATGCCCCCCCCTTTTGCTGTGACCCCATACAAACCCCTAGGGCCTCCCTAACTGCCTCTGTAAAGACCTGCAACCCCCTGTCCCCTAGGTGCACACCATCTCACCTGTACCAGCCCTCTTCCTCCATTGTTATCTTATAATGCGTAATGGTAGCACCCCCACAAGAGACCATGAACCTGGCTATGGCGTGATTCACCTTACACCTGGACCGCTCAATGGCTCGGGGCAATACCACCCCTTTCCATGAACGGCGTGGCGTAATCTGTGGGGCAGATGGAGCTCCATATCCTGCATGTAGCTTTAATGTGTTCGATCAATTCTACTGATACTGTGGAAGTGAGATCATTACCGTCAGCATGCACTATCAAAATATCAGGACTCCCCCACCTCCAACAGGAGTCCTGAAATAGTGCTTCCATCTGCCCCTAGACCAAGCCCCTCTTACCACACCATATGATTTTCATGCTCTCCTGTGGCATTCCTAAATTCTCCCTCTGCCGATGCGCTAGGTATTGGTGAGCCCAATAGACGAACAAATGGCCTATGACAAACACTCTGATCTGCCTCTTCCTTCCCCCTTCTGCAAGCAAAACACAAGTTAGATAATTTCCATTCGAATGTAAGTTTTAAACACATTAGATCGCCAGCGCCCTAACCTTTTAATATCACCCTCACTGCCCCCCTTTTGTGCCGCAGCCGTCGCTGCCCCTATTCTGAAGTAATGTGTTCCATACCTGCTTGGGTCTGACCCCATTCTGTACAGAACCCTATCCATCACCTTCCTGAATTGGTATTTCGATAGTGCGCTGCCATCCTGGTGTATCAACAAACAACCTTTTTGTGGGGGCCTAATCCTCAAAAATTCTTTTACCGCCCCTACCGGGCACACCTCCTCACCACTCCTGTTGAGCACTACCCACTGGCCCCCACCTTCTTGACTGTTTTTTGCCTTAGCCAGCCAACAGCGCACCACGTGACGTGACCATTCCACTCCATCCCATTGTAATCCTGTATCCTGCCTAGCCTTTGCCACTGCTACCAATTCACTAACCCTGAATGCACCATAAAACGCCATCACAAATGCTGCCTTAAACAAGACCCTCTCATACCTGTCTTTACACACCTCCTTCAAAGTCCTACACATTTGACTCAACTTTATCTGGTCTATGGGTCTTCTTGTATCTGCCACTTTTTGCCGCTTCCTCCCCCAGCCTTTCATAACCCTCCTTACCGCAAAATTGTCTGTCAATGACTCCCCCCCCCCCCGACTTTTGTGAAAATTGCAATCGCTGCCAACGTTGTTACTGCCTTCCCTCTGGCTGCCCCCTGTTTCCACAACTGTTTTAAATACTCCAATAATACCCTCACATTAACTACCCCATTTATCCCCGCCTGTGCTGCCATAAACTCACCCCAATCCTGGAAAGCCTTCTTGTATGCCCTCCAAGTGCTTGGTGCTAAGGATGCTGTTATCAGATCATCTATATCTTCATCCCCAACTGCCAAACATATTTTGGACATAAACAAACATGTTTGTTAGCTCCTGGTGCTAATGCAAAGAAGACATCCCGCTTTTCCTTGGACAAGGCATCTGCCAACCTGTTATCCACCCCAGGTACATGACGCGCTGTGAACCTAATATTGTGCCTCATGCACCTCCACACCAATCTTCTTAGCAGTGCCAACACATACTGACATCCAGATGACAACTGATTGATGGCATAAACTACACTCATATTATCAGTCCAGAATACAACCTCCTTATTAGCTAGTCCGTCATACCACAACTCCAGCGCTACCACAATAGGAAATAGCTCCAACAGTGCCAAATTCCTTGTCAACCCCTGTGAGTGCCATGCCTCTGGCCATCTTTCAGCGCACCATTGGCCTTGGAAAAAAGCACCAAAGCTAACTGCCCCTGCCGCATCTGTATGCAATTGTAGTTGCATATGCAGCCTTGGTGGCTCCCTCCACAACCTAACGCCATTAAAATTTTGGAGAAATCCCTCCCACACTTTTAAATCCTCCCTGAGCTGCCTAGTAATCCTTATCTTATGCAAAGAGCGTCTAACTCCCACCGTAGCTCTTTCCAGCCTTCTGCTGCAAATCCTGCCCATAGGTATGACCCTTGAAGCAAAATTCAACAATCCCAACAGTCCATTAACGTGACCTTCTCCCTGGCAACCATTCCTACCACTGCCGCCCTGGCTTTCAATACCTTTTCCATGGGCAGGCGTACCTGCCCAGCTTCTGAGTCAATTTCAATCCCCAGATAGGATACTTTAGTGGTTGGCAGCACTGTTTTGTCATGCGCCACTGGCACCCCAACTTCCTCAATCAATTGCTCTGCACACTTCAACAGATTCCCACACTGCTCACTCCCTTTGTCCCCCACAAACAAAAAGTCATCCGGATAGTGAGCCACCCCTGCAGCCCCCGCCCTCTGCTCTATTGCCCAATGCAATGCTGAACTAAACTTCTCAAAAAAAAACCCTTGAAAGTAACTCCCAGTAAATTGAAAACTGTTAGGATGCAGCGGCAGCAATCTAAATGCTGCTTCAATATCTAATTTTGCCATCAATGCTCCCTGTCCTTTTTCCTGTACCATGTGCAATGCATCATCAAATGACTGATATGCCACACCACAATCTTCCTGGGGAATAGCATCATTCACTGACCCCCCCCCCCCCCCGCTGGGAAGGACAGGTGATGAATTAACCTATATTTCTCCTCCTCTTTTTTGGGTACCACCCCCAGCGGTGACACAATGAGTCCCTCAACTGGAGGTTTCCTAAAAGGCCCCGCTATTCTGCCCAATGAGACTTCCTTCGTTAGCTTCACCCTAATGACCTCTGGCAATAGTGTGGCTGATTTCAAATTCCTCAGCTGCTTCCTTTGTTTCACCACTCCCTGCACTGGGATCACAAAACCCTCCTCAAAACCTTTCAACAAAAAAATCACCGCCCCCCTATCAGGGTGATCTACCAACACTCTACTTAACTGGTCTACCTTCACTGGCATTACTGCTTTTCCCAGGGAAGTTGCGAAAATCACTCCTTCCCTCGCTTTCTCCCTTCTTAAAACAGGCTTTTGCTGTATGGTTCCCCCACAGTTTGTGCACGCATGGCGAAATCTGCAAGCTGCCCCTTGCACAACCACGGTCATTAAATGCATAACACACATCCTTTGTCTTAAAGCCTAGCAATCCTGGCTTCCCTTGTGGCCTACCTATGCTCTGTCTTCTATCATGTGTGACCAATCTAGACCATGTATCCATGTCCCTAGTCCCAAACGACAACACCTTGCTAGCCACCATCCTACGCCTGAATGATTTATCATAGGTAAACCATGCTTGTCCCCCAAACGCACTATGTATATCCACAATGACATCAATATACTTCATCACATTCCTGCCTTCCCTTGGATGATACTTCAAATATAAACTAGCATATGGCACAAAATCTTTAAGCTACTCCATAAAACGCCTCGATCTCACCTTCCCTTTCTCCTCTTGCACCCCTTCCTCCTTGGCCTCCACTGCGTCCCTAGAGATCTTATAAATATCCACATACTTCCCCTCCTTTATCTGCCTCTGTATGTTTCTAGGTACATGCGCATGCGGCTCCACTACCTCACATGCAATAGCATCTCTCTTAACCCTTTTCTTAACCTCTTTCTTCTTACCCTTTATGTGCGGACCCTTAGCCTGCTTCCCCTTAATAGCCTTAAAACATTTCTTCAACATATGAAAAGTCCTATTACTATCATTGCTATCGTCCGAATCATCTGAGTCAGAGGCGGACTCCTCTGTGTCCGCCCCTGACTCAGACGAGTCAGCAACCACCTCATCCTCTGTTACAATATCAGAAACAGTATCATCACTTTCACAAGACTCACCCAACTCCATGTTGATCTCCTCTGCTGTAGCCTGTCCCTCCTTCCGTGTTCTCTTACCGCTGACCTGTGTTTGCTTCTTTCCATCCAGGGTCTGTTGCTGCAACACCTTCTCCTGTACCCTCCTCCACTTACTTGCTGCTGCTGGAGAAAATAAAGGGTAAGTCCTTTTCCACCACTCATGGGAGCCAATGCCACAATCATCCAAACCCCACTGGCTTCCCCCTTCCCCCCCTAGGACCCAGCTCTCCTCACCCCACTGTCTACCCCCTTGTCCCCCTTTGTCCCAACCTAGCCTTCCTATCCTCTTCCCACTTCCCCCCGTTGAGAAAACTCCCCTCCTCCCCCCACTCCTCATCCTCCTGCAATAACCCCTTCTGACCCCCTGTTCCCTTAAACACTTTCCCCCTGCTGCTGCATTCCCCACCTGATAATCCCTTGAGCCTACACCTACCTGCTAGTGCCCCACCACCCACCAGTCCCCTTCCTCTCCCCGCTCTCTTCCCCACCCCAACAGGCTGCTTAACCTTCCGCACCTCCCCTCCCTTATCTCTCCATGCCTCTTCCTTCCCCCTTCCACCCAATGCACCGTATACCTTCTCCCCCGCTCCCCCTTGGGCACCACGCTGGACCGGCGCCCAAGACAGCCCCACACCTAGGTCCTGATTAGGATCCGATGCAGGCCAAGTCTCGCGGTTGACCAAAATCCCGCAAGACTTGGCTTGCCCATACCCGGAAGCGGTGGCCGGAGCAAGCAGGCTTCCAGCCTGCCGCTGTTGCTTCCCACCCCGCGTCCCCCGCCCCGCACCACCATGAGACAAAGTGCTACTCATCTTTGTGGCAGCTCCAGGGGAGTCCAGAAATCTTGTGGGGCAGCGTCTCCTTCTCTCTGGTCGGCTTGATCCCAGCTCCATAACGCTGCATCTTCGGCTTCTTCAACAGCCCAGCACCTGAAATGAGAAAAGCAATAATTGTTATAAGCTTACCTCTGCAGGCAAGCTGCTTTTAAACTATAACCCTCGCCCCCTTTGCTTCCCGCCTCCCCCGGCTACATGACCCCAGCAAGGGAGGGTGAGAGAGCCCAGGCCTTTGTCCCAGGCTCCCCCTCCCTCACACCGAAACCACGCAACACAAGGAGGGGGAAGGGGTTTCGGCTCCCTGGCCCTTATCTGGCTTCAGATGCCATAAAGGTGCCCTCCACCTTTTGTTAACAGTCTTTTGTAACCACATCCAGCACATTTCCCAATTTCAACAGTTTACTACACAGAAAATGCAATACGTACTACAGAACTGAAGATAAGGGCTGATGGCAAGTCCTTTTTCTTTTAACTCTGTGTGAACTTCTGCTCTCTTGTCCACCATACTTGGTGCACCATGTGTGACCAGTTTCACAGCTTTCAAACAGTAAACACTTAATTTATCCATGGCACCTATCAAACTGTGAAAATATTTTCAACTATTGTGGTTTCTTTTATGGGAACCACCTCTACTAACTCCTCTGTAATGTACATGTTTTAGCAACACTACAGATGAAAGCTGTACCATATCAGTTACAGCAGTGCTTTCATCAATGGCAACAGAAAATGCATTAAATTACTGCACTTTGTCCATTAGATACTGCTCACTAAGATTCTCTGATGTATCACTGACCCTCTCACCCACAGTGTTTCTGGAGAGGCTATTGCTGGCAATGGTCTGTCACTTTCCTGAGCATATAAATTTGCACTAAAAGGCATGCATCTTTTCATCATTTCTGTATCTGAAAATGTTTTTGATGACCGAGCAAGTTCAATTGAAATCAAATAGCTTTAACTGCTGCCTCAATCACTTGATGAGCTTTTGTAAAGCTAGATTGCTGGTTTTTCAATGATTCCTTGAGTTCGTCAACTTTATCATTGCACATATTTCTGGAGTATTTGTTGTATATCTCTGCATGATTGGAATAATAATTCCTCTGAACATTGTGCTCTTTGGAACAGCTATTTGCTGTGTGCAGGACTTCCGCTGACCTCTACAAGTATCAATCTTCTTTTCTTTGAAGACATGATTGGGCTATATTGCACTCACTACAAAAAGTAAAAACATGACATTTTAATCTGATGCTGTACAGGTGGCCATCAGTAGGAACTTGTACTCAAATTTGTGGAAAATCTTAATGTGTGTACTCTAGGCACACACCCATATACAGTGTATGTGTTTGTATATGACAGCATGACCAGGGGCACACCATGGATTTCTAAAGAGATATTACAGTTGCAATAATTACTTTTTGTGCTCTTTTGCATCTGTAACTTGCTATTTTCTTCCAGTTGTTGTTGGACTACAATTCGACTCATCCTCAGCTGGACATAAGGTTGATGAGGATGATGGAATTAATAACATGAAAGCAGTTGGAGGGCTACTTTTGGCAAAGATCACCATATCCACAACAGCAGCAAGCATATCAAAGACACACACACGTACACTCATAAAGACATAGTAGTGTACATCAGTTTTTTGGCATATTGTGTGTGTGTGTGTGGATAGTTTTGGCAATGTGTGTCAGGCAATGTGTAATGACCACATCACCTTGGCAATGGAGACACACATCCTCATATGAATTAAGAATTAGGCATGCAAGGGGAAGGGAGGAGAAGTTCCTCATTAGCATTAAGGGTTGTGGAACTGCTGGTGACGTGGAAGGGATGCCCATCCTGAAGTCCGAGACCATCCTCTCTGCTCCCCCAATTGCCCACCGGAGAGCGGAGAGGATGTGCTCAGACTTCAGCACCCCAAACAACACCACTACTGCAACCCTTTCACTGCCATAGGAATGTGCATTGCTTATCCCCGTGGCACTGAAAGGAGTAAAAAGTTTGTTCAGTATTTTATGAGATATTCAAGTCTCTGCTGAGGTCACATTTAGAAGGAGGGTGGTACAATCAGATAGTGAGTATATTTAACCCTTTGAGTGCCAGAGGGTTATGCAACGCATTGCAAAGCAATGCGGTATGTATCACTCTGGCACTCAAAGGGTTAAGAATTTCCTATTTGTATATCCCATCTAGTGCATGTTGCCAAAAGGTCATTGAAGAAAGACAAAAACTTTACTTTAGAAATGTTCCTTATTCCTTATTAACCAGCATAAGTATTTTCCCTCTTTGTGGCTCAGCTTGGGATTCTAGATTGTTGATTATAAACTGCTCCAAAAAATAAAGGGAACACTTAAACAACACAATGTAACTCGAAGTCAATCACACTTCTGTGAAATCACACTGTCCACTCAGGAAGCAACACTGATTGACAATCAATTCCACATGCTGTTGTGCAAATGGAACAGACAACAGGTGGAAATTATAGGCAATTAGCAAGACACCCCCAATAAAGGAGTGGTTCTGCAGGTGGTGACCACAGACCACTTCTAAGTTCCTATGCTTCCTGGCTGATGTTTTGGTCACTTTTGAATGCTGGTGGTGCTTTCACTCTAGTGGTAGCATGAGACGGAGTCTACAACCCACACAAAAGTAATTGAATGATAAAGTATCCCCCCCCCCCTTTTACTGATGTAACACTGCTCAGCTTAGAACAGAATAGAGTGTCCAGGTAGATTGCAGAGAGAGACAATTAAGATTAAGGGAAAAAGCTGAACAACCTGTCAAAGGGGGCAGTGTTTCCATTGTTCTCACAGTAGAATATTGATCCTTGCTGTGAACTGTCTGGTCTATAATAATAATAATAATAATAATAATCCTTTATTTATATAGCGCACACAGATTCCGCAGCGCATTACACTCATATTGGTTCCTGTCCCCATTGGGGCTCACAATCTAAATTCACCTATCAGTATGTTTTTGGAGTGTGGGAGGAAACCGGAGTACCCAGAGGAAACCCACGCAAACACAGTGAGAACATACAAACTCATTGCAGATGTTGTCTATGGACTGAATTCCACATCTGAGGAGTGGGGGCTTACACTAGGTAAAAGGGGCGGGAGAAGGAACTTTATCTTTCAATTACTCTTGAACTCCAACTCTGACAGTGATTAAATAACACTCTCTATGGCTCAAATACTATGAAGATTAATTGGAGCTGCTGTTTTGGTGAAACATTACTATCACTTTAACTCAGTGGATGCTGTAGAGTTCTACTATGCATTGCAAAGCAGAGAAACCTCTCTAGTAAGATGTCAAAAGCAAAGTTATAAAATACATAAAAGAAATAAAACAAAATACAAGCAGAATCATAAAAATAATTTTATTTTTATTGCAAATGAAATGGTAGTGTAGCATGTCTTATTTCATGTAAATGTGAAAAATAAAAGTACCATATGCTTTACATTTGCAAGTTAGTCTTGTTGGTTCATTTATTTTTTCAGACATATTTAATATTAGATACCATGGCCCATAAGTATAAAAGCAAATGGAGTTATTGTGGAGTAAACTATCTGTAACAAAGGGGACAAATAAATATTCCTAAATTCACTTGCACTTGACTACTGCTTTTTAACAACTTGAATGCATTGAATGCTTTGTAAGGCATGGCTGCAAATTTTGAATTATGGACTCCTCAGAGGGGAGCCCTGTGGTGCCGCTGGGGAGAGAGAAATAATTTGCTTTAAAAAGGGGTGTGGCTTAATTGAGAGTGGGGCAGGGCTTGATATACAAGAACAAAGTAGAAGTAATAGGCTGGGGAAGGAGGAGAAGTGGGCAGGGGTGAACAGACTGGGAAGGAGCAAAAGTGGGCGGAGTTTGCTTAAAGGGATAGTAATACTTAAAATGTAAAAAAAAAATTGTTGTAGGGTTTATCCCCCTGAGTAAAACAAGGGTACTCCCAGCTCTGAAAAGTGTTTTATTCAAAAGTTATTACAGCTCAAAGTTGAATTTTTTAGGTGCAATATCACAGTGGCCTGAAATTGTACAGTGGTGCTGTTGCTACACCATCCTATGGACAGCTCTGGTCCCTGGACCATAAATCTCCATAGGATGATATAGCAACAGTGCCACTGTACAATTTCAGGCCACTGTGATATTGCACCTAAAAATTAAACTTAGAGCTGTAATAAATTTTAAATAAAACACCTTTCAGAGGTGGGAGTACTCTTGTTTTACTCAGGGGGATAAACCCTACAACATATTTTTTTTTTACATTTTAAGTATTACTATCCCTTTAAAAACTCCCCACATCTGGAGAATCTGCCCTGTAATTAGCAGCAAAAACTGGAATCTCCAGAGCAAATCCGGAGAGTTCCCAGCTGTGCTTATAAACCCTTTGAGTGCCAGAGATATGTCTAATTCATTGAGAAGCAATGCATTGGATACCTTTCTGGCAATCAAAGGGTAAACCTCCTAAATCATAACAGTGCTTCTAATAGCACTGGAACTAAGAAATCATAGTGCATAGTATATATTCCCTGTGACTAATCATTTTTATTTGCAATAATTAACACAGTATAGGCCTATTTTAAAATTAATAGTTTGTTTTCCTTTGGGGATTATAACATCATCTGACTGACTGTGAGTTTAGTCAGCGTTAGCTTATGCCATAAAATGTATTCAAAAGATATTGGTGAATTTATTATGCTTGAGTGATATTCTAGTGGTGACCTAAAAAAAGGAACCCAGAATAGCCTGTGCTTCAGGCAAGTGTATACTGAGCAAACACAGTCCTGTAGTCGACAGATCACACAAACAAGAAACCCGTAATCCATCCTCAGTTACAGCATCTGAACAAACACATTTGTACACATTGAGGAAACTCCCAAATTCTCATTCATTTAATGGATTAAACCCTTGATTGCTAGAGAGATCTCCAATGCATTGCTTTGCAATGCATTGCAGACCTCTATGGCATTCAATGGGTTAAAATATGCATTTAACCCTTTGAGTGCCAGATAGGTATTCATTCTATTGCAATGCAATGCACTGGATACATTTCTGGTACTCAAAGGGTTAACTCAATGAGACATTGGGGATTATTTTGCATTTTTCCCTCTGTAGTGCAGTTGGTTTACTCCAGAATTACTCTGTGGGGAGATGCATTAAGGTGCGATACAGATGTGATAAAGTGGAAATGATTAACCAGTGTTATTAAAGGGATAGTAATGTTTAATTTTAAGCTGCTTTAATATTGTAGGTATTAAAAAAAGATTTACATTGATGTAAGTCTTATCTCTCAAACCATTATGGTCTGAGAGATATTACTTGCTAAAGTTACCCCTTCCTGGCTGTTTCAGAGAAATAAGAGCTCTAGCTGACAGCAGCAGATTCCAGTCATTTGATCTTTAGCGGAGCCAAAATCACACTATTTAGAAATAAATACGTCATTGGAACAGTCTACAAAGTGTGCTTGCAAACCAGGCACACCTTGTAGACAGTTCAAATGAACTGTTTATTTCTAAACAGAGCAATTTCAGTTCCACTGAAGAGCCGCCGTCCGGTCAAATGACTAGAATCTGCTGCTGTCAGCTAGAGCGCTGACTCATCTGAAGCAGCCAGGAAGGGGTAACTTTAGCAAGTTATATCTCTCAGACCATAATGGTTTGAGAGATAAGACTTACATTGATGTAAATCTTTTTTTAATGCCTACAATATTAACCCCTTCAGAGCCAGAGGCTTGGGCCATTTCCTGTACCCTGTAGGCCAGACAAATATTCAGCATTTTCGCTATCCTTCTGTTTAGGCTTGATTTTCTCTGGGAATTTCTAGTTACATATGGAAAACTATATATTGATTTTTTTCAGAACAAATTGAGCTTTTTCATGGTACCTTACATGAAGACAATTTTGCACCCTGCAAAAAGCTATGATGTCATAATGACAAAAAAAGTGAAAATTTACTTATTTTGCTAAAATCATGTACAATGTATTAAAAACATTTACCTTGATTGCAAAAGTTTCAATTATTTGAAAAAGCCCCGAGTCCTCCAAGTAAAAAAATACCAAATTTATATAGCTTTACCTATGTCCATGCCGAGCGTAGAGCCCTAATCACCAGGAGCACAAAATGGCATTTTCAACCTTATGACTTAATATGTGCAGTCTAGGGTTTTTGTGGTAAAGCTACCCAAAAACCAGTGGAATAACTATATATTTCTGGACAGAAGATAACCTTCAGCATCTAATGAGGGGTGACCTGCCTTCTTATCCCAAACTTGGTGTGCCCAAATATTTCCAGAAGGTAGCACTATAGGATACAAATGGCATTTTCTTACATTTCTGCCCCTTCAAACGTACTGAAATCTGTGAAAACCATGGAATTTCCAACTGTATTCATTAGCTAGTGCTCTTAGAAGAAAAATGACACCCCATTGGTATAAGTTGACCTACCTCAGGGGGCTCTAGAAGTGCAAAACGACACCTACTACAACCTCTAATTTTTCTAAGATTTTCTCAAACATTACTTGTCTGTTCAAAAATGGTTATAATAACTACAGAAGTGAAGAAAGGGTAGACAAACCATACCAGTTTGGAAAGAAGACAACCCGCCACATCTAATGAGGGGTGAATTGCTTTCTTACCCTAAGCATGGTGTGCCCAAGTGTTTCCAAAAAGTGGCACTATAGGAAAAAAGATGGCATTTTCTTACATTTCTGCCCCTTCAAATGTACTGAAATATGTGAAAATCATGGAATTCCCAACCATATTCATTAGCTAGTGCTCTTAGGAGAAAAATGACACCACATTGGTATGAGTTGACCTACCTTAGGGGGTGCTGCAAGTACAAAACTACACCTATAGCAACCTCTAATTTTTCTAACATTTTCTCAAACATTACTTGTCTGTACAAAAATGGTTATAACAACTACTGAAGTGAAGAAAGGGTAGACAAACCACACCAGTTTGGAAAGAAGACAACCTGCCGCATCAAATGAGGGGTGAATTGCCTTCTTACTCCAAATCTGGAGCGCCAAAATCTTTCCACAATGTGGCACTATAAGAAAAAAATGGCATTTTCTTACATTTCTGCCCCTTTAAATGTACTGAAATCTGTGAAAACCATGGCATTTCCAACTGTATTCATTAGCTAGTGCTCTTAGGAGAAAAATTACACCTCATTGGTATGAGTTAACCTACCTTAGGGGGCACTACAAGTACAAAACTACACCTATTGCAACCCCTATTTTTTTAAATATTTTCTCAAACATTACTTGTCTGCACAAAAATGGTTATAACAACTACAGAAGTGAAAAAAGACTACAGAAACCATACCAGTTTGCAGTGGTGTCCGTAGACATTTTTCCAGGGGGGGCAAAGCCATAATATGACCCCAGGCCAGCCCATCTAGCCCCTTTATTTATATGGAGGAGGGTAGTTGTAGGGGGGGGCAAGTGCCCCCCTTGCCCCCCCCTCCGGACGCCCATGCCAGTTTGGAAAGAAGACAACCTGCCACATCTAATGAGAGGTGAATTGCCTTCTTACACCAAACCTGGTGTGCCCAAATGTTTCCAGAAGGTGGCACAATAGAAAAAATTGCATTTTCTTGCATTTCTGCCTCTTCAAATGTACTGAAATCTGTGAAAACCATGGAATTTCCAACTGTATTCATTAGCTAGTGCTCTTAGGAGACAATTACACATTGGTATGAGTTGACCTACCTTAGTTGGTGCCAGAAGCACATGACTACATCTACCTGGTTTCTTCTTGGAAAATGGCTGCTTGTACTAAAATGTTCATAACTGTTAGAGACATGAAGGAAAGATGTAAAAGGTATACCATTTTGGAAAGTAGACATTCTCCCACATCAAATGAGGGGTCACTTGCCTTTCTATCCTTGGGTTGAAGTGCACAAATATTTCCAAAAGGTGGCATTATAGGAATAAATACATGTTTTTTTTTTTTACATTTCCACCACTTCAAAGATACTAAAATCTTTGAAAACCATAATATTTCCAACTGTATTCAGTACCTGCTACCAGCATGTGAAAAAGGTAGCCCATTTGTGTGGGTTAACATACAATATGTGGGTGCTAAGAACACTTACCTAAATAAGACACTTTTGTTTTTGAAATTATCTGCCTGCACTAAAATGGTTATA
Organism: Rhinophrynus dorsalis; assembly: GCA_037306005.1. Taxonomy (NCBI): domain Eukaryota; kingdom Metazoa; phylum Chordata; class Amphibia; order Anura; family Rhinophrynidae; genus Rhinophrynus; species Rhinophrynus dorsalis. Next base: position 262,284,385 of record CM074721.1, on the reverse strand, counting down.
ATCATAATAGATATGCAGGAAAGGTAGATAAACCAGCCTTCTTACCCAAAGGCAGGTGTGCACAAATGCTTCCAGAAGGTGGAGCTAATGAAAAAAAGGCATTTTTTTACATTTCTGCCCCTTCAAATGTACTGAAATCTGTGAAAACCATGGAATTTCCAACTGTATTCATTAGATAGTGCTCTTAGAAGAAAAATGACACCCCACTGGTATGAGATGACCTACCTTAAGGGGTGCTAGAAGTACAAAACTATACCTTCTACAACCTCTGATTTTTCTAACATTTTCTCAAACCTGACTGGCCTGTATGTAAATGGCTATAACACCTTCAGAAGTGAAGAAAGGTAGATAAACCATACCATTTTGGAAAGAGGATAACCTGCCGCATCTAAGAAGGGGTCACTTGCCTTCTTAGCCCAGTCCTGGTGTGCATAAATGTTTCCAGAAGGAGGCAATATAGGAAAAAAATGCATTTTTTTGCACTTCTGTCCCTTTAGATGTAGTGAAATCTGTGAAAACTATGGGATTTCCAACTGTATTTGTTAGCTAGTGCTGTTAGAAGAAGAATGGCACCCCATTGGTATTAGTTGACATACCGTTGGGGGTGCTAGAAGTGCAAAACGACTCCTACCACAACCTCTGATTTTTCTAACATTTTCTCAAACATTACTTGTCTGCACAAAAATGGTTATATCAACTACAGACGTGAAGAAAGGGTACAGAAACCATGCCATTTTGGAAAGAAGAAAACCTGCTGCATCTAATGAGGGGTCACTTGCCTTTCTACCCCTAAGTTAGTAAGCACAACTATTTCCAGAATATGGTGCTATATAAAACATTTATTTTTTTTACAAATCAGTTATTTCAATGATACGAAAATGGTTCAACAACATGGGATTTCCTAGGAGGACCTCCTACCAGCCTACAAAAAATGGTACCCCACTGCTGTGGGTTGACATATCATATTGAGTGACAGGAACGTGGCTACCGGTGGAACAAGGATGGGGAAGCAAACAGTGTATGTGTGATTCTATTGCTACCAGTGGTCAGTCAGTGTACGTGAGGACTTGTGACTGCCAGTGAAACCAGGTCGGGGGAGGGATGAGGGGTCAGGCTATGTATGTGGGTATATCTACCAGTGGGCAGTGAGCAAGTGTGGAGGTGGTGGTGGTGGGATGGTGAGTGCATATGGGGGATCTGTGATTACCAGTGTGCACTGTAAGTCCCCCACATACACTGTTTGATTTCCAGCCTGAGTCCAGTGCGTACTGGCACTTGGGTCTACCAGTAGGCAGTGGAATCAGGCTGGGGGGTCAGACTAGGGCAATGGGACTGTCAGTGGGCTGTGGAATTAGGCTGGTGGGTAGGGTATGTGGTGTGGGTGGGGGATTGGAGGCATTTTGTGTGTATGCCACAGTGGTGGACAACCTTTTGCACACAAAGAGTTATTTTTTTTTTAACTATTATTTTTTTATTCATACCTCATTGAGGGGGCATTAGTACCACTTCTCATGCCCCCCAACGATGTTTTAATAAAAAATAATGGGAAAAAATTGTGTGTGTGCCACAGGGGGTCCAGTGCAATTGTTATATAGGATACCCTCTAATCTTTTACCCAACATTGCTTCCCAATACACTCAAACAGATTGGCTTTTTGAAAATATTAGTTAACAAGGAGAAAACTTTTCCCCACAGAGCTTTAACTTTATTACAGTTCCACCAAATATGATAGAAGGAGCCAATCTCCCCACCTTCTGTGAAACATAATTCAGAGTTATCTGGGAACATTTTAACAAGGAGAGATGGGACTAGGTAGGTCATGTGGAGCATCCTAAAAGGCTGCTCCCTAAGTCCAATGTTGGGAAGCTACACATTTAAAGAAATAAATTCAATTATAGCAGTGTGAAGGAGGACATTTTATGTACTGTCAATGTGTGGAAATTTCTAAGGAAAAAGTATTAAACTGAGGGTTTTCTGTGAAAACTCCTCACCCGTCACATCTGATTACATAAATTCATTATTTGTATTTAACATATAGATATTGGTTTATTTAACTATTGTCTGCTTGGTATGCAATCTGGACATATTTCATCAGTTGCTTTATTGTTCTACAAAACATGATGGATGCCAAAAGCCAGCTACCAATATAAGTTAAAGGGATAGTAACACTTCGTTTTAACTTTATTTTATTTTGTAGGCATTAAAAAAACATGAAGAATGATATAAGTCTTATCTCTCAAACCTTTATGGTTTATGAGATATTCACAAGCAAAGTTCCCCTCCCCGCCCCTTTTTCCTAGTGTAAGCCATCTCTTCTCAGATGTGGATCAGGTTGTATGACAGTACAGATAACAGAAGGGGACAATTTTCTTTGTATGAAAACAATGAAAGCCCTTCCCCCCTTGAAAAGTTTTTCAGCTTTTTCCATTATCTTAATTGAAGATTGTCCTTCTCTGCAGTCTACCTGGGCATCTCCCTTCTTATCTGGTTGAACAGGGGGGGGATACTTTGTTTGTGAATATCTCTTAAACCATAAAGGTTTCAGAGATAAGACTTATATCATTCTTCATGTTTTTTTAATGCCTACAAAATAAAATAAAGTTAAAATGAAGTATTACTATCCCTTTAACAAAAATTAGGTCCAGACACTTTTTAAAATATGTTTATTGTAATTGACAGAAATCGGGATTCTTATAACAGACCCTGGTTAAAGTTGGTTTCATTGAAACTTCAAATATTTTTCCAGAAATAGGGGATATTAAAGTTGATTCTATGATTTGCAGGGGACAGTTAAGATGAAGTATTCCTTTGTTTCAGTAGGATTTCTCAGTGACAGTTTGATGCATAAAACTACACAGGGTTATTTCATGTCTGTCAGAGGTGATCCCAGCAGACTTGTAAATTTCACAGAATCACTCTTGGCATTTAATGGCACTCAAGCAAACAACCTTCACAGAATATCAAAAATGCTAAACTGCTAGAGTACCAAAATAAATGCCCCATTTATATTCATTTGGTACAATTATAGTGATTTGTGAGTTTTATTGTAAATCAATGCATTTATTCCATTAAAGTCTATTCTAAATTAGCTTTACATATGATTAAAGGATTTTATACTATTTTTATAGCTAATCATATTTTTCTAATTCCTTTATCCATATCATCCTTTATATAATAATTACTTTGTTCATACAGAACATTCAGATTACTTCTCAGACCTTATTTCCTTCTCCATCTGTCTCTCCCTATTGAGTATAATTTTATTTTTCTATAGTTGCCATTTCAAACACCTGAGGCCAGGCACATGAAATTAGATTGTAATGAAATGCATATTAATGAAGCATATGCAATAGTTGCCTACAGGGATTAGATAAGAAGACATAACACCCACTCTAATACTGGAATGGAACATTCACATAGGATTATCCCATTCCCAGATAGCTAAGTTATCTTCACAGTAGTGCTAAGTATGGAGTAAACATTGTATTTTAGTTCAAAGTTTCTATTATGTTTTTATTTTTTCAGTTCGTACATATGGAATGGAATTTCATTTTTCCAGATGTAATACAAAACACAGCTATTAAGCAGAAGCTGTGGTAATGTTCACTTTATTAAAAAAAAGATGTGTGGATGACAAATTACATTTTTAAAAGCTTAGGAATTAGATTTATGGGCCTTAGCCTAGGGTCTACAACTCCAGCTTCACCTTTTGCTGTGGATGACATTATTCAAGACATCATCATATGATATAAGTGATAAAATCATTACATAATATCAAGTAATATAATTTGACTGACTGAAGTGGATAATTGTGAAATATTCAAAATATACAAACATAATTAACCCCAACTGTTTATTATAGTAATTCAGTTGTAATAGGTGTAATAGATTATCTAAAATAATTTTTTAAACATATATCTAGAATCCCAACCTTTAGTAATATTCTTCTTAATCTAAATGCAGTAATAATTTAGGAAAATCCTATATAGCCCACAAAATAGTTCAAGAGAGTACAGTAAAATCTTCACACTACCTTTAGAGAATACTCTATACTCAAAAATAGATTCTAAAAGATCATAAAAAGTAATTATATTATAAAATAGAAAAAAAGGGAATAAAGAAAATGCATATCAAAGTTTGTTCATATTAGCAATCTTCTAACAGCATTTAGGAAAATCAGCAAACCAGCATCTTTCATAAGGTGTTCATGTAGTAAAAAAAAAAAAACATAAGAAAAGGAATATATGGTGAAGCTTGTAAAATTATTAAAATCATAAATATATATACTGAAAAACGTTGCAAACTACTTGAATCCAGCACACCTAGTTTGATTAAAACTCTGCTTTATTAATCATATTAAAATCTTATGCCGGTACTTTCATCCAACGTTTCAGACTCTCTTGGGACTTTTTTCAAGGACAAAAAAGTCCTTGAAAAAAGTCCCAAGAGGGTCTGAAACTTTGGATGAAAGTACCGGCATAAGATTTTAATATGATTAATAAAGCAGAGTTTTAATCAAACTAGGTGTGCTGGATTCAAGTAGTTTGCAACATTGTGTATCTGATGATGAATCATTAGCACCCGTGAATGAATTACCAGCGTGTGCGGCGGTTTCCACAAGCCATTAGTTATATACTGAAAAAGCCACATAATGTCCACAAGAGTGCAAAAGAATATATCAGGGAAAAGAAGCAACCTTAACCCGAAAGGATCTGTAGAATCATGTAGAATTAGCCAGTGGAGATCGGATGATCGAACCTCTACTAGATTGATGGTACCACAGAAGTTGATCTCAGAATCACCTGTGAGAGCAAAAGGACAAGCACCAGAGCACTGTGGAAACCACTGGATACTTGCAAACTTGCTGTTAAACTGTAGCTGCAAGTCAGTGGTTCTCAACTGTGTCCTTAGAAGCGTTTAACTGGTCATATCTTGAGGATTTCCCTTCTTGAGTACAGGTGAGTTAATCAAACGCTTTGTCATTTATTTAACTCACCATTGCACAAGCAAATGATATAGGGCGAAATTTATAAAACTGGAGTTATAAAGAAAATGTCTTTAAAATTGTCTCAGAGTGACATAAGGACATGTATAAACATTTAGCAACATTTTCTAACATTTAGCTAACTCCAGGCAGTCGACTTTTTTGAAAAGTGGAGTAGAAATGGTCTTGTTCAAATAAAAATTATGGCACAAGGCATTAATAAAGAAATTTGCTAATTACAACAAAAATAGTTTTAGTGATTAAATCTTAACGCCAAGTATAACCTGTTGTTAATGGAAGTATATAGTAACAGGAATGTATGCGGAAAATAATCTCAGTTGCAAATTCTCTGAGAATTTTCTCTGAATTTTCTCACGTAGCCATATTTATAAGCTTGACTTTACGTCTTTATAAATGTGACCTGATATTATGAACTTTAGCGCAGTTCTTATATGTGCACTAAGAATGGTTTTTATACGTTTCCCCCATAGGTCCTTATGTATAAAAACAAAATGATGCAAATCCAAACTAACCGCGCTATGTGGGGAAAATGTAAATGCCCATTGATTTAAATGGTTATTTTAATGCCTTCAATGCTAGGAAAGTCTCCAAAGTAATGCTTAACAATGATTTAGACACTTCTCTAGCAATCAAGCGGTTAAAAGTCCCATTTAGAGCAATAGGAGTTTGTGGAATTTTTAGTTCTCTCCTATGGTGCAGCTGGTTTACTCCAGAATTGCTTTTCTTTTCTTTTGCTGCTAGGGATCATGGGGGAGATGTATAAAACTGGCGTTATGGAAAATGTGGCATAAAAGTAGCATAAATATGAAGGACAGCATTTAAAAAGATTACACCAGTTTTGGAAGCCTTAACGCCACATAGTTGTGTTTGGGGTAAAGTGACAGTAAAACTGGCGAAAAAATTGTGGTGATGCGAGTTTATAAACTGCAACAATTTTGTGACAGACTCTTAACACCAGGTTTAATCTGTTTTTAAGAATTCCAGGTGTAACGTCAGATTACTAACGGCTTATTTATTATGATGCCCTAAATGATTTGTACATCAGACCTGACTTTTTTTTTCACCAGTTGCCATGGCTTAATGACATTTCTTAACCCTTTGAGTCCCAGAGGGTTACACAACAAATTGCTCTGTGTCATCTGTGCATTTATTCCATGCACTGTGAGTAGGTGCAGGAATGGGTGAATTCCACGTGCATCCATAACATGCACTGTGAGTAGGTACAGGAATAGGTGCATTCAAACTATGCACTGTGACAAGGAACAAGAAAGGTGTATTTCATGGGTTTACTATTGAAATGTTGCCCTATATTTCGTTACCATCAAAAGGGTGAGATTATAATGTCACCTGCTCAAAAGGGCAACATCAGAATATCACCCGCATCAAAAGGGTGACATTCTGAAATTGCACGCTTATGGGTCGCCCTGCACAGCCATGTAGAACTTTAGAGAACTTTCAATACTAACCCCAGAGGTACGCAAACAGGAGACATTCTGATGTCGTACATTTAACCCTTTGGGTGCCAAAGAGGTATCCAAAGCTTTGCAATTTAATGTGTTGGATACCTCTCTGGCATGCAAAGGGTTTAGGGATTTTAAAATAAAATAATACAATCTGCCATATACCCCCCATTAAATGGCAACATTTCAATAGCAAGCCATGCATACCCTCCATCTATGGAGAAAGCGTGCCCAAGCCACTTCTCCATGTGTGGCTTAAGATGCCCTCTCCCTCTCACAAGCCCTGGTGACTAAGCACGATGTCAATATGAGCAATATGTAGGTAAGAGACCAGTAGGTCTTTAAGAGAACTTGTTAGAGAACATGTGAGCAGCATTAAATCTAGTAATCAAAGAACTGTAATAGCACAACATTTTTGTAAAGTCCATTATTATGATCTAGAGCATTTCTCAGTATTGGGTATTGAGAGAGTATTTTTGTCTGTATCAGGCAGTGACAGAGTCAGATTGCTCTCCCAAAGGGAAGTTTTCTGGATTTTTACTTTATCCACGAGAATGCCACAAGGTCTGAATAAAGAATCTGACGTCACATATTTTGTTTGATCTTTCCATGTATCTGTAATTTCTACTGTCTATCTAACTGAATAATTCTCAATAATGGGCTTTATCAATGGAGCTCTCTATACTCTGTAATTTTTAGTCAATTATTTATTTTTATCTGTAATATATTGTTTTGTTTTGATTGTATGTTGTTAACACATTTGCTCAGATTGTCATTGTTCTCTTTTTATCGTAGCAATATACATCTAATATTACTAATATTATTGTAGCCAGGGTTAATGTTATTTTATACCTGAGTCCTTTTTCTATTGGATGTACTTTTTGGGAGGTGTTGCTGTTGCCTTTTAGAGCTCTGAGTAATGTGGAGTAGAATAAAGTCTACAATTAAGCACTGCAAATCGAGTGAGACTGCTCACCATGTGTGGTGTTTGTATTAAGACCTGTGAATAAAGAAGTTTTGGTATTAAGTTGCCGTGTTCTTGTGCAGTCTTCTTTTCTATTGTTGCCTAAAATACTGGAACTTCCTTGAACTGCACCGCAGTCAGATATCATCTTGGTGGTTAGTGTATCTTGTTCGGCCAAAGGATTTATTTCCATTTACACTGCCCTGTAGTAGTGCTATTGGCTTTTCTCTTTCACCTATGAATCCCGAGGAGACAGACGTGATTCTTTGAGTCCGGGACCACAAATTCCTCCCACATGAGGCTTCTAGAAAGTAAGGAAAACTTCAGCTTGAGGAATCTGGAGTACTGAAGTCTGTCATGTCTGCCTCCATTGACCTCATATCCAGTACTAAATGTGCATTTTGGAGAACCAGTCTTTACAGAATTAATTCATAATGGCTATCAGAGTTTTATCCCTGATTAAGATATGTGTGAGTTTGGTGTTAGCATTCCTCAAACCCTTGAAATAAATGCTCCCAGAGACAAATACACTAAAATAAAGTGGCCAAATTTGGGGCAACCCAACTGCACCATTGGGGAGAAAAATAAACATTTTGAGTATTCCCACTGATTAAATTAATGGGAATTGTATTTGGACTTATGCTGTAGATGTTTTTTTTCAGACTTGTTCCAGTTCTTAATCTTACATGTATACACTCTCTTCCAAGAATGAGCATCATCATGTCTCTATTTGGCTATGCCTACATTGTTGTGAAATGCAGCTGCTATGAGTGTTAGTTTTGTGTCCAACACTTTGCAAAGCAATGCATTTGGACACCCTCTGATACTCAAAGAGTTAATCAATTGTGTACATATGCAACCAAAATTCTCTGTAAATTTTCTATAGACACGATCATTATATGGTGTAAAATACCATGATAAAACATAATATTATTGCACATTTAATCTAGTCTTACAATGGATGTTTATTAGATCACCATGCATTAAAGGACAAATGACTCTTATTATGGCAGTTATCTGATAACAACCAAGTTCTCACAGTGTTAGAAGATTAAAAACTTAAAATTAATTTACAAGGGAAATTAGGATTCAGATACTTGATTAGAATCAAATTGGACAAGATCATTTAATAATATGGGCAGTAGAGAATGTATTACAAAATTATATTAACCACTTGGATGCTATAGACTCCCCTTCTATTTATACAATTGTATTCATCAAGGTTAAGAGTTGCAGTTCTGGACTAAACCAGCTATATCATAGGAGGGACTTATATGGGGCTCTTTTCAAATGCATTTTTATTGAATTTTCTTTGCTAAAAGTTACAAAAGAGGAAGAAAAATGTCAAGTTACAATAGCAATAAAAAAAAATAAAAAAAAGAATTCAACATGTAAAGTTTTTCATGAAAAAAGCAACCAGACGCAACATGTTGGTATCCGTTTACCTTTACTTTAACTTACTTAAAGGGATAGTAATGGATGGAAATACACATTGCTCCGATTAATACTCCTATATTATGGTTCGTATAGTGTTGTATATAAGTTGTGTGTAACTTGTAGTTCAAAAATAAATCAATTTTAAAGTATCCCTCTCCCTCCCCTTTTATCAGCCCCAGCCGGTCTGGACAGTGTACAGCAAGGGACAATCTTCAGTGAGCGTAATTAAAATAATGCCCTGCTTCATCAATGGGGGCAGGGTTTTCATGATGCTCACAGCGAAAAGATTGTCGATGTGAGCTGTCCTGTCAAGCTTGACCGGATTCCTCTTTTGCAGGGAAGCTCACCCAAGAAGTACAAGGGACGGGAGGGGGATACTTTAAAACTGATTTACTTTTGAACTACAAGTCAAACACAACTTATATACAGTACTACATGAACCATAATATAGGAGCATTATTCAGAGCTACATGAATTTCCATTCATTACAATTGCTTTAAAATTGAAGGAATGTGCAATTAGTAGAATTAGGAAATAGAAAACACAGGGAAAAGAGAGAGACAAAAAAAGGGAAAAGTCTGGGCACTGGGTGGGCTCATGGAGGTTAACTGAGCTCCAGGCAAAGAACTATCATAAAGATAAAATATGAACACAATAATACCGAAAGAGCAAGAGGGTAGACTGCAGAAATCAAGGTAAAGTTCAGGATCTGGAAAGAGAGATTACTTTAGAAGAAGTTACCATAGAGATCAGTCAGATGTCCCCAACCAAATGCTCCAGACCTGATTGCTTTCCTTCGATCTTTTATAAAACTTTTTTGATAAAATTAAATTCGTATTCAAAGATTCTTTAAATTAAATCCCAGACCATATTAAACTTCACTCTTACTTAAAGGGACACTAATGTCCTATAAAAAAATGTTCTTGTTTTGTAGAGTATAAAAAAAGAAATTATGTGTCACGAATCCTATCTCTCAAACTGCTATGGTTTGAGAGATATTAGCCTGTAAAGTCCCCCATCCCTTCTCAGACAGGGTTGCCGCTTTATCCCCACTGATCTTCATTCTAGTAATGGAAACTCTAAATAACAGAATGAGATTTAATCAAAGTACTAAATGAATCACTGTTGGCCCACAAGTTTACAAATTATCATTATTTGCAGATGATATGCTATTTACCATTACGCAGGGCTTTTAACCTCTTGAATGCTAATGTGCTAGAAACCACTCAAGCATTCATTTCTTTTAAATCTATGAGATTATGGGGAATTTTCATTCTAGACATAAGGTGCATATGGTTCGCACCAGAACAGTAGATCTATAGCTTGATAAATAAGGTCGTAAGTACACAGAGCAGAGTAGGGAACTGTTTAGTGCAGTGGGTCTCAACTAAGGTGCTGTGGCATTTTGGTGGATCAAAATTAAGGGTGCCACTTTTTTTTCAGTACAAACAGAAGAAAAACTATGCAATATTCATATAGATTGCGTAAACGTGATTTTTTTTTGTATATCATATATTTCTGCCATGTTCACTGTAAACCGGTTTATCTAAAGGGATAGTAATACTTAAAATGTAGAAAAAATATGTAATAGGCTTTATCCCCCTGAGTAGAACAGTAGTCCCACTGCTGAAAGGTGTTTTATTCAATAGTTAGCACAGCTCAAACTTGAATTTTTTATGTGCAATATCACAGTGGCCTGAAATTGTACAGTGGCGCTCTTGCTATACTATCCTAAGGACAGCTCTAGTCAGTTGGCCGTAAATCCCCATAGGGTGGTGTAGCAACAGTGCCACTGTACAATATCAGTCCACTGTGACCCTACACCTACAAATTAATGTTTTAGCTGTAATAACTATTGATTAAAACACCTTTCAGCAGTCGAAGTACCCTTGATTTACTTGGGAGTATAAGCCCTACAACATAGTGTTTTTACATTTAAAGTATTACTATTAGGGATGGGTGAAAAGCGTGTAAAATTTCCTGCATGACTTTTCGCGAAAACGTAAAGATTTTTTGCTTTTCCCGAGAAAAATGTCACCTTTCTGCCTATGCAAAATTGTCTATTTTAACAAATTTTCCAGCTATTTTATTACATTTTCCACCTATATTTCCTGTAGGTACTACATTTCCTACTGTAATATTACTTCTTGAAGTTTAGAAATAAGAGGCTGAAAGTCAAAGTTGTGAGTCCTACAGCGACATATGCCTTGAAAAATGTGTTAGCAGAATGCATTTGCCCTTTGCCCACAACACTAACTTCCTGCTTAAGTGACGCTGGCACATATTCATGATGATGTCAAGTAATAAAAAAAATAAAGTACAACCTACAATGTGGCAGATGTGTATGGTGGTGGTGGTGGTGGTGGAGGACTGGCATGTTGTGATTTGTGTATGTATTTTTACCATTGTAATACGCTATCCTCCTTCTCAGATTATTGACACACATTACTTATTGGTCATAGCAGTGGTCCCAAGTGGGGTAGATGGCGGCAACTCTTCTTCACATCCCTCCTCCACCTCCTCATCTATGCTGCTGTTAATATATTTGTCCTGGCTTTGCTTGTTATACTCCTCTGCAACAGGAGTCATAAGTGTTATTTGGACTGAACTAACTGTTGGCACTGGCAGTGGCACACTCTCTGAACTTTTTAAAGTGCTTCTGCTGCTGCTACTTGTGGCACTTTTAGCCTGCTGATAGTGTGTCTTCCAGTCAGACCTGTGGTTGTGCTTCAGGTGGGATCTTATACAGGAGGTGCCTAGGTGTGAGCCTGCTTTCCCTCTGCTCACAGGCTTTTTGCACAGACAACAGATAGCCACATGCCTAGCTTGAGGATCCTGAGTGAAGTATCTCCATACTGTGGACTTCATGGAATGAAGGGTACCTGAGGTGGTGCTGCTGCTACTACTACTACTGGGGCTAGATGTTGATGCAATTCTACTGCCACTACTAATAGGTGTCAAAGGTGCAGCAGCAGAGGCACTCATTATATCTAACATTGTGGATGTTAACCTGTATTGCTGTTGCTGGGTACTCAAAACAGGTGTGTGTGGCTGAGTGGCACTTGGACTTTGAAGAGGCAATGATGCTGATGATGATTGATAGGGTGAGTGTGTGCTTTTTGACATCTGTGCTTGTCCAGGGTCAGACTTTCCAATGGATTTCTCAAACAGTTTATAGACAGGCACAGTGCTCCTTAAAAGTGGTGGAAGATTCAGACTTTGACTTTCTACTAACCTTATAGCCCTGTCACCATTCTCACTCTCAATTTCATCTGTATCTGAACAAGAGAAGGATGCTGGAGGGATATATTCTAGATCTGCATCATCATCAGTCATCATTAATTCATCCTCAGCAGCATCAGCATCACCTGACAGTTCTTGTCCACTACTTCCCTTATATTCCTCTAAGCTTTTAGAGGTCTCAAACAATTTATTTTTACTTTTACTATAACAAAGCTCCCTACTACTTTGAAGATGAGTGTTTTGGTGCTTGTTTGTCTCACTATCTGATGCAGTAGGTGCTTCAGCTGCTACACCTTCCTCTATTATGCTATTGCCAGCATCATCAAGACTTGAATGCAACTTCTTGTCATCTTCAGTGTTCTTCTTATATGGTTCTTTATTTCTACTGGCACTGGTAGTGCTGGAACTAGTTTTGCTGGGACCTTGACAGACTGCATCCTCCCTTGGAGTAGAGGGATCATCATAATCATTGATTGCACACGCTGAAGCAACCATTGCTGCAGTCAGTTTTTGAACTACTACTTTACTCTCATGTCCCTGCACTGCTTCCCCTTCTCCTTCCCCTTGTGTACAACTGTGTTTTTTTACTGTACAGTGCACAACACAACTGATGGAGCTGTATGATGCCTTGCCTAAGCCCAGTTAGCTGTCTGTCACTGTCACATAATATATTTAGTTCTTTATTCTTTTTTATTTTTTTTTTTATGTTGTCCAAATGTCCACCCTGTTGTTTTATCACAGTATGTCCAAAAAAAATTATAACTGAAAAACAAAATCAACAACGTTTTTCCCCAACTTGTTGTCGTCTTCAGTGTTCTTCTTATATGGTTCTTTATTTCTACTGGCACTGGTGGTGTTGGAACTAGTTTTGCTGGGACACTGACAGACTGCATCCTCCCTTGGAGTAGAGGGATCATTATCATTGATTGCACATGCTGCAGCAACCATTGCTGCAGTCAGTTTTTGAACTACTAATTTACTGTCACATTCCTGCACTGCTCCACCCCCCCCCTTCCTCTTCTCCTTGTACACAACTGTTTTTTTACTGTACAGTACACAACACAACTGATGGAGCTGTATGATGCCTTGCCTAAGGCCAGTCAGCTGTCTGTCTCTGTCACATAATATATTTAGTTCTTAATTTTTATTTTTATTTTTTTTTTTTATGTTGTCCACCCTGTTGTCTTATCACAGTCTGTCCAAAAAAAAAAAAAATTATAACTGAAAAACAAAATCCACAACTTCTTTCCCCAGACTTCCCCACCCAGCACAGAGACAATAACAGCAAGATCAGCAAGCAAATAGGTCCCTAGCTGCCTGTGTCTTTCCAGTCACATGGCGTATTGGACTATTTGGGGGTTAACCTTCTTCATACCTTCTTATCCCCAAAGTGCCCCCACACTCCCCTAATACAGAGAACAAATGTCCTACCTAAATGACTCCCTAAACTAAGCTTCAATTCCCCTTTATTTGTCTTTCTCCTCTAGCTCAAAAACATGCTGCTCTCTCCTCTCACAAACACAAAATGGCTGCTGTGAGAGCCTGACAGCCTTTTATATGGCTGTAGAAAACTTTCCTGTGGTGGAGAAATATTTTTCTTCCCATTGATTTCAATGGGCAAAAAAGGCATGAAAAAGCGGAAAAACTGCACTTTTCATTGAAAATTATTTGCCAAGCGGAAAGTGCCATTATTTGCCGATTTCAGTTTGAGGCGAAAATTTTCGCCCATCCTTAATTACTATCCCTTTAAATCTATTAGGTGTCACCTTTGTGTTCTGATCCTTTCTATCTACTGTGATAGATGATTTTCTAAGTATGATATACAGAGATCTAGCATTTATCATATATTACTGCCAACAGCAGCCACATATTAAACTGCTGCCATTTTTTTCATTTCCCTAACGGGTCTAACTGAATTAGTCCTGGAACTCTTCTGTCTACTGAGATAGATAATTCTCTCTATTTTTTCAAAAGTGTTTTATCAGAAAGAATACATTGAGATTTCCTTGTTTTTGAGTATGACATATAGTGATTTATTTCATTTCTTTGTTATTTGAATTATGTAATCATGTGAATTATTTTGCCATTGTACACATTTTTATAACACTCTGTGTTAGCACTTAGCATTTATGCTGACTATTACTGTTCTTTAAATTTTTGTATAAATTGTATACACCTATAAAGTTTATTTGCATTCCAGGGTAGTATTGTTGGTGTATTATTCAGCAGACACCTGGTCATGTACTGCTTCTTCTGTGCTAAAATGATTTTTGCCAGGCCTTGGTTGGCTGTGCATAACCATCATTATTTTCATATACATATCTGGAGAATCTGGCCACACTCCTGGCTTAACACCCTTGGAAGCTAGGAGAGACTAACCTCTTAAATGGAATTCATCTATAAAATTAAAATCAAATTCTGGAAGAAGAAAGTTTTATGCTTGTATGACACAAGGTGATCTATAATTTCTTTAAAGTGGCATTTGGTAATTTGTCCCAGTCACCATTTCCACTATATCTAAATTAGCAAATGTAGTAGAAAAGAGAATATGCGTACGGCAATATATGTGCATTAGACTATCAGATGCAATGCAGTAGCTCTTGCAATCACTTTGGAAAAGTGGATTAATTCTTGGTAAAACAACTGTACCATAATGAACAAAAATTATGCAGCCCTACTTTCATCTTCAGGTCTGCTCCCAGGGGGAAAGATCTATTGCTGAAGCTAGAGATGGGAAAAACCTGCAACTAAAACAAGTGAAAAATGGCACTTTCCAAGGAGTGAGAAATGTCTAACAAAAAAGCACAGATAATTTGCTTTTTTCCACCTTTCTCGTTGCATTGAAATAAATGGAAATAATTAATTTTTCCCCACATGGGACATTACCCTTCTTTTATATATATACACAGAAGGGTATCCAATCACCAAACTGTGGACTAAGCCACTAATCATCATCTATATCACTGAAGCCACATGACCTAGACCTAGCCATTAATAGAGGGCTGGTAGATAAACTATAAAGCTTTTGAGCTTGTATATTTTTAGCTTTTATATATTTTTTCATTAATTATTTTGAGAGGCCTATAAATTTCTTCTATATTTATTTGCTTCTAAAGTTAGTTTCGAAAATGGTTTTGTTCAGTTACATACAAATCCTTGAGCTCCATCACTGGCCAATCTCAGCATACCTCGCACATCAAACATTGCATTTCACCATTTAACAAATCATGATATACTGTATTCCATGATGCCAAATGTCACATTATGTGACTTTCTACATGGGGATGTGATCCAAACTAGTTTTTTGACTATCTCTGCGTTCCACCTTTAACCTATCGCAGTGTACACTGCAACATCAAATGTTGCACTAACCAATCATGGTGAATACCATATCGCCAAAAGTTGCATTCCACCACATCTTATTTGTTGTATTGTATGCAGCCAAAACATTCTTAACTTTCATTTCTTTTCCTCATCTATGCCCCTTGTTGCTTCACAGGCCTGCCTCAGCATAAATCACTACTCCCCACGATTCCCTAGCCAACAAAAACCCTGTCATTCATTCAGTCATTCATTCATTTTGCAAATAAGTGCATTCTGAAATCCAAGTATAATTGATACTGACTCCTAAAACTACCAGAAGAAGAGGGAACAGCATATTACTGTCTAAGGTCTATTCTCATCCCATACTATAAAGAATTAAGACTACAATGACATTGGGAGAGAGAGAGAAGGCAGCTGCCAAAATCCTCTTGACACTTGCTTAAGGAGATAAGGCACTGAAGTAGTTGCACTTGTAGTGAGTGTGTTATTTGTTTGTAGAAAGTGACAAATAGTGACAATGAATTAAAAAAAAATAAAAAATAAAATTATTGGGGTGAGGCCTGGAGGGCAGTAGAGTAGGTCAAAAGTTCAGTAAGCTCTGGAGCAATATACAAAGGGATACTTAATTATACACGAGCAAGGGGTTTCCTTCGCCCTATCCTGGCAGTTTTACTAGCCTAACTATGGATGAAAGGTAAAAAAGGGAAATTACCCAGTATATCAGGTAATATCTCTAAATTTGTAGCGATGAGGCCATGACCTGCCGCATTTCCCTCTGACAGTAACGCACATCAGACAAAGAAATCTAGGTAGGAAACTATGTTGCATTAGAGCAGATCTCCTCAGACAAACTCCCTGCACTCATCTGAGATAAAGCATTACAGGATGGCTTAAAGGGATAGTAATACTTCACTTTATCTTTATTTTATTTTGTAGGCATGAAAAAAACATGAAGAACGATATAAGTCTTATCTCTCAAACCTTTATGGTTTAAGAGATATTCACAAGCAAAGTTTCCCCCTCCCGCCCCTTTTACCTAATGTAAGCCATCTCTTCTCAGATGTGAATCTGGTTGTAAGACCAGACAGATAACAGAAGGGGACAAGTTTCTTTGTATGAAACAAATGAAAGTCCTTCCCCCCTTGACAAGTTTTTCAGCTTTTTCCCTTATCTTAATTGAAGATTGTCCCTCTCTGCAGTCTACCTGGGCACCTCCCTTCTGATCTGGTTGAACGGGGGGGGATACATTGTTTGTGAATATCTCTTAAACCATAAAGGTTTGAGAGATAAGACATATCGTTCTTCATGTTTTTTTAATGCCTACAAAATAAAATAAAGATAAAACAAAGTATTACTATCCCTTTAAGAATCCTCCTTGACGAAATCTGACCTTGCCGAACTGACTTCTGGGCTGCTGTCCAAAGCAGAATTTACACATTTTATGGAGGAACTCAAGGTGACCTTGAAATCAGAATTAGCTTCCTTTCGTGGAGACCTCGCTAAACTGGGGCAAGGATATCACGGTCCCCGTGATTCCCTGTCAATCTCTGTAGGTATACATTTGCATTGGAGGAGTCTGATTGGCCCGCCCTGGATGTGCCTTTATATGCTAGGATTGGGCACTTGTCAATTGCCCTTTCATGGTGTTGTGTTGCTGCGCCTAGTTATTGCTCTCCAGTGTCTCCTGTGTACCGACCCGGCTAGTCTGACTCTCCTTCTGTTCCTGCTTCGTGATCTGACCCGGCTCTGGCTGACGACCCTGCACCGTGATCTGACCCGGCTCTGGCTGACGACCCTGCACCGTGATCCGACCCGGCTCTGGCTGACGACCCTGCACCGTGATCCGACCCGGCACTGGCTGACGACTCCGCTCCGTGATCCGACCCGGTTCTGGCTCCTGATCCTGCTCCGTGATTGTTCCACTCTCCGGTGGTGTTCTTGCGACTCCGTCATCCGGTTCCGGCTACTGCTCCTGTCCGGTTGCTGCTCCTGTGTACTCCGGTCGCGTGGGCGACATTCTGACTGTTCTCAGTTTCCTCGCTCATTTCGCTGTAGCAGAGGTTGCCTGCCTTGCTCTCGTGGCATTGCTCTTTTCAAATGTACCAGATTAACCCTTGCACTGCCGGTAGTCTCCGATTACGTGCCACTTTGATACATTGCCAAGCTCCGGTGATTCTCTGAGCCTTTACACTTTTGAGCCTCCGCTTTACGCTATACCAGTCCTTGCAGAGCTCCGCTTGTTCAATGCCCGGTGAGCATCGTGTTTACGCTGGTTGTCACTGGTAGTCCATTCGCTCTAGCATCAAGGATTCTGGGTGACACCTTGTGGGTGTCTGGGCAGTACCTCATTCGCTCAAAGTGCTTAATCCCAACTGCACTACTCTGTGCATCGGCTCTTCATAGCTTGGGCAATTCCGTTCTACTGTGGCCTCCCAAGGGCTGGCATATTTCCGTGGCAGACGCAGGGTTACTCGATACTCATTCAGGGCGATTTCTATTCTGGTTACATCAAATTGGCAGTAGCAATCCTCATAAGCCCACTGTGGAGGTACGGGCTCAGCTTAGAGCAACAGGGGCTCATCCTGCTTATGCTTCAAGAGTGTTACAGCGCTTCTCCTGAGTTCCTGATCTACATTTAAAGACTATTACCATAGACTGCTATATATCTCCTGGGCGTTGGCCAATCTAGTCTGAGCCTTACCAGTTGCTCCACTTAACCCTCTATGCACTACTGTTTGTAGTTTACTCCATTCTCTGTTCATATTGCCTGTTCTTACCTTTACTAGCCTCTAGGGGCAGTGTTGTTCATTTTTTTATTTCAATAAACTGTGTTTTACGTTACAACCCGGTCTGAGTGTCAGTAAAACCGTAACAGTACGAAAGGGCCATGACCTCAGACGGGAAGAGTGAGGGTAATACACAGAACCTCCACTGGAGGATGGATGTTCACGAGCAACGCTTAGATCAGTTGGCATTGGCCATGCAGACCTTGCTCGAACGTACGGTACATCTTGATAAGCCGAATCAAAATCTGGTGGTCCCCCAGTTATGACACCGGATAATAGTTCTGGTCAATGCTTGGTCCCGCAGAGAAGTCTAACGGCGGCGGCGCCGTTACCAGTAAGATATGATGGTGAACCCACATTGTGCATGGGTTTCCTTAATCAGCTAGAGATCTTCCTCGAACTTACACCTCATGCATTTCCGAGTGACCATAGCAAGGTGGGGTTCATGGTATCCCTGTTAACTGGCAAAGCCCTGGCATGGGCAAATCCGTTATGGGAACAGGCTAAACCTTGCACTTTGTGCTTTAAAGAATTTGTTAAACAGTTCCGTAGAGTCTTTGAGGTACCTGGGCGAGCTACGTCCGCGGCCAAAAAACTGTTGTCAATGCAGATGGGCGATCAGACTGCAGCTGAATATGCTATAGAATTTCGGATTCTAGCTGCAGAGGTGGCATGGAATAATGAGGCACTCCTGGCAGCATTTGCCCAAGGGCTCTCGGATGCTATCAAAGATGAGATTGCTGCCAGGGAGGTACCCACCGATTTGGATGAGTACATCGAATATGTGATACTCATTGATACTCGTATGCGCGAGAGGCGCTTGACTAAGAGGGCAACTTCCAAAATCCATGGGCATGAGAGATTGTTTAACCCACCCTCTCCTCCCATTCCTCCGGTCCGTGTACCTGATACTGGGGAACCTATGCAGATTGGTTTTACTAGGCTGACTAAGGAGGAGAGGGTGTATCGTAAAAGACAAGGATTATGCCTGTATTGTGGCAAAAATGGGCATTTGTTGCGCACCTGTCCGGTGAGGCCGGGAAACGCACGCACCTAGGATACCTTGGGGGACAGGCCCTAGGTGGTGTACAGTCGTCCTCAGATCCTTGATCCTTGAAACCCACTATACCTGTGAGTTTTCTTCTAGGCAACCAGGTTGTGGAAGCACTAGCCCTGGTAGATTCTGGTGCTGCTGGCTATTTCATGGACCAGGCATTTGCTGAAAGACATAATATTTCTCTGTCTGAAAGAGACACTCCGCTAGCCATTGAGGCTATTGATGGCAGACCTCTTGAACCAGCACTCATCACAATGGAGACTACTCTCCTTACTATGACTGTGGGGGCCCTCCATAAGGAGGAGGTTCGTTTCCAGATTATTCGTTCACCCCATCATGCGGTCATTCTGGGGTTCCCTTGGTTGACAGTGCACAATCCCCAGTTTGACTGGCAGACATGTGAAGTCAAAGCATGGTCAGAATACTGCACTAATCACTGTCTATCCCGTCCCGTTAAGATTATGTGTACATCTCCTTCTCTGCCAGCTGAATACAGCAAGTTCAGCGACGTTTTCAGTAAAGGGGAGGCTAGCGCTCTGCCGCAGCATCGGCTATGTGACTGCGCTATTGATTTGCCCCAGGGAGTGGTTCCACCGAGGGGTAGGACGTACCCATTGTCATGTGATGAGACTAAGGCAATGGAGGAATACATTGAGGATGCTCTCAAACGAGGGATTATTTGCAAATCATCCTCTCCGGCAGGTGCAGGGTTCTTTTTTGTGAAAAAGAAAAATGGCGAGTTGCGACCTTATATTGATTACCGTGGGCTCAATAAGATCATGTCCAAAAATGCATACCCCATTCCACTCATCACAGAGTTATTTGATAGGTTGAAAGGCTCCTCTATTTTCACTAAACTCGATTTACGAGCTGCCTACAATTTAATAAGGATCAAGGCCGGTGATGAGTGGAAGACAGCCTTCAATACAAGGTCAGGGCACTACGAATATCTAGTCATGCCATTCGGACTATGTAATGCACCTGCCGTATTCCAAGAGTTCATCAACGATATCTTCCGCGATATGTTACAATCCTGTGTAGTGGTATATCTGGACGATATTTTGATCCACTCAGCTAATTTAACCCAGCATATACAGGATGTCTCTGAGGTATTGCTTCGTTTGCGCAAGAACAAATTGTTCTGTAAACTCGAAAAATGTGAATTTCACTGTTCTCAAGTACCCTTTTTGGGTTTCGTGATTTCTAAAGATGGCATAGCTATGGACCAAGAGAAGTTGGCTGCAGTCCTTAAATGGCCACGACCCAAGGGGTTAAAAGCTATTCAAAGATTCCTGGGCTTTGCCAACTATTACAGAAAATTCATTCAGAACTTTTCTACGATTACTAAACCTCTCTCTGACTTAACGCATAAGGGCGCAAATCCCTCTCAATGGTCTCAGGCAGCTGAACAGGCCTTCGTTACTCTCAAGCAGGCATTCGCATCTGCCCCTATTCTGTGCCATCCTAATCCTACTCTGCCTTTTACCCTGGAAGTTGATGCCTCCGAGGTTGGGGTAGGGGCAGTTCTCTCCCAAAGACCCAGGGAGGGAGGTAACCTGAGACCATGCGGATTTTTTTCCAAAAAACTGTCTAGTGCCCAAAGCCATTATGAAATTGGTGATAGGGAATTGTTGGTTATCATCTTGGCTTTGAAAGAATGGCGACATCTCCTGGAAGGCACTAGGACCCCTGTCCTAATTCTCACTGACCATAAAACTCTAATTTACTTGTCTGAGGCGAAAAGGCTGTCTTCTCACCAGGCTCGTTGGGCTCTCTTCTTGTCAAGATTTAATTTCATAGTCTCCTACTTGCCGGGGTCCAAAAATATTAGAGCAGATGCGCTTTCCAGACAATTCTGCACAGACATTGAGAGGGATGAAGCGCCAGTGCCTATAATTCAGCCAGATAAGATCCTGGCCACTATTCGTACCAACATCACTTCACCACTGGGGGAGCAAATCATGGCTTCACAAGCACGGGCACCTCCTGAAACCCCACTTGGCAGATGTTTTGTGGATGAACCATTTTGCACCCAGTTACTCGAGACCTATCACTCATCTAAGGCGGCCGGGCACATTGGCAGGGATCAGTTGGTTTGGTCATTGGCACGAACATTCTGGTGGCCCTCCCTGAGAGCAGATTGCTTCGCATTTACCGCTGCCTGTGCTACCTGTGCCTGTGCTAAAACTCCCAGACATCTCCCCGTGGGGTTACTCCAGCCAGTACCCAATGGCGACCGTCCCTGGTCCCATATATCTATCGATTTCTTGGGAGAGCTGCCTTTGTCTAAGGGCTACACTTTCATTCTGATGGTGGTAGATAGGTTCTCCAAAATGGCTCATTTCGTGCCCCTCTCTGGTCTCCCATCGGCCCAGGAATTGGCAGTCATTTTCGCCAGGGAGGTATTCCGCTTGCACGGGGTTCCTAGTGTGATAGTGTCTGATCGGGGAAGCCAGTTTGTGTCTAGATTCTGGAGGGCATTCTGTGGCCAGATGGGCATTCAATTGTCATTTTCCTCTGCCTACCATCCCCAGACCAATGGGGCCGCTGAGCGTGCCAATCAGGGACTTGAGCAGTATTTGCGCTGCTTCGTGACTGATCATCATGATAACTGGTCCGACCTGTTGCCATGGGCGGAGTTTGCCAGGAACTGTGCGGTTAATTCATCGTCTGGGAGTTCTCAGTTCCTAGTTAATTATGGGTTCCAACCCTGCCTACTCCCAGACTCATTTCAGTCCCAACAGATTCCAGCTCTGGATGAGCACATGGAGCAGCTCCGTTCCACTTGGGCACAGGTACAACGGTCCCTCAGTCAGTCCTTCCTGAGACATCAGCGGCATGCCAATCGCAGACGGCTACCAGCGGTCTCCTACCAGGTTGGGGACAGGGTATGGCTCTCCTCCAGGAATCTTAACCTGCAAGTACCTTCAAACAAACTGGCTCCCCGGTTCATTGGGCCCTTTAAGATCATTCGCAAGGTCAACCCCGTGGCATACGCATTGGAGCTCCCCAGGGCTATGCGTATTCATAATGTGTTTCATGTGTCCCTCCTTAAGCCCTTGGTGTGCAACCGTTATACTACCACTCCGGTGGTTCCTGGGCCGGTGAATGTACAAGGCCAAGAGGAGTATGAAATTCAGAGCATAATTGACTCCAGGAGATTTAGAGGCAAGTTGCAATATTTGGTCCACTGGAAAGGTTATGGGCCTGAGGAGCGGTCTTGGGTTGATCATAAGGATCTTCATGCTCCACGACTGATGCGCAACTTTCACTCTAAATATCCCCTTAAACCTAGACCCTCTGGCAGGGGAGGGGGTCTTTGAGAGGGGGGTACTATCACGGTCCCCGTGATTCCCTGTCAATCTCTGTAGGTATACTTTTGCATTGGAGGAGTCTGATTGGCCCGCCCAGGATGTGCCTTTATATGCTAGGCTTGGGCACTTGTCAATTGCCCTTTCGTGGTGTTGTGTTGCTGCGCCTAGTTATTGCTCTCCAGTGTCTCCTGTGTACCGACCCGGCTAGTCTGACTCTCTTTCTGTTCCTGCTTCGTGATCTGACCCGGCTCTGGCTGACGACCCTGCACCGTGATCTGACCCGGCTCTGGCTGATGACCCTGCACCGTGATCCGACCCGGCTCTGGCTGACGACCCTGCATCGTGATCCGACCCGGCACTGGCTGACGACTCCGCTCCGTGATCCGACCCGGTTCTGGCTCCTGATCCTGCTCCGTGATTGTTCCACTCTCCGGTAGTGTTCCTGATCTACATTTAAAGACTATTACCATAGACTGCTATATATCTCCTGGGCGTTGGCCAATCTAGTCTGAGCCTTACCAGTTGCTCCACTTAACCCTCTATGCACTACTGTTTGTAGTTTACTCCATTCTCTGTTCATATTGCCTGTTCTTACCTTTACTAGCTTCTAGGGGCAGTGTTGTTCATTTTTTTATTTCAATAAACTGTGTTTTACGTTACAACCCGGTCTGAGTGTCAGTAAAACCGTAACAAAGGAGTGACGTTCCTTGAGGAATAAAAAGTTGTGGCTGTTGATCATGCCATCACTTTGGAACAAGCCTTGGCGGATCAAAGGGATACTATTCAACATCAAATAATGAGATTTTAAAGGATTTGGAGGATCAGGGCCAAAAGTGTAATATACACATTAAACACCTACCCAAAACCATTCCTCCTCACCTTATTATCGACCATTTTAGGGGACTCTTTCTCAGAACTAATTCTAATTGAACTAGCACATATAGACATGAAACCGAGGGGTAACATTCATAGACTACCCAGAAATGTCATTATTTGCCTACACTGCATCGAAATAAGGGACCTTATAATGAGAAAGAGTAGAGAGAAAGGATACTTTCAATTTGCAGGTGCAGATATGCTACTCTTTAATGATCTTTCTCCAGAAAGAAAAGAGGAGTAGCCATTCTTATTCGGACATCATTACCATAAAAACTTCTAGATTTGAAAACTGAGCAGAATGGTCAATACAGGTCTGCTACATAATAAACCTATTATCTTAGCTAATGTCTATGGTCCTAATTCCAATCAGATATCATTTCTTACCAAATTCCTCAATCATCTTGACAATTTTGCAGAGGAGTAGATCATCATTGGAGGTGACCTTAACATCGCACTTCTACCCTCCCTATTGTTCATCAGGCTCATCCCACTTCAAGCTTTCACATTTGCTTCAATTATGTCTTAAGCTCTCACGCCTGGAGATCTCTTCATCCCCATGATAAAGATTATAGCTTTTACTCGCCACCTCATTCTTCTTATAGCAGAATCAACTATCTTTTCATTTGCAAATCTTTCTTACATCACCTTCGATCCTCAAGCATAGAATCATTCTCCTGGACAGACCACTCTCCGGTCATGATATCCCTTTCCGTACCAGACTACATTGATCTTCCAAGACCTTGGAGGTTAAACAAACTATTACTCCAAGATCAACCCAATTCCTCAGATATTTTGCTTTCAATGACACTTCTGGCATTTCGGTTCCTCTTCTCTGGGAAGCTCATTAAGGTGTTATATGTGATCTTATCATAAAACTTGGTGCATGTAAGAATCGTGAAAAATGGCAGCATATAACTTCTGATCTCTGATATCAGAAAATTAGAAGACAAACTTTGTAAAGAAACATCATCGCCTGAGAATGGTCACTTGATTACTTAATAAGCATGGTTCCCCAGTTAACAAATTTCCAGCAATTGCTGACACTTTTTTTGATTTTTATCATCATCTGAAAAATGATCATGACCAAGACATAGCTGACAATAATCCACGGCTCCTGTAGTTCCTATTCTTCCCCACACTGTTATGGAAGAACTGGATGCTCCCATTGCATTGTAGAAAATCCAAAGCGTGCTAAACTCTATGAGATTGGGCAAAAGACCAGGACCTGATGGTTTTACTTTACTTTAATTTTGCACCTTCCAAACATCTCTGCTTCCCCACCTGTACAATGTTTTCAACTCCAACCTGAAAGTGGCATTTTTTCCATTCTAGTCCTTGGAGGTACATATCATGGTAATCCCCAAACTAATGACCCAGCTCTCTCTTAAATGCTGACATGAAAACTTTGGCAAAAATATTAGCCTCTCAATTGCGACCCCACCTTCCCCTTCTATTTCATCGAGACCAAAGTGGTTTTGTACATGGTATAGAAATGAGGCATAATGCTGTATCCGCCATCTCTCTTACACATTTAGATGGTCATACATTAAAGCAGTGTTAAATATTGGCCTGGTTCCTAACATGTTGGGTCCTATTATAAGCCTATACTCATCTCCTTCAGCTAGAGTTAAGGTCAAAAGCATCCTCTTGGACCCCTTCAATATTACAAATGGCACTCGTCAAGGTTGCTTGGTTTCACGCTTTATCTATTTATAATAGCACTGGAACTCTTGCTAAATGATGTCAGGCTTAATCCAGATATCACTGGCATCAATTCCAAAGTGGCTATCTTCAAAACGGCAGCCTTTGAGGAAGATGTGCTATTTTCATCACTATTCCACTGACCTTAATCCCCGCGTTAATGACTGTAATTGAGGATCATTGTCAAATTTCCCAAGATAAGATCATTTATAACAAATTGGAAATTTTTAATCTCAACATACCTGAGAATATGATGCTCTTGTTAAATTGGACTTATCCCTTTCCTTGGTCAGATAACTCTATTCATTATCTAGGTATCCATCTTTCCATTGACCTCACCTCCCTCCTCGATCGGGATATGGGAACCCTACTATTGTCATTAGGGAAGGATCTCTCTGAGTGGAACTCTGTTTTCTTCTGCTGGATAGGACAGATAAATATTGTTAAAATGATGGTACTTCCCAAGATCCTATATATTTTCAATGCCCTCCCAATTCATAATTCTTCTCACTTCTTTCTGAAACTGTAGTCCATAATTTCCTCTTTCATTTGGGCCCACAAAACTCGGAGATTGAGACTGGATATCCTCACCAGATGTATTGATCAATATGGTGTGGGCTTCCGGATATTTCTACTTATTATACAGCAGTGACAATCTCTAAACTAAAGGATTTTAGCCCTCCTACACCTAAGAGGTGGGCTACCTCTCTTCTGGACACTATGGGATCGCTGGATCCATTCCAACTTTTGTGGGCAGACCCCCGTAATATACCTGAATCATGTCGCCAACCTGTATTGTGGGGACATATTTTCACAACATGGAAGCAGGTAAATTATAAGTTGAATCTTTCTCCTCCTCTCTCCCCTCTGACTTCTGATATAGGTAATCAAGAATTTTGCCTAGGGCTCTTTAGCCCAGTGATAAATCATTAAAATGTTTCAACCTTCACAGCTTGTTTATTGTATGGGCGTTATCTTGAAAGAATCGCTGACACTGGAAATTGGGTGGTTCTCGATTATCTTGGTGAACTTACATCCAATTACGACATTGGGCGAACACCCAAGTTGCCAGAGGCTATTTAAATAGATCTCTTACCCCATTTGTAAAATACCTAATAAGCCCTGCGCAGACAATCAAACACCTAAATTTTTGTTACTATATTTTCCAAACAAACTGGTTCACATTTCAAACCATATTTCATTTGGCAGTGGGAGACTGAACTTTCGTTAGCACTTGAGCCCAAACAGTGATTTTCCACAACAACTTTCATGCTACTCAAGATACTAAGTTTAAAGAAGTAAATTATAAACTGCTTACTCACTGGTATAGATACCCTTTTACACTTTCTCAAATCTTTCCGTCTCAATCAGATTTATGCTGGAGGTGTGACACCTACAAGGGATCTCTGTTTCACATTTGGTGGACTAAAATTAGCAAATCTTGAGACATGTGCACAAGATTTTCCATATCTATATCTTGAAATATTCTCTCTTATGCCTCTTTCATTTTTTGATATCCCCTACATCGGATAACCGTAAGGCTTTTAGAATGCACATATTCAGCCTTCTAATAGTAGCAAAATCCTTAATACCCTTATATTGGTGACTGTAACAGAAGCCTAAGCCTTTGGGCTGACTTAGACAGTCATTCCAGGGTCTCTCCCTCCTGGTGGGCTACAGAGTAGTAGCCTCGTGGGTACTGCTCCAGAGCTTTCTCCTAAAGTGGGGAGCAAGAGAAGCTCCTTTACACCATTCTGTAATAAGTTGACAGGACACCTTCTTGTTTCCAAGATGAACTCAAAGTTTATTGACAAAGTTCAGCTCTTTTATACAGGTTTAACATTATTACAACCACAATACAATACAAAGGGCACAAAGGACAGCAAATATATGGTGGAGACAAGATGCAATGAGGCAGACATATAAACTTATCTATACAAAGGGACTATGGTGAATAATTGTTTTGTTTACTGTACACACTGGGCCAGACAATAGAACAACAGAGTGTAAACACAAGACAATGGAACACTACAGTGGGACTGATACAATCAAAATAGTACAATAGAGACAGGCGTCAATGCAATCAGAACCCCACACTAACCCCATCACACAGAAGACATCAGAGGTGAAGGGATTAGTAAAGTGCAACCTTAATCAAACTCTTGACCAGAGGGTGTGACACATCTACAATTTGGCCAGCAGTGTAAACAGGGGTCCAGCATGGATTACAGTGCATGTCAACACATTAAGCTTTTAACATAGAACAGTAGGCAGCAGATCAGGATGCTGCATATCTTTCCACATGGATGGCATGGAATTTAGTCTCTTTGGCAGAGCTGTCTGCTGGTATAATGTACCAAAGTTCTCAATAATTCATAATAATGGTCTGAAAGTCCGTATGCCCAGAAATTTCCTCCAGTAACGGACTGTGGTCTGTTACAGTAACCTATCGAAACACCTCTGATACAAGTGTGGATCTCCAAGGTGAATGAAGTTGTTCAGATGGAGAAATATCCTGGCGTAAGTATATCATCTTTCTCATCTTTCAAAGCCATTTGGTCCCCATGGCTGCAGTATCGTTCCATCTCTTCTTGCAGTGATACTTTTTCCTTCCAGAAGTAATCTCAGACTTCCTTTCTCAGGTTTGGGTTATAGCCACAACCCTGATGTCAGAAACATACACTGATACTTGTTGGAAGTCTAGCTCTCATACTAAATGACTGATATTAACATCTCACACGAATCACTGATCCCCACAATAAGCCTCAAGACTCCCTACCCTCACTCTCCATGCCCCCCCTCTTATTTCTCTGCACTTCGACTGACTTCTGATATTCAAGCTAAAGTTACAGATTGCATCTCAGCTATCTCAGACTGGATAGCTCATAGGCCCCTCAAACTCAATGTCTAAAACAGAGCTACTCCTCATCCCACCCAGTCCTAGTCCAGTAGCACCCTTCCAGGTGACTGTAAATGGCATTACCATAAATCCAGTATCAGAAGCACGGTGTCTGACACATGTCTCTCATTCGCTCCTCATATTAACGGCATCACTAAATCCTGTCCCTTTCTCTTGCATAGCATTGCTAAAATCTGTCCCTTCCTTTGGTCTTCCACAGCTAAAATTCTTATACAAGCACTCAACTTCTCCCAGAAGGACTACTGCAACATTCTTCTGTCTGGCATTCCTGCCTTCCATCTCCATTCACTTCAGTCCATACAAAATGCTGTAGCATGAATTACTCTTTTGTCACCTAGGTTTGTCCTTGCCCCCTCCTCCTCAAATCTCTCCAGTGGCTGCTTATCAAACTCCAGATTTCTTACAAAATCTTACTTCTCTCATTCAAGCCCCCTTCTTACATTTCCATTCTGATCTCCCTCTATACCCCATCCCGCCACTTACATTCAGCCAATGACTGTCTTCTCTCAGCTTCTTTTGTGTCTACAGCCCTCTCATGTCTCAAACCCTTTTCTCTCATTGCTCCGTATCTATGGAATGCTCTACTTCCCACCCTGTGCCACTGCACCTCTCTGATGGTCTTCAAGTCATGTTTGAAACTACACCTTATGGATAAACCCTCCACATGCTAGAAGGCATAGATGTTGTACAATGAACGTTCACAAACTGAAACAAAAAACAAGAGAGCGCCCAATAGTATAATACTGTATAGTGAATATTAATAGCAATATGGAAATTCAGGATACTCACAGATCCTTGTGGTCAGATCAGTGCTTATACACAGTCTGACAATCCATCCTATGGAGATAACCAACCTGTCACCATTCAAGATTCTGAGTACTGGTTTGTAGTCTTTGTTAAACCACTGTGTGGCAACACGTTGAAATCCAGAATGGGATGACATAAAACAAAATAAAATAAAAATAAATAAATGAGTGGAGTGTATGGATCTTTTTTAAAAATGTACCAAAAATGTATTCAATAAAACATATACAAATGAATCTGCTGGACACCACGCTTACGCGTTTCGCAGCTGACACTGCTTTATCAAAGCTATAAGTCACAATACATAAAACAAAAAGAAAGAAAAAAAACTCTTATAAATTATGTACTTTATTTTTGTTCCCTATCATCAACAGAACTCTAGCACTGTATTCAGCACTTGACCCTTCTGTATTCTGTATGTCTCCTTTTACCACTTAGATTGTAAGCTTTTGGGCAGGGACCTCATACCCAGTGTTTCACTCTACAAAACACTTGTAACCCTGTATTGTCTAAAGCCTTAAATTGTAAAGCACTGCATTCACTTGTGGCACTATATAAATAAACATTTTCATTCATTCATTCATTTTTCCCTACCCTACACTCTGTATACTCTGCAGCTATCAATAGCCCCTCCCCTCACATAGCACCCTGTTAGTTTAGTTGATTACCTCCCTTGTTTGCTCTGGCACTCCATCTTTAGAGTCCTTGGAGTGTATAATTCTAACGATTACTATTAATTACATCTCCACTTGGCCTTATACTTTTGGAGCAAGAATTATTGTTACCTTGACTCATGTTTTATACATTGTTGTAGGTACGAATTAATGCACAATTTGTTATGTTAACATTTTTGCATTTCGTTTCATGCATTGTAATATTGTCTACTCTTTAATATTAGGAGGCCTCAGGTAGCCGAGTAAAAGTTGGTTCTCACATTCTAAATCTGCACAATTTTTGAAACTAAAATAATGAACATATTTTATTGCTATACATTATTTATCAAACGCTGACATATTCCATACAGCTATATACTAGACACCGATCCTTATAGCAGGGGTAGTCCCCTGCCAGACTTCTATAGGTCCTCCAATGACTAGTTGGAGATGATGGCAGTTGTAGTGCCCAACAGCTGCAGGGTTGGTAATTGACTACTCCTACCACCTCTTAAACACTTTAACTTCAGTAACTCCCCATCTGGCGACTAGCACCTTAGTCGCGATAGTCGCCAGAATTATTACCTTATTCAGAAGAAATATGCATTCTTACCGGGCTGACAGCAGCATGGAGCACAGACATCACCCCATAGTGACGTCTGCACGTCTGAGCTGTCAGTCCCTTTTGGAGCTGGACGGCTCCTAGCAACGCTTCCTAGACCGGGCTGAGACTGACAGCGCAGGCTTGCAGATGTCACTATGGCAAGATGTCTGCACTCCGTGCTGCTGTCAGCCAGTTAAGAATGCATATTTCTTTTGAATAAGGTAATAATTCTGGCGACTAGCGCCACTAAGCTGCTAGTTGCCAGATGGGGAGTTATTGAAGTTAAAGTGTTTAAGAGGTGGTAGTTGCACTTTAAGCAACACAATGGACTTATTCACAACAAAATATAGAAGAAATCCTGGAGCAATCCATAGGGAATAAGTGCAGATTCCCAAAATTCTCACCAGAATTTTGCCACTTAATAGCACTTGTGCCAAGAAGAGGACAATGGGCAGGCTGTGGGCATTTTGGGGTGTTCCTTTACTCTATACCTTGTTTACGGCTATTCATCATACAAGGCATATAGGAAGTGGTGTGCATGAAATGGATCTGGTGTAAGGAACTTGATGACATTAAAGTTCTAATGATAGTGGAGATTGTCCCCAGGTATAAACTGCAGGCTGCGGATTAGGGAGCACTTTGTGGTGCAGATCAACCGCAACCTTCAAGTGCACTGGCATCTGGCCCTGCAGCACCAGATTCACTTGCACTTGTATAATTATCTAAGTTTCTCTCTCCAGACACACTAAAATGCTGCAGGCACTAATTATTCTGAAGGCATCATGAATGAGGGGGATGAACGGGTTAAAGCCATATTAAGGTATGCGGGCTGAGTTGAAGCGACCTTTCAGGATGCAACATGAGAATCTCATGCTTTAATGCAGGACAAGATTCTCATGTGCCCTTTTGATCATGGCGACATGTTTAACGCTCCGTGTAGTCGCATGCTGTTTTCTGTGCTACGTTATAAAAGGATACCAACTGCAGTGATCATACACACTGTGTGTACCTGGTACAGTCACTGACATTAGAAACGAATGCCAGTGGAGCTGCACGGGCAAATTGGTATAATTGGTATATTCCCTTCCCTGTCTACATTATGATACAGGGGAAGTCATGTGTCATCCTTCCAGCTGTTGGGGAGTATAAATCCCATCACCCCCAACTAGCTAATAGGAGGTCTGATAACTGACTACCTATATCATTTTTTATTTATTTATTTATTTTAGTTACAGCTGTCTAGTCTGAATTTAGCGATGCTCTTGAGCAAGACATCAGAACCAAGCTGAGTACAATAGTTAATGAATCAAGGCTTTCATAGCTGGGATACTGTATGGATTACAGCCAGACCCTTGTTATGATTACAAGCAAACAGAAACATTTCCAAAGCACAATACAATAAAGCAGGATACCCAAAATAGCCCTTGCTTCACATGAATGCGTTGATGTCTACAGGCAAAACACACAAAGACTATGATAAAAAATTGAGTATGAAGTGAAATCTGGCAGCTGCATTCCTTGCAGCCCAATGAATAGAACCAGGTAGCAGAATTTCTCATTAAAATCATTGCTCCTGTGAAATGTGTTCATAGTTTTGTGTCAGTTATGTTCCTTTTTGAAGTAGCAGAAACAATGGTTTTGACATGTAGAGCAAGGAAACCCTTACTCATGTTTAACCTTTGGGAAAAAATGTATGCAAAATTGTGCTTTACTGAGCACAGCAAAATGCTTAGCATGCAAAACAATGAAGAAACAAGGGACTGTAGAGCAAACCAATTGCTCCACAGAGAGACAAATAAATATTCCCCAGTGATTTAAATGGGGTATGTAACCCCTTGAATTCTACACATCCCCAAAGCATTGTGAAGCTACATAGCACACTCCTATAGTGAAATGAACGATCTATAAACCTTTGTTTCAAATCTGAATCCAGACAGTATCTACCGTGAACCCACAAAAGTCAGACAAACAAATAAGCTCCTGTGCTCACTCCAACTGTATCACTTATATTTATTACTATATAATCTTCACAAAATCTTATACGGTAAATAAAAATAATTATACAGATTTATTTCTATAAAATTTGCATGCTAAGGACCAGGAACAAGACAGACACAAAAATGTAAAATGCAATATACCTTTATTAAAGTGACAAAAACAGAATCGTGATCTATGAGCATGAACCAAAAAACAAGCCAGGGTCAGGAACCAAGACAGGTACTCAGCCAAGACTAAGTCAGGAACACAGAAGTCAGTGATGTCAGGAACAAGCCAAGGGTCAGGAACACAGAAGCACGCAATGTCAGGAACAAGTCAAAGGTCAGGAACACTGCTAAACAGGAGTGCAGGAGAATCCACGTAGCCAGCAGCAACAAACACAAGGACAATCAGGAAGTGAGCCAAGCTGCTTTAAATACCCTAAGAGTGTTGGCTGATAACAGTCAGGTGAGAAATCAGAGAGGTCAGCTGATTCAATCTGATCCAGGAACTCAGCAGCAATGGACAGCAGAGCACTAGATTAGCTCAGACAGCAGAATCAATAGGCAGAGTTAGAGCAGCTCAGCCAAACCTTGACAATGCATACGTAAACTGATTATGGGCTCGATTTAAAGGCAGCCGTTAGCAAAAAAAATCACTAACGGGTGCGTTAAGTGTCATGTTGCAATTCAAAGATCCGTCTAAACAACAGCTAACGGCAGTTGTAGAATCCTTACGGCCGATACACTTACGTGCATTCAGACGCATGGAAAAACATACCCCAGAGCTATTCAAAGGCTTGCGGTACTGATAACGGCTGAAAAAAAGACACACCTAACGGCTAAAAGTTAAGACCCACTTCTCACACACGTTAGACACTTAACGGCCAAAACAAAACACCCGTTACAGAGGAAAACACACCAAATGCTTACCGCACAACCATGTAAATGGGAAAATTAACCCGTGCAATGCCAAAACAACACAAAAACATGCACACACAACACAAATCACTACACAAACAACAACAACCAACACCACAGGGACAACAACACACAAAAACAACAACACAACATGGCACGGAACAATGGGGGTCATCACACAAAGCGGACACCTGCAAATACAAGCTCACCTGGGCAACATCAACACGCCACCTGCACCCCACAACTGCACGTCCGCAAATGGCACACACAGAACAAGCACAACACACCACATCTTATAACACACACACACCTGCTAACACTTACCTGGACAAAAACAACTCACCATTGGTCAGCACTCACCTCATCAACACACCTACACAACGCCCTAGCAAGTACTTAAAGGGACAACTCAACACACTCACTTGTGGCTTGTTTTCCACTCAGGGAGGGAGAGAGAGATAGAGATAGAGAGAGATAGAGAGCGATAGAGAGAGAGAGACAGATAGAGACAGATAGAGAGAGCAAACAGTATGTTGGGTTACATATTGTTGCGAAGGCTGCGGAGAAGGCGTGCAAGGGAGAGAGCTGGGGAACATCAGCAACCTCCAAGCACGCCTCATCAACAGCCTCCACCTGTTGCAAGTGAGGAGGCTCTGGCTCAGCAGCCACACAGGAGCCCATCCCCACCCGGAGGACACCTGCCTGCAGATGCACAGCTGCAGCAACAGGATGCTCCCCAGCTGCCACAGGGACCCCTGCAGCAGCCCAGGATGCATAGACGACCACCAAGGCCCAGGGTATACCGTCCAAGGGTCACTCTCTTTGGAATGACCGATGACGAGGTTATTGATCGCTACAGGTTGAGGCCACACAGCATCATAGCCCTGTATGAGGTCATCAAGGAGCAGGTGGATCCCATATGCACCCATAACCATGCTCTAACTGGCCTTCAAAAACTCCTGTGTGCCATACACTTCATGGCAAGTGGCGCCTTTCAGTCGACAGAGGATTACGCATCTGGCATGTCCCAGGCCACATTCTCCAGGGTGCTGGCCCAGGTCTTGCCAGCCCTCAAAGCCAAGGCCAGTACCTACATACGTTTCCCCATCACCGATATGGAGTGGACACATCTGAAGCAGGGCTTCTATGCAAGGGGAGGCATGCCCAGGGTCATGGGTGCAATAGATTGCACCCATGTCCGTATCAAAGCACCAGCACGTCAGGGACATATGTTCCTGAACCGCAAAAACTTCCACTCCATGAATGTGCAGATGGTGTGTGACAGCAACCTGGCCATAATGAATGTCTGTGCGAAATTTCCCGTGAGCTGTCACGATTCACATATACTCAGAAATTCATCTGTGCAGAGGGATTTCGAAAATGGGACCTATACAGGCGGATGGCTTCTGGGTGAGTTAACAGCACCAAATGACACCACATACACATGTGCTAGTACGTTCACCACAGAAAACAACATTTACACAATATGTGCTCCTTGTCACACCATGTCACTCACTTTCCACAGGTGATGCTGGCTATGGATGCAAGCCATGGCTCCTCACCCCGGTCGCCAATCCCCAAAACGATGCCCAGGAACGATATAACCAGGCTCATGCCAGAACACGGAATGCCATTGAGCGGACCTTCGGCCTCCTCAAGTCCCGATTCCGATGTCTGGACCACTCGGGGGGAGCATTGCAGTATGCACCAGACAAGGTCTGCGACATCATCGTGGCATGTGCCATCCTACATAATATCGCGGTGGACACCAGACTCATCGACGATGTCCATCCCCCACCCAGACCTGTAGACCCTGTGGATATCGTTGAGTGTGAGGAAACCCCAACAGGGATGCAGACAAGGGACAGATTGATCAGGGATCACTTCTGCTGTGAGTATAATACATGTATGCACACAATCCATGCATACACACCCACCACAACACACATGTTCTGTTTCACCCCACAGGATCAGTGACACAGCCCTGTCACTGGCTGCAGTATGGACCACCAGCATCAACTATTCCGTGGACCAGTCAGATTGGGCCTAGAGATTCCGAATACACCTGACAACCTGTCGTCCATGTTGATACTGCTACCTCAAGGATATCATGCATGCCCCCCCTGGAAACCAAGGTACAACACTTTAACCTTGTTCAGCATATCCCACAGCTCCCTAGGCACCAACTAAAGTGTTCTGCTAGGATCAGACCCATAGCAACCATGGTACCCCTGTAGCAAGGGAGTCTCATCCAAGCCAATGCATCGGATAGAACTCTGTCACATAAGGGGTTCAGGGGGCATTCGTGGGGACATGGGACCAGTAGCTTGCTACAGTTGAATAAAGCAGCAGAGGGGTGGATCGACAGTAATAGTGTGTTACACAACATGGAGCTCATGAAATGTGGATCACATCTCCATGGACACCATGCTGCCCTGTGTGTGTGTATGTGTGTGCAGTGATATGTGCCCCAGAAAGAAATACACACATTAACAAATATGTCCTACTAGCTCCATGAACCAAACATATTTGGCCTGTCTCTGACAGTGGCAGCCCAAATATATTGTTGTCAGGAAGCTATTAGGACATATTTGTTGATGTGTGTAACCATGTCAGGGGCAAATATCCCTAAGGATGGTTAACATCCCCTTAGTTCCCCCCATGATGGTTCATAGACCAGTACACAACACATTACAAAGCAGTGGTTTGTGTAGACTTATGTAACGGGAAAGATTAAGAGGATCATGATGTTGTAGCTGTTGCATGACGATCACTTCGAGGGTGATGTTCCAAATCCTGTCCTCTTGTCCCACAGGCATCCATAGCACGATCCATCCTTGAACAGAGGAGTTTCCATATGACTGGACTGAAGTCTGGACAACACTTCCATGAAGCTCACCCCTTGGCGTTCCAAGTGATTGTGTTGGTGATGCAATGTTTGACCTGATGTTCACAGCAACCTCTACTGGAACATTCACATATGGACACAAATTTATGTGTGTACTAACATCCAGGTATCAGACCTGTACAGTAAGACTGCTCATACACAGATGCCAAACCATGTAGACAACACATGAGCAGTTCACTAGCATTTCTAATGTATTCCTATTTAGTTCAGATGTACCTTTTTGTGCTCATACAAGTGTTTAATGCATATTGGCTACATACACAAGAAACATCACTACTCAATCCGTGTCTGTATGAATGAATGTTGGATCAAACACCTGTCAATGTGGAACCGTACCCAAGGCTAGAGTATCCCTCATACAAAGGAAGGCATGATTTACATCACAGGAGTCCACTAGTTGCCTGACCATGAGTGGACTTTGTGATGTATACATGCAATGACATGATGGCAGTGATACACTTATGTGTGTTGTGAGTGATTAGCTGGTGATACAGGGGACACACTTCCACTGTGATGTGATGTCCATGGTTTGTGTGTTGCTCAATATAATCAATGTCCTGAGATTGCTGTAGGTTGTCATATCTCAGTACATGGGCTACATCAACAAAAACAACCATGTGGACAAGTGTTATTACTGGTGAAGTGTGTTATAACCTTAGTTAAACAACAACACAACTTAAAGGGATAGTAAACCCTGAAAATAAGTTTATTTCACATTGTAGCCCTTTAAAAACCATGAAAAATGATATCAGTCTTATCTACCAAACATATATGATTTGGGATATAAGACTTATATCATTTTACATGTTTTTTTAAGGGCTACAATATAGAATGAACTTATTTTCAAGGTTTACTATCCCTTTAATACATAAGCCAATGCTCAGCCTAAGGTTCCAATGTGCGTGCTACACAATGAAATCTTAGGAAGATTTTTGGGTTATGCAGTAAGTTAGGCTGTGATTCAAACTCCTGTTGTGCAACTGACTTGCTGGAGAACACAATGCTCACCCTAGGATCACAATGTGTAACACACACATTGAGATCCTAGGGTGTACATTGTGTTCCCCAGTATGTCAGCTGCACAATAGAATTTTGATTTAAAGACCATATTGATGCATGTTCAATCTGTCCTGCTTGTTATTTCCCTGCTAAGTCGCATAGCTGTTAGTTTGGTTTTCCCCTCAAACACAACAATTGATGCAGACGAATGTTCAGTGTTGCACCAGTTGTTGTGCTAAGGGGTATGTTCTGATCAAATCTGACACACATCATGGCCATGTAACACTGTTGTGTTATATGGCTACAGGGATGGGTTGCCAGGTGAATTTGGACAACGGTGTGGGTGTGTGTGAACCCATGTTGTAACATCACACAAACATTTCCCCCAGGCAGGAGTTGAGTTCACTGCATTGTTTGGCAATGCATTGGAGACAACCCTGCCACCCAATCTATAAGTGATTACACAGCAGATCAGACAGGATTCAAAAGCACAATTTTCATTTATTGAGGGGGCAGATGACAGGTTGGGCCTTTCATTTCTTTTTTTTTTGGGGGGGGGCCTTAGACTTGGTGCCAGAGGTGGATGCCCTGGCTGATTGCCTTGTCACCCTCTGTCCCCTAGGTGTGGCTTCTGGGGTAACACTGGAAGGGGTGGTGGGTGCAGTGGACCCCTCTGTGGAACGCAGGTTCTCCCTCTCCATCCTCAGGTTCTCCCTGCGGTTAATCTCTCGCAACTCCACGAGCACCTGTGCAAACATGTCCATCATCCCCGTATGTATCTGGTGGAGTTGTGTGTTCCCCCTGGCAACCTCTGACTCCAGAGCTTGGATTCTGGTCTCCAACCTGTTCGTGTTCCTCCGGGATTCCCTCCGGTTCCTCGTGAGGTTGTCGTTGGTGGCGTGGGTTGCCCGGAGCTGTCCTCTTTGAAGGGCCATGCACTCAGCCTCCAGATCTGGGGTGCGTTGACTGCTGGAGATGGGAGTGGCCGGTGACACATGTGCTGTTTCCCCAGCTTCAGCTGTCTCCTCAGCCTCTGTTTCCCCAGCTTCAGCTGTCTCCTCAGCCTCTGCTTCAACAGGTTCAGCTGTCTCCTCAGCCTCTATCTCCCCAGCCTCTGCTGTCTCCTCTGCTGGTACTGGGTGTGCTGTGGCTGCTACTGCTGTTTGTGTCGGTGGAGTGGCTTGCACAGACGGTGTGTGGGTGCCCACCACATCAAGGGACCCAATGCTGCCCACTGATGTCTATGCTGGTTGAGGTGGTGGGGTGAACAAGTCCCTTGGCTGAGGGCGCTGGGGCTCCCCAATCAGGCCCAGGTGTTGGTAGTCAAGTGGCCAAGGGTCATACCTTGGCCAGTGGTAGGTGCTTGGCCCCCACCTGGGATCATACCTGGGGCCATGCTGGGGAGCCATCCAGGAGGGTAGATCCATCTCGGTGGAATATGGCCCATATTGGCTGGTGGCCACATTCCCGGGCAGCCATTGCCTCCCTGGTGGTGGTGGTGCTGCTGCTGGAGGGTAATAGCTCCCGGTGCTAGTGGGATGCATCCATCTCTCCCCCTGAATCCAGCCGCTGTACATTTGTCGAGCATCCTGTGGTGGGGCAGGCAGTTGAGAGGCAGGCAGTTGAGAGGCAGGCAGTTGAGAGGCAGCCAGTTGAGAGGCAGGCAGTTGAGAGGCAGGCAGTTGAGAGGCAGGCAGTTGAGAGGCAGGCAGTTGAGAGACAGCCAGTTGAGAGGCAGGCAGTTGAGAGGCAGGCAGTTGAGAGGCAGGCAGTTGAGAGACAGCCAGTTGAGAGGCAGGCAGTTGAGAGGCAGCCAGTTGAGAGGCAGGCAGTTGAGAGGCAGCCAGTTGAGAGGCAGGCAGTGGTGATGCAGCCAGTTGGTGAGGAGGTGTGGTGGTTGTAGACGCTTCCCAGTGGCTAGTCCCCTCCTCTGTATCCTCCTCACTGGGTGGTGTGGTCGGCTCCTCCACGGGCTCCTGCTGCGATGGAGGCCCATAAGCTGTGTGGAGAATTGAGATTGTGTGATTAGTAAACGTAGCCATGATGGGATTAATGGGATACTAATACATGAAATGAAGAAAGGGAAATATATGTTTTGTGGTTTATCACCCTGAGTGAAACAAGGGTACTCCCACTGCTGGAGGAGGTTTTTGTTCAAAAAGTCTCCCAGCTCAGAGTAAAATTGCTTTGGTGCTATATCCCAGTGGCCTGAAGTTGTACATTGGCACTGTTGCTACATTATCCTATGAGAATTTATTGCGTCTGGACGTAAGCTGTCCATAGGATGGTCTAGCAACATCGCCATTTTAGAGTTCCAGGCCACTGTGATATTGCCGCTGGAGTAGTCAACTATGAGCTGTGCTACATTTTGAATGAAACACCTTTGAGCAGTGGGAATACCCTTGTTTTGCTCGGGGGATGAACCCTGCAATATATTTTTCTTTTCACATGTTAGGTATTACTATCCCTTTAACGGAATAGCAATGGTTAATTTCACCATGATGTAATATTGTAGGCATTGTAAGAGATAGATGTGGATCGATGTTAGTCCTATCCCTCCAACCCACATGGTTAGACAGATATTGCTCTATTTGACAGTCATTTTGACATGTTTGACAGTCATTTCACCACACAGAGGCTCTTCAGCAGAGCCTAAATTGCCCCATTCAGAGATGTAAACCTCATTGGAATGGTGAACAGAGTGTGCTTGCAAACCTGGCACACTTTGTTGACCATCTCAAAGATGTCTCCATCTCTGAATGGGGCAATTTAGGCTCTGCTGAAGAGCCTCCGTGTGTTCTAATGACTGGAATCTCCAGCTGTCAAATAGAGCGATATCTGTCTAACCATGAGGGTTGGCGGGATAGGACTAACATGGATCCACATGTTGGTGAAATTAACAATTGCTATGCTATTACAGTTACATACAAGGAGAAATGGTCATATATGCATGTGGATGTGTACCTTTCATATGGATATGAATATATCCTTTCCAGATATGAAGCCAGAGATCATTTCAGTAGGTGTGATTGCCTTACTGGCTATATATGTGCACCCATCAAAATATACATTGGATTGATATGATGGATATGAGCATACCTCGTATATCCCATCTACGTAGAGTGGGATATACTAGGTATGTGTATTTGGATGGTATCAATGTAAGTTAGTTTCTGATGGATGCACATATCTGGCCAGTAGGGCAATCACAGGCAGTGAGATGATCTCTGGGTTCACATCGTGTTGGGACATATTTTGAGCCATTTGAAAGGTACATATCTGACCATTTTCCTTTGTGTGCATATCTTTGTTTGAACAGATGTGCAGTGGGAATCAAGTGTTATTCAACCCTATCTTCTTAGCTGATCCCGTCCAATTCACAATTTTTCATTACTTGACAGGTGACTCTCTGGTTGTCAGGATCATATCCTATGCATTTCATTGTAGGGCATGGGATACCACCCTGGCAATCAGAGATTGATGAACTGGACAGGATCCTGTCCATGTCGTGTGTTCCAGTTGAATCCTGAAGGGCAACAATCACGCCAGTAGTGAGGGATATCTCTGATTGAGGCCTGTTTTTCTTTGAGTATGAGCCCATCCATCCTTCTGAGTGAGGCAACCGTACTCAATCCGAGATATCTATCATTCATGGCCTGTTGGTGACCAAGGTACAATGGATGATATTTGGTTCCCATGTGTATCCTGCAAACAGTGTCTGGTGTACCATCCATCCATGGCATCAGCACCCCTGAGGATCCATGTGGGAATCAGATGTGAGATATGTCATTTGAAGTTAGGGTAAATGATTGCAGACACAACACCAAGGCCTACTTTTTCCCCCTTTAATTCTGGGGTATTGTTTGAGGCCTGTGTGTTGCACATACAAGCAGTTATTCTCAGTGCCACTGTGATGTGTGACCTGCTCCATCCTTTTTGTGATTCAGTAAGCGGTGTTGTTGACATGATGGAGTGTACATAATGCTGACTTCTCCAGTGATCTCATTTCCCCATTTCCAGTGTTTTCTATGGAGTGTATACGATGGGACCTTAGCAACTTGATTCATGTTATTGCATATTCTCCATAGGCTAACACTGGTATTGGTGAAATGAGGATGTGTGAGGGTGAATTTCTCTCCACCATGTGTTTGTCACCGCTTAGTGAATGTCCCCTGTGTAGCATGTGATCGTTGGCCTATTGACTTGATTGTTGTCTGGTTAACCCTTTGAGTCCCAGAGGGGTTGCCAAAGCATTGTTGATCGATGCATTGATGATCCCTCTAGCACTCAAGGGGTTAAGTGCTGACATCCCAGCGGGGACATGGGTGACATTGTGTGTGAACAGTGATGACAGTCAACATTTGGAACTGCATGGTTTGTGTATTGTGTGTGATGAGCACAGCGACAGGAGGGTTGAAGTAGGACTTGGACAGGTTTGTTCCAAGTTGGACCTTGATATTTGTCCTTGTGTTGTGTCCTGTTTTTAACCCTCAGGGTGCTGTGTTGGTGCAGTTGTGTGCATGAATGATGGACATGTGTTGAGGTGTGAGTGTGTGTGCAGCTGGTGTTGGTTGCTGTAGTGTGTTGTTCTGTAGTGTTGCACTTACCGGTAGTGTGGAGGGTCCTCTCATCCCCAGTGTCAGCTCCTCCAACAACCCCCTCGATCA
Organism: Rhinophrynus dorsalis; assembly: GCA_037306005.1. Classification (NCBI taxonomy): domain Eukaryota; kingdom Metazoa; phylum Chordata; class Amphibia; order Anura; family Rhinophrynidae; genus Rhinophrynus; species Rhinophrynus dorsalis. The sequence goes on along the minus strand of CM074721.1, from coordinate 262,242,763 downwards.
GGGTTGGGGACATATTCTGGCGCACCATCTCCTCCCAGCCGCAGAAGGTGATAGGGACAGGTGGGCCACCTCCAGTGCCTCGGGCGTGCTTGGCGAGTTCGGAGAGCTTGGTCTTGACCACCCTCCGGCAGTCGCCCCATCGCTTCTTGATGGACTCCACGTCCCGTCTGCATGGAGCCACCCCGTTGACCCGGCTGCAGATCTGGTTCCAGGCTGCTTTCCTCCTCGCTGACAGGCCAGGGACCTTCGCTGTCGGGTGGAGAACACTCTGCCTCTCCAGGACAGCTTCAACAAGAGCCGTGTTCTCCTCCTCTGTATACTTTGGGTCTCTGATCCTGGCCTCATCAGCTCCGGCATGGGATGACTCAGAGCCGGAGTGCCCTGCCTGGTCTGACCCTGACTGTGTGGGGTGCTCCCCAGCAACTACCCCTCGTCCCACTGCAGGTTCTGTCCCTGTCCTGCGTGTTCCTGCTCTTGTGGGCCGGGTCCCCCTCCGCCCTGCGGATCTCCCTCTCCCACCCCTGCTCTGCTGAGGGATCCGCTCCTGATCTTCCTCCTCCTCCACTACTCTCCCCATCCCTCTCTCCTGTCCTCCTCTCCTCGCCATCATTCACCCAGTCACACCCAGGCACTCCCACAGGCCCTCACAGACACACTCGATCCAGTCACTCTCTGTCACACACTTTCACTCCCAGATTCACACTGTCAAAAATAAAAGTAAAATGTGTGAGGTGTTATAAAATAAAAGGACTATGTGTATGTATGTGTATGTGTTTGTATGTGTGTATGTAATATGTGCAAAGGTGTGCTATGTGTCGTATTCTGTGCAATGCTCTCCTCTCTCCAAACTCCAAAACTCCTCTACCTCCAATGAACGCTCCTGTCTCCCTCTCTCTGATCACTATCCTCCGCTCCTGGGTCCTGATATCTGGCTCTGAAGAACTCGATAACAGACAGTGTGTGGCGGTTATTTTTGGGTATATATAGGTGTATTTGAAGTTATTTGATACATTGGGGCTTTGGGATTGGATGTGTGTTTGAATTTGTTTTGGCATCAATCATGGTTGCTTGACAACGGCAGCGTTATGAAATGTCATTTTAATAGGTTTTAAACAAAGACAGTATAATCTGTTTACTTATGCATATTTTATATAAATAAATTTGTATGATTATTTGGAGCCACTTAGAGTCCCCTTTTATTGCCGGTAGATATCCTCCAAGTATAATGCTGATGTGATCCTTACAACAGTGGTGAAACACATATACACTATTTGTGTGTGATACTGACGCTGTATAGACCCAGGAAGGTAAAGTATACCTGGGAGAGATTTCCTTGGAGGGTCGGCATGCAGTTGGGTGACCATGGAGAATGACCGTGACTCTGTTTCTTTTATATTGATATTTTTAGTTGTGTTATTACCCAATATATCCGATTGTGTCTATATTTTACTATTTGGCCGGAACCATTTCATGGGAGGTGGTGTATCTCGAATGGTGGTTCGAGTCATTAAATTACTAAGGGCTTACTGATTACGGACCCCGGTAGTTCCATCTGGATGTCCGTATTTAGTATTTATTTTGAATGGTAGTTCGAGTCATTCAATTATTAAGGGCTTACTGATTGCGGACCCAAGCAGTTCCATCTGGATGTCCATATTTAGTACCTCTGAACTCTGGTCCAATTGGAGTTCATTTTGACCATAGTTCAGATGGAATTGTATATATTTTATAGACGTTCTACTTGTGTGAGTGTTGGAGGTACATTGTGAGGGGTTATCCACCGTGGATAACACCACGGGATGGTCACGGGCGAGTCCCGTTATATTCATCTTGGTTCGCAGGAATATTGATGATATTTCTGTTGATTTAACCGTGGGCATTGTTTAGTGAGTGTTCCTGGGTGGATTGCTGTCTGGTCACTTGGTACTTCTAGAACCCAGTGTATATTGTCATTTTTGCCCAGTTTATATTTACTTGTTCCTATTTCTTTTTTCCTTAGATTGATTTTACTTATAGTAAACATTGCTATGTTGTTTTTATTAAATTGATATTATGAGAAGGAAATATGAGGTAGTCTTTACTGGATAACTTATTGATACATTGTTTAAAGGGATAGTAATACTTCGTTTTATCTTTATTTTATTTTGTAGGCATTAAAAAAACATGAAGAATGATATAAGTCTTATCTCTCAAATCTTTATGGTTTAAGAGATATTCACAAGCAAAGTATTCCCCCCCCCTGTTCAGCCAAATCAGAAGGGAGGTGCCCAGGTAGACTGCAGAGAGGGACAATCTTCAATTAAGATAAGGGAAAAAGCTGAAAAACTTGTCAAGGGGGGAAGGGCTTTCATTCTTTTCATACAAAGAAGATTGTCCCCTGCTGTTATCTGTCTGGTCTTACAACCAGATTCACATCTGAGAAGAGATGGCTTACACAAGGAAAAAGGGGCGGGAGGGGGAAACTTTGCTTGTGAATATCTCTTAAACCATAAAGGTTTGAGAGATAAGACTTATATCATTCTTCATGTTTTTAATGCCTACAAAATAAAATAAAGTTAAAATGTAGTATTACTATCCCTTTAAGGTGTATTTCTATATACCAGATTAATACATTCATTACAAATTTAGTGATTTTGCATTCTATCTTTGTCTTTGTGTAGCGCTCGATTTGTTTTATATTATTTTACTTTTTCTTAGTCCTTTGAGAGTGAGAACCTTCATCTGTAGCTGTTTACAGGGACACCAGAGGTGTTATTGATCCTTTTGTGCGCCACCATTGTTTGCCATTATTCTTTTTAATCTGCCAACAGTATGGAGTACTGTTTGGAGCTCTTAGTGCGGTACTTCAAGATGTGGGTTATAGCTGATTACTAATGGCACTCTGTTCTTTTCTTGTGGTCGCTTGTATTCCAGGTGATTTCTTCTGAGTACACTGGTGACTCTCTGAATTTGGATATCCTTGACAATGACATTATATCCATGACTGATAATATTTCTCACTTTTAAGATGTTGATCTCAGTCAGAAGTATTAGAACATATGTGATTATAACCTTAGGTCCTGATGCCCCATCACAAGGTCTGACTTTTTTTTGCATTCCCTTTTGCCACGGTGAAGGGGAGTGGTGGCCACCCTGTTCACCGTGGCCAAGGAGAGGGGCAATCCTGCTCCCCATAGTTGTAGGAAATGTGCATCAGTGGCCCCTGCCCTTCTGCATGGTGACTGGATATCCACTCTCTTTCACCACAGCAAACAGGGTGGCCCATCTCTTTCTCCATGATGAAAGTTGATGTGTATCTGTTTGTCTGAGGAGGCAGTGGGTGAGCCAACTTGTACTGTGTATTTGGATGAGGAGGCCGCCTCCTCCTCCTCTTGAGGCAAATGACATTCGGCCACTACCTCCTCATCAGCCAACACAAACCTACCCACCACACACATACATTCCATTGGCTGACAATTTGCAGTAAGCCCACTCTGGGGTGTGACTGCCACCAACCCAGAAACCTTTTTCCAGACACCAAAAACAGGGCTAACCTTTATATATTGTGGTTAGTTCTCCAAGATGTTTGGAACAAGCTACCTTCTGAGTTCCTTAAAAAGTGCGTGCAAAGGTTCCTAGAAGAATTGATGCTGTTTTGAAGGGCAAGGGTGGTAACACCAAATATTGATTTGATTTAGATTTTTCTTCTGTTCACTCACTATACATTTTGTTAAAGTGGAACTTTCATCAGATGAACATACAGCCTTAATTCATAATTACGTTAGCGATATGCCTAGACGTATTTGTCTTTTCAACAATAATTGCTGTTTTAAAGAAAAATAGAACCTTTTATGCAGACAGGCACCGGCTGGGATCTTGCAGTAGGTGCTCTCTGCTCCTGAGCTGTCAGTCCCTTCCGGTGCCTTAAGGCACAAAGGCTTCTAACTCACCAGTCATGGAGTTAGGGTTGCCACCTTTTCTTCAAAAAAATACCGGCCATGGCATTCCCTCCATAGACTTAACATTGGACAGAAGCCAATTTTTTTACCGGCCTGCCGGTAAAATACCGGCTGGGTGGCAACCCTACATGGAGTTGAAGGGGATGGACAGCACAGACTCAGAGATGCCGTGTCTGCAAGATGTCTGTGCTGTTCCCTGCTGCCTGTTTGTTGCAAAGGTTCTATTTTTCTTTAATGCAGCAATTATTCTTGAAAAGACAACTATGTATATGCATATCGCTAATGTAATTATGATTTAAGGCTCTATGTTCATCTGGCGAAAGTTCCGCTTTGATTTATAAATATAAACTATTAACATGTCTATTTTTGAAAGCATTCTTATGTTACAGCATTCTTTCACACCTGCCTACAACATTTGCACATTACTGTATATATATATATATATATATATATATATATATATATATATATATATATAATTATCCCACAAATAAACATATTTTGGTCCCTTAGGGTGCCAGAGGGCTGCACAGCTCATTGCAAGTGATGGGTTGTGCACGTCTCTGGCACTTGGAGGGTTGACCCACACATTCTATAGACTTAGCCACCTCTGGCTAAAGACTAATATTCACTGGAACATCAAAAATGTAATAAAGGGGTTAAAAGCAGCATTCAAATAACTTTTTTTTGCCTATGGTGCAGTTGGTTTGTTACACTTTGCCTTTATATATAAGACCCATGGGCCCATATTAAAAAACAAAAACAAAAAACTAGTTATTTTGTAATAAATGCACTTTGTTAAATTACATTTGTTTTCTTATCGACTTGCAGGCAAGGGAGGTCTCCAATGCATTGCTAAGCAATGGGGCTGAAAAAGCTCTAGTCCAGTGCATAGGAATTTAGGAATTTTTATTGCCTATGAGGCAGTTGGTTTACTTCAGAATAACTCCAATTTGCTTTTATAAATATGGGCCATGGTTTTTAATGTATCATATTTTAACTGTAAGAACCTGTACTGAAAGATTATACACATTTGTCCATGTGTTAGTCTAGATATCCCAAAAATAACAATTGCTAACAGATTATCTGAATTCCACATAATAGATTAAGAGGTTTGGTAGCTAAACCTCTGATTATACTAGAAAACTTTGCTTATTGTTATTCCATTTTTTCAGCCACAGTCACTACACCACACTAGTGAAACTATGTATAAGTGAAAGGTGGCACATGGGTAGCCACAGAAATAGCAGGAGACTGGTAGAGTAAAAGTCATATTATTATTATTGGCTAACTGAGTAGCTTTAGGATGCAAGCGTTCAAGACAACTTAGGTCTCTTTGTCAGGCATGTTAGAATGAAGCCTGAAAACAAAATGTAAAATACAGAACGTTAGTTGTACCTTTGTGCAAATTCCTAGTTACTTTGAATTCCACTGGAGGTGAACTACTTATCACCAGTGTCTGTGTAAATTATTATTTAGACTCTGGTAGAGGCATCTCTTTCTAGCTATCACAGGTCATATTATCAGGCAGGAAAGGCTCTCCTATTTTTATGTGAGGCAGCAAAAACAGCATCATAAATGTGAATACCATAGGCATTGTAGTATTGTACGTGATATTACCAGGCGTTAGCTCTGTGGCAAGACTGGTTTTGAGAATTTTGTTTGTAACAAGATCAAATGCAACCTTTGAGGCAACTTAGGTCATAAATACAGAGAATGCACAGATGTACGTGTGTTTCTTTTTGATTTCTGGGGTGTAAGTGGTGGCTTTCTGCTATATAAAGCAGAGGGAGATTGAAGGCTGTAAGCTATGAGCTGAAACAAGCTAAGCTGTGGGATATCTATCGTGAGCAAACTCAATATTTGTATTTTTGTATTACCTGGTTCTGTTAATGTAGTAGGGGAAGGGTTAAGAAAGAAAAGGCTTTTCCCACCTCTTGCAGGTGTGCCAGTGATTGCTGTCTGTGTCTGTGGTGGGTGTTTCTTTTTGATTGCTGAGGTGGCTTTCTGCTATATAAAACAGAGGGAGAGTGGAAACGTACATGTGTGAATCTTGCACAGTGTGGTAAGTACTGGAAATTTAAACAGCAGGGGATTCAACAGGAGAGCAAATTTTAACTTGTGTGCCTATATTTTTGTTTCTGTCTGCCTTTTTTTCTTGCAGCAACTGATATGAGTGGTAGCATGACTATCTGTTTATCTCAATGCAAAAGCTGCCATATGTTTGCACACCTGGAACAACTGTTCCAGGGTGCACACCTCTGTGGCAGATGTGAGCAAGTAGCCTCATTTCTAGTTAGTCTAAATCAGGATGATTTTTCTTTGTAGAAAGATTTGCATAAACTGAATGAATGGGAGGAAAAGTGGTAGATGAGTTTTAATATAAAAGTAAGGTTATGCATTTGGAATGCAGAAACAAACACTCTACATATACACTTAATTGGAAACTACTTGTGGAATCCTCATTAATTAATCCAGTAGTAGTATTTCTGTTAACTGCCTTTAATGACTTTAATGTGATTAATATCGGGTTGCCACATGGCCATTTGCAAACACCTACATCCCCCATGGCTTGAGGATTTTGAGGCAGTGGGTCCTGATGGCTGTCGAGATAAAGATTGCCTCTAAGAAGATTTTAGATCAGAAAATCTTGTCTTTTCGGATCCAGGCTCCACAGAGAGATTGCCACATAACATTTTGAAGGTTGGGTTGGGTTGGCCAACCTTCAAAATGTTTCTAGGAGAATACCAGTATAGAAATACTGTCCAGCTTTCATTCCATGGAAAACTGTACATTAAAGCGGAACTTTCAGATCTTACTAAGTCACCATGCGTTCATTAAATGCATGGCAACTAGCTTGGACATCGATGGCTTACCTTTAAAAAATAGCAGAGTGTAATGAAAACTTTCCCGTTTGGGGACTGACAGGCAGGTCAGTGCGGTCTGCGCAACTGCGCCATCAGTCCCTTCTGGTAACCATATGGTGCACTGCAGTGCTACTCAATGGAGACCGGGACTGACAACGCAGGCGCGCAAACAAGATGTCTGCTCTGTAGCCTGGGTTCCGGTCTCCAAACAGGAAGGATTTCTTTACATTGGGTTATTTTTTAAAGGTAAAACATCTATTTCCAAGCTAGTCGCCATGCATATAATGAATGCAAGGAGACTTATTAACATCTGAAAGTTCCACTTTAAGGCGAATGTCAAATATAGAAACTCCTTTGGCCATATTGGTCTATTGGGGGAATATTCCAATATAGAGGAATTTATGGACCATTTCCTTTTGAGTTGCCCCTTTAATCTTACACCATGGGCATTCCTTATTATCTGAGGCTAAGTTTATCCAGGTGGGTCTGTGAGTCATACAACAGAGACTGGAATTTTGATTTGGGCAGTTTTTCTAGTGACAGTTATAGTGAGATACTTCATTTTGGTGGCACGGTGTACAAACATTTATTTGGAAAAAAAACTCTTCACTTGTCAGGCAATCAGTGGCGTAACAATAGGGGTCAAAGGGGTTGCTCCTGCGACCAGGCCCCTCACTCCAGGGGCCCAGCCGCCTCCTGCAACCCCATCACCACGTTCCTGCAGCAACTCTACTGATCTACCAGCAATCTAGTAATGCAGAGTGCTGGGAGATGACATAACCTCCCAGCGCTCTGCATTACTGAGAACTGCGTGGGAGTGGGTAGGAGATGGAGGTAGGAGATGGACACGTGCTAATGTGATCGGGGGGGAACGAGGCCCATGGCAATTTCTGCACCAGGGCCCGGTGGCTTCTAGTTACGCCACTGCAGGCAATGGCACACGAAGTGGTTAGAGAGCTTGGTAGAATTCAAACTCTTGAAAAAGCTTTAGGTGAGGAGTTTTGATTGGCTTTCCATGTGGAGGAGCATTCAAAATTCCCCCCATGAATTGTCTCACATTGAGCACTTTTCCTTGGGATGAGGTCTTTGGATGAAGTTGGTGATTTTTATGGGAAGGCTTCATGCAGTTGAAAGAGAGTATCATTTTCTTAGTTTTTCTTGGTGCACTATAAATAATATTTTTTAGGGTTTTATAGATGATATTTGTAAATTGTTGTTGTTCTGTGGGATTTTTTAGTATAAAGTAAGATCTGGAATGTATATTTTTTTTCCTAAATAAAATGCTGTTAATACATTGTCCTAGACATGTACTGGGACTTGTAGTTCTAAGAGCATGTACTGGTGAGGAATATACTGCAGTTTAGAAGAGCAGGACTACAAATTCCAGCATACGTTAATCCACCCAATTGCCATACCTGGGTATACCTGACTCATAACCAGAAGATCTATCTCTATAGACAGATATAGTCAGTGGTGATTTTCTAAAAACAAACCTCCCAGGTTACCTACATTTTGGGCCACAGAACATAACACCAAGTATTTTTACCATTATGCTTAAGTTTCTCATGGACAGCTGATTTGATCTCCAAAATCAATCACTAAAGTTCTGCACTTCTCCAACATTGAAACCCTTTTAAATATACACTTACACCCTCATTTTCCCTCACACACACACACACAAAAGTCTCCTACTGGATGCAATGGCAGTATCTAATGATGTTCCCACCTCCACCCCCACACACTCATTGCTCGGTAAATACAATACAAGACCAGCTGAGCATAACCCCAATGTCATGAGAAACAGTGTTACATGTGACCATCAGATAATCATCCTTTTACCCTTTCACACAAGACCCTATTGCCAGAAACCAGTAAAGTGTATACCTGTTAACTGAGGGCTGCACAGTGTTACAAAATACACAGTACGCCAATACACAATACTAGCAGAACCAACTACATGATACAAGAAGAGAATATTATCCATATTTTTTATTACAAGACCGGATGCTTTATATTATGCTTAATTCTCTCTTTACTACTCCAACAGAAGCAAATAAAAATGCATGTAACAAGCAGAGAAAATACATTACTAGGACCAGTTAATGACCCTACTCCTTTGGCTCCCCTAATCAACTGACAATCTGTACTATAAACCATTGCCATTCTTGTGGCAGATGCCTCTTCTTTGCTGCTCCATAGGAAAGATGTGTACACAGTACATATTTACTCATTTATTGAATATTAAAATTTTCCTGTTCCTTATTATAGTATTTCAGCTCCAAATTCCTCATGCGCTTGGTGTATGTTCTTTAGATAAACCAAGACCTATACTCCCATTCAAGGGCCCAAATATTTAAATTATCTTTCAAAGAACTATTCGTTTTCTATTCCCCTTCAACCTGCTTCTAGGGACTTATTTTGTCCATTGAAGTCTCTCCTATTGCCAAAAATAATATTTCAATCACCAGGAAACCGTCCGTTACCTTAATCCATTTATATATTTGGTGAGCGATGAGGCCTTTGCCTGCTCAGCTCTCGCACATGCCCATTTGCAGTTAAACATCAGAAGATGACATTGACAGACATCTTTGTTGTGGGAATGTTCATTGTTTGTCATCTGTGCATGTGCATGACTCAGTCTGTACTTTATCGGAATTGTTGTGGTGAATTGGGCTACTTTGTTTATATTTTATTTAAAATGTACAGTTTTCTGTTTTTTTTTTTACATCTTCCTTTTAATCAGTTGCCATATACCTAATATAGAGATTTAATTTATTTATTAAAGTAATATATTTATTATTATTTTGTTTGCCAAATGTCCCATACACACATCCATTCCCCCTCTACCCCTTAAGCCTTTGAGTGCCAGAGGGATACGCAAAGCATTGCAAAGCAATGGGGTGCGTACCCCTCTGACACTCAAAGGGTTAAATCTAAACACATCCCTCCTCTTCATCTAATAGCCCAGAATACCAAGCGCTGTCCTCTGAGCCTTCTACTATGTCTGAAGGCCATATTTTGGCTCTGATGGACTAAGGCTATTTCTTCCTGTACGGATAAAATGTCACAATCTCTGGCTAAATCCCTCGCAGAGGTTTTTATACCAATAAATCAGGATTATCCCTTCATGATGTTTCTGACCATGTCCCAGCTGAAAATCTGGAACTTATTTCTGAAAAATTCAAGAGGGATTAAAGGGAAAAATAATGGCAAAATTAAAACACTGTACTCCTGTACATAGAGACTTGTCACAGTCTCAATATCTCTTAGTTTGCAGACTGATGATAAGGATTAAATTGGCTAGACCACCCACTTCTAAATATAACTGTGTTACTCTGTCTAAATTAGTTTCAATGAGTATCAGATGTTTGTGCATTAGACATCAAAACGTGATCATTAGTCCTGAATGGCATAAGATTTTCTACCTCTAGAAGAAGAAAAACCTTCTCTCGAGAGATTTTCTATCTAGCCTTTTTGCAAATGCCCAAAGCCCAAACTTTGTGTGGTTTGATGTTTACAGGTATACCAGTTAACTATTTCTAATCTTAAATCTGTCAACATGCATCAATTATTAACTTAATTTAGGAAAACCCATCTTCCAATACCATCAATGACCCTAGCATGGTGGATATGATGGATCATGCATTGATGTATCTCATTTTGGTGCTCACTCCTCTACAAGTGCTATGGCTTCTAGATCCTATTTATCTGGAGGTCACCTCGAGGACATCCTCAAAGTGGTCCAGAGAATCCACTTTCAAATCATTTTTATTTTAAACCTATTTTCCATGGATCTTATAATGTTATTGATCAGCTTTAAACTAGCTTAATATGAAGCCTCTGGTCTTGTAATAAAATTTGAGGATTTTCCTAAGTTTGTGAAGTGACACTGAGGTGAATATTATCCCTCCCATGTCACACACTCCCTATTATGTATTTTTCTTTTCTATTTCATAGGATAACTTGACAGATGTAGTTGCATAACAATATTTAACAGTTGGTCTATCACAGAAGAGTTAATCTGGTTCATTAACAAATTTCCGGCATGGAATCAAAGAAAGAGGAAGCTCCCACAGGAATGCATTGGTTTATAGTAGAGACTGGCAGTTGATTGGTGGAGAGGACCCAAAGGGGTGGAGTCATCAACTGGTCCTGTCAATGGTTTATATTTTTATTTACTTCTGTTGGAGTAGTAAAGAGAGAATTAATCATAATTAATCATAATGTTCACCTCTGTGTCTTTAAAAAATCCCCGAGTTTCCTTCACAAAGTTAGGAAATTCCTCGAACTGCATTTTTGTTTAATATATATATATTATACCTATATATAAAATAGTAAAGAGAAGCACTCTCACTTATATCCTGGTCCTGATGAAAATGCTCTAAGATGCATTGCATTGAAACGTTGACACTATTCAATTAAATCACTTATTCACTACATTTTGCTGTGAGTGCTGGTTGTTTCAACTTTTATGTTCTTTATAGTTTTTATAAAACTAATATATGTCATTGTATCGCTTAAAAGGTTCCTAGTTTAACATGACTAGTCAGGAATTGTGGGTTGGAGGTACTAGTACAAATCATTTTTCCCAACCCAATTCTAGAAAAACACAACAATATCTGAACAGCAGTCACACTTCAGCCTGTAGTTCATTGCATTTGATACATTTATCAAGGGTTTTACTCAAAGTTCCCTTATAGACTGATACCACTTGTCAACTGTAATGAAATAAAGGCCTATGTTAAAACAGTATTACACTGCATCATGTACAAGATCCTGGTGTATACTTACCTGTCAAGGGGGTGAACAATGCATTGTTTTACAATGAGTTGCATACCCCCTTTGGCATTCAAAGGGTTAATCTTTAATAGATATAAATATATATAGGTTTTACTAGTAAGAATGTTACTTATTTAAAAGTCAGTCATTTATGTGATGATTGAAAAAGGATGATAAACTTTGATGATATGCACACTAGTTTTCTTCTGTTATCACAAGAGGTTTTCTTTAATAAGTTCTGCAATTGATATTAAAATGTACTAGACTGTATGCTCGCTCTATATTCCCTCTTTATTCCCTTTATACGGAATTATATAAGACTAGTTGAAGAGCCCGTTACATGGGCCACAGTGCCACTGCCAGCCAGTCACGGGGCTGTCATGCGTAATAGGAGCGTCCAGCTCTGGATCAGCCGTGGCGCGGGCAGTCTCTACTGCGCATGACTTTGTCGTTACACACGTTTTAGCAAATTATTATATAGGATAGTTTGCTGCTGAAGCCCAGGTGTCCTGACTCATCACAGCTGAAAGCTGATGTGTAGTTTTCCTCCTTCGAGTTGTCAGTATGGGCGTGGGAGGTGTTAATACTGTGTGTCAGAATAATATCAGCAAAGCATTTTTACTGCCACAATACAAGTGGAAATTGGTGCTCAGTACTAGTTAAAGAGAGGACACCGAAATCACACAACAGCTTAACAGGTTAACCTTGAGTTTGTTTCTGTCTCCCTGGTGCAGATGTTTTTATTCTTTAAACATAAGACATTGTTATTATTTTCTGTGATTATGATTTTTTTATAAAGGAAGTTTCACATAATTTTAGGGGTGAGAAATGTTACTTTTGACATTCTACACTTGTATACTCTTTCAATGTTTTTGCTGTGTCTTTGTTAAGTACATAAATATATTACTGTCAATATACTGTAAATATTTTTACATGCTTGCCATGAAATAAAGCAAAAAAGGTTGTTGTTTTTTTTACATGTAAAGTTCATTTTTGTACATTCCTATTTCCATGAAGACTTTTTTATTATTCATGATAATAAATAAGAGAATTACAAGCGCCTATCTCAGGGCCTATAGAGATGTGAAAACAGCCCCCAGCTGATTTTACAGCTTGGTAAATACCGGGCATAAAGTGATGATCTTGTTTCCTCCTGTAAAGAAACTTTAACCCCTTAACACAATGCTGTTGTTTATATATAAACAGAACACTTTTGGGGATATTTACTCTGAGAGACAGTCAAAAATGGCAGCAACACTTAAAATGTTCTTGGAGCGCTTATAGCAGTGGCAACATTTCCACAGTGTGTTCTGAAGACTCATGACAGCTGTTTCTGGCATTGCAGGAAGTCAGTCTAAATGGCTCCCTACAATTTTGTTTAAACTTAATTCACTGATAGGAGTGGGCAAAAGGTCCCATCGTGTTCCTGTGAACAAATCAGCTAAAACCATGTGGTTGGCTGCTTTTTCATGGGAAAAGCTGCTTTAAATAAAGCTATTAAAATCATTGCCGTTTTAGTTTATTGCCAAAAAATATTTCACTATTGGTTTCAATGGCTACAAACTTCTTGCCCATTTAATTAGATGTTTTTTGTCTTTCTCTATAAAAACATGGCATTTTCCAGGAAGTGGAACACAATACAAGCAGCTACAGAGAGGGAGGGTGCTAGACTGTTGTGCTGTGAGTTTTATGGCAAAATTGAGGCAGGAGAGAGGCTCATAATGACTACTATCACTGTGAGCAACTGGAATAATAATAAAAGGAGGAGCTGGAAGGACCGTTATGTGTACAGTGAGTCTGAGGACAAGGAAGTGACCACTACCAACATTAAAGGGTCTGGATTCCCTGATTGCCCAGACCAAGTGATGGCCAGTCCCCCTTCATCACTCTTAGGGATCTTGGGGAAATTCGTGTCACAGGTAGAGGAAGAAGAGGGTAGTAGCGCGAGCGGGACAGGTCAGCTGCTTATGCTGCACCTGCCAGAGTGTCTTGTGATTCTCAGGTGGGGAAAGGAGAAGATTATGCCAAGTGTGACAGCAGGGGACCCTAAATCATACTTGCCATCCCCAAGCAGTACAATCACTACTCCTTCTGCTAAGAAGGTCCTGTCGAAGGTATCCAAGATTAACTTCTAACAGGAGAACCAATTAGGTTGGATATCTTCACATAAATAGATAAAATTAAATCTGAGAACGTTACACTATACTAGGTATTGACACGCTACTTCACAGTAAAGAATTGTTTAAAATAATCAATCCCGCATATTTTTGCAAAAATATATATATAATTTAATTAAGTAAAATATATATAAAGTGTAAACAACAATGATATAAATGAGTGATCAGCAATTACAATAGATATACAGTAACTGAAACCACAATTTAAGGGTTAACCACACATAGGTATATTCAGAGATATTAAATAACAATAATTGAACTCAGCAACACAGAAAAGGATAATTGAGCCTTACAATTAATTAAAATACAGTTGGCAGCAGCATATATGAATACCTCTGCCCCAGAAACTGTATAAACTATGCTAATTGAGGTTTAAGGTATGTTGTCAGGTGAGTCAGCTTTAATATTAAGCCAAGTCCTCAATTTCCTTATACCATATATAATAACCAAATTTACAGAAACTAACTGGAATAAAATCCCAGACTTAAATCACTATAATTTAATTATCTACCAATTTCAAATACTGCATACCTTCTGAATAAAACATATAAATTGCATTTAATATAGTCAATAATAGATTATACCAAGAATATGCTCAGAATCAATCTAATAATATATGTATAGACTGCATACCAAACTTCATGCAATATATATCATACACATGACCATAGCAATCCTACGTAAAACCTGTATAGTACTTTAAGGGTTAATCCACTTAGAAATATATGATGTCACACCCAAGATGGCGACTTCTTTTGTCTAGTGTGAGGTTTAAATAAACTTCTCACTGTACAAAAATTTAGACCCAAAACTCACACAAAGAAATCCAAAGAAACATCATAAATTAAACAGACAAATAGCAGTTGAAGGGTTAATAACCAAATTCAAAGAATTCCCCCAGATCAAATATTACCTATAGTAACCTTTCTAGAAACACAATATATTCTAGAAATATCAATGATTATATTAACTAATATATAAACAAGGGTAAATAGTAGTGATGAGCGAGCACCGTGATGCTCGGGTGCTCGGGTGCTCTGACCGAGCACCCCCTGCTGCTCGAGTGCTCGGCCGAGCACCCGAGCCCCATTGAATACAATGGGAGCACTCGAGCATCAAACCAGGCACCCCCTGCTCTGATGAGCGGAGGGTGCCTGGTCAATGTCCCCCTTCATGTCCGCTATGCCCCTCTTCCACAATGTCCCCCTTCATCTCCTCTATGCCATAGAGGAGATGAAGGGGGACATTGTGGAAGAGGGGCATAGCGGAGATGAAGGGGGACATTGTGGAAGACGGGCATAGACTCTATGCCCCTCTTCCACAATGTCCCCCTTCATCTCCGCTATGCCCCTCTTCCACAATGTCCCCCTTCATCTCCTCTATGGCATAGAGGAGATGAAGGGGGACATTGTGGAAGAGGGGCATAGCGGACATGAAGGGGGACATTGTGTAAGACGGGCATAGCGGAGATGAAGGGGGACATTGTGGAAGAGGGGCATAGAGTCTATGCCCCTCTTCCACAATGTCCCCCTTCATGTCCGCAATGCCCCCTTCATCTCCGCAATGCCCCCGTACCTCCATTCCCTGGTGGTCCAGCGGAGCTTCTTCGGATCTGTGCCTCTTCCGGCACAGATCCTCTTCACCCGAGCTTGTCGGGCGAGCACATGGCGGTACTCGTACGAGTACCGCCATGTGCCGAGCAGAGCGATGCTCGAGCCGATCCGAGCATCGGCCGAGCACGCTCGCTCAACACTAGTAAATAGATCTCACTGCTATCACTATATTACCCTTATCTGGCAAAATATGACAATTTACCAATCAATTCTGCTTAATTTCAGAATCGCTACAGCCAATATGACTTATTATAATTTCTAAAAATGGGTGGCCAGTTCACTAAGAAAAATGTATGTTTCTTTACATATAGAAAAAATATATATTTGATTCTGAATTATGCAGAATTAAAATAAGGAAAGCTATAGTTACCAGTCCACGTGTTTCTTAGGATCTCTCTATCAGCCAGCCCATAATACTTTACAGGAAAACAGAGTAGGAATTAAAGAGTCAGGAGACCAAGAGGTAAAGTCAAACACCCACCTAAGAAATTGAGCACCACTGTTGCTGTACCCCCTGACTTTCCCCAAAGGCAAGGCAGAAAGAGAAGGAAGAACAGAGAAACCCAGCAAGATCCTGAAAGTTAGACGATAAGCGAAACACCTGGATGGCCATCACCTTCTTCCTCCAAGATCCAGGCACGGGAAGATCATGTAACTACATCTTCTAGTGATCCACCTCATTCATCTTTACCTCCTCCACCACCTGATAGCCATTCAGTAGATGTCAGTATGTGGCAGGTTGTGTCAACCCATTGCACACTGAGTGGTGAACTGACTACACATGGCAGTGTAGTGGAGGATAATCGCAAACATTGCATTAAGCGGCACATGAGGAGATTCTATCATGCAGAATATGCTAAACTGGTGGCAGGGAGGGTTCATAATTTTTATTAAACTGCAAGTTGTCACGTGCACTTAGCAGGGAGTAGACAAGGGGCATAGTGACAGCAGCAATGTAATACAAAACAAACACAGAGCAAAAAAGCGCATCTAAGAGCAACCTGTATGTCAAAATCAATCAACTGCTTCTCTTTCATGAATCCCCCCCACGAGATGGGTACCCACTAGATATGGAGGCTAGACCCAGCCTCCGGGAATTGTCTCATGTAGTGCCTTTATAGCCTGGCTATGGCTACTGCCATCCTAAATCACTTTGGGCTTCTCCTGGACTCCAGGTCGCTTCTCAATAAAGTATGGTAAGCCAAATACCTTGGCTAAATAGCACCTCAGTTTATTAATAGTACAGTATAAAACAATGTAAAATTAACTAAAATATCACCCAACGCATTTTGTCACAAATGTAACTTCATCAGGGGTATATTATCCATAAAACGTATTATTTTTTCATATATATACCTTTTGTTCCATTGTTGATTGGAGGGAAGCCTCCACTCGACCGATCCGTGTGATTCCCATCGACCCTTGAACTCGGCCTTGGACTTCTGGTAGAGATTACATCCCACTTCCCCTCTTTGGAACGCAAACATCCATGACACTCATTCAACCACTGAAATCGCACACCCATAGCAATACCTTTTGACCATATATCATATAATGTATTGGGAGGATCTGAATTTACAAATATATTTAAAATGTTTAATTGACTTTTAAGAAGGTAAAAAACCTCACGATTTTCAAATAATGAAAAACCTCTCGATATCCATTTGCTTGCTTTTTCACTAAGTCAAAGGCCTTTACATAGTCAATGAAGGCTATGCATAATGGAAGGTTGTATTCATTATGCCGCTCTATAACGTGTTGCCCCATCTGGATATGGTCAATTGCACTGAAACCTCTCCTGAAGCCTGCTTGTTCAGTAGCTTGTGCAGTGTTAAGTACTGTGTCTATTCTTCTTGATAGTACCTTTGCGAAAATCTTGACTCCTGACGAATAGTAGATTTGATCCACGAGGTTATAGGGACTTTGGAAGCAGTTTGACCTGCCCTGGGACCCTCAGGAATGACAAACAGGTAATATATCTTACGAAAACACTCCGTACGGTGTACATAAAATTTAAGACACTGAACCACATCCAACAAGTAGAGATCCCTCTTCTTGTCAGACTGTGGGTCAGGACAAAATGAAGGCACAACAATCTCCTGATTGATGTGGAACTCAGACATCACCTTACATAAAAATTCCTGATCCTGTCTTGATCTAGTGAAAAACCAGGAAAGGCAGCTTGCAAGATAAAGCCTGCAACTCAGCAACCCTGCGGAGCGAGACTTCTGCTAGAAGGAAAGCCATCTTACATGTCAACTGATGTATAGGTATATTAGCAAAGGACTCAAAGGGAAGTCTCTGCAAAACATCCAAAACCAGATTAAGAACCCATGGAGGAGTGAGAGCTGTAAAGGCTGGGAAATCATGAGTGACCCCCGAAGGAACACCTTGACATCAGGAAGAAAGGCAACATGTTATGGGAGACTTGTAAATAACCACTCAGTCAGGTACATAAAATCATTCCCACTTAATTGAATATGATACAAGAAAAGTAAACATAGACACTTCCCCAACCTTCCCAGGGTCAGGCCTGGGGACAGTGTGCAGTCCACTACCAGGAGCTGACACTGAACCTTAGCCAGACTGATGCACAAGCTAGGAGCGAACTAGTAGCGAGAGCAGAAACACAGAGGTAGCGATAGTGGTAAGCGTGCTCTGTAGCGGAGCGGAAACAGGAGGCCCACCAGCTAGAATGCAAGGACACAACCGCAACACCCTAGAACGATAGGGTTACAGAACACCGATCATCCTAGAACACTAGAGGCACAACAAGCCCCAGAGGATTTAGGCACTACTGCACTTCTGACAGGACTTTCCTGACCAAAGACTGAGAATGAGAACCTGCCAGGGATAGCCAGGCCTCAGGGAGAAAGAGAGACTAACCAGCCAATGGTCAAACGATTCAGGTAGTCAGACAAGCCAAAGTACTTAGCACGGAGAGGATAGTCAGTCAGGCCAGAGGTCATACACGGAGCGGGAAGTCAGATAAGCCACAGTAGTTAGCACGGAGCGGATAGTCAGCCAGGCCAGATGTCATACATGGAGCGGGTAGTCGGACAAGCCAAGATCAGCATGGAGCGGTTAGTCAGCCAGGCCAAAGGCAGACAAGACCAAAGTTGGTACAGAGCGCTCAATAGCTAGGCAAAAAGTTCAGGCACAAATAGGTAGTCCGATGGAGCCAGGGTCATACACAAATCAGATTCAGCAGCCAGGAATGGATCACAACGGAAGACACAGGAAGTGCTCAGGTACACCACAAAAGGGCCCTGAGGCAATGATAGAATGCAGCATATAAGGCCTCTCTAGGAAGTGGAGTCCACATAAGTCAATCAAGGTGGAAACTATAAAATAGCAAGCATTCAGAATGACACTCTAGTGGCCACGAAGAAATCACACGCCATGTTGCCACCATGCAATCACAAGAAAGCGAATAGGCCAGTAATAGCGCCAGAATCACGGGCACAGTGACAGTACCCCCCCTTCAATGACCTCTCCTCTGCGGAAAAGGACCAGGCTTATCAGGAAAACAAGAGTGGAACCTTCTGAGCAGAGCAGGAGCATAGACATTCGCACTAGTCACCCACGAACGTTCCTCAGGACCATAGCCTTTCCAGTGTACCAAATATTGGAGGTGACATCTGACTCGGTGAGAGTCCAGAACGCTCTGTATCTCATATTCCTCATGGTCCTCCACCTGCACAGGCCCTGGCACCACCGGTGCCGTAGTGTATCGATTATAAATCAGGAGCTTGAGTAATGATATGTGAAACACATTGTTGATGCGCACACTGGCAGGAAGGTCCAAAGCATACGTGACAGGGTTCACTCCGCGAAGTACCTGATATGGACCTACAAAACCAGGGGCCCACTTTTTACACAGCACTTGGAGGTTCAGATTTCAGGAGGATAACCAAAGCCTGTTCCCAACTTAAAACAAAGGAGCAGGCAGTCTTCTCTGGTCTGCAGGTCTTTGATAGCACTGTGTGGATCTTTGTAGGGCTCGCTGGACTTGTACTCAAGTGGAGCGGAGCTGCCTAAGGTGCTCTTCCAGAGCCAGAATGTCTTGTGCAAAAAATGAGTCGGGAAGCACTGAGGGCTGGAACCCATAGTTGATCAAGAAAGGAGAACTCTGTGAGGAAGAGTTCACTGCACAATTCCTGGTAAACTCTGCCCACGGTAACAAAGATACCCAATTGTCTTGATATCCTGAGATGAAACAACGTAAAAACTGTTCCAACCCTTGGTTGGATCTCTTGGCACCACCATTAGACTAGGGGTGTTATGCAGAGGAGAATGAAAGTTGGATACCCATCTGGTTACGACCTCCAAAAACTAGACACAAATTGACTCCCTCGATCCGAAACCAACACCTTGGGGACTCCGTGGAGTTGAAACACCTCTCTAGCAAACACTTCGTCCAATACCTTGGAGGAAGGAAGTCCCCGGAGCGGGAGAAAGTGAGCCACTTTTGAGAATCGGTCCGCTATCATCAGAATGACCGTGTACCCCTTGGATACTGGCAGTTCTACCATGAAGTCTATGGAAACGTGAGAACAAGGACATTCGCCATTGGGAACAGTTTGAAGTAGACCCACAGGAAGATGTCTCGGGATCTTGTTACGGGCACAAATGGAGCATGCTGCCACGAAAGTTGAGCAATCTGCCCTAAGACTGGGCCACCAAAACAATTGGGAGATAGACCAAATCAATTTGTCATGGCCAATATGACCAGCAGCCTTCAATGAGTGATACGTTTCCAATAGTCTGGTAGGAAGGGTCTCGGGTACAAAACATTTACCACTGGGTCTGTCAGCCAGAGCAGCGGATTGGGAGGCCAAAATCTCCTCGCCCAGAGGAGGTGTGATGCTGGTACGTACAGTATCTATAATACGATCATTATGAATGATTGGCACCAGTGTAGACTCAGTCTCAGGGTTAGGCCCAAACTGCCTGGACAGGGCATCTACTCTGACATTCTTGGAGCCAGGGAGATACGAGACCACAAAATTGAATCTGGACAGGAATAATGCCCACCTGGCTTGTCATGGAGACAGTCTCTTGGCCTCGGACAGATATGTCAGATTCTTATGATCTGTCAGGATCAGGATTGGGGAACTTGTACCCTCCAGTAGGTGCCGCCACTCATGGAGAGCAAGCATAATAGCCAGGAGCTATATCATACATAATCTGAGCTCTTGACAGTTTTTTACAGAAAAAGCCACATTGAAGAAGGGGTTTAACAGGGCCGGAACGCTGGGACAGTAGAGCTCCCACTACTGTTTCAGGTGCATCCACCTCCAGTGTAAAGGGTAGGGTGGGATTGGGATGTGAAAATATTGGAGCTTTGGTGAAGACAGACTTCAAATCCTCAAAAGCCTGGATTGCACTGGGAGACCATACAGATGGGTTAGCCCCCTTATATGTCATGGCAGTTAGAGGCTTGACCACTGTGGAGAAATTCCATATGAATATCCTGTAATAATTAGTGAACCCCAAGAATCTCTGTATTGTCTTCAAGCCCACTGGCCTGGGCCATTGCAGGAAGGGCGAGAGTTTTTGGGGGTCCGTAGGTATACTGTCAGAGGAGGTAATATGACCTAGAAATGTCACCTGAGTCTTGTGGAACTCACATTTCTCCAATTTACAGAACAGCTGGTTTTCGCCCAGAAGACATAGTACAGTTGCAGCTTCCTTCCGATGTGCCACTAGATTCGGGGAATGGATTAAAATGTCATCCAAGTAGACTACTAAGCGGCTGTGTAGTAAATCTCTCAATACATTGTTAATACATTCTTGGAATACTTCCGGAGCATTACACAAACCGAATGGCATAACCAAGTATTCATAATGACCACTGCGTGTATTGAATGCAGTTTTCCACTCGTCTCCCTCTGTGATTCTCAAAAAGTTGTAGGCTACCCTAAGATCCAGTTTGGTGAAGACAGAAGAGCCTTTGATTCGGTTGAACAATTCGGTAATCAAAGGTATGGGGTATGCATTCTTGACCACCAGTTTATTCAGACCTCTATAGTCAATGCAGGGTCTCAGCTCCCCATCCTTTAAAAAAAAAAAAAAAATCCTGTGCCAGCAGGTGAGGAAGACTTCCAGGTGATTCCTCTAGACAGAGCATCGGCCACATACTCCTCCATAGCTCAGTTGTCCTCCACAGAGAATAAGTACACCCTTTAGGAGGTATAGCCCCTGGTATCAAATTAATGGTACAATCTTATGCCCTATGCATCGGCAAAGTACTAGCCTCTACCTTATTGAATACCTCACTGAAAGCTTGATATTCTGAGGGTAATGAGGAAGAGGTACAAAGGATCTAGGTAGGTTGCTGCAGACATGACTTAGAACAGTAAGAGTATCAAGACATAATGTCACAAGTCTCCCAATTTATTCTGGGGTTGTGTGCCTGAAGCCAAGGGAACCCCAGGATGATTGCATAGTGAGGCGACTTTATTATTTGAAATAGCTAGGTCTCCACATGGAGGGCCCCCACCCTTAGAGACAAAGGACATGACTTGTGAGTCACCTGTGACGGTTGTAACAGTCTCCCGTCAATGGTCTCTAAAGCAAGCGAACAGGAACGAGGCACTAATGGAATAGAGTTCTGTGTAGCAAAGTCTGCATCCATAAAATATACTGCTGCTCCGAAGTCAATCAAGGCTGGAGCCGTGATAAACGATGTATCCCAAGATAATATCACTTCTAAGATAGGTCTCATCTGCAGCTGGTCTGGAGACTGTGAAACTCCACTCAGGGTCTGTCCCTGACTCCACCCTAGGTGCGAGCGTTTCCCGGCCGAGTGGGACAAGTGCATAATAAGTGCCCTGCCTTACACAGTACAGGCATAGGGCTTCTCTGTTACAGATTACCTGGGTTCCAGCTCCGCAGCTTCAGGCGATGCTCGAAATGATGCTTCAGCATCAGTGGCCTCCATGCTGCACGGATGTCACCGGAATGACGCATGGTTGGACGTATCAAAGCTAAATGTGTTATCTGCAGGTGCAAGGCTTCAAGCATGCAGCAGGCCTCTGTTTTATGTGTTTGCTTACTGTAGTCTCCTCCTACCTACTTCCTCCCTCTGAGCTGCTCCTCCTACATACTTCCTGAGGAGGGATTTAAAGGGCAGACTGAGTCCTGACTCAGTTGCCCTTGCGTTGTTGTACAATACAGATCTGTTTCCCTTGGGATCTGTGTATGACCTGGCTAGTTTGACCATCCATTCTGGTGCTGACCTGTGGCTCTGTCTGACTACTCTTTTGCCTGCTCCCACTGTGTAGTGGACACCCAGTCTGGTGCGGACCTGTGGCTCTGGCTGACTACCTGAACTGTGTATGAATGTCCATCCATTCTGGTGTTGACCTGTGACTCTGTCTGACCATTCTCCTTGTGCATTCCAATTTGGCCTAGACATCCTTTCTGGTGCAAATCTGTGGCTGTGGCTGAGTACCTGCTCTGTGTATGACCTGGCTTGTCTGACTACCCACTCTGGTGTTGACCTGGGGCTCTGTCCACTGCGTATCCAGCATACCAACTCTTCAGTGGATATCCAATCTGGTGCAAACCTGTGGCTCTGGCTGACTACCTGCTCCGTGTATGACCCGGCTTGTCTGACTATCCTTTCTGGTGCTGACTAGGGGGCTCTGTCTGTTTCCTCTGTGTGTTGGTTCCCGCTCTACAGACACCCATCCTAGTGTGGACCTGGGGATCTAACAGACTCCTAGCTTACTGACTGCAGGCTGAGTCAGTGCTAGTCCTTTGGGCGTTCCGAATTAACTCGAGGCTCCAGTGGGCTGAGACCTAGACTCGGACAGTGTGGAGGATCTATTGGCAGACTGCTATTTCTGATTCAGTGCTTGCCTCTTTGATCACCCTCTGTGTGTTATCTGTTTACGTGAATTACTGTGATTTTTCTAATAAAAAATTGTTTTACTTTACCGTACTGACTCCTGGTTTATTCCTGGGAACCGTGACACTCTCTGAGGCGGAAAGCCCTCTCCTCCCCCCGAAAGGCACGTGAACCCTACTTGCATAGGTTCGGCCCTGCCTGACTCAGCACTAGGAGGCATGGGAGGATTGGGTGGGAGTGCAAAGTTAGGCGCCAATCGGGAAGAAGGCCTCCGTAACCGTTCCTTGAAACGGGATCTTTCTCTGATCCTAGTGTCTAATAATATGGTAAAGGCGGTGAGTTCATCAAGTTCCTCCGGCCGCTCACGGGCTGCTGTCTCATCTTTAATTACATCACTTAATCCTTGCAAAAATGCAGCCAATACAGCCTCATTGTTTCAGCCCACCTCCACCACTACTGTGCGAAATTCTATAGCGTACTCGGCTTACGTGCAAGCGCCCTGTCAGATTGTCATAAGTTGTTTGGCGGATGACATTGCCCGGGCTGGAATGTCAAAGACGCATCGGAAAGCCAACACATACTCAGAGAAATTCGAGATTATGGGTTTCCCTGTTTCCCATAAGGAACTGGCCCATGCCAGTGCTCTCCCAGATAGGAGAGAAATCATGAAGCCCACCTTGCTTCGATCACTTGGAAATGCATTAGGTACCAGTTCCAGAAATATGCCCAAATGGTTAATGAACCCACGACACAGGGTAGGTTCCCCATCATATCGTTGAGGGAGTGGAGCATTTCCAGACAGCCCTCGGAATGTATTGCACTCAGTATTGGCCCTTATCAGAGGTGCCGGGTCAGGAGAGGCCGCCGGTTGTCGCACAGCCCCTTCAAGGTGCTCTGTGCGATTAAGGAGTGTTTGCATTGCCAAGGAAAGCTGATCGATCCTTTGATCTTGTATGTCCATCCTGGCAAGGATGCTAGGCACCTGTGGCTTTCCTATACATTCTTAGGTCATGGCCCTTTCGTACTGTCATGGGAGACTTGTAAATAACCACTCAGACAGGTACATAAAATCAATTCCACTTTATTGAAAATTATACAAGAAATGTAAATATAGACGCTTCCCCAACCTTCCCGGGGTCACGCGTGGGGACAGTGTGCAGTCCACTACCAGGAGCTGACACTGAACCTGAGAATGAGAAC
This sequence comes from Rhinophrynus dorsalis, assembly GCA_037306005.1. Lineage (NCBI taxonomy): Eukaryota > Metazoa > Chordata > Amphibia > Anura > Rhinophrynidae > Rhinophrynus > Rhinophrynus dorsalis. Next base: position 262,218,331 of record CM074721.1, on the reverse strand, counting down.
CTGCTAGGGGAAGACAGGCCCCAGGAAGCAAGATTCGGGTAGCCAGACAAGCCAAAGTAGTTAGCACGGAATGGGAAGTCAGGCAAGCCACGGTACTTAGCACGGAGCGGGTAGTCAGCCAGGCCAGAGGTCATACACGGAGCGGGTAGTCAGAAAAGCCAAGATCAGCATGAACTGGTGAGTCAGCCAGGCCAAAAGTCATACATGGAGCGGGTAGACAGACAAGGCCAAAGTCGGTACGGAGCGGTCAATAGCTAGGCAAAAGGTTCAGGCACAAATCGGTAGTCAGACGGAGCCAGGGTCATACACAAATCAGATTCAGCAGCCAGGAACGGATCACAACGGAAGACTCAGGAAGCGCTCAGGTACACCACGGAAGGGCCCTGAGGCAATGATAGAATGCAGCATATCAGGCCTGTCTACGAGGCGGAGTCCACATAGGTCAATCAAGGTGGAAACTATAAAATAGCGAGAGCTCAGAATGAGGTGCTAGTGACCAGAAAGTAGTCACACGCCATGCTGCTGCCAGGCAATCACAAGAAAGCGAATAGGCCAGTAATAGCCCCAGAATCAAGGGCACCATGATATAATATGTCTGAAAAAACACAGAAAAAGCAGAAATATGAACTTTCAAGGAACTCAAGTGGAGTCCTTTGTTCACACCATCCAAAAGAGCTACTGGAAGGTCAAAGCCTTGTAGAGACAGGTTCCTGTCCACGCTCCAGAAATGAAAAATAGAACAAACCCTTTGGTAGGCTTTATAGGAAACAAGAGGAATCAGAGGAAGGACATAAGCGAGGTGGAAATTCCATGGAATCGACATTGCGTTTGTGGCAAAGGCAAGAAGACCCCCCTCTGGGAGTAGGAGGTAGGAACCTTCCTGTTGTCCCTCATGGCCATCAGATCCATCGTTGGCAGCCCCTACTGTAGCACAACTAGGTGGAACAAGTCCAAATTGAGTTTCCATTGCCCCGGATCCACGTCTTGGTGATAGAGAAAGTCTGTCATAATGGTTTCTACCCCTGGAATGTGAACTGCGGAGATGGCGAGAACTTGGGCTTCTGTCCAACCCAGCATGAACCTCTCCTTGTACCAGGCGGAGGAACTTCGAGTGGCCCCCTGATGTTTGATGTAAGCCACAGCCCTGGCATTGTCAGATTGGACTCTTGATGACCTTTCAACTGAAAGGTCCAATACACCACAGTAACATGGACTGAAGAGATTCTTCCACAGTCCACCTGTCCTGGATACCCATGTGACCCAGAACCGCACCCTAGCTGCTCTGGATAGCATCTGTTTTGACCAGAGTCCATTCCGGGATCAGGAAGCACTTCCCCTGTTCAAGGTTATCCCGTTGCAACCACCACTGCAAGTTCTGTCTGGCTTCGGGAGAGAGGGAGATCTGCTAATCCAGAAGTGCCGAATTCCTGTACCAATTCTGGGTGACATACCTGTGAAGCTCCCAGGTGTGTACCTGAGAGTAAGGCACCACTTCTAGAGTAGACACCAGTCGGGCCAGAACTCTCATGTAACCCTGACTGTGGCCGAGGGCCTTTCCAGGGCCTAACACACATCCTGCATAATCTGCAGGATCTTGTCCTCTTGGAAAAAGACCTTCCCTAGGCAGGTGTTGAACCTCATGCCTAGGAACACCATCTCCTGGGAAGGCTCAGGAGAAGACTTTGACATGTTCAGAATCCACCCATGGCGGACCAGAAGTCGAGCACATTCTTGGACGTGCTGGGCCAAGAGTTCCTCTGAAGGAGCCTTGAACAAAAGGTCGCCCAGATAAGGAGTCATGGAAATGCCCCGGGTGTGAATGAAGGCTGCTATGGCCCCCATGATCCTTGTAAACATCCACAGAGCCGAGGCCAGACGAAAAGGCAGAGCAATGAACTGGTAGTGTTCTCGGTCTAAAACAAAACACAGATAGCGTTGGCTGTCTGGATGTAATGGAATGTGTAGGTATGCATCCTGAAACCCAGAGATGCCAGATAATCCCCTGGGCATATTGCTGCAATTACAGAATGCAAGGATTCAATCTTGAAGTGTGCAGTTGGCACATACGTGTTGAGACACTTGAGGTCCAAAATGGGACTGCAGCCGCCATCCTTCTTTGGAACTACAATCAGGTTGGAATAGAAACCTGAACTTTGCTCTTGGGGAGGTACTGGAACCAGAACATTATTTTCCAGCCCTGAATTCACTGCTTCTCAGAACAGTTTTCATTTGGCCAGAATAGTAGGGACTCTGGACTGGTAGAAAAAAAAGGGAGACATTTTTTTACCTACCTAATAGCATCAAACCTACAATGCACATGTCAGGTGTTGATTTTAGGTTTGTATGGTGCCTAGAAGTAGGTTTTGCACATCTAGTAAATCCTAGATGTTGTGAGTTGATGGTTTTAAATGTATGCAGAAAATGTATCCATTTTGTGTGCATTAATTGTTATCACTGGAACATGAATCACTCAACTGGTATGGCTCTCTAAAGATTTATATGGCGAGTTTTTTTTTACCCTGTTCCTGATAATTAACACGTTGACATGTCATTGAATAGTTACAGCATAATTTAGAAAGCTATAACATCAATTTAGTTTGGCAGTTTGCAAAACAGTTTGAAAAAAGACACAGTTCCATCAATTTCAACCTCTGCCTCATAACCCAGAAAAATTAAAATGATACAAACCTTCCAGCCTCCAGACTGATTATTAGTATATCTGGAGGTACTTTCTGCTTTACCTACTACTAATAAAATAATATTAATTTGTGATTTTTTTTTAGTGCCTGTCTCCCTGTACGACTGAAATCACTTTACAAATATATAAAGTCATAAAAATTAAGCATTCCTGGTTGTCAGATGAGCTGACTGAATGCCTGAAAAAATACATGGGTCTTTAGCTTTTTTCTAAAAAAAAAAAAAAAAGTCTGTAATGAAGGAACTTCTCTGATTGAGCATGGTAAAGATTTCCAGAATGTGGGGGTAGCGTGGCTGAATGCCCGGGAACCTGAGGTTGTCTTTATTCTAGGCACTGACAGGAGGGATCTGTTGGCTGACCGCAGTACGAGATTGAATATAGGGTGTCAGGAGCTCTTTCAGGTATTTTGGGCCTTGATTGTTTAAGGCTTTGAAGGTCTGCAGGCAAATTTAAAAATATGTTCGCCAACTAATTGGAAGCCAATGCACGGAGTGGAGAACAGGTGTTATGTGACATGAGTGAGTTTGATTGGTCAATAGTCTGGCTCCTGCATTTTTTTTACTGTCTGTAGGTAATAGAGGTCCAAGTAAAGTGCATGACAGTAATAGTAAAGTGCATTACAGTAAAACCTAGAATAATCCTTCTTGAAAGAAATGCATCTAATGTTCTCTTAAATGTATCCACTGTTTCTGCATTACCACATTCTTAGGCAAAGAATTCCAAAAATTAACAGATCTTACAGTAAAAAACAAAAAAAAAAAAACCTTTCTGCTGAAGTCAAAACCTCCTTTCCTCTAATCATAAGTGGTAGCCCCTAGTTATCTGATCCAGATATACTGGAGATCTATATTTCAGATGCGGTCATTTTCTCTTCCAGTCCTAAAGGTTATTACTTCACAGTTAGCAGCTCATTTCCCAGCTATGACCATACAGTCATCATAGACAAGCATATTTTTTAAACACATACGTAACTACATTTAGATTTTGTATCTATGGGAAGCATTATGGCACATGTGGCAACAGGACGAAAGTTACAGGAGAATGAGGGAGGGAGGGAGGATGGTGCACTGCAGTGGATGATTTGGCGTACTGAGAAAAAAAAATTGGTCAGTGAAAGGAGTAATGATTTGTCTCGGGAATGAAAGAGAGGAAGGCCAGGCATCATAGAATGTAAGGAATAGCATGTCAGAGAGGGTGGACAGTAAAGATGGATTTATGTCAACCTTGTATTTATTAATTTTATTCTTGAATAGACTCCTATACAGATGACATTTTGATTCATTTTTGCTTGTGCTCATTGCAATAAGAGAGAAGAGCTAACAATTAACTTGAGGTTAATTCCCACCGCTGACACATTATTTCAGTCCATTAGAGAGGGTAAAGCACAATCAGACACTGAGCAAGATTGGTAATAGAAGGAAAAAAAAACAGCACACAAGAGATCTAAATGTAGTATTATTACAAATCAATATATTTAACAAGAGGTATACAGTGGTGTGTAAATAAAATGGCAATACTAAGAACTAAAAACAAATATTTCTTTACAAAAAATAGCCTTAGTAAAATATGGTATACAAAGATCTCAGCGAAATGTGCAGGACAAAATAAATTGATTAGAACTAAAAATACAGATAGGGAGATTAAGTGAGAAGGGGTGGGTATAATTAGGTGGCAACGTGCTCAGAACAGTGGCACTCTCTGGAGTTAGAGTACGAGATGTTATAGCCATACGAATATCACGTACCATGTGTCTGAGTTAAAGTATTGGTGGATGCAGATGAAAAGACTAGCTATTGTGAGTAGGACTATGGAGTCATGAAAAAGCTAATAGGGACACCGTATTGCTTACTAATTTCAGTCTTGTAAGATTGCTGTTCAATACAATCTAGTTAATACATTCTGCTCACTGGATTCATACTTGTAACACTGCACATCAATACTGATATGAAGGATAAGTGTCCTGGATCTCACCACTGTACACCTTTCTTTATGTGGTCCTAATATTCTCCCAGTTTGTGATAAGCACTGTTCCTGCAGAAAGGAACAGTACTTATCACAGACTGAGAGAATATTGGGATCACATAAAGAACCATGTAAAATGGAATAGAGTGACAAGATCCAGGACACTTATCCATCATAGCAGTATCAATGTGCAGTGATACAAGTATGAATCTGTTGATCAAAATGTATTGACAGGACTGAATTTTGTAAGTAGTTGGGTATAGGGGATAGGGTGTCCATATTAGCTTTTTCATGACCCCGTACTCCTACTCACAACTTTAACTCAGACACATGGTACATGCTGTTCCTATGGATATAACATCTCATGTTCCAACTCCAGAAAGAGTACCGCTGTTCCAAGCATGTTACCACCTAATTATACACACATCTTCCCATTTATTCTCCCTACCTGTATTTTTATTTCTATTCAATTTTGTCCCACACATTTTTTCTATGAGATCTTTCTATACTATGTTTATGTGAAGTAAATATTGGTTTTCAAATCTTCTTATTGGCATACCACTGTGTACCTCTCGTCTTAAATATATTCATTTGTAATAAAACTACACTTAGATCTCTTTTGCACTGTTTTTTTTTATTCTATCGCCATATTGTTGCCCAAGTGGACTCCGGGTGAATTTTAGCAGCACAGAGGTCAAGCTTATATACAAGTACCCTCCTACACATTTGCCATCTTATTTCTTCTTCCAAACCCATCAGAAATTCATTTGCATCTACCAGTGAACATTTTATCCATCTTCTGTGTTCATCCATGAGCATTTCATCTGTCCATTACCATTGACTCACTACACCGTATAACATCCATTCCAGAACGCATGAACACGACTTATAGGCATACCTGGGAACTCTCCAGATTTGCCCCAGAGACTCCGGTTTTGACAGAGCTTTACCGGATCTCCAGGTTAGAGGCAGATTCCTCTGGATGTGTGGAGTTTCTACTGAAACTCTGCCCACATCTGCTGTTTCTCCCGGTGTTCCTCCTCCCCCAACCTTCTGTGTGACACATTTAAGCCCTGCCCATTTTTGACATGATTCGCATCATTACTGTCACCCCCTGCTGCACCAGAGGACTCCCCTCCGGGCAGACCTCAATTGGAAGTTCCCAGGTATGCTTATAGGTATCGCATTTGACCTCATCAGACTGTACGTATTAATCATCATTCTAATCAAGTCCATATAGACCCTACATGACACATATTGGAAGGAATGACGAATATATATATAATTACCTGTTCATCCACATTCCAGAGCACCATTGTCCCACTGCCATCTGCAGCTCTTTTGAGTGCTATCTGCTCAGCCATGCATTATGGTGGAGCTGCAGCTGGGGTAGGCTAAACATGGATTGGCTGGCTGAGACAACGTTAGGCTGGAAGCCTCAGCCAGTCAGAATTCTCTTTTTAAAAAAAAACAAAATATGAGCAGCAACCATTACGTCCATGCGGGGCTGTTGGTCCCATGCAGCCACAATTTCCTCATTTCTTATGGTGGCAGCATGAGAACACACCGATTGCCGCATTTGAGAATCACTGCTCTAGACTAAATAACCAAAGTTTGGCTACATGTTCTTCATACTTCAAAATCTTAATCCCCTTAATTGTGTTGCTCTTTTCTATACACTCACCAGTTGTAGAATATCCTTTTTCAGAACTGATGGCCAGGAGTGCAATGCATTTTTAATTTGTAAAGGGACAAAATGACGCTATCCACTCTTGCTTCAATACCACTTTTTATGCAAGACAGCATTTTGTTTCGTTACTGCACATGGTATAGTGAACATACATTTTAATGGGTAGAGATGTACGAAGCGGATTGCTCCGCAGAGTATTTCACACCTTTCTGGCATTTATAGGGTTAGGTATGTTCAAGAACTCTGCATGCTTCAGTATTGCCAATATCAAACCCGCCTCCGTAAACAAAATATCAAGAACGACTTGAGAGACAACGGCAACAATCATAGGAGTATTAGGGTTGTCAGTAAGATACGAAGGGGGTTATTATTGTTAATTCTCCTTTGGACCTTTGCGTGCCAGGGAGGTAGCCAACGCATTACGTTGCAATGCGTTGAATACCTCACTGGCACTGAAAGAGAGTTTACACTTTTCCTGCACCCCAAAACAACATTTATTTCACATAGCACAATACACAAGACAACCGACACGTAACATCAGAAATCTTCCAAATCTGTGCAGCATCCCATTGAGAAGATATGCTCTACTTTGAGTCGCTGAGTACACCGCTTTACACCAATTGGTTGGTCCCAAAACACTGCTTCCGAATGTCCTGACGTCTGGAACAAAGAGAAAACATAAGTGTAAGGACTAAGTGGCTGCTTGGTCTGTGTAATTATACTCAAACCTCCAAGCGCACTAAACGTTACTTTAACTTTTACCAGCCACGATACGGTTAACGTAAAGCTGTTTGCGTTCGGATGTTTAACACCTATTGGTCAGGAGAGATTATCAACCCTTCTCTGCCTAACCTATAGCATGTTGTCGCGAACCATGACGCGCCAGTTGCTACGGTTCCGAGCTCCTGCTGGGGGTGTGGATGTCTTTTACAGTAGTCTGGGCCGTAACATGGAGTTGGAGGTTGGACTGCGGGCTAGCAGGGAAAATATCCCCGTAGAACAGCGCGAAGACGAAGATGGTGCGGTTGCTCTCTCCGCTCCTTCCCGGGACATGAAACTGGAACAGGAGAAGTTATCAGGGGTGGTAAAGAGTGTCCATCGACGGCTACGCAAGAAGTACCGAGAAGGTAAGTGAGCCTTGAGGGGTGTGTGTTGCTCTCTTGGGAATTTAGAGAGGGGCGCTAGTGAGCACGACTGTCATGAGTGTTGCAAAATGTGGTTCTGCTGCAGTCGGGCTACAACTCCCATCACCCTCAGCACTTCCTTATTCACAAATTATCACATCAGTTTCAAAGTAACAAACCATTTGTCTACTAAATGTATTAGAAATATTTTCTAATCAGGGACAGTCTGCACAAATCATCCAAAATAGTTTTGAGAAGACCAGACGATAACTACTGTAGAAAGCAAAAAAAGAAAACAAAAGGAACTAGGATTCCTTTATAATCAGGGCTTTTATTCGGTTTGTACCAACTTTTCATTGAGTTATAACCCAGTGTTGACATGTTCTTGCCTCCGATGAAGCAACTGTCTGGGTTGACAGCTGTAGTTCACAAACAGATTCAGCAGGATAGCGCCGTAGCTGTTGGAAAGGGGTGTTTTAATAACTGTAAAACAGGAATAACGAAATGTTATGTTTATAATTATTATTGTTAAAAAGTGACATGTTTTGACTCACTGAGTGCCAGAGAGATCCCGCACACAATGTGGGTTAAAGAACAATGCATTTCCACAAGCCTTTTAATATTAATATATACTTGAACCTTTATGATTATGAAGTAAAATATTTACTTATCTTATTTTTCACACTTTGAATAAAAAGGAGAATGTTACTGACATGTACCTATCACTGACGACTTGGAGTCCCTCTAGATATATAAAGAAAATGGCTTTTGATTTTTACAGTTACTCGAAATGACTAAGTGGGCAAGCTGGACAAGGCTTGCCTGGAGCAGATTATATTGCAGGTGAACATGACTGCTTATATAGGTATCACCAAATGCAATGTGAAGAGATGTAAATAAAAGAGGGAGACAACATGGCCCAAAAGCATACTGACGCGACCTGTCACCCACCTCTTTGGGGGGAAAATTCTATAAAAGAAAAATATGATAGTTTGAAGACAAAAATGGAAGATGTTTAAGAATGAACAAAATATCAATAAAAAACCATAAAGGAGATACAATCACAAGTATATCTAGCAAACAAATACCATGAAATATTTTATTGCAACTAGTGAAGAACTTTGATAGTCCATTACTTTCGCAGTAGGTCAGTAAGGAACTGTGGAGGCTTAGTCCATGCTCCTCACCATCTAGAACTCTTTTGGATCCACTGAACAACTTGTTGCCTTTGTTGATTAATCAGATCTGCTGTCTACAACCATTACATTTTCATTAAACTACAGTAAAAAGAAAATCATCTTTTCAGATGCCCTCATCAAGGCTCTGAGACATGTTTGTAAATAAATAGGAATATGATCGTGCCTGCTCATAGCCTGCATTTTGTTACACAAATATCTAATTGAACAACTATCCTGTTGAAAGATGGGACTACACTAAGGGATCTCCATGGATAAAAGGGCTGATTGTGCGTTATGCAGAGTTTGTCACTATTGACAAACATTTTAAATCCACCACAGCTATGGCATGTATTTTCAGGATTCTGCAAATATGGCTAGTTGAACTAGAAAAAAAAAATAGAATCATCAATATCCAGGTCTAGATTACTAAGAGAAGTAGCATCCGTCAAAGAAGCTGTCAACTTTTCATGCAGTGCTTCTCTAGATTCCATCAACCAGCCTCAGCATTGCTGATCACTTTGAATCAAGGCCTGGCATTGCTGATGCATCTTCTAAGAACAGGCTGGCTTCTCTTCCTTTCCTTGGAACCTTATTATTCGGTGATCAGCTGGAAGACATCATTAGGAGATGATCTGGGGGAGAAAAGTACCTTTATATCTCCGGAAAGAATAAGTGGGTGTTCACCTTAGAGTACATCCGGCTACAGGAGACAGCCTTTTTTTTAAAAGCTCAGAGATGCAGGCCAGGAAGAAGCTATGTACAGCTTATGTGGTGCACCATGTAAGATGGTAGGTGAGGTGTTGATATACAGCCAAAAATATACAAAACAAAAAGAAACCCAACACAGCACCAGACCCACCCTCATTGCTTGTGAGATGGCATATTACAAATAGAGATAGAAATTAGAGATGGTACTATTGATTATTAAAATAATAAAATATAACCTTTATTTAGTATTATGGTGAATTTAAAAACACAAGAGCAAATCTTGTGCACTATAATCTCCGCAGATCCCTGCTGACCATTCTTATTTGTGCTTGTGACCCCAAGCTTATCTTATGAGTTATATTTTCATAAAGGTCAATGTGTGTGTGTGATATAGATTTTATTTTCTATTATAGCTCTGCTATTTATCTCTTTGTCCTTTGATGAACATCATTGGCTTTTACATTATATTTATTTCATTATATTTGTGTATCATTGACGGTGTTACTATGTTATGAGACATAATCATTTTTGGATAAGTAATTAGTGCATTCATCAAATAATGTACATTGTAGCACGGTTTCAAAGTTAATCCAATCTTCTTATCCAGTAAGAGAGCTTCTACATCAATGTGGCGGTGGGGCTAATAGTTTAAAACTGGCAGTTTTCTGCCGGCTTCTTACCTGTTGAGAAAACCGCATAGGTGAAATGTACTGGACACAGACTCGTGTTCCATGAAATACCAACTAAGTGTACTAAATCAAATCACTCTGTTCGTGCATCATCGCAACTTTTACGATCATTTGCAAAGCAGTGTCTCTTACGAAATGATTTTTGAGAACGATACTGCTTCTGCACTACGAATTGATCACTTTTGTGGTTTGCTAATGATTGTGTTCTGTTTATGTTTGTAGTATCAATATGTAAATACTAGATATACTACTATCCACTTAGGTTAAGCTGCAGCCTAATTAATCTCTACACAAGAATTTTTGTAGAGATTGACTCAACAGTAAAATGATTAGTGAATCAGTCTTCATTTAACACTTTGAGTATTATACAATAACATTTGAGAATCATCTCAGCTGATTCAAAAAAATAGCAAATATTTAAATATTGGACTCATTCTTATTCTACTTAGGCTGCTAATAAACACACATGTTTTACTACGTAGCTTCCAAAAAATTAGAATCTGTGTCGGAGTTGCCGTTTGATAACACCGCATGGAGAATGGAGTTATTGGCTCTGAGCTTCCTTTGCAAACAGTAGTGAATCACTCATAGACTACTACCGTCTCTTGATTCAATTAATTGGCACTATAGAGTGTTCAGTTATTATTCTGAACTCAAGCCAATGTGCCATAAATATCTCCAGACAATTAAATGATGACAAGCTAGATCATGTCTTTATGAAAATATAACCCATAAGATAATATCAGCACAAGATTTGCTGTCTTGTTTTTAATTCAGTGTGGTTTCTTTTAATAATACAAAATAAAGGTTTCATTTATTATTTTTAATCATCAATAGTACCCATCTCTAATCTCTATCTCTGTAATATGCCATCTCACAAGCAATGAGGGTGGGTCTGGTGGGTCCAAGAATTACCAATGAGAGAAGAAGATCCCTATCTCCGACTCCAGTAAAGTGGCAGGCTGGAGTCTTTACAAGTCTTGAAAAAGATCCAGGCAGATGGGTTGGTCCATCTGATACTGGAGATGGGGTACACCCTAGAATTCAGTTCTGTCCCTGCAAAAGAACGATTCAAGATATCTCATACAGAAATGTAAAAACAAAAGTATGGACAGCAATCCAGGAGCTCCTCAAGAACAAAGTGATAAAGAGGGTACAAGAAGAGCTCAAGGGCTGTGGAATTTACTCTCATGTGGCTGAAAGCATTCTTCAGAGTCAAAAGATTCAGGATGGAAAAAGTTAGTTCAGCAATCAAATCAGTCCATCCTGTGGCATTTCTGATGACCATAGATCTTCAGGACACATATCATCAAATTCTAGCGAGACCAAGTCACAGTTCTTGTGGTTCTGCATTTTCAGAAAACCTTTCCAGTACAGAGTATTTCTGTTTGGACTGGAATCTGTAACAATGGTCTTCAGCAAGGTATTAGCAGTGGCCCTGGCTTCTCTGAGACAGAAGCACATGAGTAATTTCCTATCTGGAAGACATCGTGATAGTGCAAGAAACAGCCCACAAAGCCAAGCATGCCTTTGTACTTGCCAAGGGAGTTTTATCCAGTCTTGGCTGGATAATCGACAAAGGAAAGATTCATCTTCAGCCTGTTCAGAAAGTAGTGTTCCTGAGGATACAGCTTGACACTCTGCAGGCAGACTGCTTCTCTCTCTGAGGGCAAAAGAAACAGGCTGATTCTGAGAATATTGGAATTTCTTCAAAACAGAATCCATACCGCCTTAAAGTTTTCAAAACTCATAGGCAATCTGTCTTACATTCGGAGAACTCATTAAAATGTCCTAAAATTTTGGAAAAAGGATCCATTAGACTTCACCAAGAAGATTCCAGTCTTGCTGTCCACCAGAAATGAACTGACATGGTAGTTAAGAATGTCAAAACTTTTGAAGAGCGAACCTCTTATCACCCACTTTGTTGTATAACAACGGATTCCAGCAAGACAGGATAGAGACGAATCTGGAGGCAGAAATCCATTCAAAGTTGTTGGAGCACACAGGAGATGACATTACACATGAGTCTGCTCGAATTGAAGGCAGTATGGCATGGCCTGAATCCTCTCTGAACAGATCTAACAGGAGCGGCAGTGCAAATAAGGTCAGAGGATATAAGATATATTCTCAACAGCTTAGCTCTATGAATTATCTTATTGAAAGAAATCTGAAGGCATTGACAGCAGGTCACATCTCAGGGGTCACAAATACCCAAGCAGACTTCCTCAGCAGAAAATGCTGGATCCAAGGGAATGGTTCTTGAGGTTAGACATGTTTCTGACAATAAGAAATCAGTTCAGAGAACCAACTATAGACCTCATGGCCTCAGGGAACAACTCAAAGTGCCAGCAGTTCATCTCCAGATGGAAAAACAGCAAAGTCTGGGGTCAAGATGCTTTGAGATTCAAATGGGATTTTCACCTGGTGCAACTGCTGGCGGTAGTGAGAAATATCAAGCAAAACAAGGAAAGCGTAATATTAGTAGGTCCAGATTGGCCAAGGAAGACTTGTTATACAGATTTAGTGAGGATGTTTAGCTTCAAATGAGATTGCCACATATACCAGAGTTCTAGACTTCCTAAAAGACTGTGTTTTTGGAAAGGCTTGAAGCCAGCTCCCTTAAAGTACAGCTCTAAACATTGTCTGTAGTCATAGCAACAGCATTTGTCGACAGTTGTCATCAAAAGGTACATCAAGGCAATTTCCGGAATTAAGCCTACCGTTTGAGAGATGCTACCTGCATGAGTCCTGAATTTGGTCCTTCAACAGCTCTCAATAGACAAGGATTTTGAGCCTTTACATCACTATTAAGAATCTCACACTGAAGGTTGTTTTCTTCTGTGTCCTTACCATGGCAGAAAAAATAGGTTAACTCCGCCTCCCAGCTGGTAGGACCAATCACCAAATGCATAAAAGGGCATCCAGGGAAAAAGAATTCAGTTTCTTTTGGTCCTACCAACTGGTGGACGGAGGCTGTCAAGCCTCCTCCTATTTATAAAAAACAAAAAAAAATTCCTTATGCATGCTGCCAGGTACCGCATGGTGCATGTGGTCCAGATATCCTAGCATGGAACCAATTTGAAAACTGGATATAAGTGTGACAAGGCTATTATGTGGCTTACCAGGGTCTCCACTCTATTTCTGGACATCTGGTGGTGCAGAGGGCGCTCAAGGAAGTTCAGACGGCCTTCATGACTTTAAACAGGAAGTCCAGATATTGTGTTCCATTGGTGGAAAGCATACACTGGCAGCAGAGCAAGTGATCCCATCCCAGTGTCTTCATCCTATTTGGATTGCTTCTTCCATTGTATTACTTGGCTACATTATGTCCTCTTCTGCTGAGACAGTGACCCCCCCACCCCCAAAGAAGAAAAAATTGCCACTAAGCTTAAAACATGCAGTTGTTGCAATAGCAAGCTATCCTCAAAGTGATGTCTTGACTGTATGAAGAGAATTGCGGGCAATGAGATTCCATCACAACTTAAGGAGCTGGATGAGGTCTTCCATGCAGGAGACCGCCTCAGCCTTGCAAGAATCTGCTAGAAAAAGACAATGAATGGCAGATCCAGAAGAAGGGCATTTTACTATCAGTGTTGAGGAGGAGGAAAGCAGCCTAATGGATTCTGATTCCGCTCCATCATCTGCTGAGCAGGGGGAACTAGTAGATTGCTTCCTTTAGCTTGAACAAGCTGTCACGGTATTACTGTAAGCAAGAGTAGGCGGAACGGAACACATGGTACGTACCCTGATAGGTCTGAGGCCAGAACTGCCAAATCAGTACACACAGAGGTAGTAGCCAGTCCTAGTCGGCAACGGATTCGGATACTCAGCCAAAGCCAGGTCTGTACACACAGAGGTAGTCAGCCAGCCCTAGTCCGCAACGGAATCGGAACACAGGAGCAACAGGAGTGTAGTCAGGTGAGCCGGGTCATACATGGAGCAGGAGCAAGCAGCAACTCAATGCTAGGTACAGGTACACCACAAAAGGGTGCTGAAAGGATGACAGGCGAGAGTTTAAAAAAGGCTAACCCTGGGCGGAGCCAGAGCCCAATTGCCAATAAGAACTGTGCACGGAAAACCCGGAAGTAAACATGTTGTCCTGTTGCAGAATCACGGGCAACGTGATGGTACCCCCCTCTCAACGAGCCCCTCCCCGAGGAGGAGGTCCAGGCTTCAATGGGAACTTGGCATGGAATCTGCGCTGTAGTAGTGGAGCATGGATGTCAGAGTGGTTTACCCATGAGCGTTCCTCTGGACCATATCCCTTCCAGTGATCCAAGTATTGGATCTGCCCACGGAATCTACGTGAATCCAAAATACTCTGCACCTCGTATTCATCGTGGTCTTGAATACGAACCAGACCAGGGACTGCAGGAGTAGATATGTATCTATTACATACCAAAGGTTTGAGTAACGATACATGGAACACGTTGTGTATATGCATAGATGCAGGCAACTCTAAGGCATAGGAAACAGGATTGACCCTACGGAGTGCCTGGAACGGACCCACGAATCGGGGAGCCATGGAGCTTGCAACTTAAGGTTCCTGGAGGATAACCATACCCTTTCCCTCACCTGGAATACAGAGGCAGGCAACCTTCTATCATTAGCATGCCGCTGATACATTTGAAAGGAGTCACGTAGGGAATTCTGAACTTGTGCCCAAGTGGAGCGAAGTTGCCTAATGTGCTCATCCAAACCCAGAATCTGCTGTGCTTGGAAGGTATCCGGGAGCAAGCATGGTTGGAACCCATAGTTGATAAGAAAGGGTGAGCTCCCAGAAGAAGTGTTAACAGCGCAATTCCTGGTGAACTCAGTCCACAGCAACAAGTCAGCCCAGTTGTCGTGATGATTGGAAATGAAACGGCGTAGAAATTGCTCCAATCCCTGGTTGGAGCATTCAGCGGCCCTGTTGGTTTGGAGATGGTATGCAGACGTGAACGACAATTGGATACCCATTTGATTACAGAATGCCTTCCAGAACCTGGATACAAATTGGCTCCCGCGATCGGAGACCAGGACCTTGGGGACTCCATGGAGTCGGAACACCTCTTTTGCGAATACCATGGCCAAGGTTTTAGCCGATGGCAAGCCAGGAAGCAGCACAAAGTGGGCCATTTTCAAAAATCTATCAACCACCATAAGTTTAACTGTGTAGCAATTAGATACAGGCAATTCTTCCATGAAATCGATAGATACATGTGACCATGGGCAGTCACCATTAGGAACAGCTTGTAAAAACCTGACTGGAAGGTGCCTTGGGGACTTGGAGCGAGCACAAGTGGCACAGGCTGCAGTAAATGTGGCACAGTCAGCCCTTAACGTAGGCCACCAGAACATTCGGGACAAGGACCAGATCGACTGATTTTTGCCCACGTGACCGGCCGCACAAGAGCCATGATAAGTCTCCATCAACTTAGCACAGAATGGTTCAGCCACGAAGCGCTTGCCCATGGGTTTCTCCGGAGGCACATTGGCCTGGATGCCAAGATCTCCTCGCCCAATGGTGACGTGATACTAGTACGTAGTGTGACAAGGATACGATCCGGAGGAAAAATAGGCACAGGTTCAGTTTCGGACTCCGGATCTGGACCAGATTGTCTGGATAGGGCATCAGCCCTTATATTCTTGGTACCAGGTAAGTAAGAAACAATGAAATTGAAGCATGAAAGGAAAATGGCCCATCTGGCTTGTCTGGGAGATGACCTTTTTGCCTCAGAGAGGTAGGTAAGATTCTTAAGGTCCATCAGAATTGGCGCCCTGGTGCCCTCCAGCAGATGGCGCCATTCACGTAGTGCCAAAATGATCGCCAGTAATTGGCAATCTCTAATATCAGACACTTTGGGCCTTGGTCATCTTTTTAGAGAAAAATCCGCATGGCATTAGTGTCTTCCCAGGCCCAGGCCTCTGTGACAGCACAGCCCCTACACCTGTCTCCGAAGCTTCAACCTCCAAGGTGTATGGCAAACCAGGTATAGGATGCGACAGTACTGGTGCTGAGGAAAATGCGGATTTTAAGGATTCAAACTCCCTCTCTGCCTCTGGAGACCACATAGAAGCATTAGCCCCTTTATGTGTCGTCATGTCCGTCAACGGTTTTACAATCATGGAATAGTCATGAATACATTTCCTATAATAATTCGCAAAGCCCAAGAACCGCTGCAAGGGTTTGAGACCAATGGGACGCGGCCATTGCAACACAGCGGAGAGTTTCTTTGTCCATAGCAGTGCCTTATTTGGAAATGACAGCCCAAGAACGGCACCTTGGACTTACGAAATTCGCACTTGTCCAGTTTGCAGAATAATTTATCCCCTCTCAGCCTTTGCAACACTGCAGTGATATGCTTACGGTGCGTCTCCAAATCAGGAGAATAAGGTGAAATTTACTCACCGATGTTTGTTTTTCCTCTGTGTCTGTCCACGGCATGAAAATTGGGTGTTTGGTCCTACCAGCTCGGAGGAGGAGCTATCATCCTGAAGATAAGTGCTCTGGAAGGGGCGCTTCAGTTTTAACTATTGTACAAGCTGTAGAGCAGTGGTTCTCAATCTTTTTTTTGTTCAGGGCACCCCTAACAAGTTATCTAGAACATTCAGGGCACCCCTAACATATTTAATGTACTTTATCAAAGGCATAATCAAGGTACAATACATAAATATACAGCTATTATTAGGTCTTACAATCATAATAACAAAATTAAACACGTGCATAACCATTTCAATAAATCTTTATTTAAAAGTCCATTTTTGTTAGTCTTCATAGAAAACATGGGGCACCCTAAGCTGATGTCTGTGGCACACCAAAGTGCCACGGCACCCTGGTTGAGAATCACTGCTGTAGAGAAAGGAGTTGTTAGTTAAGGTATATAATATTGATCATAACCAAAAAACAGAACCAGAGCAGGAAGATATTGCATATATGAAAGCAACATGATGGATACTAATGTAGATTACCATAAATAGGCCCTTACGAACTCGGCAAAGTTTGTAGTAATTGGTTTGGCCGTCTCCGAGATCGGGTTTGTCCAAGGCCAGTGCTCTGCCTGTCAACAGGGATATCATGAACCCCACCTTGCTCCTCTCGCTCTGGAAAGCCTGGGGTACCATTTCCCAAAAAATTTCTAGCTAGTTCAGGAAACCATGCCATAAGGTAGGTTCCCCATCATATCTCAATGGGAGAGGAGCGGTTGCGGACAACCCTCTACCTGGATTACTTGGAGCCATCGGTGCCAAAACTGGGGCGGCCACTGATGCCTGCGCAAGTTTGTCAAGGTGAGCAGTATGCTCCAGAATGGTCTGCACAGCCACAGTCTGATCCAAGCGTTGCTCGTGCGAGTTCATTCTCCAGTGGATATTCTGAGAGCTACCTTCACCTGTATTGTCTGAGGTCATTGGCCCTTTCGTACTGTCATGATATTACTGTAAGCAAGAGTAGGCGGAACGGAACGCAGGGTACGCACCCTGATAGGTCTGAGGCCAGAACTGCCAAATCTGTACACACAGAGGTAGTAGCCAGTCCTAGTCAGCAACTGAATCGGATACTCAGCCAAAGCCAGGTCGGTACACACGAAGGTAGTCAGCCAGTCCTAGTCAGCAACGGAATCGGAACACAGGAGCAACAGGAGCGTAGTCAGGCGAGCTGGGTCATACACTGAGCAGGAACAAGCAGCAACTCAAATGCTAGGTACAGTTACACCACGAAAGGGTGCTGAAAGGATGACAGGAGAGAGTTTAAAAAGGCTAACCCTGGGTGGAGCCAGTGCCTAATCGCAATAAGAACCGTGCACTGAAAACCCGGAAGTAACCCTGTCACAGATTCACGGGCACCGTGATACAAGCTGGACAACTTTCTCAAATCCATGTTAAAAACCTGGGGGTTAATGGACACACAAAAAGATCTTGACATCATGGATGCAGCTTTTGTAGGCCACAAAAAGCCAGCACCCATGTTTCCTGTGCATTCAGGATACAAAGTCTGAGTGGGGTCACGGGGATAGAAAATCAACCATTTCCATATGTTTCTTAAGAAATCAATCCATTCTCAGAGGAAGACACTACTGCATGGACCTCTCTACCCAAGATAGATGTGGCCATATAGCCCAGATTTCAAGAAGAACTACCATTCTCTTAGAAGATGATACTAATCTAAGAGATGCAATGGATAAGAGGGAGGACAGTGCTCTTAAAAAGCAATTCCCTTCCATTCCTGGGCCATGTGCGTTATGGCGACCAACTGGAAGATATTATTAGAAAATAATCTGGAGGAAAAAGTGCCTTTTTACCTCGGGAAAGAAGAAACAGTGGTTCAACCCCCAGAACTGGGTACTGTAAGCAATCCTTTCGGGAGTCCAGGAAATACAGACCCTGTCACGCATTTGAGCAGAAGAAGAAAGGTCTGATCCAGGATGCCAAAAGTGGAAACTGCAGAGAGTTTCCTAGTAAGACAACATTCTCCAGAAACACTCATTGAAGGTCAAAGGACCCAATTTAATTTGCCAGTGGGGGACAGACTGGGAATGTTTCATCAAGCCAGAGGGGTGGGTTGTACAGATAAGAGATGGGGTATGCCTTGGAATTCTGATCTGTCCCAACAAATCATCAGGTAGATGGCGAATGATCCTAGATCTGAAATGGATGAATTCATTTAGGATTCAGGATGGAGACGCCTTCATCTGTGATTCAGGCAGTCCCTCCTCAAGCGTTCCGATCATCGACCTGAAGGATACATACTATCATATCCAGATCAGGCATTCACATAGAAGATTTTTGAGATTTGCAATATTTGGCAAATATTTCCAGTACAAGGTCCATCTCTTTGGTCTAGCATCTGCTCCAGGGGTCTTCACAAAGGTCCTTGCTCCAGTCATAGTTCTCCTGAGACAGAAATCCGAGTAATTCCCTATGTGGACAACATCCTTCTGATAGAAGAATCTAGGAATAAAGCATTTAAAGGGATTGTATTACTTCAAAATTACTATCCCTCATATTGTAGCCCTTAATAAACTGAGTTAAATCCCACCAGCGGCATCTCTCAAACCTTTATGGTTTAAGAGATAGCCGCTTTCAAAGTTTCCGCTCCCCTGCTGTTAGCGTTCTGCTGCCATCAGGGGAATCCGGTCTCTGAATCAAGAGGAGGCTCTTCAGCAGAGCCGATATCTCGTTATGGAAGGAAAAATGATTAATTGAAACAGCCTTCTACGTGTGCTTGGTAACCAAGCACACGTAGAAGACTGTTTCAATGAATAATTTTTCCTTCCATAACAAGATATCGGCTCTGTTTAAGAGCCTCCGCCTGTCCCGGGACCGGATTCCCCTGATGGCAGCAGAACGCTGACAGCAGGGGAGAGGAAACTTTGAAAGTGGCTATCTCTTAAACCATAAAGGTTTGAGAGATGCCGCTGGTGTCATTTAACTCAGTTTATTAAGGACTACAATATGAGCGATAGTAATTTTGAAGTAATACTATCCCTTTAAGAACACAGCCTAGGCCGGAGAGGATTTTCAGACATATGGTTGTGTTATCAACTGGGGGAAAAGTTAGTTGTCTTCTTCCTCCCACAAGTTGCTATTCCTAGGCATACAATTCAACACCTTTCAGGGAATAGCCTCTCTGTTGGAGGAGAGAAAGTTCAGACTACAATCAAGTATCTGATCTTTTATACCAAAGAAGTGTCACTCTGCCAGGGAATTCTCAAAACTCCTGAGCAATCTATCCTCAGTGGTACATATTGTGCCCTGGGCAAAGGCCTACATGCGGAAGCCCTAACACCACTTCCTAGAATTGTGTAAAAAAAAAATGAACCTGGGTCTTTTCTCTAAGGATTCCAGTAAGGCGATCCACAAGACTGGAGATAACATGGTGGTTAAAAAACATATTTCAAGAGGAGGACCTCTGCTTGAGCCAGGTCTTGCAGGTATTGACAACAGATGCCATCAGCTCAGTTTGGGGAGGAATTTTCAATTCAAAGTCAGTTCAATGCCTTTGGACCCAACTAGAGTCAGCCCTTCACATCAATATCCTGGAACTGGAAGTAGTATGGAGGTCTCTCAAGCACTTAAAAACAGAATTGTCAAACCAAGCCATCTTCGTGAGGTCATAAAACATGATGGCAGTTAAGATACATACTAAACCAGGAAGGCACTTGAAGTTTACAACTCCAATCTACTAGCTATTAAAAATCCTGCCTTGGATGGAAAATAATCTCCTATGGCTCACAGCATCTCACATGTTGGGGATATCAAATAATCAGGCAGACTTCTTCAGTCGCCAGACCCTGGATCCAGGAGAATGGTCCCTCAAGGATGAGGTTTACAATGAGATAATCATGGTCCTGGGCAGGCCAATGATAGACCTGCCTTAGAAGGCGACCGAAAATGTCCTCTATTCCTGTCCAGATGGGAAAACAACAAAGCACTGGGCCAGGATGCCCTCAAAATCAAGTGGAACTTTCCCCTAGCCTACATCTTCTCTCCTATTCCTCTTCTTCTTAAGGTAGTAAGGAAGGTCAGAAGAGACAAGGCAAGTGTTATCCTGATAGCCCCAGCCTGGCCATGGAAAATTTGGTTTGCGGACCTATTGAGAATGTCAATTCGGCCTCCCATCCCTCTTCCAAAAATTCCGTATCTGCTTTCTCATGGCCCAGTTCTTCATCCCAACCCTGCCTTCTTGAGCCTGACTGCATGGAGGCTGAATGGAGCACTCTAACATTAAGGAACTAGTGTAAAAGTCAGTGTACACAGGCCAAAGTCTGTGCGTTTGGGCAATGTCTACTGTGCATGACTGCATCAGACAAAGCCTGCATTCTGGCAGTCTCTACTGCGCATGACTTTGGTAATGCATTTGGGAAGTCTCAACTGTGCATGACTGCATCGGACAAACGAATAGCTGGCCTTTTATTATTAGTGATATTTCAAATGAGGTGGCCAGTACCATAATTTCAGAGACTCTGTCTTGGTGGAGCGTAGAGGGTTAATTTTAAAAACAAAATTAACTGAAATTCTGTTTTCAGATGTGTGTAAATGACTTCATCCTTAAAACAAAGGAGGCCTCTTGGTTCAATATGGGAGTGAAATATTTGAGCGACTTTAATGGCAGATTGATAGTCAGTTGGAGACAAAATGTCTGAGAAAGAGTAACTCCTATGTGAGAGAGGCTGGCAGAATGACATGTTTATAGGGTTTCTGATAAACTTATGATCTCTCCCTTTTGAGATGTTTGCAGGCCAGATGTCATTACTAGTGTTTCTCAAATTATCAAGAAAAATTCTAACGTGGAGTTAGAGCGCCTTCTTTTGAATGTGTAGCATTATTACTGATGCCTTGGAATTCCTCATATTATTATCATAATTTATGCATGATGCCATATGGAAATTAAGGGTTAGAAGCACATAATCAGATAATACTGATGATGTCACTGTATAATGAGATGGAACTCTGTCCAATCAGAGGGTGTGGGCGGAGAGTACTGATCAGAGTGATTTTACCATATAAAATACTATGATAGCAGGTAAAAAGGCTCTTGGCTTCTGGTTCCATTCCTGTTCACATTCTTGCTGACTGCCTGCCATAGAAATCCTAAGAAATTCACACTTATTGGACTGGTAACTATATCTTTCCTTACTATAATTATGCAATATTCAGAATCAAATATTTATATTTCTAGAATATTGTGTTTCTGGAAAGATTATAATAGCTAGTATTTGAGCTGGGGAATTCTTTGAATTCAGCTATTAACCCTTTAAATGCTATTTGTCTGTTTAATTTGTGGTGTTTCTTTGGATTTCTGTGTGTGTGTTTTCGGTCTTAAACTTTTGTAAGGTGAAAGTTTCTTTTAAACTTTCACTAGACAAAAGAAGCTGCCATCTTGGGTGTGGTATCCTATCCTTATAGTGGATTAACCCTTGGAGTACCTTATAAATTTCTTTGTGCATGTACTAGACCTAACTTTTGCAAAGTGAAGGCTTTTTTTAAAATTTCACTAGACAAACGAAGTTGCCATCTTGGGTATGGCACCCTATCTTAGGAAGTGGATTAACCCTTGAAGTACCCTATAGGTTTTACATAATATTGCTATAGTCATGTTTATGATATATATTTCATAAGGTTTAGTATACTGTCTAAATATATATTACTGGATTAATTATTGGTATAATCTGTTATTGACTATATTAAATGCAATTCATATGTTTTATTCAGGAAGTATACAATAGTTGAAATTCATAAATAGTTAAATTATAGTGATCTGGGATCATATTCCAGTTAGTTTCTCTAAAATTTGCTATTGCATATGGTACAAGGATAATTGTCAGAGAACCTGGCTTAATATTAAAGGGATAGTAATACTTCGTTTTAACTTTATTTTATTTTGTAGGCATTAAGAAAACATGAAGAACGATATAAGTCTTATCTCTCAAACCTTTATGGTTTAACCCCTAGAGTGCCAGGTGGGTACAATGTACAAGTGAGCACAGCTGTACCTGCTGTGCCACGCTCGTACATTTGACAGCTAAAATGCGGTCACTGCTTAAGCCTGCTTAAATTCCGTATCTGCTTTCTCATGGCCCAGTTCTTCATCCCAACCCTGCCTTCTTGAGCCTGACTGCATGGAGGCTGAATGGAGCACTCTAACATTAAGGAACTAGTGTAAAAGTCAGTGTACACAGGCCAAAGTCTGTGCGTTTGGGCAATGTCTACTGTGCATGACTGCATCAGACAAAGCCTGCATTCTGGCAGTCTCTACTGCGCATGACTTTGGTAATGCATTTGGGAAGTCTCAACTGTGCATGACTGCATCGGACAAACGAATAGCTGGCCTTTTATTATTAGTGATATTTCAAATGAGGTGGCCAGTACCATAATTTCAGAGACTCTGTCTTGGTGGAGCGTAGAGGGTTAATTTTAAAAACAAAATTAACTGAAATTCTGTTTTCAGATGTGTGTAAATGACTTCATCCTTAAAACAAAGGAGGCCTCTTGGTTCAATATGGGAGTGAAATATTTGAGCGACTTTAATGGCAGATTGATAGTCAGTTGGAGACAAAATGTCTGAGAAAGAGTAACTCCTATGTGAGAGAGGCTGGCAGAATGACATGTTTATAGGGTTTCTGATAAACTTATGATCTCTCCCTTTTGAGATGTTTGCAGGCCAGATGTCATTACTAGTGTTTCTCAAATTATCAAGAAAAATTCTAACGTGGAGTTAGAGCGCCTTCTTTTGAATGTGTAGCATTATTACTGATGCCTTGGAATTCCTCATATTATTATCATAATTTATGCATGATGCCATATGGAAATTAAGGGTTAGAAGCACATAATCAGATAATACTGATGATGTCACTGTATAATGAGATGGAACTCTGTCCAATCAGAGGGTGTGGGCGGAGAGTACTGATCAGAGTGATTTTACCATATAAAATACTATGATAGCAGGTAAAAAGGCTCTTGGCTTCTGGTTCCATTCCTGTTCACATTCTTGCTGACTGCCTGCCATAGAAATCCTAAGAAATTCACACTTATTGGACTGGTAACTATATCTTTCCTTACTATAATTATGCAATATTCAGAATCAAATATTTATATTTCTAGAATATTGTGTTTCTGGAAAGATTATAATAGCTAGTATTTGAGCTGGGGAATTCTTTGAATTCAGCTATTAACCCTTTAAATGCTATTTGTCTGTTTAATTTGTGGTGTTTCTTTGGATTTCTGTGTGTGTGTTTTCGGTCTTAAACTTTTGTAAGGTGAAAGTTTCTTTTAAACTTTCACTAGACAAAAGAAGCTGCCATCTTGGGTGTGGTATCCTATCCTTATAGTGGATTAACCCTTGGAGTACCTTATAAATTTCTTTGTGCATGTACTAGACCTAACTTTTGCAAAGTGAAGGCTTTTTTTAAAATTTCACTAGACAAACGAAGTTGCCATCTTGGGTATGGCACCCTATCTTAGGAAGTGGATTAACCCTTGAAGTACCCTATAGGTTTTACATAATATTGCTATAGTCATGTTTATGATATATATTTCATAAGGTTTAGTATACTGTCTAAATATATATTACTGGATTAATTATTGGTATAATCTGTTATTGACTATATTAAATGCAATTCATATGTTTTATTCAGGAAGTATACAATAGTTGAAATTCATAAATAGTTAAATTATAGTGATCTGGGATCATATTCCAGTTAGTTTCTCTAAAATTTGCTATTGCATATGGTACAAGGATAATTGTCAGAGAACCTGGCTTAATATTAAAGGGATAGTAATACTTCGTTTTAACTTTATTTTATTTTGTAGGCATTAAGAAAACATGAAGAACGATATAAGTCTTATCTCTCAAACCTTTATGGTTTAACCCCTAGAGTGCCAGGTGGGTACAATGTACAAGTGAGCACAGCTGTACCTGCTGTGCCACGCTCGTACATTTGACAGCTAAAATGCGGTCACTGCTTAAGCCTGTATAATGGGCTGGCAGTGGCCGCATTTCAGCTGAAATGCAGCCTGGCACTCTTGGGAGGACATGAGGATTACTCCCAGGTATTGATCTCCCAGCCGATCGCGCTGGGAGATCAATATCGCCAAGGGAGAAGCTCTGAGAAACAGAGCTTCTCCCTCTTCCGCCCTCCTACCCCGAACTTCCGGGTAGGAGTGGGTGGGACCGGGGGAAACCTCCTAACGTCATCGGTGACATGATCACCGATGACGTTAGGGAAGTTTCCCTTAGCCGATTCACTCCTACCAGCGGTAGGAGTGAAAGGCAGGAGAGCTTCTGCTCTCCTGCAGTCGCCAAATTGATCTCCCAGCCTATCGGCTGGGAGATCAATTACTGGGGGGACACCAGGAGGGGTCCTGATGTCCCCCACGACATAGATGAAAAAAAAAATAAATGGAAAAAAAAATGCAATAGTAACCCTGTGAGTGCCGCAGGGGTCCCCAGCACATTGCTTTGCAATTTGCTGGAGACCCCTGTGGCACTCACAGGGTCACTTCTTTTGGGGGGATTTTTTTTTTTTTTTTTTTTTTTTTTTTTTTTTTTTGCAAGACCTCATTGGGGGGATTGGGGGGGGGGGGTCCTGATGCCCCTCAATGAGGTCTATGATTAAAAAAAAAATTTTTTTAAAAAATTAACCCTGTGTGTGCCACGGGGGGGTCCAATGCACCCCCCCCCCTCCTGTGGCACACACAGGGCTTTTATCATTCCTTTGTTACTAGAGCTTGTTGAGAGGCCATCAGGATTGGTCCTGATGGCCCCCCAACAAGCTCTGATTACAAAGTAATAATAAAAAAAAAAATTAACCCTCTGAGTGCCACAAGGATCCAATGCATTGCTTTGCAATGCGCTGGAGACCCCTGTGGCACTCACAGGGACATTTATTTTGATTCCTTTTTTTTTTTTTTTTTTTTTTAAGACCTCATTGGGGGGAATCAGAGGGGTCCTGACCCACCAATGAGGTCCATAATAAAAAAAAAAGTAAAGAAAAAAAATTTAACCCTGTGTGTCCCACAAGGGGGGCCAATGCAGCCCCCCTTCTGCGGCACACACAGGGCATTTATCATTACTTCGTTATCAGAGATTGTTGGGGGGCCATCATGATTGGTCCTGATGGCCCCCCAACAAGCTCTGATTACCAAGTAATGATAAAAAAAAAAAAATTAACCCTCTGAGTGCCACAAGGATCCAATGCATTGCTTTGCAATGCGCTGGAGACCCCTGTGGCACTCACAGGGTCACTCTGTTTGTGGACATATATATATTTTTTTTACTAAGACCTCATTGGGGAGGGATCAGGGGGTCCTTATGCCCCTCAATGAGGTATATAATAATAAAAAAAAAATTAAAACAAAAATTAACCCTGTGTGTGCCACTGGGAGGGGAGTTCAATGCCGACCCCCTTCCTGTGGCACACACAGGACTTTTTATCATTACTTTGTGATCAGAGCTTGTTTGGTGGCCATCTGAATACAAAGTAACGATAAAAAAATTAACCCTTTGTGTGCCACAGGGGCCCAAATGCATTGCTTTGCAATCCACTAGACACCCCTGTGGCACACAAAGGATTTTTTTCCCCCTTTATTTTTTATTTAGACCTCATTGTATGGGTTCTGACGCCCCCAACGAGGTCTACACAAAAATATTGTGGGAAAAAGCCCCAAAAAATGCACGTGCCACAGGAGGGGGGGGGGTCCAACGCAGTGCTTTGTATGAGGGGACATACATTGCACACTGGTAGTCACAGATCTCCCATACACACTATCAAACACTGCCCCACCATCACCACCATCCTTGCTCCTCTGCTCATACCCACACACACTGCCTAATCCCTCACCCTCCCACATACTTTGTTACACTTGTAGTCACAGGTCCGCACGTACACCAGCTGACGCCCTAGCTTCTTTCATCTGTTAGCCATAAAATCACACATACACTTTTTGCTTTACCATTTCTGTTTCACTGGTAGCTACGCTCCTGTAGCGTAAATTGGTATGTCAACCCACAGCAGTGGGGTACCATTTTTCTTAGGCTGGCAAGAAGTCCTCCTAGGAAATCCCACGCCATTGAACCATTTTAGTATCTTTGAAGTGACTGATGTGTAAAACAAATGTTTGGTTTTTTTCCTGTAGCACCACATTCTGGAAATAGTTGTGCCAACTAACTTAGGGGTAAAAAGGCAAGTGACCCCTCATTAGATGCGGCATGTTGTCTTCTTTCCAAAATGGTATAGTTTATCTACCTTTTCTTCACTTCTGAAGGTGTTATAGCCATTTTCATAGAGGCAAGTCAGGTTTGAGAAAATGTTAGAAACATCAGTTTGTAGTAGGTGTAGTTTTCTACTTCTAGCACCCCCTAAGGTAGGTCAACTCATACCAATGGGGTGTCGTTTGACTCCTAAGAGCACTAGCTAATGAATGCAGTTGAAAATTCCATTTTTTTTTACAAAGTTCCATACATTTGAAGGGGCAGAAATGTAAGAAAATGCCTTTTTTTTTCACTAGCGCCACCTCTTGGAAGCATTTGTGCATACCAGTCTTTGGGTAAGAAGGCAAGTGACCCCTCATTAGATGCGGAAGGTTGTTTTCTTTCCAAAATGGCATTGTTTCTCTACCTTTTCTGTATATCTATTATGGTTATAACCATTTTAGTGCAAGCAGATAATTTCAAAAACAAAAGTGTCAGGTTTACGTACGTGTTCCTAACACCCACATATTGTATGTTAACCCACACAAATAGGCTACCATTTTTCTCATGTTGGTAGCAGGTACTGAATACAGCAGGAAATGTTATGGTTTTCAAAGATTTTAGTATCTTTGAAGTGGTGGAAATGTAAAAAAACATGTATTTATTCCCATAGCGCCACCTTTTGGAAATATTTGTGCACTTCAGCCCAGGGGGTAGAAAGGCAAGTGACCCCTCAATTGATGCGGGAGAATGTCTACTTTCCAAAATGGTATACCTTTTATACCTTTCCTTCATGTCTCTAACAGTTATGGACATTTTAGTACAAGCTGCCATTTTCGAAGAAGCAAACGGGTAGGTGTAGTGATGTGCTTCTGGCACCCCTAAGGTAGGTCGACTCATTCCAGTGGGGTGTCATTTTTCTCCTAAGAGCACTAGCTAATGAATACAGTTGGAAATGCCATGGTTTTCACAAATTTCAGTACAGTTGAAGGAGCAGAAATGTATGAAAATGCCATTTTTTTTCCTATAGTGCCACCTTCTGGAAGTATTTGGGCACAACAGGCTTGGGGTAAGAAGGCAATTCACCCCTCATTAGATGCGGCAGGGTGTCTTCTTTTCAAAATGGTATGGACAAGTAACGTTTGAGAAAATGTTAGAAAAATTTGAGGTTGTAGTAGGTGTCGTTTTGCACTTCTAGCGCCCCCTGAGGTAGTTAAACTCATACCAATGGGGTGTCATTTTTCTCCTAAGAGCACTAGCTAATGAATACAGTTGGTAATGCCATGGTTTTCACAAATTTCAGTACATTTGAAGGGGCAGAAATGTAAGAAAATGCCTTTTTTTTCATTAGCGCCATCTTCTGGAGGCATTTGTGCACACCAGGCTTGGGGTAACAAGGCAAGTTACCCCTCATTAGATGCGGCAGGTTGTCTACTTTTCCGAAATATATAGTTTTATATAGTTATTCCACTGTTTTAGGGTAGTTTTACCACAAAAACCCTAGAATGCGCATATTAGTTTATAAAGTTGTAAATGTCATTTTGCGCTGCTGGTTATTAGGGCTCTACGCTAGCCATGGACGTAGGTAAAACTATAGAAATTTGGTATTTTTTTACTCGGGGGACTCGGGGCTTTTTCAAATAATTGAAACTTTTTCAATCAAGGTAAATGTTTTTGATACATATTATGTGATTTTAGGAAAATGAGTAAATTTTCACTTTTTTGTCATTATGACATCATAGCTTTTTGCACGATGTAAAATTCTCTTCATGTAAGGTACCACAAGAAAGCTCAATTCATTCTGAAAAAAACAATATATAGTTTTCCATATTTAACTAAAAATCCCCAGAGGAAATCAAGCATAAACAGAAGGATAGCAAAAATGCTGAAAAAGTGTCTGGCCTGCAGGATACAGGAAATGGCCCAAGCCTCTGGCACTGAAGGGGTTAAGAGATATTCACAAGCAAAGTTTCCCCCTCCCACCCCTTTTACCTAGTGTAAGCCATCTCTTCTCAGATGTGAATCTAGTTGTAAGACCAGACAGATAACAGAAGGGGACAATCTTCTTTGTATGAAAACAATGAAAGCCCTGCCCCCCTTGACAAGTTTTTCAGCTTTTTCCCTTATCTTAATTGAAGATTATCCCTCTCTGCAATCTACCTGGACACTCCCTGCTGCTCCAAGCTGAACAGTGTTACATCAGCAGAAGGGGCAGGGGGATACTTTATCATTCAATTACTCTTGAACTACAACTCTGACAGAATTGAAATAACACTCTCCAAGGCCCAAATACTATGATGATTAATTAGAGCTGCTTTTATTATGAAACATTACTATCCCTTTAAGGTCCATTCACATGACACTATACCTTACTTAGCATAGTTTATACAGTTTGTGAGGCTGAGGTATTCATATACGCTGCTGCCAACTGTATTTAATTGTAAGGATTTATTATCCTTTTCTGTGTTTCTGAGTTCAATTATTGTTATTCCATACCTCTGAAAATACCCAGGTATGGTTAACCCATTAACTGCTGGTCATAATAATTGTCATATTGGTTTTTGAGTTATTGTTATCTATTCAGTTGGTGTTCACTCAGTCTTATCATTTTTTATTACATTTTATATATGGTATATTTCACTTAAATTATATAAATATTTTTTCACAAATATGAGTAATTGATTATTTAATCAATTCTTTACTGTGAAGTAGCGTGTCAATACCTAGTATTGTGTAAAGTTCTCAAAACCATTTATATTGTCATTTATCTATTTATGTGAAGATATCCAACCTGATTGGTTCTCCTTTTTTAACCCCTTGGATACCTTCATCCTAATTGTTTCGACAATAATTGCAGGTAGACTGCCATCCTCATCCAAGATATAATAATAGAATCTGGGACATTGTTTATGGACGGTGCCAGAAAGGTCCTTGTCAAGAGAACACATCTCCATTGTCACAATTCTGAAGTTTCAAAAGATACTTGAAGGCTATGTCCAAGAGTAAGCCAACCATTAGGGAAATTATTCTGGTTTGGGACCTTAATTCGAGCCCCTGCAACCTGTCTCCTTGAAAAATCTCACGTTCAAAACTGTATTCTTTACTGCTGTTACTTCAGCAAGAAGAGTTGGTGCCCTTCAAGCACTCTCCTTTTCTTCTGTGTACCTCCAAGGCATTTAAAGTTAGGGATGTCTCTGCCCTGCAGCTGGGTAGGACCAATCGTCAAAGGTTCAAAAGGGTGAATTCGGAACCTATCGTCAGTTTTTTTTTGGTCCTACCAGCTGGATGGACGTGATACAAGAGCTAAGGCTGCCATGAGTGCCACCACGTTGCTTCCACTTACCTTCATTTGTTTTTCGGATACATCCATTGTCCGCGTCTCCCTTAGGGGACTGTGCTCTTCCTCTGGCAACCGTTGTTGGACGTCTCATCGACAACTCTTCAGATGTCGCCCTTTTAAGACGCTACTACACGCCTCTTCCCATCTTCCGGCGGATGTGGAACACAGGGTCTCAATGGGGAGCATGCTCAGATGCAGCTATCAGACGCTAGATTGGGCCGGCAGGGATTCTGCCAGTCTGAGCTTATGGAGCCATATTTAACCAAAACAAGGTAAGCAATACTCTTCTTAGTATGTTGTGGCTGTGCCTTGTTGTTTACGGGTGCCACTTGCCTTAATCATGTCTGCTTCAGGGAAAGCCTCTTCCAAGGAAAAGAATGCCTCAGATCCCCCTAGCAAGGAGGAAGAATCTTCTGCCAAGCCTAAACAGTGTGCAGGCTGCAATGCTAAACTCCCAACCTCTGTCACTTCAAAACTTTGTGATGAGTGCCTTAAGAAGGCAGCTTCTTCAGATATTCCAGAGCAATTCCAGGATTTCCTCGCCTGGATGAGGTCAACAATGCAGGAAACCTTTAAAGCAATACAAGGCGAACCTGCACACACAAGACAACATAGGGAGTTTGGTGAAGGTACTTCCTTTATGTTGCCAGGAGAAGAATATGATATGGAGTCTCCTGTGGATGACTAGCGATCAGTTCTGGGATCTGAAGAGGGTGAGCTTATAGAAGATTCAGGGGTCTTTAATGTAGACCGCATTGATTCCTTCATAATTCTAATTAGGAAAATCTATGGGGTTATCAGAAACTCAGCAGGACATAGATATTGACACGGCATTCTTGGAAAAGAAGAAGTCCGCCCCTGTCCTGCCTGTGCATCAATCTATTTCTGACCTGATTGTTTCAGAATGGAAAATTAGGAACAGAAGATCCTCAGTTCCTAGAAAATGTAAACGTATGTTTCCTTTCAGTGATAGGGATGTTCACTTATGGGCGACCACTAAGGTTGATGCCCGTATCACACATCTAGCTAAACACACTATTTTACCTATGGAAGACGGCACCTCCCTGAGGGACCCGATGGAGAGAAAGCTTGAAGGTGCTCTCAAGAAGCAATTCTCAGTAATTGGGGAAAACATAAAGGCGGCCACTGCGATGGCTTGTGTCTCCAGAGTCATGTCTCCAGATCCAAACTTTTGAAAGAAGTTGCTACTATCAAGGAGGTGACAAATTATTCATGTGACGCTTCCCTGGACATTATTCTCTTGCTGGCCAGATTCTCAGCCCTATCTATATCTGCCTGCAGATCCCTCTGGTTGAAGCCTTGGAAAGCTGACACTACATCCAAGAACAAGCTAATTTCCATTCCATTTACAGGGTCATCCCTTTTCGGCAAACATCTGGACGACATAATCAAAAAAGCTTCAGGTGGAAAGAGTCCTTTCTTGCCGGAGGAGCTGAAAAGCCGAAGTTCCCCTCCCTTTCAACCTTCCAGATATAGGGGACAAACTTTTTGCGACTACAGGAGACATGACTCAGGTCGTCAGAGTGAACAAAGAGGATGATATTCTCAGAGGAGGCTTCAGATACAATTATTCCAGGAAACCTCAATTCAAGCCCAAAAGCCAATGAATCACAGCGTGCCCCGGCCCAGATCCCAGTTGGGAGCAGACTGGGGTCTTTTCTTGGGGTATGGGAGACTCCGGATCATCCAGATGTCTGGGTCTCCCAGACTTTGGGCATGGGGTACACGCTGGAGTCCATAGCTGCCCCTCCAGTACCAGTATTCCTCAGATCTCATATTCTGACCAGCCTACCCACCAGGCTGGCCTTCTTGTCCTCAATCAACAACCTCCTGACACATAAAGTCCTAGAGAGACTTCCTGTCCAGGAGAAAGGTTCCGGTGTTTATTCACCTTTTTTTTTCTGGTTCTAAAACCTTCTGGCCTATTCAGGACCATTCTAGATCTTAAGAATATCAATACTCAACACAGACATATCCACTTCAAAATGGAATTGGTAGAATCTGTCATACACTCCCTATTGACAGTAATGTTTCTAACATCCATCAACCTCAGGGATGCCTACTACCATGTCCTGATTCATCCAGCACGCAGGCGTTTTCTATGTTTTGCAGTCAACCAGGACCATTACAATTCACAACTCTTCCCTTTGGGCTATCAACAGCCCCCAGAGTCTTCACAAAAATTCTGGCTCCAGCTCTGGCATCTCTCAGGAAGAAGGGAATCTGTGTACTGGCTTACTTGGACGACCTGCTGATCATGGCACCATCATTTGTGAGCGCCCGCGCACATACAGAGGAGGACATCCTGTTCCTACAGAAAATCTGGTGGATTATCAACCGCGACAAGAGTTCACTATCTCCTTCCCAAAAAATCACCTTCCTGTGACTTAGAATCAACACAACCAGATCCCTAGTCCACTGGATCTGGAACAACTCAATAACAGCGCAAAATAATAAAAAGAGAAGAGAAAAGCATCTCATCTAAGTGTAGTAATTTATTTAAAACAGTAATATAAAAAATAAGAGGTATTTCACTCACATTTGCCCGACTTGGGCTTAATGCACTTCAAAGGGATCTTTCTCCCATCAGCCGACGTGCTGTGTATTCTTGAGCTCCTATCCGTGTCTCTTGGTCCTTGGTCCTCGAAAATTCAGTCTTTAAACCGATGGAAAAGGTAAAGTATATAACAAACATCCAAATGGATGGCAGATTGCCCCTGAGGAATCAGAGAGCACTCTGCGAAAACGTTCGAGACAGTTTGTCAGACAACGGGACTTTCTCCACGCCCTCTGTGGTTATTCGTTGCTCCACCCTCTACCTGAGTATCCCGTGGCTCCGTGATGGACTAAGCCGCCGCCGCGTCCTAGGAAGCACAGTGTGCACGAGGCAGCCAATTTGAATCAGTGTCAATATATTTTTATACACTTTGGTGACTTTGTTTCTTTACGTGGTTAAGATCATATTACTGGGCTATCTGGATTGCTGCCATCCATTTGGATCTTTGTTATATACTTTACCTTTTCCATCGGTTTAAAGACTGAATTTTCGAGGACCAAGGACCAGGAGACACGGATAGGAGCTCATGAATACACAGCACGTCGGCTGACGGGAGAAAGATCCCTTTGAAGTGCATTAAGCCCAAGTTGGGCAAATGTGAGTGAAATACCTCTTATTTTTTATATTACTGTTTTAAATAAATTACTACACTTAGATGAGATGCTTTTCTCTTCTCTTTTTATTATTTTGCGCTGTTATTGAGTTGTTCCAGATCCAGTTTTCTTTTACAAGTGGACAAGGCCACTCTTTCAACTCTCACCTGCTGCATATATTGAGAGAGAAGTGATCATCCCTTATTCATCATTCTCATCACCATCTTCCATCCTCATCTCCATCATCATTACCTTTTTTCCATTTCATCATTATCATCATATTTTTATGGGAAGAAGATATTCCATTTATTATTATTTTATTATTTTTTTATTTATTCATTGACTCTCTTATATTGACTTATATAGACTGTAGATTTTCTAGTCTATTTATTATTGTTGTATCCCTATCTTGTGTCTTATTTTTAGGCTTTTAATAGATTTATAAAATACTACTGTCATCTGCCATATCTTATTGTATCGCAGGAGCGCTTTTTTCTATTTCACAATCTTTTTTCTCTTAGATCCCTAGTCCAACTTTCATTCGACAGAATATGCAAACTCAGAAGGTCAACCTTGTCCTTCCTGACAAAAACGCACCAGTGTGTGAGGGATTTTCAGGAATTGCTAGGCCTAATGTCTTCATCAACCCAGATACATCCCTGGGCAAAACCACTTTGCCGTATCCTCCAGTACAACTTCTTGACCTATTGGAATCCAGACCTTGGAAATCCATTTCAAAGAATACCTTTGTCCCGGACGACCAGACACGAGCTCCTATGGTGGCTCAATCCAGCAAACCTACAACAAGGAAGATCATTACTAATCCCAAAGTGGGAAATCATTTACACGGACGCCAGTCTCACAGGTTGGGGAGCGATCTGGGGGGTCCAGGACAACCCAGGGTGTTTGGTCAGTGAGCGAAAGATTCCCTCACATCAATAGTCTGGAAACCAGGGCTGTCGGGAAAATACTCCTTCATTTTCAACACTATCTCAAAGTAAAAAGTATCTTCATGAGAACCAACAATACGCTTACGGCGGTGTACATCAAGAACCAGGGAGGTACCAGGAGCCAGACTCTGCCCAAGAAAGTCAGGTCTCTTCTTCTCTGGGCAGAAAGACGCCTACTTCACCTATCGGCATCTCATGTGTTGGAAAGAAACAACCTAGAGGCAGATTTCCTCAGAAGGAACAAACTGGACCAAGGAGAATGAACACATCCTGGTTCAGGGCCCAATCAGCTTGCAAGCAGGTGGGGATTCCCAGACATAGACCTGATGGCTACAAATCTAAATGCCAAAACAAACCCCTTCTATTCCAGGTGGCAGGATCCACACTTCTGGGGACAGGATGCCATGACAATACCCTGGCACTTCAACCTAGTCTATATCTTCCCTCCAACCCCTCTTCTCATACAGGTGTTGAAGAAGGTACTATTTGACCAAGTAGAAGCAATCCTCATCGCTCGAAAATGGCCCAGGAGGGTTTGGTACTCTCTCCTGATTCAGATGTCAGTAGATGACCCATGGGAACTACCCCTGAGAGCAGACCTGCTCCACCAAGGTCCTATCCTGCACAACAACCTCAGGATGTTACATCTAACGGCATGGAGGCTGAGCAGGACTCCTTAAGGAAACAAAGGCCTTTCGGATCCTGTAATTTTTACCATCCTCCAGGTGAGAAAACCTTCAAAGGTATACTGCAGGTTCTGGTCCACCTTTTCGAGGTGGTGTAATCAAAGGAAAATTTCCAGAGAAAATACTGATGTAGCTTGCATCCTGAACATCCTGCAAGATGGGTTTTCAGGGAGGCCTGCATTCAGCCTCTCTGAAAGTCCAACTTTCAGCTTTGTCAGCAATCCTTGCCAAACCATTAGCAGAACATGACCTCATAAGACGTTTAACCAGAGCAATTACTAGGGTAAAACCAACTATTAGGGAGATTATAGCCCCTTGGGACCTAAACTTGGTCCTTCAGGTTTTGTCTCAACCCAAGACCTTTGAACCTTTGGAAGACATTTCCGTCCATCTACTGACTCTGAAAACTGTCTTGCATACAGCAGTGACATCTGCCAGGAGAGTCAACAAATTGCAGGTCCTATCATGCAAGTCTCCATTTTTATCAGTCCACTCGAACAAAGTGGTTCTGAGGGCAAGACCTTCTTTCCACCCAAAGGTGGTATCAGAATTCCACATCAACCAAGACATAGTTCTTCCTTCCTTCTGTAGCAACCCTGCTAATTCCAAGGAAGCCCTTCTTCACAATCTGGACCTGGTTAAATGCATCTCCACCTATCTCCAAAGAACTGAAGAATTTAGGTAATCTGAATCATTGCTCATCTATTTCTAAGGGAGAGTCAAAGGAAAGGCATCATCTAAACCATCTATTTCTAGATGGATAAAAGCATGTATAAAGGAATGTTATGCAGGCTCAGGCCATGAGGTAGCCTCTAATATTAAGGCACACTCCACAAGAGCAATGGCCACAACTTGGGTAAAATGGGCCCAGGCTTTCCCATTGGATATTTGTAAAGCGGCTACATGGTCCTCCATCTCCACCTTCATGAAGCACTGCCACCTGGACGTTCAGGCGTCAGTCAATGCTAGCTTTGGCAGAAAAGTCCTGGAGGCAGTGGTACACCACTGAGGGTAAGCATGCTGATCCCTTCCTATGTTTGTGTAACTGCTTTTAAGGCCCAACATTAAATGCCTTGGAGGTACACAGAAGAAACATATAAATTTACTTACCAATATTTAGTTTTCTTCTGTGTACCTCCAAGGAATGCTCACCCTATTAATGTATATCTCTTAGTATTTTACAGCTGAGCCAAAAGAGAACCTGACGATATGTTCCGGATCTACCCTTTTGAACCTTTGATTGGTCCTACCCAGCTGGAGGGCGGAGAAATTCCTAACATTAAATGCCTTGGAGTTACACAGAAGAAAACTAAATATCGTTAAGTAAATTTATACGTTTCTCCAGGAGAATGCAGCCTGGGGTAACTTACTGAGGGCAGCATGCTTGTCTTTGCCACCCGCTTCCTCTGCTGCTGTTCTCCCTGCAAGATCCTCAGCCCTATTAGGACCATCATGTTTCAATGTGCGCACGCATGGAGATATATAGAAATAATAATATATATAGTTTTTTAAAAAAAACTTGTGTATAATACACCCCCCCCACTTCACATAACTGTGCAGCCATTTCAAACATAGTTTGTAATTTTTTTCAAAAATGTTTTTCTGTTTTGCAAGCGCATCTACCTTTGTGACTTTGTATTTATTATTCACAGCTGTAGATATCATTTCTTTGTTTAAATTACAAGGCCTGGTTATGTATAATTTGATATGTTTTGGATGCATGGTGTGGTAAAACTGTAGGTTGAAATCAATTTTAAGATGTATTAATCAACAGACAGTGAGGCTTCCCTCAGTACATGTTCAATCAGAATAACTATCAAAGGAAATAATTCTAAAATAGTGGTTTAAATTTGCATTTCATGATCTGCTTTTACTGTCTTTCAGTCTAAACTGGTTGTAAAGTAAGTAACCGCTGAAATGAACCAAAATTTAACAGAATAACTTACATAGCAATATTCATTCAAAAAACAGTTTGGTATATCTATATACTTTTCTCTGTCGTCCAATACAGGTTACTGGTAACTCTGGGTAGGCAATCCGCCCTTTTAAGTAGGCAGGAACAATTCTAGAATTGTATGTAGGGGGTGGAACCTACCTTCCCTCCTTGGCTGCAGCTAGCCAACCAGCTCCAGAAAGATTTGTTTCTTGGTGAAGATAACACACAGACAAGCGAAGAGTTCTGCTATAGTTTTAGAAACTTTTATTTTTCTGTTAGAAATGGAATACCACCATTAGGCGGATTACCATAACTGACAACGCCCTTAGATGTGGCTAGCTCAGTATCCTTGTGCTTTTTGTGGACCTTAAGCCCTGAGGGGGAAAATCTTGATTCCAAGTGCTTCCCCAGGAGCTACCCACTGAGGTTACTTCTTACTACTTGGTAATCTGAAGATAAAAGATCTGCAGGAAAGGTGAGCAACCCTTCGAGTGCTGCAGGTCCACTTGTCCCACAGTGCCCCTCTGCACAGGGGTGTGTTCATTGGCGTTCCTATTGCACACTCCTGCACTCATTGGGTCTATTTGTATGTCTGTTGGGTGTTTTGGAGCAGGTTTATGTGGCAACTTAACCCTTTAGATGCTGGATTGGCACTTTTTTGGGGGGGTTTCTAACACTTTTTCTACTGGTTTAGTGTTTTTTGGGTGTCCTCACATGTTCTAATGCTGTTTTAGACATTTTAGTATTTACACTCTTAATTTTGTAAAATTTGAGTGCGTGCTTTACCACATAGACGCCATTGCTCCATTCACTTCTGTGGGACTGTACAGTTTGGGACATATCTCTGCAACCGTTTAACCTAGCGACTCCAGAGATGGCTCATTTTACTTGTCTGCCTTTGCTCTATCATCCGGTTCATGTTTACAGTGTGTTGGGGGCTTTTCTGGGAAAAATACATTTCCCATGAGCGCACGCTCGTTTCTGATTGGCTCCCGCTGCGGCAGCCATTTTTTGCTATTTCCAGAACGAGTATCCTACGCTGGACTCTCCTTCTCTCCTCTGCTGATTAACCCTTCACCTGCCAGATAAGTTTATTTTAGCGATTTGTGAGGTGAAACTGTAATCCTACACACTATAATTGGGTGATTTCTTATACAGTAGGATATTTGACACTGAGAATGTCTATACCACTGGAGCTTGGGGCCAGACCTAAGACTAAGGAGGCTGGGGTCTCTGTATCCCCCATTGCGCATTGCTGTACCTGTCACTCAGGGCTACCTAGAGAATTCTCAGGTCATTTATGCCCATCATCTTCTGATGTCACTTACGGCATTCCGGGGACCTCCAGCCATGCAATAGAGCCAGCTTGGGTGGAAGAGTTCAAGGCTGCTACTAGGGACCTTAGGTCCACATTGTAACTCTTTCCATCCCAGTTATAGGGGGCCTTTCAGTCTTGGCAGGCCCCCTAGAAAAGTTCACAATGCTAGAAAAAAAAAAGTCAAAATGTAAGACTTTATTAAGCATATCAGGCATGTATAAAATTAATGTACATTAATGTACATATATATATATATATATATATATATATATATATATATATATATGTTACAAAGTCCGTATACACGGCTGATCCGGAGCGGGGAGCTCCTGTAGGCTGACAGCCTGTCTGTGCTCCCAGCTCCGGGGCAGCAGCAGAGGTGGCTGGGTGACAGTTTGTCACCCAGCTGCCTCTGCTGCTGCCCCAGAGCCGGGAACACAGACAGGCTGTCAGCCTTCCAGAGCTCCCTGCTCCGGATCAGCCTGTTCTGCGAGTCCACTCTGCGCGTGTGCGGTTACGCACGCAGTGAGCGATGCATTCTAGGACTTTGTTATAAGGATATATATGTATCCTATATAATAATTTGCTAAAACGTGTGTAAAGACGCATTCATGCGCAGTAGAGACTGTCAGTGACGAATTTGATACAGAGCTGGGCACTCCGAAGGAGCGTCCAGCTGTATATCGGCCACGGCGAGGGCAGTCTCTACTGAGCATGACTGCACCGCGACTGGCTGGCACTGTATCAGTCGCGCCGTGGGCAGTCTTTACTGTGCATGACTGCCCCGCGACCAGCTGGCAGTGGCACTGTGGCCAGTGTAACGGGCTCTTCAACTAGTACATATATAATAGTCTAGCACAAGCTGCACACTAAACCCGTTATTACATTAGCATTTATTTATTTTTATACATCTCCCGCAGTATTTGTACTGGTAGGCTTCATGACTGTATAGGAATGTGGTCACCACTTCCATTTTGCTTTACTTTTTGTCAATCATCCTGTTTTGATCAATATGATATGGCAAACATCTGTTTTTTTTTCCCTCTATTCTCACCTGTTGCTTTGATCTGCTTTGTAGCTGGGGATTTTGAGAAGATATGGTTAGAACACTGCAAAGATGAGGGAAGACTTTGTGAATATGCTGTCGCAATGAAAGCCTTGGCAGACAATCACTGGGCAAAGAAGTGTGAAGGAGAAGGTCGCATTGAATGGTGCCTTGGGTAACTATAAAATTAGAGCGTTTCTCTCAACTTAGTGCATAACCCTTCCCCCAGGAGAAAACTAGCTTGTCTGTAGTTCTTATCCCATACTAAGATGGAGCAGGTTGTAATCATGTTTAGTTGTATTTGCATGGATCTCAGTGTGTCTAAACCAGAGGTAGTCAATTGTCAGTCTGCCATATTTTGAGGACTAAAACTCTCATCATTCCATTGCATCATGATGGCAGTTGTTGGACCTCCAACTGTTGAAAACTACAACTGACTACCGCTGGTCTATCCCATGGGCTAGAAATAGCATAAGCCAGGTGCTACGTACCATCCTTTTGCACGGTTTATACTTTTTTCAGTGATTTTAAATGAACTGATGCCTGCAGTTTGAGGCCATTGGTCTATCTAAAGCAGTGTATTTACAGATGGAGAAGCAAACCCCACATAGTTCTTGGACATGTCACGTTAATTTGAATTTAAGAAGTTTTATTACATTTTTAATGATAAAATGTTGTAATTACATGTTATTTAGAAACAAACTACAGCATAACATATTAGATAATTCCCTAATCTGTCAAAAAAAATATATAGCCTCCTTTTCCAAATATTGTAATTTCCGTTTACTCTGTGAATAAGATATCTCAAGTTGGACAGGGTAATTTATTGCATAGACTTCTTAGAGGAACAGAGAAATTGGAGAGGATCACGTTACAAAGTCTCTCACTTTAGTTTATCTCCCCCCTCCCCGCACCTGTTCCAGAATGAGTTTCCCCCCCAACCCTTTAAACCATCACATTTATAAAAATATTTTTATAGTCCTACTATAAAAGCAACATTAGTAGTAGTCTTTTTTTCTTCCAAAATCCAATGCTTCTTACAGCTGTATTTGCAAGCAAAAATTGTGGTTTTGTGGTGGTTGCTTTTACCATCTGCTGTGTACTCTTCAAGAAATGTATTTCTCTGTCATCCAATATGACATACAGGTACCAGGAGGAGGAAACAGCTCCTTCCAGTAGGCTGGAACAATTCTTCAAGAAGTGCAGGGTGGAGCCTCCCCCTCCTCCATATCAGGCTACCATAGCCCCTCCCTGCCAGACAGATTTGTTCCATCAACCTGGTCAGAAGGCTGTGAACAGTCCTGCATGTTTTTTTTTTGTTTGTTTTTTTTAATTATGCTTGTTTAGATATGGGGTCCCCCATTAGGTGGATTACCATTACTGGCTTTCCCTGAAGGATTGCCCGCCCAGTTTACAGGTCTGTCTTTGGACCCTTGCAGCCCTGGAAGAGAATTATGTAACCCGTGTCTCCCTCTCTCCAGAGGGAGTGTCTCTGAGTCTTCTTCAATTTCAGTGGTAATTTGAAGAAAGAAGTCCTGCTAAAAAGATGAGCAACCCTTTGAGTGCCATTGTCCACTTGTCCCACAGTTCCTTTCTGCATAGGGGTTTCTTTGGAGTTCTTTAGAAAAAAGATGGTACCATGTTAGCCAGTGGAGTAGATAGGATTCAGCAAAAAACTCACAAGAGTGTTATAAAGGTGATACCTTTTAATGGTTAACTGAGGACATAACAAGTACAAGCTTTCAGGACACTAAGGTCCCTTCTTCAGGCATGGGTTAACAAACAAAGCTAGAATAACACTGCATTTATATTTACAGAGTATGACATACATTTGAACCAAAATATATGAGTAGACAGTGGGGGTCAATTAACTTAGTAAACATACAGTCTGCAAAGATATGAATTGATATGCACAGGATTAGATCAAAGTCCTGGGAACAAGGAAATGTTCATTAACACAGAGGTGTGAAGAGCCTGTTAGTCTGTGACTTTAACAGATCTATCTATATACAATCAAATACCAAAATGTTGTATCTATTATAATGAGACATGAAGCCCATCCCAAGGTTTAGTCCTGTTTTTAATGTATCAAATAGATCCATTAATTTGAATTCCCAGATTTTTTAGGATATTCACACCTCTGTGTTAATGAACATTTCCTTGTTCCCAGGACTTTGATCTAACCCTGTGCATATCAATTCATATCTTTGCAGACTGTATGTTTACTAAGTTAATTGACCCCCACTGTGTACTCACATATTTTGGTTCAAATGTATGTCATACTCTGTAAATATAAATGCAGTGTTATTCTAGCTTTGTTTAACCCATGCCTGAAGAAGAGGCCTTAGTGTCCTGAAAGCTTGCACTTGTTATGTCCTCAGTTAGCCGTTAAAAGTTATCACCTTTATACCACTCTTTGGAGTTCTTTATAACTCCTGCACTCGTGTTGTGTACTTTATATCTCTGTCCTAGGGGTCTTTGGATCATTTTGGGCCGTTTTGTGGTGATAAACCCCTTCTCTGCCAGTCTTTGGTTAGTTGAGGGACATTTTTTTGCTTTTCCCTAGCAATTCTGTTTGCTTGGGTTCTTTTGGTGTTCTATATGTGTTTATACACTTTTTAGACTTTTTTTATTTTAGTCGTTAGCAGCAATGCTCCATTGAATTCTGTGAGGC
The DNA here is from genome assembly GCA_037306005.1 of Rhinophrynus dorsalis. Lineage (NCBI taxonomy): Eukaryota > Metazoa > Chordata > Amphibia > Anura > Rhinophrynidae > Rhinophrynus > Rhinophrynus dorsalis. The sequence continues at coordinate 262,176,493 of CM074721.1, read as the reverse complement.
AGCCTGCTTTGGGACATATCTCTTCAACCGCTCCACGTACCGAGTTGATAGAGGGCTCATTCATCTTGTCTTGTTATCCAGTTCACCTGTACAGTGTCTTTGGGGTTTCTGGGCGGCTCGAGTTCTGTTTTTGGGGTACTTTTGGGTGAGAAACTACATTTCCCATAATGCCAGTTTCTCTCCTGAACGAGTATCCTATGCAGGGCTTGGATTCCTCTACTCTTCTTCTCAGTTTAACGCTTTGCTTGCCAGATAAGTACTTTTTAGGCTTTCTGGGGTGATTTTATTAATCTGGGTGACAGTATTTGGGTTCCCTTTTACTGTAAGACACTTTTATCCTGTTAGGATGGTGGATCAAAAGGGACACGGGGCTAGGCCTAAGGTTAAGGACTCGGGCTTCTCTGACCCCACTTGCTTACTGTTCCTCATGCCAAGTGGGGATTCCCAGAGAGTACTCCGGTCACTTTTGCCTCTCATATGCTGTGGGCCCTGCATCTCCACCAGGGCCCTCCAGCCATGAACAAGAGCCACATTGGGTCAATGACTTAAGTCCTATATGGCACAGTTTCCTCTCTCTCTTCAGGGGTTCTTCAGTCTTGGAAGTCCTCCACTTCCTTCAGGTTTGTGGCCCCTAAGGCCCCTGGCATTCCTGATCTCTCTGATTCCTCTGAGGAGGATTCTTTTGAGGAGTCTGAGGATGGTAAGTGTGCAGAAAGGTCCTCATCCCATACCTATGGCGACCCCTTTGAGGCTGACCCTGAACCCTCTGCTGATGGTCTCATTAAAGCGGTTTTGACTACCCTTAACATTCCTGTTAACCCTGCCTCTGACATCTTTCAATGGTGCAAGAAGTCCATTACCATTTTTCTGCCTAATCCCACTCTTGATTAGATTACCCTGGATTAGTGGAAGACTCCAGACAAGCGTCTTGCTCTTTCCAAGAGATTCTCTGAGCTGTACCCCTTTTTCTGATGCAGCTTTGGCTCAGTGGGCTACACCTCCTCAGGTGGACCCCGCTATTTCTATCTAAATCCACTGCTTTGCCCCTGGTGGACACCACGGGGCTTAAAGGGATAGTAATGTTTCATAATAAAAGCAGCTCTAATTAATCATCATAGTATTTGGACTTTGGAGAGTGTTATTTCAATTCTGTCAGAGTTGTAGTTCAAGAGTAATTCAATGACAAAGTCTCCCCCTCTCGTCCATTTTACTGATGTAACACTGTTCAGCCAGATCAGAAGGGAGGTGCCCAGGTAGACTGCAGAGAGGGACAATCTTCAATTAAGATAAGAGAAAAAGCTGAAAAGCTTGTCAAGGGGGACAGGGTTTTCATTGTTTTCATAGAAAAAAGATTGTCCCCTGCTGTTATCTGTCTGGTCTTACAACTAGATTCCACATCTGAGAAGAGATGGCTTACACTAGGTAAAAGGGGCGGGAGGGGAAACTTTGCTTGTAAATATCTCACAAAACATAAAGGTTTGAGAAATAAGACTTATATCGTTCTTCATGTTTTTTTTAATGCCTACAAAATAAATAAAGATAAAACGAAGTATTACTATCCCTTTAAGGATTTAACTGACAGGAAGCTTGAAGCTATCCTAAAGTCTACTTTCACTGCCATTGGTGCTTCTCTGATGCCTACCTTGGCTTGTTCGTGCTTACTGTAGCTGTCTGCAAGGGTGAACCTAAGGAGGATCTTTTGTCTATTCTTGCCAACATGTTTGAAGCACAGAACTGCGTTACTGATGCCCTCTTTGATGCTATCAGACTTGAAGCTAAGGCTTTTGCTTTTTCTGTGGCCGCTAGACGCACCTTATGGCTTAAGATTTGGTCTGCTGACTTATCATCTAAGAAGTCACTTGTTAGGTGTGCCGGATGTTCAGTTACTGGGGGGGGGAGAATGTGGTGTTAAAACATTGACCCTTTTGTCAGAGAAACTGGGGCTGGGAACGTCCCATGTCCTGGAAAGAAACTTTCTTCACTCTAAGGAATGAAATTCACAGGACCAGCAACGGCCTGCAGGACTATGACAGGCTGCCTGGATTTTAGCCATCGGCCATCCGCTGATTGGGCAATCGGAGTTAAAGGGCCGGCATTGACATAACATAGGGAAAAGTAGGCCTCTCTCTGAATGGTCCTCCGTTTAAAAGGCACGGCAATGTGGTGTGGAAAATGTTGGCCACATCCTGATTGGCCGCCGACTCGGAGACAGAGTTAAAGGGACTCCATAGACTTTGCACCAGCTCATTGATTAAGAGCTAAAAGTCAGAGTCTCAATCTTTTGTATGCTTTGTCTATTTCTTGGAGTGTAATGTGATTAACGGTGTATTTAAGTCCCACAAGTTGTTCAATAAACTGTTCCATATTTTGCCCTCCAAACTGGTCTTGTCTGGTTCTTGGGGGGATACGTTTGGCGGATAGCTGAGATTGGGATGTCGGTGCAGCAGAAGCGGTGAAGTGACGGTGGTACTGACCTCTAGTTACGAGACTCACATCACTATTTGGTGGCAAGCGGTGGGATGATCCACTGTTGCCTGGGACATCCAAACCTCCACCGGGACCCCGTCGTCGGCGAATGGAGCAACGATACGATCTGCTAAAGCGTAGCACACTGAAGGATTTGCTGGAATCTCAGGGACAAGCTGCCAGCAACAAGTCCGAGGCGACCATCAAAGCAGAACTCATGGAGGGTGACCGTAACAGCCCTGCACCTTCTGAAAATACGGATTCCTCAGAGCTGCAGCTGGAGGAACAGTGGCGCCTGGTGCTGTACGGCGACTATCCACCCCATGAGGTGATTGACAGAGTCCTGGCGGATGCTACTCAAATGTGAGCATTGGAACTACAAAGGGGCACTCAGGAATCCATCCCATCTGACAGAGGCGGCAAGAAAATCCCTTACCAGGCTTTTCAGACTTTTGATGATGGCAAGGATGACCTGGACCGATACCTCCAGGTGTTTGAGCGACAATGTGGCCTCCAAGATGTGAATGAGGCAGACTGGGTGACTTTGGTGAGTCAGCTCATGGGCCAAGCCGCAGAAGCCTACGAGGCCATACCGGAGGACGATTGTCGGGACTCTGGCCTGGTAAAACAGCAGCTGCTGGCACGATATGGGATCACCCCTGAAGCGCACAGGGGGAAGTTCTGCAGCCTGAGGCAGACAGATGGACATGGGTGCACCGAATGACTCGAGTGACGGAGGGATGAATTAAGAGTTGCCAGGCCACCCCATTAAATGAAGTACTGATGGTCCTGGAACAATTTTATGACTATGCCCCCTGGCAGTAAGAGACTGGCTGAAGGATCACAAGCCCCTCACCGCTGACCGGGCCGCTGTGCTGGCAGACCAATACCTGGATGCCCGGTGAACGGGGGTACAGGAGAATCAACCTTCCGCTTCCCAGTATGTGCCTCCTCCAGCCTGACTGCCTCCACCAGTCCGACCCTCTCTGTCTGGTCCCCTGCCACGACCAAACCCTGTGGGGCCGTCTCGGGCTACTCATACCAGATGTTATGCATGTGATCAACTGGGGCATATGAGGAGCAATTGTCCCAACTGTGCAGCTTGGGGAAACAGGGCCCCGGCCCTATAACGTGGGCCCCAGAGCCAGCGACCACTACATGGGCACTGAGGATTTTCATTCATACGGAGGATGGACCAAGGAGGATTGGGGGCTACTGCATGAGGCTGACCCCATACAAGCCGCTGCCCGCGACAACAGAGCCCAACATCGGCAGGCTGTCTGGGCGAATGGCCGACCGGCCCAAGGCTTGCGAGATACTGGAGCATCAATTAATCTGATCCAACCCGGGCTTGTAGCTACCAGGAGCAGACAGGGCGCTCAGTGGCTGTCTGAGTTGCAGGAGGGAATATCCACCAAATTCCAACTGCCCGGGTTCACCTGTATTGGGGCGTTTGGGTCCGCGACGTGTAGGTCGGGGTTATGCAGAACTTGCCGGCCGAGGTATTGCTTGAAAACGATTTAGGACGTCTCACCTCAGCCTATAGTGACAGCCCGGACCCAGCCATATGTGCCTCGGTAACAAGACAACAAGAGAAAAGGGCTGAACTTCCCACCTCGGACGAGACCCAGGTAAGAACCACTAGTCCCGACAGAAGCCTGACAGACTTTCCTGACCTTGCCCTGTGCGCTTGGCCCTCCCCAGACAACTTGGTCCAGGAGACCAAATTAGACCCAACCTTGGCAGGATACCGGGAACAGGCAGGGAGAGACCCAGGGGGTTTGGAGGGGGAATGGGTGGAATGGACTCAGGGACTGTTGTACCGGGTTACGGACGGTCAGGGGGCTACTCCCGCGCCCATGTGCCAGCTGGTCGTGCCGCAGAAATATCGGCACAATCTGCTGCGAATAGGGCATGACATTCCCCTAGCAGGACACTTAGGAGTGACCCAGGCTCTCCATCATTTAACGCAATCGTTCTTTTGGCCCGAGTTCATTGGGGACATTAGACAGTACTGCCGCACCTGCGATGTATGTCAGTGGGTAGGGAAGAGAGGAGATCACAAGCGGGCCTCCCTCCACCCTCTTCCCATTATAGAGGAGCCCTTTAGCCGGATACCTCTAGACCTGATATGACCCCTACCCCGACCCAGCCCCTCAAAGAAGAAATATATTTTAACTGTGGTGGATTATGCCACCTGGTATCTGGAGGCTATACTCCAGCCAATATCCACGCCGAGACGGTGGCAGACACCCTGCTGCTGGTCTTCGCCAGAGTAGGGTTCCCCCAGGAAATTGTTTCTGACCAGGGGACCCAGTTCAAGGCCGAGATCATTCAACAACTGTGGAAACTGTGTGGGATCAAAGCCCTACACAGCTCTCCATACCACCCCCAGATGAATGGCCTGTGTGAGAGGTTTAATGGGACACTCAAGCAACTGCTGCGTACGTTCACAACCTCTCACCGGGACTGGGAGAGATACCTGCCGCACCTCCTGTTTGCCTACTGGGAGGTGCCCCAGGAGTCGACCGGATTCTCTCCATTTGAGCGTCTGTATGGGTGGAGGGTGAGGGGGCCCCTGGATCTAGTTAGGGCCCACTGGGAGGTGCGGTAGAGGGTGAAGAAACCCCCATCCTGGAGTATGTCCTGGCTTTTAGGGACCGTCTGAAGGAACTCACCACCTTGGTGCGGGAGAACCTTCAGGGGGCTCAGGGACATCAGAAGAGCTGGTACGACTGTACCGCTTGGAATCGGACCCTGGAAGTGGGACACAAGGTACTCGTTCTGAAACCCACTAAACAAGATAAGTTGCAGGCAGCCTGGCAGGGACCGTACCGGATAGTAAAGCAGCTCTGTGGCCAAGTGTTCGGATGAAAGGCTTCAGCGAACCTTTCATGTGAACATGTAAAGGCTTACCAGGAGAGACCTGAGGACATTGCGGCGATATGTGCCCCCACCACGGAGGATTCGAAGAACCTTCCGTTGCCAGAGTTACCCCGGCAGGGTCAGCCCCCGGTAGGGATAGAGGCGGTAAGGATAGCTGAGCAGCTGGAGGCTTCCCAATAGAGACAGGTTCTGGAAGTGTTCTGCAAGCATCAGGCTATGTTCTCTCTGGTCCCAGGGTACACTACTTTGGCCGTCCACAACTACCCCTCAGACAGGCGGCCTACCAGGTACCAGACTCCGTTAGAACTAACATGAGGAGTGATTTGAGGGAACCTAGGGGTCTTTGAACCATCCACCAGTCCCTGGGCGTCCCTGGTGGCGCTGGTATCCAAGCGGGATGGCACCCACTCAATTTTGCGTGGATTATAGGAAGCTGATGACTGCACCACGACCGACGCATACCTCATGCCTAGCGTGGACAAACTATTGGACCACATTGCCGGGGGGAAATTTCTCACCACTATTGATTTGTGTAAGGGCTATTGGCAAATTCCGCTGGAATCCAGGGCCATTCCCAAGTCGGCGTTCATCACCCCATTCGGCCTGTATCAGTTTCGGGTCATGCCTTTTGGAATGAAGAACGCACTGGCCACATTTCAGCGGATGCTATATAGAATCCTTGACAAGGTCCAGGATTATGCTTGTGCCTATTTGGACGATATTGCCATCTACAGTGATACCTGGGAGGACCATCTGGTTCACCTGGGTGCCGTTTTGGATCTCATCCAGGGGGCCGGCTTAACCCTGAAGCACAAAAAGTGTGTCATAGGGCTGTCAGAAGTTCCGTACCTAGGCCACCGGGTGGGTTGCGGGCAACAACTGCCTGACCCCACGAAAGTAGAAGCAGTTGCACACTGGCCCACTCCCCGTACAAAAACCCAAGTGCTAGCATCTTTGTCCCTGACTATAGCACCATTGCTAAACCCCTGACTGACCTCGCCAAAAAAACCTCCCCGACAGGTCCTGTGGTCCCCCGAGTGTGAGGCAGCCTTTCAACGACTAAAGCAAGCACTTGTATCGGCACCCGTGTTGGCGGCCCCTGACTCTACCAAATTCTTCTCTGTCCATACAGATGCCTCTGTTTTTGGATTGGGAGCCGTGCTGAGCCAGGTGGGACCCGATGGCTGTGAGCACCTGGTGACCTACATCAGCTGGAAACCGTGGAAAAGGAGCGTCTCGCGCTAGCATGGGCCTTAAAGAAGCTTCAGCCATACCTGTATGGACGATCCTTTACGATCCTCACAGACCACAACCCACTGATTTGGCTCCATAGGGTATCTGGAGACAATGGCAGACTATTGCGCTAGAGCTTAGCCCTGCAACCTTATGATTTTACCATCCAGTACCGGCCGGGGAAACAGAATGGAAACGCGGATGGCCTGTCCCAACAGACAGAGCTGGATACTTAAAAAGGCTCCTCCCGGTCAGCCCCAAGCCGATCCGCAAAGGATCTAGCTGGGTCTGCCAGACTACGGGGCAAGGTTGGAGCAATGTTACGTGTGCCAGATGTTCAGTTACTGGGGGGAATGTGGTGTTAAAACATTGACCCTTTTGTCAGAGAAACTGGTGCTGGGAACGTCCCATGTCCTGGAAAGAAACTTTCTCCACCCTAAGGAGTGAAATTCACAGGACCAGCGATGGCCAGCTGGACTATGACAAGCCGCCTGGATTTTAGCCATCAGAGGGCCGACATTGACATAACAAAAGGAAAAGTAGGCCCCTCTCCGATTGGTCCTCCGTTTAAAGGGCACAGCAATGTGGTGTGGAAAACGTCAGCTGCATCCTGATTGACCGCCGACTCAGAGACAGAGTTAAAGGGACTACATAGACTTTGCATGGAGAAATGTCGGCAGTCACAGAATTTGCTGTTCTGGTGCGGTAGCTCACCAGCTCATTGGTTAAGAGCTAAAAGCGGCCAAAGTCAGAGGCTCCCCTGAGTCTGCTACGCCTTTGTTCTCATGTTTACCCCCCCCCGACCATTGTGTCCAAACCCCAGCCTTTTGTTCCATTGTGTACCACTCATCAGTCCCTTTGTTCCCATAATATAATCATGTCCGACCCTTTGTATCGTATATTTGCCATATGTCTCAGTCTTTTGTATGCTTTGTCTGTTTCTTGAAGTGTAATGTGATTAACGATGTATATAAGTCTCACAGGTTGTTCAATAAACTGTTCCATATTTTGCCCTCCAGACTGGTCTTGTCTGGTTCTTGGGGGGATACGGTTGGAGGATAGCTGAGATCGGGATGTTGGTGCAGCAGAAGCGGTGAAGTGACAGTGGTACTGACCTCTAGTACCGGGACTCATGTCACATCACTAATCTCTCTTCCCTTTCAGGGCACTTCTCTTTTTGGTCCTGAACTGAAAAACATTATCAGTGAGGCCACTGTGGGTAAAAGCACCTTGTTGCCTGCAATTCCTAAACACCCTAATATGTCGAGGAAACAGTGTCTTTTTTGTCCCTGCCAAAGCCAGGTGGGTCTCAGGCCAGCATCCCCCGCGCTTCACCCCCAAGCCCAGGAAACAGTGGAGGTCTAAGCACTCCTCTGCCAAAGTTAAACCCACCAAACCTCCTTCAGCATGACTCGCTGAATCCTGGTCCGCACTCACCTGTAGGTGGTCACCTGCATCATTTTTTAAGCATTTGGGCAGGCACTGTTGTGGATCAGTGGGTATTACAGGTGGTTTCAGGAGGCTACAGGATTCCCTTCATATCCCTGCCTCCCTGCAGATTCTTCCTTTCTCATCCTCCTCAGTCTCAGGGCAGGTTAAGTCTCTTCAACGTGGCGGTGCAGGCTGTCTTGGACAAGGGAGTCCCGAGTGCGGTTACTCTGAAAGAGAGAGGTTTAGGATTTTATTCCAACCTATACACAGTTCCCTAGAAGGATGGAGGCAGCGGTCCCATCCTGAACCTCAAGGACCTCAACTCTCTTGTGGTTCATACTCACTACAAGATAGAGTCCTTGGGCTCTGTCATCTCTGCGATGTGTCCAGGGGAATTTCTGGCCTCTCTGGATCTGCAGGATGCTTACCTGCACATCCCCATTCATCCAGACATAAGTTTCTCAGATTTGCTTGCACTCTGGGACTCTTTCAGTTTACCGCCCTCCCCTTCGGGCATTTATAGCTGGAAAGCTGTCCTGGGTCACCTTGGGGGTTCAGGGATGATGGACTGCGGAGGAGACCCTCCTCCCCATCAACATTCTGGAGCTCAGAGTTATTCATCATGCTCTGGTCTACTGGTCCTCTCCACTGAGGGACTGTCCAGTCCGTGTCCAGTCAGACAACGCCACGGCCGTGGAATACATTACAAGCAAGGAGGCAACTCCATCCAGAGGTTTTCTATCTCCTGATCCAGAAATGGGGGTGTCCCTACATAGACCTGATGGTGACCATGGCTCTTCTGGACAAGGACGTTCTGGAGCCGGCTCCAGTTCAGGACAGAGGTATGGGTTTTTACTCAAACCTCTTTGTGGTGTCCAAGAAGGACGGGGGTTGTCATCCCATTTTGGACTTGAAGGATCTCTCTCTTTGTGACCCGGACTCATTATCACCAGGCGTCTCTACGGACAGTGATTGCTGCCATGTCCCCAGGTGAATTCCTTGCATATCTGGATCTTCAGGACGCGCACTTGCACATTGCCATTCATCCAGAGAGCCTGCAGTACCTCTGGTTTGCCTGCGACCGGGGACATTTTCAGTTCTCAGTTCTTCCATTTGGTCTGACAACAGCTCCTCAGGTCTTCAACCGTGTCCTGGGAGCCTTATTGTCCGTCCTCCACCGAGACAGCATCAGCGTTACTCCGTACATGGACGACCTGCTTCTGAAAGCCTCTTCTGCGGAACTTCTTCATCAGCAGGTTCAGCAATGCATTCATGCTCTCACCCATCACAGGTGGATCATCAACTTGGACAAATCAAATTTTGTCTCATCCCAGCGTCTGATTTTCCTGGGCCTCCTCTTCGATACCCAGAAGAACATGGTGTTTCTCACGGACGAGGTGGCTCACCAGATTGCCCACAGGGTTTCTGCGATACTGGCTCAAGATCCAGCTCCAGCCAAGAACTCCAGCAGTTTGTGATCCAGGTGTGCAGGGGTCAGCCTCACCTTCTGAAGATGTCAGTGTCACTTCCTCTTCATGTTTAACTGAGTTTGTCCTGGTGGCTCAACCTCTCCAATCTGCTGAAGGGCAGGTCCTTCCTAGTCTCCTTCTGGACCACTGTAACGATGGATGACAGCCTTTCCAGATGGGAGCAGTCCTGGGTCACCTGAGTGCACAGGGTCGGTGGTCTCCGGAAGAATCTCTCCTCCCCATCAACGTTGGAGCTTCGGGCGATATTTCATGCCCTTCGTCATTGGACATCTTAGCTGGAAGACTGTCCAGTCCAGGCGGGGTCCGACAACGCCACTGTAGTGGCTTACATCCGCAAGCAGGGCATAACTAGAAGTGTCTCGCCACTTGGTTAGAGGTCTATTTTGTCCTGGGCAGAAGAACACGTTCCTGCCATATCCGCAGTGCACATTCCTGGCGTAGACAATGTCATGGCGGACTTCCTCAGTCGACACACAGTGGACAGCGGAGTGTGGGAGCTGCACCCAGAGGTGTTCACCCTCATTGTTCAGAAATGGGGTCTTCCTTACATCGACCTGATGGCGACAAGACACAAGAGGAAGGTTCCGAGGTTCTGCTCTCGATGGAGGGACCCACTAGCTCTGGCGGTGGATGCAATGTCCATTCCTTGGTTATTCCCTCTGGCCTACATCTTTCCTCCCCTCCCCATGTTGCACAGGGTGTTAAGGAAATTACGACTGAAGCATTGTCCAGTCATTCTGATTGCTCCGTACTGGCCTCGCCAGGCTTGGTTTCCGGAGCTTCTGGATCTGTCAGTGGCGAAGCCATTCCGGCTTCCTTGCCGTCCGGATCTTCTTCTACAGGGTTACCTGTGGAAGGAGGATGTTCATCGTCTAGCCTTGATGGCTTGGAAATTGAATCCTCAATATTGAGGAAGAAAGGGTTTTCTTCTGGTGTGGTGGCTACTATGCTCAGTGCCCGCAAACCTGTTTCTTCCAAGATCTACTATTGTGTCTGGTCGACCTTCCTATCTTGGTGTGCCGATAAGGACCTGTCTCAGGGATTTGATTTGCCTACGGTCCTGGCCTTTTTGCAGGATGGTGTGGATAAGGGTCTCAGTTTGAGTTCCCTTAAGGTTCAGACTTCTGCTCTCTCTGTTTTCTTTCAGAGGCGCTTTGCCATCCTTCCTAATGTCAAGGTTTTCTTCCAGAGCGTTGCTCATGCATGTCCGGCCTTCAAGAATCCTGCTTCTCAGTGGGATCTTAACTTGGTTTTGGGCGTTCTTCAGCGCCCTCCATTTGGAGCATTTGGAGAAATACAGGGTGACAAGTCCTTAACAAAGGTAAAACTATGGAAGTGGGCTCCATGCTTGAAAGTTTACAATCTAAGGTGGTAAAGGGAGACCTACAGAGAACATTAGGGTTAATTGCACGTCAAATAAAGATGTGAGCCTGCATCTTTTTTTAATGTAGTACTTTCATGGTCTGGAATTTTAAGGTGTCGCTGTTGCTACAGCAGTCTATTGACAGCTCTACTCAGCTGACCATAAACCTCAATAGCCTACTGTAACAACAGCACCACTGTAAATATGCAGGCCATGTAGTTACTGAAACCAAAAACGTAGGTTTGGGCTGCAGTACCTTTTGAATAAAGCATCTTAGCTGTGGGGGGGTTCCTTATTTTTACTCAGCAGGATAAACCTTGAAATATGAATAATTTTCAATACTAAGCAATGATATCCCTTTAAAGGATCAATAAAGTCTTATTATGAAAAATATTTATTGTAGGGGCTTGTCCTGCTCAGTAAAACAAGCACTCTCACTGCTGGCAGTTGCTTTATTCAAATGTTAAATCGATTTGATAATTTGATTATGAAAACCAACTAATATTGTTGGACTTTTTTCTTCTGCGTATAGTAAGGGTAGCCCTACCTCTGGCAGTTGTATTATTAAAGTCACAGCTGTTCAAACGGTCTTTGACAATCCTTTCTTGTATACTGATTACTGATTTGTATATGTATAAATAATTATTTCTTATAAGGAAACTATACTTTCTTCTCCATTAAAATAAATATAATTAAAGGGGTTCTGTAAAAAAAAGAATAAATAATAATAAATAAACTTGACAGCAGCCACTGGGTGGTCGTTAAGGACCACAGAGTTTTTTCTAAAAGCCCTGAATTCTGGGATGGCATAGCGGCGTGTAGCCATGCTGTCATCCCAGAGTTCTAAGATGTATGTCCTGGCACAACATGAGTCACTAAGAGGTTAAAGAGGAATTATCAAGCATGTGTTCCCCTTTGGCAAGTGTGTTTCTATACCTCCTAGCATGTTTTGACCTGAACATATGTTGGGAACAGGAGGATTCTTCTGGGTCCAGAGCAGTGTAGTTTAAGTTCAAGATGTTTACACCTTAGAAAAAAAAAGTTTTAATAGATAAAATTGTTTTATATAAACTTGTATTCCTTTCCTGTTTACAGTGTTTGTCAAGAGTATTTCTTCAATGGAGGAAGGAGGAAAGCAATAGAAAAAGATGCAAGGAGAGCAGCCTTAAATAATCACCAGTCTCCAAAGTGTGACGAAGTTCTACGTTTCAGTTTTTCAGATGTTAAAACTCCAAATGGAGAGTAAGTATTTAAGTTCTTATTAAAGGAGACCTGTAACTTAAGAATAAGCATCTTGTTTAACACACATTTATTTAAGTAGGTGTGCTTCATACAGCAGTCGGTTATATTGGTCTATTTGAATAGCAATAATCCCTTTTAAAGGGATAGTAATACTTCGTTTTAACTTTATTTTATTTTGTAGGTATTAAAAAAACATGAAGAACGATATAAGTCTGATCTCTCAAACCTTTATGGTTTAAGAGATATTCACAAGCAAAGTTTCCCCCTCCTGCCCCTTTTTCCTAGTGTAAGCCATCTCTTCTCAGATGTGAATCTGGTTGTAAGACCAGACAGATAACAGCAGGGGACACTCTTCTTTGTATGAAAACAATGAAAGCCCCCCCCCCCCCGACAAGTTTTTCAGCTTTTTCCCTTATCTTAATTGAAGATTGTCCCTCTCTGCAGTCTACCTGGGCACCTTCCTTCTGATCTTGCTGAACAGGGGGGGGATACTTTGCTTGTGAATATCTCTTAAACCATAAAGGTTTGAGAGATAAGACTTATATCGTTCTTCATGTTTTTTTAATGCCTACAAAATAAAATAAAGATAAAACGAAGTATTACTATCCCTTTGAGTTCACATTTACGTTCTCAATCAAATTCGCAAAAGCCAGAAAATATAGACTGTTATTCCTTCTTCTGTTTATACCATACTTTTCTCATTGCATTGACATCCCAAATGACATGCTGGATTCCTTCACAAATGGACTCATCAGTGGGACCACTGGTGACATCAAAGATATTGATAACATCACAAATTATATAATTCGCGACATTGGCAGCTATCCTGTGTGACAGATAATAATTATAAGCTGCCGTTAGAGGTGGTAAATAATGTGCAGGGCTCTCGGTGAGTTAGAATTTGTAGACATTTTATTCTGTTATTTTAGGGTTGTTTGTCTATTGGGTGACAAGCTGCAATGCTGTTAGATAAGCATGTGGTGAAATATTTGTTCTCCTTGACAGTGCAGGTGTTAAAGGGAGACATTCAACTCTATTTTTAGTGTTTTTCTATACTGCTAGCCGAACATTACTTTGAGGTTTTTTTTTTTAATTTGGCCACTGTTTTGGTGGTGGGTATAGAGGAGAGGTGTGCTTCAGTAGCAGTAGAAGAGTACGTGGTAGTGTGTGTTTGTTTCTGTTCACTGACACTGCTGAAATGTTGCATTGTCAGTCTTTCTGGTTTTGTAGGCATATTTGATTTGCTTTGTGATGTCATTAGAACGTCTGACTCATTTGTAATGTCATTTCTTTTGTCATCAACAAAGCACATTGGGACATCCAGTAAAGATAGATATCGCTCCACTTTAGTGACAGGCAGACTCCATCATGGGAGGATGATGGGTAGCGGCACGGAGCTGTCTCTGGTCGGCAAAGTTCGGCAAGCCGGAAGTAGGCTGCCAGACACTTTTTAAAGTTTAATTCTTGCGCATGTAACTGCTTTTTAAATATAATGAACACTATTTTCAGTGTTCTAGATAAATGCACTAACTAATGAGCATTACGTGTAGTTAGATGAGAGATCCCCTTTAAGGATCAGATCTCAGCACTTTGTTTCGGAGACACATTGCTATCATCACAGATGTCAAAGTTTTTCTTCATGCCTTCCCTTCCTCCAAGGATCTCACTCCACCGTGGGATCTTAACCTGGTTCTGCAGAGGCCTCCTTTCAAGCCTCTATCTTCCATCTCTTTGCACCAATTGACACTCAAGATGGCCTTCCTCTTGGCAATTGTCACTGTGTGCCGAGTGGTTGAGTTGCAAGCTCTGTCTTGCAAATCAGCTTTTCTGGTTGTTCACCAGGATAAGGCAGTACTTCATTCCTCTCAGGGGTTTCTTTCCAAGGTAGTTTCTGAATTTCACATCTATCAGGAGATTTTAGTACCTTTTTGTCCTGACCCTACATCTGACCTTACAGATTCTTCCAATCCAGAACCCCTCTGGGCATGGAAAAGCTGGGTTTTTTCAACAAGGCAGTTCAGACTGTCTTGTACAAAGGAGTCCTGAGTCCAGTATCTCCTCAAGAGAGAGGTTTAGGTTTTTTATTCAAACCTATTAGTGGTGGCCAAGAGGTATGGCGGCACTCAAGGATCTCCGTTCTTTTGTGGAGACTGCACACTTCAAGATGTAGTCCTTGCACTCTATCATCGCAACTGTGTGTCCAGGAGAATTTTTGGCTTCTCTGTATTTTCGGGATGCTTACTTGCATGTCCCGATTCATCAGAAAAGTCAGAAGTACCTCCATTTCGCCTGTGACGTGGGGCACTTCCAGTTCACCACTCTGCCCTTTGGGTTTAACGCTACTCCTCAGGTGTTTGCCAGGTTCTTAGGAGCATTAATTGCCTTCCTGCATACCCGGGGGATTCAGTGACCCCCTATATAGACTACCTTCTGCTGAAGACTCTGTCCAGGGAACTCCTTTACCAACACGTCCAGGACTGTGCTTATATTCTCCTCCACCATGGATGAATCCTAAATATGGAGAAATCTGCTCCAGTCTCCTCTCAGGTCCTGGTCTTCCTCAGACTCCGGTTCAATACCTGCAAAGGGAAGGTTTTTCTGACAGAGGATTCCATCCAGCAAACCATGCATTTGGTATCCAGAGCTCTGGAGTGGCACTTGGCTCCAGTCTGCAAATTCTTGACTCTTGAGGTGGTTTCTTACTTCATGGCTCACCACAGGGATCCCAGATATTTGCTATCCATGCATGGCATGGAAATATGGACCTCTTGGATCTAGGAGTGTCTCTTCCTCTGGAGGTCAGGGAGGACCTGCTTTGGTGGATGGACAGGTCCGTCCTGGAGAAGGGCAAGCCCTTTGTGACCACGGATGCCAGTCTGAGGGGCTGAGGAGCCGTCCTGGGTCATCTGGGGGTTCAGGGCATATGGCCTGCTGAGGAGACTCTGCAGTCAGTCAGTATTCTGGAGCTCTGGGCGATTTGGCATGCGCTGGCGTATTGGTTATCTCCACTGAAGGGAGTCCAATCAGACAACACCATGGCGGTGGCGTACATAAGCAAACAAGGAGGCACAAGAAGCGCTTCTGCTTGGTCAAGTCTATTTTGACCTGGGCAGAAGATCATGTTCCGGCTATTTCCGCTGTGCGCATTCCAGGGGTAGACAACTTCTTGGCGGACTTCCTCAGTCTCCAACAGGTGGACCCAGGAGAGTGGGAGCTCCACCCAGATGTTTTCGACCTGTTGGTGCAGAAGTGGGGTCTTCAGCAGATAGACCTGATGGCCAACAGGCACAACAGGAAGGTTCAGTGGTTTTGCTCACGTTGGAGGGATCCTCTGGAGTTTGCGATGGACTCTCTGGCTATTACATGGAACTTTCGTCTAGCTTACGTATTCCCTCCAATCCCTCTCACCCCCAGGGTGCTGAGGAAGATTCGGATGGAAGGTCCGGTTGCCATCATGATTGCCCTGTACTGAACCAGGAGGCCTTGGTTCCCAGAACTAGTGACCCTCTCCATTCGAGATCTGTTTCCGTTGCCTCTCAGATCAGATCTCTCCTCCTTCAGGGTTACCTGTGGAAAGAGGACATGGAGTGCATGGCTGTTGAAGCCTCAATCTTTTTTTTTTTTTTTTTTTTTTTTTCCCCCCTATCTTTGCTATTTAGTAAATGCAACTGAATTGGTGGGGATAAATATGATTTGCGCAAGGTAGATTTTATATTTTTCTTTGCTCCGATTAGTTTATTCTGGCAGTAGAATCATTTGCGTAGTTAGGTCAAGTATTTAGGAATGTATTTAATAAGCTAAAGAGGATTGGTTCTGGAGCAAGCCACCTACATCATTCAGAACAAATGAAAACCCCAGTGATTTAAGTACTTGAGAGGTATCCAGTGCATTGCAAAGCAATGTGTTGGATGCCTCTGTAGCTTCCAAGGTGCTAAAATCCCCATTTAAATATATAGAATTGAATTTGTCCATCACCTATGGTCTGGTTGGTTTGCTTCATAATTGGCCCTTGCTTTCTTCTTGAATACAGCCCTTAGTCTTATAAACTTAGTGTTGTTTGATAGAGGGCAGCATCTCCTTTAGGAAGCTTGTCATTTATTTATTTATTACAGTATAGTCTGTTTTCCCCAGAATTGCTGGGGAAATATATATATAAATGTCTTTGAGACAATCAAATATTAGGTGTTAGCTTTAAATGGATAGTAATGTTTTGTTATTAAAGTACAGTCGATTCTTCTTCCAACTTTTTCTAACTATGCGTAACAGTAAAGTAAAACCTTATAAAATGTTGCCATTTTACATTTATTCTCTAATAAATTTCCCACTCCCGCCCCTTTTATTTACCTCAAGCAGCCTCCCCTCAGATCTGGAATCCAGTCCTGGGACTGGACAGATTGCAGCGAGGCACAATCTTCCCTTTTCAGTATAAGGAAAAGCCTGCCCCCTTGATGAAGGAGGGCATGTTTTTCCTTATGCTGGAAGAAGATTCCCTTGTCCGATTGTATCCAGACCAGCTTGCTTAGGCTGCTGAAGTATGTAAAAGGGCCGTGAGGGAGGAACCTTATTAGAGAATAAATGTAAAACAGAAACGTTTTATAAGGTTTTACTTCTCCACATTGATTGTACTTTAAAGGGGAACAATCACCTCATAACATTTTTTAACCATAGGTTTAGTTAATAAAGTAGTATTGGGAAAGCTTTTTTTTTTTTCCCTCTCTAAATGTACTTACTATTAAAGATATTTCATCTTCAAGCTGTGCTGGTCAGCAGAATGCAGCACGCTGAGTCTTCACCAGAGCTCTTCTTCACTTCCTAATTCTCCTCCCACCTCCCTCGCAGCTGCCCCAGGGAGCGCGTTCACTCTTCCCTTTGGTGTGGTGTGAATGGCTTATATCGTTACATCAGGCTCTGGTTATCATTATACTGAGCTTGCACCCTCAGTATAATGGTAACCGGAGCTTTATGTAAAGATAGAAGCCATTCACAGCACACTGAAGGGAAGCGTGAACGCACTTCCTGGGGCAGGTGTGAGGAGAAGAGCTGAGCCGAAGATTCAGGGTGCCGCACTATTCGAAAGTGCACAACTTGAAGATGCAATATCTTTAAAAGTACATGAACAAAGGGAGAGAGCCAGATCTACTAGAATAAAAATATGTATTTATTATAACACGTGATAATCACATAGGCAAATATAAAATTCCAAAAAATGACCCTCTAAAAAAGATAATATAGCGCTAAATATAAAATAAAAGTGAATTCACTAAAATATAGCGTGGATAATGAACATAAAGACTAGCTGAGAATATAAGGGGGCAGGTGTGCAAAAGGAGTATAACTGAGAAGATATTGTCTCTCCTGTATAATACTTCTGTATAGCTGTATAAGAAATTTTATCGATAGTACAATATACAATGATCTTCCGTGGGCAGAGATACACCGTGATTGTCAAATGAGTGTCTCTCCCATCTTTCTCAATCCATATCTGTATTTAATCTGTTTGTTGCGGGCAGAGCTGCAAGGTTATATCCAAGTCAACGTCTCTCCTGTATATTGTGTATAGGCAATCAGAAGCAATTTGAGCCGTTTAGAAGCAATATGGTTATGAACAGGATCTTTTGAGTGTTCGTGAACTCCTCTTTGCAACTTGACCTCCCATCTGTGTAGTAGCAAAATGGACTCGGCGGTCTTTTGTATAATGATAGTCAACATATTGATAACAATCTGTTATAGGGGTACTCTTCTAAACGGCTGAAATTGCTTCTGATTGCCTATACAAAATAGGCGGGAGAGACGTCGACTTGGGTATAACCTTGCAGCTCTGCACGCCACAAACAGATTAAATACCGATACGGTTTGAGAAAGACAGGAGACGTGCTCATTTGACAATCACATTTCTCTGCCCGCGGAGGATCATTGTATATTGTACTATCAGTAACATTTCTTATACAGCCATACTGAAGTATTATACAGGAGAGACAATATCTTCTCAGTTATACTCCTTGTGCACACCTGTCCCCTTATATTCTCAGCTAGTCTTTATTTATGTTTATTATCCACGCTATATTTTAGTGAATTCACTTTTATTTTATATATAGCGCTATATTATCTATTCTTTAGAGGGTCATTTTTTGGAATCTTATCTTTGCCTATGTGATTATCATATGTGTTATAATAAATATATATCTTTATTCTAGTAGATCTGATGCTCTCCCTTTGTTCATATTATTTTATAGTATTTTTTCTGTGCAGTGTCAGATATTAAAGGGATAGTAGCGACAGATCTAGTAGGTATTATTCAAGATGCAGGATTAGTAGGCCTTGTGGCGCCAATTTGTCCAATAATAGTTTGTTTGTATCTTTAAATGTACGTACATTTAGGGTAAAACAAAACCCGCTTTCTTAATACTACTTTATTAAACCTGTGGTAAAAAAAATGTATGAGGTGAATGTTTCCCTTTAATAATAAAACATTACTATCCCTTTAACAGTACACCTAAATATTTTCTACAAAAATACTGACTA
Organism: Rhinophrynus dorsalis; assembly: GCA_037306005.1. Classification (NCBI taxonomy): domain Eukaryota; kingdom Metazoa; phylum Chordata; class Amphibia; order Anura; family Rhinophrynidae; genus Rhinophrynus; species Rhinophrynus dorsalis. The sequence continues at coordinate 262,157,860 of CM074721.1, read as the reverse complement.
CAAATAGATGTTATTTAAAGGGAGTGAACTGTATGTAGGTCAAAGATTCCCAACTCAAGTCCTCTGGGTTTCTCAACAGGATCTCCTCACAGCACAGGTGGATCAATCGGCGCATGAATGATTGTGTCTGATCCAGCTGTGCTACTTATATTCAACTGTGCTTATGTGAGAAGATCTTGAAAGCCTGGAGCCACTGATTTAGATTATATTGTCAATATGAACAAAAAAGGTTCTGTTGAATGTGGCCATTGATTGTATTCTTCAGTGGTTATATAAACCATGCCTCAGGATGTATAAAAGGGAGCTTTTTGCATAAGGCTGCATTACATATATAAACTGCTTTATTCATATGGCTTTTATGAAGCAATTTTTCATAAAGTCAGTGAGGCTGATGAACTAAAGAGAAGTGGTGGAGTGCTGGAGCAAACCGACTATACAAAACGGAACAAATACAAATCCCCCAATGACTAAATAGGGCTTTTAACCTCTTCAGTGCTTAAGAGGTCTCTAGCGTTCAAGGGGTTGAAAGCCTATTTAACCCCTTAAGAATGGCCGCTTGCGCATGCAGCCATCCCTTAAGGACCATGGACCTTTTAAAAAAAAAAATAAAAAAAAAATTTCCACATCCAGTTCAGGGCTCGCTGAACCGTGTGCAGCTGTGCTGGCAGCCCTGAATTCCTTGACGGTCCTGGCACGTCATGGGTCCTTAACACCAATCTACCCATGACGTGCCAGGACCGTCAAGGGTTGTTAAGGGGTTAAATGTCTTCTTTGGTGTGGTTGGTCTGCAGTATAATTACTCTAACTCTTTGTAGTCCATCAGCCTCCATATGTGTGTTAGATATTCTGCCTCTACTTCTGATGGTTTTTGTATAGTCTGTGTACTACACACACATTTAGAGTAATGTTTTTTTCTCAGATTCTATGGAGCTGTTATTTACCATTATTATCCCTTTGTGACGAGGGTTGTCCCCTTCTCTTCCACTCGCGGATGCCACAGGACTCAAGGATTAGGCTGGCAAGAGGATGTGGCGAGACTGGCCTTGACGGCATGGCTCTTGAGGCCACAATTCTGAAACTGAAGGGATTCTCTGATGACATCATCTCAACCATGGTCTCCCCTAAGGCGTATCATAGGGTCTGGTCCATTTTTCACAGGTGGTGCACGGACAAGATTGTCTGCTCATCTATTTGATCTTCCTGTGGTGTTCTCCTTCTCTCAAGATGGAGTTGACAAGGTTCTTAGTTTGAGTTTCCTCAAGATACATATCTTCTCTCTTTTGGGACCCCTCTCTGTGGGATCTCAATTTGGTCATAGGTGTCCTTCAGAGACCCCCCCCCCCCCCTTTGTGCCTCTGTCTTCTATTATTTTGCATAATTTGAAGCTGAAGATGGCTAGGCATATGTCATCAGGTAGAACCCTGTTCATTTCAAAATCATAGCACATTCTATTGGATCAGAGAGTGCTTTCTGAGCCTCCAAGAACCAGGCCTCAGATGAAATGCTGTGCAAGCCTGTGACACGTCAGTGTCCTGTGACATGTCCGTGCCCTAGCCTCAGCTGAGGCCAGCTTTGGCCTGAAGAGCCTTCAGGCAGTTTTGCCTGTCTTGAGGATCAATCCTTTTCTTCAACTGCCTGTTTAGTAGTTTTAGCCCAGTTGGCTCTTGTTTGTTGTGATGTGCTAGTTCAGTGTCTTTTGACACTGGTCCAGTGTCGTCCCAGGGAAAGCTGGTGTCACAAGGAAATTATTTTTTTTCTACTTTTTCCTCACTGGAATTTTATAGATGCCTTGGCATATCCACATGGTTCCTGTGTTCCATACTGGGCGTAAGAAAAAATAGGATATTCTCTTACGTCCAATATGGAACACGGGTACCATGCGGTTGAGTCCCCCCCACCCACCCCTTCTGGAGGGCAGGACACATATATAAAGTCTTGTAGGTGGAGAATCCCAGCCACTCATCCAGCTCAACCCTCGCCCTGCCTCCTAGCCAGTATGTATATATTAGATCATTTTAGGTTGCCCTCACACTTTCCATGGGGTTTTTGGGTCTTTCTTCTTGTCTCCTCATGCCATTTCTTCCGGTTCATGCCCTAAGTGTTTTGGGGGCCCGTGGCGATACACAGACAGTTGTAAATGTTGTTAAGCAACAGCAACTGAGAAGACTAGGTTTTGCAAAATGCTGGCTTTCTTCCAATTGGCTGCCTGTTTTGCAGTCGCCATTTTACCTCTCTTGCTTATCCTACGCAGAAGCCGATTCTCCTTGCTGTCCTTCTTCATATTAACACTTCACCTGCCAGATAAGTAATTTTTCTGGGCTTTTCAGGGTGAACTATTAATCTAGGGGTGCTATTACTGGTCTTGTACTAGTGTGAGACACGTTAACTGTCAGAATGTCAGATTCTAAGGGTCATGGGAGTAAATCAAAAACGAAGGACTCAGGGGCATCCCTTACCCCCTTGCTTTACTGTTCATGTCAAACATGGCTGCCTAGGTTCTGCTACATTCCCCAGAACCTAGGAAGCCACAAATTACTTCAAGGCCTGCGCTATAAGTTCCCATCCAACATTTCCATCTATACAAACTCGCTTTGATGGTTTGGAACTTGAAACCCAAATCTTACATCACAATTGTTTGAGATCAGATTATCCAGATAGTGTTGAAAGCCCGCAAGACTGAGTCAGGTGAAATCTACAGCAGAATCTGGAGACTGTTACGCTTTTTTAAGCTATGAACAAGACTGATTCTCTGATCTTTACATTCTGGACTTTTTGTAGTGTAGTCTTGATAAAGGATTAAAAACAAGCTCTCTCAAAGTGCATGCTATCTAGTCTATTAAAAAAAAAAAAATTGCCATGATTCCTGATGATCATTTCTACGAGGTGACATTCACATTATTCCTCCTCGTAGAGCACCTACTGTTCAATATTATTTCAATCTGGTATAAGAAATTCTGCATTCAGCCCCTTTGAAAAATATTGCTTCAGTTTCTAGCAAACTTATTACATGCAAGATGGTTTATCTTAAGGATATTTCCTCGTCCAGATGAGTTTCATTCAGAACTTGGAGCTTTGTCTTGCAAATTCCCATGCACAGTCTTTCATCAGGATGAACTAATTCTACAAACTGTTCCTGATTTTCAACAAAAACTTGATTCTTCCTTGCACATCAACCCAGAACTGGTAGTTCCTTCCTTGTGTCCTAGTTGTCAGAACCACAAGGGGACTCACCTTTGCACTTTGGATGTAGTTAAGTGTCTCTCAACCGAATCTTTTAGAGAAATGGATATACCCTATGTTTTATCCCTGAAATAACCAAGAAAAGCAGATTTGGTTCCAAAAAAACCACAATTACTACGTGGCTTAAAGGGATAGTAATACTTCGTTTTAACTTCATGTTTTTTTAATGCCTACAAAATAAAATAAAGAATGATATAAGTCTTATCTCTCAAACCTTTATGGTTTAAGAAATATTCACAAGCAAAGTTTCGCCCTCCCGCCCCTTTTACCTAGTGTAAGCCATCTCTTCTCAGATGTGGAATCTGGTTGTAAGACCAGACAGATAACAGCAGGGGACAATATTCTTCCTATGAAAACAATGAAAGCCCTGCCCCCCTTGACAAGCTTTTCAGGTTTTTCCCTTATCTTATTTGAAGATTGTCCCTCTTTGCAATCTACCTGGGCACCTCCCTTCTGCTCTGGCTGAGCAGTGTTACATCAGAAAAAGGGGCGGGAGGGGGATACTTTGTCATTGAATTACTCTTGAACTGCAAGTCTGGCAGAATTGAAATAACACTGTCCAAGGTCCAAATACTATGATGATTAATTAGAGCTGCTTTTATTATGGGATATTACTATCCCTTTAAATGGACTGTTTAACAAGCATCTCTTCTTAAATAACAGCCCAGTCTACACACTCACTTTGTACTTAATTGCTCTTGAAATATCAAGCCTCTACCCATCAGCTCCGCACAGCAGCTACTGAGCCATGGGCTCATAAATTTGTGAAATTCTACAAGGTGAGCTTTTTTGTATCCCAAGATGCCAGTTTTCATTGCAAAGTTTTGGAGGCTGCAGTTCTCTGTTTTCTTTCTCTCCTTTCCTATATTTTTGGGACATCACTGCTGGTCCCTGAAAACCCTAATTTACACTAGCAAAAGGGGATTTTTTTTCTACCCAATCTTAGTCTAATTGAGGGATGCATGGCATCCCACCTTGGGAGAACTTTGTCTCATTATTTTTAAGAGGGGTACACTTACATTTTCTTTCTTCTTGACTTTTTGATCTTTCCTCTGTCAGCTTTGCTATATCTAAACTAGCTAGCTGTTGGGAGGACTATATGGAGAAGAATGTGGGAGAGGTTCCATCGAGTGTCCAACATTCTGGAGTTCTCAGTAGCCCATTGGTTCCTGCATCCCTCAAATGGGCTACGAAAGTGATTAATATGTAAGTAATAATACCTTTGACTAGCATAGGAAAACTTAATTTACTTTTAAAGTATTCTTTATCTGAAGCACACCATGCCAGTTTCAGACACAAACACATTCTTATGCAAATTGTGAAAGGAAATTATACTTTAAAAATATAACTTGGGCTTAATGTAACAATAATGCTATATTACAGGTAGCAGCATTCATGTGGCCAATTGAACTTTTTTTGATGATTATCTTACCGGAGAGTGGAGCCCAATGTGGGTATTGCCCAGGTACGCTTACACAGATATAGACTGGCCATCAGTCAACACCCCCCCCCACCACCACCACCACCACCAGGCAGTGGGATTGCCTTGAGAATGCAAGAAATGTAGACTACGCATACAAGTAAACTAACATGTATTCCACATTCCAATTTCCTGTATGAAGCCATTCATTTGAAACATAGTGCGTATAAACCTTTTAACTTTGTGTATTATATTATTACATATATGTGAAGTAAAAATCCCTTATCCCCTCCACCCCAACGTGGAGAATTTCCTCCACATTGTCAATCTATGCATGGGGAGAAGTAGCAAGAGAACAGCTAGCTTGTGTAGGCTGACTGGAGAGCTGGGATTGCTTGATAGGAGGAGCCAGTTCTCTTAATGTGGCTGTGAAGGAAGGAGGAGTGTTAAAAACAATTCTTTTTTGATAAGGGAATATCAGACAGGCAGATGGTCCTTCCTACTTGAGCTAGCTGGCTGAGCATGAAACTACTAAAACTGTGTGACAGGTACTACACAGACAGACATAAATTCATTCAAGACAGGCAGGTATATCTTGACATACTGTGGTACTTTCACACATCTGCAAAAACAAGAGGGACAAGGATGTACTGAGGTGTGGTGTTGCTGAACCAACTGCTCTGCGCTTAATCTTTGCAAGCTGCTGATTCTGAAACTAACAGGTCTATCTGCAGTATTGCAAAAGAAAGAGCTGCTGAATTTTGCAATCGGGCAAATAGGCAGCTGGAGTTGCTTGAGGTTGCAGGGAGTATGGGTATGGGTATGATTTGTACACAGTGACACATGGGCGGAAGAGGAAAAAACGTTTTAACTGATAGCCAGCATACAGGCAGAAGATCCTCCACCTGAGCCGAGTCTGGCAGAAATACGCCATACATTATTTTCAGACCAAAAAACAGCACTGCACACTCTAAGTGAACTATTGTATACTTAACAGTATAAATCAACACTACTCTCATTATGTCCACAAAACATGCTAGGGCAGGTGTAAGGGAAAAGGAGGAGGAGGAGTGTATTGACATGTTAATTGTATTAAAGTCCTACTACAAAAATTGACTACCGGCATGGTTATTGCAGCTTCTAATGATGATAATGCTCTTCCTACTGTTAAGGAGGCTGTCTGTGAATGAAAAGTTCCGTCACCAGCAGTAGTATGAAATCTTTTAACAATACTATCCCTTTAACCCCTTAGGGACCCTTGACGTACCAGGACCGTCAAGGGTAAACTTTCTTGAAAGACCCTTGACGGTCCTGGTACGTCACGTACATTTTACTTACAGCGCTCTTCCGGGAGCGCTGTAAGTAAAAATGGGGCATGAAATAGACCGCTCCAAGATCGGAGCGATCTATTTCAAGCCCCATAATGACGCGCCGATACACGTGACAGGTCACGTGTACCGGCCCGTCAACGTGCCCCTATGCGGACGTTATGGGACGGAAATGTCCCATAATGTCCGGTCCTTAAGGGGTTAAGCTTCACCATAATAATGGCAAAAAAGAAAGTTGCTAAAACAAACGGAGTCTCGGCATATCCAGGTCCCTCTTGTAGCCAATGCACACTGTCGACTGTCTTCATATCCTTGCTTCCAGCTTCTTGGCAATCCTTAATTCCTGCCGATACGCTCTGAGATGCTGTCTCTCCGATATTATAGTTCACAGTCTTTCTTTATCTGTTCTCCAATTCTAAGAGCTCCATAATAGCACAGGCAATCAAATACTCCCGAAGATGTGGATCACATTACACCGTACTCTCCATGATGATGCTAGTACTGGAACCCTGCATGGGAGTAGAGTTTGACACACACTGTAATCTGAGCAGAAAATTTCACAAGGGGCATAAGGGCTACAATACGACTCTATAGAGAACCTGTCTATTTCCTCATGAACAAGGCAATCTGTTTCCTTGGGGAGCATTAAAGAGTAGCTGAAACCAGGGCTTTAAATATTCTTGCAATCTTACTCTGTATATCAGATAATATATGCTATGCTAAAAAAAAAAAAAAAAAACTAAAATAAATTAATAAATGCAAACAATACTTTTTTTGTCGTCCAATGTAACTCACAGGTACCATGGGGAGGCAACAGCTCCTCCTATTAGGCTGGAACAATTCTAGAAGAAGTGCAGGGGTAGAGCCACTCCCCCTCCAGATAGATTTGTTCCATCAACCTAGGAAGAAGGCTGTGAACAGTTGTGCTTAGTTTTTAGTTAATTTTATATTTTTTCTTAGATATGGGGTGCCAGAAGTCCCCCATTAGGTGGTTTACCATTACTGGCTTCCCCTGTTGGATTGCCCAGTTATCATGTGCTGTTGTGGACCCTCTCAGCCCTGGGAGAGAATAATGCAAACCATGTCTCTCCAGAGGGAGTCTCTCTGAGACTTCTTCATTCACATGGTAATCTGAAGAAAGAATACCTGCAAAAAAAAAGGTGAGCAACCCTTTGAGTGCCATGGTCCACTTGTCCCATTCTTCCCCTTTACAAGGGTCTCTCCGGAGTTAATGATATCTCCTGCACTCATGTTGGGTACTTGTTTGTCTGTTCCCTAAGGTCTATGGATCATTTTTGGCTGTGTTGTGATTTTTAACCCCTTCCTTGCCATACCTGGACATTAAGGGTCTTATTCTCACCTTCTCGTTGGATCGTGTTTTTTCATGCCCTATAGGTGTTCCTTATGTGTGTTAACACTTTTTAGACACACTTAATTTTGCCGTTTTATTTGAATTCCGGCACACTTTACCGCATAGCCGCAGTGCTCCTTTGATCTCTATGGGACAGGCTGCTTTGGTACATATCTCTGCAACTGCTCCATGTATGTTGTGAAATGGCTCGTTCTTCTTGTCTGCCCTAGTCCTGCTATTCAGTTTGCCTCTACAGTGTCTTGGGGGTCCCTGGGGGGTTTGAGCTCTGCTTTTGGGGTACTTTCACACGAGAGACTACATTTCCTATAATCCAGTTTTGCTGGCTTTTCTCTGATCTGATTTTGGACGCCATTTTCTTTCTCTTCAGGGCGAGTATCCTATGCAGAGCTTGGATTCCTCTACTCTCCTCCTCAGGTTAACCCTTCACTTGCCAGGTAGTTGCATTTTTAGGCTTTCTGGGGTGATTTCTTAATCTGGGTGACAGTATTTGGGCTCCCTGTAACTGTAGAACATTTTCTTCTGTTAGTATGAAAGATCAGAAGGGACATGGGGCTAAGGCTAAGGACTCAGGGGCATCTTTGACCCCCCCCCCCCCCCCCCGTTGCTTACTGTTCCTCTTGCCAAGTGGAGCTTCCTAGAGACTACTAAAGTCACTTATACCACTTATGCTCTGTGGCCCCTGTGTCTCTGCCAGGGCCCTCCAGCCATGGACAAGAGCCACATTGGGTCAAGGACTTAAAGTCCTCTATGGCAGGTTCCTCTCTCTATCAGGGGGTTCTTCATTCTTGGAAGTCGCTCTCTTCCTTCAGGTTTGTGGCCCCTAAGGCCCCTGGCATTCCTGATTTTTCTGAGGAGGATTATTTTCAAGAGTCTGAGGATGGCGAATGTGCAGAAGAGGCTTCATCTCTTACTTATGGTGACCCATTTGAGGCTGACCCTGAACCCTCTGCTCATTAAGGCGGTTTTGATTACCCTTAATAGTCCTGTTAATCCTGTTGTTTCGCAGTCTGCTTCTGACGGCTTTCAAAGGCGCAAGAAGTCCAGTACCATGTTTCCGCCTAATCCCAGTCTAGATCAGGTTATCGTGGATGACTGGAAATCCCCTGACAAACGTCTCGCTCTCTCTAAGAGATTCTCTAAGTTGTATTCCTTCTCTGATGAAGCATTGGCTCAGTGGGCTACACCTCCTCAGGTGGACCCACCTGTTTCCAGACTGTCTAAATACACTGCCTTGCCTTTGTGGGATGCCACAGCACTGAAGGCTTTAACCAATAGGAAGCTTGAAGCTATCCTGAAGTCTACCTTTGCAGCCATTGGGGCTTCTCTGAGGCCTACCTTTGCTTCTGTTTGGTTTATTAAAGCAATTGCTGTTTGGACAGAACAACTTGCTGAAGATGTACGTAAAGGTGCTCCTAAGGAGGACCTTTTGTCTATTCTAGCCAATGTGTTTGAGGCTCAGAATTATGTGACTGATACCCTCTTTGACTCTGTTAGGCTTGAAGCTAACACTCTTGCCTTTTCTGTAGCTGCCAGACGTACTCTGTGTCTTAAGATTTGGCCTGCTGACTTATCGTCTAAGAAGTCCCTAATTTCTCTCCCTTTTTCAGGGAACTTCTCTTTTTGGGCATGAACTGAAGAACATAATCAGTGAGCCTACTGAGTGTAAGAACACCTTGTTGCTTACAGTTCCAAAATGCTCTAAGTTGGCTAGGAAGCAGCATCTTTATTGTCTCCGCCAAAATGAAGCACAAAAGCCAAATCCAGGTGGGTCTCAGGCCAGCATCCCAAGCACCACCCCCCAAATCTAGGCTACAGTGGAGGTCCAAACACCCTTCGACCAAACCTGCTTCTGTGTGACTCGCTGAACCCTGGTCCGCACACACCTGTAGGTGGTCGCCTGCAACATTTTTCAAGCAATTGGGCAGGCTCGGTTGCGGATCAGTGGGTGTTACAGTTGGTTTCCAGAGGCTACAGGATTCCCTTTGTATCCCTGCCTCCCTTCAGATTCTTCCTTTCTCGTGCCCCTCAGGGCTCAGAAAAAAAAAATTGCACCTTTTCAACAGGGAGGTGCATGCTTTCTTGGACAAGGGAGTTATGGTTCCAGTCCCGCCACAAGAGAGAGGTTTAGGTTTTTACTCAAACATCTTTGTGGTTCCCAAGAACGATGGCTGCAGTTACCCTATCCTGGTCCTAAAGGACCTCAACACTTTTGTGGTCCATACTTACTACAAGATGGAGTCTTTATGCTCTGTCATTTCAAAGATGTGTCCAGGGGAATTTCTTGCATCTCTGGATCTACAGGATGCTTACCTGCATGTTCTGATTCATCTGGACACTTCCAATTTACCGCCCTCCCCTTCAGTCTCACCACTACGCCTCAGGTGTTTGCGAGAGTCTTAGGTGCCACCAGGTGACACCATACATGGATGACCTTCTGCTGAAGGCTTCTTCCAGGGATCTACTGGACCACAAGGTCCAGGAATGCTCTCAGATCCTCCTACAACATTAATAGATTCTGAACATGGACATGTCCGCCCTGACTTTCTCAAGGTTCTGGTTTTACTGGGTCTGCAGTTCAACACCTGTTAGGGAATAGTCTATCTGATAGAGGACTCTGTTCAGCAGCTCACGACCAATGCATTATTTTACATTTATCAATGGTAAACTGGATGTAGAAAGACTGGCTTTGATGGCATGGCTGCTGAAGCCTCCATCTTAAGTAGGAAGGATTTTTCTCCTGAGGGGGTGCCCACCATGATCCAAGCCAGGAAACGTGTCCTCTAAGGCCTACCACAGGGTTTTGTCTAACTTGCATTCTTAGTGTGTTTACAGGGATCTGTCTTCACAGGAGTTTGATCTTCCATCCATCTTGTCCTTTTTGCTGGATTTTGTGAACAAAGGCCTTAGCCTTAGTTCCTTGAAGGTCCAGACCTCTGCTCTTTTGGTCTTTTTGCAGAGACGTATTGCTATGTTGCCGGATGTCAAAGTCTTTCAGGGTGTTGCTCATGCTTTCCTGGCCTATAAGGCACCCACTCCTCAGAGAGACCTTAACTTTGTTCTGGGAGTCCTGCACCGGCCTACATTTGAGTCTTTGGCTACACTCCTCTACATCTTCTGATGTGGAAGATGACTTTTCTTTTGCCTGTAGTCTATGTCCGCTGAGTTGTAGGCCTTGTCCTGCAAATTGCCTTTCGTGGTTTTTCACAAGGATAAGGCTGTTGTCCGTACCTCCCAGGAATTTATTCCTAAGGTGGTCTCTGAGTTGCACATCAATCAGGATATTGTTGTGCCTTCCTTTTTGTCCTGACCCTAATCTGACAAGGAGAGGGATCTCTACTTGTTGGATGTAGTGCGTTGACTCCAGTTTTATGTGCACCATACTGAGTCCATCCGCAAGACGGGTGCTTTGTTTGTCATCCCTGAGGGTCCCAGGGCTGGTTTGGCTATATCCAAGGTGATATTGGATCCTGGATTAAGTCTACCATCTGCAAGGCTTGTTAGCTCAGAGGGAAACCTTTTCCCTTCCGCATTACAGCACACTCCACCAGGTCTTTTGGGGTCTCCTGGGCCTACAAGAATCCGGCCTCTGCTGAATAGCTGTGCAAGGCGGCTACTTGGTCTTCTGTGCACACCTTTGCCAAACACTGCTGTGTGGATGTTCTGGCTTTGGCTGAAGCCAGCTTGGGCAGGAAAGTCCTGGAGGCAGTTTTGCCTGTCCAGAACTTTACTTTCCTGTGCCTTATTGCTCTTTAACTGTTTGAGGGCTGTTGGCTCTTGTTGTTGTCTGCTTTGTATTCAGTGCCCGTTCACATTTAGTTAGTTTGGGCTTCCATGTCCTGGATAGTCCATGGGAACTCTGGTATCATGGGGGACCGGCGCTTGGTCCTTTCCTTCTTTTTTCCACCTTGGGAGCTCAATGTTGGAACATCCCCATGGTACTTGTGAGTTATATAGGATGACCAAGAAAAGAGGGTTTTAGTCTTACCTGTTAAATCCCTTTGTCTTAGTCCATATAACTCACAGGTCTCCTACCCAGTGAAAGGGACCATGCTGGGTCTCCTATGGCTGACGTGGGAGTCTTTTTGGGTTCATCGCTCCCAGGAGTTTCCGTCTCTTTTTTTTTTTTTTTTTTTCTTGCTATCTAGCTAGTTATTGTCTCAAATCTATCTGGTGGGGGAGCAGCTAGGTAGCCGCCTATGGAGGAGGGGGAGGCTCCACCCATGCACGTCTTTTAGAATTGTTCCAGCCTATTGGAAGGAGCTGTTGCCTCCCCATGATATCTGTGAGTTATATGGACTAAGAAAAAAGGATTTAACAGGTAAGACTAAAATCCTCTTATATCATATGATCTAATGTATAACAAAACTGACAGGAAAACTCCATAAACAACATTAGAATTCCTAGAGTATATACTTCTAAGGTGTTCATAATGGCATGATCCTCCACATTTACTGCCTTGTCTTCCTAAGCCCAGGGTGTGTCAAACTGTTTCCCAAGCAGCATTCTGGTTGCAGCAACATCGTTGAGCCCGGTGTAGTGGTATCCACTCAGCTGGGGGAGCAATTTATTGTCCATAGTAGTGTGGCGATAAGAGAGACTGTGGACTAATATCTAAGATGCAGCATTCTTGGAAAGTAAAGGAGGGAATTCAGGATGATCACCAAGGACTGGAGGACAGTATAAGAAGACAGATGAATGAAACAGTTTGTATTGTCCACAAGGGTACTTAGATACTCTAAGAAGGGATCTTGTAAGTGTATGTCATCAATAAATACTGTTTTAGATTATGTTAATTGCACTTTTTTTTTGATTAGTTGTTTCTTGTGGAAAGTGGAAGTGGCGACTTATAGCAGCATTGAACTCTCTGGTAATTAAGGAACTGATAATGCAAGATCACCTCATCATATGTTCATACTCAGTCTACTATATTATTCCATTTCATCCATACCAGTTGTGGCTAGCACAATCTATGGTTACAGTACCATTGATAGGACTCTTTTACTATATAATCATAATCTCTTAATCATCACTGTGTTCCAAGCGATCAGTTTTAATAAGTAGTTTGTTGATATTAGGGGAAAAGACTACTATATCAAGTGACTGGGTGTATTTTAACATGACCCTACTTTTCGGTTATATATTTCAAGTATATATTCGTAAGGACTGTTATAGACTGCTGTTGGACATTTACTAAATAAGGAATGTAGTGGGGGTGACTCCTTTTTATATTTTGTGTGTCCAACTGAATGTGAATACCTGCTGTACATTCTTCATGAAATGTTTATTTACAGATATCATCTCCCTGGGAAAATAAGACTGCTTGATGTTGGAAGCTGCTATAATCCTTTTCTGAAGTATGAAGACTTCCTAGCTATTGGCATTGACATTGTTCCTGCTGTTGAGGTAATCTACCTCCATTTGCTGCTAAGAGGTTTTAGCATCTAACACTAAGTTATTGTACTTACTTTTAGCCTAAATTAACAGTCAAAAGGTATTTGTCATAATTAAAAAAAAAAAAAATGTCATCTTCTTTCGGCTAGGTTAACAGGGACAACCTGATAAAGATGCTCTGTAATACTGATCAAGTCTCATGTTTTAACTTGCATATGATGTTCTTGGTTACCCCTGGTGAGCTGTTTGCATGGGGTTGGGGGGTGGTTAGCAGAGATGTGGCCAGGCAACATTTACTAGCATTGATTTGGATTGTTGAGGTGTGCACCTCATCAATACAGTCTCTCCTGAGAATGATGTTCACAGCAACCCCATAAGCCGACATGATGTATCTTATCTGTGTTCTGTGTGAAGCACAGTAAAGATGCAGCAAGCTGTGTTGGTGCTGTGACATGTCAGGTGATGGTTACCACCCAGTGTAATTTTGGGCATTTAGCTCAGCATTAGAAATGTTGTGTTGATGTCACCTATGTGAAAGTAGTCATATTTTAACACCGTTCACCCTTCAAGGGCCGCGGATAGGCCAGGATTTAAGAATTTCCCCGGTTAAGCACAAAGTAATCAGTGAGTCATTTAACAAGTAGCTGGTATTTAAATGGATAATGCAGCCTTTTCATGTTTTGGTTATACTTTCCCTTTAAACCCTTTAATTTTTTCTCCATTGTGATAAAAGGGAACCATGGGTTTTGTAGCTAACACTAGAAGACAGGGCACTTGCAAACCAAAGCTCTCTGTAGGAGTAGACTCCTAGCTTTTAACCATCACTGAGCAGCAGCATCCTTCAGTTGTATTGCTCTTGATTCTTCACCTGTCTTTACTGTTCATTGCTACATCTTCCACTGACATTTTTAAGAGGCATAAATAGGAGATGCATATTTCCCCTCCTTACCAGGCCTTAGACCGGGTTTTCATGGAAGACATGCATGCCGTCCTGTTGTGGACTTAAAGTGCCTCAACCAGTCTGTGCTAACTCTACAGTTCAAAATTGACTCCTTACAATTTGTTATCGCAGCTACGTATCTGGGTGAGTTCCTGGCTTCCCTGCAGCACACTTACCTACAGGTTCCAATCCATGCACATCATCGGCGCTTCCTGCGTTTTGCATTTCTGGGCAATCACTTCATCTGTTGGCTGCATCTAAGGTTACTATAGCTTTCTGAGTTAAGGTGACCGTTCTATGTCCTCAGGAAGAACCTGTACCCTTTTGGATTACTGCACATTCCACCAAGTGTATGGGCCTACATGAGTTAGACCTCAGCTGAGCAGTTATGTAAGGCAACAACATGGTTGTCTCTTCACACTGTTCTCAGTCGCTATCATGTTGATGTTCTGACTTTGTTTGAAGCCAGTTTTGACTAGTATGTCTTACAGGCTGTAGTTCCTGTATAGGTGATCTTAGTTTTCCAAGAACAGAACCCTATTGGTTTCCGATTATTAGATTTTCAAGTTTGGTGTCCATTGACACCTGATGTTCAGGTTTTGCCAGTTTAATCCTGTGGTTACTGTTCTGTGTTGGAGGGGGGGTTGTTTCTCTTTTCCCTCCTCCCTGGAAACTTGGTGGATAGCTTTGGTATTTCCCAATGGTTCTGTGTTCCACATTGGATCACAAAAGACTCCCTTCCAGAGAAAAAGCATTTGTTTGAGTCCCCAGGCAGTTGAGTACTCTTGGGTTCTTTGTTCAGGGTATACTCTTTCATCTTTAACTTCTGTTTTGCTTTCTTTTGGCTTTGCTATACATTAAAACTGAGCTTACTAGGTAGAGGTAAAGTGAAATGGACTTTGTGACCTGCCATCCTGGAGGAGGAAACTTCACTCCTTCTTTCCTTTGTTCCACATGGACTTAGAGACAATAATTTTACCTGTGAGTACGCAAAAATCCTTTTTTTTTTTTTTTTTTTTTTTTTTTTTTATTCACCCCAGCCTTGGACATATCCTGAATAACAAGGGCCAGGCCATTTGGGGTTATCGCTTAATTGAAGTGGTCCAGATGGAGGCTTCCAGTGAACCTCTTGTTCTTATTATTTCCTCGATTCTGAGAGCGTGCTAGAACTTTAGGCAGTTCCTTTGGCTCATCACCATTGAACCCAGTCACTTCTGTGGTCTCCTGGTTCAGATTCAGTCTGACAGTTTGTTGGCAATGGCTTATGTCAGCTGCCAAGGAGGGAGCAGAGGTTCAGCAGAATGGGAGGAGGCTCATGTTTCAGTTCTCTGGCATGATGGCTACCTTCTGGCCCTACTCCTTCTTCCTGTTTTTTTTTTTTTTTCTCTCCTTCTTGCATCTTTTCTATATGTAAAATTGGGGGTTAAGTGGAGCTGGGAGAGGGTCTTCTCCTACAGAGAGCTTTGGTTTGCAAGTACTCTGCCTCCTAGTGGGAGCTACTTAACCCCTAGTGGGAGCTACTTAACCCCATGTTTTTTTTGGACCTCCTTGTTTTATGAATCAAGTGGTTTTAAAGAAACACTTTACAGTAGGGTTCCTCAGATGCGCAAGCATAATATTTTAAGCTGCTTTGACATGAATATCGTTAACAATAAGAGTGCCTGAATGACATTCATTGCACAGTAATTGCGCTCATCCCTCTGGCACTCAAAAAAACGTTTCTTGTGTGGAATGATGCTCCTCTTTGCATGTTTGATCAGTCACAGTTTAACCCTCTGGATGCTAGCAGTCTCCTACCCATTTCTTAAATGGATAGTAATAATAGAGCTGTCCATAGGATGGTGTAGCAACAGCGCCACTGTGATATTGCACCTAAAAAATTCAACTTTGAGCTGTAATAACTTTTGAATAAAACACCTTTCAGCAGTGGTAGTACCCTTGTTTTACTCAGGGGGATAAACCCCACAACTTTTGTTTTGTTTTTTTTGTTTTTTTTTTTAATAAACATTTTAAGTATTACTATCCCTTTAAGGCATCCAAGTGATTATGACCTGTAAGCAAAATAGGAGCAATTTTGAAGCAAACTAACTGCAATAAAGGAACAAATAAAAATTGCTGTTTTATATGGGCCTTTAAATCCTTCAGTGTTAGTAAGGCCTCTAAAATATTGCTTTGGGATGTATTGGAGGCCTTTCTACCATTCAAATGGATATGTCAATAACCATTTTTATTTGTCCTATATAGTGCAATTGGTTTGTTCTAGAATTACTTCTCCTTTTTATGTACATGTTCTTAAATCTGGTTTGTATTTATTTATACTGAATTGTGAACTATTTTCTTTTCTTTCTTTTTAGACTGTATACAAATGTGACTTCCTTAATCTGCAGATACAAAGGCCTCTTCAACTTGCACCTGATGCTATCGAAGCATTTTTGAAACACCTGAAGAATCCCATTGATTACTTACCTGCTGAACTTTTCCACGTAGTTGTTTTCTCTTTACTTCTTTCTTACTTTCCTTCCTGTTACCAGCGTTGGATTTGCTGTAAAAAGGCCCACGAGCTTCTTGCACTAAATGGTTTGCTTCTTATCATTACCCCGGATTCATCCCATCAGAATCGTCATGCAATGATGATGAAAAGCTGGAAAATTGCCATTGAATCTCTTGGCTTCAAACGCATGACCTACTCTAAATTCTCCCACATGCATCTCATGGCATTTAGAAAAACATCACTAAAAACAACAAGTGATTTGATTACTAGGAATCATCCTGATATGCTTTATATTCCCCAAGATTTCAATGATTGTGGAGAAGATGAAAATCATAGTCCATGTGGTGTCCGATCTGATCAGGAAGATGAACAACTAGCATGCACTTTTACAGAACTGCCAGACACTCCTTATGACTCAGACTCTGAAGAAAGTCAAAGCGGCTCAATGTCTTTCTATGAGTTTGAAGATCCCATACTACTGCTAAGCTAAAGTAGTCTGTGATCTGCCAAAAGCCTATGTCACTGTAGTGCCAAATTGCTAATTTTCCAGGAGTAGATTTAATTTAAAGCAACAGTAATGTCCCATGAAAAAATATTCTTATTTTGGAGATTTTGTATTTTTCTCTGTCGTCCAATACAGGTTCCTTGTATCTTTGGGTAGGCGATCAGCCCCTTTAATAGGCGGAAAAAATTCTGAGAAGTGACTGCTGGGTGGAGCCTACCTCCTCTCCTTAGCTTGCAGCTAGCCAATCCCCAACCAGTAAGATTTGTTTCTTGGTCCAGACACAAGCAAGAGAACAGCTATAGTTTTAGCTTTGTATTATTTTTATGTTAGAAATGGAATACCACCATTAGGCGGATTACCATCACTGACAATTCCCATCACCCAGATGTGGATAGCTCAGTTAGCTCAGATAGCCCTGGGGGGAAAATCTTTGGCTGCAAGTTATTTCCCCAGGAGTTGCCCACCGAGGCTGCTTCTTGATATATGGTAATCTGAAGACAGAAGATCTGCTGAAAAAAGGTGAGCACCCTTTGAGTGCTGAGGTCCACATGTCCCATGCCTCCCCTCTACACAGGGGTCTCTATTGGCGTTCCTATTACATACTCATGCACTCATTGGGTTTATTCTGTATGTCTGTGAGGTGTTTGGAGCAAGTTTCTGCGGTAAGTTAACCCCTTTGCTGCTTGTTAGGACCTTTGGGGGGGGGGGGGGTTGGGCACTTTCCCTGTTGGGTTCAGTGTTTATTAAGTGGTTTTACGTTTGGTATTCACCTCGCTAACTTTGTTCCGCGCCCTTAAGGCACACGTTTACCGCATAGACGCCGTTGCTCCATTCGCTTCTATGGGTCTTTACAGTTTGGGACGTGTCTCTGCAACCGCTCCACGTAGTGTGGTCAGAGACTGCACATGTTGTTGGTTTTCCCTTGCTCTGTCATCTGGTCAACGTTCTGGGGATGTTGGGGGGGCTTTAGGGGGCTTCGGGCACTGTTGGGGTACTCTTTGAGCGAAACTACAGTTCTCATGAGCACCTGCTTTGCACGCTCGTTTCCGATTGGCTTCCGTCGCGGGAGCCATTTTGTGTATTCATAGATCGATTATCGTACACGGGGCTTGGACTATCCTTCTCTCCTCCGCAGCTTAACCCTTTGCCTACCAGATAAGTCTTAATTTAGTGTTTCTGGGGTGCATTAATTATCATACACGCTTTATTGTGGGTGTTTTGATACTTTAACCATTTTGACTCTGTGAGAATGTCTACTGCATTAGACCTTGAGGCTAAACCTAAGACTAAGGATACTGGGGTGTCTGTGTCCCCCATTGCTCACTGCTCCTCATGTCAGTCAGGGTTACCTAGAGAATACTCAGGTCATATTTGCCCAGCATGCGCTGCTGCCCCTGAATCCCCTGTTGGGTCCTCCAGCAATGCACTAGAGCCAATATGGATGCAAGAGTTTAAGGCTACTACAAGGGACCTCCAGGTCCACCTTACAGCTGCTTCCATCCACCTTACAGGGGGGCTTCAATTCGTTGCAGACCCCTGCCCCTATTAATCTTCCCTGCCTAAACCACCTGGTGTACCTGATGTGTCTGATTCCTCTGAGGAGGAATTATTGGTGGACTCTGATGATAACTGTGCAGCTGTTCCTTCATCTCAATTTTTTTGGGGACCTCTTCGAGGCGGACCCCCATTCCCTTGGCTAAGGGCCTGATCAGGGCTGTGTTGTCCACCCTGAATATTCCCTTGCTGCAGGAGGCATCTTCTGACCCCTCTGATGTTTTCCAGGAGCCTGTTAGGCCCCATGCCTGCTAATACCACCCTTGACCGCTTGGTGTCAGAGGAGTGGAAATTTCCAGACAAGAAACCATCTGATTCTAAAAGTTTGTTGAACTATATCCATTTTATGAAACGGCCCTTACTCAGTGAGTTCATCCCCCTAAAGTGGATGTCCCAGGTTTCTATGTCAACTGCCTTGCCAGTGACTGACGCCTCTGCTCTTAAAGACTAGACTGACAAGAAGCTTGAGACTTCTCTGAAGGCAATTTTTTCGACAGCGGGCTCTGCTCTTTGCCCTACCTTTGCTGCTGTGTGGGTTAATAGGGCTGTGGCTGTTTGGACTGAACAGTTCAATTCTGCGGTCCGTCAGGGAGCCCCTACTTTTGACATGTTGCATGTTCTTGCTAACATTTCTGAGGCTCAGCATTGTGCCTCTGCCGCCCTGTTTGACACTGTGCGTATGGTAGCCAGGGCATCTACCATGGCTTAACATCTGTTCGGCTGACACGGCCTCTAAGAAGGCTCTGCTGTCTTTGTCTTTTCAGGGTTCAGGCCCGAAACAGGGAAAAACTCAAGGATCTCATCAACGATGAGATTTCTCACCTGCCAGTGGTCCTGAGGAAGAAGGCACCTTGACTCACCGAACCCAGGTCCACACCCTCAGGTAGGTGGTCGCATGCGCCACTACCTTTCAGCTTGGCAGGCCTCTGTGTCGGACCTATGGGTTTTACAAGTGGGGGGCCTCGGGATACAGGATTCCCTTCACCTCTCTTCCTCCTCCAAGGACCTTTGTTTCTCGTTCTCCCTTGGGAGCAGAAAAGATGCCTTTTTGAGGAAGCTATTCAGGCCCTTCTGGACAAGGCGGTCTTGGAGCCAGTTCCCCCTCAGGAGAGGGGCTTGGGATTCTATTCCAACCTCTTTGTGCTTTCCAAGAAGGATGGAGGCTGTCGCCCCATTTTGGATCTGAAGGATCTCAACTCCTTTGTGGTCAGGTCCCAATACCGCCAGGAGTCTCTGTGCACAGTGATAGTGGCCATGTCTCCTGGGGAGTTTCTGGCCTCTCTGGATCTTCAAGATGCCTATCTGCACATCACCATTCATCCAGAGAGTTGGCAGTATCTCCGCTTTTCCTGCAACCGAGGGCACTTCCTAGATCTCCTGGAAAGATCCCTGTCTCTCCCTCTTCAAGTGGAGCAGATTCTCTCGTGGTGGCTCAACCTGAACAATCTCCTGAAAGGTCGACCCTTCCTGGTGCCTTTGTGGACCACAGTGACAACAGATGCTAGCCTCTCCGGGTGGGGAGCGGTGTTGGGGCTCTTGAGTGTTCAGGGCAAGTGGTCTCAGGAGGAATCTCTCCTTCCCAT
This sequence comes from Rhinophrynus dorsalis, assembly GCA_037306005.1. NCBI lineage: Eukaryota > Metazoa > Chordata > Amphibia > Anura > Rhinophrynidae > Rhinophrynus > Rhinophrynus dorsalis. The sequence goes on along the minus strand of CM074721.1, from coordinate 262,138,036 downwards.
CAATGTCTTGGAGCTTCGAGCGATATTTCATGCCCTACATTTCTGGACACAACAACTGGCGGATTGCCCAGTAAGGTGCTGTCGGACAACGCCACAGCGGTAGCCTACATCAACAAGCAAGCAGGCACAAGAAGTCTTGCAGCTTGGCTAGAGGTCAAGGCTATTTTGTCTTGGGCAGAGGAGCATGTACCTGCCATTTCCACAGTTCATATTCCTGGCGTACACAACGTTCTGGCAGACTTCCTCAGTTGACATACAGTGGACAGCGGAAGTGGGAGCTACATCCAGAGGTGTTCAACCTCATCATCCAGCAGTGGGGTCTTCCATGTATAGACGTGATGGCAACCAGACACAACAGGAAGGTTCCAACATTCTACTCTTGCTGGGTGGATCCTATGGCTCTGGCAGTGGATGCCTTGTCGATCCCGTGGACGTTTCCTCTGGCTTACATCTTCCCTTCTGTTCCCTTGTTGAACAGAGACTGGAGTGCTGTCCAGTCATTCTGATTGCTCCATACTGGCTTCGACAGGCTTGGTTTCCGGAGCTTCTGACCTCTCAGTGGTGGAACCGCTTTGTCTTCTCTCCCGTCCAGACCTTCTTCTACAGGGTTACCTCTGGAAAGAAGACGTTCATCTTTTGGCTTTGATGGCATGGAGATTGAATACTCAGTTTTGAGGAAAAAAGGATTTTCTTCTGGTGTTCTGGCTACTATGCTTAGTGCCCGCAAGCCTGTTTCCTATAAGGCCTACCATCGAGTTTGTCAGCACACCAAGCCAGGAAGGTAGACCAAAGACCTATCTCAGGATTCTGACCTTCCTCCAGGATGGTGTGGATAAAGGTCTCAGTCTGAGTTCTCTCAAGGTTCAGACTTCTGCTCTTTCTGTTTTTTTTTTTCGGAGGTGTCTTGCCATCATTCCTGATGTCAAGGTTTTCTTCCAGGGTGTTGCTCATACTTGTCCGGTGTTTAAGTCCCCTGCTCCTCAGTGGGATCTTAACCTGGTCTTGGGAGTACTTCAGCATCCTCCTTTTGAGTCCTTGGCTACCACATCAGTCAGGAGATTGTGGTTCCTTCCTTCTGTCCTAACCCTACTTCTGACAAAGAGAGTGATCTTCATCTGTTGGATGTTGTGCATTGTCTCAAGTTCTATATCCTGGAGGCAGGCTGACACACTGTCATTCCTGAGGGTCCTAGGGCAGGGAAGCCTGCTTCCAAAGTTACTATTGCTTCTTGGATCAAGTCTACGATTCGTAAGGCTTATGAGCTTCGGAAGAAGCCTGTTCCCTTCAAGGTCATGGCTCATTCTGCAAGGTCTATTGGGGCTTCTTGGGCCTACAAGAACCAGGCCTCAACTATTCAGTTGTGCAAGGCAGCCACTTGGTCATCTGTGCACACCTTTTCTAAACACTACCGTGTGGATGTCCTGGCATCAGCTGATGCCAGTTTTGGGAGAAAGATCCTGGAGGCAGTCTTGCCTGTCTAGGATCTCCTTAGTCTCTCAGTACTCCTTCACTTTTGAGTCCTGTTGGCTGTAGTTCTGTGTGCTGTGTACCAGTTCATGGGGTTTGTTTTACTCCTGTTCAGTGTCCGTTGACACTGTGCAGTTAGTGATGAGCTATTTATGATCTGTGGGTTCACTGGTGCTCTGGTGACTTTGGGGGCCTGCGCCTGTCCTTGCCTTTTTTCCCGCCCTGTGGAACTTAATGGTTGGGCATCCAAAAGTTACCAGTAACCTGTATTGTACGACAGAGAAAATAGGATTTCAGTCTTGCCAGTTAAATCCTTTTTTCTTAGTCCATACAGGTTAATGGTCTCCCACCCTGTCAAGGGACCATGCTTGGCTCTCCTGCGGCAGAACCTGGGGGTCCTTTCAGGTTCGTGCTCACAAGAGTCTTTCTTTACCTTCTTAATACCTAGTCAATAGTTAGTCTGCAAATCTTACTGGTTGGGGATTGGCTAGCTGCAAGCTAAGGAGAGGAGATAGGCTCCACCCAGCAGTCACTTCTCATAATTGTTCCTGCCTATTAAAGGGGCTGATCGCCTACCCAAAATTACCAGTAACCTCTATGGACTAAGAGAAAAGGATTTAACAGGTAAGACTAAAATCCTATTTTGTGGCACAAATCCCATCTCTCAAACCTTTATGGTTTGAGAGATCTTCACATCTAAAGTTCCCCCTCTCCTGATGTCTGCTGTAAAGCTGATAGCAGAAGATTTGAGTGGGCCAACTCAAGGAGGCTCTTCAGCAGAGCCGAAATTGCATTATTTAAAAAGAACTACTTCACTGGAACGATCTACAACGTGTACTTGCAAACCAGGCACACTTTGTAGACCATTCCAATGAATTAATTATGTTCCAATATCGCTATTTCGGCTCTGCTGCAGAGCCGCTGGCTGGTCCCAGGTCTGGGATCTCCTGCTGTCAGCAGAGTGCTGAAGTCAGGAGAAGGGGAGGGAAGGAGGGAACTTTAGATGCAAATATCTTAAACCGTAAAAGGTTTTGAGAGAGAGGATTTGTACCACATAATTTATTTTTTTAAACTCTACAAAACAAGAAAAAAATGTTATTGGACATTAGTGTCCCTTTAAAAAAAGAAATCAGATGTTTACAAAATTAGCTATTTTCCTACATCTGTATTCCAAAGGGTTTTTTTCTACTCTTGTATAGAACTGGACTTCTAGTACTTTGTAATAATCTTAAGTTTGTTCAAGACGAGTTGTATTTTCTAGAATAAGGTACTACCAGCTGATATCAGAAAGCTAGATGAGCTGAGCAGTTCTGAAGAAAACCAGATGTGCACATCAGGAGACAAAATTCCCATTGATTTAACCTCTTGAATGCCACAGGTCTCTAAAGCATTGCTTCGTAATGTGTTGGTTTCACAATGTACTGGAGACCTCTCTAGAATCTAATGGAGTTAATGGTCCCATTTTGCATATCAGTGGTATTTTTGAGGAATTTATATTTGTTCCATTTTGGTGCAGTTGGTTTGCTCCAGAACTGATCCTATTCCTCTTTGTGATATCAGCCTCATCATTTTGGGACTAAGGACCAATTTCAGGAAGTGAAGAATGAGACATTTTGGAGTAAACAATGTGCAGCAGTAGCGACAAATACACATTTCTGTTCATGTAACTGAATCCTAAAATGCTAAAGTGGTTTCCATTTGTTTTCTCTGCTATTTATTGGAGACCCACTTGCAATCAGGGGGTTTAACCCATTGAGTGCCAGAGGGGTACGCAATGCATTGTTTTGCAATGTGTTGCGTACCCCTCTGGCACTCAGAGGGTTAAAGTGGATCTGTCACATGTTCACATTCTCTTGTCAGTGTAACTCCATCTTGACTGTATTTATATGATTTGTCAGTTTATACAAACGAGTTAGTACTTCGGCTTGCAGGGAGTGTGAGGGAGAGCAGTGTGAAATGCTAGTGTCTGGCTGGCATGCCAGGCAGTACTGATTAATTTGTATAAACTGACAAATATATAATGCTAAATATCTCAAATTATTTTTAAATAAAAAATTGTAAAATATATTTGGGTGATTTTTGAAGACTCTTTCAAAATGATCTATTTGTTAGCGAGTGACAGTTCCATTTCAAAGCCCCATTTAAACAAAAGGGAATGTATATTTCCTCTGTATGATGCAGTTGACGTGCTTCAGTATTGCTCCTCTTTATCTTTCTAAATTCATCCTTAATTGTCATGAGCCATGCGTCATGGCTTGTTTAGTTACTACTTTTTTAAAGAATTTTGGAAGCCACAGCAGTGTTAGATTAGTAATGAAGTAGACAATAACATATCACGTTTCTTGAAATGCATAGTAACACTTTAGAAAATATATTATTGGGCCTTTCCTGCATTGTTAAACAAAGGTACTCTGATGGAAGATGCTTCACTGAAAAGTTAGTACAGAGCAACATTGTGTTTTTGTGAAGTGGTTAAGTGCACTACTTTTCATAACCATTCACTTTTATGGGGGCTGTAACTCAATTCTGACCTACGATAAACATGACGCACTCAAAAAAAATTACAGTTGTGGTCTGCAATGAATGTTTTTGACTTCCGGAGTAAGTAAACTTTTTCTGTCTTTGGCTTGCCTAAGCTTGGGGTTCTGACATATTCCATGCCAGTGGGTTGTAATCTTCTCAATCATCCAAGGGTTTAAAAGGCAACCTGGATCCAAGTTTATGAAGGAAATTTTTACTATTGCAGAGCTTACAAAGTTCGCTGTTTGTCCATTTGATTTGCATTGTTCTTCTGGTCTGTCTACCTATAGAGAACAGCTTGCAATAATTTTGGCTTCAAGTTTTCAAGTAGAAAGACGCCAGGGTGTGTGCGTAATGTGCCAATTTATCTTGGTACAGAAAAGCAATACATGATATCAGTTAGCTGCAACATTGTTTGTAGTGGGTCAAAAAAACAAGTCCAGATCTGTCCTATAATCAGGTTGCTTTAAAGGGACAGTAATGTCCCAAAAAATGTTTACAGTTATGTAGAGTTTAAAATATTAATCAAATTGCTCCAAACACTATCTCTCAAACAGCTATGGTTTGAGAGATATAGGGGTTCAAAGTTCCCCACTCCCTCCCCTTCTCCTGATGTCAGCTGTAAAGCAGACAGCAGGAGAATGGAGTCTGCAGCAGAGCTGAATCGCGTTACTTAAAAAGAATTCATTCATTGGAAAGGTCTAAAAAGTGTGCCTGGTTTGCAAGCACACTTTGTAGATCTTTCCAGTGTATTAATTATTTTTAAGTACTGCAATTTCGGCTCTGCTGCACAACCGCCTGCTGGTCTCCGGACCGACATCTCCTGCAGTCAGCTAGATGCTGACTTCGGGAGAAGGGAACTTTGAATCCCTATATCTCTCAAACCATAGCGGTTTGAGAGATAGGTTTGGAACGATTTGATTAGTATTTTAAGCTCTACATAAGTGTAAAAAAAATCTGGGGACATTACTGTCCCTTTAAACAAATATTGGCCCCTTACTGTTAGGGAGGCAGAAATCAGCACAAAGTGTGTAAGAATTATTTATATTAAAGCTTCCATATTGTTAGAAGGACAAGTATTGCACAGTGTACTAGGTATATTGGTTTTGGAGGGTGTAGGCTGCACAGTTTTTAATTGTCTAGTTAGTTGCCAGGGAGCAATCCCTAGACATTGATCATTCAGAATGATAACTTTTTTTTTATTCATAATGCCTCATACTGAGACTTTGCACTGAAACAATTTTGATTTGCTTTTCTATTCAAATAAGCTACTTTGTTTTTGTTTTATGTTTATTACTTTTTCCTCAGTCTATAGTTTATGCAAATTAGAAACATTTGGAGAATTTCACCTGGTGTTAATATCCAATCCTTTAAAAGGATTATGGTAAAATGATGGGAGAAAAAAAAGAAACACTTTTCTTATTTGGTTCATTGCAGTGTTAAAGAATGTTTGTCTTCCTAATAAAGCTGTAGACTGTAGTAGAAAAAAAGAACTTTGTTTGTTCATTTGTGTATGAGCTGTCCTGACTTGTGGGTATGTCCAGGGCAATACCAATTGCCTTGGTTTATGGTAGCCAGTATATTTCCTAGTTCACATACCTCTTAACCGGCCATTTATTATACCTTTGGCTGCTAGAGAGATCTTGAACATGTTGCACAGAGCACTGTTTTGGTGACCTCTCTAGCAGCCAAAGGGTTAAGTTCTGTGCATATGTATGTTCTTCAGTAGCTGTTTCTAATAAGCTTTTTCTTACGTAGAATGTTCACATGGAAAATCTGAATGTCGTCATCCTCCTCCACAGTGCCTGAAATCCTTATTGATTATGCTTAGAAATCCTCTGTGACATAAATTACTCTGAACATCCCTGCAGTCGTGTGTCCTACTAATTTAAGAACTTGCATAAACTAATAATCTAATTTCAGCAAAGTTCAATCAAATTAGCATTATAAAGTATGTGCCTATGGAATGGGGTGGTATTCGTACTGCAGTAAAAACTGATCTAGCCTGTTTATGGACTTAATTTACATAAAAGCTACACCAAGAGCAGGGATAGGAAGCCTGTGGCTCTCCAGCTACTGTTGGAGTACAACTTTCATCGTCCACAGCAATTTTTTGACAGTTGAGGATGATGGGAATTGTAGTGCAACAATGCTGTAGAGCCACAGGCTGCTCTCCCCTGAGCTAATACTTACAATAACTTTACCCCAAGATCATGATCATTATAGCTTTGTCAGGGATATGCAGTGTTGCATAATAAATTAATTAAAAAAAACTAATTAAAGTTATTCCATTCTCTAGTGGTATTGTGATCACTGCTATCACCTCCTGTGTTATCTGCTCAAGTGAGGCATGTGGTGCTACAGTTACATTTTGGAAGTAATATAGGGCTTGATCCAAATGTTGGAGTTAAAACCAGCGTGAAGAAAAAAACTGCCTTTGTGAGTTAACCAAGACTGGGCAATGTGAGATTCAAATGTTCCTTACCCAGAACAGTTAACGCGCGACGGCCTACAAAACACACGAATACTACAAAACTGGAGTCGCCTAAAATCTGACCTTGTCGTGGCCGCAAAACACACGATAAACGCAAGAAACATCCCAATAAAAAAAAAAAGCGAAACGTCCGTTTCCTAGTACCCCAGCCAATCACAGCACCCCAAAGTATCAAGCTGAGTCTAATAAACTATATATAGACCCAAAATCACCTACCCACCTTTGTTATAGAGTTCAAAGAGCTAGACGTCAGGACCCAGGCGTGGAGGCTAGTATAAGGGAAATGGGTAGAGAGGAGCAGAGCACATCAGTCAGGAGTTGGAAAGCATTGATACATTATAATAATACACATAAAACACTTTTGCACATATCCATCACACACATCCAAACACACACACACACAGCTTATTTTTATTTTGATAATACGTGACATATACTTTTATATTTTTTTTTGACAGTGTGAGTCTGTGAGTGACAGAGACTTGAGTGAGTGTGTGCATGAGGGCCTGAGTGAGTGCCTGTGTGAGAGTGGGTGAGTGAAATGGAGAGGAGGACAGGAGAAAGGGGTGAGGAGTGTAGGAGGAGATGAGCAGGTGGGCATCCCTGGGGAGGAGGGGGAGACACAGTACAAGAAGCACACAGAGTGCAGGGCAAGAGCTGGCAGTGGGACGAGGGGTACATTGGGGGGGGCACCAAACACAGCCAGGGCCAGGACAGGCAGGGCTGGAGAGCCAAAGCCAGAGCTCTCAAAGAACCTTTGGGGGTGAGGAGGAGGACAGGGCGAGAGACCCCAAGTTCTCAGAGGAGGAGAACCTTGTCCTCTGTGAGGTAGTCATCACCAGGGAGAGGCCCCTGTTCCCCAAGGGGAAGGTCGTTGGTATGGGGGTCAAGCAAAAGGCTGCATGGAAGGAGGTCCTGGCTGCAGTGAATGCTGTTTCCAGCTGCAGCCGCAGAGTCTACAAGGCCAAGGTAACATAGTAATTTAGGTTGAAAAAAGACTTGCGTCCATCTAGTTAAACCTTTTTCCTATTCCTGTTTACCATCGTGAAGGTGAAGAAGAAGATGGGAGAGCAGGCCTTGCATGCTGCCGGCACGGGGTGGTCCGCCCCTGTGCGTGGAGTACAGCCAGTGGGAGGAGGCTGTGAGCAGGATAATCTCCTCCATATCGGTGCATGGGTTCCCTGGATGGAGTGACACTGGGGATGAAAGTAGCCTCCAGTCCACCAGTACATGCATCAAGGCCCACACACATATCACACAAATCTTGACACCTACCAGACAGAGGCCAACACAGTGACACCTGAACACACAGACAGCATTCCACACCACAATTCAGAAGCACCGCTTGGAGGGACGTCAAACAAGGACAGAATACTTGACAAACCCAGCCTGAATGGTAATGGTCAAGTCCCTGTTGAACCCCCTTCATGCTGTCGGCAACAACATCATGCACAGCACAAAAGCAATGCACACCGTCATGTGTCAGTCACAGATCTAACTGTTCTGTGTATCACAATGTCATACATAGAGTGACAAAGAGGTCAGCACACAACCCCTTGAGTGCCACATGAATAAGTAATGCATTGTTCGACAATACATTGACTAGTCCCCTGGCACCCAAAGGGACAAGGAGGGGAATTGGTGTGTTTCCTATTGTATTGTTACTGCATGTGAGGGCTAGGCGTTGTACATGTAGGTAGTTAGTCCAAGTAGAATAGTCAAGGTTCAGCTTTCTGCATCATAAGTAGCCTGAAGAGTGTGGATGGCCAGGGGGCATTCACCTCCATCACCACTCTGCAGGACATATGTGATTTACAAGGCTCAATCATGATGGGGGAGCATTCACTAGGGTGTCCGAAAGAGGTGACAATGTGTGCAGTGCTTAGTCTCCATAGCGTAACATAGGAAAACGTAGAAGTAACCTCCAGTAGTACAGTATAACCATGCACATGTTTGCTGTGTGTTAGGATTTTAGCTGTCCTGGGGTATGTTCGTGTGTCCTCCAGCTGATTGGGTTGCTGGGTTCCACAGATCATGTTGGTTGGTGTGTGTGTTACTGTTGCTGACATCATTGGTTGGACTCTGTAGTCATTGGTCATCACTGGTGCATTGCTGTGTTTAGAGGCCCTAGTGTGTTTGCTGTTGAGGCCTAGGTGTGGATTTGTGTCACTCAAGGTGTGATGGTTCAGTTTTGCTCACCACATGGATCCTAATGAATGGGGATAGCAAGGAGGTATATTCCTTGCCATCCCCACTGCTCAGGATACACATGATGACCAAATCTACACCACTGAAGGTTAGCAGCATCAATGTATGGGAGCACGTCAAGCTTAGCAATGTGTGTCAGGATGGTAACCAATGCATTGCAAAGCAATGCAATGGATACCATCCTGCCACTCAACGGTTCACATGTCAGTGTAATAGTCTTGCAGCAGTCCTGTCATGGCTCACATCACTGATTACATCATGTGATTTCCCCACACAGCACACCAGTCAGCACAAGCAGAGGACTCCGGAGGCACCTCCTCTGAGGAGGCCACCACAACCACCACTGCAGCATCGGCTCCACCATGGCCCACAAGGTCCACCTCCTCAGCGGCAGCCACAGAAGCATCAGTCGGCAGACTATGACCCCCAGGGTCCACCTCCCCAGCGGCGGCCACAGCAGCAGCAGTGGGCAGACTATGGCCCCAGGGTCCACCTCCCCAGCGGAGGCCACAGCAGCATCAGTGGGCAGACTATGGCCCCCAGGATCCACAGCAGCAGCAGTGGGCAGACTATTGCCCCCAGGGTCCACCTCCACAGAGGCAGACACAGCAGCAGCGCCAATGGGCTGATCCTGCCCTCCAGGGACCTCTGCCACCACAGCCAGTGGCACAGCACAGGATGCCACTGATTGTGACAATGCTGGAAAAGGCAGATACACACACACATGGGCCAGACCACAGCCATCCACATGGTCATCATCCAGCCAGGAGGCATCAGAGGTGTGGCCCCTTGACTACCACCACCTTGGGCTAATTGGGGAGCCACAGGGCCGCACTGATTTCACACCACAACCAACACCCCGCCCCCCCCCCCCCCCCCAGCAACACAATTGAGCCACTCTGAGGCCAGGGAATTTGAGGGGTCCGGGGATCTGAACCTGTTGTCCCCCAAAGCATCCATGCCTGTGAAGGCCCTCCTGAGGTACTCCATGGGAGACCGCTCCCCCACACCACACCACCGTCTCCACCAGCCTCCATGCCTGTGACACACACAGTCACAGCGGCCCTTGATGCAACGTGTGGCCGTCCAGGGGGAGCAGCTCACAGCCATCAGGAGGTGTGCCCGAACACTGAGGCGAGTGGAGCTGACCCTAGAGAGGATCATGGGGTGCCTCTGGGCCATTGAGGCACAGCAGGTGGTCTCCAACACCCAGCATTTGCAGTTCCACACTGGCATGATGGAGGTCCTCGGCCACATGCTGGTGGAAATGCAGGACTTGAACCGCAGAGAAAATCAGCGGCAGGACATGGGCCAGCCATCACAAGAGGGGTCCAGTGATGCATCACCAGCCAGCAGTGGTGATCCACGACCACCACCAGACCCCCTCGGGTAACCCGCCAGAGTCAGAGGGAATCCACCTCTGCAGCCCCCCCCAGACCCTCCCAAAAAAAAGAAGTAAGGCCAACCTTCTCCAGGCCCTTTCAATAAATATTTGCACTTCTTCATAACATCTGTGTCCATGCATGTTTCCTATTCAAGATGTTTGCTTGGCAGAGTTGTCTCCAATGCATTGCAAAGCTATGCAGTGAACACAATTCATGTACAATGAATGGCATCACATGCTTTTACAGCAGGGGTAAACACACATATCACATACAGACATGTTTGTCCAAGTTCAACTCACAGACGTATGAAAGCCAAACAACATCAGGGTGGTGTTCCATGACGTGACTTGAACTTGAACAACATGAACACAGTAGATAGATCAACAGATCAACAACATGATCACAATTAAGGGGATAGTAATGTTTAGAATGTTTGAACAAATATGTTTTAGGGTTCATCCCCCTGAGTAGAACAAGGTAACTCCCACTGCTGAAGGGTGTTTCATTCACAAGTTATTTCAGCTCAAAGTTGATTTTTAAATAGGAAAATCACAGTGGCCTGAAATTGTCGAGTGGCGCTGTTGCTACACCATCCTATCGAGATTCATGGTGCTGGGACCAGAGCTGTCTATGGGATGGTGTAGCAACAATGCCACTGTACAATTTCAGGCCACTGTGATATTTGATCTATGACATTCAACTCTGAGCTGAAATAACTTTGGAATGAAACACCTTTCATCAGTGGGAGTTCCCTTGTTTTACTCGGAGGGATGAACCCTACTAGATAGATTTCTAAAACATATTCAGTATTACTATCCCTTTAAAACCCTGACAAGGGAGAGGTGATCAGTGACACAAAATAGTTATATGTGATCACATATGTAACTGACATGGACAACAGGTGATCCTCATGGACATGGATTCAACGTGTCACCGGAACAAACTTCTGGGCCATGAGGGGTCATGCCATGGGTGCCTACAGAGAGTGAAAACAAGATTTGAAGGTGCACTACGAACACAACAGTCATGCTATTGCTGACCCATCATCATACCCTTGAGTGCCAGAGGTGTACACAACACATTGCTCAGCAATACTTTGGAGACCTTACTGGCACTCCACGGGTACAGCTTCGTTATTTGACACGGAGTGCACAATACATTGCTTGTCAGGGTGTTGTCTAGCCATCCTGACCTTATGGGGTTTGTATCACGGTATGGCAAGCAGACATATGTATATGTGAGTGTGCATACACATCAGTGTGTAAACCAAGACCCATGAAACAGAGGAGCTATTTCATGGATCTCGATCTACATACTAATGAGGTGTGTGCTCAGGGTCCATGTCACACACATACATATGTCTGCTTGCCATCCCCTTGTTGGACACACCACATGGTCCTGATGCCTAGACAAGACTTTGACAAGCAATGGAGTGGCAAATTCACTGTACTACATACACACAAGTCAGCATGGCAGGCCTCCATCCTGGAGTGTGCCTCTGTTATTAGGTTTCTTTTTTTGGGGGGGCGCTACCTGGTGGTTCTCTTCCGGTTGGTTTCCCCCCCCTCCTTTCTTCCCTTTTTTCTGTATTGTGTGGTCACAATGGACTAATGGTAAGGTGTGTGTTATCCAGGCTATTGTTTTCTGGTGTGTCTGTGGTTAGTAGTGTGATTATTTGTAATTGGTATGTACCTGTCAGGTGTGTGTTTTGTCTCCATGGACTGCTGAGGTTACATAGGTGAGCTTGGTTTGTTCTTGGAGTGACAGGTGTGCATGTTTTGTTGTGTGTTAACCCCTGTTGTTCAAAGGTGTGTTGGGATGGCTTATGTTGTGCTGCCTTGTGTTCCCCTTGTCCCTGTGGGGTTGTCGATCACCCAATATTTGACCCAATGTTGATCGCCTTTGGCAGCTGTTGTGGCTCTTAAGGTTCAGGCTGATAAGTGCTTTTATGCCTTGTTGAAGGTAAACATTGCGGCCACTGGGGCAACCCTGTGACCCATTTTTGTTACGTCTTGGGTCACTAGAGCTATGGCTATCTGGGTTGAAGAGCTGTCAGATGCCATTTGTTGGGATGTTCCCAAAGAGAAACTTCTAGTTATGATGGCCAATGCAGCTTTCTGTAAAAGCCTCAGCTCTTTCAGTAACCACACTTTGCACCTTGTGGCTAAAGATTTGGTCAGATAACCAATCTTCCAAAAAGTCTTTAGGGTCCCTTCCTTTTGTAGGAAGACAACTTTTTGGGTTTGACCTAGGCAAGGTAATTATTGACACTACTGAAAGCAAAAGCATATTATTGCCTCATATTGCACCTAAATGTGCCTTTTTTCCTAAGATGCATCCGTTTTCTCAGATCCACGACAGATCTTTCGGGGCCGACCTGCCCCAAAGACCAAACAGGCTTGGCAGAAGAAGAAATCTGCTCAGATTGCCTCACTAGGTCCTGGTACACTTCTGTCCGTAGAGGGGGAGAGTCTATCATGACAGACTAGTGGGTTTTGTGTGATATTTCAGAAGGGTACTCCGATCTCAAATCCCTTCCACCTCACTGTTTATTGTTGTCCAGAGTTCCGCCTTGATCCACTTTTGGTTCCTATTCCAGCACAGGAACACTTCACCGGATTTTACTCAGATCTTTTCGTGATTCCCAAAAAGGACAGCAGCTGCTGTCCTATTCTGAACATGAAGTATCACAACCTGTAGGTGCTATCGCCGCACTTCATGATAGAATCTCTGAGATGTCATCGCCACCATGTACTGTTAAATATCAGTATTGCCATTGACTTGAGCAATAAATACGCCCAATATGAAACACAAGTACCATGTAGTTGAGTCCCTCCTCCTGGAGGGCAGGACACTTCTCAAAAGACAGAGCTTCCCCACATACGAACTCCCAGAATTATTGTGCCCTGCTTGAAGCTGGCAGGGCAAGACATAATCTTTGTTTTGTTTTTTTTAACCTTTGATATGGGGCTGTCCTCCATTAGGTGGGTTACCATTGCTGGTTTTCCCTGGAGTGGATTGACCACTGTACATGTGCTTTGCGGACCTTTCAAGCCCTTTGGAGGAATCTTGCCAAGTTTTCCCTCCCAACGGAGTATCTTGGGGCTCTGCTCTCCTTCTAGCTGCAATGGTAGCCTGAAGCCAGAAAGTAACTAACTATTTGAGTGCCTTGGTCCGCTTTTGTCCCAGTCATTTTGCCTTTCCATACAGGGGCGCAATGAGTTTTGCTAGGCTCTTGTGCTCATTTGAGTATGTTTATTTTGACTGTGTGGAGCTCTGGAATAAGGATGGCTGCTTTTTCTCTTGTGATTAAACCTTTCTCTGCCATTTTGGCTATTTTCTTATGGTGGCTTAGCTGTAGCAGGAATACTCAGGAGATAAGCAGGTACCACGGTAAACCCAAAGTCAGAGGGGGAAGAAGGGCAACAATGGTCAGGTAAACCAAGGGTATAGAGAATAGGGTGATCTTTGATTAACTCATCAGGTACTATACACTTACATTAACCCCTCCCTAAAATCAACCTCTGGGCACTTCAAGGACTAGTTTTGGAAGGATAGTGTCATACAGAGGTTACGCTATCCATCTGCACTATCCAGTGCTTGGCTCTCAGTGCTTGTGCATTCGATACCATTATTTGACATCCAAGAGGTGTCAGGGCACTATCCATTGGTTACATGCAGAGTTAACTTCCATTTCCAGTTAAGGGCGGCTCAGGTTCTGGTACTACCGTTTGGCAATAGCACTTCCTCTTATCCAACGGTGGTGGTATGTACTCAGCTCTGGCACTTGTGCCTTCCATTTCCCTTTGAGAGTTCCAGCTCTGTGATTCAAGAACTATTACCCAGAGACTGCTATATATCCTGGGCGTTGGCCAAACTAGGACTTAGTTCTCCTCTTGCACTTGTTAACCCTTTGGGGTCATTTACTATCTATCCATTGTCCAGTATTTGCTGTATTGCATTCACTCTGTTCGTGTTTGCTATTTCTGCCATTCCTGTACTGGCCCCTAGGGGCATCGTATTACTGTTTAATTCAATAAACTGTGTTTTTACTTTACATCCTGGTCTGAGTGTCAGAAAACCGTTACAGATAGGTCCAATGAAAGCGTCTCGCTATCACTGTGCCCGTGATTGCTGCAGTTCCTTGTCTGTCACCAGTAGGGGGCTGCTATTGGCTGTCTGCAGATAGCCCGCCTTTCATTGCCTATTTAAACCTGGATTGGGCACCCTTTGGTTGCCCTTTCGTGTTGTTTCTGACCTTCTTGCTATCACTATGCCAGTGTTCCTGAGTTCCTGATCTCATGTGTTCCTGAGTTCCTGATCTCTGCTGTTCCAGTGTTTCCTGCATGCTGAGTACTTCCAGTCCTGGTTCCGGCCTAGTCTCTGGTGGTGCAGTTCCAGCTGAACTTCTTCTCTGCTGTTTCCTGACCTGACTGATCGTTGCTGGTTCCTGTGTTCTCATCGCCTGTCTCCTGTATCCTGGCGACCTCCTGCCTGGTCGCGTCGGCGACATTGCTTGTTACACCAGCGTGCGGACGCTGGTTTGCTCCTAAGCCTTGCGGCTATACAAACTTGCTTGTTACACCAGTGTGCGGTCACTGGTTTGCTCCAAAGCCTATCGGCTATACAATCCTGTGTTGATCCCAGCGTGCGGACGCTGGTTTGCTCCTAAGCCTTGCGGCTATACAAACTTGCTTGTTACATCAGTGTGCGGTCACTGGTTTGCTCCGAAGCCTATCGGCTATACAATCCTGTGTTGGTCCCAGCGTGCGGACGCTGGTTTGCTCCAAAGCCTTGCGTCTATACAAACTCGCTTGTTACACCAGTGTGCGGTCACTGGTTTGCTCCAAAGCCTATCAGCTATACAATTCTGTGTTGGTCCCAGCGTGCGGACGCTGGTTTGCTCCAAAGCCTTGCGGCTATACAGACTCGCTTGTTACACCAGTGTGCGGTCACTGGTTTGCTCCAAAGCCTATCAGCTATACAATTCTGTGTTGGTCCCAGCGTGCGGACGCTGGTTTGCTCCTAAGCCTTACGGCTATACTAACTCGCTTGTTACACCTGTGTGCGGTCACTGGTTTGCTCCTAAGCCTATCGGCTATACAATTCAGTGTTGGTCCCAGCGTGCGGACGCTGGTTTGCTCCAAAGCCTTGCGGCTTTACGATTCCCCTGTTAGTCTCAGTGTGTGTACACTGGGTTGCTTACGATCCTGTCAATTTGCCATTACCATCTGACTGCTGCTACTATCTCTGGGCTGCCCTGCCCGGTATTGGTAAGGCCGGTAGAACCTTTTGCCACATTCCATCTGAGGTTGCCTTACCTGGTATTGGCAGGGCCGGTAGAGCCTACATTATGAATCTATTGAGGCTGCCTTGCCCGGTAATTTGGTAAGGCCGGTAGAACCGTTGTGCGATTCCATCTGCAGGTTGCCTTACCCGGTATTGGCAAGGCCGGTAGAGCCTAACATTCTATTACTTCAGACTGTCCTGTCCGGTATATTGACAGGACCGGTAGAGTCTGCCTTCTGTCTTGTTATATTCTGAATATATCTGTATGTATGTGATTGCCATCCTACGTTATCAATTTATTATTTCAATAAAATTGATTTTTACCTAAAATTTGTGTCTGAGAGTCATAATAAACCGTGACAGTACGAAAGGGCCATGACCTCAGACAGCAAAGGCGAAGGTAATGCACAGAATATCCATTGGAGGATGGATGTGCACGAGCAACGTTTGGATCAGTTGGCAGTTGCAATTCAAACGATCCTTGAACGCACGGTACTTGCTGACAAATCTAGCTCTAGCCCAGTGGTCTCGCCAAGTCAGACACCGGAGAGTGATACCAGACCCCTAGGGGGCACTGTTAAAGGGTTAACGGCTTCTGCACCCTTGCCGCTAAGATACGATGGTGACCCTAGTCTCTGCAGAGGGTTCATCAACCAACTCGAGATTTTTATGGAATTGACGGCACACGCATTTCCCAATGATCGTAGTAAGGTGGGGTTTACAATATCTTTGCTCACTGGTAGAGCTTTGGCTTGGGCTAACCCCTTGTGGGAGAATGCTAAACCTTGTACTAAAAACTTTAGAGAATTTGTGCAATCCTTTCGAAGAGTGTTTGAGCCTCCTGGTAGAACCACCTCTGCTGCCAAACGCCTTATGGAGATACATCAGGGCAGGCGTACAGTAGGCGACTACGCCATCGAATTCCGCACATTGGCAGCAGAGGTAGGTTGGAATAACGAGGCATTATTGGCAGCTTTTTCTCAAGGCCTGAATGACCACATTAAGGACGAAATCGCTGCTAAAGATCTACCTATTGATCTAGATGACTACATTGAATATGTTCTGATAATTGACTCCAGAATACGTGAGAGATCAATTGCCAGAGATCGTAAGTTACGGTCAAAGAATAATGAGCCTAGTGGCATGTTTTGCCCACCCATCCCTCCCCTGGCATTGAAGTCTAGTGAACCTGTACGGGAGACAAGTGAACCTATGCAAATAGGCTTCACTAGACTAACCAAGGCTGAGAGACTTTATCGCAGAAGACAAGGGTTGTGTTTATACTGCGGTAAAAAAGGGCATTTGCTAAATTCCTGTCCGGTACGTCCGGGAAACGCACACACCTAGGGTACCTTGGGGGACAGGCCCTAGGTGGTGTACAATCGTCCCCAGTGTCGGGCACAATGAAACCCACCATACAGGTGGTATTATCTTGGGCACAACGCTCTGTGGAGGTTTTGGCCTTGGTTGACTCTGGTGCAGCAGGGTATTTTATGGATAATACCTTTGCTGAATTGCACAGAGTTCCACGCATTGAAAGAGAAAATCCCTTGACTATTGAAGCGATTGATGGCAGACCCTTAGAACCACCTCAGGTTATGTTTGAAACTATGCCACTGTCTATGACTACTGGGGCACTTCACAGAGAAGAGCAGCAGTTTCAACTGATTAATTCTCCGCACCATGCGGTAATATTGGGCTTTCCGTGGTTACAGTTACATAACCCACAATTTGATTGGAAAAAGTGTGAAATTGCTGCTTGGTCCCAGTTTTGTATGGACAAGTGCGTCATCCAGCCTGTTAAGGTCCTGTGCACCTCCTCGGCTATACCGGATGTGTACCAACAGTTTGGCGATGTTTTTAGCAAAGGAGAGGCCAGTTTGCTACCTCAGCATAGACCTTATGATTGTTGCATCGAATTGCAGCCTGGGGCAGTACCTCCGAAAGGACGCACTTATCCATTATCTTGTAAGGAAAATAAGGCTATGGAGGATTACATTTCTGATGCCCTTGCTAGAGGGATCATACGAAAATCTACCTCTCCAGTAGGGGCTGGGTTCTTTTTTGTAAAAAAGAAAAATGGCGAATTAAGACCATGCATTGACTACCGGGGCTTGAATAAACTAATGGCAAAAAACGCATACCCAATACCACTCATCACCGAGCTTTTTGACAGGCTTAAGGGCGCTTCGATTTTTACCAAATTGGACCTACGGGCCGCTTACAATCTGGTGCGCATTCGAGCAGGTGATGAGTGGAAAACTGCCTTTAATACTCGAGCTGGGCACTACGAGTATCTTGTAATGCCATTTGGGCTCTGTAATGCCCCCGCAGTTTTCCAGGAACTGATAAACGATGTTCTGAGAGATATGTTACAGACATGTGTTATTGTTTATCTGGACGATATATTGATTTACTCTCAAGACATGGCACAGCACATCAAAGATGTATCCGCAGTATTGCTACGACTCCATGAGAACAAATTATTTTGTAAACTGGAAAAATGTGACTTTCATAGAACCAGTGTGCCATTCTTGGGGTTCATAATTGGCAATGATGGCATTGCCGTGGACAAGGATAAGTTGTCAGCTGTCTTACAATGGCTAAAACCCAAGGGGCTTAAAGCCATACAGCATTTCCTGGGTTTCGCTAATTATTATAGGCGGTTTATTAAGAACTTTTCTTCCATTGTTAAACCTTTGTCCGATCTTACGCACAAGGGCGCTAATCCTTCTTGTTGGCCGGTATCTGCTGAGAATGCCTTTGAGAATTTGAAGCTGGCATTTGCTGCGGCTCCTGTGTTATCCCACCCCAATCCTCTACTTCCATTTACGTTAGAGGTGGATGCCTCAGATATTGGGGTTGGGGCAGTACTTTCGCAACGACACGAGAAAGGTGGTACTCTCAGACCTTGTGGGTTTTTCTCTAAGAAGTTGACTGTCACTCAAGGCCACTATGAGATAGGTGACAAAGCATTATTGGCCATTATCCTCGCTCTTAAGGAGTGGCGTCATTTGCTTGAAGGTACCAAGACTCCCGTATTAATCCTAACAGATCATAAAAATCTGACTTATCTCTCGGAGGCCAAGAGATTGTCCTCCCGTCAGGCCAGGTGGGCACTGTTCCTGTCTCGATTTAATTTCATTGTATCATACTTACTGGGGTCAAAGAATATCAGGGCGGATGCACTGTCAAGACAATTTGAGGCCGACAGTGACAGAGTGGAAGCACCAGCACCCATCATCCAACCTGATAGAATACTGGCTACTATACGCAAGTGTATCACTTCTCCTTTAGGGGAGGAGATCCTGGCCTCTCAGGGGTCCGCTCCCCATGAAACTCCAGTGGGCAAATGTTTTGTCGATGAACCATTTCGTACTAGGCTGCTTGAAACCTACCATTCCTCTAAGGCTGCGGGACATATTGGTAGAGACCAATTGTTATGGTCCCTTTCTCAGTTATTTTGGTGGCCCTCCATGAGAAACGATTGTGCCGAATTTACGAATGCCTGTGCCACCTGTGCCCGCGCTAAGACCCCGAGACATCTCCCTGTGGGCTTGCTTCAACCGGTGCCTAATGGCGAACGCCCCTGGTCTAATTTTTCCATTGATTTTATGGGAGAGTTGCCTATGTCCAAGGGGTACTCCTTTATATTCATGGTGGTGGACAGGTTTTCTAAAATGGCTCATTTCGTGCCCCTCCATGGTCTTCCTTCAGCGAAGGAATTGGCAATGGTGTTCGCCAGAGAAGTATTCCGGTTGCATGGAGTGCCTAGGGTACTGGTGTCTGACAGGGGGAGCCAGTTTGTGTCTAGATTTTGGAGGGCATTTTGCCAACAGCTGGGCATACAGCTGTCCTTCTCCTCCGCCTACCATCCCCAGACTAATGGAGCCGCTGAACGAGCTAATCAGGGCTTGGAACAATTTCTCCGTTGTTTCGTTACTGACCATCATGATAATTGGTCCGACTTGTTGCCTTGGGCAGAGTTCGCCAGGAACTGTGCGGTCAATTCTTCATCTGGGAGCTCTCCATTTCTGATTAATTATGGGTTCCAGCCCTGTTTGCTTCCAGACTCATTTCAGACGCAATAGATTCCAGCTCTGGATGAGCATATCGAGCAACTCCGTTCCACATGGGCACAAGTTCAGAGGGCACTTGGTCAGTCATTTCAGCGTCATCAGCGCCATGCTAATCGCAGAAGGCTTCCAGCGGTTTCCTTTCAGGTTGGGGATAGAGTATGGCTTTCCTCCAGAAATCTCAAGCTACAGGTTCCGTCTAATAAGTTGGCTCCCCGGTTTATTGGTCCATACAGAGTTATTCGCAAAATTAACCCTGTCTCCTATGCACTAGACCTACCTGCATCCATGCGTATCCATAATGTGTTCCATGTGTCCCTTCTTAAGCCTCTGGTTTGCAATCGCTATACTACCACACCTGTGGTGCCAGGACCTGTTGAGGTCGAGGGCCAGGAGGAGTACGAGGTTCAGAGCATTATTGATTCCCGTAGGCTTAGAGGAAGGGTACAGTACCTGGTACATTGGAAAGGGTATGGTCCTGAGGATCGATCATGGGTGGATAGTACGGACCTTCATGCACCTAGGCTAACTAGGGCCTTTCATGCCAATTACCCACAGAAACCTAGACCCTATTCTAGGAGAGGGGGTCTTTGAAGGGGGGGTACTATCACGGTGCCCGTGATTGCTGCAGTTCCTTGTCTGTCACCAGTAGGGGGCTGCTATTGGCTGTCTGCAGATAGCCCGCCTTTCATTGTCTATTTAAACCTGGATTGGGCACCCTTTGGTTGCCCTTTCGTGTTGTTTCTGACCTTCTTGCTATCACTATGCCAGTGATAGCTGGGCCTCTGTTCCAGTGTTCCTGAGTTCCTGATCTCATGTGTTCCTGAGTTCCTGATCTCTGCTGTTCCAGTGTTTCCTGCATGCTGAGTACTTCCAGTCCTGGTTCCGGCCTAGTCTCTGGTGTTGCAGTTCCAGCTGAACTTCTTCTCTGCTGTTTCCTGACCTGACTGATCGTTGCTGGTTCCTGTGTTCTCATCGCCTGTCTCCTGTATCCTGGCGACCTCCTGCCTGGTCGCGTCGGCGACATTGCTTGTTACACCAGCGTGCGGACGCTGGTTTGCTCCTAAGCCTTGCGGCTATACAAACTTGCTTGTTACACCAGTGTGCGGTCACTGGTTTGCTCCAAAGCCTATCGGCTATACAATCCTGTGTTGATCCCAGCGTGCGGACGCTGGTTTGCTCCTAAGCCTTGCGGCTATACAAACTTGCTTGTTACACCAGTGTGCGGTCACTGGTTTGCTCCAAAGCCTATCGGCTATACAATCCTGTGTTGGTCCCAGCGTGCGGACGCTGGTTTGCTCCTAAGCCTTGCGGCTATACAAACTTGCTTGTTACACCAGTGTGCGGTCACTGGTTTGCTCCAAAGCCTATCGGCTATACAATCCTGTGTTGGTCCCAGCGTGCGGACGCTGGTTTGCTCCTAAGCCTTGCGGCTATACAAACTTGCTTGTTACATCAGTGTGCGGTCACTGGTTTGCTCCAAAGCCTATCGGCTATACAATCCTGTGTTGGTCCCAGCGTGCGGACGCTGGTTTGCTCCAAAGCCTTACGGCTATACAAACTCGCTTGTTACACCAGTGTGCGGTCACTGGTTTGCTCCTAAGCCTATCGGCTATACAATTCTGTGTTGGTCCCAGCGTGCGGACGCTGGTTTGCTCCTAAGCCTTACGGCTATACTAACTCGCTTGTTACACCAGTGTGCGGTCACTGGTTTGCTCCTAAGCCTATCGGCTATACAATTCAGTGTTGGTCCCAGCGTGCGGACGCTGGTTTGCTCCAAAGCCTTGCGGCTTTACGATTCCCCTGTTAGTCTCAGTGTGTGTACACTGGGTTGCTTACGATCCTGTCAATTTGCCATTACCATCTGACTGCTGCTACTATCTCTGGGCTGCCCTGCCCGGTATTGGTAAGGCCGGTAGAACCTTTTGCCACATTCCATCTGAGGATGCCTTACCCGGTATTGGCAGGGCCGGTAGAGCCTACATTATGAATCTATTGAGGCTGCCTTGCCCAGTAATTTGGTAAGGCCGGTAGAACCGTTGTGCGATTCCATCTGCAGGTTGCCTTACCCGGTATTGGCAAGGCCGGTAGAGCCTAACATTCTATTACTTCAGACTGTCCTGTCCGGTATATTGACAGGACCAGTAGAGTCTGCCTTCTGTCTTGTTATATTCTGAATATATCTGTATGTATGTGATTGCCATCCTACGTTATCAATTTATTATTTCAATAAAATTGATTTTTACCTAAAACTTGTGTCTGAGAGTCATACTAAACCGTGACACTCGCTCACTTATTGGCATGAATGGTGGTGGTTTCCATGATTGCTCCTCCAGACCATATCCTGTCCAATGGATCAAATATTGCAGAGAACCAAGGCAGCTTTTGGAATCATTAATTTTTTTAACAATAAATGACTCCTCCCAGTCAAGAAAACATGGGAGTTGGAGTCCTGAAAAGGGGTCCGAACAAATGTTTAAGCAGTGAAACATGGAACACAGGGTGGATCTTCAGGGAATCATGGCCTTGCAAACTGAATGCCACAGGACTCACTATTACAAGAACCTGAAAAGGACCAATGAACTTCTGGCCAAGTTTAAGAAATTGAATCCTCTGATTTGATGTCAAGCAGTGAGTCAAACCTTTTGACCAACCTGAAACTCAGAGTGATTTTTGTCAGCAGGTCTCTTATATTGCAACTGAACCTGTCAGAGAATCCATTGGCTGGCTTGTAGAGAAGTCTATAGGGCAATGATCCTCTTGGTGGAGGCTGGAATTTTGCCTGAAACAGGTATTTGAGGAAGTAAAGCAGGATGAAATAGTTACAGAAACTGGCATCACTTTGGTAGCACTGTGAACGTAATTATTGCAGGTGAATTATGGCAATGACAAGTAATGCAAGCAGTCATCCTGAAGGTAAGAAACAAAGCAGCAGATGTATTGATTAAAAGACTAATTAGTTCTTTCAGTCCAACCATTTGCCTGTAGGTGGTAAGCAGTTGAAAGGCAAGGTTTAATGTCCAAAAGGGAACAAATGTCTCCTTAGAATTTAGAGGCAAACGGTGGACCCCTGTCCAATATATCAGCTGGTATGCCATGGAGCCTGAATACTTTTTTAATCTTTTTCTGTTTCTGTAGCAGAAGGTAGATGACGGAGAGTAACTAAATGTGCATTTCTCTGTCATCCAATACAGATTACTGGTAACTCTGGCTAGGCGATCCGCCCTTTTAAGTAGGCAGGAATAATTCTAGAATTGATTGCAGGGGGTGGAGCCTACCTTCCCTCCTTGGCTGCAGCTAACCAACCACCTCCAGAAAGATTTGTTTCTTGGTGAAGATTACACAGGTAAGAGAACAGTTCTGCTATAGCTTTAGAAGTTTTTTATTTTTCTGTTAGAAATGGAATACCACCATTAGGCAGATTATCATAACTGACAATGCCTTTAGATGTGGCTAGCTCAGTGACCAGGTGCTTTTTGTGGACCTTCAGCCCTGGGGGGAAAATCTTGGCTACAAGTTCTTTCCTCAGGAATTGCGCACCAAGGCTTCTTCTTTAACCATGGTAATCTTAAGACAGAAGATCTGCAGGAAAGGTGAGCAACCCTTTGAGTGCTGTAGGTCCACATGTCCCACAGTGCCCCTCCGCACAGGGGTTTTCATTTGGAGTTCCTACTGCACACTCCTGCACTCTGTCACGGTTTTCAAGACACTCAGACCAGTAGGTGAAATAAAATGCAGTTTTATTAAGAATCAAAATAAAGGACAAAGATCACCCCCCTATAGGCAGCACTGCATAGCAGCAGGAAGGCAATAGTGTGACCAATATACAATTATAGCATAAAATAGCACAGGCAATTGGCAGATACAGAGTACAGAGATACAAGGGTTAATACAATAATCAATCCGTCTCAGTTGTGATGTTCGGCACGCCCAAGGTGATAAAGGCAGTGAATGGTGGAGAGGACTCAACACCAGAAGTTCGTAATACTGAGAAAACTGTCCAGCAAAGAGGAACCTGCCACCCAGAACCTGCTGCACTTGAACAGTAGCCCCCATGGGCGTACTAACGGAGCAAGTAGACTGCCAGAGCTTGAGCCAATAGCCCCCACGGGCGTGACAACTAAGGCAACTGAAATGCAAGAGCTTGAGCCAATAGCCCCCACGGGCGTAATGGGAGTGACTGGATTGCAAGAGCTTGAGCCAATAGCCCCCACCGGCGTAACGGGAGTGACTGGATTGCAAGAGCTAGAGCCAATAGCCCTCACGGGCGTAATGGAAGCAACGGAATTGCATGAGCTTGAGCCAATAGTACCCACGGGCGTAATGGAAGGAACTGAATTGCAAGGGCTTGAGCCAATCGCCCCCACAGGTGTAACTACAGAGACGTGCACAGTACCAGCCAAAGGCGTGCGCCTACCGGGCGCGGTAACGAACTACACTGTACTGCAAGGAGAGAAATGGCTCAGCACCAAACAACACTCTGTACCAGACTGGAGGCTCAGAACCGGGACACAGCCCTGCACGGGTTAACGGATCGATAGTTGGAACACAGCTCTGCACGGGTTAACAGCTCTATAGTTGGGACACAGCTCTGCACGGGTTAACAGCTCGATAGTTGGAACACAGCTCTGCACGGTTAATGGCTCGATAGTTGGAACACAGCTCTGCAGGAAGAGGCTCAGTGGCAGGATCTAGCACAGCACAGGTTAACCACTGCAACCGCTCAGGACAGTAAATGGAGGCAGTCAAAATTTCGCTGCAGCGACAGAGGACGCTGGAACATTGGCTAGGCAGAAGTAACTGGTGCAGGTCACGGAACAGGAATGTCAACAAGCCGGGTCGAATCACGGAGCAGGTTCTCAGACAAGCCAGGTCAGGATACAAGCAGGAACGTCAGCCAGGCCGGGTCAAATCACGGAGCAGGTTCTCAGACAAGCCAGATCAGGATGCAAGCAGGAACGTCAGCCAGGCCGGGTCGAATCATGGAACAGGAACGTAGTCAGAGCAAGCCAAGTCGGTACTCCGGAAATCAGGAACGCAGGAACACAGCACAGCAAAACTGGCTCGGGAACACCACGAAAGGGCACCTGACAGGTGCCACTGGCTCAGTATAAAAAGGTCACCAGGGGCGGGCCAAACAGGCTCAACCAATTGGAGTGCAGCACAAGCGAGAGTAACATGAGGGGAGAAACTGCACCGTGATACACTCATTGGGTCTATCTGTATCTCTGTTCGGTGTTTGGAGCAGGTTTATATGGTAATTAACCCTTTAGCTGCTGGTTTGGCATTTTTTGGGAGCGTTTTCTAAAACTTTTCCTACTGGTTCAGTGTTTTTTTGGGTATCCTAACATGTTCTAGTGATGTTCCATGTCTTTTAGTTTTACAAATTCAATTTTGTAAAATTTCAGTTTTACTGCATAGACGCCATTGCTCCATTCACTTCTATGGGACTGTACAGTTTGGGACATATCTCTGCAACCGTTTAACCTAGCGACTTCTGAGATGGCTCATTTTACTTGTCTGCCCTTGCTCTATCATCCGATTCATGTTTCTGGTGTGTTGGGGAGCTCAGGGGGCTATGGGCACTGTTTGGGGTACTTTTCTGGGAAAACTACATTTCCCATGAGCGCTTGCTTCGCGAACTCGTTTCTGATTGGCTCCCACCACGGCAGCCATTTTGTGCTATTTCCAGAATGAGTATCCTGTGCAGGGCTTGGACTCTCATTCTCTCCTCTGTTGATTAACCCTTCGCCTTACAGATAAGTTTATTTTATCGATTTCTGGGGTGAAACTTTAATCCTACACACTGTAATTGGGTGATCTCTTATACAGGAAGGTTATTTGACACTGTGAGAATGTCTATACCGCTGGAGCTTGGGGCCATACCTAAGACTAAGGATGCTGGGGTCTCTGTATCCCCGATTGCGCATTGCTCTTCCTGTCATTCAGGGTTACCTAGAGAATTCTCAGGTCATTTACGCGCAGCATGTTCGGATGTCCCTGAGAGTATTCTCAGTCTTTCTTTACTTCTGTAGTTGTTATAACCATTTTTGTACAGACAAGTAATGTTTGAGACAATATTAGAAAAATTAGAGGTTGCAATAGGTGTAGTTTTGTACTTGTAGCGTCCCCTAAGGTAGGTCAACTCATACCAATGAGATGTCATTTTTCTTCAGGGTGCAGAGAAACGCCGTCTGTTCGGCTCTGTTCAGGCTCTTCTGGGCAAGGACGTTCTAGAGCCGGTTCCAGTTCAGGACAGAGGTATGGGTTTTTACTCAAACCTCTTTGTGGTCTCCAAGGACGGAGGCTGTCGTCCCATTTTGGATTTAAAGGATCTCAATTCCTTTGTGATCCAGATTCATTATCACCAGGAGTCTCTACGCATGGTGATTGCTGCCATGTCCCCGGGGGAATTCCTTGCATCTCTGGATCTTCAGGAAGCTTACTTGCACATTACCATTCATCCAGAGAGCCGTCAGTACATCCGATTTGCCTGCGACCGGGGACATTTTCAGTTTTCAGCTCTTCTATTTGGTCTGATGACAGCCCCTCAAGTCTTCAACCGTGTCCTGGGAGCTTTCATGTCCGTCCTCCACCGGAATGGCATCAGAGTTACTCCATACATGGATGACCTGCTTCTGAAAGCCCCTTCTGTGGAATTTCTCCATCAGCAACAATGCATTCATGCTCTTACCCTTCACGGGTGGATCATCGACTTGGACAAATCAGATCTTGTCCCATCCCAGTGTCTGGTCTTCCTGGGCCTTCTCTTCGACACTCAGAAGAGCATGGTGTTTCTCACGGACGAGGTAGCTCACCAGATCGCCCACAGGGTTTCTACGGTTCTGGCTCAAGATCCAGTTCCAGCCAAGAAGCTGTCCTCTCTAGTGGGGAAATTCATTTCCACCATAGAAGCAGTCCCGTTTGCCATTGTGCACACCAGGGATCTCCAGAGGTTCGTGATCCAGGTGTGCAGGGGTCAGCCGGACCTTCTGAAGATGTCAGTGTCCCTCCCTCTTCATGTGGAACGGAGTTTGTCATGGTGACTCGACCTCTCCAATCTGCTGAAAGGCAAGTCCCTCCTGGTATCCTTCTGGACCAAGGTGACGACGGATGCCAGCCTCTCCGGCTGGGGAGTGGTCCTGGGCCGCCTGAGCGCCCAGGGTTGGTGGTCTCCGGTGGAATCTCTCCTTCCTATCAACATATTGGAGCTTTGGGCGATATTTCATGCTTTTCGTCATTGGACATCTCAGCTGGAAGACTGTCCGAGTGGAGTCCGACAACACCACAGCTATGGCATACATCAACAAGCAGGGCGGAACAAGAAGTCTCGCCACTTGGTTAGAGGTCAAGGCTATTTTGTCTTGGGCAGAAGAACATGTTCCTGCCATATCCACAGTGCACATTCCTGGCGTAGACAACATCATGGCGGACTTCCTCAGTCGACACACAGTGGACAGCGGATAGTGGGAGCTGCACCCAGAGGTGTTCACCCTCATTGTTCAGAAATGGGGTCTTCTTTACATTGACCTGATAGTGACAAGACACAACAGGAACAGGGCCCGGATTTACATCTCAGGAGCCTGTAGGCACAGAAATCTGAAGCCCCCCCCCTCCCATTGGCCATCTCCACAATGCTCCTAATCTCCACACTGCCCCCCATCATCTCCATATTGACCTCACACTGCCCCCCATCAGCTCCATATTGCCCCCCATCAGCTCCATATTGCCCTCACATTGCCCCCATCATCTCCACATTGCCCCATCTCCATATTGCTTTCACTTTGCCCCCCATCAGTTCCATATTGCCCCCATCATCTCCATATTGCCCTCACATTGCCAGCCATCAGCTCCATATTGCCCCCATCAGCGCCAACGTGCCTCCCATCAGCTCCATATTGCCCTCACATTGCCTCCAATATCTCCACATTGCCCCCATCAGCTCCATATTGCTCCATCAGCTCCAAATTGCCCCCCATCAGCTCCATATTGCCCTCACTTTGCCCCATCATCTCCATACTGCCTCCATTACCTCCATATTGCCATCACACTGCCCCCCATCATCACCACTTTGCTCTCACACTGCCCCCCATCAGCTACAACTTGCCCTCACATTGCACCCATCATCTCCATACTGCCTCCATTACCTCTATATTGCCCTCACATTGCCCCCATCAGCTCCATATTGCCCTCACACTGCCCCTATCATCTCCACTTTGCCCTCACACTGCCCCCCATCAGCTCCAACTTGCCCTCCCATCAGCTCCATATTACCCTCCTATTGCACCCACCCCCATTTCCTACCTCCTCCCTGGTGGTCCACCGGCACGGCAGGACAGGTCTGTGCTGCCTTCTGCACAGACCTGTAGCTGCTGGAATTCCCGCTCGGTCTTCTCTTCAGTAATGCAGAGCACTGGGAGATTATGTCATCTCCCAGCACTCTGCTTTTCTAAAGAGCCAGGGGAGCTCATCAGCTACGGGGCTGTGCCGACGGAGGTGCAGACAGTAGACCTGACGGGGTGGGGGGTTAGTGCCTGCACTGCCAGCGGCAAGGATAATTAAAAAAAAAAAATAAAAAATAATAATAATAGAAAACTGGTCCCAATGACAGGGGCCCCTCTGTGGGGTGCTTCTGTAGGCAGATGCCTACTCTGCTTTATAAGAAATCCGGCACTGAACAGGAAGGTTCCAAGGTTCTGCTCTTGTTGGAGGGACCTTCTAGCTCTGGCAGTGGATGCAATGTCCATTCCTTGGTTATTCCCTCTGGCCTACATTTTTCCTGCCCTCCCAATGTTGCACAGAGTGTTACAGAAATTACGACTGGAGCATTGTCCAGTCATTCTGATTACTCCATACTGACTCGACAGGCTTTGTTTCCAGAGCTTCTGGATCTGTCAGTAGCGGAGCCATTCCGGCTTCCTTGCCGTCCGGATCTTCTTCTACAGGGTTACCTGTGGAAGGAGGATGTTCATCGGTTAGCTTTGACGGCTTGGAAATCGAATCCTCAATATTGAAGAAGAAAGATTTTTCTTCTGGGGTGGTGGCTACTATGCTCAGTGCCCGCAAACCTGTTTCTTACAAGATCTACCATTGTGTCTGGTCGACCTTTCTATCTTGGTGTGCTGACAAGGACCTATCTCAGGAATTTGATCTGCCTAAGGTACTGGCCTTTTTGCAGGACAGTGTGGATGAGGCCCTCAGTTGAGTTCCCTTAAGGTTCAGACTTCTGCTCTCTCTGTTTTCTTTCAGAGGTGCATTGCCATGCTTCGTGATGTCAAGGTTTTCTTCCAGGGAGTTGCTCATGCTCATCCTGCCTTCAAGAAACCCTCTCCTCCATGGGATCTTAACTTGGTTTTGGGTGTTCTTCAGTGCCCTCCATTTGAGTCCTTGGCTACTATTCCTCTACACCTGTTGACGTGGAAAATGGCCTTTCTCCTGGCGATCGTGTCCGTCCGCCATGTTGCAGAGTTAAATGCTCTGTCCTGTAAACCACCTTTGTTGGTGTTTCACAAGGACAAGACGGTGCTTCTCACTTCTCAGGATTTCTTCCGAAGGTGGTTTTGGAGTTTCACATCAATCAGGAGATTGTGGTGCCCTCTTTCTGCCCTGACCCCACCTCTGACAAGGAGAGGGATCTCCACTTGTTAGACGTGGTGCGTTGTCTCAAGTTTTATGTGCATCGCACTGAGTCTGTCAGGCAGTCTGATGCGTTGTCCATCATCCCTGAGAGTCCTAGGGCAGGAAGACCTGCATCCAAGTTGACTATTGCTTCTTGGATCAAGTCTACACGATCTATTGGGGCCTCTTGGGCTTGCAAGGATCAGGCTTCTGCTGATCAGTTGTGTAAGGCTGCCACCTGGTTGTCTGTGCACACCTTTTTGAAGCACTACCATTTTGATGTGCTGGCATCAGCTGACGCCAGCTTTGGGAGGAAGATCCTGGAGGCAGTCTTGTCTGCCTAGGATCTCCTTCGGTTCTTAGTGCTTCCTTCACTTTTGAGCCCTGTTGGCTCTCGTTCAGTGTGCTGCGTAACAGTTTTGGGGTGTTGTAACCCATGTTCAGTGTCTGTTGACACTTCATTGTTTTGTTGGGCTATCTCTGATGTGATGGTTCATATCTGCTCTGGTGACTTTGGGGGCTTTGCGCCTGGTCCTTGCCTTACTTCTCACCTCTGGGAAACTCAATGGTTGGACATCCCAGAGTTACCAGTAACCTGTACTGGATGACAGTGAAAAGAGGATTTTAGTCTTACCTGTTAAATCCTTTTCTCTTAGTCCATACAGGTTATTGGTCTCCCACCCTGGCAAAAGACCATGCTTGGCTCTCCTGTGGCAGACCGTGGGGGCCCTTCGGGGTCACACTCACAGGAGTCTTCTTTCCTTCCACTATCTAGTCATACTTAGTGTCTCAAACCTTTCTGGATCTGGTTGGCTAGCTGCAGCCCAAGGAGGGAAGGTAGGCTCCACCCCCTGCAGTCATTTCTATATTTGTTCCTGCCTACTTAAAGGGATGGATCGCCTACCCAGAGTTACTAGTAACCTGTATGGACTAAGAGAAAAGGATTTAACAGGTAAGACTAAAATCCTCTTTTTAAACATTCTGTCCACTATAACCAATATGGAATTATGTTCCTTAGAAAGAGGAAGTTCTCTGTCCAGTGGAATAGATTTCCGTGATGAGTCAGAAACAGGCAGGGAATGTAAAAACTATAAGGTCTTCACAGTGTCTTGTATCTGGCACGTCTCACAGAAAAACAAATCTGTGGAAATGCAGCATTAAAGAAAGCTAACAGAAATTATCTTATCTTGGTGAACCTGTAACCGCTCTAGACCCATAGCAAGAGGAACAAAGATCCAAATCTGGAATTTCATAAAACCATCAGACCCAGGCAAATCCTTCTGGAAGAGAGGATTGAGTACTGGAAATAAAAGGATTAGAAGTAGAAGCTAATCACATTCTATCAAAAAATATCAGTTTGAAAACTAGTAAATCAAAAATTCCTACTAGGTAGGATGGGGTTAGATTTCCCTATCAGTCTCTAATTCCTATTCATAAGGGGGTCTACCTTGGTGGTCTGTATATACTGTGAGCAGATGCTTGGTTCTCTCCCAAAAATGCCTTAATTACTCAAAAGCCAGTTTAATGGCTAACAGTTCTGTATTACCAATGTCATAATTAAATTCTGGGGACATCTTGCAGGAAAAGCAGGCACGGGGATGTAATAAAGCCTTGGGACTTTTCCTTTATGATAAGATGACTCCTGCAGCTGATGCAATAGCCTCAATGAAGTATGGAAGCTTGGAGTTCAGATGAGCAAGAGTGGGTGCAGAAGTAAACCTACTTTTCAAAGAAGAAAAAGCCATCTGAGCAGATGGAGACTTAACAGAAATGCACTCCGTTATTGGTGAGACTGATGATGGGTGTGATAGTTTCCAAACAATTATTAATAAACATTCAGTCTAAGTTGGCAAAACCAATGAATCTTAGGATCTGTTTAAGGTTCTATGGCATAAGCCATTGGAGTATTGAATCTGTCCATTTCATTGACCGAGGGAGAGCTCTTGTAACCCAGTACTGATAGATGACCACACAATGGTCCAGGCAATCCCGATAAACATAATTGGTAAAGAACTGAAAGGTGGCAGGAGCAATACAAAGTCCAAAAGGTGTTATTCTGTACATTTAAATGCCTGTATCTGCTTCATAAAGTGTCCTTCCACTCATTCCTTGGATGAAACTGTACCAGATTTTAAGCTCTTTGTAAGTCGTTCAATGAATATCTTGGCTGCTTGTAAATGATCCACATGTTCTGGAATGAGTGGCAATAGGTATCTATATATCTTATAGTTATTTTATTCAAAGCCATATAATCCACAAATCCTTTTTTTTTATTTTTAAATAGGAGTCTCTGCAGGGGATGTTAAAGACTGGATGAATACCTTGTTAAGACAGTCTTCCAAATACTCCTTCAAATCTGGTTCAGAGAGTAAATTCATCAGTTTGTTATCTGAACACTGGGCAACAAGCTTATAAGACAGTCATAGACATGATGGGGGTGGGGGGTAGCTTATCTTACTCCATTGTATCAAACACATCAGGGAACTCAGAAAGGTGGGTGGGCAAAGGAATAAAATAGAACAGATGGAGGTTGTGTCTCTATCATCCTTAGAAGACTGACAGAAATCTGTTTAGATGACGATTATACTGAAGGGTAATGGAGTTTCAACCACAGGAGTCCCAAAACAATCCGATAAAGGGGTGCAGACACAACATCAAACACAATTTCTTCAAAGTGCTCAAAATAAATTATAAGTGACAATGGGAAAGTCTCCTGGGTAACAGGCCTGAGTCTCAACTGAGTGCCATCAATCAACGCCACAGGATGTTTCTTAGGTCTGGTAAAAATCTGGTACTTTGTAAGTTTTTTTTATATATATATATATATAATATACAGTACTGTGAAACATATTATAAAGTAAGAATGCTTTCAAAAATATACATGTTAATGTGTAGCAAAGTACGTGAACGGAAGAAAAATATAAATCAATATTTGGTGTGACTACCCTTTTCCTTCAAAACAGCATCAGTTCTTTTAGGTACTCTTGCACAAAGTCAGGGAATTTGTAGGTATATAGCCAGATGTATGATTAAACAATTATATCAAACAGGTGCTATTGATCAGCAATTTAAAATGTAGGTTGAAACATAATCATTAACAGAAACAGCTGTGTAGCAGTAATAAAAATGGGCGAGGAACAGCCAAACTCTGCTAACAAGGTGAGGTTGCTGAAGACAGTTTAATGTCACAATGTATACACCATGACAAGACTGTGCATAGCAATAAGCCACAAGGTAGTTATACTGCATCCGCAAGGTCTCTTCAAGCAGAGAAGGGTTTCCAGATGTGCTGTCCAAGCTCTATTGAAGAAGCACAAAGAATCAGGCAACGTGGAGGACTGTAGCTGCAGTGGAGCAGATGAAAGAAACTTCATGCTTCCCTTCGCAATCAGAAGATGTCCAGCAGTGCCATCAGCTTAGAATTGGTAGGATTGGGTGAAAAAATTTGCCTCAAACTAAAATTGGCAAATAATAGCACTTCCTGCTTTGTGAATAATTTCCCTCAAAAAGTGCCAATTTTCCACTTTCTTTTCACTTAGCTATCACGGTTCCCTTGATTGCCTGTCACTCTCTGCTGTGGTGTGTTCCTATTGGCAGTACCTGTTATGCCCACCCAGTATGGCCTTCTTATACCGGGTCTTTGGCACCTGTCAGGTGCCCTTTCGTGGTGTTCCAGTACCAGTGCTTCCGTTGCTGTGTTCCTGCGTTATTGTGTACCGATTCGGCTTGTCTGACTATTCTCCTGGTTCCTGCTCCGTTTATGACCCGGCCTGACTGACATTCCTGCTCCGAGATTGATCCGGCTTTGTCTGACGCTCCTGCTCCGTGTATGACCCGGCCTGGCTGACGTTCCTGCTCCGTGATTGATCCGGCTTGTCTGACTCTCCTGCTTCGTGTATGACCCGGCCTGGCTGACGTTCCTGCTCCATGATTGATCCGGCTTGTCTGACGCTCCTGCTCCGTGTATGACCTGGCCTGACCTACTCTCCTGCTTGGTTCCAGTCTCCAGTGATCCAGCTTCAGTGAGGCTTCGTTTATGTCTCGAAGCGACATTGTGAACCGTCAGATCTGTGCCTCTTTTGCTGACCTCCATTTACACTTGCTGAGCCTGTTGCCTCCGTTACCGAGCTTGTGCATTAACCCTTGGCGTGCCTGTTGCCTCAGATTAAGGGCCATCCGTTAAACACCTGCTGAGTTTGTTGCCTCCGTTACCGAGCCTGCTCGCTGACACTCGCAGTACTTGTGGCCTCCGATACTGAGCTATCCGTTTACTCTTGTTGACCTTGTTGCCTCCGTTACCGGGCCTGTTCCTTAACCCCTGCAGAGCTTGTTGCCTCAGATACCGAGCCTCTCCAGTAACACTTGCTGAGCTCATTGTCATCCGTACCGAGCCTATCTGTTCACTCGCAGAGCCGTGGTGATTTCCGTTACTATCCACCTAGTGCTCTTGCCATTCACTCGATTCAGTTACTCACCGGAAGGGTGCTATTGGCTCCGGTCCTACTCAGCTCTAAGCAGTGTTGGTATATCCGTTACGCACCACAGGGTGCTAGTGGCTCTGGTCCCGTTCAACTCTGGCAGTGTGGGTATCCGTTGATGCACCAAGGGGTGCTGCTGGCTCAGGTTCCATTAAGCTCACACAGTGTCATTAACCCTTTCAACACCGTGAGTGACGGCTCTGATTCCATTCAGCTCACGCAGTGTGGTTCCAATTACGCACAGCAGAAGTGCCCTTGGCTCTTTCCTTAAGTGGCTCTAGCATAAGTGGTTGGTCTTGCAAATCGCCAGTCCTTGAGTAATACTGTGTGGACTCACTACTAGGTGCTTCCATCTCGCACTGCAGCCTTGGGCTGCTCTTAGCCACCACTGGGCGTTAGCTTACACACCACCTCAGAGACTGATTATTACATTGGACTTATCCCTTGCTTTCCACTGTTCCTTTGTTTGTACAGTATTGCTCTTTACCTATACTGTGTCTGCTATATTACCATATTGCCTGCAGTTACGTGTAATTACCTGTTTCTGCCCTTAGGGGGCCGTGTTCTTTATTTTTCCCAATAAAACCGTGTTTTATTTTTTACCTCTGGTCTGAGAGTCTGAATAACCGTTACACTAGTTCATTCCATTGAAATCAATGGGAACTTTGAATTTACACACAACACATAATAAATATTATTTTATTTCCCAAAGGCATAGTATAAAAGGGGCATGAAGGTGCCTATGTTGGTGGGGTATGGGGGAAAAAGCAGTTGAATTTTTTTTTGTGGGGGTTATTTACTGGGATTGGGGGCAGTTAATAAAAAAATAAATTCTAAATACAATTAACCCCCCCATAAGACGTGGTATAAAAGGAGTCTGAGGAGAGTGTCTACGGTGGTGGGTGGGGTCTGTGGAATTAATCAGTTGAACAGGGAATTTGTTTTGGGGGGGGTTGTTGACTGGTATTGAGGGGACCGTTAAAAAAATAAATCAATAAAATAAGAAATTTGTATGTACAGTAATAGAGACGGGAACCCTCTGACATAAGCTGCCACTAGAGTGGACTGAGTTGACGTGATAGAGTATTTTGTAGAGGATGCTTTGAAGATTTGTTGTTAGAGGCACAAGCCCTGAAGAACACAAACCCCCAAACATTGTTTTTTTGTAGGACTATATTTTATTTTATTTTACAGCACAAGCTCTGAGAAAAAAATGCCCTGCTGGTGTCACGTTGGCCACTGGCCATTTTCAAATGTCCTCCTGACCCTGATCCATAATTGCGGAATTTACAACTGCTGTTCTTGCTTCTGCTGCTGCTGAGATGTTTAAGCAGCAGGATGATTAGGCAGCTGAAAGGGGTTGGGGTCAACAATAGCAGTAACATGGATGATGGATGATGAAGGTTCCACTTGCCGCAACTATCTCCAGTGATGCACCTCAGGCAGTAGCAGCACAATAAGTAGCCCCCAGTCTATGTTGAGAAAAGAAGTTGGCCAATAATTCTTCTCCACCTGCCCCTCCTCCAAAATCATGGGTATGTTGTTATTAGAATATACATTTTTTCCTTGAGAGCAGGAACTGTGGCTCTCATCAGCAACTGCAATGTGCACAGTATCCAATCACCATGACACTAGAAACCAAGTAATGTCACTATCGCTGTCCCCTTTGTACAGAGACCCCTCAAAGGACAGATGACAACTTTCTGACAGTTTAATAATAATGATGAACCCTTCCTGCCAGCATCTTAGCATATTCTGTGGGATATTATCTCCTCAGATGCTGCTTGATGCCCTGCTTGCGATTCTCCTCTACCACCCTACCGTGTGTGTGGTCCGTGCACCACACAATGTGTAATGGGTAGAGACGAACTGTCACATCCTAACATCAACAAAGTGGCTATCATTTGGCGGGGGATGTAGTGATGAATGAGGTGTATTGGCAGAAGATGTAGTTACCCTAGAAGGTGATGGTGATGGCGAGCTAGTTGTTTCACTCATCATGGAACTTCTAGTCTCTGCCTGGGTTTCTCTACTCATCCTCCTCATTGATCTTTGCCTTGCCTCTTGTTGCCTTTCTGGAGAGTTAGGGGGTACAGCAACAGCTTGATTTCTGTGGTGGGTGTTTGGCTTTAACATGTTTGACAGAAATGTCATGGTGTCTGTGTTTCATGTGTGATATCAGGGCCCTTGTGCCAAGGTGTGTTTCCCCCTTTCCTCTTCTCACTGACTTATCACCAATTGTGCACAATGCCGTTGGTGATGACTGCACTGTGCCTGCCCCAAGAGAAAAATAGTCCCACATCCATGACTTCAGGGGAAAGGGAACCGGTGGAGAAAAATGGCCTCTTTCTTCTTCTCCTCCACATTCCCCTTCACTGTCTGTGGCAGTGGATAATGTTGTTTCTGTTGCTGCTACTGCCTTCGACTCAGCACTGCAACTTGGACCAGGAGTATTGCTGGCACTGGTAAGTGGAACCTGTCCTAGTCCCACATCATTTGTTGACCACATTCCCATTATGTCCCCGGTGGTCTGTGGCACACTAACTTGCTCATCAGCATCCTGCTGCCCTTGCGTCTCAGCAGCAGCAGGAATTATAGCTGCTGCAAATTCCTCAAATTCTAAAATCTCACTGCTAGTGGTGGTAGTGATGCCCATCCTCATCCCTGTCTCCCATTCCTTCTCAGTTTCTGCTAAAAAGGCCATCAATGTCTCTTCCACCCCAGCTTATCCAGCATCATCATCACCACCACCACTAGTCACTTTGTGCTGCTGCTGTATTACAGACATCTCACTATTGGTTGGAGGAGGTGACAAGCAATGTGACAGAGGGTGCCCTAATGTCACACATGGCATTTCTTATTGACGTGAAGAAGGCAGACTGGCAGCAGTAGCAGCAGGCACAGGCAGTAGCAGCAGGCACAGGCAGCTAATCTGTGCTCCTGCTGGTGGTGGTGGTATTAATTGTGCGCCTGCTCTCCCCCAACAACAGTTCTGGCCTCTTTGTCTTCAGGATCCTGTTCCACTTGGATACGTTTGTGAAGGGGCGAACTCCCAGGGTCAGATAAATGATGTGGGCTCCCTTGACTGCTAGTCTGGATGTTCTCAAATGTTTCCCCTACCACTCCAGTTGCTTCACCATTACTGCTATTACTACTACTATCACCAACCACCTGAAGTTCAGTAGCAGTGTCTTCCTCCTCACAGTCACTAGTAATATGAGGATATTGTTGATTACCCCCTCCTTCACTCCTAACATTAACAAGATGTTGGACCTTAGTAGTAGTAGTACCAGCACTGGTGGGACTGCTTGGGGATGGCAAGTGTGACTTAGGATCCCTTGCTGTTACACTTGGCATCATCTTCTCCTTCCCCCCTCCTGAGTATTACAAGACACACTAGCAGTAGGTTCAGTACTGGGGGCAGCACATCTGACAGCAGGCATAGTACTGGTGGCAGCAAGTTCAGCACTGGCAGCAGGCACAGCACTGCTGGGAGCAGGTGCAGCATGTCTGCCAGCAGACAAAGCAATGGTGGTAGTAGTAGCATGGGCAGAATGCCTGATAGCAGGCACAGCACTTGTGGTAGTAGGGGCAGTACATCTGGCAACAGACACAGCACGTCTGGCAGCAGGTACAGCAATGGTGGCATACCTCTGAAGTGGAAACAAGGCCAAACAACTCAACTATGCACAAAAACTCAGGTACTGGGATGCAGAAAAATGTCAGCAGGTGCTCTGGATTGATGAATCAAAATGTTAAATATTTGGCTGTAGCAGAAGTCTGTTCGCCGAAGGGCTGGAGAGCTGTACAAGAATGAGTGTCTGCAGGCAACAGTGAAGTATTGTGGAGGTTTATTGCAAGTTTGGGGCTGCATTTATGCAAACTGAATTGGGGATGTGGTCAGAATTAATGGTCTCCTCAATGCTGAGAAGTACAGACAGATACCTAGCAATCATGCAATAATATCAGGAAGGCATCTGATTGGCCCCAAATTTATTCTGCAGCATTACAACGGTATCCTATTGAAATGTCAGCATCTATTGGACGACCATCAATACGGCGCATTAAAAACGTTGCTGGAATCAAAATGTGACATCAGAATTTCGTCCCAACCAAAAGAGCAACATTCTGATATTGCATGCTTAAAGGTCACCAGAGTGAAATTCAATGTATACATATCAATGTATGTCTCCATCTGTGCCATAACCTACTGAGTGCCAGAGAGGTCCGCAATGCATTTCAAAGCTTTGCGGACCTCTCTGGCACTCAAAGGGTAAACGAGTATGTCTTCATCTGTGCCTTAACTCTTTGAGTGCCAGAGAGGTCCACAATGCTTTGCAACATGTTGCAGACTTCTCTGGCAATCAAAGGTTAAGGCACAGATGGAGACATACTGTCTGGTACTCAAAGTGTAAATGAGTATGTCTCCATCTGTGTCTTAACCCTTAGAGTGCCAGAGAGGTCCACAACACATTGCAAAGTGTTGCGGACCTATCTGGCACTCAAAGGGTAATAACTCTGTTTCACTCCATATGGACAGCTCACTCCTTCAGCCGCAGTGCTCTCCTGTTACTGGGTTTGATATCGCATATAGAATACAGGATCCAGTAACAGGAGAGCACTGCACTGTGGCCCCACCTATGCACATTACTTTATTGTTTATTTTGAAGCTAAATTTGCTACTAGTTATGCACAATGTACCTGACCTGCAATCTTCCAGTACTCCACACACTGCCTCTGCTTATGCTGCACTCTTCATCTGCTCCTTCTCCCTGAGACACACCTGAGAGGAGATTGAGATCTGTCATCCACATCACAGACAGCTCTCAGTTTCTTCTCAGGTCTGCCTCTCAGTTTCCTCTCATCGCAAAACAACAGACTGGAGAGAAGACTGAGCTGAGTAGTGCTGGCAGATATATAGATGTACTTATGATGGCTACATATGAGCATGTCTGCTTTATAAGATCTAACAGTATATCACTAACAATTTAGACTTATCCAGAGAATTGAAATATATATGTATTTTTCAGGCTTACATGTACATGAGTACTTCAGGCTTATAATAATTAACAGTCTATCACTAACAATACAGACGTATCCTGAAAATAAATTTTTTGATGTATTTACATACATATAAATGAGTATTACTGACTCACATATACATCTCAGTTTATGGGGTTCTGATATGAAACACTTGGTTTCAATCAAATAGCAGCATAGCACAGAACATCAACCAGAATATATAATTGCATGGTAATCACAGTTTATGCTTTATATGACTTGTACTCATTAAATGTTTAAACAAACTAATAAGAAAAAAACACACAATTCATCCTAATGCAACAAATTCAGATCATATAACATACATATTTACACAATTATTATTTTCAAGTTAACAAGATTCATGGCTATTATTACTAGGGTTATGCAAAACAAGAAATAAAAGACAGCGCACAGGGACCTCTAAGTGTAGTTGAGTTGAGATAATTATTGATAGTATATTGCACAAGAAATCTTTTGCACATTTAAAAATAGAATCATATAAAACTCTGTTTTAAAATAAATGTACGATTTAAAAACAAGAAAGGTATATGTTATAGCATGTAAACAGTTAAACTGGTGGCTAGATGGACAAATGGGACCTATTATGTGGTATGCGTATAAAGGCATATATGGACGCAACTTGTATTGAGAATTTCTTCACTCGAGTTGTATAGAGACTGTTACATAGTTCTTAGTAACTGCTCACCAGATTTTTTCTTGTTATAGGGCCCGTAATATTTCCTCCGGTGGCTGGTCTGTCTCTCAGTCCTTCCGCACTTCCCCTGGTTCTCCGCCCACCAACAAATCGCTGTTTAGTTTCAGAGTTAGTCCACTCCTTCACTCCTTTTCCGTTGTACCTCAATATCGTTTAAAATTCAGTTATCGACGCGTTTCGGGAAAAATTCTATCCCTGATACAAAACTCTCCTGGTGTGCAGGAAGTGGATACTGACCATATTCATGATGATATCAAGTAATTAAAAAAGAAAAAGTACAACCTACAATGTGGCAGATGTGTATGGTATTGGTGGTGCGGGACTGGCGTGTGTGATTGGTGGGACCTTGACAAACTGCATCCGCCCCGGGAGGAGAGGGATCATCATCATTTATTGTACATGCTGCAATTTTTGTACTACCACTTTACTCCCACGTCCTGCACTGCTCCACCTTTCTACCTCCCGCTTGTTCATTTGCTAGACATTACTCAACTACTGCGTGTGTTTTTACTCTCTACAATACACAACTGATGGAGTGTGATATCTTGCCTTGCCTAACAAATGAGTGAACACAGATGTTTAAATGGAACACTTTATTAGCAGCAGCTCAAAAGATCCCTGGTGGCCAGGCATTTCATTCAATATAAACACAATGTAAGAGATTTTAAATGTTTCCCTTTGGAAGTGGTGAAACAAGAACCACAGGGGGATGGGGTGTATGATAGAGAGTCCAGATTGGTGAAAAGGGAGATGATCTGGATATATACTGTGCATACGCTATTGCCACATGAATTAAATGAACAATTTAGTCTGATTCATTATGTATGATGATGTGTTTTTGTATCATGATATTGTTTTATATCATGTCATGGATTTTGTCTGATAGTTACGCCAGACCAACATCTCTATGGTTGTCGTGGCAACAATACACGCACTGTACTGGTACCAAATTTAACAAAGGAGTATATAAAAGGAGGCCACAGAGTTGGTCTGTATTGGAAATTCTATAAAGCTCTACAGAAAATAAAGTGTACACAGGCTTATCTGTTGTAAAATGTAGCTGCAGCTTGCTATGCAGGTTTTATTAAAGACAAACAAGAAGATACCATAGACAGTGAACAGTGAATCTAAATACAGCACCACCTACTGACTGATATAACACTTGAACATTATATACAATAGTTTTTGTAATAGAATACAAATACACAGTATTCCAACACACCCACTCAACAACTACTCCTTATATTAATCCCATTTTGGATCTTAGTTCAACAAATCTGTTTCTTGTGAGCGGTTTTGTCATAGCATCAGCGATCATGTTATCAGTCTCACAGTATGTAAGCACAATCACATTTTGTTCAACCAAATCATGAATGTAATGATGTCTGAGATCTATATGCTTGGTTCTTGCATTGATCTTCTCACTGCTTGCAAGTTTAATGCATCCTTGATTGTCCTCAAATAACACCGTGGGTTGGGACATTGGTTCTCCAAGATCTTCAAGAAACTGATGCAACCAAACAACTTCTTGACTAGAATAGGCAGCAGAGATATATTCAGATTCTGTAGAAGACAAAGCCACTGATATCTGCTTCTTGCTGGACCAGGATATATGACTGTTTTCTAATTTAAACAAGTATCCACTTGTAGATTTGCGAGTATTGAGGTCACCTGCCCAATCAGAGTCCACATACCTATGAGGATCAAGTCACCTGTTGCAGACAGTTTCAGACTCAAGTCTTTCTTTGTTTGAGATACCTCATGACTCTTTTTATTGAAGTTCAGTCCCTTTGACGTGGTTCACTTACGCGTCTATAGAGAAGCGACATGGAAGCTGCGATGCCTGGATGTGTAGTGGTTGCAATATATAGCAGTGCCCCCACTGCTTGTCTGTACTGATCATTCATAGGAAGAAGATCTCCTTCTTCTTCAAACTTTAGATATGCTGTGTCTATGGGATTGCTCGCTTCTTTGGCTTCGGTCATGCCAAACTGCTGAAGAATTGAATCAATTTTGAATTTCTGGTTCAACAGAAAACTCCCA
The DNA here is from genome assembly GCA_037306005.1 of Rhinophrynus dorsalis. Taxonomy (NCBI): domain Eukaryota; kingdom Metazoa; phylum Chordata; class Amphibia; order Anura; family Rhinophrynidae; genus Rhinophrynus; species Rhinophrynus dorsalis. The sequence goes on along the minus strand of CM074721.1, from coordinate 262,096,700 downwards.
TCCCTCTCACGCTGTATGTGTATTCCTAGATAATATGTCACATCTCCAAGGTCTTTCGTCTCAAAGTGCTGGTTGAGCACTGCGTCAACTTTGCAATTTCCTCATTCCTTTTGTGTGTGATAATCAAGTCATCCACATACAGTAATATATACATATACTCAGAATCTACACACTTTGAATATACACATGAGTCAGCTTTGCTTCTTGTGAATCCTTCATCTAGCAGAATGATGGGAAGTAACACAGCTTCAACAAAACTTTCGTTAATTCTATAAAGCTCTACAGAAAATAAAGTGTACACAGGCTTATCTGTTGCTATATCTGGCACTTACTTACTGTAGCAGGCTTTACCTGGGCCCATAACCTGTTGGAAATTCTATAAAGCTCTACAGAAAATAAAGTGTACAGAGGCTTATCTGTTGTAAAATGTAGCTGCAGCTTGCCATGCAGTTTTTATTAAAGACAAACAAGAAGATACCATAGACAGTGAGCAGTGAATCTAAATACAGCACCACCTACTGACTGAACAGTATATAACAATTAAACATTATACACAATAGTTGTTGTAATAGAACACAAATACACAGTATTCCAACAGTCTGTAACATACCTATCCCTAATGAAACTCCCAAAGGGGGACTGAAATGTTGGATTTTATTATGTTCTAATAAAAGTGAAGTTTTACACTTGATTGCAGAGTGTTCGGTTACTTGGTATGGAGTTTGTCAGAGTTTTAAGCTTGAAGCACCGCAGGAACAGTATGAAGTGTGTGCTGTAGTTTTTGGGAGATAATTCATGTCTTGCCTTGGCCCTCAACAAAATTCTCAATGTCGTCTGCTGTCTATGAAGTCTGCCTCAGTCACAGAGCTCACATCAGGCTCAGCTGTCTAACATATTTATTTGTTTAATTTAATTTGTCCACCCTACCTTATCACAGTCCAGAAAAATATATATATAACTAAAAAACAAAATCAACAACTTCTTTCGCCAGACTTCTCCAGTGCAGAGACAATAAAAGCATAATCAGCAAGCAATTTGGACCCCAGCTGCCTATGGTTTGCCAGTCAGTCACACCAAATCTTGGAGTATTTTGGGTCAACCTCCTTCCTCCTTTCTTCTCCCCTAGAGTGCCCCCAGACTCCCCTAGTACAGTGAACAAATGTCCTACCTAAATGACTCCCTAAACTAAGCTTCAATTCTTCGCTATCTTCGCTAGCTCAAACACACATGTTGCTCTCTCCTCTCACAAACACAGAATGGCATGTGAGAGCCTCACACCCTTGTACATGGCTGTAGAAAATGAAAGAAAATTTTCAAGTAGTGGTAAAAAGATTTTTCTTCCCATTGAAGATTTCAATGCAATGAACTGGACGAAAAAATCGGGAAAACTGCACTTTTCACTGGAAATTATCCACCAAGCAGAAAGTGCCATTTCAGTTTGAGGCGAACATTTTCTCCAATCCCTAACTATTATCCAATATGGATCCCCAGGCATCCTTCTACTCCTTAATTATATCCCTCCCTCTTTCTTGCTCTTGCCCTCTTTCCTTAATTTACTCTCTCTTTTCTCCCTGTGTGTCTGCTAACCTTCTATGGGTGTCTGCTTGGTTGTTTAAGTTTGCCTTAAGCTACTAAAATATGAATCCTTTTCTCACTGGGCAGATTGGAATTCCCTGTGTTTGGATAGCATCTGCTTCATCGTGGAGTCATGGTTTGTAAAAAAAAAACAAAAAACAAAAAAACTGTTTGGACACATAGTGGGACTAGAGTGAACGCCTGTTTCTTGTGGGAGACTCTTTTGGTGATTGGCCATAGCTCAGGGTAAGGACAATACTATGCTCCTTTTATACTAATGTGATCTGATCCAGACCAACTTTGCCACTGATTCCAAAATGCACATTAATCTCTATATGTCCATAAAACACTTGTACAGACATATAGACATACATACATGCATGCATATAAAGTTTAGTAGGTACTATCAAATAAGCAATATTTTGTGTTAACAGGCAGAATCCAGGAGGAGTTCATATACTATTGGTATAGCAGGTGGAATTTATTAGGATCCATTACATGTTGACGAGGCAATAAAGCTGTAAATAAAATATATACACCAAACAAAATTAGACATCGTTTCCTAAACTTTTTTCTAAACACCTGAATTAATTATAAGCATTGGATCATATTAACTATTTGTCCTTTTATATTAACCCTTTCATTGCCAGAGGGGTAGGCAACGCATTACTTTGCAATGCGTTGCCTACCCCTCTGGCGCCCAAAGGGTTAAATGTCATTTTATTAAATTTGTTCTGTATATTTCAATGTTACCATTTGCAGGGAGGTGCCTCAACAGCAATATGTTTCACACCCCTCTGAAACTCAAAGAGTTAAATAAAGTACTTTCAGAATTTAATAGCATTCAGTAGTTCAGTAGTCTTCACATTGTTATCACATTTCTCAGTCATATATTCAATGGTTTTGTCCTTGAGACAGACCTGAGACTGACAGGAGACTGAGATCTGTCATCCACATCCCAGATAGCTCTCAGTCTCCTCTCAGTGCAAGACACCAGATCAGAGAAAAGACTGAGAGGCGGACCTGAGAGCAGACTGAGAGCTATCTGGGATATGGATGACAGATCTCAGTCTCAGCTTACAGGAACTTGTTCAAGAACTAAATCACATCAGCTGGGATATCATCAGCTTATGTGAGACTCGTAAATTTGATGAAGATTTAGTAAATTGGGAGATGGAAACTGGCCATATAGAAAGAAACCAATGATGGACGATAAGGAGGAATCGGATTCTTGATTAAGAAAAGACTGACAGACTCAGTTGTAAAAGTAGAAAGTATTTTTGACAGAATCGCTTCCTCTGCTATCAAACTAAACAGTGGCTATGTTCTTCAAATCATTCAACTTTATGCCCCTAAAAGTAGCCACAGTGATGAAGAAGTTGAAGAATTACAAGTAAATTACGCCTCTACAAACAGGCCAATTACCACTTCAAATTTGTAATGGGAGATTTCAACTTTGGAAGTGACCATTGTCTAGTGAGAGCAAAAATCAAAATTGACTGCAAGAAAAAAAGAAATGTTAACAAATGTGAGGATCGACTTTAGCCAGCTACTGAAAAATCATAAAAATTTTGAGATAGCACTGTCTAATCACTTCATTGTGTTGCAAGTCCTTCCAGACAGTCATTTCAACCCACAATGAAAAAGTTATTGAGACTATTGTAGACACTGCTCATGCTCTTGCACCTACTGTAAAACAAGAAAAATCAACCTGAATATCAAAAGAAACAGTTGCCATGATGAAAAAGCAACAATAAAATGAAACGGTAATTTTATAAACAAGGTAGAATATGTAGAAATGTGCAAGACCATAAGGAAATGCATTAAAGAAGAAACAGGCAAGTTCAATGTTGAGCTCATCCTACTGCACAACAAATGGTGATAAGAAGGTTCTAATTAACTGCCAACCAATAAGCCTATTGCCAGTGGTTTGCAAGGTACTATCAAGAAGAATGGATACACAACCTAAGGAACAAGCAGGCTTCAGGAGCGGTTTCAGTACCACACCGAGACAGTGAAACAAGCTATAGATAGACAAAATGAATATAACCTTCCATTATGCATAGCCTTCATTGACTATGAAAAGACCTCTGACTCAGTGAAAAAGCAAGCAATAATTGTTTCCCTGATCAACCAAGGAAAAGACAAAGCTTACATCCATATCCTACAATCAATATATGAAAATGCAACTGCATCAATACAGGTAAACAATGATAAAGTCCAAATCAACATAGAAAAAGGGGTCCGACAAGGAGACACAATTTCCCCAGAACTATTTTCAGCTTGTTTAGAAGAAATTTTCTGCAAAAAAAGATTGTGACAAAAAAAAAGGATAATATCAATGGAGAATACCTACATAATTTACATTTTGCAGACAATATCATAGTCTTTGCCAGTATTCCTGAAGAACTGCAAGAAAGCATTGAACAGGTATAACATGAAAGCAAAAATGCTGGTCTGAAGATGAATATCAACAAAATGCAAGTCATGTTTAACAAATTTACCATATCAAGGAAAATCACAGTAGATAGACTAGAACTTTAAGAAGTGGATAAATATGTTTACCTTTGGCAGGAAATGTCAACAGATGGAAGCACCATGATAGAAACTGAAGACAAATAACATTGGGATGGTAAGTATTTAGAAAAATTGGTAGTACTGTTTTAAGACAAATTTACCACTCTGATTCAATCAAACGTTTTTTGACCAGTGTGTCCTCCCAGTCCTTATGCATGGCTGTGAAACATGGACATCGAATGCCAACGCCATACAAAAATGTAAGGTTACACAAAGAAGTATGGATCGGCAAATTCTAAACATAACATAATGTGTACGTGTGGATTCATCAGCAAAGGTCTATGATCTAATTGAAAGAGTAAAGCTCCTGAAATGGAAATGGGCAGGCCACATAGCAAGAAGATCCAATAGAAGATAGACCAAACACCCATGAAGAAGACCAAAGACAAGATGGGTAGATGAAATTACCAAATCTGTTGGCACATAGTAGCAACAAAAAGTACAGAACCAAAGTTGTTAGAGGCTTGCTGTGGATCAACAGTGGCTGAAGATGATGATCATATTTGAGGACCAAAGAAGGATGCAATACTTTGATTTGTAATGTGATGTGCAACCCCTCTGGTTCTTAAAGGGATAAGAATAAATGTAAAAAAATAAAGAATTCGAAGTTATGATTATACATTTCAGTATCAATCTAACCTAACCACCATCCCCTGTCTTCAAACATTTATTTCTCTGAGCTGTCTTAAATGTTCGCTCCCTTATTAACAATATAAACCATGAATGATCTCTTTTTCTCCTTCTCTCTACACTTACAAGTGGGGTGGGCGAAAGGTCCCATCATGTCCCTGTGAATAAAACAGCGAAAACCCTGTGGTTATCTGCCTTTTCGCAGGAAAATCTGATTTAAATAAAGTGATTAAAAATTTTTTTCTTCAATAGCTACAAACTTTTCACCCCTTTATTTACATATTTTTTGCTTTTTTGGTATAGAAACCTGATGTTTCCTGGAAAGAAACACAATACAAATAGCTACAGAGAGAGAGAGAAAGAGGGTGTTAGGCTCTTGTGCTGTGCAAAATTGTGAAAAATCAAGGTAGAAGATGGTCATAGTGTGTGCTATCACTATAAGCACCTGGAACAGTATAAAAAGAGGAGTTAGAAGGACCGTTATGCATCCAGTGAGTCTGAGGAGGAGGAAGTGACCACTACCAACATTAAAGGGTCTGGATGCCCTGATTCCCCAGACCCAATGATGGCCAGTCCCCCTACATCACCCCTAGAGATCTTGGGGAAATTTGTGTCATGGGCAGAGGAAGAAGAGGGCAGTAGTGTGAGCAGGACAAGTCAGCCACCTGTGTCTGGTGCCTGTGCTGCACCTGCCAGGGTGTTTTGTGATTCTCAGGAGGGATAATGCTAAATGTGAAGGCAGGTGACCCTAAGTCACATGCGCCATCCACAAGCAGTCCCACCACTACTACTACTATGATACGGCAACTACAAAAGTGAGGGATGGAGTGATACTAGTAGTTAGGAAGACTCAGAGGCTAAAATTGATGTGGTTGGTGTTAGTAATAGTGATGGTGAATCAGCTGGTAGGACAAGCGTTACTGCAGTAGATCCTCCTGCTGATGCTTAGGTGGAAGAGGGAGTAATGCGGAGTGACCAGACTAGTAGTCAAGGCACTCCACAACATTCCCCTGATCCTTCAAGTCCCCTTCCCCCATGGCATTGTGCCTATGCAACATGATCCAGAAGAAGGCAGAACTGGTGGCTAGCAGCAATAATACAACCACCACCATGAGCACAGATCAGCTGCCTGTGCCCGCTGCCAGTCTGCCTTCTTCAGCTCAATAAGAGATGGCAAGTGTGTCAGTAGGGGACCTTCTGTCACATTTGTCATCACCTCCAAAAGATGAGACATCTATAATAGAGCAGCAGCAAGAAGTGGTGGTGGTATTAATGTTGGAGAAGCAGGTGTGAAAGACACATTAATATTCTTTTTAGCCCGAACCGAGAAGGAATGGGAGACATATATGGGGATGGAGATGGGCATCGCCACCACCACCAGCAGTTAGACTGGCAAGAAATTTGTGGAGTTTGCTGCTGCTGTAATTCCTGCTGCTGCTGAGCTCAAGGGCAACAGGATGATGAGGAGCAAGCCAGTATTCCACAGACCACCGTGGACACAGTGGGAATGGGATCCAGAGATGCAAGACTAAGACAGGTTCCATTTGCCAGCACCAATACTCCTGGACTTAATTATAGTGCTGACTCTGAGGCAGTAGCAGCAACATCATCCTCTGCCCCAGCCAGTGAAGGGGAAAGTGGTGGAGAACAAGAAAGAGGCCATTCTTCTCCACTTTTCCCCACCCCCCTAAAGTCCTGAGTGTGGGACTATTTTTCTTTTGGAGCAGGCACTATGCGGTCTTCAGCTATGGCACTGTGCACAATTTGTGAAAAGTCTGTGACAAGGGGAAAGGAGGGAATGCACCTTGCCACAACCGCACTGATAACAAGCATGAAACACAGATACCATGAAATTCATGTTAAACATGTTAAAGCCAAACCCCTACCAAAGAAAATCGGCACCACTGTTGCTGTACTCCCCTGCCTCTCCCCAAAGGCAACAAGAGGTGAAGCGGAAATCAAAGAGGAGGAAGAACAGAGAAACCCAGCAAGAGCCTAAAAGTTTGATGGCGAGCCAAACACTTGGCTCACCATCCCCTTCTTGCTTTAGGGTCTGGCTGTGGAAATATGTAACTGCATTGTCTGATGATCCACCTTGTTCATCTTTACCTCCCCCCACCAGATGATAACCATTCAGTAGATGTCAGAATGTGGCAGTTCATGTCCACTCACTGCACACTGTGTGGTGCGCTGACCATACATGGCAGTGTGGTGGAGGATAATCACACACACAAGGCATCAAGAGGCATCTGAGGAGATTCCATCCCACAGAATATGCTAAGCTGATGGCAGGGAGAGGTCATCGTTACTATTAAGAATGCAAGTTCTCACCTGTCCTTAGCAGGGAGTGGACAAGGTGCATAGTGACAGCAGCAGTACTTGGTTACTGGCGTGATGATTTCACATTGGGGACCTTAAGTGTTATGGTGTTTGGATAAAGTTGTACCAGGTGTTGATGTGAGTGCATATGTGCCCATTGTTCACAGCCCTTCCCTTAGTTACCACAAACACTGTGCACATTGCAGTTGCTGATGAGAGGCAGTTTCTTCCTGCTTTCAAGGGAAAAAAAAATTATATTCCAACAACGCACCTATGATATTGGAGGAGGGGCAGGTAGAGATGCATTATTGGCCAACTTCTTTTCTTCACATATACCTAAAGTGGTGGGGGCTAGTTGTGGTGCTGCTGCTGCCTCAGGAGCATCACTGGAACTAGTAGTGGCAAGTGGAACCATGATCATCCCTCACCCATATCACTGTTGTTGCTGATTCCATTCCCTTTGACCTGCCAAATCATCCTGCTGCTTAAGCAACTCAGCAGCTGCAGCAAGAACAGGAGTTGCAAATGCTGCAATGACACGGTGGATTTGCCACTGGCCACCGCAACATGACCTGCTTGCACTAGGCCAGTAGGGCATTTTTTTTCCTTAGGGCTCATTGTTTTACCAAAAACCATTGGTCTACAAAAAAAACTGCAGGGGGGAGGGGTTGTTTCTAACAAGCCTAAGTCCTACAAATCACTGATTCCTCAGGGCTTGTGATGCTAAGAAACTGAATTGATAAAAATTATCTGTGATTTCTCAGGGCTTGTGTCACAAACAAATCAATGTTTCCTCAGGACTTGGGCCTAAAAAATATATTTTCTACAAATCAATGTTTCATTAGGGCTTGAGATTAACACAAATCTAAGTCCTACAACAAATCAATGTTTCCTCAGGGCTTGTGCCTCTAATAAGTCTAAGTCCTACAAATCAACATTTCCTCAGGGCTTGGGTCCCTAACAACAAGTCTAAGTCCTACAAATCATCCTCTACAAAATATTCTATCCCGTCAAGTATCAGTCTGCCCCAGTCACAGCTTACATCAGGTAGTCCCTGTCTCTTTCACATTATGTACCAATTTCTTATTTTATTTTTAATTTTATTTATTTTTTTATTAACTGTCCCCCCAATCCCAGTCAACAAATCTCCCCCCCAAAAAAAAAATCCCTGTTTAGCTGATTGTTTCCCCACATTCCACCAACACAGTCAACTTCATACTCCTTTTATACTATGCCTTTGTGAAATAAAATAACATTTGCTATGTGAAAAAGCAGAAAAACTGCACTTTTCATGGGAAATTATTTGCCAAGTGGGAAATGCCATTATTCACCGATTTTTGTTTGAGGTGAAAATTTTCACCCACCCCTACTACTAGCTCCAACTAAAAGTTGGCTATCTCAAACCAAAATAAATAAATATATATATATACAGTTCATGAAGAAAGATCGCACTCACAGGACTTCAATGCGGTATAAGATACTGTTACAATTTATTCAGATCGACGTTTCGGCTATCACAGTAGCCTTTATCAAGATGCAATAGTGTAGCAGACAGGACCCATAAATACCCTCTCCCCACATCCTAACGTGAAAAAAACGCCAAACTCACGGCGTACTAAACGTAAATCATGTGTCACCAATAAAACAATTAGTGAAGCGAATAAGTGAAAATACATGCTAATTACAACAGTTAAAAAATTAACCCCCAATGCCACACAGAGACTCAGCGCTATGCGAATCCCTTAGACCGGATCTCAAAGTGGCATCCAATCTCCCGCTGTTGAAATAAGCGGACCCCTATATAAAGAAAACATAACATAAGCATAATTGGCCGAATGCAAAAGTCCTTTAGGAAAAACTAAATCGGCAAAATTATTTAGTTCATAAAGAGTCTCTGAATACCTCCACAGGAGCCATGTAATCTAGGTACATAATGTTTTAAACACATATATGGATGGATGTTATTGATAATTTCCCAACAGAGACCGTGTAGTCTAGGTTCACAATAAACTAGGCACATGTATGGATATTATTCATAACATAATAATCATGTAGAATAAAATTCTGTAAGACATGCTAAAACTATTATCTATGCTAATATCCTCCTGCTATTGCTGTAGAAATTACTCTATTATGCCCTTTAAACATATACATCATTATTGTATTGTAGCGAGCTATTATAAGTAAATTTAGTTTCAGCAGATTAGCATCCCAAAATCGACATGTATAGCGATAACAAAACTGATCAATATATTTTGTAATCCATATCCGCGCGTCTCTAGCGCTCTATGTTATAGTCCACCAACCCGGTGTTCCGTTGCATTCCATACATGTCCTTAAATGGTACTGTTGTAGGCAAGAAACTGTAATGTACCCTACTGATAAAGGCTACTGTGATAGCCGAAACGTCGATCTGAATAAATTGTAACAGTATCTTATACCGCATTGAAGTCCTGTGAGTGCGATCTTTCTTCATGAACTGTATGTATCATCTTTATTTCTCGATAAGCACCCAGGCAGTTACATTTGAACTACAGCGAGTGCAGTCCACTCCAAGACATTTATTATAAATATATATATATATATATATATATATATATATATATATATATAAAAGAATAAGCCTCATTGCATAATTTATGGTTCCTCACACACAGAACATAATTTATGTCTCCTCAGAAAACACACACACACATTGAACAGTATGCCTCATTACATAATTTATGTCTCATCAGAAGACACAACTCCCATTGGGTGATTCAATGGGGACATTACTGCTCCCATTGGGTGATTCAATGGAGGCATGTTTATCATACAGGGAGTTGGCCCGCCCCCTCAAGCCCCCCATCACTATCCAACTGACAAAAAAAATATAGCTGCCACTTGCTTCTGAAGTAGGGGATATCAATAACTTCTCCCGGTCCACAGACACTCTCACTCAGGATCATGAACCCACAAACACTCTGTTTCACCTCCCACAGATAATTGTAACCCTCCATACACTCTGTTTCAGTACGAGGGTGTAATGTTTCCATTAAATACAAACTCAGGCATAAACTTAACAGCAACTCTTTTAGTTAACTCTTTTCATCTCTTCAGTCAACCTCACTAATTGTCTGTTTTAAACTGTCACTCCTCCGCTTCCTGCTTCCTGATTCCTGCCCTTTCTCCTTAAAGGGAGAGAGATGCTTTGCTGTATGTTATAGAGGGCAAGCCTCAAACACCACTTTCTGTTTGTACCCTCAGCATATTGCTACGTTGCCTCAACTGTTATATTGCTTACCTGTTACCTCAGCTTAAGTAAGGAGGAGTTACTGCTCCCATTGGGTGATTCAATGGGGGAGTGATTTAAATCATGCAGGAAGTTGGCCTGCCCCACTATCCAGCCCGCCCACCACTATCCAAGTGACTGAAAAAACAAAATGGCTGCCACTCGCTCCTACACCACAGACAGAAACACACACACTCACACACACACTCAATCATACACACTCACACTCAATCATACACACTCAATCACACACACTCACACACACTCTCACTCACTCACACACTTCACACTCTCACTCACTCACACACTTCACACTCTCACTCACACACACTCAATCACACACACTCAATCACACATACTCACTCAATCACACACTCACACTCAATCACACTCTCACTCACACTTTCACACACACTCAATCACACATACTCTCACTCACACTCTCTCACTCACACACACACTCTCACACACACTCTCGCTCACACACACTCAAACTCAATCACACACACTCAAACTCAATCAAACACACTCACACTCAATCACACACACTCTCACTCAATCACACACTCTCACTCAATCACACACACTCTCACTCACTCACACTCTCATTCACACTCTCTCACTCACACTCTCTCACTCACACTCAATCACACACTCTCACACTCAATCATACACACTCACACTCTAACTCACTCTCTCAATCACACTTTCTCACTCACACTCTCTCACACACTCTCGCTCACACACTCACACACACACACTCAATCACACACACTCTCACTCACACACACTCACACTCAATCACACACTCTCACTCACACTCATACACCCTCTCACTCACACACATTCACTCACACCCCAGGAGCCAGCACGATCCACCTTCCACCATAGTATGTGCAATTACCACATGCATTTCAACTACATGAATGAATGCCGCAATGGAGGCATAAGTACAAACACAAACTCATTACAATGACACATAAGTCACTCCCTTATGACTCGCTTCTGTGTGTGCGTGTCTCTGTGTGTGCCAGTGTGTTTCTCACTGTGTGTGTTACATGTTGTGCATTGCATATATGTGTGTATGACTGTGTCACTCTTTATGCATCTCAGTGCATGCGCGTGTATTTGCGTGTGTGTGTCTTGCATCCATGTGTGTGCATTAATTCCAGCGCCATCCCACATTGCTAGTATATATATATATATATATATTTTTTTTTTTTTTTGTCGATCAAGGTGCCAAAATGTAAAATTGGAAGTAATTAATTAATAATTCAGGCTAGGAACTAAAACATTTACAAACAATAGTGTATAAGGCTTGATTAATAAATAAGAACTTTTTAATAAAATAAATAAAGTTCGTAAAATTAAGTCTGTATAGAATTTATTCTGACACAGTTCTCATCTCCAGACAGTTCACAGTTCCCTGATTTAGAATGGGAATGATGTAGATCTATCTAATATGATTCAAAGTTTTAATAATAATACTAAAGGCATTGTCTTTACATCGAATATTAGTGATCAGCGGATCCAATTTTTGGATCTCAAATTATCCAATCAGGATCAAAGTATCTTTAGTACTGTATTTATTAAACCAGAATAAATACTTACATGCACTAAGTTGTCATTTGCTCAAATTAAAAGGAAAAAAGTAATCAGGAACATCAAATTGCGCTAGTTACACAGTATAATTCTAAAGCTAGGGGTATTCAACGAATTATTGAAAACAACTGGAACATTCTTAAGGAAGACCCTCTGCTCACGGATATACTACGGGAAAGCTAAGAATTTAAGAGCTATAATAGCACCCAGCAAACCTAACATTATGACTCAGAAACGCCCGATATATTTTTTAATTGTAGCTAATAACATTAAAGGTAATTTTAAATGTGATATTTCATCATGTTTAACATGTCAGTTTATGGATCACATGAGAATTTTAGAGGTTTTAATGCCTCCACTATTTTTGATATTGTTCATTTTATTAATTGTGGTACTAGTTATGTGATCTACTTATTGACTTGTGAATGCAGTAAAAAATTATGTTGGACGAACCACATGCACTTTGAGAGAGATTTGGTGAATATAGGAGAAATATATCAAAATATTCAGTATGTCATAGTGTATCTAGACATTTCAATGTTTGCCAAAAGGGACTGGTCACTAATATAATAGTTAAAGGAACAGAATTCATGCCTAGAAATACTCCAGATAGATTCACAATGCTTTGCAAAAGAGAATCCTATTGGATATATTAATTGGATACTCTGGCACAAAGGGGGTTAAATGAGGAATTAGCTCTTTTGCAGTTGAAATTAGTGCAATGAAAGGGTTTAGGAATGTTATCATCTTCTGCAATACAATATAGCTATGTTTTTTACACAATCTGAACTTGATTATTATTATTATATTAATATTGATTATTTTATGCTAAATTAATTTTTAATACATTTTTATTTTTATATAAGTGAGCTCTTGGGACTTTAACCAAGGTCTTGTCTTCAATTAGATGCAAATTTTAAATATTTTTAAGAGTGTATATATGTTTTTAAGAGGTTTAAATTAATACACACATAGGATTGATTGCTTAGGGATTACAATCATTATTATCACCATTTTATTCATATATATATTTATGCTTATTATTTTAGATGCAATATATGTATATATATATATATATATATATATATATATATATATTTATATTTATACACTGAGGTCTCTATGCAGTGGTTTAGCGGGTACTGTGTATGTCGCTGTTACGGTTTTTTAGGACACTCAGACCAGTATGTGAAATAAAACACAATTTTATTAGAATAAAATAATGCAAACGATCGCCCTCTAGTGGCGGTGAATAGAGACACAGTGAAGACTGATATGTTACAAGAGTTAATGCACAATATAGTTGACATGCACAATTACTATGCAGATAAGGGTGATCTCTACCCCAAAGGGTTAAGAGCTAAACACAGTCAGTCTCAGATGTGGTGGTTTGGCACGCCCTGGGTGTTACAAAGAGGTGCTGATAGAGACAGTCCACAATGTACTGAAATCGTAGTTGCCTAGCCAAAGTGACCGAGTAGTAAACAGAACAGAGATCCAAATAGCCCCCGCGGGCGTACCTACTGGAAAACTGCTTCTGCGAGTGCAAGAGTAAGTAGCCCCCACGGGCGTAACGGAAACCGGCCTGCAATGCAAGAGCTGACTAAGCCTCTTCAGACTTAACCGGACACCAGTAGCGGTAGTGCTAGAGCCAATAGCCCCCACGGGCGTATGCAACGGAATCTGCCAGAGCTGAAGCCTTCCCTCTAACGCCACTCTGCTTAAAAGATATCGCCCAGTAACAACGAGAAGGGAGAGCCTATGGCGCCCAACCGGCCCACAATAAGTGACTACTCTGCAACGGAATGGATAGAGTCGCCGTCGGTAAGCGGCCAACTCAGCAGATGTAGCACCAAGGAGGAGGCTCTAGTCTGGGAATCGAGATAGCGAGGGCAAGGCAGCACTGCTAGGGTTAATATGCACGTTTACACGAAGCTCTGCAAACAACGAGGCTCTGCAAGTATAGTGAGGCACACTGAGGCACGCACAGCTCTGCAAGTATAGCGGTACACTGCACTGATAACTGGCAACACCAGGCAAGGCGGTCACACGGTGGCTGGCAGCAGCGGTTGAGAATGTCGCGGCGGTGACAACGGGAACGGAGGTCACTGGAACAGGCTGGAAGTCGATCTTCGGAGCAGGAAGTCAGCCAGGCCAGGTCGGAGCACGCAGGAGGTAGTCATACAAGCTGGGTCATACACGAACAGGAACGTCAGCCAAGCCGGGTCAGGATACAGAGGTGGTTCGCAGTCAAGCCGGGTCATACACAAACAGGAACACTCGAGAGTAGTCAGGACAAGCCAAGTTGGTACACAGGAATCCGGAACACTGGAACACAGCAACAGCACTACTGGCTCAGAAACACCACGAAAGGGCATCTGACAGATGACTGGGCCAGGCATAAGAAGGTCACCAGGGGCGGGCCAAACTGGCTCAGCAAATCAGAGCGAACCACAAGTAAGAGTGACAAGAATCACAGGCACTGTGATAGTCGCGTACTGTGGAGTAATGGAGGAATAATGTTTGACATTTAGTTATTAATACCATTGTTATTTGGATGCTTTGTTTCCATTTGGAAATCACCTTTTACATAGTAATGTCATTTTTCCTCTGTAGCTCTAAGTTATTTTCTCTACATATTAGTTCATTTGTAATTCTTTGCAGAGCGGCCTGTAGTTTATCTGACGTTGAGGCACGCGACTCAGATCTGGGTGAGCTCCATGAATGGAACGCTTGCTGGATACCTCGTAGCTAGGAAGTTATGTAGTATCTGCATGCTGCTCTTCACCGGAAGCCAGAAATGTAGATCCTGGGCGGTCAATCCATGTGTGTACGGTAGAAGGTAAGACTTATGGTTTGATATACAAATAACTCATTATTTGTATGTTTATATACCATATTTTACAATTGTACATAAAAGAGCTATTCAGCCGCTGACTAAGTATTTATTGTAAATACGAAACGCGTTGGGCTTTTTTGTAACGATTGGTATATTTGATTGGTGTGTGCCATTTTTATTTATAGCATAATACATTTTTGGAACTCTGATCTATTGTATTGTGGATCTTGAAAGAACATCCACAAGGTGACCTGTGGAACTCTAGCATTTCCTGTTAAGAGGATTGATGTGCCTGATTATATTGTGAAGTTTGGTGAGCATTGAACCAACTGGGGGTGTGGGAATCTACCTCCTATTCTCTGTTTACAGATCTACTCTTAGATGGGCCTGCACCCCTCTTTTTCTTCTTATTCAAACACAAGATTGCATGTGAGGGAGGGTTGGGAAGTCTCCTTTCTGGGTGTCCTTTATCTACCATGACGCACCCCTTCTCTTCTTCTAGGACACTTCACCTGACATATAGATTACCTCTCTGTCTCCTGGGCTGTTCACTTTCCCTCCTTAACATCTGCTTTCGGCCTATACCAGTGTATAGCTGCTAGTAGTCATAAGGATGGCCACTTATTGAGAATAGCAGTGCACAGTGTTACAAAATATAAACAAAGAGAGACAGTACATGGAATAACATAGTCAGTTCAGAGGATGAAAACTGGCTTACATGTAATCCATGAACAAATATTTAATCAGAATAATAATAAATAATTGAAATGAATGACTGCCGTATTTCATTACTATGAAAGGGAGGGAAGGGCTGGGAAGGTCAAGGGAAAGGAAAAAGGGAGAATAGGTAGAGTAAGAAAGAAAAAGAAAGAAGGAAGTAACGTTGAAAAGAAAAAAGCAAACATTAAAAAAAGGAGGGAGGAGAAAGAAAGAAAAAAACATTGGAAGAAAAGAGAGAGAGAGAGAGAAAGAATCGAGCACTGCATCCATGTCTGGTATAAAAGGTTAAATATTAAATATCAGAAGAGTCTGCACAGGAGGAATTCCACCACAAGAGAAAGGACTTTAGGGGATTTGGGTCCAAGCTTTTTCTAAGCTTGGTGATTCTTGTAAGTAGGAGGTTATTATCTGTGTGAAATTCTGCGAGAGTAGGAGTGCACAGGAATCAGTGATTTAGCAGCAGTCAGAAAGTGGCATCTCTTTATGGGAGGTAGTTTGGAAAATCCAGAGAAGAACAAGATTGGAAGGGGTTTTCCGGGCAACAATAAATCTAAGAGTTCCATGTGGGATATACAGTGCGACAAAAAGGGTTGGATCTGTGGACAAGAACACCACAAGTGGAGTAAACATTTCCAGCAGAGAGTAATACCACCTATACAAGAATTTATAGTTCGATTCCAGAATCTGAGACGATATAGATGAGGATGCAATGAGCGTCCAAATTTCAGCTCAATCTTTTTGGGATATATTGGTCTCCAGTTCCTTTTCCCAAGCAGAAAAGTAGTTAGGCAGGTGTTTTGATAAGGTTTTATGCAAAAGGGAGTAAGTTTTACCTAAACATCTGCGTGTCGGGCCTGTAGGCAGTCACATGTTCTTGAACGGGTTTAGAGAGCAGGAAGTGCCTCGACGGATCAATGGTTGGTCTAGGAAGTGCTTGAGATGGAGGTCCCGCCATAGTTCACATGAGGGGAGAGAAACCTTAGCCTGTGGTGTGGGAAAGGGGAAGATAGAGGAGTCAATAAAAAACAATCCCCTAAACAGAGGCAGGGATATGTCGACCAACAGGGGAAAGAAGTAACAGGTACAGTGAATTGGGTAGGTTTGGAATAGAAGATGGGGAGAAAGGAGGGAGGGTACAGATAACAGATGGTTGTTTTTATTCCACTAGTTCCAAGTACGTAAGATAGGGGAAATGATGGGGTGTGTCTTTAATATTGAATGTCTAGCATTGTCTGGAAGAAGGAATTCCATTAGAAAATCACCGATGTGCAAAAAGGGGTCGTTCTTTTTGGACCCAAAGTTTGGTGCAGATGATAAAAGAGCCATGAGATAGTATAATTTGACATCAGGGATGCCCAGACTCCTTAATAATTTGGGACGTTGAAGAGTCTCGCGTTTGATCCTCAGGTAATGGTAATGCCATATCATGCCATTAATGATGTGCTACAGAGTCGCAAACAAGGTAGGTGGGAGATGAATGGGCAGTGTTTGGAAGGGAGGATGGTCATTTTTATGACATTTACACACCCAAGCCAAGAAATATACAGTGGATCCCATCTATTGAGATCCTTGCGGATGGATGATTGCAAAGGAGGATAATTAGCATTGTAGATGTTGGTGATGGAAGTAGTAAGGTGAAGGCCAAGGTATTTGATGGAGGAGAAGGCCATTTAAAGGGAAAAGAGGCATGAAATGATGTCAGGATAACAAGTGGTAAACCAGTGGAAGAACGCCAAATTATAATTCATTTTAAAGTCTGAGAGGGAACAGAAATCTTGAAATTCTGAGCTCAATGCTGGCATAGAAGTGGAGAGATGAGTAATGGTAACATAATCTGCATACATTGAGAGCTTATGATCATGATGTGCACAAGAGATTCCTTTAATCTCCATATTAAATCTTATGTGTTGAGACAGGGATTCCATCACAAGAATAAACAGTAAATGGGACAGTGGGCAACCCAGACAATCACTGTTAGCGATACTGAACGGGTTGTGACAGAGTCCAAGGAATAATGATGTAGGAGTAAATCATTCAGAGTATCTACCCTGTTTAGCCCCATGGAAATATAATGTATAGGTAACTTGTACATTGGGCCAGTGCTCCACTCCACAGTTTCATAGTAACTGACATGTTCGAGGTGAGGAATCCACACCTGCATCTGGTAATTAGTACAGCTAGCAGTCAAATACTTCCCCCTGCATTGAGACATGCTCCCTCTTTTGTTTGTGTTTCCAAAGAGGAAGGAATTAACCTCTGAAAGCCAGCAACTTGTGAAGTTTACTTGAGCCTAGTTGACTGTGTTGCTGTGTGTTTATTTCTCAAGATGGTAAACTGACTAGCAGTCCAAATACAATCAGGAGCTGATGTGTTTAGTTAGTGCTCAGAAGAGAAAGGATTTTGTTTTGTTGGATTTGTTTGTGATGCTGCTGTCTCACCACTTGGAGACAATTAAAGATTAAGACTTGAATTATCCTCCTCCTGTGTGTGAAGTGTTTCTGCAACCTAGAAGGCTGATCCCAAGACAGAAGGTACAAAACATTAAATAGTACTTTTGTCACAGGGTCTAAAAGATGGTAATTGTTTTTCACTATTCCTGTGGGGTTCATATAAAGGGCAAAAACATTGTGTATAAAGCCAAGGCCAAATCCCAAAGCAAGTGAGGTTTGGAGTAGGATCAAAAACTTCCCAGTGTTTTCCCTAGCTTCCCTCCCAGGTATAAAGCCTGCTTGATCTGGGTCTACAATGGAAATGTGATTTAAATTTCTCTTTTAGAATTTTAGCAAAGAGCTTTAGACTAGGATTTTTTTATCCTCTTTAGACTAGGATTTTTTTCTATCATTTATTGTCTTTACTCCTTGTACAATCCTAGATGTAGCAGCACCAACTTACCAACATGACCAAACAAATAACCTACCAAAACATTAGAACTACACCACAAAGAGCTTAATATCCAATTAGTGATATAGAGTAGGTCTATAACTGGAAAACTGACATCTATCTTTGTCTGGTTTAGGAATGACCATAATGTGAGCTGCTAACATCTCTGGGAAATGATCTAAAGGAGTCAGCCAAGAGGGGGCAAGGACATGTCGGAAGGATTTGTAATAAGTCTGGGATAAAACATTGGGACCTTGGCTTTTACCCGTTGGCAGAGAGTAATGGGAGAATCAAGTGTTTCCCTTGCGGTGCTAGAGAGTGCTAGAGGCAGATTTTAGATAAAAGGAAATGTGATCTGTCTGTGCTGTGTCAGGGATGATTGTACCATGGATGTTGTAGAAAGATTTGTAATAGTTGAGGAATGCCGAAGATCTTTCAGAGTCCTATGAAGTATTGTACCTGACAGCGTCTGAATTGCAGGGATATAAGTTGACTGAGTTTTTAACCGAAGTTACCTCGCTAAAAGGGGTCCCGGTTTTTTTTACCCTGCTCAAAAAGGGTCTGTTTAGTTCTTAGGAAAAGCTTTTCCACTTTCCCGTGGAGTAGCATTTTCAACTGTTTTCGCAGTTTGATAAGGTGTGGGAGGGTTGCGATAGAGCGGGAAAGTTTGTGTTCAGGTTCTAAAGTTCATGAAGCATATCATCTGTTTATAGTGGCATTTATGCAGAGAGTTTTATCAGTTCACCCCGAATGATTAATTTATGTGCTTCCCATATCATTAAAGGAGAGGGATTAGGAGTGTGGTTAAGAGCTATATAATCCTTAATTTTAGTTTTGATGGCTCTCTTAACATCGTCCCTTCCATGGAAATATTTGTCGAGTCACCACAGTCAAGGTTGCTGCTGTGTTCAGATGTAGTAAGTTGACAGATACTGGAGAATGGTCTGACCATATGATAGATCCAGTGGAAGATGAATGAATAAGATGTAAAAATGGATGAGCTAGAAAAATGTAATCAATTTGAGAATAAACATCATGAGGATGTAAATAAAAAGTGTAGTCTTTAGTATCTGGATGTAATAGAAGTCACGTAGCAACTAGTTGGGAGGGGTGAAGTAGGTTATTGAGTTTTCATATGACAGAGTAAAGGTAGGAAGAGGAGCATGAGAAGCAGTATAGGAGAGGGGAAAGAAGGGAATTTAAGTCTCCGCCCATCACCAAAATACCCTCGCAGAATGCATCAAGCATGCCCAAAGTGTTCGGAAAAAGGGAATCTGGGAGCGTAGACATTAACAAAAGTATACATTTGACGATCAATAAGACCCTTGATGAACAGGAATCCACCCTCCTTGTTCTGATAAACACTGGAAAATGAGAATGCTATATGTTTGTGGAATAAGATCGCCACTCCACAGATGGCCACTTATTAAACCTTGTGTTCAACAGAACTTGTGCACTTTCAGATTTTACTATCTTCCTTTTTCTACTACCTGATCACCATTTTGTAACATTTTCTACTGCACACTTCTTCCCCAAGATTCATTTGTAACCTCATCACTTAATCTCACTGCCCTTCAGTCCTCTTTCATAGTCAACACTAACAGCCTTGTCAAAATCCTTAACGCTGTTCTCTCATCCACTTTGGCCATACATGCTTTTCTCTGTTTTTCTCACTCCCCTATCTCATAAATGTAATCCATGGCCATGGGGGAATAAAAATACCGGTTTCCTCCACCCCTGTAGTCATAAGGCTGAAAGAAAAAGGTTGGGAACACTAGCAGACTTCAAAATCACCTTTAGATTATACTACATATTTTGTAGTTATAAAATTATTTGGTAGAACTTATTTAGAGGGATAGTAATGCTTAAATGTAGAAAAATATATATTGCAGGGTTTATACTCCTGCGTAAATCAAGGATACTGCCACTGCTGAGAGGTATTTTTATTTAGAAGTAATTGCAGCTCAAATTTGAAATTTTTAAGTGCAGTATCTCAGCTGCCTGAAATTTTACAGTGGCGCTGTTACTACATTATCCTATGAACAACTCTGGTCAGTTGATCATAAACCTCCATTGTATGATGTAGAAACTGGGAAATTTCAGGCCATTAAGATACTGCAATTAAAAAATTCCTGTTTGAGCTGCAATAACTTTCCAACAAAAACACCTCTCAGCAGTGGGGCTACCCTTGTGCAATATTTATTTTTTTACATATTAAGTGTGACTATCCCTTTAAGGGTAATTTCACAAGAATGAAAAAGTAATTCTCAGTGTAGATGTGTGCCATGTTGTCATAACATTGTAGAATGCTATTATATAGAACATGTTTGTACCAGGCAACACTGTAAAATTTGCATAATGTTTAACATACCGTACTGCAGTTCTTGAAAGCTTTGCAAGCATATCTAAATGCAGAATTCCGTTTAACATATATATATATATATATTTATTTATTTATATATATATATATATATATATATTTATATAAATAAAAGCCTATAAATTAATGTTCAAAATATCAATATTGGTAGTTGTGGAGGATGATTCTTGCAAACAGTTAAGCCAATGAACTTATAGGGTATGCTTAAAGCTAACCTAACCATAATGAACTAAACCCTTATGTAGTCTGTACGTCCTCCTTATTCCCTTTAGATTGTAAGCTTTTAAACAAGACCTCCATTGTTTCACTCTGGAAAGCACTTGTATGGCCCTGTATTGTCTAAACCCTTAAACTGTAAAGTGTTTCATACACTTCTGGTGCTATAAGACATACTAATGTATTTATTAATTCAATTTTAAACCATAAAACAAATTAATATATTATACGATTGTTTTTCAGAAGCTCAAGACAGTTTTAAAACCTTAAATATAAGATCAATAATTGAAAGAACATTTGGAGTTAAAAAAAATGCACTATAGAATTGAAAGCGCTTTCAAAATCGCATTTAAATTATACTACATATTTTATAGCTATTAAAATTATTTATTAGAACTTCAGATTCATTAAGGGTCATTTCATGAGAATTAGAAATTACTCATCGGTGCAGATGTAGGCCATGCTGTCTGAACATTGTAAAATGTTATTATATGGAACATGTTTGTACCAAGCAACACTGTACCATTTGAATAATGTTTCACTTAAAAAACATTTTAATTAAAAATAATATACTGGAGATCTTGAAAGATTTTGCAAATGTATCTAAATGTCAAATTTCATTTAGCACAAATACATATAAAAGTAGCTATTAATGTCCAAAATGTCAGTATTAGCATTTGTGGAGTATGATTCTTCAATTTAGTTAATGCACTATAAAATGCCCTGAAAAAATGTGTGAAAAAAATTAACATGAATGGGTTCAAGCATTTCAGCATTTATCAACAGGTTAACAGACTGTATAAAGACATGTAATAACTGTTAAAAAATTGAGACAATATATTATTTCAAAATAAAATGGCATTATCCATGTCTTAAAGTAAATAGTAAATCTTGTAAAAACAGCTCTGGTGATTTTTTTTCCTCATATATTTTACTAAAACACCTGTATTTCAGATACAAAACTTGTCTAAATATACAGTATAGTGGTAGGATGAAAAGTGGAAGCATGACACACTGGGAGAGATTCACTAAGTGGTGATAATGGGGGAGATTCACTAAGTGGTGATAAAGAGGTGATAAAGTGGAGACTGCTTCTCCAGTTTATCACTTCTCCAATCTATTCACGAAGATCTCCAATGCTGAAGAAATCTTAGTGAATAGGCTCCATAGAATAACATAGGAAATGGAGAAGTGATAAATTGGAGAAATCATCTCTACTTCATCACCTCTTTATCATCGCTTCATGAATCTCCCCCAATGTGTGCTAGAGGAAATCAGGTCATTCTCTGAGATGGAACTAATAGTGGTACAGCTGGTGTAGGGCACAGGGATCCACAGAATGACAGTGGCTTATGATACAGAATCACACATACCCTGTCTGAGATCCCAGCCTTGTCCCACTATCCCACTGCAAGTCACACAACCACAAATACACTGTCTGACTCCCTAGCCTTGTTAAATTGTACAATGGTAGTCACATAATTACATATACACTCTCTGATACACCAGCCTTGCTCCTCTGTCACAATAGCAGCCAAACATTACACATTTATTTACTTACTAGTTGAAGAGCCCATTACACGGCCACAGTGCCACTGCCAGCCGGTCGCGGGGCAGTCATACACAGTAGAGACTGCCCACACCGCGGCTGATACAGTGCCAGCCAGTCGCTGTGCATTCATGCTCAGTAAAGACTGCCTGAGCTGCTGTTGATACAGATACCGAGCCTTGTCACAGGCAGTCTCTACTGCTCATGACTGCAGCACGTGCAGCAGTCTCTACTGAGCATGACTGCGTTGTTACAAACTTTCTAGCGAATTATTATATAGGATAAAGTGTTTCACTAGGACAAGTACAAGTTTTCAAGGATGCCCTGCAGGAGAAATTCTCTATCTGACACCAAAGCATTCTTCCCGCGTCTACTGGTAGTCACAGATGCACAAATACACTGTATAAAACCCTACCCTTGTTCAACTGTCAACTGGAAACCACAGAACACGCATACATACTGTGTGATATCCCAGCCTTGTTCCACTGGTAGTCACAGACCATTGTCTGATGCGACTATTTTGTTCTACTGTCCTTGTAGTAGTGTCAGAGCACACATACACTGTGTGACATGTCAGTCTTGTTCTACTGGCCAACTGTTAGTCACAGACCAACACAAGCATCTAATATCTGGCCTTGTTTCACTGTTCCACAGATAGTGACAGACCAAAATATATTGTCTCACACGACTGAGAAATGGGCGAGAGAACTGGGGGAGACAGACAGAATAAAAGAAAGAGTAGCAATGGTGAAGAAAAGTGAGAGAGGGATGGGGAGAGTCATGCCAATGTGGGGAGAAAGAAAGAAAGTTCAATAGTATGTGCAATAGTTTAAACACTCCTTTGGCATTCAAATGGTTAAGGAATTGCTTTTGCTATGCCTCTCACACTCACTTGACTAAGTATCTGGCCACATGACTTCTGTTCGCTGAGTTCCAGTTCTGTCTCTTGTCACACCCAGCTATAGGTTTCCAAGAGGTGATTGGTGCTGCTCAGGAAGCATGAGACATGTGGGCTGGGGAAATGAGTGGCAGCAAGAGTACTGGTTATATGTTTAACCCTCTAAGTGTTAGAGTGGTATGCAATGTGCTGCCCACCCCTCTGGTACTCAAAAGGTTAACTGGGGATGTGGGAGCTGCAGCTTGTAGTCCTTAAAAAGTTGAACACAGTGCAAAAAAACGTATCTCTTAAACCATTATGGTTTGAGAGATATCTGCATTTAAAGTTTGATGTTTCCTGATGTCAGCTGTAAAGCTGACAGCAGGAGATCCATGTCGGCTGACACGGAGGCTCTGCAGCAGAGCCGCAATTGCGTTATTTACAACAAATGACTTCATTGGAATGGTCTAAAAAGTGTGCTTGGTTTGCAAGCACACTTTTTAGACCACTGGGAATCCTGCAAGCCGTTGCACACTTCATGCCCTTGCCTGTTTTTGTACCCTGTTCTCTCTCCAGTCTGCTGTGTTTGGTGTCAGATTCATGTTTCTTTTCCTTTTGTACCGTTCCCCCTTCTTGCTCCGTAGCAGTCTCTTTTGCCTCTCACTCTTCTTCAGACCCATTTTCTACCCCTTCCTAGCAGTGCATCTCATGCTTTCTCTCTCATCTTTCCTTTGGTTTTCTTGTATGTTCTTTTTCTTTACCCTCTTGCTGTCCTCCTTTGTGTTTCTCTAGTTTTCCTTTTCTTCCTATCTTGTTGATAGCGATAGGCAAATGACTCCTCATTTGATGTGGCCAAAATAGTATACTTTGTCTGCCTTCTACCCACTGTCACTATGCTCTGACTTTGCTTCTGTCTGTCCTTCATCCTCCTGGTCTTTTTTATTCTGCCTGCTCTACTTCACTTTGAGCTTCAGGGTGTATTCTCAGTATCTCCTATGTAGTTGATTCTTACATGGTATTGACTCTAACTTGATTCCTGACTATCCCTTTGGCTCTACCATTCAGCTTGATCTCTTCTGACCGGCTTCTAGACCTTGGCTTGACTCTGACCCTTCTCCTGTCTTATGTTTTGGTATCCTGCTTACAGTCTTCCTGGAGTGACCACTGGTTTCCCTGACTATGATATTGTCTGCTCCTGAACTCCCTTTTAGGGTGGCTCTCGCAGCGCCTCTCCTGTCTGAATCTGTAGCCTCTATCCGCTCTCATCTAATTCTGCAGCCCCCAGCTTCTTCTTCTGTCCACTACCCCTCAGACTCCTTCTCCTGTGTTCTTAGTCTCTTTTGCTGGCATGCCGACAATTCAGCAGTGGCAGAGCTTCCTGGGAATCCCATCTTGATTGCTGGTGCTGCTTATTGCCGGCTTGTTTTTTCAGTTGGGCTTGCCCTGCTGGAGTCTTCAAGCTAAACCTTCTCAGTTCCTATTGCCACTCATCTGCGGTCGTCTTGTGGATATTGCAGAAACTGCATTTGTATATATACATATATCTGAATAGACTGTTTCTGAAACTTTCTACCTGGCAGTAGTTTCTCTTTGACTTTGTTCTCCTTGTACCCACTGTTTGCCTATGGTTCATCCCATCTTCGCTGCACATATTCTGGTCACCCATTCTGATCTGCCTCTCAGCTCCACTGGGGGTGGATATCTGGCCTTGTGGTCAGCTACTTTATATGATTTCGACTACAGCATTCACTGTCATTTTGGAACAGGACTGCCCTTTTGGGTGGGATCAGTCTAAAATGTTCATGGAAATATCTCCTCTAAAATGGCACTAGAGAGCTAAAATGTGATGCTGCTGAGCAGTGACTAGCTGTAAATATATAACACAAAACGGTAAGTAGGTATCTAAGTTTGTGTTCTCCCTGTAACAATACATATCTGGTACTACCCTGGCCTTTTACTAGAATTCCTATGTATGCAAACTGGTTCTGTTTAAGTGGGTCTATTACCTACACATTTGTCCATAGGTCATTTTTTCCCCCATCTGTCCAGTCTATCTACATGATGTGTGTCAGGTAAATCCCTACCGTACCAACGACTGACTGCACTGTAATGTCTTCTGACTATTCTTCTATTGTCAGAGCTATCAACCATCTGTTAGTCTAAGATTCTATTCTAATATCTACTTTCCATCCCTTCTTCTTCTCAGATTGAATATAAATATACCATCTGTCCGCAATGACCCCTGTATCTTTAAGTCAAAAATTACCCTCTGCTTGACTCCAAATCTGGTTGCTAATGATCTGTAAGATAGTTGCTCACCTTGCTGGGAACTGACCTTCAATGAGTCAGGTGTAGAAGGGCATCTATCTTTCCCCTGGTCATTCCATTAAAGGAAGTGCCAATGGTCCCTATTAGTCTGGTATTTAACAGCAAGAGTGCTGGAGGCAATACTCTGTCCCACCCATTTAAAGTGTGCATTGGTGTAATCTTCTTAAACTGTTCCTTTAAAAGTAAATAACTGCTTTCCAACAGGCCAGATGAATGTAGATAATAGGAAATATGTAAAGGCCATGGTACCTCAGCTTCTATTGCCCATGACTGCACCAAGGTGCTGGGAAAATGTGTGCCTTGATCAGATTGTATAGCCACTTTTGCCAGTTTGCATAATTATATGTACGTGATAATCCATGGGTTTGGTCCCATTCATAAGAGGCAAATACTTCTCTATGGCCAGCCTTACCATGGGCCCATCTTGCAAGATTTAGTAAAGAGAGATCCGGCATATTGGCCTAGCTGGTTCTGGCCACCTTATCAGCTTTTTCATTTGGTTCCACCTGTCAATTTGCATCCTCCTGGCCCACTATGATTCTCCACTGTTGAGCCTGCTTAAAAATGATCTGCTTATAACTTGGCTTTGCTCCACACATCTCTTTACATTGATTTTCCAGTCTGCCTACTTCCATGTTAAAGTCCAAGTAGTTAAACCTTTGAAACATGCCCCACTGTCTGTATAGATGATTACTGGTACTTTGGTCTCTTCTAGCACATTACAGTGGCTTTAAAGTGGAACTTTCACATAGTATTAAGTCACCCTCCAATAATTAAACATTAAACTAGCTTCATAATACGTGTATTACCTTTCAAAAGTGCCAGATTCTAAATTATTCTTAATATCCAGAGACCGGAAGCCAGGCATCAGTGAAGACATCTTGTCTGAGCACCTGCGCTGTCAGTCCTGGTCTCCTCTAAGAAGCATTGCAGTGTGCCACAAGGTAACTGGAAGGGACTGACGGCATAGGCGCGCAGATGGCACTAACCTGGCCATCAGTCTCCGAAGATTAAGGATTTCTTTAGAATCTGGCACTTCTATTATTATGAAGCTAGTTTCTGTATGGTTAATTAGTAAAGAGCGACTTTATACTATGTGAAAGTTCTGCTTTAAGCTAAGCATATTGGTTGCAGCCACCTGTCCCTTCTTCTTGTATCACTGCATTCTGCTTTGGGTTACATACAGCTGCAACTCATGCCCTCCCAGTTAGTACTGAAGAATCATCTGTGTACCATGTATATTCTTGTTCTAATTTGTTCAACTGCTTTGGAGTTTGATGCCTTTTTCACAAATGAGGGCATTAGGATGGGTGCATCCCCTGATTGCAAGTTATTCCAGCCCTTGACTGTCATTAGCCCCACCATCTTCTAGGGCAGCTTTTTCAACATCTTCTTCAGATATACCTCTTCTCTCCTGAAGGTACCATTTTCATTCTATCAATGTGCTACTTGAGTGTGGGTGATCAAACTTTCATTCCTGACCCAGCCACTTATGGGTAAATTTGTTCTCACAGTGACTGGATCCATCTTAGTAATCCTCTCTACATGTTACAGGGCAGTGCAGGTAACTAACAGCACCTTCTCTAGGAGTATATACAGCTGTTGAGCGCCAGTCAGTTATTTGGACCAGAAGCCTTTTGGAGTCCCCATAACATCACATTACCAGGCACCATGACATCCAAGGCTATAAAGGTGTCCTGAAGCTGGAGAGCCCAGTTTGTGGTGCTGTTGAAAAGCTTATTTGGCTGCTTCAAGTGCACCTTGTTTCTCTGGTCTCCAGTGGAATGTGCCCTTCTTCCTGGTTACATTGTAGATTGGTCTCAAATTGTGCCCTTAATGTGTTGTGAATTGTCTTCCAAATTCCAGTTGCAAGTACAAATGATTAAGCTTCTTTCATGCTAATCGGTGGGGCTGCTGTTATTGTCTTTATCACCTTAGCTTGGATTCTTCTATGAGGCCTGGGCCACACCATGCCCATAAACTGTACCTCTGGCCCAGGCCCCTGTATCTTTATTATCTTTGCTGGGATTCTCCTTTGAGGTCAGGACTTACCCAAAAACTGTACCTATGACCCAGGTTCTTTATCACATGGAGATTTATTGCCCATTTTCTGTTCTGTAAATGCTCTATCGATCTCTTAAATTCAGTAGCCATTAGGTCTACAGCTCTTGTCAACATGATGTATTTGAGCTGTAGCTGTTCCATGTCCCTAGCCACCATTTTATGAAAGATTGTTGGTGAATGTAAATACCCGGTGGCCGCACTTGGAAGATATATTGATGGGTCTTTGCTATCTGCAGCAGTGGGCACAAAGAAAAAAGAATTTGTCAAGTCGATGACCACATGACACTCCCCAGCTTTCTCGGATAACTTCCACATCAAAGTTATTATGTCTGGAATAGCCCCGGCTAAAGGAAGAACCACTTTATTCAGCACACAGTAGACCACAGTCATTCTCCAAGAACTGCATTGGCTTTTCTCATTAAAGGGATAGTAATACTTCGTTTTATCTTTATTTTATTTTGTAGGCATTAAAAACACATGAAGAACGATATGTCTTATCTCTCAAACCTTTATGGTTTAAGAGATATTCACAAGCAAAGTATCCCCCCCTGTTCAGCCAGATCAGAAGGGAGGTGCCCAGGTAGACTGCAGAGAGGGACAATCTTCAATTAAGATAAGGGAAAAAGCTGAAAAACTTGTCAAGGGGGGAAGGGCTTTCATTGTTCTCATAGGAAGAAGATTGTCCCCTTTTGTTATCTGTCTGGTCTTACAACCAGATTCACATCTGAGAAGAGATGGCTTATACTAGGAAAAAGGGGTGGGAGGGGAAACTTTGCTTGTGAATAGCTCTGAAACCATAAAGGATTGAGAGATAAGACTTATATCATTCTTCATATTTTTTTAATGCCTACAAAATAAAATAAAGTTAAAACGAAGTATTACTATCCCTTTAAATGGACTAGCTGCAGGTTGAATATCACCTGATTGCAGCAAAGGTTGAACAGTATTTCCTATTTCTCCTATTGCTGGAGCTGGTAATTTCAGTAGTCTCCATTTGGCACTGACTCTCTATTGCCTTCAATGGTTTTGTGTAGTATGGTTTGTGTAGAAATTCAAAGGTAATTCACCCCCCACCTTGTATTTATATGATCTGTCCCAAAAGTATATCAGTACCTGGAATGGCTTCCAATAGGCTAGTGACAACCATCCAAGCTGTGAATGTGTGGCCCTTTTCCTATTGCCAGCTGTAAGTTGAGCCTAACAGCTTGCCCAATCGCTCCCCCAGGCCCTCCACATGCATTATTTTAAACTCTGGCTATGTCAATTTTCACTGTGAAGACCGGGAAACTGCCTACCAATGGGAAGGGCTAGGGCACCTCCCATTTGGTTGTGTCCTCCCCTCCCCCTTCATGGTCTATAACCCTTCACAAGGATACATTGAGGGTGGGGTTGTCAGAGCTGTCGTGTCCTTCTCTAGGAGAGGGGAGAGACGGGGAAAACCCTTCCAGTCTACTGCCTTCCCCCAACCTTGTCTGTTTAATTAACTTCCGTTTTGTCTGAAATGTTCATTTTTTCCTTTCTGCCTCCCCTTCTCCTCAGCTTTTCTCACTTGCTTTACTTTCCCCCCTCCAACTCCTCTAGCTGTTCCAGCAAAGTGGTTATACAGTGCACCTTACTTCCATCCTGCAACCCATCCAGCAAGGTCAAGATAGGGGCTCAGAGTGAGAAAGGGGCAGTGTTTGGGAGTTTGGCCCTCATACTAGCAGTAAACCAAGTCTGGTCCCTCCAATATTGATTTTTTTTTTATCTCAGCCACACATCCCTTTGCTTTTCTCATCACCTGCCTGAGTCAAGGGATCAGTAACACACTGCACCCCCCTTCCATCTCATAGACTCAGTATTCACTCTGAAAGTGATTCTCGGCTTTTGTTTTGATATACCTTTGCTAGATCTGTCAATTTCAGACTGTGTATATTCCCTAAACCATCAAAGTAACTTACTTGCATATATGCATACTTATCCCTCTGAAGCATACATTTCCTCAGTTTGGTTACAACAGAGCATGCATGTGGTCTTTGAAAAAAATTCTCCTAAATTCAGAAGCAACATGGATTTAGCGCTTACAGACAAAAATCCCTAAGAGGATAAATGAAGGTTTCACCGTCTTACCCAATGATAAATATGTACTCTGCTCACTAGTTCAGGACTATGAAAATAAACACATCTGTAAGCTGTATGTTTTCCTTTGAATTTAACATAAACTTTTGTGAATTAGTATTTATTGGACTTAAGTCAATCTATATATATAAAACAGGATTTCACATTAAAAAGGGTAATCATAAATATATTGGCCAAAGTTATGACATTCAGTTTTATATTATATTTTATTTTATGACTATGTAACTTATAAAATGGTCCATCAAATATATATGTCAGTGTAATTTCATTACTATTTTGACACAACTGTCTCTAATAGCTACATAACACATGGAATGAATAACTAGTTATGTACCTCAAATGGGCATTCTTCTCGAGACAAAGAGACACAAACTGAGGAGAGGACAGATTATGCTGTCTGCTTTGCTGATTACCTCACTGTTGAATGTGAAATGTAAAATTGTACTATGTGAAATACTTTTTAGCCATATGTAATCAATAGCTGACATGTCAGATCTTACTCTCATTGATAACATAATTGTATAATGAGTTATAGCATCGAAAATAGCATCCATACACATAACTGTTGTAGCTATGGGGTTATTTAACAGTTAATAGGCTGTTTCAGTAATTATGATTTACAATATTATTGTATAACCTTCTAGGATATGGCAGAGACGTTCTCTAGACGAGCCTTTGTCTCAGAGCCAATGGCAACATACTAAGTAGGAGTCGGATGACGCTTGGTGGGACAGCCTATATTTTGAGGCCTTAAATACAGCAGCCACAACCACCTGTCCTGTAATCTACTATGCCCTGACTAAGCTTCACATGGTGCTGTGAAAAATGTAGTGTTTTTAAGGGTTAATATGATCTCCAAAGTGTATATATATATATATATTGGGGCAATGTTTCTATATATGCTCGGTTTACAAAGTCTTATGATTGACGATTTCTTACTACTGACTTTACTAGATCGCCTTGTCTTAAATCTGTCCCCTTCTGATGTGACTTAGGGAATGGCTACTGGACTGGTTTACACCAGGTGGTAAATTAGTGCTCAGTCTTCACATACGAGCTCTAGGTACTTTGTTCTCTCTATACTTACTCTATCTAAATGTCATTTAAAAACACTGTGAGAATGTTTGCCCTTATACTTAACTCTAGTGGGAGGATCGCACCCTTGAAACCGATACGCTTGTTGGTTGTGGTGAAGACAGGGGATGTCCACACAGTCAGTGTCATTTTCTAATATATTGTAGTTAGGTTTTAAATTATATATTAAACATTAAATTTTAATCCTTGCAACTGAAAATGTAAATGGTCTCCTAAAGAGCACTGAACGAGTTAGTAGTTGTAACTCACACAGTAAGGATAAGCTTTTCCTGTTACACACTGTGTAGTCATAACATTTTCTTTTTCTTCTATTTTGATATGAACATTTAACCTGAAGCGCAATTCACTAGCCATTATAAGGTACCATTTTTTATCTTATAGAATTAGTTTTATTCTCATCTTCAGAGGTCTTTGAAAAAATATCCTTCCTCTCAGAAACTATTTGTGCATCATTATAGGCCTTATCTGTGCTTCAGTTTCTCTCTTTTTGCCCCCCTGCAGTGTCTGTGTCTTTTCACTGCATCCTTTGACAGCACAGCACACTTTACTTTCTTGCACTCAGCCTGTTCTAAAGCCTCCCACCTGTTTTAAAGCCTCCCAGATAACTTTCCATTGCTACCTCAAGCTGCTCAGTAAGCACCTAAACTTTCTGTTCGAACTCCTCAGCATTCTGTTTTTCTGAACTCCTTTAAGCATTATCCAGCAGACCTGTGTGGCAGCTATTTGTTGTTTCTTATTTAATCCTGATATCTAAACTTTTCATCTACTCTGCCAATTTACCCCAGTCTCAGGGAGGATTAATGGACTATGCTTAATTAACACTTGAGCCACAATTAAACAGGGTTGGGAACTAGTCGATTGTAGGAGCACACAGCTGTCTCTACCACCCTTTTCTGCCCTGAACATTTCTACACACATCTTCAGAAACACAATAAAAAAGATTGCTACAAAAAACAAACAACCTAAGACTGCATGCCCCAGGCATAATATGCAGCGACTTTATCATTAAATATGTGCTATGTGAAAGCAGAAACCACATCTGGTACAAAATATTAACAATATGGAAGGCAAGGAAGAAGTTAAACCATCCACTACCCTGGGCTTTGCAGTCTGCCTACACACACACACACACACAAACACACACACACTGACTCAGAGATGAACTTTAGAGAAAGATGAACATAAAGTTTTTACTTAGCTTTGGTTACAGCTGGCGTACATATACAAAGAAGTAGAGGAAGGGAAAATGCAATATGTTTATTCAATATCTCGTAGCCGAGGGTGCCCCATGCTGTCTATTTGAAGCTCTCAGCAAATATAGGTCCTGATTGCTTGGTCCCAGGTACAGGTCGCTGTGCAGGGTGAAGTCAGAGCAGAAGAAAGCTTGCCTAGGAAGTACTGGGGTGGAGACTGTAAAAAGGAGGAGCAGGTAGCTAGATGGGTTACAGATAGATGTAACAAGAAGGCAAGGTATAGGGAAGATATTCCTGTGTTTACTCTCTTAAACAGATTTTCTACACTGAGTGATGTTGTTGGTGGTATTGTTACAGGATTGCCCTTGCTGGAGAGGACTGTTCTCTTTAACAGAAGGAGAACAGGGTGCATGCAGACCTAGACAGATGGTGGTGGTAGGATTCCATAATTAAGAACACAGAATGGGTAATCTGTCACCAGGATCACTACAATCGAACAGTTTGCTCTCTCCCAGGTGCTCGGGTTCAACATGTAGTAGATCAGAATAATACATTATTGTGAGGGGCTTGGTATGACTCTGCTGTCAATGTACATGTTCTTACCAATGTGAAAGTCAGTGAAAAATAGAGATCAAGGATTTAGGTCATAAGCTTAAGCAAAGGAACTCTAAGGTAGTATTTTCTGAAATACTACCAGTGCCATGTGCTACGCCATTAAGGCAAGTAAAGATTAGGGAGTTAAATGCATGGCTAAAGGCTTGCTGTAAGCAGAAAGTTTTTCAGTATCTTAAGCACTAGGTTGACTATCCCCTTTGTGGCAATATTCATAGTAGAGATTGACTGCACTTTAATGGAAGGGGGGCTACTGTTGTAGAGGTTAGGATGGTTAAAGAGTTGGAAATATTTTAAACTAGGAAACTTTGTGGGGGGGGGCAGAGCACAGAATAAAGTAGGCAGTTTAGAAGAGGAACTGGGATTAAAGGAAGGGCATGAGGATGGATGGGCTAGTTTGTCTAATAGCGTGATGCCTATGTTACAGCCTGATAAAAAACAAATAAATATTTCAAAGAACGAAATGCAATTCTTCAGAATGGCACTGACATAAAATGTGTCCCTACAAATGCTTGGAAAAGATTGCACTGAATGATGTTATGATCGTATTGGTTTTACTACTACTACAGGATGAAGGCTGCCTTATGGCACCCGAAACTTTGATCAAATAAAACACCTTTTTGTCATCTATATGCTGTGAAGACCTGTGATTGCTTTTGTAGCTTTTATTTTCTTCTTCTGTATATATATATATATATATATATATATGCAAGGGGTTTTCATTCAGTTTTTTCCCCACCATAACCTTTTCAGTTTGTGCTCCACATGTGCACCAAGCCTCAATAGCAAGCCAGTAAAACCAACTTCATGCTGACGAGTTGCATAGACAACAAAACAGCTGTCCATGAGTGGTTCACTGGCTTTGCATCTCTTCCTGAGTTGTGTCTTAAAGCTGTTACTCAGCATACACATACTCTGAGGAATCCATGTATAGAGTGGAATTTGAGGCAAAAAGGTGATTCCTTGTTAAACTTATTTGCATATGCCTACCCAGAATCCCTTGCAGTTGTAATCAAAAATATTCAAGCCCCATTGCAAATCAGCTTTATTGTCAAAATGTAAAGACTTTCAGCTGTTTGCAATGAACAAATCATAAAAAAGTAACTGAAATAGCTCAACACAACGAATTGGACCCATATAGTCAGACTCAAGGAAGCACAAGGAAGCACAACGTGCAGAGCAGATGATTACACCAGAGTCTGAAGTAACACTGACCAAACAGCCTACGCACACTTACCCTTATGCCTTTGAGTGACAGACAGTCTTCTGGCATTCAAAAGGTTAAGGTTCTGTGATGTCCCACTCATGAGTTCCATACGAGAGTTGATTTTATGAAAATCACTGCTGAGCGTTTCAGAGAGCCCTACATTCCTCTCTGTACACCCTTTGACCTCCACCTGTTTCCCATGACTGTGCTCCCTTTTGCTGTATTCTCTATCCCTGACCACCCTACCTTTCTCCTCATACTATATGCCTACCTTTTGCACCTCCTCTGTCCTGGTCACCCTCACTTTTGCACACTCCTGTTCTCTCTGGCGACACACGTGCCTGGGGCTGTTACCTGCCTTGTCTCTTTTGATAAGCCCTCTTTCCCTGTACTCCCTCCCTTTCATACAGTGGTGCTTTTATCAGAGCTGTTAACCCTTTAAGTGCCAGAGGGGAGCACAATGCATTGCAAGCAATGCGTTGAGTGCCCCTGTTGCAAGGAAAGGGTGAAGAAACAGAAAACCAGGGGGCAAGGATTCTTTCTCAGTAAGCATGTAGCTAAAGTAATTAAAAAAGTAATGCAGGCAGGAGTGGTGGAAAGAGGCTCAGTGTGCGACAGAAGGTTAAACCTTTGAGTGCCAGACTGCTGTGAGAAACGGATGTGGATTATTATACGGCGGAAAAGTGGTCCAGAGGGTGGAAGTGTGGGTACTGAGTGGTAAGGCAGCCGATTGAATTGCCGGTTCATTCTTTAACGCTTTGAGTGCCAGAGGGGTATGCCAAGCATTGCAGAGCAATGTGTTGCATATGCCTCTGGCACTCAAAGGATTAAAATCTATATAAGGTGCTTATCCATGATAGTACTCAAATGCTTCTATGAGTCTGCTGAGATAAGGTTTGCTCCAGAGTATATGTGTATCCCTTTGAGTGCCACATATACTCTTTCAGAGCTCCCCGCTCTGTATCATCCTCGTCACGGGCAGTCTCTACTGCACATGACTGCAGCATGCACAGCAGTCTCTACTGTGCATGACTGCATCATTACAAGCTTTCTAACGAATTATTATATAAGATTGTATATAATGAAAAGTGTATATTTAAAAAAAAAAAAAATGCTTGTTTGACGAAATTAAAAGAATAAAAACACAGCTGTACCTACTTCCGGGTACACTGCGGTTACCTGATCTGTGCCGCAGTCTGCTGCTCTGCCTCCGTTCCCCTCCCTCTATCCAACCTCCTGTCACAGTGCCTTACCTTGGCCTGCGCTGTTCGGTCGGGACCAGGGGTCTGGACTGACGCTCAG
Source organism: Rhinophrynus dorsalis (assembly GCA_037306005.1). Classification (NCBI taxonomy): domain Eukaryota; kingdom Metazoa; phylum Chordata; class Amphibia; order Anura; family Rhinophrynidae; genus Rhinophrynus; species Rhinophrynus dorsalis. Next base: position 262,061,346 of record CM074721.1, on the reverse strand, counting down.
GCGTCACTAGCCGCGTCCCTCTCTGCCTGCGGCCTGGTCTCATCTGGTTCCTTGTTACTGGCATCAGGAATCAGGCACTTGCCTGGATGCCTGTTATAGGCCCAGCCTGGGGGACCTAATTGGCCCCGCCTTCTCCTACTCCTTTATAAACCTCTCTGGGCCTGTGTATCATTACCCTTACATTGTTGTTCAGTGCAGTTCTAGTTCCAGTTGTTCCTGTATCCTCTGTATGACCCGGCTTGTCTGACTATCCATTCTGGTGCTGACCTGTGGCTGTGTCTGGCCATTCTCTCTGTGCGCTCCATTTGTCTTAGACATCCAATCTGGTTCAGACCTGTAGCTCTGGCTGACTACCCACTCCGTGTATGACCCTGGCTTGTCTGACTATCCATTCTGGTGCTGACCTGGGGCTCTGTCCTAGTATCCTCCCAGTGTTACCTACTCCTAGTGGACATCCTATCTGGTGCAGACCTGTGGCTCTGGCTGACTACTCGTTCCGTGTATGAACCTGGCTTGTCTGACTATCCTAGCTGGTGCTGACCTGTGGCTCTGTCTTTTCACTCCTCTGTCTGGCTCCGTTCCCCACAGACATCCATCCTGGTGAAGACATGGGGCTCTGGCAGACTCCAGCCTTACTGACTGCAGGCATGAGTCAGTAGTCTCCATTGTTGCAATCCTTATTGGAGACAATCTCTTCCTAACTGACTGCAGGCGTGAGTCAGTAGTCTCCATTTTGCCACCCTTATTGGAGATGAGCTCTTCCTTACTGACTGCGGGCGTGAGTCAGTAGTCTCCTTTGTTGCTACATTACGGGAGACTGTAGGTTCTGTTTTGCATTTCACCTATTACCCTGAGACTACCAGTTGGCTTCAGCCTAGTCTCCAGCAGTTGTGTTTGACCTGTCAGCAGGCTCCTATTTCTGATAGAGTCTCTAGCCTCTCCAGTCACCCTCTGCTTATAGTATCATTATTATTTGCCTACTATTTATTATTTTAATAAAGGTGATTTTAACTATACTGTCTGACTCCTTGTCTTGTTTTGTAAACCGTAACACCTCCTCCGATGATGTAGGCTTTCTGTCTGTAAGATTGAGCAATCTCATTGGCAGAGATCGATTTCTGGCCAATGAGAGATACAGCTTACAGACAGAAAGCACCCGTCATTGGAGGAGGCTAGATAGACAGAGAGGCAGGGCGGCAGACTACGGCAAAGACCAGTCTGCCCGGAAGTAGGTACAGGGTTGTATTTATTCTTTTAATTTTGCCAAACAGGCTTGGGGAATTTCCTATACCCTGCTGGCAGGCACATTTTCAGTGTTTTTACTATCCATCTGTTTAGGTATGATTTCCATTGGTAACTTTGTTGCCATATATGGAAAACCAACTATTGGTTTGTTTGTTAGTTTGTGTTTTTCAGAACAAATTCAGTTTTTTCATAGCACCTCACAAAAACTAAATGTTGCATTGTATGACAAGCTATGTCATAAATAAAAATACTTATTTTTTCACTATCAAACTATAAATCAAAAACATTAATGATGGAAGTTAACATTTCAAATATTTTAAAAGCATCTGACCCCGAGTAAAGAAAAAAAAATACCAAAGATGTATAAATGTACCTACAAGCATGGCCTGCACAAACCCTACATACAATATTCCTGAAAGTAGATATCCCACTACAGCAAATGTGTGAGTTGCCTTTCTACCCTTAGTCTGATGTGCAGAAACATGCCTCCCAAGTGTGCCTCAAGAGCGACAGTCCCTCTTTTAGACCCAAATCCCTCTGTCCCCCTTTCCCACCCTGATGTCTCTCTTTTTTTAGGAGATCAGACTGTGTAATGTGTATATAAGTGCATCATATTAATCTACAGCAAAAAAACTCATATAATTGTTTGTTTAAACGTCATTATATGTGCTTATAATTTAGTCTGTGTAAATAAAATACTTTGGTCTTGTTATAAGTCATGTATTAGGTTACACAAGGAGGTGTCAAGAGGTCATGAAATAACCTAAACATTCTCAGTAATGCCCTGCCCACCAGCCACGCCCACAGCAACACCCCCTAAAACACAAGTGTCCCTCTTTGGCAATTTGAAATGTTGGGAAATATGCAGAAATGCTTCCAGAAAGTGGTGATAAACATAAAAAAATATTTTTCCCTTACATATCCACCACAAATGTACTAAAATCGTAGGATAAAAATGACACCCCATTGGTTGAGTTGACTTCTTGCAGAAGCACAAAAGTCAGTACAAGAGCAACAAATCAATCTGTGATGTGCTGCCTGCACATCCTTACAACACCGCAAGTGGTTAAATATAGTTGACACTCCAGATTGTACTCTACCTCTAAACTAAAAAAACAAACCCTATTAATGTGCATCAATCCATGCATTCTGGGAACCTAACAACTTTTCCAGAAATGTAAAATTATAGAATTATGTAATTATTACATTTTAACATCTAATTAAAATGTATAGGAAAGTTTACAAAGGAACATAGAAAATAGGAGACACTCCATTATGATAATCTGAAATTAAGTAATGTTTAAGAGAAATCTGTCGTCCTCCACCATTAAATGAGATGGGCGGAGGGAGGTTGCCTCCCCACGCAGCTGTTGTGATTCATAAATTCCAGGATCTCCAGGCCTGTGGAGAGCCGTAGTTTGCTCAGCCCCACTGTGGATAACTGCCTTATACATGAATGTCATCTCATTCATTCAGTTTCATTTGTGTAGTGATTTCGCGAATCTGTAGGACTCCGTGTTTTGTTCCGCCTTGCACTCCGTAGTCAGTGACATGTCCTAGACATGGGCGCATTTGCGGAAATAGACAAACTTTCATGGGGTTCTCCAGAAGACTTGGGATAAGAAACGGGGATCAGTAACAAGGTCCGACGTTTAACAGTAAGTAATAGATAATTAAAGGAGCTGGATACGGCCATCTGTCATGTTACTTGAGAACTATCCGAAGGCATCAATTTAATATATACTTATGTTGGCGATCAGCAATGATAGATATATGTACCAGAGCTTTGCTTCGCGATGCGTTAGCGTACTCCTCTGGTCCATAAAGGTTACTACTAGATGTATGAACAGAGAATTGCGTTTCACGTTTTTGTGCGCACTGCCACTGAGTTAATATATTCCTTTCTCCAGCTATGTTCGTACATGCAACGCCTTTAGTATTTTTCTTTCCTTATAATTACATTGCGTATGCATTGTACATTATATCTCCTATCTCTTTATGGGTTACAGTCTCTCTTTGAGGACCAAATCCGTTATGTCCCTCTTGCCTACCGTGGTGCCCCTCTTTGTAGTACGTAGTAATGAATAGTGTGTACTTCCCGCAGCAATAAAACTCGCCTTCTTTTGAGTGCCAGAGGAGTATCCAACGCATTGCTCTGCAATGCCTTGCATACCCATCTGGCACTCAAAGGGCTAATATGTGTTTACTAGTGTAAAAGCCCGTGTATATGGGCCAAAGTTTGGGTGATATTAACCCTTTGTTAAATGACAGGTCCTGCTCTGCCTACTGCTGTAATGACTGCCCAAACACCCAGAATGATCTGAGAGTTCCAGCAGCCACTACTGCGCATGATTGCTTCTAACAAACATCCTTGCGAATTATTATAAGGATAAAATGTTTAAATGACATACAGTGCATTGTCTTGTTCCAAATGATTTATTCATTTACATAAAGTCCTGTCAGTAAGTCATCAGGTAACCTAAATATTGATAATGCCATTTTTCCTCATGTCATGCACCCAGCAACTTCACCTAAAAAGTGTCTCTCTGGCCATTTGAAATGTTGGGAGGGATGTTATATTATACCTACACGTGAATGTTCATAATTCATATAACCTAAAAATACCATGTTCTATTATGTCAATCGTGTTTTACACTTGACATAAACAAATTCACATTTTTACATGTTAACCCCTTCGTGACCATTGACGTGCCAGGACCGTCACGGTGGTCCGGCACTTAAGGACCAATCACGTTCCTGGCACGTCATAGAGTTCAGGGCTCCCGGTGCAGCTGCACTCCGCTCTGGGAGCCCTGAACCGGAACTGTGTTCATCAAGTGCTGGCCGCGTGTGCGCAGGTCCTTAAGGGGTTAAAGGGGAACTATGCCTGCATGAATTTCTCTTTGCTTAACAGAAGTACTTGGGTAGGTTTACTTAGACAGAAGTCAGCTGTGCACGATTTAACCCTTTGCTTGCTAGGTATCCACTGCATTGCAACATCTCTGACAGTCACAGGTTTAAAGGGATAGTAATGTTTCATAATAAAAGCAGCTCTAATTAATCTTCATAGTATTTGGGCCTTGGAGAGTGTTGTTTCAATTCTGTCAGAGTTGTAGTTTGAGTAATTGAATGATAAAGTATCCCCCCCCGCCCCTTCTACTTGATGTAACACTGCTCAGCTTAGAGCAGCAGGGAGTGTCCAGGTAGATTGCAGAGAGGGACACTCTTCAATTAAGATAAGGGAAAAAGCTGAAAAACCTGTCAAGGGGGGGCAGGGTTTTCATTGTCCTCACAGTAAGAATATTGACCCTTGATGTGAGCTGTCTGGTCTATGGACTGGATTCCACATCTGAGCAGTGGGGGCTTACACTAGGTAAAAGGGGTGGTAGGGGGAAACTTTATCATTCAATTCCTCTTGAACTACAACACTCACAGTAATGAAATAACACTCTATGGCTCAAATATTATGAAGATTAATTGGAGCTGCTGTTTTTGTGAAACATTACTATCACTTTAAGTCTGTATCCCATTTTAACCTTGACTTAATAAAGTGTGTTCTTTATTAGTTAATGAGAGCCAGAGTAATCCACACTCCTGATTCTAAAGAACTGTGAAAAGCCTAGCAATATAGCAATGTGTCCTGTTCAGTTATAGCTTACTGCAGAGTTCAAAAACAATGTGTATACATTGTATTTAAATTGCATCAGTGGTAGACATGAAGGATGAGGTAAAATGTCCTTCACAGGAACAGTACTGTAACTTGTCCATCACATGCCTATTTTAACCCTCCCCTTCTCCTAGAAGGTTTTTTTTTTTTCTTCTGTGTCCTGCTCCACGGCAATTAGAGTAGGTATTGTGTCCACCCTGCATCTGGGTAGGACCAATTAATACATAAATAGCAGCTGAGTTACTTGGTTCTATACATCTGGAGAGGACAGCGGTCTGGGGCCTCCAGGTCAACTTCCCTATGTGCCCTACTTTTTTCTATAGGTCCGGGATAACACCGTATGGTGTGCTTCTCTCTGCAGCTGCATGTGATGACACAGAGGAGTATTATGAATTCCTCTGTTTCCACAGTGGTTTTGCTATTCTATAAGGTGGTAATTATTTGTCTGTTTCCTTTACCTCCCTGATTGTGTTAAAAAAGGTATTGAGGTGTTTCGAGGTTTACCTCCCTGCATAAAGCTGGTCTGGTCTTCCCTACATTCCAGCTTGGAGTGCATACAGTACAACGCTGTCCCCTCCCCTTGCTTATATGCAGTTCTATCCTGCCTCCTGTCCATCCCATATCATTTTCTAGCAGACCGTTAGTGCCTGAAGTGCTGGCTGATGAGCATGAGTTTCATTTTTGGAATGCACACAGAGTTCTCATTATTTAAAGGATTCATGACCACTTCTGCCTGGTTCGATGGGGAGTGATTGATCTCCTGTGGATCACTTATTACAATACCAAATTATTACAATACATATTTACAGAAGACTTCAGTGGATCCTCCTAATGCTAAGAATGACAAGGTTCCTAAGACTAAGCCTTGTGCAGGCTCTACAGTAATTTACTGGAATCTGATTCATCCAAACTTTGCCCTGGTTGCTTAAGGCAGGCTGTGTCCTCACCGTTTCAAGACTTCTTGTCTTAGATGAGGTCTTCCATACAGGAGGCAGAAATGCCTTAAAAGGCATTGGTTAGAAGACCCAGGTTAGGGTTCTCCCTCCAGAATTGAGGATTAAGTCAATGGTCCTTGTATCCATGATTTGGAGTTCCTATACTCCTCTGATGTAAAGGGAGAGTTAGTTTTCCTTTAAAATTTTGAATAAAACCCTGAGCCTTAAATATGTTCAAAAGTAACTGGATGTAATGGATACTGCCTTTCTGGGGAAACCGGAAAACCTCTCCTGTGTTCCATATGCTTCATTCTGTTCAGGATATCGTGAAGTGTGAGTGAGGTAAGAGTGATGAGAAATTTACTATCGCTGAAAGTTTTCAGAAGATGTTCTCTTTTGACAAAGTAGAGGTGAAACAATGGCTTAACCCTCCTAGAATTGACACAGGAGTAGTGCATTTAGAAAAATGAACTACTATTCAGATGGAAGATAGTTCTTCTTCAAGAGACTCTATGGATAGGAAGTTGGAGAGTGTACTGAAGAAGCAGTACTCCCTTTTGCGGTTGCATCTGTAGCCAGAGCTATGTTCACATGGTTGTCTGAATTGGAAGATTAAGATTGAGTCGTCGGTATCTCATTCCAGACTGTCAATGGCGTTTGCATCTGTAAATGTGCTCCTGGTTTTCTTTCTACGCTTCTGTAATCTGCAATCCATTTTTTCTTGTTGTGGTGTGTGTGTGTGTGTGTGTGTGTGTTTTTTTTTTTTTTGTTTTTGTTTTTTTTTGTTATATACTATTTTGCCCAAGATATTACCTTGTAAAGATAAGTTAGTGATGTCAGTTTAGTACAGGTTGCCGTACTGCAGACTGTCAATCTTTGTTTCTTCCCCCTCTCCAGTTCCCCTTTACCTCCTCCTTCTCTGACAGAGGAATCCAGCATGCGAGTCAGAGCAACCAACAAGGTTTGTCTCATGCTCCAAGGGGAGGTTTCAGGAGGAATTTCAGTTTGAGAGAGCTTCAATGAAGATCAGCGGGACCCATCCATGATTCCACTTAGGGGGCAGACTGGAATACTTTCTAAAGGCCTGGGAGTCTTTACCTCACCCAGACAATTGTGTGTACCAGGTAGTAAGGATTGGGTAGAAGAAGGGAGGATTACCTCAGCGTTAACTAGACAGCACACCAACTTGAGAATTCCTTTTTGCAGCCTTTAGCCAATCTGCTATCACAGAAGGAATGGACTAAGTAGCAAAAGGGGTAAAGTGCTAAATGGCGCTTAAGGAGTCCGATAGTATTAAGTATAGATAATACTGAAAGTGTTTAAATTATATGCTTTTGCAAGTCGCTATAGCGTAAACTGAAAGCTTGTCTACTGAAACTAACTACAGCATATGTTTAATGTACGTGAAGAAGAGTATTAAAGCAACGTTTCAAAATGGATATTGGAAAATGGTCTGGTTTTTCTATACAGGTACATACAAATCCCTAATATGATAGTTTGTATAATACAACAAATGATGCAATGATACATTGTGTGTATTTTATTTAGAAATTGTGTATCACATATCTTAAACAGAAATCGTGTCAAAAGGTATTTTACTCACTGAAGAGTACTGTGTTCCGCTGTGTTCATATGTTGTGGATATATACATGTAAAAAGAAAGAACTTACATAGCGTAATCTGGATCCAACCAAGGTTAGAACAAATAATGAAAGTTCATTAATTATAGTCCAGTAAATATTCTAATGTAGCAATTCTGAAATGAGTCCTTTACTAATACCAACAATAGTTGTAATAATTTAAAATATCTTCTGCTGATACCAATATTAATTATTGCAGAGATTAATTTGAAGTTTAACTTTCATCCTATAGATAGGTAATATCGGAATACCACTTACTCAGACGTTATTCCGCTTGAATGACACGCAGTCAGACAAGCTAATAGCGTATGTGGGATATTAGTACAGGTTGCCCGCACTCAGCCTTAATGGATCACAAATTCGGATGTCTTCAATATGAAAAAATAGTAAATGTACTCATGATTAAGATTCTCCCTGGGGAGCCAGGATAGCTTTCCCAGGACTTAGTAGACGTATGAGGGATTGATCCAGACCGCCCTCACTTGGCCAACTCCCAGTCTAGGTATATAATCTGTATATCGTTTGTTAACATCATATATCTATTTTCTTGAGAAAGGAAGGGGTGCCTTCTGAAATGCATAGATTTATTATTCAGTGGTTGCACATTTTAATGTTTTTAAACAGTATTACATGAACATTAAAGCTACGTATCGTCTCTCAAATTGGGCTGAATTGTGAATTCAATAGGCAAATATTGCAAAAGCTGTGTGATATTCTATTCTATGGAGTGATAATCAGGAATCCAAGTATTTTTATCTAAAGGAGGAATTTCCATCAACACCAGAAACTACGGAATATGTGAGCTTGCAAACAAGAATACTTGCAAGTCCAAGTGAAGATGGCGGTGTAAGTGTTTTGTAGACAACTATGTATCCATCAGGGTTAATACCAGAAATCCTAACCAGAGGATTGTTCTATTAAGATCAAATCCTCCTGCCATAAAGTCTTGGCATAGTCAAATATTTGAATATAGGAGAAGGATCCTTTTAGGTGTGAAGTGGTTAACCTGTATAGATTTTTGCTTGGAAAGATCCAAATTTTCTTCCGATGCACAGCAACTTTAATATCTAGCCAACTGTACACCAACTCATCATCATTTTTTTATGTGGGACTATCATTTATATATAAATTGTGTGTGTTTTTGATATTATTGTAGTATGTTATCTGATTCCTATTTCATTTAGTCCTACGATATATTTGATGTTTTAAGGTATCATGCTGTAGCTTGTACCTATATTCCTGGATTGTGACTTTAGACTATTTAGATCCGGTCCTAAACGGCCACATAAGGGAATGCAAACAGTTGTCTTACATTTTGGATAAAATTGTGCTCACTGGTTAGTTATAATCAATACATTGTTACACACAGTCTGATTCGATTGTATTGCCTGCATGTGTTACCCATTACTGCAGTTGTTAACTCCGCGGGTCAGCAACTTGTAACTCCGTGTGCGGTGGGACGGTGAGTTTTTCTTGGGGTGTCAGGGCTTTTTGGTCCTGATCAGCCTCCTTAGTCCTGCCGTCTTTTGGTAGGAGCCTATTTAAATGTGATATTTGCGCCCATTTTTTGCCTGATTTTTCTGGTCAGGCTTCCCTTAGTTCCTTCTCCGTCTCTTGGGTCGCAGTCTCCGTTATTTCGGACTGTGCCTCACTCCCTTGGCGTCCGTGGCTCCTGATTGCTCCAGCTTCCATTCCCATCTGTTCTTGCCTGCCTCGCCTGCAAGCGGCTTGGGGGCGGCCTCCCTTCTTACTCCCTGCCTTGCTCGGCTCCCGGTAGTGGATGGTGTGGCGGCCTCGGGCCATCCTTATAGGGTTGCTCCTTTCCCGTCTTCCCTGCCGGTTGGGTTGGCGTTCGGCCCGAACGCGTACTGCCTGGCACCTGACTCTGGACGCCTGGGGTTCGGGGCAGGGGAGCCGTTCACTTCGACTCTGCCTGTGTCGTGACCCAGTCCGGGGTCTCCCCGGTGTCTGCTTCATCCGCCCTTGCTCTGGGTAGCTCTGTGCCCTAGGCTCTGCCTCCCCCCGGTGGGGATATTGGGGAACTGCAGGACCTAAGGGGCTTGCAGTGAGCTTCCCCATTCCTCCTTCTCTGTTGCAGAGAGGGCTTGGGAGGCTAGGGGGAGGTTTTGCTCTCTCCCTCCTTCTTGTGAGGGCCTCTCTGTTTCTTCCCTCTTCTGGTGCTTGGTGAGCAGGTGGCTTTGGGAAAGGAGGTAGGTGTAGTCCCTATCTATCAGGTGCCTCGGGTGTGGAGGGGAGTTGACGAGTGGTCTAGGTAGGTACCGGCTGGAGTCTCCTGACAGGGGCCGTCACCATTGGGCCCTACGATTCCCCTTTTTCCCTCCAGCTCTGTTTGTTGTGTTGTAGGGGCCCCCGTTCACCCATCTTTGGTTAATAACTTATTCTGGTCTCTTGGGGCTAGTTGTGCCTTAGGGTCCAGCTTCTTGAAATCATCCGGCAAGATTGAGGATACAGTCTTACCTATCTCTCGGTCTGGGTTTATGGGCCGCCACTGGGAGAGGCGGGTCGTCGGCTCCGATCTCTAGCAACGTGCTCTAGCAACGATCCCCAGCATCTCATCAGACTAGTAGAGTCTCAGGTCTGGGGGACTCCGTCTATGAGCTTCGGGCTCCTACCTCTCTCCCCCACTGACAGCTCTCCGGGTCGCCAGCGCTACCTGACATGGGGTTCCACTGTATAGGGAGATCCCAAAGGATATATCTATTTGGAGGGCATCCCTATTTCTCTTAAATCTTCAGCTGTGTATTATTTGCTGTATCGTAACGGGGTGTTGGATCTGCAGACGGGAGGATGCAGGAGGTACTTTAAGAACTGGAGTTATCTAGTGGGCATGTTTGTTTCCCAAAAGTGAAGTTTATATGTGATTCTTGTTTCTTTTTTGGATTCCAGATGATATTGTGGCTAAATTATAATTAACATTTTATTTAATCACTTGAGTACATTCAATATTTAATGTAGGGAGCGGAAATATTTAGTTTATAACTGCATTCATGAGCATGTGAAGATCCGCTAAAAGTAATGACCACCGTCCAAATATGTCTAGGGAAACCCTTTGGTTCTAGTTTTCATAGCATTCATAGCATTATGAAAAATACTTTGGGGGTTATGCACTAAGGAGTGATAAAGAGTTGATATCACTGGAGAAGTAATCTCCAGTTTATCACTTCTCAAGTTCCTGTTATTCTATGTAGTCTATGCACTAAGATCTCCAAAGTTTGAGAAACCGTAATGCATTGGCTCTATAGAATAACCACAGGACTGGAGAAGTCATCTCCACTTTATCACCTGTTTATCACGCTTTAGTGCATCCCCCATTGTTTGCTTGTGTACTCATTTAAAAAAAAAAAAAAAAAAAAAATCACTTTAAAGCGGAACTACCACCGCTAAGAACTTTTATCTTCAATAATTCCCCATCTGGCGACTAGCTGCTCAATAGCACTAGCCGCCAGAATTATTACCTTGTTAAATAGAATTCTCCATTCTTCCCGGGCTGACAGGAACGATGGAGCGCAGACATCTTTCAATAGTGACATCTGCATGCCTGCGCTGTCAGTCCCTTTTGGAGCCGAACAGCTCCTAGCAATGCCTCCTAGAGCCGGCTACGACTGAAAGCGCAGGTGTGCAGACATCACTATGGAAAGATGTCTGTACTCCGTCCTGTCTGTCAACCCTGGAAGAATGGAGGATTCTATTTAACCCCTTAAAGACCATTGACGTGGCAGGACCGTCACGCTGGTCCGGCACTTAAGGACCAGTGATGATCCTGGCACGTCACGTACTTTTACTCACCGTGCTCCTGTAGGAGCGCGGTGAGTAATACCGGGCACTGAAGTTGATCGCTCCAAGACCGGAGCGATCTCTTCCAGTGCCCCGTTTGACATGCCGCCCCACGTGATCAGTCACGTGGGACGGCACGTCAAAGTTTCCTATGTGGTCCTTAAGGGACGGCACGCTCCGGGACCGCTGGTCCTTAAGGGGTTAACAAGGTAATAATTCTGGAGACTAGCGCTACTGAACAGCTAGTCGCCGGATGGGGAATTATTGGAGATCAAGTTTTTTTAGCGGTGGTAGTTCCGCTTTAATCATGACACCATTGCCTTTAGTTTAAAGGGATTGTATATAAGATAGTAAGTTTATTACCAGCTTAAACTAAACGTTTAATTCTGTTTTGTTTTCAAAATAGCATTTAACATTTTTTATTTGTATTCATTTTACATCTTTTGGGATTGTTTTGCATTAAACTAGTCTGACTGTATGTACAAATTTTTAATAGAATCATGAGGACACTTCACTGGGAGCAGAGAAATCCAAGGATCTCCTGAAATTTCACTTCTAGCTCCAAATTTTCACAGCCATTTTATATGCTATTGCATTCTATTGGCTACTAAATCTACTTTGTTGATGAGAATACTGTCTGGTTCCTATGTGTGTATGTGGTGTCCCCCACTACCACACTACATTAGACCTACTAAAAAAAGTTTAACCCATAAACATAGTAAATTATATTGGAAAAAGAGACAAGTTCATCAAGTTCACACTTTGCCTCATTATAACCCAGAAAAATGACAATTGTATAAGCCTTCCTGCCTTTAATATTAATTTTAGTCTATTTACCAGAACATCCTGTTTTACCTACTAATACACAGTATAACCCTTTATGATCTGTGTTGCTATAAATGCGTCTAACTTCTCGTAAATGTATTAATTGTTTCTGCCATTAGTACTTCCCTGGGAAAAGAATTCCACAATTTAACTGGTCTTACTGTAAAGAAAATCCTTCCCCTGCTGAAGTTGAAACCTCCTTTCCTCTAATCTTAAGTGGTGGCCCCTAGTTATTTTGATCTCGCCTAGGAATGAAAAGATCACTAGAAATATCCTTGTATTGATCTTACTTATACAATATAAAGATGCCCTCTTAGGTGTCTTTAGAGTAAATAAATATGGTTTGGCTATAGAAGACCTGTATACTCAAATCCTTCGTTCTCTTTCACCAGATTAATGTACTTAATCTGGTGAAACAAAAAAAAAAAAAAAAAGAAATCTAACTTTCAGTATTGACTAAATGTCATTGACATGATAGATTTAATATTCCAGGATTCTGAACAATGTGAAAAAGATGCTGTGTAATGTTTATTGGACTCTGCTACAGCAGAGCTCTGTGTGCATTGCTGAAGAGAGTGGTAATAATGGATATTAGTAATGTTAAGGTATAATTGAATAGAATTGTAATGCTTGCTATTTTTTTTGTGGGCGGGGCTTTTTGGTGGAAGTAAAAATGAAATACGAGGAAAGAGGAGAAAAACTAATACAAAAACAGTGGGTATGAATGGGGAAAAAAAGGCCAGCTTAATTTCATTGAGTGATGTCAGGAAATGTATCCGTCACATAATCTCTTACCTAGAATACTGTGGACTTTACACCTGACAGGACTTGAGAAAGCTTAATAGAAACACTAATGCTAAAATACAACTAATGATGACTGTGAATATTATAACACAAATACACTGTGGGCCAGTTTATTAGGCACACAACCCAAAAGCCAGAATAAACTCCTTCTGCGCACAGAACAGTCTCTACTCATCATGGAATGGAATGCTTGAGATGCTAGTAGTAGTTGTACATCAAGCAGTTGGATGTTGGTGGTTCCCAGAACTATTCTTACCACTTTCTGAGTACCTGTCACATCAACAAGCTGTCACCAGCTAGGCGGCTGCTATTGACTAAATGTTTGCTGGTTGCTCGACCACTCCAGACATTTTTATGCATGAAAGCCACAGCAGGGTGTCTGTCATTGATATTTGCACAGCACATTTGGAACCAACTATCATACTCCTTTTAAAGGGAAAGAAATCGCATGAAATGAACCACTGCAAATGTTAGACTGTTTTAATGATCATCAGTTACACAAATAATTCTATTCATCTGTGTACCTTCACAAACCCAGCTGCATTGTGTCCCTGCTTGCGGCCACCATCTTTGTTTCTGTCACAGGAGCACTGCCTTCTCCTCAAGGTCAATTCCTGCATGCCCTCAAGTATGTTTTCCACTAAAGTGTGTGCACATTTTTATATGCACTTTAAGCCGATCTATTCAGCCAGCTCCTATGCAGTTTCAAGTGATCACATCCAATTTGCATTGTCTGCTGTGTTCTTTATCTGGATTTTTGAAACTAGTATTTTGTACTCCTGGCTCATTCATCTCATCAGGCGTTCAAACCAGTAGTGTAAAAGGGAGAAATCATGCCTTTGGGGGTGGGGGGATTTAGTCTATTTGATAATCTAATAACTATTCAAACAATGAGACCAGCCACTGTAAAGTAATGTGCAGTATATGTTGAAAACCATAAATGTGTAACTATTACTATCCCTTTAAAGTCACTTATGTCCTGCTTTTGGCTCGTCTTGCCGAAATGCGCACACAAACGCACTCATGCATGAGCACATGAGCATAACTCGCACATTCTCCTTCTCTCTTGTGGTCCATATCTAAGTACTTTTATTTAGATTGCTTTTTTTTGCATATATGTATCTATTCAACAATTTGGTAGAACTTGGAGAGACAGCCATCTTATCTCAAGCTGATTTCATTTTAGACCTATACACTTCTCTCTTCCTTTCATGTCTTGCATAAAACCGAACAACTGAAAGTTGGCTTTGTAGTATATTGATGTCACAGTATCTTATATGCTATAAAATTTGGAAACCTTTAGACAGAGACACACACATTACAAAATGTCTCTTGTAAAAACAATTTGTATTTTGGCATTAGTACTTCTTTAACCACTTTTAAATAGAGAGTGTATTTAAGGACACTAAGTTTAGTGCAATTGCTTTCCCAGCATAAGACATCACATTTTGAAGGGGAATTGTGAGTTCTTAAATAACTCTCCATGGCCATGATTCCCATTATTTAAAAATGGGACACCATTTCAAGCAGAACACATACCTTCACTGTTGTCTACACTTTTGATGGTTAAATATGCAGTTTTGTCAATCAATTTTTATATAATGAACTACACAAACCTTTTGATTTGTCATATGTAGTGCACAGGTTAACCCTAACCCCCTTCGGGTCTTTTCCTACACTCGTGGCCAGTTTGGTCTCTGCTTGTGTAGGACCTGCAAGTAGAAGCCAAAACAGCCATAGGGTTAGCCATTCAGACACACTATGCTAACCAAGTAAATTTAACAGGTTTGGCAGTCAAAGGATTAAATCAGGTTCTCCCCCCCCCCCCACCTGTGGTACTGTTGGTTTTGTCCCAGAATTGCCATACTTTATCTTTGATTAAATGTCTGTATGAGCGTGTTCAAATGTGTTCTTGTATGTGGGCCATGAAAAATACAGCTCAAAAATGTATCATCGTACTTCACTACTTGGTCAGAATAACTTTTTCAAACCAAGCAGTGACAGGAACACTTTTTTTTTTTTTTTTTTTTTTTTTCCCCTCTCACTTTTCTAGTACAACTTTCAATTTGTACTTAACTTATTTTTGCAACTCTTTTCAGAGTAGTCAAGATTTGCAACATTGTGAACATGTCTGTTATCTTATTTAAAGAGCCTTACACATAAGATGTGTAGAGTAATTCTGGGGCATGCCATCTGCAGCATTGTGGTTAAATAAAATCCCCAAATTTCCCATTGATTTTAAATGAGGATTTTAACAACTTAAATGTCAAAGATCATAACACCTGAAAATGATCTGGAGTTGTATACACAAGAACTACACCTACAATCTAGTCTTTTATGTGCTCTGTGGAAGCAGTTATTGTTGAATTTTCCAGGGCTCTATTACCTTTACAATCTTGATTGGTGTTTCAAAAGCAATGTGATTGAATTGTCTGTAACAGCATTTCTGAGTACAAGAATGGGACATATTAATCTCCATAAAAAAACTCTATTCACTCTCCTCTTTTCAAACTGCACAAACAAAATTAACCATATAGTTTTTATTTAGGACAGACTCCACATGCATAAAAATAAGCAGGTAAAATGTTTACTCTGTCGTCCAATACAGGTTACTGGTAACTTTGGGTAAGCGATCCGCCCTTTTAATTGTAGGCAGGAACAATTCTAGAATTGTATGCAGGGGGTGGAGCCTACCTTCCCTCCTTGGCTGCAGCTAGCCAACCAGTTCCAGAAAGATTTGTTCCTTGGTGAAGACACAGGAAAGAGAACAGTTCTGCTATAGTTTTAGAATCTTTTTTATTTTTTTTTTTATTTTTCTGTTAGAAATGGAATTCCACCATTAGGCGGATTACCATAACTGGCAATGCCCTTAGATGTGGCTAAATCAGTGACCAGGTGCTTTTTTGCACCTTAAGCCCTTGGCTACAAGTTCTTTCCTCAGGAGTTGCCCACCGAGGCTTCTTCTTAAAACATGGTAATCTGAAGACAGAAGATCTGCAGGAAAGGTGAGCAACCCTTTGAGTGCTGCAGGTCCATGTGCCCCTCCACACAAGGGTTTTTCCTTGGAGTTCCTGTTGCACACTCCTGCACTCACTGGGTCTATCTGTATGTCTGTTTTGTAACATGTTTATGTGGTACATAACCCTTTAGCTGCTGGTTTGGCATTCATTTGGAGGGGTTTCTGACACTTTTCCTACTGGTTCAGTGTTTTTTTTTGGGTATCCTAACATGTTCTAGTGATGTTTCATGTCTTTTAATATTACTCCTTCAATTTTGTAAAATTTGAGTTTGCGCGATTTACCGCAGAGGCGCCATTGCTCCATTCACTCCTATGGGACTGTACAGTTTGGGACATCTCTGCAACTGTTTAATCTAGCGACTTCAGAGATGGCTCATTCTTCTTGACTGCCCTTGCTCTGTCATCCAGTTCATGTTTCCAGTGTGTTGGGGGGCTCTGGGCTTTGGGCACTGTTGGGGTACTTTTTCTGGGAAAACTACATTTCCCATGAGCACTTGCTCGTTTCTGATTGGCTCCTGCCGCGGCAGCCATTTTGTGCTATTTCCAGAACAAGTATCCTATGCAGGGCTTGGACTCTCCTTCTCTCCACTGCTGATTAACCATTCGCCTGCCAGATAAGTCTATTTTAGAGATTTCTGGGGTGAAACTTTAATCCTACACGCTGTAATTGGGTGATTTTATTATACTGTAAGGTTATTGACACTGAGAATGTCTATACCGTTGGAGCTTGGGGTCACACCTAAGACTAAAGATTCTGGGGTCTCTGTATCCCCTATTGCTCATTGCTCTTCCTGTCATTCAGGGTTACCTAGATAATTCTCAGGTCATTTATGCTCAGCATGTTCTGAGGTCTCTGAGAGTCTTCCAGGGACCTCCAGCCATGCATTAGAGCCAGTTTGGGTGCAAGAGTTCAAGGCTTCTACTAGGGACCTTAGGTCCATGTTGCATCTCTTTCCATCCCAGTTACAGGGGATCTTCCATTCTTGGCAGACCCCCTCTTCCATCAAGTCTTCCCTGCCAAAACCTCAGGGAGTACCTCATGTGTCAGATTCCTCCAAGGAGAAACTGCTGGTGGATTCAGATGTTAAGGAATGTTCTGCAGTGGGCTCCTCTCGGGTTTTTTGGGGATCCTTTTGAGGCTGATTTGGAGCCCTTGGCTGAGGGCCTGATCAGGGCTGTTTTAAATACCCTAAACATTCCCTTAGTGCAGGAGGTTCCTTCTGATGTATTTCAGGAGCCTAAAAAGCCCCTTACTTGCTTTCCACCTAACCCCACTCTTGACCACCTTGTGTCCGAAGAGTGGAAGTCTCTGGACAGGAAACCTTCTGTCTCCAAGAAATTTGCCAAGCTTTATCCCTTCTCTGAGGCTGTGCTTGCTCAGTGGGTTCATCCCCCCAAAGTGGATGCTCCTATTTCCAGGCTATCTTAGTATACTGCCTTGCCAGTATCTGATGCTTCTGCTCTAAAAGACTGGATTGACAAGAAACTTGAGGTCTCCCTCGAGTCCATCTTTGCCACTGCTGGTACTGCCATGCGTCCAGCATTTGCTGCAGCATGGGTGAACCAGGCCATTGCGGACTGGACTGAACAGCTCACCCTTGCTGTTTGGCAGGGTGCTCCTACTTCGGATATGTTGCGTCTCCTTGCCAACATTTCTGAGGCTCAGCACTGTTTCTGCTGCCTTATTTGATGCCATCTGTTTAGTGGCTAGGGTTTCCATCATGTCTGTGGTTGCCAGACGGGCTCTTTGGCTCAAGATCTGGTCTGCTGACTTTGCTTCCAAGAAAGCATTGCTCTCCTTACATTGTCAAGGCACTTCTTTGTTTGGGCCAGATCTTAAGGCTCTGATCAGTGAGACCACAGGGGGTAAGAGTACCCTCGGTCCCTAGGAAGAAAACTCCACTTAAGCATAACTGGTATTTTTGTTCCTTTCAGAATGAGACACGTCCGGTGAACCAGACGGTTCCTTCAGCTTTGGGTACCTCCTCCAAGCCCAGACGACAATGGAAGCCCAAGGTCTTTTCCAAGCCTCCTTCGGCATGACTCACCGAACTCTGGTGTCAGGGATTGTAAGAACGAGAACTGGACCAGTACTGTAGATGACACAATCTTTATTAAGATACACAACATAAAGAAATACTCGGCAATAGTAAGTACTCAAAACAATCTTCGGCAGTGTCAGGAAGGATAACGCTGCTTTCTTATGGTACAGAACTGGACCCCTATAAGCAATAGGGAGGAAATAGGCAGTCTCAGGTCCACACCTGAGCAGTCAACGTTCCTGAATAAGAACCATCTGCGCCACAGGTCCGCACCTGAAGGCACCAGTTAATGGATGGGAGCAAAGGAGACGTCTGCCAGAGCCACTGATAGCACCAGAAAGGATATCCACTGAAGCGTTGGTATGCTGGGTACGCAGTGGACAGAGCCCCAGGTAAAACCAAAGTGGGTAGTTAGACAAGCCGGGTCAACACGCAACAGTCAACCAGAGCTGCAGGTCTGCACCAGATTGGTTATCGGACTAGCCATGGTCATACACAGAGCGAGTAGTCAGAGCCACAGGTCAGCACCAGAACGGATTGTCAGCCAGGCCAGAGGTCATACACAGAGGAGGTGGTCTACCAGAGCTGCAGGTCCACACCAGAAGGGATATCAGATTAAGCCGGGGTCATACACAAGGAGAGCAGTCAGACAGAGCCCGAGGTTGGCAGCAGAACGGGTACTCGGACAAACCAGGTAATCCACTATACTCAAACCAAACAGCACTGGTCACCATGAAAGGGCGACTGAGCATAGTGTCCAGGCAGTATAAGTACCCTAAAGCCAGGAAGAGGAGGAGCCAACAATTGCACAACTGCCCCTTTAAATGGAGCACATGTCCATGCTCTTGGACGTGCGTCCAATATGACCTCACCCGGCTGTGGCAGAGGTGGAAGGCACCAGAGCCCAGGAGCAGGGAGAGGCTGAGCCGCATAAGAAGCATGCTGCTGGAGCCGCCAGATGAAAGCTGCGGATGGCTCGAGCAGCCGCCGCAGAGGTACTATAACACCGGGTCTGCACTCTGCTGTGGGTGGTCGTCTGCATCACTGTCACATCATTTGGGAGGATTCAGTGGTGGACCCATGCGTTTTACAGGTGGTGACGGAAGGGTACAGGATCCCTTTCATCTCTCTTCCTCCCTTTCGCTTCTTTCCTTCTCATATGCCTCAGGGCATAGAGAAACGCTGTCTGTTCAGCGCTATTTAGGCTCTTCTAGACAAGGATGTTCTAGAGCCAGTTCCAGTTCAGGACAGAGGTATGGATTTTTACTCAAACCTTTGTGGTGTCTAAAAAGGATGGCGGTTGTCATCCCATTTTGGATTTGAAGGATCTCAATTCCTTTGATCCGGACTCATTATCACCTGGACTCTCTACGTAGGGTGACAGCTGCCATTTCCTCGGGGGAATTCCTTGCTTCTTTGGATCTTCAGTACGTGTATTTACACATCGCCATTCATCCAGAGAGCCAGCAGTATCTTCGATTTGCCTGCGACCGGGGGCATTTTCAGTTCTCCGCTCTTCCATTTGGTCTGGCGACAGCTCCTCAAGTCTTTAACTGTGTCCTGGGAGCCTTCGTGTCAGTCCACCACCTGGACGGCATCAGAGTTACTCCATACATGGACAACCTGCTTCTGAAGGCCCCCTCTGTGGAACTTCATCAGCAGGTTCAGCAATGCATTCATGCTCTCACCCATCATGGGTGGATCATCAACTTGGACAAATCAGATCTTGTTCCATCCCAGCATCTGGTCTTCCTGGGCCTCCTCTTTGACACCCAGAAGAGCATGGTGTTTCTCACGGACGAGGTGGCTCCCCAGATTGCTCACAGGGTTTCTGCGGTCCTGGCTCAGGATCCAATTCCAGCCAAGACGCTTTTCTCTCTAGTGGGGAAATTCATCTCCACCATAGAAGCGGTACCGTTTTGCCATGGCGCACACCAGGGAACTCCAGTGGTTTGTGATCCAGGTGTACAGGGGTCAGCCGGACCTCCTGAGGATGTCTGTGTCCCTCCCTCTTCATGTGGAACTGAGTTTGTCGTGGTGACTAGACCTCTCCAATCTGCTGAAGGGCAAGTCCTTCCTGGTATCCTTCTGGTCCACTGTGACGATGGATGCCAGCCTCTCTGGCTGGGGAGAGGTCCTGGGTCGCCTGAGCGCTCAGGATCGATGGTCTCCAGAGGAATCTCTCCTTCCCATCAACATATTGGAGCTTAGGGTGATATTCCATGCCCTTTGTCATTGGACATGTCAGCTGGAAGACTGTCCAGTCGGACAACGCCACGGCTGTGGCATACATCAACAAGTAGGGCGGAACAAGAAGTCTTGCGCTTGGTTAGAGGTCAAGGCTACTTTGTCATGGGCAGAAGAACACATTCCTGCCATATCCGCAGTGCACATTCCTGCCGTAGTCAGCATCATGGCGGATTTCCTCAGTTGACAAAGTGGACAGAGGAGAGTGGGAGCTGCACCCAGAGGTGTTCACCCTCATTGTTCACAAGTGGGGCCTTCCTTACATCGACCTTATGGCGACAAGACACAACAGGAAGGTTCCGAGGTTCTACTCTCTGGAGTGACCCTCTAGCTCTGGCCGTGGATGCCATGTCCATTCCTTGGTTATTTCCTCTGGCCTACATCTTTCCTCCCCTCCCGATGTTGCACAGGGTGTTACGGAAATTACGACTAGAGTGGTGTCCAGTCACTTTAATTGCTTCGTACTGGCCTCGCCAAGCTTGGTTTCCGGAGCTTCTGGATCTGTCAGTGGCGGAGCCATTAAGGCTCCCTTGCCATCTGGATTTTCTTCTACAGGGTTACCTGTGGAAGGAGGATGTTCATCGACTAGCTTTGACGGCTTGGAAATTGAATCCTCAATATTGAAGAAGAAAGGGTTCTCTTCTGGTGTGGTGGCTACTATGCTCAGTGCCCGCAAGCCTGTTTCTTCCAAGATCTACCATCGTGTCTGGTCGACCTTCCTGTCTTGGTGTGCTGATAAGGACCTGTCTCAGGAATTTGATCTGCCTATGGTCCTGGCCTTTTTGCAGGATTGTGTGGATAAGGGCCTCAGTTTGAGTTCCCTTAAGGTTCAGACTTCTGTCTCTGTTTTCTTTCAGAGGCGCATTGCCATCTTTCCTGATGTCAAGATTTTCTTCCAGGGCGTTGCTCATTCTTGTGCTGCCCTCAAGATTCCTCCTCCTCTGTGGGATCTTAACTTGGTTTTGGGAGTTCTTCAGCTCCCTCCATTTGAGTCTTTTGGGTACTATTCCTATATGCTTGTTGACGTGGAAAATGGCCTTTCTCCTGGTGGTTGTATCTGTACTCCATGTTGCGGAGTTGCATGCTCTGTCCTGTAAACCACCCTATTTGGTGTTTCACAAGGACAAAGCGGTGTTTCGCACCTCTCAGGATTTCCTCTCCAAGGTGGTTTCAGAGTTCCACATCAGTCAGGAGATTGTGGTGCCCTCTTTCTCCCCTGACCCCCACCTCTGACAAGGAGCGGGATCTCCACTTGTTAGACGTGGTGCGTTTTTTATGTACATCGCACTGAGTCTGTCAGGCATTGTGACGCGTTGTTCGTCATTCCTGAGGGTCCTAGGGCAGGAAGACCTGCATCCAAAGTGACTATTGCTTCTTGGATCAAGTCCACTACTCGTAAAGCTTATGAGCTGAGGAAGAAGCCTGTCCCTTTCAGGGTCACGGCTCATTCTACACGATCGATTGGGGCCTCTTGGGCTTACAAGAATCGGGCCTTTGCTGATCAGTTGTCCAAGGCTGCCACCTGGTTGTATGTGCATACCTTTTCGAAGCTCTACTGTGTTGATGTGCTGGCATCGGCTGATGCCAGCTTTGGGAGGAAAATCCTGGCGGCAGATTTGCCTGTCTAGGATTTTCTTTGGTTCTTGGTGCTTCCTTCACTTTTGAGTCCCGTTTGGCTCTAGATCAGTGTGCTGTGTAACAGCCTGGGTGTTACCCCTGTTCAGTGACCGCTGACACTTCTTGTTTGTTGAGCTATCTCTGATCTGATGGGTCATATATCTTGTGCCTGGTACTTGCCTTCCCACCTCCGGGAAACTCATTGGTTGGACATCCCAAAGTTACCAGTAACCTGTATTGGATGACAGAGAAAAGAGGATTTTAGTCTTACCTGTTAAATCCTTTTCTCTTAGTCCATACAGGTTACTGGTCTCCCACCCTGTCAAGGGACCATGCTTGGCTCTCCTGTGGCAGAACGTGGGGGTCCTTCGGGGTCATGCTCACAGGATTCTTCTTTCCCTTCCACTATTTAGTCAATAGTTAGTGTCTCAAATCTTTCTGGAGCTGGTTGGCTAGCTGCAGCCAAGGAGGGAAAGTAGGTTCCACCCCCTGCATACAATTCTAGAATTGTTCCTGTCTACAATTAAAGGGGTGGCTCGCCTACCCAAAGTTACCAGTAACCTGTATGAACTAGGAGAAAAGGATTTTACAGGTAAAACTAAAATCCTCTTTTTCAGTAAGTTAGAAATATATATTTAACCATTTGAGTGCCAGAGACATGTCCAAAGCATTGTAATATATTGAATATCTTTCTAGTGCGCAAAAGATTAAAATTGTATAAACCAATTAAATGTTTCATTGTGTGGCCCTTATTTATTAATGTAAAGTGGAGAAATTCTAGGGTAAACCAACTGTATCGCAGGAGAGAAATTAATACTTCCAGTAATTTAAAGAAATATTTATATATAATATGTATTATGGGTAGTATACACCCATTTTGCCCCTTTTCACCTTAAGTGTGTGTGGGAAGGAAAAAATTTAAAAAATGACTATCCAAACCTCAAGCATTCTTGGACTTGAACCGTGCCAGTTAAATCAATGGATTATTTCTTCCCTATAGTGTAATTGATTTTCTCCAGAATTCCTCCATTTTGCCTACATAAGCCATTTTTTGCTTTCAGTTAATGGAATTTGTTGCCTAGAGTGTAGTTTGCCCCCAGAAATATCCCATGTTTCTTTTGTGCATAAGGCTTATCTTTTCTTTATTTCACACACAGTTCTTGAATTAATCAATTTTTTTTTCTTTTCTTTTAGAAATATCGATGAAATGGTGCAAATAAGAAGCAACAACCAGTCCAGTAGACTTTTTGAATAAAGACCTGCCATTGTCTCCGAATACCTGGGAAAGTTTCCTTTTTCACCTGTTTACATGTGCAGGTCACTTCGTTACTGTTTTAGTCACTGTCTGTATGCAGCAATGACTAGACTAGAAGAGGCTAATAGGGAGGTCAACATGCATTCTTCAGTCAGGTATCTGGGCTATTTGGCCAGAATTAGTTTGTTAGTTGCCATATGTATGGGCCTGTATGTTAGGTGGGAGCAGACTGCAGATTCTTTGATACTGGTGATATTCATATTGGGACTCTTCATCCTTGGAATCGCAAGCATTTTGTACTATTATTTTTCAATGGAAGCAGCCAGTTTAAGTCTCTCTAATCTTTGGTTTGGATTTTTGCTTGGTCTTCTCTGTTTTATTGACAGTTCAACTTTTCAGCATGATGTAAAGGAAGAAGCTACAAAATACTTACTACTCTCTTCCACGATTATCAAAACTTTATGTGCATTAGTGGAAAGAATTTGTGGATGTGTCCAACATCGGCCCACTTTACTGACTTCAACAGAATTTTTGGAGATGGTTGGTTTTGCAATTGCCAGTACCATTATGCTGGTAGAAAAGTCTTTAAGCATCATCTTGCTAGTAGCTGCTTTGGCCTTAGTAATTATTGACTTGCGG
Organism: Rhinophrynus dorsalis; assembly: GCA_037306005.1. Lineage (NCBI taxonomy): Eukaryota > Metazoa > Chordata > Amphibia > Anura > Rhinophrynidae > Rhinophrynus > Rhinophrynus dorsalis. Next base: position 262,037,616 of record CM074721.1, on the reverse strand, counting down.
ATGAAGTCGTTTCTTGCTATTCCAAACCTGGTGGTTTTTGCTGCATTGACACCAGAATTATTTTTCAAATCCTTGCAAATTCCTGTGAACCCATTTGCATTATCTTGCTTTTTTTGCTGCATCATTAGTGATCCGTTTCTTGATGTATATTTCAGTGGACTCTCTGTCACAGAAAGATGGAAACCATATTTAGATCGTGGACGAATATGCAGAAGGCTTTCAGTAATTTCAGTTGGATTCATTGAGTTGATATTTTTTGTACTTGCTTCTTTGAAAATAAGTGACCGGGATCTTTGGTATTTTGTCATTCCTGGCTTTTCCATCTTTGGAATTTTCTGGTTGATCTGCCATATTATATTTTTAATTACTTTATGGGGATTCAATACTAAACTCAATGACTGTCAGAAGGTGTATTACACCCACAGACCTGATAACAATACCTTGGACAGAGTTATGGCTTCAAAGGGAATGCGCCATTTCTGCCTCATATCAGAACGCCTGGTTTTTTTCAGTCTTCTAGCAACAGTCATTCTTGGTGCTGTATCCTGGCAGGTAAGTGGTACTTATGCTAAGTACTTGTCTCAAAGAGTACCCTATTATTATAGTCAGTCACAATAAAGTAACATTTAAAAGGATGGTCACGTTATTATAAAACTTTGTTTAGTAATAAAGTGGTGTTCTTTAACCCTCAGAGTGCAATGCATTGGATACATTTTTGGCACTCTAAGGGTTAACACTGAGTGCCAGAGACGACCATTGCGTTATGCACCCTTCTAGCACTCAGTGGGTTAATATTATAACTGAAAAGTAGCAGTTCAGTATTTAATTCTATATTTTAATGTGTGTTTAGGAGTATGTGGAGATGGAGCAATCTAAACTTCCCCACTTTCCATGAGCTCTTGCATGCTTTAATTCTACAACATTCTCCCTCTGTGTAACACTAGTGAATAGTGTTTGTTGTCTGCCTGATTAGTACCAGGTTATGATGTTGAAAGATTCTTTACACTGCAAAGGGTTGGGGCACATGATGAGTGCACATCCTCTTGCTAGAAGAGGTTGTGCATGTCATCAATGGAGGCTTGGTCAGACCGATACACTGAATTCAAAATCACAATACTGCAATCTCCGCAAGCTGTCCTGCTACCTCAGCTAATCCTACTAATGCCATTGCTCACCTGTGATATTGGTAACTAATGGTCACATGCACAAAAAAACTGGAACAATTTTAGAACCAACTAAGTGCACCATTTGGGGACCATTAAAAATTGCCATTTGATTAATTGTGTGTTTTTAATCCATTGAATTCTTGAGATATTTTACTTTTTTGAAATCATGCCTCGTTGAGGGGGCATCGGAAACCCTCCTGATGCCCACCAACGATGTCTGATTAACAGAAAAGAGCGCCCAAAAGATTACATCCTGTGAGTACCGCAGGGGTGTCCAGCGCATTGCTGACCTCATGGGTGGTGGACATCAGGGTCCCTCCTGATGGACCCCCCCCCCCCAGTTATTGATCTCCCAGATGATCATGCTGGGAGACCAATAATAACAACTCAGTAGAGCATGAAGTAATGTCAATAGTAACATTAGGAGACTTCCCCCAATCACTCCTACCCGCTTCTCCTCTGTACATATTGATCTCCCAGTGAGATCAGCTGGGAGATCAATAACTTGGGGGGGGGGGGGGGTTGGAGTGTACATCAGCAGAGATCCTGATGGGGGGGCCCCCCCCCCATACAATGCTAATTTTTTTTTTTTTTTTTTTTCTTTTTCTAACACTGCAAGTCGGTTTTACCAGCTTATGCAGTGACCATATTACAATCGTGCAATGTACGAGCTTGGCATAGCAGGAACTGCTGTCCAAGCTCGTACATTGTACCTACCTGCCACTCTAGGGGTTAAATGATAATTTGGGGAGGATTTATTTGACTCCTGTGGTTTTATCCAGAATTACTCCTTATGAGTTTGCGCAAATGGGCCTAAATATTAAAATTGCATAAAAATGTGCTGCCAATGCATAGCAAACATGGTCTCTGTAGAATTATTTTATAAAAATGTTGATTTATGTAGGCTTTACTAAATGAATATCACCCTCACAGCTATCAGAAAAGGTGTGCAGCACTACTGATGTATGCAGGCATGCAACCAGACTCTTGGACCACATCAGATAGGGGCATTTTTTTGCCCCTCACAACAAACAATAGACTTGAATGGCTCATCTGGTCACTTTTTCTCTTTTTTTCCATCACATTGTACAAACGTGTACCGGTAGATACATTGTAAAACACACTCATAGCTATATATTTGGAAGACTTATGCCTGTGGTATTGGCCTGAGGTACTATTTAAATCTCTTATCTTCAAGCTCCCCCTGTTTTGTCATCATGTCTGTATTATCCTTGCACAGGTGTTTCATCTATATTCAATGTGATCTTGTTTCTTTATTCCTCAGTCAAGCCCCTATATGTGTGTGTGTGTATATATATATATATATATATATATATATATATATATATATATATATATATATATATATATATATAATAAAATAGTATGTATGTTTATGTATATCTTGACAAGATGGATGAATGCCAGGGTGTCAAGAAATAATAAGTACAGTAGATCAAGCAGCCACACTCATTGGTCTTGCAGTCAGGCAATGAACACAAAATATGTGTGTAAAAAAATTTAAGTCGACGTTTCGGTGGCTGTAGCCACCTTTATCAAGACATGCAAGTCCAGTGAGTGTGGCTGCTTGATCTATCATGTGTGTAATAAAATATAAATATATATATAATTTACATTAGAGAGAGAGCCTCAATGCATAATTTATCTCTCCTCAGGAGAGAGACACATAGAAGAGAATGGCTCATTACATAATTTGTCTCCTCAGGTGACACACACACACACACCCGGGGGTGGCAGTGAGGAGGGCGATATAGAAATCTCTTGCCTACTAGCAATGCTGAAGATACAGGGGGGGCGTGATTTCCACAGGAGTGGGCAGGCTTTGCCTTCCCTCAACTTCCTGCTCAACCAGAAAACAAATATGGCGAGCACACACAGTGTTACATAAATACATATACACACACACACACACACACACACACACACACACACACACACACAAACACTCTGACACACATATACACTCCCTCTCCCTCTCACCAGTGGCCTCAGCCAGACCTGTAGTACAGCCACTGAAGGGAAGCTGCAGCACTGGGGGAACAAAATGGCTCTCAAAGGGTTAAGGTAGGCCCTCATTGCTCAATTATTTCATGACTTTCAACATTTGTCATGCAAGACAGCGCACAGGCAGCCGTCAGGTACACACTTACACAACCCTGTGGCTGTCAGGGGGTTATCAACTTTTACCCCTCGGACAGACCAGTAGCATAAAGAAGTGTCATCAAACCCCTCACACTGTAAACTTCCATTTCCCTCCCACTTCTCCTCCTTCCCCAGCCTATTCCTAACTGTTTTCCACATTTATGTTAAGCCCTGCCTCCTTTTAACCCAAATTGCCTCATTGATCTCTCCACACCAGCACTACATAAGTCCCTTGCAGGGACTCCACAAGGCAAAGTTCCCAGGTATGAATACACTTCCCACTGCTATTTAAATGCATGCTACTCTATACCTTAACCCTTTGAGTGCCAGATGGCTGCACAACTCCTTGCAATGCCCTCTGACACTCAACGGCTTAACATGCTGCTATAACGTTCCTTTTATTTTCTGCTTTCCATTTGCACAACCCAAACACACACATGCACAATACTGCAATTCTGGCCCAAAGTAAAGGAGAAATAAAAAAATAACATTGATGGAATGTCATACCTCCCAAGTCTCCCTCTTTCGCATTCAAATCCCTCCATCTCTTTTCTACCCTTTTGTCCCTCTTTTCTGGACATCACAATAAGTAGTGTGGATCACATTGCACCATAGCAATAAAAGTCGCATAAATGTGTACTTAATCTTCAATATATGTGTTTATAAATTAGTTTGTGTAAATTAAATATTTTAGTCTTGCTGTAAATAATTTATTCAGTTACACAAAGAGATGTCAGTAGGTTTAAACCCTTATACATTCTTAACTTGCAGGGAAGTAATGTACAAGGGAGGGAGGGATATCAGATGCTTATGCTACTTAATATTAACCCTTGGAGTGCCACATGGGTATGCAATGCATTGCTTTGCAATGCGTTCACAAACCCTCTGCCACTCAGAGGGTTAAAGGTATAGTAATATTTCTATTAAACTTTAACTTATGAGTCTTCTTTATATTTTTTTTTAACATGTAGCACTATTTATAATACTTCAAGTGTTGTGCTTAAAATGATATTCAAGCTGAAAGGATCCCCCTGCCCATTTCCCTGCGTCACTCAGCCTCTCAGTCTGATCTGGATGGCACGTAGAAAGGGACAATCTTCAGTAAGCAAAAGGAAAATCCTGCCCTCCTTCGTCAAGGGGCTCATTATAGTTACTGAATTAAGACTGTCCCTCTCTGCATCCGTCCTGTCCCAAGACTGGATTCCACATCTAATGGAAGGCAGTCAGAAGGGGTGGGAGGGGGAATCTTTTGTCTTCAATACAGTTTTAACTACAACACTAAATAATTAAATATAGTGGTACATGTTACTAAAAATATAGAGAGTCAGAGATCAACTTTAATAGAAGTATTACTATCCCTTTAAAATATTGGATACTCTTTACTTTTTCTGGTGACCATGCTGGGGTTTTTTGGAGCCTTTCTCCTCTGTGTTCAATCCACGGCATAGACTGTGGGTAATTGGCTCCTCCCTCCAGCTGGTAGGACCAGTGCAAAGATTTTAAATACTGCTAGCTTCCTCCCCTTATTCAGTTATTTGGTCCTACCAAGCTGGAGGACGGAGGGATGTTTCTCTCCTTCTACCTTGTTTAACTATATGACCTAGAACCAAAAGAAAGCTGTCATACCGGTTATGTGGCTTGCCTCACCGCAGCCACATGGATTGCAATATTTCTATGATTGGGTCAGGCTTCCAGTACTCCTGCAGGCAACCCAAAGTTTGGTGGCACCTGGCCAGTCACCATAGCGCAGTGCCCATCATCTCGCTCTGCCTCCCGTTGCTTCCATGCTTCCAGAAGGCACGTGAGCGCGCACTTCATGTTGACTGAAGAGGAAGTCTGCCGGAAACCAGAAGCGCATCATTCGGTTCACCTCTGGAATGCAGGAACAGTGTGGGGAAGAGTTGAACTGTAATAAAAGGGCAGTCTAGACGGGGTGGCGTCCTCTACAATTGTAAATCTCAATGCATACATGCTGTTACTTGATCTTACATGCTGTGATGTTACTGTGATATACTGTTTTTCAGTGTGTATGTTCCTGCATATTTATGGCTTGCTGTCTCAGTTTTAATTGGTATTCGAATATGTCTAAAGAACAGAAGTCTGACAAACCTAAACCAATGGAAACCTCTAAAGAAGAAAAGTCTACCCCCAAGACAAAAACATGCTTGGGCTGTGACCAAAAACATATGTTAACAGATCCTGCTAAACTGTGTATTGTATGTCTAAAAAGGTCAGCTACTCGTGAGGTGCCTGCCTAGTTCAAAGACTTTTTAGGCTGGATGAGGAGTTCCATGCAGGAAACATTCACTTCAATGCAGAAAGCCGCTAGAAAGTGTCCAAGAACCTCGGACCCAGATGAAGGACCCTCCAGGGCCCGTGAGGAGGAAGAGGACCGTTTTCTAGAGAGAGAATCTGGTGCCTCCTCAGCCGAAGAAGGTGAAATAACTGACACAGGCAGTTTTCCGTCAGATAGAATGGATAACATAGTTCAGACAATGAGAGTCTCTGGGTCTCTCTGAGGTGCAAAAGGACCTTAACATTATTGACACTGCATTTGTGGGTTTCAAAAAATCATGCCCCCAAATACCGGTTCACCATCCCATCCAGGAAATTTATGTCCGAATGGAAACAAGCAGATAAACGTAGTTCCATTTCAAGATGTTTTCAAAGTATGTATCCATTTTCCAATGAGGACACCTCAGTTTGGCATTCACCACCTAAAGTGGATGCTGCCATAGCTCAGACATCTAGGCGCATAACTATTCTGCTTGAAGATGGTTCTACGCTGTGCGATCCAATGGACAAGCGGACAGATAGTGCTCTGAAAAAAGTTTACTATTGGACAAAACCTAAAAACTGCCACAACAATGGCCTCTTTCTTTCGTGCCATGCGCATTTGGTTCACGGAACTTGAAGAAAAAATCGAATCTTCAGTTTCCAGAAGCAGAATTCTGAAGGATCTTGGAGTGATGAAAGATGCGATAAACTATTCCTGTGATGCGTCGCTTGACAACATTGGACTACTTGCCAAAGCTTCTTCACTGTCAGTTACCTCCAGATGGGCATTATGGATTAAGTCATGGGACACGGATCCATCTTCAAAAAATAGACTTTTGTTTTTACCTTTCTCCAGGTCAAAATTATTTGGTGATCAGCTGGAGGAAATAATAAAACTATCATCGGGTGGCAAGTGCCCCTTTCTCCCTCAGGAGAAGAAGACTAGAAGCACACCAACTAGATCAGGTCAATTTCGTTGCCAGTCCTTTCAGGAATCCAGAAAATACCGACCAGGCAGAGGTTACAACCAGAAAAAGCATGGATCCTATCAGGCCCCAAGAACTGGATATCACAAGGATTTCCAGCGAAAAGGCCAATTCCACCAATGAAGCCAGTGCTATCCCTTCCTCTCCTCCAGTGGGGGGGGGGGGCAGATTGGAGGCATTCCAGTATGCTTGGTGTTTTCTCCATCAAGACCCTTGGATGTTTGAAATTCCAGTGCATATCCCTTTTTTATAATTTCCATCTGTCCCAAGAGAACACCGGTTCCAAACATCAGTGGTGAAACAAAAGACAAGGATCCATCAGATGAGACAATCAATCCTGTATAACTTGATTTGTATGAGCAGCTGGAAGTTCCCCTACACCAGAGATTCACAGGCTTTTACTCAACACGATTTCCAGTTACCAAGCCTTGCCGGGGACTTACAACTCATACTGGATTTAAAAAAATGGAACACTTTCCTTCGGATAAAACAGTTCAAGATGGACAGTATCGTCAACTTTGAAGCTGATGCTCCCTCAACCATATCTCACCAGGATGGACTTACAAGATATGTATCATCACATCCTCCCCAGGGAATCTCATCGCCAGTACCTGAGGTTTCATGTGTTAGGGAAGCATTATCTGTACAGAGTCCTCCCCTTTGGCCTAGCATCGGCTCCAAGGATCTTCACCAAAATCTTGGCAGTAGCCATGGACGACTCGGGTTACTCCAAGTCAAAGAGATACTTTATCTGGACAATATCCTGATTCTGGAATCATCCATGGAGAAGTCAGACGGAGAAGTCCGTTCAAAGCACTCGCCTTTGCATGCAATTTCTGTCAGGATTGGGTTGGATTATCAACCTACAGAAGAGTGCTCTATCTCCTTCCCAGAAACTCATATTTCTGGGGATAGAATTTGACATGAATCAAGGAAAAGCCACTCTGTCTCTAGACAGGCAGAATCGCATCCACCGCGCTGTATCGGTGTTCTGTCAAAACGAAGTACACTGCTTGATCAGTTTTCAGCGCATACTAGCCATCTGTCCTCATTCCAAATTCTTCCGTGGCAGAAGTAATGTTGATTTGCACCAAACTGGCCTCAAAAGTCTTGGTACACCGATCTTCTTCAACTGTCAGTTCAGAGACCACCTTTTTCAAGCTCACAGCCTGGAGGCTGAGCAGGAATCCTTGAACTTCAAGTGGTGTCAGAGGCAGTCATTGACACTATATTGCAGGGAAGAAAATTTACTACAGAGTGTGGTCTGTTTTCTATAACTGGTGCACCAAGCATAACCTTGATCGCATCTCTGTCTTCACAAACAAACAATCCTGCAGAAGGGACTCCAAAAGGATTTAAAGCCTGCCTCCCTCCGAGTACAAGTATCCGCCATATCAGCAGTCTTGGCAACCCCGTTTGCTAACAATTATCTTGTTAATATTTGTCATGCGTTTCAAAAATAAACCCAACCATTAGAGACCTTGTTCTCCCATGGGACTCGAATATTGTCCTTCAACAACTGGCATCGCATCCGTATTTTGAACTTTTAGATGCAGTCTCATTAAAGCATCTCACCCCAAAAACCGTATTCCTCACTGCGGTCACATCTGCCAAGTGGGTGAGTGAATTACAGGCCCTTGTTGCCAGTCCACCTTTTTTGGTCTTTCACCAAGACAAAGTAGTCCTGCGGCCAAAGTTGTCTTTTAGGTCAAAGGTTGTCTCCCAGTTTCACATGAACCAGGAAATTGTGTTGCCATCCTTTTGCCCAAATCCTACTCATGAGCTTGAAAAGAAACTTCACAACCTAGATCTTATTCATTGCCTGCAAATCTACCTGACCAGAACTTGGGTATGGCATAAGACAGATGTGCTTTTTGTCCATTTTTCTGGCAAGTTTAAAGGCACAAAAGCCTCCAAACCATCAATATCACGTTGGATACGTGATTGTATTCAATTGGCATATGTCTCTGCACAATTGGAGCCTCCCAAAGCTATCAAAGCACATTCCACTTGCGCCATGGCAACATCGTGGGAGCAGAAAGCATCACCAGACGAGATCTGCTGAGCCGCAACCTGGTCTTTTGTATGTATGTTCATAAAGCACTACATATTGGATATCCAGGCTTCGGAAGATGCCTGAAGGAGCCATTCCAGTCTAACATTTGCACCAACCCTTCCCTATCTGCTGAGTCACTGCTTTGGGAAGTCCCACAGTCTATGCAGTGGGTTGGACACAGAGGAAAAGGTGAAATTTACTCACTGATATTTGTTTTTCCTCTGTCCTTCCACGGCAACCCACCCTATGTTGCTCATTTGGTATGGTATCGTTCTAGTGCACTTGTCTCTGCTACCTTTGTGCTGGCTATCTGTTCCTGGCTCTCTAACCTCTTTTATATTATGTCTTGCAGCTTGGACAACTGTATAACTGAATAAGGGGAGGGAGCTAGCAGTATTTAAAATCTTTGCATTGGTCCTACCAGCTGGAGGGTGGAGCCAATTACCCACAGTCTATGCCGTGGAAGGACACAGAGGAAGAACAAATATCGGTGAGTAAATGTCACTTTTTTTTTTTTTTTTTTTTTTTTTTTTTATGGACACTTCATGCCAAGGAAGATCCCTGTTCTTTCCTCAACTCCCAGACGCCCAGCACGCCCTCTCTACGGCCGATACCCCTCCCAGCCCCTAGGCTCAGGCCTGTTTCCTCACAATCAACAGTGGCTTCTTCCTACAGCACTGGATCCAGACATTCCGAGGCACATTGTGGGGAGAAGTGTCTCCTCTGTACCAGGGCCAGTAACGTGGGGCGCTGAACCTACATTAATTGTTATTGGTGCAAATTAACACTCTATTTAACCCTTTGAGTGCCAGATAGGTAACTAATACATTGCACCACAATGCATTGGATGCATTTCCAGCACTCAAAGGGTTAACTGACATGACACACCACTATATACTGCATGGCACTCTATGGCTTAACATGCTGGTATAAATATATCTCACACTCTCTCACATAATCTTTTATATTCTGCTTTCCACTTCTACATGTCAAACTCACAGAGGCATACTACAATTCTGCCCCAAAGTAAATTAAATGAGGATTTTAGTCTTACCTGTTAAATCCTTTTCTTAGTCCATATAGGTTACTGGTAACTTTGGGTAGGTGATCTGTCCCTTTAAGTAGGCAGGAACAATTCTAGAAGTGAATGCTGGGTGGAACCTACCTCCTATCCTTAGCTGCATCTAGCCACTTCCTCTCCAGAACGATTTGCGACATTAACTGGTGACTAGGTAGTAAGAAGAGAAAAGAAGACTCCTGTGAGCATGAATCCGAAAGGACTCCCACATTCAGTCACAGGAGAGCCAAGCATGTGGTCCCTTGACAGGGTGGGAGACCAGTAACCTATATGGACTAAGAGAAAAAGGATCTTAGTCTTAACTGTTAAATCCTCTTTTCTCTGTCGTCCAATATAGGTTACTGGTAACGTTGGGATGTCAAACCATTGAGTTTCCCAGAGGTGGGAAGTAAGGCAAGGAACAGGTGCAGGGCCCCCAAAGTCACCAGAGCCATATGAACCATCAGATCAGAACTAGCTTAACAATAACAAAAAAGGTGTCAATGGACACAAAAACAGGGGTACAAACACCCCAGAAACTGTTACAGAGCACACAGAAATAGAGCCAACTAGGCTCAAAAGTGAAGGCATACTGTAGAGATGAAGGAGATCCTAGATAGGCAAAGCTGCCTCCAGGATCTTCCTCCCAAAGCTAGCATCAGCCGATGCCAGCGCATCAACATGGTAGTGTTTAGAGAAGGTGTGCACATACGACCAAGTGGCGGCGCTTCACAGCTGATCGGCTGAGGCCAGATTCTTGTAAGCCCAAGATGCCCCAATGGATCTTGTGGAATGAGCCATGACCTGAAAGGGGACAGGCTTCTTCCTTAGTTCGTAAGCCTTACAAATGGTAGACTTAATCCAAGAAGCAATGGTCACCTTGGATGTGGGTCTCCCTGCCCTGGGACCCTCAGGAATAACAAAAAGTGTGTCAGACAGACGAATTGACTCAGTGCGGTGCACATAGAACTTAAGGCAGTGCACCACATTTAACAAGTGAAGATCTTTCCTTGTCAGATGTTGGGTCAGGGCAGGAAGAAAGCACCACAATCTCCTGATTAATGTGGATTGCAGAGACCACCTTCGGTAGAAACTCCTGAAAAGCGCGAAGTACCTTGTTTTTGCGAAACACCAAAAAGGGTGGTTACAAGATAGGGCATGCAACTCTGCAACCTGGCGAACAGACACAATCTCGATGAGATGGCCATTTTCTAAGTCAGCAGGGGTAGAGGAATAATAGCCAAGGAGTCAAATGGAGGGCGCTGAAGGACGTCCAAAACCAAGTTAAGATCCCACGGAGGAGCAGGATCCTTAAATACAGGGCGAGTATGAGCAATGACCTGGAAGAAAACCTTGACATTAGGAAGAATAGCGATGCGTCTCTGAAAGAAGACAGAGAGAGCAGAAGTCTGAACCTTAAGGGAACTCAAACTGAGGCCCTTATCCACTCTGTCCTGCAGGAAGGATGGGACTGTTGGAAGATCAAATTCCTGGGAAAGATCTTTATTCTCACACCAAGAAAGAAAGGTGGACCAGACTCAATGGTAGGCCTTAGAGGAAGTGGGCTTGCAGTCACTAAGCATAGTAGCCACCACACCAGAAGAGAAACCCTTCTACAGTATTGAGGATTCAATTTCCATGCCGTGAAACCCAGACGATAGATATCCTCCTTCCACAGGTATCCCTGTAGAAGATCCAGACGGGTGGGGAAGCCAAGAGGGCTCCTCCCTGAGAGATCCAGAACCTCCGGAAACCAAGCCTTCTGAGGCCAGTACGGAGCAATCAGAATGACTGGACAGCACTCCAGCTGCAGTTTCCGCAGTACCCTGTGTAACATGGCAATGGAGGAAATATGTACTCCAGAGGAAAGTGCCAAGGTATTAACATGGCATCCAGTGCTAGAGCTAGAGGATCCCTCCATGAGAGCAGAACATCAGGACCTTCCAGCTGTGTCTCATCTCCATCAGGTCGATGCAGTGAAGTCCCCACCTCTGAACAATGAGGTCGAACAGCTCTTGATGCAGTTCCCACTCTCTGCTGTCCACCATGTCTCGACTTAGGAAGTCCGCTAGAACGCTGTCTACGCTGGGAATATGAACTGCGGATAGGCAGGAACATGTTCTTCTGCCCAAGACAAAATAGCCTTGACCTCTAACCAAGCTGTGAGACTTCTTGTTCCTTCTTGCTTGTTGATGTAAGCCACTGCCATGGCAATGTTGGACTGGACTCTGACTGGGCATCCCTACAGTTGGTACGTCCAGTAACGAAGAGAAGGAAAGATCGCTCTATGCTCCAATACATTGATGGAAGGAGAGATTCCTCCTGAGCCCACCGTCTCTGAGCATTGAAGTGACCCGAGACTGCTCCCCAGCTGGAGAGGCTGGTATCAGTCGTCCATTAGAGCACCAGGAAGGGTTGGCCCTTCAGCACATTGGCGAGGTTGAGCCACCACGACAGACTCCGTTCCACGTGAAGTGCAAGAGACACCGGCCTCTTCAGTAGATCCGGCTGTCCTCTGCACACCTGGATTATAAACCTCTGGAGTTGATGAAGGAGTTCCAGAGAGGGGGCCTTCAGAAGCAAGTCGTTCATGTATGGAGTGACTCTGATGCCGTCCCGATGGAGGACGGACACTAAGGTTCCCAGGACGGGATTGGAGACCTGGGGAGCTGTAGTCAGACCAAAGGGAAGAGCAGAAAACTGAAAAATACCATTGATCACAAGCAAACCTGAGGTACTGCCGGCTCTCTGGATGAATGGCGAATGCAGGTATGCGTCCAGAAAATCCAGAGAAGCGAGAAATTCCACAGGAGACATGGCCACTAAAACTGTCCTTAAGGACTCCTGGTGATTGTGAGTCGTGACCACAAAAGAATTGAGATCTTTGAGGTCCAGAATTGGACGACAGCCGGTTTGAGTAAAAATCCAAACCCATGTCTTGCAAGGGGACCGGTTCCAGAACCTCGTTGTCCAAAAGGGTCTGGATGGCGCTGTTGAAAAGACGGAATTTCTCTACACCCTAAGGAGTGTGAGAAGGAAGGAACCTGAAAGGGGGGAAAAAGGGATGAAAGGGATCCTGTACCCCTCTGACACCACCAGCCAAACCCACGGATCCACCACAGTGTCTGGGCTTGGTGGAGGAATGCGGAGCCTGGGAAACCGCCTGGCTTGCGGGGCGCGCCTCAGCCTGAAAGGGACAAAAAAGCTGATTCCGCTTTGATGGAGGCTTCTTCCTAGGGACTAAGGGCAGGAGGGTACTCTTTCCCCCAGTGGCTAATGAGGTCCTTAAGCTTTGACCCAAAAAGTAAGGCTTTCTTAGAAGTAGTGTCTGCAGACAAGATCTTAAGCCAAGAGCCCCTCTGGCTACCACAGACATGGTAGAGACTCTGGCCACCAAACGGATGGCATCAATTATAGCAGCAGAAACATAATTCTGAGCCTCAGAGATGTTGGCAAGGAGCCACAACATATCAGCAGTAGGAGCTCCCTGATGGACAGCTACAGTCAGCTGTTCAGTCCGAACTGCAAGGGCCCGGTTCACCTAAGCTGTGGCGAGCACAGGGTGAAAGGAAGTACCAGCCGTAGCAAAAAAATGGCCCTCAGGGAAGTCTTAAATGTTTTCAGTCCAGTCCGTAAGGACAGATGCGTCAACCACAGGCAAAGAAGAGGACTTAGAGAGTCTAGAAACAGGGGTGTTCACCTTGGGTGGATGAGTCCACTGAGCTAATGCTGCTTCAGAGAAGGGATACAGCTTCGCAAACTTCTTAGATACAGAAGGGCTTTTGTCAGGAGACTCCCACTCAACAGACGGTCAAGAATGGGGTTGGGTGGAGAACAGGTAGACAGCTACTTCAGCTCCTGAGACACATCAGAGGGATCTGTGGGGACCTCCTGAAGGGAATGTTTAGGGTATTTAACACAGCCCTGATCAGGCACTCAGCTGAGGGATCAGGATCAGCCTCAAAGGGGTCCCCACAGAATTGTGAAGAGACCACTGCAGAACACTCCCCTTCATCAGAATCCACCAACAATTCCTCCTTGGAGGAATCTGATACTTCAGGTACTCCCTACGGTTTCGGCAGGGAAGACCTGACAGGAGTAAGGGGCTGCCAAGACTGGAAGACCCCCTGCAATTGGAATGGAAGGAGTTGTAAGGTAGACCACAAGTCTCTGGTAGTAGCCTTAAACTCTTGCATCCACATTGGCTCTAGTGCAGGGCTGGAGGTCCCTGGAAGAGACGCAAGGGCAGCAGCGCATACTGGACATAAATGACCTGAGCATTTTCTAGGTAACCTTGATTTGACATAAGGAGCAATACGCAATGGGGGTCACAGACACCCCTTTATCCTTAGTCATAAGTCTAGTCCCAAGTTTCAACAGTGTTGACATCCTAAGTGTCACAACGTTGTAAGTATAAATCAACATAAATATTTTTGGGGTGAAATCGCAAATTTGCACTGATCTGGCAGATGAAGGGTTAATCTGCTGAGGAAAGGAGGAGGGTCCAAGCTCTGCATAGGATACTCATGAAGGAGAAGCATAAAATGGCTGCCACGACAGGCGCCAATCAGAAACGAGTGCGCGAAGCAAACACTCATGGGAAATGTAGTTTTCACTAAAAAAAAAAAAAAAAGTACCCCAACAGTGCCTGACGTCCCCTGAGCCCCCCCAAAATACACAGAATGTATTAAAGAGCACGGGCAAACAAACAAAATGAGCTGTCTCTGAAGGCGCTACGTTGAACGGTTGTAGAGATATATCCCAAACTGTGAAGTCCCATAGAGCTGAATGGAGCATGGCATCTGTGGTAAAACGTGCCGGAACTAAATTTTACACTGAGGTAAAACTGTTCTCTGGTCTGTATCCTCATCAAGGGACAATCTTTCTGGAGAGGAAGTAGCTAGATGCAGCCAAGGATAGGAGGTAGGCTCCACCCAGAACTCACGTCTAGAATTGTTCCTGCCTACTTAAAGGGGCGGATCACCTACCTGAAGTTACCAGTAACCCATACTGGACGACCGAGAAATAACAAATACCATTTATTTCACAGTTTCAGGAACACAGTGGGGATGGCAACATGTTTTGAAGCTATGTTCTCTGGTCCCTAGGGGGCTACATTTGAATTCTAACTCTCTGAATACTGCAGATTGTTACCTACACACCACTGTAAAGCTCCTACACTAATCAAAGGGTGGTCACAGCTCTCACTTCTACACTCAGAACATGCAGATTTGGGGAACCAGCAAGAACCAGAACCTCCACAGACGGGGGGCACCTATCACTGTGTCAGTGTCCTCTCTGTGTGTGTATGTATGTCTGCGTGTGTATGCTGTGTGTCTGTAGCCTGTTGCGGGTGCATGTGCGCACGTCTGTTGCTCGCAATTGTGTCTGCGCACGCGTGTGTGTGTATTTACATCTGTTACATATGTGTGCATCTCCGGTGTCTGTGTATGAACATGTCTTTTGAATGTTTCTGCCGCTCACTGTGTG
This sequence comes from Rhinophrynus dorsalis, assembly GCA_037306005.1. NCBI lineage: Eukaryota > Metazoa > Chordata > Amphibia > Anura > Rhinophrynidae > Rhinophrynus > Rhinophrynus dorsalis. The sequence continues at coordinate 262,022,421 of CM074721.1, read as the reverse complement.
TATGTGTGTGTCTGTGTCTACATTTCACACACGTATGCCCAACAGTCATAACATGACGGGCAACGCAGTCCCACATTGCTACCATATGTATGTATGTATGTATATATAATATCCTCTTTGTTTTTACTCCCATTTCTTACACAGTGTACTGTCTGCTTCTCCCTCCTGCTCTCAATAAAACTCCAACAAATTGTCCTTCTCTTACCCTTCTTCCCTCCCTAATTCATGCACACGTTCACTTTACCTTTTATATTGCCTGCAAATCAATCACTGTCTCATTCCCCGTTTACCCGTATATCCACTTCACTCCTTCTATCTCCTCTGCCTACATTGCTCTCCATCTATTCAGTGCCCTTAAATGTCCTGCATGTCCCCTTAACCTGCCCCACATCCATTACCATCTTGCTCCTTTTTTAGCTAAAGCTCAGGTTTAGAAAGTTTCCTCTTCACTCAGCCCAATTAAATGGCCAGCCCCAGTTACATCAAATTCTCCTTCTGTCAGGCCCTGGACCATTCCCATAATTATGAAACAGCTTAGTAAAGGATGAACCTGCTCTTTTTTTGTTTATTTCTAACTCTATCTTTCGTCCATATCCTCCATATATCCCATCTCTGCTCCTGTGGATTTTACCTAGCATCTGTAAAGCTTCTCTCTGATCTAATATTGTCAGTTACTTCAATTAATAACCATCAGATATGATTGGAGACTTTAATCACCCCAATCACTTGTTTCGTTCACTTCCAGCTACATCCTTGATGATGCATTCTGCCCAAACATTACATTAACTTCTATCCAAGTTGCAACGTATGCCTTACCTATGCCCTCCTCCAGTATCTGCTTCCCTCTGTCTGCTGTCACATTTTCAGGGACATCTTGGAAGAATGTAAATTATAGCCTCACAAGAGCTTGCTGAAAATCTTTCTATTGCTTGTGGCGATGTCTCTCTTCCTGTAAAATCCAAAGATGCTCTCCTTAAAAACAAAATAAACAAACAAAAAAACACTTCTCACTGGCTTTTTAGTATTTACAGAGACATCATGTGCTCAGTTCATCCACTCTGGAGAGAAGAGTTTGGCCACTACATAGATACAATTACAGAGCTGAGTTACTGTCATGGACGCCATGCCTTTTTTTTTTTTTTTTTTTTTTTTTTTTTAAATCACTGTTCCTTTTCAACTAAAGCCACTGCAGCCTTAGCCCAATTACATTTTCTCTGTCCAATCTGGAACACAGGAATCATGGAGTAAAGTTCCATCTCCCTGGTGGGCTAGGCACGTCAGAGAAAAAAAAAAAGTAAGACCACGAAGGCGGAGATTCCCATTTTCCCTCCACCTTACCCTTGAATCTTATTTACAGTTTCAGGTAACCTTCCTACAGAAGAGCGTATAGGCACTACGCCTTTACCTGTTGAGTTTCTCTGAAGCTCTTCACTACAGGAGCCCCATGCTGCAGATAAGCAAAGATCTTGAATGCTGTGGTCCTGCTCTTATATCCCTATTCTACTGGCACCCTCTGAAATATGGTGTTTTTCCTGTATTGCATTATTTTCAGCATTTATTACTGCTGTGTGTGTGTTTTAGATAGCTACTTTTACTGTAAGGGCTATTAACCCCTTCTGTTTCTTATCTTTGTTTTTACATGTTTAGGGCAGTTGTTGTTCTTATGGTGTCTTTACTACCCTGAGATTTTCCATTGATTCACTTTTTAGCTATTTTCCAACTTTATGAATCTTTTATATATGCTCAAAAATTTTTGTTGTGATCCGTTTAAGAACAGGTACCTGCAAAGTAGCCCTCTCATTTTACACATGATTCTTCTAAGAGATATATCTATGCTCCCATTCATCTTTCGGGGGTCAGAGTGGGCTTGCATTCAATCAGATGACCTGCTTTTCATAGCGGTCAACTTGGGGACTCTGTCCAGACCTTGGGAGGGTGTAATTTTGAATGGCTGAAGAACTAGAATTTATTTAGCATGTACTGCAACACAACAACCCCCTGAATTATCTGTTTTCTAGGGTGGCCCTTCAGTAGCCATCTTCCTTTTGTGATTACATATGCTACGCAGAGGCTGGTCTCTCCAGCAGTCAGATAAGTACATATATAATCACTCCCATGGGTCGATGCCTTATCTTGCAAAAGTATTTGTCAATGAAGCCAAGAACTATATCACTGGGAGCATACACTCCTGGCAGGGTCATCCAAGATAGAAGGATCAAAGCTAAGATAACCGAATAAATCGAGCCAAAATCTGTTATCCCGCACTGGGCCAGCATGGCAGATTATTGTCCATTCCCTCAGCATGGCTTTACAACAAAAACAATGGTCCTTAATCCCCAGAGGCTTGAGAGCTTGTTCCTATGACAGCAGGTAAAATAGCTCAATGGTGGTTCACATTTGAAATATCGCATGCATAACATGCAGCATGAAGGTGCATTAACTAGGTTCCAGGCCTTAAAATCACCAAATCAAAAGGCCTAGATTCTTATGGAGCCTAGTAAAAGCCGCCTCCATCCACTGGCCGCACTGCCGCATACCTTTAATGCAGAACTACCACCCATTTGAAACGTAGCCCCAAATAATTGCCCATCTGTGGACTAGCTGCTAAATAGTGCTAGTTTCCAGAGTTATTACAGTGTTACTGAGAATGCACACTGCTCCCGGGACTGACAGCCAGCAACCAGCTCAGACATCTTTCCATAGTGATGTCTGAGTGGTCAGTCCCTTTTTGGAGCCAAACGGCTCCTAGCAACGCCTCCTAGAGCAGACTGGGACTGACAGCACAGGCGTGAAGACGTCACTATGGAAAGATGTCTGCACTAGTTGCTGGCTGTCAGTCCCGGGAGCAGTGTGCATTCTCAGTAAAGCGGTAATAATTCTGGTGACTAGCACTAGTTGATAGATGGGTAATTTGAGGCTAAGTTTCAAATGAATGGTAGCTCTGCTTTAAATAATTGTCTGCATGAGAACAGAGTACCGACCCAGCATTGCTCTGATCTCTCTTCTCTTCCCGGCAACTATTCCAGCCTGTATTTGGATTCGGCAGTCCTCCATTTGCTGCCAGTTGAGGGAGATTGAAGGCTCTGTAAGAGGTCTAATGGCAGCAAATGTATTTTAAAGATGCACTCAATTCCAACTCCTAACGTGACTCAGAGGGTTAAATGACACTGGGTTGTATTGCAGGCATCTTATTTAGTAATGTTTTATAGTAGCATGCCAGTACGCAACGTGTTTAGAAATGTGCATAACTCCAACTCCTGATGTATCAAAGAGTTAAGCGACACTGAATTGTGCTGTGGGCGTTTTGTTAAATTATATTTGGTATAAGCACGCCAGCACACAACTAGTCGCTAATATATAATTAATCAAATTTAGTTCTTATTTTCTCCTTGTATATTCCAAGGAAGTGTCCAATATCCTCTAAATTCCAGATTAACATCTTCATAAAGCCTTTAGTACATATGCTGACCATACAGAGATATTGTAGTATAGTAATTAATTGAATTGGATTTATACAGATCTTATTTAAATTACTTACTATGGTGAGGATTTGTTCAGATACTAGAGTGGATGTATGTTTGCAAGGAGTTAGTTGCGCTATACCCTCAATGTACTTGTTTAGTATAGTGCTTTGTTTTATATTTTATATCCACACAATACACTTATGCTGCCGAAGTTGCAGTAAATCAAAGCTAATAAATTATCATAAATTACCTCCACAAGGTGCTATTATTAGTTTGTGTTAAAACAGCATGTTAAGGGTTAATTCCATGCGTTCGCTCCAAATGTGCTGATATTAATGCGGTCTTAAAATTGTAATACAGGACATACTTGTAATAAATGTCCTGCTGAAATTCACATTAAATCAGCCCATTCTTTCACTGATATATTTAAACAACTCCAGCCTGTATTTGGATTCAGCAGTCCTCCATTTGCTGCCATTAGATCTCTTATTAAGCCTTCACTCTCCCTCAAAATACAGGCTGGAGTTGTTGCCAGGAACAGCGGAAGCGAGGTCAGAGCAATTCTGGGTCGGTACTCTGTTCTCATGCAGATACATTAATTATTTAAGGTTTGCAGCCAGTGGATGGAAGCAATGTTTTACGAGGCGCCATAAGAATTTCGCCCCTTTTGATCGGCAGAGATTGTGATATGGAGCTTTTAAAGCCAGCGACCTGGTTAATGCGTCTTCATGTCACATGCTCTTATGCATGCAATATTTCAAAAGGATACCATCAGAATGCTATATCTACTTACGGGTTTCCTTTAAAAGAAACTAGTACTCTCCTGCCTTTTAACAATTCAGCTCTGTCTCTTAAGTTTCCTCATCTGTTAATAGCTGAATCCTTTCAATTATTCTGCTCATTCTATCAAAATAAGAACATCTTTCACCATCTAAAAACTGATTCCATCCCCAAAAGATTAGATTGCTGGAACTGCAGGTACATTCACAGTCCTACCAAGGAGATCAGATTAGAGCTTTCCAAACTGTCCCATTAATTCCTTGAAGGTAGGATGTCCCAGAGCAATGTTCCTCCTGAGATTTCCTCCTATGGGGGAAGGGGGGATGGAGTTTCTCTCCTGAGTGCCAAAGGATTACTCTAAAATTGGGTTTATTAGTTTTCACCAAAATATCAAAAAAGTGAAATGTTCTGCACAATATAAAACATATTAGTATTGATATAAAGTGCACTGCATAAAATGAAAAAGCTCCGCACAATGCCAAAACACAAGAAAGGAACTTTACCCCATATGATTCAAAAAAGGATTATATTTTACAGTATAATCATGCAAAATCCAAAAAGGATTAGTCTAAAGATAGTGTTCAATCATATAGAAAAATAGTCAAAAATACTTATATAATACTCAGTAAAGCTCTATCGACAGAAGGGCAAACACCCAAAAGCCCCCACAAAGTTTTGAACTGAACAGCACTTTTGGAATAGTAACAGCTAAAAGTTATATACATATAAATACCATGTATTTCATGCACCTGTTAGACTTCATTTGTTTTCTGTAGCCTAAAATCTTAGGCTCCTCGTATCCCACATGAACTACTCTAACTGTCTTCTGTCTGGTCTTTCTGCCTCCCAGATCAATCTGTTTTAATCCATACCGAATGCAGCAGCATGAGTTGCCTTACTTTCACTTATGTTTGTCCGTGCCCCCCACCCCCTCCAATCACTCCAGTGGCTGCCTATCAAATTCAGGATCTCCTATAAAATGCTGCTTCTCTCATTCAAGACCCTTCTCGTTTCTACCCCTTTCTACATTTCCAGTCTGATCTTCCACTATATACCATCCCGCAACTTATGATGAGCCAACGACATTCTTCTCTCATCTACTTCTCTGTCTACAGCTCTCTCTCCTATCATATCTTCTTCTTCATTGCTCCTCATCTGTGGCATGCTGTTTCACTGCATTTCTATTACAGTCTTAAAATTAGACCTTCTAAACAAAGCCTTCAACACTCTAGAATGCACTGACTTTGTACATCCAAGGCTTTTATAAGTCACTTATGGTTCCCTATCCCGACCAGAAAGCAAGCAGTGTATTCCTCACTTAACCCATGTGTACTTGGTATGTGTCCTTTACCACTTTAGATTGTAAGCTTTTGAACAGGGGCGCCACTTCCAGTTTCGTTTTGCTAAGCACCTTTCACCCTGTATTGTCCAAACCCTTTAAATTGTAAAGCGATACATACAGTTGTGGTGTGATGTAAATAAAAATAATTCTTTCATTCATTCAGAACATAATCTTGCGTATGTTTTGAGGGAGAAGCCATTCCTGCCCTTTCAAGATCTCCGAGTACTGTATCAATCAGAGTTGTCTATAAATGGGCAGAGAAGATAAATCTTTCTGAGTAGAGAAGCAGTGAGCTATAATCACAACACACACAGAAAATTTAAATAAATACTTTCTTAATAGGACACTTTACAAATATTAAAACTAGTTTGTTTTAGGGATGTAACATAAATAATTTTGACGACTAAGAGCTTGTCACATTGTACAAGTATATGAGAGGTCAATACAAGGATCTCTACAGTGAGCTATTTATTCCAAGGCCTGATCAGGTGACAACCCTTGAGATTAGTGAAATAGGAGGTTTGGACTTCAGCAGAGGAAGGGTTTTTTTACAGTAAGGTCTGTTACAATGGATACATTTAAGAGAAGATTAGATAAATTTCTTTCAAAAGGGAACATACAGAGTTATGCTGTTTACTAGTAGGCAGATCAGGAAGGTCTGATAAAGACTAACTTATTTGGTAGCAGGAAAGCTATAAAATTCTCAGTCACTGGGGTATGAGACAAAGGTTGGACTTGTGTCTTTATTCAACCTAATTTACTGTATTACTATGTTCTTTGTAATGTGTTACACACCTACCTGTATTCATTATTTTGCAACTGTATAAAAATCCCACTTTTAACATGTAAGCGTTTTGTATAATCTTTACTTTGTTATGTTTGTTTGAATTTCAGTCTTCCAGTGGAAAGTTTATGAGTGTGTTCCTGATTGTGTTGCCCTTAGAGTCCATGACACACGGTCTATTCCATGAACTAGGCAACTGTTTGGGAGGAACTTGTGTGGGATATGCAGTTGTGATTCCAACAAATTTTTGCAGGTATTTTTTTGTCTGATGTGTTTCAACCATATTCTGCATATGGCATGATCTGCATATGTTTTTATCCAACTGAGATATAGGGAATTGAGTATAAAATTGAAAGTGACACAATCTGTTTCTGGATCTGTGCAAGCTGCACCCTGATCTTGCAATGGCCAGAGTAATGCATTTGGGGTTTGTCTTTAAAATTCTAACAACCATGGGGAGCGCTTTTTCTTGAAATGTTTGGAGAAGCCCTGCATACGTCAGAGAAAGCGTTCCCTGCACGGACTTTCACCCCTTCAGTACCACACATTCTGGGACTTTAGTACCATTCAATTCATTATAAACCCCCAGAACTCAGACTGATAGATAATCCATAGGCTGTCTGGTACTTCTGACCTGTCCTCATGTTCACAGGAGTGTGCATGCATTCTGCTGATTTTCTAGATTGTGTGAATCTATATGCTGGCACAGTAAACAAATCTGTTTGGCAGGACACATGCACGCTCCAGTCAGAAGCACCAGGAAGCCTATGAATCATCTGTAGAGGAAGGTAAGAGGTACTGTATGTACAAGAAAAGTTGTGAAGAGGCCATATGACATTCACATGCACAAGGAGCCACCTCCTCATGCACACCTAGAACTGACATTTTTCAAGTCTTTACTTCAGGAGTGGTATGGGGGGGGGTCTGTCCTGTCCCCACTGTGTTCATCCTCCACTTATGATTTTCTATAAACCCTCCCAGGGGATTTGTCAGATGGCTCAGCTCTATCAATCAGGCAGATGACCTGTTGAATTAACCTTATATTACCCTTTTCGTTCCCACACGTTACCGTCTCTCCATAACTTGTTTAACTACGAGTATTTCATATTGGTCAAGTATATCTAGTTCACTTTCATCCACTGGGGAACACAGGAACCATAGGGTAAATTATCCTCCCACTGGAGGCAGGACACTCCCGTCCTACTCCACTTGACAACTACCAGACTTGTTCAGTTTAAGTGACCTCATTGGAGACGGTCAGGGTAAAGATTGCCTTAGCATGTTTTTTTATGTTTAACTTACATGGAGCTGTTCAGTCCCTCATCGGTATTCCAGTATTTTTGATAGATATGGACCATGTCATAGACCTTTGCAGGATCTCGGGTTTATTTTAAGATGGCTTTCTGCACTTTAATCAGCCACTTTCCTCTTTTTCTTTGCATTTCATTGGAGACTGAGTGCACAGGTCTTCTGAGTATGCCCCTTTATCTCTGTCTTGCAGTCACATCCTGAGGTGTGTGGTTCTTTGCTATATTTGGCACTCTTCTCCTTTACATTCATTTTCTCATGTGTCCCTTACATGGCATAATTATGGGTAGTTGGCTGAGAAGAGTTTGTTTTCTCTGTCGTTCAATACAGGTTACTGGTAACTTTGGGTAGGTGATCCACCCCTTTAAGTAGGCAGGAACAAGTCTAGAAATGACTGCAGGGGGTGGAGCCTACCTTCCCTCCTTGGCTGCAGCTAGCCAACCAGCTCCAGAAAGATTTGTTCCTTGGTGAAGAAAACAGACAAGAGAACAGTTCTTTTTTGTGTTAGATATGGAATACCACCATTAGGCGGATTACCATAACTGACAATGCCCTTAGATGTGGCTAGCTCAGTATCCAGGTGCTTTTTGTGGACCTTAAGCCCTGAGGGGGAAAATCTTGATTCCAAGTGCTTCCCCAGAAGTTACCCACTGAGGTAACTTCTTACTACATGGTAATCTGAAGACAGAAGATCTGCAGGAAAGGTGAGCAACCCTTTGAGTGCTGCAGGTCCACTTGTCCCACAGTGCCCCTCCGCACAGGGGTTATTCCTGGGAGTTCTTATTGCACACTCCTGAACTCACTGGGTCTTTCTGTTATGCCTGTCAGTGTTTGGAGCAACTTTATGTGGTAAATTTACCCTTTAACTGCTGGTTGGCATCTTTTGAGGTGGTTATTGGCACTACTGGGTTTAGTGTTTTTCTGGATCTGATTACATGTTCTAGTGATGATTCATGTATTTTTAATTCTCCGTTATAACTTTGACAAATTTGAATTTGCGCGCCATTCACTTCTATGTTACTGTACAGTTTGGAACACATCTCTGCAACCGCTCAACCTAGCGACTTCAGAGATGGTTCATTTTAATTGTCTGACCTTGCTCTATCATCCGGTTCACATTGCAAGTGTGTTTAAGGGCTTAGGGGGCTTCGGGCACTGTTGGAGTACTTTTTCTGGGAAAACTACATTTCCCATGAGCACTTGCTTCGCGCGCTCATTTCTGATTGGCTCCCGCAGCGGCAGCCATCTTGTGAACTTTACAGAACGAGTATCCTACACAGGGCTTGGATTCTCCTTCTCTCCTTTGCAGATTAACCCTTCGCCTGCCAGATAAGTGTATTTTAGCGATTTCTGTGGTGAAATTTTAATCTTTTACATTGTAAATTGGGTGATTACTTATTCTGAACGTTGTTGACACTGTGAGAATGTCTACTCCATTGGAGCTTGGGACCAGGCCTAAGACTAAGGACTCTGGGGTCTCTGTACCCCCCATTACCCATTGTTCCTCCTGTTATACAGGGTTGCCTAGAGAATTCTGAGGTCATTTATGCCCAGCATGTTCTGATGTCCCTGAGTCTATTCCAGGGACCTCCAGCCATGCATTAGAGCCAGTTTGGGTGCAAGTGTTCAAGGCTGCAACCAGGGACCTCAGGTCTACGTTGCAACTCTTTCCATCTCAGTTACAGGGGGTCTTCCATTCCTGGCAGACCCCTTCCTCAGTCAGATCTTCCCTGCCCAAACCGCAAGGAGTACCTGATGGTTTCAGAGTCCTCTGAAGAGGAACTGTTGGTGGATTCAGATGTTGAGGAATGTTCTGCTGTGGGCTTCTCTCAGTTTTTTTGGGATCCTTTTGAAGTTGATCCAGAACCCTCGGCTGAGGGCCTGATCAGGGCCGTCTTAACGCTCTTAACATTCCCCCAGTTCAGGAGGTTTCCTCAGATCCCTCTCCCTATTCCAGGAGTCTATAAAGCCCCATACTTCTTTTCGACCTAACAGCCTAGTGGCTGGTGAGTGGAAATCTCTGGACAGAAAGCCTTCTGTCTCCAAGAAGTTTGCTAAGCTTTACCCCTTTTCTGAGGCGGCGCTTGCTCAATGGCTTCATCCCCCTAAGGTGGACGCTCCTGTCTCCAGGCTATCTAAGTCTACCACCTTACCAGTTTCTGATGTGTCATCTCTGAAGGACTGGACTGACAAGAAGCTTGAGGTTTCCCTCAAGTCCATTTTTGCCACTGCTGGTACTGCCATGCGTCCAGCATTTGCTGCGGCATGGGTTAACTGGGCCATTGCGTTTTGGACTGAACAACTCGCCCTAGCTGTCAGTCAGGGTGCTCCTACTTCAGATATGTTGCAGCTTCTTGCCAACACATCTGATGCCCAGCACTATGTTTCTGCTGCCTTATTTGATGCTATCAGTCTAGTGGCAAGGGTTTCCACCATGTCTGTGGTTGCCAGACGAGCTCTTTGACTAAAGATCTGGGCTGCTGACACTGCTTCTAAGAGCTTTGCTGTCCTTGCCCTTTCAGGGTACATCCTTATGTGGGCCTGATCTTAAGGATCTGATTAGTGAGGCCACTGGGGGTAAGAGTACTTATCTGCCCTTGGTCCCTAGAAAGAAACCTCCTCTCGATTTAACAGGTTTTTTCGTCCCTTTCAGACTGAGACACGTCCGGCGAACCAGGCGGGTCCCTCAGCTCCACGTGCCTCCTCCAAGCCCAAACAGCAATGGAAGCCCAAGGCTTCCAAGACTTTTCCGGCATGACTCGTCTGTCATTATCACAGCATTTGGGAGGATTCAGTGGTGGACCCGTGGGTTTTACAAGTAGTGGCAGAAGGGTACAGGATCCCTTTTGCCTCTCTTCCTCCCTTTTGCTTTTTCCCCCTCATACGCCCCAGGGTGTGATAAAATGCCGTCTCTTCAACAGAGCTATCCAGTCTCTTCTGGACAAGGATGTTCTGTAACCTGTAACCTGTTCCAGTTCAGGACAGAGTTACAGGTTTTTACTCCAACCTCTTAGTAGTGTCCAAGAAAGACTGAGGTTGTCATCCAGTTTTGGACTTGATGGATCTCAACTTCTTTGTGATCCGGTCTCATTATCACCAAAAGTCCCTGAGGACTGTGATTGCTGCTATGGTTCCAGGGGAATTTCTTGCTTCTCTGGACCTTCAGGACGTGTAGTTACATATCGCCATTCAAACAGAGAGCCGGCAATATCTCAGATTTGCCTGCGACCAAGGGCATTTTCAGTTCTCAACTCTTTGCTTTGGTCTGACTACAGCGCCTCAGGTCTTCAACCATATCCTGGAAGACTTAGTATTCATCCTCCACCGGGACAGCATCAGGGTTACTCCATACATGGACGGCCTGCTTCTGAAAGTCCCCTCTGCGGAACCACTTCGTCGGCAGGTTCAGGACTGCATTCACGCGCTCACCCATCACGGGTGGATCTTCAACTTGGACAAGTCGGATCTTGTCCCGTCTCAGCATCTGGTCTTTCTGTGCCTTCTCTTCGACACTCAGCAGAGCATGGTGTTTCTCACGGAGGAAGTGGCTCACCAGATCGCACACGGTTTCAGCTGTTCTAGCTCAAGATCCAGTTCCAGCCAAGAAGCTCTCCTCTCTGGTGGGGAAATTCATCTCCACCCTTTGCCATAGCTCACACCAGGGAGCTCCAGCGGTTTGTGATCCAGGTATGCAAGGGTCAGCCGGACCTTCTGCAGACATCCGTATCCCTCCCTGTTCATGTGGAACAGAGTTTGTCATGGTGGCTCGACCTCTCCAATCTCCTGAAGGGCAAGTCCTTCCTGATATCCTTCTGGACCACAGTGACGATGGATGCCAGCCTCTCCGGCTGGGGAGCGGTCCTGGGTCGCCTGAGTGCTCAGGGACGGTGGTCTCCGGCGGAATCGCTCTTTCCCATCAATGTATTGGATCTTCAGGCAATATTTCATGCCCTTTGTCACTGGACGCCCAAGCTGAAAGAATGCCCAGTCCGGGTTCAGTCCGACAACGCCACGGCTGTGGCTTACATCAAAAAGCAGGGCGAAACAAGAAGTCTCGCCACTTGGTTATAGGTCAAGGCTATTTTGTCCTGGGCAGAAGAACACGTCCCTGCAATATCCAGAGTGCACATTCCCGGTGTAGACAACGTCATGGCGGACTTCCTCAGTCGACACACAGAGGACAGCAGAGAGTAAGAACTGCATCCTGAGGTGTTCAAACTCCTTGTTCAGAAGTGGGGTCTTCCTTGCATCGACCTGATGGCGACATGACACAACCGGACGGTTCCAAGGTTCTGCTCTCGCTGGAGAGATCCTCTGGCTTTGGCAGTGGATGCCATGTCCATTCCTTGGTTATTTCCTCTGGCTTACATCTTCCCTCCCCTTCCTATGTTGCATAGGGTGTTATGGAAATTGAAACTGGAGCGATGTCCAGTCATTCTGGTTGCTCCGTAGTGGCCTCGACAAGTTTGGTTCCCGGAGCTTCTGGATCTGTCAGTGGCGGAGCCATTCCGACTCCCCTCCCATCCGGATCCTCTTCTCCAGGGTTACCTGTGGAAAGAGGATGTTCATCGTCTAGGTTTCATGGCTTGGAAATTGAATCCTCCATATTAAAGAGAGGTTTTTCTTCTGGTGTGGTGGCTACCATGCTTAGTGCTCGCAAGCCAGTTTCCTCAAAGGCATACCATCGTGTCTGGCCGACCTTTCTCTCTTTGTGTGCTGATAGGGACTTTTGCTCTCTCTGTTTTCTTTCAGAGGCATATTGCTATCCTTCCTGATGTCAAGGTGTTTTTCCTGTCTTTAAGGCTCCTACTCCTCAGTGGGATCTTAATCTGGTTCTGGGTGTCCTTCAGTGCCCTCTCTTTGAATCCTTGGCTAGTATTCCTCTACTCCTTCTGACATGGAAAATGGCCTTTCTCCTGGCGATCGTGTCTGTTCGCCGCGTTGCGGAGTTGCATGCTCTGTCCTGTAAACCACCATTTTTGGTGTTTCACAAGGACAAGGCGGTGCTTCACACCTCTCAGGAGTTCCTCCCCAAGGTGGTTTCGGAGTTCCACATCAATCAGGAGATTGTGGTGCCCTCTTTCTGCCCTGACCCTGCCTCTGACAAGGAGAGGGATCTCCACTTGTTAGATGTGGTGCATTGTCTCAAGTTTTATGTACATCGAACTGAGTCTATCATGCAATCAGATGCGCTGTTCGTCATTCCTGAGGGTCCTGGGGCAGGAAGACCTGCATCCAAAGTGACTATTGCTTCTTGGATCAAGTCCACTATTTGTAAGGCTTATGAGCTGAGGAAGAAGCCTGTCCCTTTCAGAGTCACTGCTCATTCTACTCAATTTATTGGGGCCCCTTGGGCTTACAAGAATCAGGCCTCTGCTGATCAGTTGTGCAAGGCTGCCACCTGGTTGTCTGTGCACACCTTTTCAAAGCACTACCGTGTTGAAGTGTTGGCATCGGCTGATGCCAGCTTTGGGAGGAAAATCCTGGAGGCAGTTTTGCCTTTCTAGGATTTTCTTTGGTTCCTGATGCTTCCTTCACTTTTGAGCCCCGTTGGCTCTAGTTCAGTGTGCTGTGTAACAGTTTGGGGTGTTACCCCTGTTCAGTGTCCGTTGGCACTTTATTGTTGTTGGGCTATCTCTGATCTGATGGTACATATCTGCTTGGATGACTTTGGGGGCTTTGCGTCTGGTCCTTCCCTTACTTCCCACCTCTGGGAAACTCAGTGGTTGGATATCCCAAAGTTACCAGTAACCTGTATTGGACGACAGAGAAAAGAGGATTTTAATCTTACCTTTAAAGCCTTTTCTCTTAGTCCATACAGGTTACTGGTCTCCCACCCTGTCAAGAGGCCATGCTTGGCTCTCCTGTGGCAGACCGTGGGGGTCCTTTGTGGTCATGCTCACAGGAGTCTTCTTTCCCTTCCACTATTTAGTCAATAGTTAGTGTCTCAAATCTTTCTGGAACTGGTTGGCTAGCTGCAGCCAAAGAGGGAAGGTAGGCTCCACCCCCTGCAGTCATTTCTAGAATTGTTCCTGCTTACTTAAAGGGGCGGATCACCCACCCAAAGTTGCCAGTAACCTGTGTGGACTAAGAAAAGGATTTAACAGGTAAGACTAAAATCCTCTTATTTTTTTCTTATCCTTTACAGATGAGGGTTATTATTTAGCTGCTCTCAGTCCAGATATCCTCCAACACAGGAAGACTGCATGGGACACAGCCTTCTAAATGTCCTGCAGTCACTAACCATGTCTCTTCCAATTTGGAAAGAAGCCACATCAGAGGGATTCAGCCGGCAAACAGGAGGACTCTTACAGCATCCTTATCGCGTGGTCCAAACAGGAAGTGAAAGCACTGTGCGTTCCATTGATGGAATGCATATCTGCATGGGTATGGGGAGCGCGTCCTGAGGACAGGCTACTTAAAGGGATAGTAATGTTTCATAATAAAAGCAGCTTCTATTAATCTTCATAGTACTTGGGCCAAGAAGGTTATTTCAGTACTGTCAGAGTTGTAATTCAAGAATAATTGAATGATAAAGCATCCCACTCCTGCCCCTTTTACTGATTTAACGCTGCTCAGCTCAGAGCAGCAGGGTGGTGTCCAAGTGGATTGCAGAGGGGGACAGTCTTCAACTAACATAAGGGAAAAACCTGTCAATGGGAGCAGACCTCTCAATCTTCTCACAGTAAGAAGATTGTCCCTTGCTGTGAGCTGTCTGGTCTGTGGACCAGATTCCACATCTAAGGGGAGGTGGCTTACACTAGGTAAAAAGGGTGGAAGGGGGAACTTTATCATTTAATTACTCTTGAACTACAACTCTGACAGTATTGAAATAACTCTCTATGGCTCAAATACTATAAAGATTAACTGGAGCTGCTGTTTTTGTTAAAACATTGCCATCCCTTTAAAGCTGGTAAGGGCTGATGTTTTCTAACCTTATTTTATGTATTTATAGCAATTTATTGGCTTTGGTTGTGCCACTGTGTTTGGGCTCATCATGTCTAAAACTTCACAGAGTGAGAAACCAAAGCCAATGGAGACTGCTTCCTCTAAAGAGGACAAGCCATCTCCTAAAATGAAGAATTGTGCTGGATGTGAAGTCATAATTCCAGAAACTGCATAATTGTGTTCTGATTGCTCTAAGAAGGCTCTGATGTGCCAGCTTAATTGAAAGAGTTTCTTGGATGGATGAAAACATCCATGCAAGAAACCTTTTCTGTCATGCAAGAATCAGTGCGAAAAAGACCTAGATTGTCTGACCCAGAGGAAGGTCCCTCTTCTGTTACTTAGGATGGAGGCAGCATTCTGGAGGAATAATCTGTTTCCTTGTCTGAAGAGGGTGAACTAGTTGAATATTCTGGGGCTTTTAACTTGGATAAACTGGAAGCATTCATTAAAACAATGAGAGCCACCCTAGGTTTAACAGACACTCACAAAGAGCTGGATGTGGATACTGCTTTTCTGGGACACACAAAGCGGTCTCCTATCTTCCCCGTCCATAGCTCCATTCATGATATGATAAAGAGAGAAAGGAGTCGGCGGGACAAAAAAGTTTTGGCATCCAAAAGACAACAGAGAATGTATCCTTTTTCAGAGGAAGAGGTGGCCTCATGGATCACCCCTCCTAAGGTGGATGCAGCTGTGGAACATCCCTTAAGGCTAATATGGATAGGAGGGAAGATAATTCCCTAAAGAAGCAGTTTTCAGTTATAGACCAGAATTTAAAATCGGCCACAGCTCTGGCATGCGTTTTCCATACTGTAAGAATCTGGTTATCCGAATTTGAAGAGAAGGTGGAATCTTTTGTGTCCAGATCTAAACTCTTGCAGGAAATGAAAGACGCCACCAGTTTTTCATGCAATGCTTCATTGGAGAACATCAGAATGTTAGCCAGGTCCTCTGCTTTATCTGTCACATCAAGGAGGGCACTTAGGATAAAGGCTTTGAATGCTGATTCAGCTTCTAAGAATGAGCTGGTGTCATTTGCCTTTTGAAGGAAACATCTTATTCGGTGAAAATTAGAAGAAATAATTAAGAAATCATCAGGAGGAAAAAGTTCCTTTGTGCCCCAGGAGAAGAAACAAAGGGAATTCTCATCACTCAGGTCTGGATATAGAACTAGAAGGCAATCATTTCTTGAGGCCAGAAGATATCAACCAGGAAAACCATACGACTAAAAGAGAAGAAACATGCCTCAAGGGTCAAGTGGAAGTGTGAAAAAGGATTTCCCTAGGAAGACCCAATTTATAGAAGACTTGTACAAGTTGTGTGGGTTCCGAGTGCTGTCTCAGCAGATATCTCAGTCCTAAGTCTGTGGTCAGTGACAGTGTGGGAGTACATGAAGGTACTGGGGCACAGTTTCACACTTGGGAGATGTAGCTGGAGATTCTCATGCACTGGTCCAGACAGCAGTATCATCTCTCCCATGTAAAGTCTGTCTCCTGCCAGACAAATTCAGATAATCAGTGGTGGCTACAGATCTCCTATCTGATTCTGGGTTGTTTGTTGGTGATCCTGTATTGGTCCATAGTCCTGATACATGCCAGTCTGAAAAGCAGAGGGGCCTTGTTTGGCTCTTGCAGCCCAAGACCTTTGGTCTGACAGTGAGCATCTTCTTTCAGTGTATTGGATCTTTGGGCAATTCACCTTACTCTTCTGCATTTGTTCCACCTTCTCTGGGGTTTGTGGATTCAGTCTGATTATACAATGGCAGTGGTTTATATCCGCTGCTAAGAAGGGACCAGAAGCTGCTTGATAAGAGGTTTACCTGGTTCTCTCTAGAGCTGAAAGCCATATTCTGGCTTCCTGCCATTCATATACCAGGGCTAGACAATGTTGTGGCAGACTCTCTTAGCCACCAATGTCTGGATCCCAGGAATTGGGAACTCAACCAAATGGTGTTTGGCACCATATTTCAGGCATGGAGTCTTCCTGTTGTGGATCTGATGGCCTACAGATTGAAGGTTTTCTTTTTGTTTTGTCTCAGGACTGTTTCACTCTCCATTGTAGAGTTGGGTATTCACTGGTGTTTTCCATTGAAATGTTTCCTCTTCTGACTGCTCTTTACTGACCTTGCCAGGGGTGGTTCGCATATCTTCTCTATCTATTGCTGAATGGCTTCACCTTCCATTCCTTCAGAATGTCTTCATTCGGGGGCCTCTGTGTCACTCCAAAGATGGAAAAGTTAGCTTGACGGCTTGGTTCTTGAAGCCAGCATTCTGAGGAATAATTGTTCCCCTGATCCTGCCATTGCTACTATGATGATCTAAAGCGTATCATTGGGTCTGGGCCTTGTTTTACAAATGATATAAGCACCAGAGGTCCCGGCCACATCCATTTAGTCTTCCAATGTTTTTGGCCTTTTTTCAGGACAGGCTTCAGAAAGAGCCAGGTTCTGTCAAGGTTCAGATTTATCTCCTTTTTAAGAGGTGTTTTGCCTTGTGGCCAGATGTGCATACCTCTGTGCAAGGTTCACGCCTACCTTGTCTTTCAGGGGCCCACTTCCCTTGGTATTGTGAGTGCTCAAGTTTCCTTTTGAGCCTCTGTCTTCAGTTTCCCTTTGTTTCTTGACTCGCAAGACAGCTTTCCTGTTTACTTTTGTGTCCATTCAGCATGTGGCTGAGCTGTAGGCATTGTCATGTAACCCCCTCCCCCTTTCTGATCTTTCATTTCGGGTAGGGTAATTTTGCAAGAGCTTTTTGGGTTTCTGAATGTTGGATAACAAGGAAATTGTCCTTCCTTCTCCTTCTGACTCCTAACAGATGGGACCAAGAGCTTCACTGTATGCAGTTAGGTGTCTGAAGTACTATGTTTATCTCAAGGAACCTTTTTGCAAATTGAATTTGCTCAAGACAAAGAAAGCGAGAGGGTGCATATAGACTGCTGGCTTTGAATATTGACACCTCCACCGCAGCTAATGACACTTCTTGTGAGTGATATATTTTACTCACATTTAATGGAGGCAAAGACTAGCCTCAGAGTATAAGGACATCCACTGGATAACCCCCAGTGAGCAGGTATGAAACACACTCCTGTGTCCTCTCAGTCTCCTCTCCTTTCACCTCTTCGTCACAGGTTCTTTGATGGGCCTCAAGGAATATACTAATGGGTATGATGGCATAGGGACCTGTGACTAAGAGGAGGGATGGACGTGACACTAACCAATTAGGACTGATATCAAATATGGGTATCAAACTGAACTTAAAGTGTAAGATATATAAAATATATAGTGCTATGACCAATGTCAAATATGCACTGTATGACAATAAAAAATACAATTGTAATTACATATATATTCAAACATCCTATGCATTTCATAGTTTGCACTGCTTGTTCTGGGGCGTAAAGTCTTTATATCACTCACAAGAGGTATCATTAACTGCGGTGGAGGTGTCCGTATTCAAAGCCAACAGACTACATTGACATCCTATGCGCCCTCTCTTTGTTTTTTGCATGTATATGGAGGACTTTTTTCCAGAGGCCTAAAGGAGTGGCGGCAATGATTACAGAAAAACGAAAGACTTTTTAGGTCCTGTTTGTCTATTGAATCACTGGTGTATGTATTTTATATTGGTGCAGCATTGATTTTGTATTTATTGATACTCGAGACTGTGTTTCTGGCTGTTTGGCAGTTAATCAAACTTCATACATTGTCCTGTAAGTCTCCTTTTCTGGTTTTTTTACCAGGACCAGGTAGTTTTGCAGATTCCTATAGGTTTTTTTGCCCAAGATTGATTCAGATTCTCACATCAACCAATAAATTGTACTTCCTCTTTTTGTCCGGCTCCTTCTAATAGACAGGAGCAGGAACTTCAGATTCTTTAAGTACTATGTCCATAACATTCAGCCTTTTCAGAGATCTGATTCAAGGTAGGCTACTGGATTAAGACGGCCATTCATCAGATGTATATTCTCTGGAACAAACCTGTACCATTTCGGGTCACGGCACATTCCACCAAGTCGGTGGGTGTGTCTTGGGCCTACAAAAAACGGAGGCCACTACTGATCCATTTTCAGGGCCAGACTGGCCTACCGGTATACCGGGAAAATTCCCAGTATGCCAGCTTGCCTGGGGCTGCTGCCTTCATGAACACATGTGACATACCAATCCTCGGCCACGGTCCTGTCACCTTGCGAGAAGAGAGAGATGATTTGTTTAGAGGAGGACCGACGGCCGCCAGGGCCGGGTCGCATCTACTGGACTGTCAGTCAGAGTCAGTGCAGTGGAGGCAGCTGGCCGGGTCTAACTCTACACCCATTGACGTCACATCAGATGCAGCACGCAGGCTACACTGCGGCGTGAAGAAGAGCACTGTGTGACTGCGTCTGTGCACCACCGGGCCGCCCACACCTAAGTTAAGCGCCACTGCCCACTGCTGCGCTACAGAGACAGACCCAGGCCAGAGAGAGCTTGCTGAGCAGGAGCAGAGGCATCAGAGTGAGACAGAGTTAGACAGCAGCCAGTCAGTCCTCCTGTTTGTAGACACGACATGCAAGAGGGGGAACGGAATTGGGGAAACTGTAACAAGCACAGCGGCCTAACAGGCAAAAAGGGGAGAGAATGAGATCATCAAAAGGGGGAGAATTAGGCAAAGAGGCAAGAGGAGGCATCAAGAGCGGGTGAAAGAGGCAGGGGGGGTCAAGATTGAGAAAAAGACACGGGGTATTGGGGAATCGGTAACAGACAAAAAGTGGAGATAATTCAAAATATTGCTCTGGTGTTTTAAATGTGTTTTAAAATGCATGGTTTCCCCTTTTATGAACAAGACAAAAATGCCATTATGCTATGGGGCTGGTATAATGATGCAATGCTATGGGGCTGGTAAACAATTTTTTCCAGGGCTGGTTTATTTTCCCATTCCGGCCCTGTCCATTTTGGGTTTGAAGGTCCTTTGGGCTGTAGTACCTGTGTAAGTGTTGCCCTTACAACACTTGGTATATCCTCATGGTTCCTGTGTTCCACATTGGATGACAGAGAAAAGAGTATTTTAGCGAACTTGGCGTTAAATCCTTTTCTCTTAGTCCATGTGGAACACAGGATTCCACCTGGAGAGAAATAAACAGTGGTTTGAGTCCCTGGGCAGAGGGGTCATCTTGGGTTCTCTGTCCAGGGGATTTTTATATATTTTTTCACTTCTGTCTACTTTCTCTTGCCTTTGCTATACATTAAAACTGGGTGTTAGCTGGTGGGTTTAAAGTGGAGGAGAAGAAGGGCATCTCGGGAGGAGGAGACTTTACTCCATTGTTCCTGTGTTTCATATGAACTAGGAGAAAAGGGTTTCACTAAAATCCTCTTACTGAGCATATAAACCTAATAAATTCTTTCACATAAATCAAGTGAAATACCACAGAAATTCAAAGATAACATATTAAGAAACATATGCAAAGCCTAGAGAAACATATTGGAAAAAACACAAGTTTCAACAAGAGCACTTTGTTTATTAGACATTCTGCAAAAATCCCGAATTATAAAGCAGATGTCATATTAAATGAACATCGTTCTCTTTGCAATAAATATATAATACACGTGATAGAAAATGTAACCCTCCCATTGGATAAGTTAAATTAAACATTTCCAGGTCTTAGACATATGACATTGTTTACTCTGGAGCAGGAAATTTCACACCTAAAACCATAAAAAATCCAGTACAATCATGCTCTTGAGGGTCTTATCAGAACTGACCAGATGTGGACAAAATATTTCTCACTTGCTGATTTTTGTCTTGCTTTTGGATCTAGCTGGTGATGAAATTACAGCTTAGTTTTACAAAGCATAGAGATCTGGCGATAAAAATGCAACACAGTTTTACAAAGCATAGACTTGATGCAAATCTATTTTTATAACCTTACAGATAGAATCAGAATTGATGCATTATCTTTTTGTAGCAGATAGCTGTTACCCAGAAGCACATGAGGCAGCAAGTCATAATCCTCTGTCACTTTCACTCGTGTCTTTCAGGAAGGGTGGTATTAATGGAGCAGGAATATGTGTCAGGGGCTGTGCATATACACATTATAGACCTTGCAAAAACATAATGAAGAATAATAACTGCCCACCCCTGACATAAACATTAATCCCAGCCATTTACATCTAACATAAAGACATTATACCTCAACTCGATTTAGAAGGAACTTTAACTAGAATTAGGAAGTTCCTGAGCTCAGCATTCGAAAAAAGGTATCATGACGTAATAAAGTGGTCTAGGTAAATTTCAAAATATAACATATATTATATTACTTACCAAAGAACTGAGACTACTTGCAGACATAGCATCGATTCTTATGGTCATGTACAGTTATTCTAGAACAGACCCCAGTAGAGCACAAAAACTCAAATTTAGAAACTTAATTTCATAATTTATTTTCCTTTTTATTTTACATAAGAGAAGCAGGTGAATAACAAAGAGTGACTGTAAGGGGGAGGGAACGGATGCTGTGCGCAATAGGGGAAGTCCTGTTATCACAGTGGATACTCACAATGATGTGTAACACATCTGAAGATGTCAAAATAGATGGTTCTTTTTAAGATGGTTTGGGCAGAGACTCTGTTCTAAAAGGCAAGATTTGTATTCAACATCTGGATCCAAGGTATAAACCCTCCCCTACTGCACACAACATTGTTATCATTCAGACATTCCCCATACACAGAATAATACACAACTCATTTCTTCAAGGGATAGTAATGGTTAAATTTAAGTTGATTTAATATTGTAGACATTAAACGGATAGCAATACTTACGTTTTTCTAATCCCTATAGCAAAGTACTACTAAAAAAAAGCATATTGCCCCCATTGTCATCTCTCAAACCTTTATGGTTTGAGAGATGATCGCTTCTAAAGTTGCCCTCTCCCTCCCCCTTCCCCATAGTCAGCATGCTAGCTGACTGAAGGGAAGAAAGTCGTACAACTTTCAGGCGGCTCTCCAGCACAGCCGGATCGCGTTCCTAAAAAATGAAAACTTTCACTGAAATGGTCTTCTACGTGTGCTTGGTTTGCAAGCACACGTAGAAGACCGTTTTAGTGAAAGTTTTTTATAAACGTAATCGTGGCTCTGCTGCAGAGCCGCTTGATGATCTATGACCGGATTTCCCTTCAGTCAGCTAGCATGCTGACTTCGGGGAAGGGGGAGGGAGAGGGCAACTTTAAAAGCGATCATCTCTCAAACCATAAAGGTTTGAGAGATGACACTGGGGGCAATATGCTTTTTTTTTTTTAGTAGTACTTTGCTATAGGGATTAGAAAAACGTAAGTGTTACTATCTGTTTAATGTCTACAATATTAAATCAACTTAAATTTAACCATTACTATCCCTTTAAGAAATTAGTTGTGTATTATTCTGTGTATGGGGAATGTCTGAATAATAACAATGTTGTGTGCAGTAGGGGAGGGTTTATACCTTGGATCCAGATGTTGAATACAAATCTTGCCTTTTTGTAGGTCGGTGCTGCTGAAGAGCCGCATCTGGTCAAGTGACCAGAATCTGCTTCTGACAGCTTTACAACTCGTCAAGCAGAAAGGGGAGGGACCAGAGAACTTTATATACCTATATCTCTCAAACCATAACAGTTTGAGAGATACAAATAAGTGCAATTGTATCTACCATATAGTTAATACTTTTTTCTAACATTACTATCCCTTTAATAAGAAGCACTCCATCAACTCTTTGTACAGAGACTTGATGTTAGTACAAAACAGGTAGATACAGACAACTAAAGAGTAGTACTGAAATCAGACTTTGATCAAAGGACACATGAAACCACTTTTGTTAAAAGCAAATACACATAGCTTGGACTGAAAATAGCCACTAGTCTTTGACTAATTAAAAAAATATATATAAAACCGCATTCAAGTAAATAAACAATCATCTTGTTTTCTGTATTTTATATTAGTTTGTTCTAGTAACTTTTCACTTACTCTATAGTAAACCACATATAAATTGTTCAGCTTTTTTAACCCTTTCAGAGCCAGATGTTTTTAATACATTGGAGTCAAGAAATGTTTTCAATATGTCATCATATAATATAAATATTTATATTACGAGATTCATATAAAGTACATTTTGCATAATTCAGTGATGTGGTAATTATGAGAGAATGAAAACATTATATTTTTGTTATCCTCCATTATATCTCAAACAGGTTTGTAGCTAAAGTTTCAATTGTTTTTAAAATAGCTGTATCTCGTGAGTACACTGATAAGTATAATTTGACTTGCATGCAGTGCCTGCACAAACCCCACATTAACAAGGATGTAAAAATGTATTTTCAGCTTTATAAACTCAAAATGTGCCTTCCATAGGTTACATGGTAATACTACCCCAAAACTGTGTACCAAAGCATATATTTATTAAGACAACGGCATAAAGATTCTGAATATGGCTGAAGTGTCTTCTTACATAAAACAATTTTGTTAAAATGGAGGTTTTCAGAAATCTGAGAAAAATTTACATTAAAGTTTAAATTTACTGCACATGCTTAGTGAAACAAAGTATAAAATATGCTTACCAATATATATATATTTTTATTTTTGCCTTAAATATGGTTGCCACACTGATATTTGGTATGTGTATGTACACATGCATATTACTCCAGCATGAGTAATATTTTCACAGAGAAAATCTAAACACACTAAACTTCATTTGGAAGGCATAATTATTTTGTAACATCAACATAACCCTCTAAAAGCATACATTTACTTAAGCTAGATATCCCAGAGAATTCCAAACTGTGAAGTATGTCTTTTATAAAACTATCAAGCAATGAATTTTCTTTGAAAAAATGTTTCTATTTTCTTTTCTCCATGGTAATATACACAAATCACAATATACTGCATATTTCACACATACCTAGTGTAAAAAAATAAATAAATAAATAAAAAATTTGTGTGTGCATGTATAATAGATATTAACTATGAATTCCACATATCTCCTGAGTACACCGATACCCAATATGTATAGGTGCACATACATACATGATCCTCTGTGGCCCCAAATTGTTCCTTATGAAAATGTACAAAATGTCCATTTATTTGTATTAAAATGTTGAAGGGTTATATCAAGGATATTTGGGTCCCTCCTGAATCTCAATGTTGAAAATGCAGTCCTTCACACTATTTGAGGTTGACAAGCTTGCTGTAACCCGAACATCTGGGTCAAATGAGAGGCTTGAGAATTGAGTCTCCTAATCACGTGTCATTGATGTTGCAGCTAGCATCCTCAAGCCCTACAACTCAACCCAGAATTTCAGGTTGCAGTGGATATGTAGGTGAGCAGGACTGCTCCCTTTGGCCAATACCACTACTGATCTCCTAGCCTTTGGTTGATCAGTAGTTGTGGGTGGGGGGTGCATCATGAGCATACCTGGGAACTCTCAGGGTTTGACCCTGAGACTGTGTTTTGAGGCAAATCTCAGGGTGTCACAGTGAAGGTCCCAACTTTAAGGGAGAGAGTTCAATATTTCCTAATATATGATCTGAACCAATTAACTGCTTGTTTAGTTTCTAAATTGGTGCCAATTGCTCCAGGAAGGAAGGGGGAAAATCCTGTTTGTCTTGTGTGTGTCCAGGCAGTGATATACAGTTAGGGAAAAATTATTTGATCCCTTGCTGACTTTGTACGTTGGCCCACTTTTTTTTTTAATGGTAGGTTTATTTGAACAGTGAGAGACAGAATAACAACAACAAAAATCCAGAAAAAAGCATTTCAAAACAGTTATACATTGATTTGCATTTTACTGAGTGAAATAAGTATTTGACTCCTTTGCAAAACATGACTTAGTACTTGGTGGCAAAACCCTTGTTGGCAATCACAGAGGTCAGACATTTTTTGTAATTGGCCACCAGGTTTGCACACATCTCAGGAGGGATTTTGTCCCACTCCTCTTTTCAGAACCTCTCCAAGTCATTAAGATTTCGAGGCTGACATTTGGCAACTCTAATCCCTTCTATGGGATTAAGGTCTGGAGACTGGCTAGGCCACTCCGGGACCTTAATGTGCTTCTTCTTGAGCCACTCCTTTGTTGCCTTGCCTGTGTGTTTGGGGTCATTGTCATGCTGGAATACCCATCCACGACCCATTTTCAATGCCCTGGCTGAGAGAAGGAGGTTCTCGCCCAAGATTTGCCGGTACATGGCCCTGTCCATCGTCCCTTTGATGCGGTGAAGTTGTCCTGTCCTTTTAGCAGAAAAACACCACCAAAGCATAATATTTCCACCTCCATGTTTGACGATAGGGATGGTGTTCTTGGGGTCATAGGCAGCATTCCTCCTCCAAATACGCCAAGTTGAGTTGATGCCAAAGAGCTTGATTTTGGTCTCATCTGACCTCAACACTTTCACCCAGTTCTCCTGTGAATCATTCAGATGTTCATTGGCAAACTTCATACAGGCCTGTACATGTGCTTTGTTGAGCAGGGGGACCTTGCGGGTGCTGCAGGATTTCAGTCCTTCACGGCATAGTGTGTTACCAGTTGTTTCCTTGGTGACTATGGTCCCAGCTGCCTTGAGATCATTGACAAGAGCCTACAGTGCAGTTCTGGGCTGATTCCTCACTGTTCTCATGATCATTGAAACTCCACGGGGTGAGATCTTGTATGGTGCCCCAAACCGAGGGAGATTGACCGTTATTTTGTGTTTCTTCCATTTGCGAATAATCGCACCAACTGTCACCTTCTCACCAACTTCTTGGTGATGGTCTTGTAGCCCATCCCAGCCTCGTGTAGGTCTACACTCTTGTCCCTAACATCCTTGGACAGCTGTTTGGTCTTGGCCATGGTGGAGAGTTTGGAATCTGATTGATTCTGTGGACAGGTGTCTTTTATACAGGTAACAAGTTGAGATTAGAAGCACTCCCTTTAAGAGAGTGCTCCTAATCTCCACTTTTTACCTGTATAAAAGACACCTGGGAGCCAAAAATCATGCTGATTGCTAGGGGGTCAAATACTTCACTCAGTAAATTGCAAATCAATTTATAACTTTTTTGAAATGCATTTTTCTGGATTTTTTTTGTTGTTATTCTGTCTCTCACTGTTCAAATAAACCTACCATTAAAATAATAGACTGATCATTTCCTTGTCAGTGGGCAAACGTACAAAATCAGCAGGGAATCAAATAATTTTTTCCCTAACTGTATCTATGTTGTAGAATGTTAAGTCTACCTTGTGGGCTTACTGAACACCACTGGGTTAGAGCAAGCAGGGCAATATCACATAGAATCCATGTTCTCAGGAACTTTAATGGTAAATATTTAAACAATCTCAGGGTCAGCACATTTTCAAAGTTCCTGGGTTTGGTCATGAGGATCTGATTAAAAATAGATTTGAAAAGAGGGAGAACAGAAGCCAAGACAGCATTACGTATGGGAACATATGGCCAAGACTACACTGCATGGTCCTGACACTAAAGGGGTTCAATAGATATTAGTTGCATGAATAATAATTTAATGCAATTATATTAAAATAAACAGAAAATAGCTAAATTCTGTTTACTTAATGAGAATCTTATTATGCACAGAGAGCTCATGAAAAATAGACCTACTCATGGAAAAAAAGAGGTTTTATAGCAAAAGAAAGGAGATTTTCCTTTGCAGTAAATAATACACACTTTCTTTATGTACCCCCTTAATTCAGCCCTAATGGACAGCCCATGCTACTTCCACCTGAACATGTGGAGGAATTAAATTTGAGATCAACGGGAATGTTAAATTCTATCCAGAGATTCTTTGCATCACACATGATCGAAACCTATGGATGTGACTACTCTACAAGTGGACTGACTTTTGATACTCTGCTTACAAAGCTGAAATCCTTTCTGGAGTTAAGAACATCTGATGGTCCTAGGCATGATACCTACATAATATACTACAGTGGACACTCTCACAGCAGTGGAGAATGGGCTTTAGCTGGTAAGGCTTGTTTGTTTTGTGTTTGTTTGTTTTTTCTTTGTTTGTTTTTTTTTCCCTCTTGTTCAGTCTCTCTTGCATTAGGAGAACAGACTCCCCTTTAATACAGGATGCTTATGAAAATGTAATTCTGCAGAGCTACAGAACCACCAGTACAACCATAAAGTGTGTATTTTTCATAAGGACCCTGTGTTACAGAGAGAGCTTGGTCACGTTAATCTTGGATCACTGATCTTTAATGTTTGACCAGTGTGTCATATCTAATGATTACTGAGTTTAGTTTATGATCCAGATGTATGAATGTAGGACTCTATTGTGTGTGAAATATATCATAATAACAAAAACCTTATAGAATTTGAGAAGTCCTAATTGGCAAATGAGCAGAAATTTAGATTAATTTTAGCATTCCTGTTTTTTTTTTTATAAATTATATTTTGTGTATCCAAATGTAACAGATTGATATTACAACATTGATGTTTTTATTTTTGCTTGATGAGGCTTCTGTTAATCTGTGGATTATTTGCTTTGCAAAGAGTGTTTTTTTGGTTTTTTTTTCTGGTTAGATCTTCTAAATCCAGTCATTACATACTGATGGCAGTGCTAGAGGATATTAGTTAATATAGCCATGCATAGTTTATCATTCAGTAATGTGCTGTGACAGATGGAACAGACTGCCATTAGCTTCATTTTAATCTGGACCATTTTAAGACCTCTGGAGACAGCTATTGAAAATTGCAAGGAAATAAAATGTTAACACTCTCCCAACCTATCAAAATACTACCTACTGATTTAACGTTGCATTTTACTGTATGAGTGGCAGAATAGTCTTTTTATAAATATGACATATTCGGAGGATATGGAATACACACGAGAACTCCTAAAATACTTAATTACGCTTAGGATTTTGGGTGTTATTCAGATGTTTATGAAATACTCTGTTCACTAGTCAGACATAACAAATCATATATTATAATTAGCTAAGTATGTTTGTCAGAAGCAGTCATGCACAGTAGAGATAGCTGCGCATGCCTCAGTCATGTGCAGTACAGACTGCTTGCACTGCGGCTGATACGAAGGTGCGCAGAGAGGACTCCGGTCTGAATTTGGAGCGCCGTGCTCCGTATCAGCCGCTGCGCGTTCAGGCAGTCAGTACTGTGCACTACTGCAGCACTGCCAGCGTTGGCCCGTGTATACGGGCTTTAAAACTAGTATACCATAAAACAGCATGTAAATGTGCTTTTGCTTTAATTATTTACTCAGTGTTTGAACTTTAGGCAGTTTGTAATTTAGGCATTTTTTGGGAGCAAAATAATGATGACACTGAAAAGTAGTTTTACTTTGTTAGTCTGATGCATGGGGCAATTATATTCTACTCAAAGGATTAAAAGCTGTTTAACATTTCGAGTGTCAAAGGGCTGTCCACTGAACTCCTCTCACGGTCGATGTTAAACTGTTTTTAATCCTTTGAGTAGAACAGAATTGCCCCATTCGTCGGATTAACAAAGTAAAACTACTTTTCAGTGTTGTAATATAGGCATTTTTTGGGAGCAAAATAATAATGACATTGCAGGTGATAGGTGTTGGCACTGGTTTTAACTCACTGATTCCTATTGGTCTGTGGGGACATTTGTAGATAAACAAATGATGATTATTGCCTGAATTGGAATCCAGGTTCCAAGTGTGCTGTACCCCTTTGGCACTGAAAGGGTTAAAGGCCCCATTTTCTTCCTTTGGCTCAGACAGGACATTGCAGAAAAAGTAGCAATTCTGAGGCAACCCAACTGCACCATAAGGGGACAATGACTTTTAATCCCTTGAATTCTAATGAGGTATTCGATCTATCCTAGACAAAGCATATACCGTATTGTGAAGCACTGTTACTTTTAACTACCGAGACCATGTACCATCTATTTTTCAGTTCTGAGCCTTGTATGTCTACTCTGACATCTCTGGGTTATGCAATCAAATGTTGGTCACACTGAGGCTAATGAACTAAAGTTCATTAGCAGCTGGGGCAAAACAACGGCACTTTGGGGGGCAATTAAAATCTCCATTCATTAGAAATGGGGCATTTAACCCAGTGATTGCTAGATATGTCGTCAAAGCATTGTTTGTGATTCATTGGAGACCCTTCTATCATTCAAATGATTAAAAGCACTGTTGCAATCAATGTGAGTTTGGGGACCGTTTTAATTGTTCCTTGTGTTATAGTTAGTTTGCTCCAGAACTGCTTCTCTCTGAGTTTCTGAATATGGCCCTAAGTGTTCATTTTCTGTGGTCACTAATTCTGTTTGTAAGATAAAGTGAGAATCCCTCAGTGGAAATAATGATCTGTAAAGGAACACTTAAATGAAATTGGTTGGCGTAATTATACAATATTTAAAATTTAACCTAGCATATTAAAAATGTCATATGTAGTTACATGCCTAAAATGTAGTTCTAACCTTGCTTTATAAAAGCACAGAGCATTCATTTAATTTTGTTATTCTGTTTGTAATAAGATCTAGTCAGGTAACATACTGTTGTTTGTGCCTACTCAGAAAGGCTGTTCTCTCAGCCTGTTTACAGACAATGCTGGACACTGTGGTACACTGAGTCCTGGAAAAGGGACGAATGGTTACTTCCTCAGAATATATGACCAGATATAAGGCCACAGAAAACAGATATATTTTTATATTCTAGCACAAAGTACAGGGAATTTGTGTGTATAAATCCACCTCATTTTTGTTAATGTTCCTTTAAAGGGATAGTAATGCTTTAATATTACTAATCCCCATAGTGTAGCTATTTAAAAAAAAAAATTCAATTGCCCCCAGTGTCATCTCTCAAACCGTAACCAAAGTTCCCCCTCCCTCCCCCTTCCCTGAAGCCAGCGTTGTACTGACTGCAGGGATATCCGGTTTTATTTTTCATCAGGCGGCTCTGCAGCAGTGCCGAGATCACGTTGGTAAAAAATAATTATTTCACTGAAACTGTAGTCTACATGTGCTTGCAAACCAAGCACATGTAGAAGACGATTTCAGTGAAATAATTCTTTTTCACTAACGTGATCTCGGCTCTGCTGCAGAGCCGCAAGCCTGTTGTACAACAAACTTCCCCTGCAGTTGGTACAACGCTGGCTTCAGGGAAGGGGGAGGGAGGGGGAACTTTGCTTACGGTTTTCTCTCAAACCATAGAAGCTTGAGAGATGAACCTGGGAGCTATGGGGATTAGTAATATTAAAGTATTACTATCTCTTTAAGGCAAGTTATGCACTGAACAACCTCTCTACAAATAATGAATTTTCTGTGTGTTCTATGCAGATGAATGGGGGACACATTGTAGGATGTATAAGCACCAAATCTTTCAGGTTTACTCAAAAATATGTCTTGGTGACTAAAAGTGAAAAAGCAGTGAGATTTATGGTTGGTGCTTTACTTTACAGAGATATGTACTGTTTATATGCATCAATCAGGCAATGAAAGAGGATGGCTTCATGTTTTATTTACTAAAGGGATTTTTATTACATCTATGACATCAATAAAGGGGAGCTTTTGCGCATTTTGTCCTATTAATACTGGGTCTTTCCCTCATTTTCTACAAATGTTAATCCGCTAAATGGCTAATTTCACTGCTTGGTAAATAGTGGTAATTTGTGTGTCACACCTTCCCTTAAAAGGGAAAGATGCCTATAATGGGTCTTAAAGGGATAGTAATACCTAATTTAAAGTGTATTATTATAAGCATTAAAAGCTATTAAGAACTATGTAAGTCTTATTGAGAGGTATTCAAAACTAAGTTCCCTATTCCTGTATGTTTTAGTAAAGTCTGCCATCTATCTGACAGACTTGGATTCTGGTCCACAGACCAGCCGGCAGCTCTTCAGCAGAGCCGAGATCACGATCTTTAAAAAGAACTACTTCACTGGAATGGTCTACAAAGTGTGTTGCAAACCAGGCACATTTTGTATACAGTTCCAACGAAGTAGTTGTTTTTAAAGATTGTGATCTTGGTTCTGCTGAAGATCTGCCGGACGGTCTGTGGACCAGAATCCAAATCAGTCGGCTAGAGCACTGATATCACAAAGAGGGGAACTTGTTTTGAATCTCTCTTAAACCATAAAGATTTGAGATAACACCTACATAGTTCTCAATATTTTTTCAATGCCTATAATAATAAACTTTAAACTATGTATTACTATACCTTTAATTAGTTTAAGTAGGTGTTCTTAACCCCTTAACGACCCTTGACGGTCATAGTACGTCAAGGGTCGATTTCACTTAACGACCGATGACGTACTATGACCGTCATCGAGTTCTGGGCTCCCCCCGTGGCTGCACGCCGTTCGGGGAGTCCGGAACCCAACGGAGCAATAAAAAAAAAATTGCTCCGTGGTCGTCAAGTCACTTCCGCTTCCGGATTCCCCGGTCGTTAAAGGGTTAAAGTGGTTTGATCTATTTATATGTATTTTTTATTTTGTAAAGTATCTGCATTTTGCTAGTCCCCGTTTTCAGTCTGCATTATAAACAATACATTTATTAGACTGAATGTGATTAACCCCTTAAGGACCATTCATGTGGCTGGCACTTAAAGGCCACGGGGACCCCTGAACTCCATGACATACATATACGTCATGGGTTGTTAACGCACATTTCCCACATGATGTATATGTACATCCTTGGTCCTTAAGGTGTTAACCATAGAATGAAAACACCACCCGTAGCCCATTAAAATCAGGAAAACATTCACAAGATAGTACCTGGCTAGTGTTGACCCTCTGAATGCCAGAGGAGTATGTAACGCCTGGAATTCTATATTGGGTGTGGCTAATGCATTTTCATAGCCACTCTCCTATTTTCCTCTTAATGTGTAGGTGCCCCTTTTCCTTGGTCTCTATTAACCTTTCGGCTGTTGTTTACACAAATTTCCTTTTAATTTCTTGACCACTTCTATTCTGACCATAAGGGATAATGATTATGCTAACTGCAGGTGTTTTATTTTGTTAATATGAGGAGGAGAGCAGGTTTACATAGTACCTTATTTATGTTTATGTAATTCTCATTCTAAATTGTGCACAGGTGGTGAAACATTACGATTTGAAACTCTTCTGGAATGGTGGAGAGAGAAAAATGGTGCCTTCTGCTCACGACTGATAATTGTATTAGACACAGAGAGTTCACAGCCTTGGGTTAAGGAAGTTCGCAAAGTTAACGATCAGTACATCGCTATACAAGGAGCAGAGATGGCAAGAGTTGTAGATATTGAAGAAGCAGATCCTCCACAACTGGGTGATTTCACTAAGGAATGGGTGGAATACAACTGCAACCCTGACAACGATATAAACTGGTCGGACAAGGGACGTACTGTAAAAGCATTGTATGGCGTATCAAAGCATTGGAGTGACTATTCTTTGCATTTACCAACAGGGAACGATGTTGCTAAGCATTGGATGACTTATTTTCCCCGCATTACATACCCACTTGTTCATTTAGCCAATTGGTGTGGGGCTCTTAATATCTTCTGGCTTTGTAAAGTCTGCTACAAGTGTTTAAAAAGATTAAAAATGAATTGGTTCCTTCCAGCAGTGCTAGACACTGGTCAAGGCTTTAAGCTGGTTAAATCCTAACTGGTATGCACAAATGGCTACCAGTGATCTTTAACTGTCTTTTTCTGAAATGTATAGCTTTGCATACATATATTTATATATTTTCTCCTTGTTTTGTTTTAAGAAATCATGCTACAGATGTAGCAAAGTTTATTTTACCTTTTCATAATTTTCTGCTTTCTGGCTGTAAAGAATCTCTAGAAAAGGTCATTGATTTAACATGAATCCACGTAGGCATGACTGTCTACCTAATCACGTGGCCATTCTATTCCATGATCCTGATCATAGGCCTGTCATTCTCCCATTTAAGAGCATCATTGCTTCCATTTATTGGCACAATTGCATCTAGGTACACAGTGCTTGTCTCATATTACAAAACAGGACATTTGCAGCACAAAAATGTGCAATCCTGTCTGCTACATCTGTCTTTCAGCAGCTTTTAATGGTATTCTACAGTCAACAGAGCATCTATATATGTACACGTCTCAAAAATGGAGTTATTAAAGTTGAACTTTGTTGCAGGGAATGGAAATGTGTGGTGTGTGTGTGTATATTTATAGACATGTAAAAACATATACAAATGTATATTGGTCATTACCCTTCACGTTTTATATAGCTACCATATTTTTTAAATTGTATCAAAGCAATGAAAACTATTTATTGGCTAAATATTTATTGAGATTGATGTACTTAGAAGAACTAGAGCAATTCTGGGGCTAAGCTAATACACCATAGGAAGCCCAAAACAACTCCCAATATTCCGATTGATTTAAATGTTTTTAAAGAGCAGTTATCACACTGTTCCCTGTCGGTTGATCTATTCCCTGAAGCTAGGGCTGCATTGTGATGCCAATGTGGGAGCAGAACAGGCATCTGAAAGGAGACTCCCAAGACCCTTTATTGATCCCACAAGAAGACACTGAACTGTAATACTGAAATGTTGCAATTCAGACTCGTCGACCTGTGCAGAGTAGTTCCGATAGCCCAGTGATGGGCAGCTAGAGAACTACAACGCCCATCATCCTAAGACAGCCAGAAGTTTATGGGGGCTGGGGTGCCTCAATTTGCCTGTGGCCACCATAAGCCCTCTTTGTCTGCTATAGATGGCTATGGAGGCTTATTGTGAAACCTGCAACGTTTTGTGGCTAATAGCCACATAATACCAGGTTGTATTCCAGCCAAGGGGAGCAGGGTTCTGTGACCTCCCCCCCCCCAAATGCTGATAGGAGCCATATTTGGGACTCAACCCTGCACCCATGGGTGTTTTACGAAGTCTACACCCCTACAAGCAGACTTGGTAAACCATAGTTGCACATTAATATCTTGAATACTCGAGAGGTCTTGCAATGCATTGGGATGGCATTTTCAGCATTCAAGGAGATAAAACATAGTTTAATTATTGAGAATTTATGTTTCTCTGTGGTACACTTGGTTTGCCCATGTTCTTCTTAGGACCATAACCTCATTGACTACACTAAAAACTAACATTAGAGCATTATAGGTCTTCTTACTTGTCAACACAAAGAACAGAAAGAGATGTGTCAATTGAATGCATCTCAATTGAAACCAGTTTATTATTTAAGTACACACAGACACATATCTGCTTTCTTATTTTTTTTTTTTATTATAAATGACAGTAATCTTGGTGGTCTTGAAATGCAATTCTTAAAATAATATCTGTATTTTTTCATCTAAGATTACCTTTGCATTAAGTGCATCAGTTTTATTTTGAAATTCTTGTTGGTATGTTAAGGTGGTATTTGGTTAGACATCATGTAATAGTATAGATGTGAATTTACAGTTTTGTTTTGTGTTTTTGACAGTGACGAGCACTTTAAAGGCACAGTGTGCTCTTGTTTAACTTTTTTTATTTTTATATGTGTGTGAACTGATGAATATTACAGCGTGAATCATTAGCATTCCTCCCTGTTGGGATGGCAGTACTTTTGAAAACAATGGAAAGACCTCAGGGATGAAAAAGTTACTTCCACTTTGAAGTATGCACATTTTTTTCCAGTATGTTTAATACATTGCATGCTAGATGAGTCTCCAAATGCAACTGCTTCTGAATTCACTGGAGATTTCTCTAGCACTCACTTGTTTATTCTCTAAACTCTTAAAGGAGCAGGAAACATTTTTATGAAAATATGGTTTTTGCTGAGTAAAATGTGCATGCTCTCCACTCTGAATGTTACTACAGCTCAATAATAAATTGCAATTTTCTGATTTGTGGTCATGTTCCTGTAACATAATATGGTGAGCCATTGTCAATGACTCAAGCTCTCCATGGAGTGCATTATAAACAAAATTACATTTAAACAGCATTTAGCACTGTTGCTAAGTTTGGTTAAACTGGAACTATCCTCAAACTTAAATTGCCCCCCCAAATCTTTATTACCATAGCGATATGCATTTATTTTGCTGAATTAGTCCAGCATTAGTGAAAAATAGAACTCGTTCGGCAGGCAGCAGTGGGTATCAGCGCAGACATCTTGTAGAAAAGGCATCCTTGAGTCTGCGTCATCCCGTTCACCTCCAGAATTGGTGAGTTGAGTTCCTTTGTAGCTGTAAGCTCACTCCGGTGCCTTAAGGAAGATCCCTGCTGCTGCAGCCTGCCGAATTAGTTCTTTTTCTTACTGATGCTGGAGTTATTCAGCAAAATAAAAGTATGGATATACATATCGCTATGGTAATAAGGATTTGGGGGGCAATTTAAGTTTGATGGCTCCTCTTTAAAAAATGTTTGCTATAATAAACATTGAATGAAAAATCTCTCAGAAGTGGCCTTGTTTTACTCAGCAGGAAACTGTCACTTTTTATTTTCTTTGTGTTACTGTTTTTTTTTAAACAAACATGTTTGTGTCAAATCTATGCAACATACTAAATATTTTGTTATGAATGCACATCTGCAAAGTTTTTCTACAAATGTAAAACATTACCGCAACATCTTTCAACCACAGTAACTGCTTGTTTTGCTTTCAAATGTTTATTTTAAATGTCATCTTGAAAAAACTATTGTTTAAATAAACATGTATTTGATAACAAAATGCTTATTTGTTTAAATGTAAATAAAATATTTTTACTGAATTTTGAGTGAATTTCCTGATCTCTGAATTTAAGAACAATACAGCTAATATATATATGTGTGTGTGTATGTGTGTATATAATTTTATTTTTCTCTCTATTGTCCAGTATGACATACAGGTACCATGGGGAGGGGAGATGGCTCACTTCCCAGTAGACTGGAACCTTCATATCAGGCTACCCTAGCCCCACCCATCCAGTTTGACATATTCCAGACCAGAGTGAAAGCCTGAACTTTTCTGCTTAGTTTTCACTGTCGTCCAATACAGGTCACTGGTACTCTGGGAGGCGTAAGTCCCCTTTAATAGGCAGGAACAACTATGCAAATGATTTGCAAGGGGCGGAGCCTCCCCTCTTACTTAAGCCACCTTCTGGCCAGAGCCACTTAGATTGATTTGTTCCTGGAGTGCCTTGCACACCAGGTAGAAGAACATCTATGCATCTTAGTGTTTTATTATTTTTTTTCAAATATGGAATACCACCATTAGGAAGGTGACCATGGCTGTGAATTGCCCTCTCTAAAGTGGCTGGTGCAGCTTCCAGGGATTCCTGTGGACCTTATGCCCTGAAGAGGGAACAGCTTGTGTTGAGCAGCTTCCCTACTGAGGAATTTACCTCTGGGTTATTCCTTATTCATCATGGTCACCTGAAGACAGAAGTCCTGCAAGAAAGGTGAGTCACCCATTGAGTGCTGAAGGTCCACTTGTCCCCACAGTGTCCCTTTGATGGGCTTGTATTTGGGAGTTTTCAATACACTCCAGCACTCATAGGGTGTTTTTATTGCATTCTTAATGTTTATGCAATTTCTGTGATATTCTCTGGGTTTTGGAGCTTGGGATATTCGTTTACTTATGTTTCTTATGTGTTTTATTATTGTTTGAGCACTTTTTAACGTTTTCTTAAACTTTATTAAAAATTGAGTTCCGCGCCTTTAAGCGCGGCTTTTCCCGCTCAGACGCAATGGCTCCTTTTCTCTCTATGGGGATTCACAGTGTGGGACATATCTTTGGAACCGCTTGTCACAGCAACTCCAGAGAGGGCTCATTTTACTGCTAGGCTCCTGCTCTATCATCCGGATTGTGTTTTATTTATGTGGGGTGTTCAGGGGGGCTTCGGGCACTGTTTAGGGTTCTTCTATGGGGAAAACTACATTTCCCATGAGCGCCTGGTTCGCGCTCGTTTCTGATTGGCTGTCATGACGGCCGCCATTTTGTGGTACTTTTCCTATGCGAGTACACTACGCAGGGACCGAGCCTTCTCTCTCCTCTACAGATTAACCCTTCGCTGGCCAGATAAGTCCGAATTTAGACATTTCTGGGGTGAAACTTTAATCCTTTACACTTTTTCTGGGTGATAGTGTTATTAGTGGGGTATATTGACGCTGTGAGCATGTCTACTTCACTGGAGCTAGGGGCTAGACCCAAGTCTAAGGAGGATGGGGGGTCTGCTACCCCCATGGCGTTTTGCTCCTCTTGCCACATTGGGCTGTCTAGCGATAATGTGGGGGATCTATGCCCTAATTGTACTGGTCAAGATAGCAACCCTGGGCTTTCCAGCCACGCTATTGAGCCATCTTGGGTGAGGGAGTTTAAAGCTGCCACTAGGGATCTCAGATCCACGCTTCAACTCTTTCCCTCTCAGATACAGGGGGCTCTCCAGGTCTGGCAGACCCCCTCTAC
The DNA here is from genome assembly GCA_037306005.1 of Rhinophrynus dorsalis. Taxonomy (NCBI): domain Eukaryota; kingdom Metazoa; phylum Chordata; class Amphibia; order Anura; family Rhinophrynidae; genus Rhinophrynus; species Rhinophrynus dorsalis. The sequence continues at coordinate 261,985,501 of CM074721.1, read as the reverse complement.
CATCAGGACCTCCCTGCCTAAGCCACAGGGGGCTCCTGATGTAACTGATTCTTCTGAAGAAGAACTCTTGCAGGATTCTGATGCTGAGGAACGTACTGTTATTGAATCTAACAGGTCCATTGGGGACCCCTATGAGTGTGACCCTGAAGTCTCGGCTGAGGGTCTGATCAGAGCGGTTCTGAATACGCTCAACCTTCCTCTGACTCAGGAATCCACATGATCCTACTGATGTTTTTCAGAAAAAGCCATCTAAGCCAGTGGTTTGTTTTCCAACTAACCCTACTCTTGCCCGTCTGGTCTCTGAGGCATGGAAGAATCCTGATAGATCCTCCTCTGTCTCTAAAAAGTTTGCTAAACTATACCCTTTTCCTGAGGCTGAGCTGGCGAAATGGGTTCATCCTCCCAAGGTGGATGCTCCTGTTTCTAGACTATCCAAGTCTACCGCTTTGGCTGTCTCTGATGCCTCTGCCCTGTAGGATTGGACGGATAAAAAGCTAGAGCTTTCTCTTAAATATATTTTTGCCTCCATTGGCACTGCCATGCGTCCAACCTTTGCTGTGGCATGGGTTAATAGAGCCATTGCGGCCTGAACGACTGACTGAAGCAGTTCGCCAGGATGCACCAGTATCTGAACAGTTGCAGCTTCTTGCTAATATCACTGAAGCTCAGAACTATGTTGCTGACGCTGCTTTTGATGCTGTGCGCATGATGGCGAGGGCCTCCACTTCCTCTGTGGTGGCTAGATGCGCCCTTTGGGATACAGCCTCTAAGAAGGCCTTGCTTTCCTTGCCCTTTCAGGGGAATTTGCTCTTTGGGTCTGAACTCAAAGAAATGATCAGTGAGGCTACTGGCGGTAAAAGTACTCTTCTACCCTCAGTCTTTAAGAAAAAGTTTCCAGCCAAACGCAATCGGTCCTTTCGTTCCTTTCAGACTGAGACACGCTCCTCGGCCCAAACGGGTCCTCCCACTACGCGCTCCTCCTCCAAGCCCAAACAGTCCTGGAAGCCCAAAGTTGCCCCCAAGGCCAAGACCTCCAAGACTGCTTCGGCATGACTCGCCGAACCCGGGTCCGCATCCGGCTGTAGGTGGTCGTCTCCGCATCTTTCGCCGGACTTGGGAGGAGTCAGTGGCGGACCCATGGGTTCTTCAGGTGGTGTTAGAGGGATACAGGATCCCTTTCTCTTCCCTTCCTCCTTTTCGGTTCCATTTTACTCGTCCTTCTCAGGAACCCACAAAAAGGCGTCTGTTCGACGCTATTCAGGATCTCTTGGACAAAGAGGTCCTGGAGGCGGTTCCTCAGGGGGACACAGGTTCAGGATTCTATTCCAACCTGTTTGTGGTAGCCAAAAAGGACGGAGGGGCTCGTCCCATTTTGGATCTCAAAGATCTCAATGCCTATGTGGTGACTTCCCACTTCCGCCAGGAGTCCCTGCGCTCTGTGATTGCTGCAATGTCTCCAGGGGAGTTCCTTGCCTCCCTGGACCTTCAGGATGCTTATCTTCACATCCCTATTCATCCAGAGAGCAGGCGGTATCTCAGGATTGCCTGCCACAGGGGACACTTTCAGTTTGCAGCGCTCCCCTTTGGGCTGACTTCAGCCCCTCAGGTCTTCCAGAGGGTGTTAGGCTCCTTGATAGCGGTGCTTCATCAGGATGGGATCAGAGTGACCCCGTACATGGACGGTCTCCTACTGAAAGCCTCCTCAGCGGAGCTTCTCCGTCAGCAATTACAGAAGTGCATGCACACTCTGAACCGTCATGGCTGGATCCTGAATCTGGACAAGTCGGACTTGGTTCCATCTCAGAGGCTTCTGTTCCTGGGTCTCCTCTTCGACACTCGCCAATGCATGGTGTTTGTTCCAGAGGATGTGGCTCACCAGATTGCCGTCAGAGTGGCTGGGATTCTGGACATGGACGAAATTCCGGTACCGAAGTTGTCGTCTTTAGTGGGGAAGTTCATTTCCACGATCGAAGCAGTACCATTTGCCATGGCCCACTCCAGGGAACTTCAGAGATTTGTGATACAGACGTGCAGGAATCATCCAGATCATCAACATCTGTCCGTTTCTCTTCCTTCTCATGTCGAGTCGAGTCTGCACTGGTGGTTAGATCTCTCTCATCTCCTGAAAGGGAGATCCTTTCTAGTTCCTCGTTGGACCACAGTCACAACGATGCCAGCCTTCGGGGCTGGGGTGCAGTCTGGGGTCGCTTCAGTGCTCAGGGGAAATGGGGTCTGGAGGAATCCCTTCTCTCCATCAATGTTCTGGAACTTCGAGCTGTCCGGCTTGCCCTGAGGCACTGGGAGTCTCAACTGACCGGTCTTCCGATCAGAGTGGAGTCCGACAACGCCACGGCGGTGGCTTACATCAACAGGCAAGGCGGCACAAGAAGCGGTTCCGCCTGGTGGGAGGTCAAGGATATTTTGTCTTGGGCAGAAGATCACGTGCCTGTCATCTCTGCAGTTCATATTCCAGGCGTGGACAACGTCATGGCAGACTTCCTCAGTCGTCACACCGTCGACAGCGGAGAATGGGCTCTTCATCCAGAGGTGTTTCACATGCTCACCCAGCGGTGGGGGATGCCTGTGGTGGACCTGATGGCTTCCAGGCACAACAGGAAGGTTCCGGTGTTTTGCTCCCGGTTGAGGGACTCCCTTGCTCTAGCAGTGGATGCCTTGTCGATCCCTTGGGATTTCTCCCTGGCTTACATCTTCCCTCCTCTTCCTCTATTGATCAGAGTTATCCAGAAGTTGAAGCAGGAGCGTTGTCCTGTCATCCTGATCGCTCCAAACTGGCCTCGCCAGTCCTGGTATCCGGAGTTGATGGCCATGTCAGTGTCGGATCCGATCCCGCTCCCTGCCCGTCTGGACCTACTTCTCCAGGGTTATCTGTGGAAGGAGGATGTTCACTCTCTCCATTTGATGGCATGGCGGTTGAATCCTCGATTCTAGCAAAGAAAGGATTTTCTCCTTCTGTGGTGTCGACTATGCTTAGTGCTCGTAAGCCTGTGTCCTCCAAGATCTATCATCACATATGGTCAACCTTCGTTGCATGGTGCACTGATAAGATGTTATCCCTTGAGTTTCATCTTCCCACTGTCCTGGCCTTCTTGCAGGATGGTGTGGATAAGGGGCTCAGTCTGAGTTCCCTCAAAGTTCAGACTTCTGCCTTGTCTGTGTTTTTCCAGGAAAGGATTGCTATCCTTCCTGATGTGAAAGTTTTCTTCCAAGGTGTGACTCATGTTCGACCTGCCTTCAAGAGTCCTGCTCCCCAGTGGGACCTCAGTTTGGTGCTGGGAGTTCTCCAGCGACCACCGTTTGAATCCTTGGCTTCCATTCCATTACGTCTCTTGACTTGGAAGATGGCCTTCCTTTTGGCTATTGTTTCAGTTCGCCGGGTAGCAGAGTTACAAGCTCTGTCTTGTAAACCTCCTTACCTGGTGTTCCACAAGGATAAGGCTGTGCTTCGCACTACCAAGGAATTCTTACCCAAGGTTGTGTCCGAGTTTCACATCAATCAGGAGATTGTGGTTCCCTCTTTCTGCCCTAATCCTTCATCTGACAAGGAACGAGATCTCCATTTGTTGGATGTGGTGCGTTGCCTCAAGTTTTATGTTCATCGCACCGAGTCTATCAGGAAGTCTGACGCTCTATTCGTCATTCCTGAGGGACCTAGGGCGGGGAGACCGGCTGCCAAAGTTACTATTGCATCTTGGATTAAAGCTACCATCCGTGAAGTCTATAAGTTGAGGAATAAGCATGTTCCTTTCCGGGTGACTGCCCATTCCACCAGATCTATTGGGGCCTCCTGGGCCTACAAGAATCAGGCATCTGCGGATCAGCTGTGCAGAGCGGCCACTTGGTCCTCTGTGCACACATTTTCAAAGCACTATCGAGTTGATGTACTGGCTTCGGCTGATGCCAGTTTTGGTAGGAAGGTCCTGGAGGCAGTTTTGCCTGTTTAGGTCTTCCGCTCTGTGATCCTTAGTGCTTCCTTGCTGTTGAGCCCGGTTGGCTCTAGTTCCGTGTGCGGTGTTAGTTCAGGGATTGTTCCCTTGGTTGGTGTCCGTTGACACTTACAGTTTGGGCTATGTAATTAACTGGTTCATAGCAGTTCTAGTGACTTGGGCCTTGCGCCTGGTCCTTGCCTTACTTCCCGCCTCTGGGTCAGCTCAATGTTTGTACATCCCAGAGTACCAGTGACCTGTATTGGACGACAGTGAAAATAGGATTTTAGTCTTACCTGTTAAATCCTTTTCACTTAGTCCATACAGGTCACTGGTCTCCCACCCTGTCAAGGGACCAGTCTTGGCTCTCCTGTGGCATTCAGTGGGAGACCGTTGGGGCATGCTCACAGGAGTCTTTCTTTTTGCTTACCTGAGGTAAGTTTTAGGGTCTCAAATCAATCTAAGTGGTTCTGGCCAGAAGGTGGCTTAAGTAAGAGGGGAGGCTCCGCCCCTTGCAAATCATTTGCATAGTTGTTCCTGCCTATTAAAGGGGACTTACGCCTCCCAGAGTACCAGTGACCTGTATGGACTAAGTGAAAAGGATTTAACAGGTAAGACTAAAATCCTATTTTTAGATTACTGTATTATTTTATATCTTTTAAATATGGGGTATCACAGTTCCCCTATTAGGTGGGTTACCATTTCTGGCTTCCCCTGGAGGATTGTCCAGCTGTTGTGGACCTTTGCAGCTGTATGGAGAGAATCTTACAGCCCAAGTTTCTCTCTCCTTCCTGGATCTGAGTTTCCTCATAATGGTAACCTGAAGAAAGAAGATGAAGATTGGTGTGTGCTATGGTCCACTTGTCCCATTTTCTTCCCTTTATACAGTGGTCCTCTTGGAGTCTCGAACTTCTGCACTTATGCTAGGTATTTTATTCAGTTTAGTCCCTGGGTTTCTGGAGCTTGGATGGCTGCATTTTGTGTAGTTAAGCCCTTCCCTACTGGTTTAACTGGGTTTGAGGGCTACTACCTGAGTTTTTTCCTCAGTCATACATTTTTATTACCCCCTTCATGTCCCCTTGGGTATTTGGGTGTTTTTGGGCACCTTTAAAAAAAAAAAAAATAAAATTAAAAAAAAAAAAAAAATATATATATATATATATATATAATAAATGTGTGTGTGTGTGTGTGCATGGTGCCTTTAAGGCGTGCTTCCCGTGTGGCCGCACCTGCTCCATTGACTTTTATGGGACAAACTGCTTTGGGACATTGCTTTGCAACAGTTTGTCATACAGAGTTAAGAGAGGGCTCATTCTTCTTGCCTCCTCATGCTCTAACTTCTGGCTCACATCCCTAGTGTCTCAGGGACCTCTGGGGCCGTGCGAGTGCAAGCTGAAACATGGTTGGGATACAGTAACTGGGAAAGACTACAACTCCCAGAATGCCCAATTCCTGGGCTTTCTTCCGATTGGCTGCTGGTTTTTACAGATGCTGTTTTAGAGTACTTGCTTATCCTACGCAGAGGTGGCCGCCTCCTTCCTCTCCTTAGGTTAACCCTTCGCCTGCCAGATAAGTACCTTTTTGGGGCTTTCTAAGCTGAATTCTTACTCTGGGACACAGTATTTTGGTTTTATATAGTGTTTAGACACTCCTGTTAGGATGCTGGATACAAAGGGGCATGAGGCTAGACCTAAGCCAAAGGACTCAGGAGTCTCTGACTTCCCTTGCTTACTGTTCCTTATGCCAAACGGGACTCACTAGAGAATATTCAGGACCCCTATGCCTCTAAAGCGCTGTGGCCCCCACTACACCTCTGAGGCCCTCCAGCCTAGAGCATGAGGCAGTCTGGGTGAAAGATGTAAATACCACTATGGCAGAATTTCCTCTATCCCTCCAAGGTGTTCTCTATTCCTGAAAGCCCCCTAAGACTTTCAGGATTGTGGCCCCTAAGGCCCCAGGCATACCTGCACTCACCGAATCTTCTGAGGAAGATTCTTTTGATTGTGATATGGAGGAAGGGAAGTGTGAAGAAGGGGATCCATTTAAGACTGACCCCACTGCCTCTGCTGAGGGTTTCTTTAAGGCGGTGTTAATGACCTTTCAGGTCTCTAACACCCCTGATGAGGGTCAGTCTTCTTCTGATGTCTTTCAAAGATGTAAGAAGTCTTCCACACTATTTCCATCCAATGCCACTCTGGACCAAGTTATCTTGGATTAGTGGAAGATGCTTGATAGGTGACTTTCTCTTTCTAAGAGATTTTCTAAGCTGTGCCCCTTCTCTGAGGCAGCTTTGGTGCAGTGGGCTTCTCCTCCCACTATTGATCCCCCAGTATCCAGGCTTTCTAAGTCTACAGCTCTGCCCTTGGCAGATGCTATGGCTCTGAAGGACATGACAGATTTGAAGCTACCCTCAAATCTAACTTTTCTGCCATTGGAGCTGCTTTGCGGCATATTTTGGCTTCTGCCTGGGTCACAAGAGCTATTGCTATCTGGGGTGAACAACTTACTGAGGCTGTCAGAGAGGGCGCCTAAGGAGAATATTTTATCCCTCTTAGCCAATATGTCTGAGGCTCAGACATATGTTACCGATGCTCTTTTTTGATGCATACTGTCAGCTAAGGCTTCTGCCTTTTCTGTCACAGCACGACGCACTTTGTGGCTCAAGATTTGGTCTGCTGACCTCTCATCTAAGAAGTCAATGATTTTTCTCCCTTTCCAGGGAAAATCTTTTTGGACATGAACTGAAACAGTGAGGCTACTGGAGGCAAGATCACCCTGTTGCCTCAGGTCTCCAAATACCCTAACATGGAGAGAAAACAGCGTCTTTCATCCCCGCCAAACAGGCGCAAAGGCCGGCCGAACCCACCACACACACACACACACCCCAAGTCTCGACAGCAGTGGCACACAAACACGCTGCTGAAAAGCCCAAGTTTACCTCCCCATGACTTGCAGAATCCTGGTCTGCAGTTGCTGTGGGTGGGCGTCTGCTCCATTTTTCAAACTTGTCGGTAGAGTCCATGCGGACCAGTGGGTTTTGCAGGTGGTTTCGGAAGGGTACAAGATTGCATTTGTCTCCCAGGAAAAGTTTCAACTTTTCTGCAAGATGGTTCAAGTTTCATGTTCTTGTTCCAGTTCCTCCCCAAAAGAGGGAGGTTCAGATTTTTATTCAAACCTGTTAGTGTGGCCAAGAGGGACAGCGGCAGCCTTCCTATCTTTTACCTCAATTCTTTTGTGAAGACTGCTCGATTCAAGATGACGATCTTGCACTCTGTCATCGCAGCTATGTGCCTAGGAGAATTCCTTGCATCTCTGGATCTGCAGGATGCCTACTTACATGTCCTGATTCATCCAGACAGAAGTACCTCCGATTCGCTTACAAATTGGAGCACTTGCAATTCACTGTTCTGCCGTTTTGGGCTTATTTCCACTCCTTGGGTGACAGTTATGGGGGCTCTGATTGCCTTTATTCACAATCGGAGGATTCAGTTGACTCCCTACATGGACGACCTTCTGCTGAAGGCTCCATCAAGGGAAATCCTCAACCAGCATGTCCAGGACTGTGCACAGTCGTCCCCTAAACCATGGATTGATTCTCAACATGGAGAAGTCTGCTCCGGTTCCCTCTCAGGACTTTGTTTTCCTTGGATTCAGTCAATACATGTCAAGAGAAGGGTTTTTTTTTTCTGCATTCAGCAGATCATGCATCTGGTGTCCCAAGCTCTGGAGTGGCCTTCAGCTCCGGGTTGCAAGTTCATGACTTTCGGGTCGCGTAGTGTCCACCTTGGAAGCCGTTCCATACTCTATGGACCATACCAGGGAGCTCCAGAGATTCACCATCCTCTTTCGGCTTTGGAACACAGATTGATGGGTCTCCTTTCCTCTGGAGGTCAGACAGGATCTGGTCTGGTGGTTGAACAGAACCAGCCTAGAACAGGGGAAAGAGATTGTGATCCAGTAATGGATCTTTGTCATGACTGATTTTAGTCTGTGGAGCTGGGTCACCTGGGGATTCAGGGCAGGTGGACCTTATAGGAGTCTCTTCAGTCCATCGATGTTCTGAAACTCAGGGCGATTGGGCACACTTTTGTGCACTGATCCCTTCAGCTGAGGGGTCATCTGGTATGCGTCCAATCAGACAACTCGGTGGCTGTGGCCTACAACAACAAGCAAGGAGGCACAAGAAGTGCTCCCGCTGGGTCAGAGGTAAAGTCTATTTTGGCTTGGGCAGAGGATCACGTTCTGGCTATTTCTGATGTGTGCATTCCGGGGGTGGACAACGTCTTGGTGGACTTTCTCAGTCGCCAAACGGTGGACCCTGGAGAATGGGCGCTCCATCAAGATGCTTTCAACCTTTTGGTGCAACTATGGGGTCTTCCTCAGATAGACCCGATGGTCACCAGGAACGTTCCAAGGTTTTGTTTCCATTGGGGGGGGGGAATCTTCTGGCCTTTACTGTGGATGCCCTGTCAGTTCCATGGTGCTTTCATCTGGCTTACATCTTTCCTCAAATTCCTCTCATCCCAAGGGTGCTTCAGAAGATTCGGATCATCATCACTATTGCCCCATATTGGACCAGGAGGGCATGGTTCCCAGAATTGGTTTCCCTTTGCATTCGGGATCAGTTTCTGCTGCCACTCAGAACAGATCTCCTTCTCGAAGGGTACCTCTGGAAGGACAACATGGAACGTCTGGCTTTTGAAGGCATGGTTGTTGAAGCCTCCATCCTGAGGAGAAAAGGTTTCTCCCCTGAGGTTATCTCCACTATTATTTAGGCTAGGAAGCCTGTTTCCTCTAAGGCCTACCACAGAGTTTGGTTCAATTGTCATTCTTGCTGTGTTGACAGGGATCTGGTGTTCACAGGTGTTCAAACTTCTGGTGGTTCTGTCCTTTTTGCAGGATGGTACGGACAAAGGGCGCAGTCTTAGTTCCTTGAAGGTTCAAACTTCTTAACAGATGTCAAGGTGTTCTTTTAGGGGATTGCGCGTGATTTTCCTGCCTACAAGGCTCCCACACCCCATTGGGACCTTAGTCTGGGGTTTCGCAGCGGCCTCCCTTTGAGTCCCCTGCTACCGTTGCTCTACGTCTTCTGACATGGAAGATGGCTTTTCTTCTGGCTGTAGATTCTGTGCGTAGAGTTGCTGAGTTGCAAGCTTTGTCTTGCAAGCTGCCTTTCCTGGTGTTTCACAAAGACAAGGCTGTTCTTTATACCTCCCAGGAATTCCTTCCTAAACTGGTCTCTGAGTTCCACATCAATGCGGAAATTGGTTTGCCTTCATTTTGTCCTAACCCCAAATCTGACAAGGAGAGGGATCTCCACTTGTTGGATGTGGTGCGCTGTCAAGTTTTATGTGCAGCATACTAAGTCTTTGCATAATACTGGTGCCTTGTTTTTCATTCCTAAGGGTACTAGGCAGGTAAGGCTGCTTCAGATGTTAATATTGCGTCCTGGATTAAGTCTACCATTCGCAAGACTTACAAACTCTGGAAGAAACCTGTTCCCTTTCGTGTTACAGCACATTCCACCAGGTCTGATGGTGCTTCCTGGGCCTACAAGAATCAGGCCTCTGCTGAACAGCTGTGCAAGGCTGCGACTTGGTCCTCCGTGCACACCTTTGCCAAACACTATCATGTTGATGTTCTGGATTCTGCTGAAGCCAATCTTAGCAGGAAGGTCCTGCAAGCATCTTCCTGTTTAAAGGCCTAATCCTTCCTGTACCTTACTGCTCTTTAGCTGTTTGAGCCCGGTTGGCTCTTGTTCTCTGTGCTTTGCTATTCTCATTGTCCATTGACACTTGGTTCCTAGTTCTGAATAGTCCTAGGGAACTTGGATTCTAGAGACTTTGAATTGTCTAGGGATGAAATGTCTTTAACATCAATCAGAAGTAGTGTCCTGATGCGAATGAGAAGCATGAGTGTGGTTTATAGATCAGTGAGAGAGGTACAGTAAGTGTGTGTTATCTTGTATGAGTTTGTATATGTCTATACTTAAGGAGTATTCAACCTATGCAGAGGATTGCAACTAATGTAATACTCAATGTAATTTAAGTTGTAGTGCAGCATAAGCTGGAGAGTTACATGTTGAACAACCCTACTATTCATGCTTACTATGTCTTAGATGTTAAAATGACAGCACTGGAAACAAAGTAACACAAGTTTGTAACCCCCAACCACAAAAAAACATCAGAGAACCAGGGGAGGTTCTCTGCAGTGAAGCCAAATATGACTTCTATGTTTTTTGGGCTGGCTCCTAAGGTCAAACCAGATTTTTCAGGCCACCTGTAAATGCTTTAGAAAAAACAATGCATCCATCTAAAAACAGGCTCTTAGGAGGCCTTCATCCCAACAGAGAGCCTAAAGCAACTAGGAAAAGGGGTATTTTTTATATATATATATATATATATATATATATATATATATATATATATAGTTTTATCAAATAACAATGGTGACAAGGCTTAACATCTAGTTTATGTAGATCGTACTCTTTTGCATTACATGAATTTTGAATCAAAGCTCTGAGAGAAACTTCTTGACTTCAGTGGAAGTATGTTGATCCCAGAGATGTATGAAGAGAAGCTAAATCTTTCTTGAATACCAGATATGGAGAGATGCAGTGGTGAGCTTGTAGCTCAAAACCCATCTGGATCATTGCAATGCCACCAATAGCACTGTCTGAGACACATTTTAAGAGTTCAGCTGTTCATATTTGAGCCAAACCTTGACAAAAATGAGAGAGCGTGAAAGATGGGCTTTGACAAACATCTGTTCAAGATGATGATGATCATCAAATGGATGACCCAGGAAGTTGCTAATGGGGGGGGGGAAAGATATGTTGACTTTGATATTATCTGAGCATAACTCTTTTGAAAAAAACAGCTGAAAGGAAACCTAGAAGGCATGGAATGCAAAGCGACAATGGATCCTTATTCCTTTCACCAGAAGCAAAACTACTTCCATTTACAGTTGTATGATCCAGCGTTGCTTTCTTTTATTGATTTTTGAAGTAGAAAAATTACCATGGGGAGGAGATGCCTTGTTCCCTCCAGGTTTTTGTGCTCGGTAACCACGGTGCAAGGTTTTTAGCTTAATGGCTTGCTGGTGTAATACTGGCCCTTACTGCAGCAGGTCCTATTTGTGGGGAAGCTGGAAGGGAACCTTCACTGTCAGATTTGGGATGGAGCACCATGCTTTTCTTGGCAAGTTAAGGGGCTATGAGGATGACCATTAATATCTTCCTGTATTCAACACAACTTGAATATGCCTCAAGGAAGGAAATATGCACCCTTCCTCTAGCCTGTAAGCTCTCACAAGCAGGGCCTTCTGTTCTCCACATTTGATTGTACTAATATAATATATCTGTATGTCCATTCCCTATTGTACAGCGCTGCAGAATTAGTTGGTGCTATATAAATTAATAATACTAACTGAAAGGGCCGTATCTGAAAGAATTGAAAAACGGATGAGCATGTTTTCATTCTCCCTGGTAAGATTCATCCGAGGTTGACCTCTGTTTCAAAGATCTGCTGAGAGGTCACACTTTCTGTTGGACAGTTTTTCGGATTAGAAAACAAAAGTTTGTGGTTGTGCAATGATGCAAGTAGATATGAAAAAAAAACACTCAACCTCACAGCAGCCCAAATCAAAAAAAATCTTACAGAAGCAAATCTTCTGGTCTGTTGTAGCTATGACCCAATTCTCAATATGCCTTGTGTAGTCAGGGAAGTGACTATAGTTGCATTAGTGTGTGTGTGTGTGTGTATGTATGTATATATATATATGTATAATATAATGTGTGTGTGTATATGTATACGTGTGTGTATGTGTGTGTGTATATGTATGTATGTATGTGTATATATATATATACACACACACACACACACATACATAATAGAAAAAGTAAAGAAACAGAGGGCACCAAATAGTGCTTTATTATTTAGGGTACATAAAAATAGCACATTATTATTCAAAGATCTTGTCAGAAATTCTGAGCTAGGAACGAGCCTACTATATAAATTAGCAGGCTCTATAGGAAAAGTGTCCTACCTAGGGTACAATCTGTTTTAGCTCACTAGTGCCTTACACAGAGGGGAAATATACTATAGCACATCATACTAATCTTTCCAAAATGGCAGTCCAGCCACAAAGTGCGAAGCATAATTTTTGGCGTTATTGGTCCTCATCAGTGAGGTGTAGCTGATTCTTTCAAGTAGGGGTGGGTGAAAGGTCCCATTGTGCTACAGCAAAAATACCTGTAAAAACACATGGTTGTTGGCTTTTTCATTTGAAAATCTTCTTAAAAAAAAAAAAAAAAAAAACCTTAATGTTTTCCTTTTTCACCTGATGTCAAAATGTTGTTGTGTTTTTTCTTTCCCTATAGCTACAAAGTTCCTGTCCATTTATATACGTGTACTTTTTTGTGAAGCCCAAAACTAAGCAGCTAGAGTGGGTGCTAGGCAATTTTGTAGAGATTTATATAACAAAATAAGGACAACAGAGGTTCAGACTGCTGGATATCAGCATGAGCAGCCATCTTTAAAAAAAAAAAAATAATAATAATAAAAAAATGACCGTGATGGGTCCATTGAGTCGGAGGTGACCACCACCACCACCATAGAAGGGTCTGTGATCTCTGACTACCCAGACCCAATGATGCCCAGTCCCCTACATTGTACTTTGGTTTCTGAGAGAAATTTGTGTTAGCAAAGGCACATGAAGAAGCGGGTAGCAGTGTGAGCAGGACAGGTCAGCTACCTTTGTCTGCTGCCAGTGTGCCTTCTGACGAGGAGGAGATGATGAACACATCTTGTCACAACCGCCCTGATAACACACATCAGATCCAGACACCATGACATTTATGCAAAGCATGTTAAAGCCAAACTCCCACAAAAGAAACTGGGAGCTGTATCGCTCCTGTATCTCCCCTAGGGTACCAAGAGTTGAGATGGAAATCAGAGGAAGAAGAAAAGCAAAACCCATCCTGAGCCTGAATGTTTGATGGAGAGCGAAACACCTGTCTCGCCATCACCTTCTTACGCTAGGGTCTGGGCACGGGAAGACGTAGCAGTGACTTCTGGTAATCTCCTGTCATCCTTACCTCCCCACCAGCTCATAGCGATTCTGTAGATGCAAGGATGTGGCAGTTCATGTGCACCCATTGCACAATGTGTGGTACGCTAACCACACTTAGCAAAGTGGTGGTGTATAGTCACAGGCATGGAATCAAGCAGTATTTGAGGTGATTCCATACAGCAGAATCCTTGAAGCTGGTGGCAGGGAGGATTCAGCATCATTATTAATAAGACTGCAAGTGTCCGTAGCGGAGTGGACAAGGGGTATAGTGACAGCAGTAGTACTTGGTTTCTGGGGGGGTAATTGTTTTGACATTGAGGACCTAAGCACCAAGGTGTTTGCTTTTCAATTGTGTCAGTTTGATGTGATTGCTGATGTATCCATTGTTCCCAGTCCTACCCTTATTTCCTACACACACACTGTGCACACTGCAGTTGCTGATGAAAGGCACAGTCCTGCTGTAGTGTTGAGGGAAAATGTAGTATTCCATCACACCCATGATTTTGGAGGAATTGCAGGAGGGGACTAGAGAAGTATTATTTGCCAACTTCTTTTCTCCACATATATCTGAAGTGATGGGGGCTAGTTGTGGTGCAGCTACTGCCTCAGGTGCATCACCGGACCTAGTGGCAAGTTGAACCACCATCATCATCACCCATAACACCTCTGTTCTTGATCCCATTCCCTTAGAGCTGCCTAATAGTTCTGCTGCTTAAACAACTCTGCAGATACCACAATTACACCATGGCATGTGGCCACCATAACATGACTTCAGGGTACTAGTCCAGTAGAGCATTTTTTTTCCTTAGGGCTTATTCTTTAAATATACCACAGAGGCCTATAAAAATTGGCGGTTTCTGACAAGCCTAAATCCTACAAATCAGTTTCCTCAGTGCTTGTGCCTCTAACAAACCCGAGTCTAACACATTATCACTGATTCCTCAGGGTTTGGGCCTCTGACAAGCCTGAGTCTAAAACAATCACTGATTTCTCAGGGCTTGTGCCCCTGACAAGCCTCAGTACAACAAATCACTTATTCCTCAGGGCTTGTACTCCTAACAATGAATGCAATAAATCAATGTTTCCTCAGGGCTTGGGCCTAACAAGTCTAAGTCCTACAAAAATCTATCCTGTCAATTATCAGTCTATCCCAGTCAGTTTATATCAGGGAGGTGCCTCTTGTGTTACGTACTGACATTTTATTTATTTATTTATTAACAGCCCCCCCAAAAAAATAAATTCCCTGTTCAACTAATTCTTTCCCCAGACTCCACCAACACAGGCACCCTCAGACCCCTTTTATACTATGCCTACGGGAAATAAAAATAAAATAAAATTTGTTATGTGTTTTGTGTAAATTCAGTCTTCCCACTGATTTCAATTCAATGAGCTAGGTGAATAAATGAAAACTGCACTATAGTGGGAAATTTCCCACTAAGCGGGAAGTGCCAGTTTCACCTATTTCAGTGTTGAGGAGAAAACTTTCACCCGTCTCTATTCTCTAGGCACATCTTGATGCCCCTGTTATCCTTAGGGTTGCCAGTCGCAAGGATAATTTGCATATACACAGAGCTGGTCACTGATGCTCAACTAGAAACATGCTTGCTATAGCCTTGTTCAGGGTGCTACACCTGACTGACAGGGCTCAACAAGGCATAAACGTGTATGGGGTTGGTTGGTTCTCTTGTTCAGAGAGGAATTTCCTGGGACTTTGTGGCTGAACTGCTATCATGGCGAGATCATTTTGTTGGGTTTTAGGATATTTTCTGTCTGTGTAAGACCATAATGTGCTAAAAGAGACAGCATCTTGGGTAGGAAACCATTTCTATAGAGCCTGCAAAATTCTATAAAAGGCTCACTACTAGTCAAGCATCTCTAACTAGTACTTTACATACTTGGTCACCACAAGGATAAAGGGAATCCAAGTGTGTGCAGAGACTCCCTCCTCTTCCTCCAGCTCAACCCCTTGCTATCCACATTCAAGTATCCTCTCAAGAAAGATGAGCAAGCCAGCACTGCTTTTTATTTTTTACCTTGGATATGGGGCTGTATAAGTAAGATAAACATTTTAGTGCTATGGTTCTATTTAATTATGTCCCACTACATTTTGGCATCCACTTTCAGTGGAATTGTTGGTTCTGTCTTCCTTATTATGTTACTTTCCCTACATAGCACTACGTCATAAAGGTGGCTGCTATTCTTCTTTACTTAAATTAACCCTTTCAGGGTTAGGTTCTACCATTTAAGGCTGAGTTGTGCCTTATTTTTCATCTATGCTTATCATCTGTGATAGATTGTTGTCACAGTACACTTAGTTGTGGACCGCATGACTGTAGCAGCCACATCTGCTCTCCTTGATGGTGTTCCGGCTTCTGGGCTGCGTACCTCTGGCTCTAAGACCTGGCTAGTCTGACTACCTCCTCTAGCTTTAGACCTGGCTTGTCTGACTACCTCCCCTGGCTCTGTGACTTGGCTCGTCTGACTACCTCCTCTGGCTGTTATACCTGGCTTGGCTGACTACCTCATTTGTCTCTGATACTTGGCTGGGCTTATTACCTCCTCTGGCATGTAGGGAGTAATATATGTAAAGACTTCAAAATTAATTGTATGCTAGCAAAGGCAAGAAGTATGGTAGATAAACTAGGAGAACTAGAATTGCTGGCGTTTAATGAGCAATTGGACATAATTGGTACAACAGAAACATGGTAGAATGATGCACATGACTGGGCTGTAAATATAGAGGGCTATTCCCTGTTTAGAAGAGAGAGGATTAATAGAAAAGGGGGAGGTGTGTGCTTATATTTGAAAACCGAGCTAAATCCAGTTTTGCGGCGTGATATTAGTGAGGAAACTGGTCAAATTGTGGAGTCCATGTGGGTAGACATCGATACTAAATCTGGTGTAAGAGGTAAAAAAAAAGGTGTTGGTGGGCATATGCTATACAAACCACCAAATATCGATGACAATGTTGAGGCCCAACTACTATTGCAAATGAGGAAAGCTGCCCAGCTTGGGCATACTGTAATTATGGGAAATTTTAATTATCCAGATAACAACTGGAAAAATGAAACCTGTCAGAGTGCTAAGGGTAGCAGGTTTGTGAACATACTTCGTGAAAGCTACATGTCACAAATGGTGGAAGTACACACAAGAAATAACAATGTATTGGACCTAGTGATAACAAATAACACAGAAATGGTATCCAATATTAAGGTAATAGAACATTTGGGAAACAGTGATCACAACATGGGTTACATTTGAAATCAGTCTGGCAAAGCAAAACTGTATAGGTTCAACCAAAACTCTTAATTTTAAAAAAAGCTAACTTCAAATTGTTAAGGACTTCAATGCAACACATAGACTGGGATATTATATTTAAAGGCAAAAATACTGAGGAAAAATGGTCAGAATTCAAATTTAGGTTGCAGAAATGTACCCAACAGTATATACCAATGGGGAACAAATGCAAAAGAAGTAAGTCACATCCAATGTGGTTAACTGCACATGTAAAGAACAAAATGGCAAGGAAAAAAAACCTATTCAAATTATTTAAGTCTGAAGGAACTGAACAATCTTTCTTAAAATACAGGGAGTGTAACAAAGATTGCAAAAAAGGCAATTAGGGTAGCAAAGATAGATAATGAAACTCCAATTGCAAGGGAAAGCAAGACTAATCCAAAAAAGTTTTTCAAATATATAAATGGCAAAAAACTTAATAAGGAGTGCATTGGGCCATTCAAAAATGAGATGGGTGAGTTGGTTAGTGAGGATAAGGAAAATGCCGATGTTTTAAACACTTTCTTTGCATCAGTATATACAAGGGAGCAAGGAATGGTAGAAGAGCTTCCACAAGTAACAAATAAAACAATACAATTATCAGATATTGGGTTAATCAATAAGATGTCATGGGAAGACTGAACAAAATTAAGACTGACAAAGTACCGGGTCCTGATAGTATACATCCAAGGGTTCTTCAGGAACTTAGTGCAGTGTTAGCAAAACCCCTATATTTACTCTTTAAATATTCTATCACCACAGGCTCAGTGCCACAGGATTGGGGAAGAGCTAACATAGTGCCTCTATTTAAGAAGGGAACTAAAACAGAACCTGGGAATTATAGACCTGTGAGTTTGACCTCTGTAGTGGGAAAACCGCTAGAAGGAATAATAAGGGACTATATTCAGGATTACACACACAAAAGATAAGATCATTAGCATAAATCAACAGGTTTTATGAAGAATAGATCATGCCAAACTAATCTTTTCAGCTTCTATGAGGAAGTAAGTAGCAACCTTGACAAAGGCAAGGTAGTAGATATAATATATCTAGACTTTGCAAATGTATTTGATACAGTGCCAAACAGAAGGCTGGTGTATAAAATAAGGAAACTGGGGCTAGGAGATAACCTTTGCAATTGGATACAAAACTGGTTGAAGGATAGGGAACAGTGTGTGGTTGTAAATGGAAAATTCTCCAGTACAGTTAAAGTGGAGGGTGGAGTACCTCAGGGTTCAGTATTACATCCGCTGCTTTTTAACATGTTTATAAATGACCTGGAAATAGATATAGAAAGCAAAATATCAATATTTGCAGATGATACTAAATTATGCAAGGTCGTTAATTCAGAACAGGATATTTTCTCTCTACCGAGGGACTTATATACAACGTCAGATTGGGCAAACAAATAGAATATGAAGTTTAATGTGGGGAAGTGTAAAGTCATGCATTTGGGAGGAAACAATCCCAAGGCTACTTATGAACTTAATGGAATCATTTTAGGGGACTCATTGCTAGAGAAAGACCTGGGTATCCTTGTCAACTGTTATGAAAATTTTCATTCTGTTAAGGAAAAGTGTTTTCTCATGAACAAGTTTAAGACTTTTGAGCCACTGCTATAGTTACTATTAGTCTGTGATATCTTCATCATTAAAGGAAAGGAGGTTTGGATTCTAGAACCAATATCATATATATATATATATATATATATATATATATATATATATCATAGTAATTCTATTGTTGTGGTCTCATGTAAAACTGGGCAGAGGGAATAGCCTCTACTGCAGCTATCATAGTTCCCACAATCGTTATGCAGTGCCTGACTGTGCGTCTGGATTACCTCTTGAAGATCTGCCATTTTTTTCTTCAGGTAGTTGCACCTATTGCTTTTCTGAATCATATAGAGACTATGCCAGGTGTGATTTGTTTAGCTTGAGAATCCAACCAAGACCATTGATAGCACAGTTAAATTAAGATGATGACAAGTTAGCTTCTATGACAGAGGTTTAAGTAATAGTTTGTCCAGGTACAAAGTCTGGTATTATCACGGTGCCCGTGCTTCTGTTGCTGAGCGGCGACATTGTTATTCTCTGCTGCCTTCTGATTGGCTGATTGTATTTGTTAACACTGGGCTTTCCTTTATATACCCTGGGATGTCCTCCCATAGGCGCCCTTTCGTGGTGTACGAGTTTCTGAGTCTGTTCTATGCTTTGCTGATTCGTGTATGACATGGCCTGCCTGACTACGAGTTTGTTCCTGTTGCTACTCTCCGTTGCTGACTGTATTCTGGCTGAGAACACGCTCCGTTGCTGACAGTACCTGGCTGAGAACCCGCTCCGTTGCTGACAGTACCTGGCTGAGAACCCGCTCTTTTGCTGACTGTATCTGGCTGAGAACCCGCTCCGTTGCTGTCTGTATCTGGCTGAAGAACCTGCTCCGTTGCTGATTGGATCTGGATGAAGAACCACTCCATTGCTGACTGTATCCTGCTGAGAACCCGCACCGTTGCTGACTGCTGCTGGCTGGAGAACCTGCTCCGTTGCTGACTACATCTGGCTGTGTGTTGCTCCTTGTCTGACCACTTCAGACTCTGACCGGTAGTGGCGCAATTCCTCCCGTTACTATCTCCGGTTAGGTTACCGGCTCCAGTGCCAACCATGTCCGCTGGTGCCCTGGGCGACCCCTGGTGGCCATCGTGATACTGGGCTTTGCATTGCTGTGGTGGTGTGCCGCGTGGTGCTGTTTGTCGACCAAAAGCTAAGCTTGGGCTTAAGCTGCTTCTTTAACTGGTACCGGTGTGCACATTCGAAGTACCAGTACAGTTGTTCTTACACTGACTGAGTTACTCTGATCTCTCTCTCTGTGGCCTTCCTACCTGTTACGCTGTGCTCACTCCCTCTGGGAGTTTTTCTATTGTTGCTGGGCGTTACCATTAACCCTGTGGATACCTGGATAGTCCAGGAAAGGGCTTACTCTGCTCTCTGCAGTACCGTGAGCTAGAGCCAGCATTACACATTCCATACTGCAGGTTGTGTGGTCACTGGTTGTATTACAGTTGCCTATTGTCACCTCGATCCACCCCTAGTGTTCTAGGGTCTGTCTCTAGCAGCTACCTTGGTCTCAGTTACCCTTCCTGATGGTAGCATTGCCACTCCACGGTTGCCCAGTAGTTGGGGACTGAGTCTGGTCCTAGTTGCCTCGTTGCCATACAGTCTGGGTCTAAGTTGCTTAGTTGCCATTCCATACAGTCTGGGTCAGAAGTTGCCTCATTGCCATTTCCATACAGTTTGGGCCAGTGTGGTTTCGCGCCTCAGGGTTTGGTGCCCAGGCACCTGGGCAGTGCCAGTTCCGGTTCACGTGCACCCCGGTGTACGTTCCTGGTCAGCTCTCCAACGGGTTGCCCTCGACCTCACTATCCTGTCAAGAGTCTCTCTACTGGTGATTAACCTGCTGTTCCAGTCCACCTATTCTAGCACCACTGTATTATTGCTAATATGTATTTGTATATCACTGTGTGATTGCATCGTGGGCCTCAGGGCCTTATTACTTGTTTGCTCTCTTTCAATAAAGTCATTTTAACCTTACCATCCTGTCTGAGTGTTCATCTAAAAACTGTGACAGGTATACTGCCTTGGATGGTGGGGATATGTGCCATAAGAGGAGCCTTCACCGTGGAAAACATCCTCGTTACTGTGGAAAGACTGAAGGGAAGTGCTGGAAATTGAAAGTGTTGGTTTAGGTAAGCAAACGTGAGATATTGCCTTCCTAATTGAATTTAGTGAAGGAATCTTCCCCCTAGAGGAGGTATCTCTGGGTAACTCCATGTCACGGTTTGCAGGCAAAAGAAGGACAGACACAAAGATAAAATATAACCACCTTTATTTGTAATGTACAGCAATAATGGTAGAGCCACCACAGAACCCCAAGGACCCTCCGGAGCTGCACACTGTTCTGTGCACTGCACTACTTCTGGTTTCGAGACTACAGGTCAGGCAAGCAGGTATAGTAAGGAGCGAGTAGGCAGCCAGAGTCACAGGTCAGACAAGCCAGGGACTACATGGAGCGAAAGTAACGAGGCCCACAGGGAAGGCAACCGGAGGCTACACTGAGCGGGTAGTAGCCAGGGCCACTGGTCAGGCAAGCCAAGGACTACAAGTAGCGAAAGTAACCAGGTCCACAGGGAAGGCAACCGGAGGCTACACTGAGTGGGTAGTAGCCAGGGACACTGGTCAGGCAAGCCAAGGACTACAAGGAGTGATAGTAACCAGGCCCTCAGGAGGCTACACTGAGCGGGTAGTAGCCAGGGCCATTGGTCAGGCAAGCTGGAGTCATACACAGAGTGAGTAGTCAGGCAGAGCCACAGGTCAGAACCGATGTGGGTAGTCAGACAAGCCGGGGGTAATACACAGAGTGAGTAGTCAGCCTATCATGGTGCCCGTGATTTCTGTAACTGAGCAACATAGTTCCTTCCAGGTTTACCTTGGCCTTATTCTTATTGGCTCTGTGTTGGGTTTGCCTTTATATACACCCTCCTGTCATTCTACCGGTGCCCTTTCGTGGTGTACCCATAACTAGCGATTAGACTTCTTATTCCTGTTTCTGTGTATGACTTGGCTCGTCTGACTACGTTTAGTTCCTGATGCTCTTGTGATCCGATTCCATTGCTGACCTTGGACTGGCCGACTAACTCCTTGTGTACCAAACTGGCCTGGCTGAGTATCCGATTCCGTTACCGACTAAAGACTGGCTGACTGACTCCGTGTGTACTGACCTGGCCTGGCTGAGTATCAGATTCCGTTACCGACCAAGGACTGGCTGACTAACTCAGTGTGTACCGACCTGGCTTGACTTGAGTATCTGATTCCGTTACCGACTAAGGACTGGCTGACTACTCTGTGTGTACCGACCTGGCTGGGCTACTGTCTGTCTGTAAGATCTAGACTGGCTGTATATTCCGTTTGTGCCGACTTGGTTGAGCTTCCGGTTCCGTTGCCAACGGGACTGGCTGACTACTTCCATTTGTACCGATCGGTTACGTTACGCACCTTGCTCTCTCCCACTCGCTATACCGCACTGCGCCTGTTAGGCCTAACCGCTCCAGTGGTCTCCTGGGGCTTGTGGGAGCCCAATCACTTGCCAGTGTCTGTGTTGCCTCCGGTATCCCTATAATACTAGGGTCCAGTCTGAGCCAGACTCCTGCCCGTGTTGCCTACGTTAACCCTAGTGGCCTAGGGTCAGAATACTGCCAGTGTCTGGTCTATGTTGCCTCTGTTAACCCTAGCGTGCTAGGGCTAAGTCATTGCCAAAGTCTAGTCAGTGTTGCCTCCATTAACCATAGCGTTCTAGGGTCAAGTCGCTGCCATAGTCTTGTCCGTGTTGCCACCGTTAAACCTAGCGTTCTAGGGTCAAGTCGCTGCCAGAGTCCTGTCCATGTTGCCTCCTCTAACCCTAGCCCCCTAGGGTCAGTTCTCTGCCAGAGTCTTGCCTGTGTTGCCTCCATTAACCCTAGATTTCTAGGGTCAGGTGTCTACCTGAACACTGTCTGTGCTGCCTCAGATATCCCTAGCTTGCTAGGGGATTGCCCTGCAGTTACCCATCACTTTGTGTCACTTATTTGCGATGTGGGGCTGTTGAGGATATTCTTGTTCCTGAACCTATCTACGGATTCAGCCTGCAAAGTCCAAGATCTTCATATTTATCTCTTATTATTGCTACTGTGTTATTCTTCATCCTGACCCGAGTCAGATCTGGGAAGTACTTGGTATAGACCTCATCTGGACCTGAGTGGGGTGATTGTTCTTTATTTTCAATAAAGCTTTCAACCTTACATAACTGTCTGAGTGTTCTTACAAAACCGTGACACAGCCAGAACCACAGGTCAGAACCGATGTGGGTAGTCAGACAAGCCGGGGTCATACACAGAGCAAATACTCAGACAGACATGGATCACAACAGAGCAAGCAGAAGATATTAGGAACACCACGTAAGGGCAATGACTCCCAGGACCAGGGAGGTTTTTAAAGGAGCAGGAAAAGGCGGTATCCAATTAGGCCACACAGAGACTAGGCCCATAAACAGGCGTCCTAACCAGTGCCTGTTTCATAATGAAGCAATGCAAAGGTGGCCGCAACTATGCTGGCCAACACACCACAGAGGAAGCAAGCACAGTCTAACTAGGCCTCCAAGGTAGACTGTGATACTCCAAACTTCATGCTCTGGTGAGTTTGGACTCCGCTGCCTTGGGTACCTTTATCTATTGTACCCAGGATGTTCTTGGGCACATTTTCTTTCTTCCACCCATTGATTTATTTGTTTTTTGCCTTTTCGCTGTAAAAATGTGACGTATTAGAGAAAGTGAAACACAATATAGGCAGTTACATAGCGAGGTAGATGTGCTGTGCTGTTCTGCTGTGATCTTTTTTACAAACTTGAGTATGGAGAGGCTCATAGTGACTGCTATCACTATGAGAAAGTTCAAAAGTAATAAAAGGAGGAACTGGAAGGACCCTCATGTTTTCACTCAGTCTGAGTCTGAGGAGGAAATGAGCACAACAGAACCAATGCTGGCCAGTCCCCCTAAATCACCCCTAGGTGTCCTGGGCTTTGGAAGAAGAGGGTAGTAGTGAGAGCAGGACAGGTCAGCTGCCTGTGCCTGCTGCCAGACGTGCTGCCATCAGTGCTGTGCTTGATGCCAGTGCTGAGCCTACTGCCACCAGTGCTGAAGATGCTGCCAGTGTGTCTTGTAATACTCAGGAGAAGGAGAAGATGATACCAAGTATGACAGCAGGGGACTCTAATTCACACTTACCATCCCCAATCAGTCCCGCCAGTGCTTGTATTACGACTAAGAAGGTCCAGCAGCTTGTTAGCATTAGGAGAGAAGGAGGGGGTAATCATCATATTACTAGTGACTGTGAAAAGGAAGGCTCAGGGGCTGAAATTGGTTGGTGTTAGTGGTAATAATAGTGACAGTGATGGCAAAGCAGCTGGTGGGACTAGTGTTAGGAGAGTGGTAGAGGAAGCAATTGAGAGCATCCAGACTAGCGAGGGAGACCACACCATCCCCCTGACCCTGGGAGTCCCCTTCCCCCCACATTTTTGTCATTATGGAACATGATCCTGAAGAAGGCAGAATTGTTACCACAGCAATAATACCACCACCACCAGGAGTAAAGATCAGCTGCCTGTGCCTGCTGCAAGTCTGCCTTCTTCAGGTCACCAAGAAATGGCTAGTGTGCAATTAGGGAACCCTCTGTCACATTTCTTGTCACCTCCTCCAGCCAGCAGTGAGATGCCTGTAATAGAGCAGCAGCACAGAGGGACTAGTGGTGGTGGTGATGATTATTGTGGAGAAGCTTGGGTGGAAGAGACATTGATGGCCTTTTTAGCCCAAACTGAAAAGGAATGGGAGACAAGGATAGGGATGGGCATCACCACCACCACTAGCAGTGAGCTTCTGGAATTTACAGAGTTTGCAACTTCTCTAATTCCTGCTACTGCTCAGTTGCAAGGGAAGCGAGATGCTGAGGAGCGTGCTAGCATGCCACAGACCACCATGGACACAGTGGGAATGGGGTCAACAAGTGATGCAAGACTAGGACAGGTTCCACTTGCCAGCAGCAGCAATACTCCTGGTACTAGTTGCAATGCTTTTTCTGAGGCAGTAGCAACATCATCCTCTGTCCCAGACAGTGAAGGGGAATGTGGAGGAGAAGAAGAAAGAGGCCATTCTTCTCCACTTATTCTCTACCCTCTGCAGTCATGGGTGTGGTGCTATTTTTCTCTTGGGACAGGCACAGTGCAGTCACCAACGGCAATGAGCACAATTTGTGACAAGTCAGTGAGAAGGGGAAAAGAGGGAACACACCTTGGCACAACAGCCCTGATAACACAAACGAAAAACAGACACCATGACATTTATGTCAAACATGTTAAAGCCAAACACCCACCACAGAAATCGAACACCCCTGTTGCTGTACCCCCTGACTCTCCAGAAAGGCAACAAGAGGCAAGGCGGAGATCAAAGAGGAGGAAGAATAGAGCAACCCAGGCAGAGACTGGAAGTTCCATGACAAGTGAAACAACTGGCTCACCATCACCTTCTAGGGTAACTACATCTTCTGTCAACCCACCTCATTCATCGTTACCTCCCCCGCTAAATGATAGCCACTCTGTTGATGTTATGATGTTGCAGTTCATCTCTACCCATTGCACACTGTGTGGTGCACTGACCACACATGCCAGTATGGTGGAGGAGAATCAATACCAGGTCATCAACTGGCATCTGAGGAGATTCCATCCCGCAGAATATGCTAAGATGCTGGCAGGGATGGTTCATCATTACTATTAAACTGTCAGCAAGTTGTCCTGTGTCCTTAGCGGGGTCTGGACAAGGGGTATAGTGACAGCAGCAGTACTTGGTTTCGGGTGTCATGGTGTTTGAATACAGTTGTGCCATATGTTATTTACCACACACATTGTGCACATTGCTGATGAGAGGCACAGTTCCTGCTCTCAAGGGAAAAATGTATATTCGAGTAAGAACATACCCAGTAATTTTGGAGGAGGGGCAGGTGAAGAAGAATTATTGGCCAACTTCTTCTTTTCTCCAGATAAACTGGGGGCTACTTATTATGCTACTACTGCCTCAGGAGCATCACTGGAGCTAGTCATGGCAAGTGGAACCTTCATCATCCATCACCCATGTTACTTCTGTTGTTGATCCCAATCCCTTTGAGCTGCCTAATCATCTTGCTGCTTAAACAACTCAGCAGCAGCAGAAAGAACAGCATCTACATCTGGGCATTTGACAGTGGCCAGTGTCCAACACAACATGACCTGCTAGCACCAGGCCAGTAGGGCATTTTCTTTTCTCAGGGCTTATGCTTTTAAAAAATACAAAAAAGTAATAAGAAAAAAAGCATAGCCCTATGAAAAAATAAACAATTTGTGGGAGTTTGTTTCTAGCAAGCCTAACTCGTACAAATAAATGTTTCCTTGGGGCTTGTGCCCAACAAGTCTACATCCTACAAATCAATGATTCCTCAGGGCTTGAGCCTCTAACAACAAATCTAACAAATCATCCTCAACAAAATACTCTGTCACGTAAAGTATCAGTCTACCCCGTGGCAGCTTACGTCAAGGGGTCACTATCTCTATCACGTTACACACAAATTTCTTATTTAAGTTATTTATTTTTATTAACTGTTCCCACAATACCAGTCAAGAAACCTCCCAAAACAAATTCCCTGTTCCACTGATTCATTCCCCAGACTCCACCCACCAACTCAGGCACCCTCCTCAGATCCCTTTTATACCATGTCTTATGAGGTTTTTTTTAATTCTATTTAGGATTTATTTTTTATTAACTAACCCCACCCAAAAAACATTTCCTGTTCAACTGATTCTTTCCCCACACCCCACCAACACAGGCATCCTCATGCCCATTTTATACTATGGCTTTGGGAAATAAAATAATATTTGCTCTGTGTTGTGTATAAATTCATTGTTCCCATTGATTTCAATGGAATGAGCTAGGCGAAAAAAGCGGAAAAATTGCACTTTTCGCAGGAAATTATTCGCCAAGTGGGAAGTGTCATTATTCTACATTCTTCATTTGAGGCAAACCTTTTCACCCATCCCTAGTGAAAAGGTACTTTTTCTCAAGTGTGACTGACCATTTTATCCAGCTCTGAGTCCAACAGAAATTATTTTTTGAATAGTGAAGCTATTAAAGTTGTTTTTTTTTTTTGTTTTTTTTTTTTAAAGCAGAATCTGTGTTCCATGTCTTAGAACAGGGGATGCCTGCTGTAACTGTAGTAGCTAATCATTTAGCTGCTATTTTAGTTAGCTCTGCTGCTACTTCAAGTAAATAGGTGATGGCTTCTTGTGGGTATCCTAATGAGATGTATATCTTGTATGGCTTGAAAGAGTTGAGTTTACAAGTCTCTACCACATTGCATGCCCATCCAGATGGAAAAGAAGCTCTAACGATAGCTCCTTGTCCTGAACCATTAACTTATTTAATAAATCAGTCACAGAGCCCTTATGGGCTGCTGTAATCTAAATAGGCATAGTGGAAGTTTAGACAGTCTAGATACTGCAAAACCAAACTTTCTCCTTGGAAAATTGATAAGTTAGTTCAATTTTTTTGTATATAACAAAGGATTTATCTGTGGTTATCAGTCAAGATTCTCATAACAAGAAGTAATAGAGAATTTCTATTAAGGGTAAAAAGGGATATAGATGAGGATTAAAGAAAAGGATTGTCTGAACTTGGAGAACTTCTAGCATTATTTTGTGTATTATCAACATATGTGGACCCCTCTGGCATAACATGGGTGGTTCACAACTATTACTGAATAATTTTCTCATCATCCCCTGGTGAGTTGAGAAGAAATTAAAATATCTAAAGTAAGGATAGGTAGAGGTCATTGAGCAGGAACACATGGGGGTTATGCACTAAGGTGAGATAAAGAGGTATTAATGTGGAGATGAATTCTTCAGTGACATCACTTCTCCAATGTCTGTTATTCTATGGAGCCTATGTACTAAGATCTCTCTCACCTCAATAATCTTAGTGCATAGCATCCACAGAATAACATTTATTTAGAAAACGTTTTACCAGGAACAATGCATCGAGATTTTTCTCATTTTCCAGTGTCCTGGATAGTTTTCAGTAAAGAGTTACATATTTACACTAATTGTGAAACATTATATAAAAACATACATAAACATTAATATACACACTTATTAAATACTGAAATTATATACAGTTACACACTGTTTTTAGATATAAAGAAATAATTGCTTTTAAGGATTTTATACTGAGAGCAGATGTGATTATTTCCGGCAGATTGTTACCGATTTGTGGAGCTCTGAAGGAGAAGGCAGATCGTCCTGCTTCTTTCTTGTATATACGCAGTGAGATGTTAGTAGTGGTGCGGAGGTTATAGTTAGTATGGAGAGCAGGAGTGATCATACTGCTCAGGTAGTCTGGTAGTTTTCCAGAGAAGTGGTTGTGTACTAAGCAAGAAAGGTGAAGGTTATGTCTAGATTTGAGTGTTAGCCAATTTAGTTCTTTAAGCATGTCACAATGGTGGGTAGTGTAGTTACATTGGAGGATAAAGCGGCATAATGAATTATATAGAGTGTCAAGTTTACTAAGATGGAGCATATACTATGTCACCATAGTCTATGACTGGCAGCAGCATCTGTTGTACAATACATTTTCTCACCAGGGTACTTAAACTTGATTTATTTCTAAAAAGAGTACTTATTTTGGGATAAAGTTTGGAGGTTAATTTGTCAATATGATGACCAAAATTGAGGTTAGGGTCAAGCCACATACCTAGAAATGGGAGGTGATATCACTGGAGAAGTCTTCTCTACTTTATCGCCAATTTATCACATTTTAGTGCATCTCCCCCAAAGTGTTTCTGGTAGCCCTGGATCAAAGTTTGGTACAGCTGTTTTGATGTGGAAGACCTATTAGACTCCAGGTCCAAACCAATAGTAAATTATTTTACATTATTTGATACCTAGGACCACATGATTGCATATGTCCCTATATTGTCCTTAGTTTTCTACTCATCTCTTGCACTGCCATAGCGGCTAAGTTGTGTGAGAACATTTTTTTATCCGAGTCGGTATTTTTCCAAAAGGGACTAATATGTATGATAAAAAAGTTACTACAGATATTACAATAAGGCTGAAGCCGATATATTGCTCTTATTTTATTCTCATATCTTGCCCTGCTATAGTGGCTAAATTGTGTGATTTGTTTTTTTAATTTAAGTTTGTATTGTTCCAAAAGGACAAATATGTATAATAAAAGGTACCACAGGTATTGCAAATGGTCAAAAGTGCTATGAGTAGGAGAAGGAAACATCATGTAACACACAAGACCTGTCTTGTAGTTTGTCCCACAAAGATCTATTCCTTTGCCATATCTTCAACCAATGGCTGAGCTTGGGCCGCCACATTGAGTAGAATAAATTAGCTGTCCCAATTGAAACAAGCTGACAGTGATGGTGCTACTCTATGTGGACTCTCCCCACAAAGTGAGGGCCCCCAGATGCTTCAAAGAGAAATTAAATGTAGTAAATCTAAGTTTTGTAAAAATCCTTCTGGAGAAGGGACCCTGCACCCACCTGAGGAACACTCTTAAAACTGAATGTAGTTAGGCAGAGGGAGGGGTTAGCAGCTAGGAAGTGGGAGGAATTTTTATTAGCGTGCCCTGGCTCCTATCGGCATGCTGTTTAACCCCATTGTCTCAGCATCCATCAATTATGATAAAGAAAAATAAAAATGTGTAGTAGTTTACCTACATGCATGGTCTGCACAGATCCCTAATTAACAGGAGCTCAAAGGGGTATTTTCAAATTTATGAACTAAAAATGCATATTCCATTGGTTACATGGTAAATCTACCCTACTACCCTACCTACCTTTTTCTGTTTTGAAATTGTATGTGTGCACTGAAGTGGTCATAACTATTAGAGATATGAAAGAAAGGTATGCAACATATACAATTTTGAAAAGTAGACCTTTATCCGCATCAAATGTGGGGTTGTGTCTTTCTACCCCAAGGCTGGTGGCGCTATAGGAAAAAAAACAGTTTTTTACATTCCCCCACTGGAATAGCCTATCTGTTTATCTCTTGTTGGTCAGGTGGGCTCATAATAAATCATGTGACCTGCTCTTCATAGCGGTCACCTTGGGAACCCTGTCCAGTCCTCAGAACGGCACTGTTTGCTTTACATGTCTTTAAGAACTCCAACCCCCAGAATCACCTGTTTTACTGGTTCTGTAGTGTGGAAAAGGCTGGTCATTCAGTAACCATTGTTCCTTGTAATTGGTCATGCTATGTAGAGGCTGGTCTCGCCATCCTTACTGCCATTCTAATTTCCTGCAGTCAGATACATACTTTTACATATTTCTGAGTATTTTCACTTACTTTTCTGCCATCTCTACTATTTTGTAGCTTTTAGGGGGGTTCTTATGGATATGTCAGAATCCAAGGGACACAAGGACAAATCTAAAGCCAAGGATTCCGGGGTCCCATTAACCCCTTTAACCCATTGCACCTCATGCCAGACTGGTCTTCCTAGGCAGTATTCTGCTATGTCTCTTTTGAACTGTAGGCCCCACTTCACCTCCAGAGCCTTTGTCTGCTGGGCAGGAACCCTTTTGGGTTAAGGCCCTTTTCTCTTCCATCTCTTCTATCCCCTCATCTATTCAGGGGGTTCTACACTCTTGGCCTGGATTACCTATACCTCCCATTAAGCATTAATCTGCTAGTGTTTTTTTTTTTTTGGGAGATGGGGTATTTCTCAATATGCTGGGGATTCCTCTGTTGAGGAAGGCGAGACTGATGGGGATAAATTAGATTCTTCCATATCATTGGGGGATGTCTACATTAGGACTCTTGCCCCTTGGCAGAGGGACTTATCAGAGTAGACCTGGAGACACTTCTCAGAGGCCCCTGACTTTAGCTCCTGTACTGCAGACTAGGGATGGGCGGAAATTTCCGCCTCAAACTGAAATTGTCAAAAAATGGCATTTTCCACATGGTGAAAAATTTCCTGCGAAAAGTACGTATTTTCTGCTTTTTTCACCTAGCTCTTCCATTGAAATCAATGGAAACACTGAAGTTACATACAACATAAAACAAATATTATTTAATTTCCAAAAGGCATAGTATAAAAGGGGCATAAGGGTGCCTATGTTGGCAGGGTGTGTGGAAAGAATCAGTTGAACAGAGGATGATTTTTTTGGGGGGGGTTACTGGAACTGGGGGGAGGTAGTTAATATAAAATAAATCCTAAATACAAATAAAAAACCCTATAAGACATGGTATAAAAGGGGTCTTAGAAGGGTGCCTGTATTAGTGAATGAATGAATGAATCGGTTGAACAGGGAATTTGTTTTGGGGAGGTTTCTTGGGGGGGGGTTCTTGACACCCAAAACGAAGTACTGCCGCTGTCACTATACCCCTTGTCCAGACCCCGCTAAGGACATATGACAACTTGCTGACAGTTTAATAGTAATGATGAACCCTCCCTGCCAGCATCTTAGCATATTCTGCAGGATGGAATCTCCTCAGATTCCTCTTGCAATTCTCCTCCACCACAGTGTGCAATGGGTAGAGACAAACTGCCACATCCTAACAGTTAATAAAAAAAAAATAATAAAATAAGAAATTTGAATGTAAAGTGATAGAGACAGGAACCCCCTGACATAAGCTGCCACTGGGGTGGATTGATACCTTGACTTGACAGAGTATTTTGTAGAGGATGATTTGTTAGATTTGTTGTTAGAGGCCTTTGCAGGACTTAGACTTATTAGAGGCCCAAGCCCTGAAGAAACATTGATTTGTAGGACTTAAGCTTGTTTGGCACAAGCCCTAAGGAAATGTTGATTTGTAGGACTTAGGCTTGTTAGAAACAAAAACTGTTTCTTTTTTTGTAGGACTATGTTTTTTTTTTTGCATTTATTTATTTATTAATTTATTTTTTCAAAGCACAAGCCCTGAGAAAAAAAATAAAAATGCCCTACTGGCCTAGTGCCAGCAGGTCATGTTGGCCAGTGGCCTCTGGCCATTGTCAAATGTCCTCCTGAGGCCATAATTGTGGAATTTGCAACTGCTGTTCTTACTGCTGCTGCTGAGCTGTTTAAGCTGCAGGATGATTAGGCTGCTGAAAGGGAATGGGATCAACAATAGCAGTAACATGGGTGATGGATGATGAAGGTTCCACTTGCCATGACTGACTCCATTGATGCGTCTGAGGCAGTAGCAACACAATAAGTAGCCCCCAGTCTATGTGGAGAAAAGAAGTTGACCATTAAATCTTCTCTACCTGCCCCTCCTCCAAAATCATGGGTGTGTTGTTATTAGAATATATTTTTTCCCTTCAGAGCAGGAACTGTGGCTCTCATCCGCAACTGCAATGTGCACAGTGTGTGTGTTAAATAAGATCTGGTGGCACAACTGTATTCAAATACAATGACATCCGAAACCAAGTACTGCCGCTGTCATTATATCCCTTGTCCAGACCCCGCTAAGGACACATGACAACTTGCTGACAGTTTAATAGTAATGATGAACCCTCCCTGCCAGCATCTTAGCATATTCTGCAGGATGGAATCTCCTCAGATGCCGTTTGATGCACTGCTTGCGATTCTCCTCCACCACAGTGGCATATGTGGTTAGTGCACCACACAGTGTGCAATGGGTAGAGACGAACTGCCACTTCCTAACATCAACAGAGTGGCTATCATTTGGCAAGGAGGTAATGATGAACAAGGTGGATTGGCAGAAGATGTAGTTACCCTAGAAGGTGATGGCGAGCTAGTTTCACTTGTCATGGAACTTTCAGTCTCTACCTGGGTTGCTCTATTCTTCCTCCTCTTTGATCTCCACCAGGTCTCTTGTTGCCTTTCTTGAGAGTCAGGGGGTACAGCAACAGCAGTGCTTGATTTCTGTAGTGAGTGTTTGTCTTTAACATGTTTGATATAGATGTCATGGTGTCTGTGTTTCATGTGTGATATGATGGAGCTCTTCTCACTGCCTTGTCACAAATTGTGCACAATGCTGTTTCTGATGACTGCACTGAGCCTGCCCCAACAGAAAGATAGTCCTACACCTATGACTTCAGGGGTGAGGGAACAGGTGGAGAAGAATGGCCTCTTTCATCTTGCCCTCCACATTCCTCTTCACTGTCTGTGGCAGATGATAATGTTGCTGCTACTGCCTCAGATTCAGCATTGCAACTTGGACCAGGCATATTGGTGGTGCTGGGATGTGTAACCTGTCCTAGTCCTGCATAACTTGTGGACCCCATTTCCACTGTGTCCACAGTGGTCTGTGGCACACTAGCCTGCTCCTCATCATCCTGCTGCCCTTACATCTCAGCATCAGAAGGAATTAGAACAGTTGTAAATTGCTCTAATTCCAAAATGTCATTTCTAATGGTGATGGTGATGCCCATCCTCACCCCTGTCTCCCATTCCTTCTCAGTTACTGCTAAAAAGGCCATCAGTGTCTCTTCCACCCCAGCTTCTCCAGCATCATCATCACCACCCCAACTAGTCCCTACTTGCTGCTGCTCTATTACAGACATCTTACTGCTGCTTGGAGGAGGTGATGAGCAATGTGACAGAGGGTCCCCTAATGTCACACTTGTCATTTCTTGGTGATGTGGAGAAGGCAGACTGGCAGTGGCAGCACTAGCAGCAGGGACAGGCAGCTAATCTGTGCTCCTGCTGGTGTTGGTATTAACTGTGTGCCTGTTCTCCCCCAACAACAGTTCTGGCCTCTTAGTCTTCAGGATCCTGTTCCATTTGGACACTTTAGTGAAAGGATTGGAGGACTCCCAAGGTCAGAGGAATGGTGTGGGCTCCCATGACTGCTATGTCTGTATGCTCTCCAATGTTTCCCTTACCACTACAGCTGCTTCACCATTACTGCTACTACTACTTACCCCAACTACTTACTCCAGTCTTCATCATCAGTCTCCCAGTCACTAGTAATATGAGGATATAATTGTTGATTACCCCATCCTACACTCTACTAAAGCTAACAAGCTGCTGGACCTTAGTAATAGTAGTACTAGCACTGGCGGGACTGCTTGGGGATGGCAAGTGTGACTTAGGGTACCTTGCTGTCACACTTGGTATCATTTCCCCTCCACCCCCTCTTGAGTGCTACAAGACACACAAGCAGCAAAGTGTTGGTGGTAGCAGGTTCAGCACTGGCAGCAGGTACAGCAATGGTGGTTGCATGTACAGCAATGGTGGTTGCAGGTACAGCACTGGTGGTAGCATGGGCAGCATGTCTGGCAGCAGGTACAGCACTAGTGGCAGCAGGGGCATCACATCTGGCAGCAGGTACAGCACTAGTTGCAGCAGGGGCAACACATCTGGCAGCAGGTACAGCAATGGTGGCTGTAGGTATAGCACTGGTGGCAGCAGGGGCAGCATGTCTTGCAGCAGGTACAGCACTAGTTGCAGCAGGGGCAGCACATCTGCCAGCAGGTACAGCAATGGTGGCTGCAGGTACAGCAATGGTGGCACTGGCAGCAGGGGCAGCACGTCTTGCAGCAGGCACAGACAGCTGACCTGCCCTGCTTTCACTTGTACTACCCTTTTCTCCCTCCCTTCCCATTCCCTTTTCTCCCTCCCTTCCCATTAAATTCCCCAAGATCCCTTGGGGTGATTTAGGGGGGCTGAACAGCATTGGTTCAGTACTGCTAGTCACTTCCTCATCCTCCTCTGACTCAGTGGACACATAATAAAGATCCTACCAGTTCCTCCTTTTGCTGCTCATAGTGATAGCAGTCACTATGAGCCCCTCCTGCCTCAATTTAACAAACAATTCACAGCAGAACAGCACATCATGTCTACCTCGCTCTGTAGCTGCTTCTATTGTGTCTGACTTCTGCAAATACGTCACGTTTTTATAGTGGAAAAGCAAAAACAATTTAAATCAATGGGTGGAAACTTTCTAGCCACTAAAAAATTGGTGGGGAATTTTGGCCAATGGTCGAAAAACCCGGACATTTTAGTTGCTGTTTTAAAAGCAGAATTTCTCACAAAAAAGAGGACAATAACATGATTTTTGTGGAATTTTTCGCAGGAACACGGCGATAACTTTCACCCATTTGTACTCCAGACATCTTCCAGAGATGTAAAAATAAGGTACCTATTATTCTTCTCCATCATTCTTTGGACCAGGTTCTACTGGAAGAATGGAAGATGCCAGAGAAAGTGCTTGCTCTGCTATTCAAAATGGAATTTCTGCACTCTCTTATCGCAGCTGTATATCCTGGGGAGGGATACTTACCTACATATTCTGATCTATCCGCATCATTAGTAACTTCTGCACTTTGCCTTTCAGAGCAGTCACTTTCAGTTCACTGCCCTTCCTTTTGGTCTGGTGTCTGCTCAAAGGATCTACACAAAGGTTATGTTCACTTTGGCGGCTCACACCTGTGCTCAAGGGATCTTGTTGACCCCTTTCCTAGACAACCTTTTACTCAAGGCTACTTCAGAGGTGACTTCAGGTGTGTGTCTCTTTTCTGGAGAAGGACTTCAAGAAATCCTTTTTGGTTCCTTCCCAGGCAGGGCCAGATTAACGTAGGGGCTGAGGGAGCTGCAGCTCCAGGCCCACAACTGAAAATAGGCCCAGGCCTCCCAGCAGCTCTGTAGCCACCATACATATCAAAAGGCTGATGTACCTTAATGTCTGCCGGATGCTTTTTACTGTGTCTCCCCACTGCCCACACTGATGACAGCCTGAACCATGTCACACGCGCAGACGCCACGTGGAGCATGGTGGTGCTTTCTTCCTCTGTTCGGAGGCCAGTGAAAGTTTGAAACTGGCACCCAGACTGAGGAAGAAAACCTCAGTATGCACCATGTGGTGTCTCCGCGTGTGACACTGTCCCGCCTGTCATTAGTGCAGGCAATGGGGAGGCACAGTAAAAAGCATCTGGCAGACATTACGGCGCTTCAGCCTTTCAATTTGATAAGGACAAAAGAAGAAGAGAGTCAAAAGAAGAAGAGAAAGAGGCACAAGGAGGGAGAAAGTGGTACAAGGAGGGTTGAAAGGAGTACATGGGGGGGAGAAAGAGTTACCAGGGGGTGAAAGAAGTACATGGGGGAGAAAGAGAAGTACAAGGGTGGAGAAAGAAGTGCATGGGGGGAGAAAGAGAAGTAAAAGGGGGGAGAAAGAAGTACATGGGGGGAGAAAGAGAAGTAAAAGGGGGGAGAAAGAAGTACATGGGAGGAGAAAGAGAAGTAAAAGTGGGTAGAAAAGTACATTGGGGGAGAAAGAGAAGTACAAGGGTGGAGAAAGAAGTGCATGGGGGGAGAAAGAGAAGTAAAAGGGGGGAGAAAGAAGTACATGGGGGCAGAAAGAGAAGTAAAAGTGGGTAGAAAAGTACATTGGGGGAGAAAGAGAAGTACAAGGGTGGCGAAAGAAGTGCATGGGGGGAGAAAGAGAAGTAAAAGGGGGGAGAAAGAAGTACATGGGGGGAGAAAGAGAAGTAAAAGTGTGTAGAAAAGTACATTGGGGGAGAAAGAGAAGTACAAGGGGGAGAAAGAAGTACATGGGGGAGAAAGCGAAGTAGAAGGGGGGAGAAAGAGGCACAAGGATGTGAAAGAGGCACTAGGGTGTGAAAGAGGCACAAGGGGTTGAAAGAAGTAGAAGGGGGAGAAAGAGGCACAAGGGGGATAAAGAGAAGTACAAGGAGGGAGAAAGAGAGGTATAAGGGGGGAGAAAGATAGGTAGGGAGAAAGAGAAGTACAAGGGGGAGAAAGAAGTACAAGGGGGAGAAAGAAGTACAAGGGGGAGAAAGAGGCACAAAGGGGGAGAAAGATGCACAAGGGGGTGAAAGAGGTAGAAGGGGGAAAAAGAAGTAGAAGGGGGAGAAAGAGGCACAGGGGGCGAAAGAGAAGTACAAGGGGAGAAAGACGTGCAAGGGGGGAGAAAGAGGCACATGGGGGAGAAAGAGGCACAAGGGGGAAAAAGATGCAAAAGGGGGGAGAAAGAGAAGCATAAGGGGGAGAAAAGACACATGGGTTAGAAAGAAGTAGAAGGGGGAGAAAGAGGCACAAGGGGGGAGAAAGATGCACAAGGGAGAGAAAGAAGTAGAAGGGGGAGAAAGATGCACAAAAGGTTGACAGAAGTACTTGGGGTAGAAAGAAGTACATGGGGAGAGAAAGAGGCACAGGGGGGAAGAAAGAGGCACAAGGGAGGCAAGATGGTGAGAAATATATTATTTCTCCCCCTCTTGCCTCTTTATCCCCCTTGCCTCTTTCACTTCATTCCATTCTTAACGCCTCCTCCCTCTTTCCCCTTTATCTTTTTCCACCACTTTTCTTTTTACCCCCTTTGCCTCTTTATTCCATTCTTGCCTCTTTCTCCCCCCTTGCCTCTTTCGGCCTTGTCTTGTTATCCCTTCTTTTTCCTCCCTTTTTATCCCCCCTTGCCTCATTATCCCCCATTGCTTTTGTCCCTCCTCTTGCATCTTGCCTCTTTCCCCCCTTGCGTCTTTATCTTCCTTCTTTATCCCTCCTCTTGCATCCTTCTTTCTCCCCCTCTTGCCTTTCTCTTTATACCTCATCTTGCATCCTCTCTATCCCCCTCTTGCTCCTTTGTCCTTTCTCTTGCATCGTCTCTCTTTCTCCCCTTCTTGCCTCTCTCTCCTTCTTTCCTCTCTCTTTCTCTCCTTCTTTCCTCTATTTTTCCCATTCTTTCTCTTTCTCTCCTTCTTTCCTATTTCTCCCCTTCTTTCCTCTCTCATTCTCCCCTTCTTGCCTCTTACTGTTTTCTCCCCTTCTTGCCTCTTTCTCTTTTTTACCCCTCTTGTGTCAACGTAGAGGGTAATGAGGGAGAGAGCAGGTGGCAATGTGGAGGCCTGTGAGGGAAAGAGGAGGCAGAGAGAGGCATCCGAGAGACAATCCCCACACACCAATTGTGCTATGACATCCCTGTGTCACCACACTGGACTCACTTGAATTTTCAGCAGCCGTTACACACCTAGTGCTCAGTGCTCATGGAGGAGCTGAGCCAGGAAGAAGATGAGCACAATACCAGCAGGCAAGTCAACACATACATATTTTATTTATGTGAATAGAGGGCAGATTATGACAGTGCTTAGCTTTGTGAGACACAAGCTTTCAGAGATGGACAACCTGAAGCACTGCAGCTGTTCATGACTACAATTCCCATCATCTATTCTACAACCAACTAATGACTGACTGCATATGATTGGAGTTGTGGTCCTGAACAGCTAGAGAACCTCAGGTTGCCCACCACAGTTGTACATGCATATTGGATACCAGCCCAGCAGTAATGGTTCCCACTTTATATTTGCACTTCACACTGCCTTTACCAATGACAAATGTTTGATAGAAGGAAAAATTGGTAGTCATAGAATTGTAAGCGCTGTGGTATCACTAGTGGAGCTTCATTTCAGTGGTAACACTAGTTTAACTTTATTCTAATTGTAGAAGGCAGCCTAGAAATCAACCCTCATGTCAGCTGTTGGATTAGCACTTTAATATCGTGATATTGATTGGATCACTTTAAGATATGCAACCAAAAAGAAGAAGTGTAGATGTAGAGTTAAATCAAGCACTCAGTCCAAATCAATACCTCAACATATAATACAAAAAGTAGATTTATTATAGAAAATGAATAAACAAAAATAGAACAAAATATCTTATTAATTATTAGTCATCAATAGGAATATAATGTCAATAAAAAGAGGGTTCACACCCCCCCCAAAAAAAAAAACATACCATCACAAAAAGGAGAACAAATCTCTTTCTATATGAACATCCCATAAAACCAAAAATAGAGAAAACAAATATCACAGTCACCAAAACATTGGTATACTGATACCAGCCAAGAAACATAGAGTGCACTATAAAGCTTGATGTATGAAGCATTCAGTGATTCCTCATAATGTAATCAATTCAGCAATTAAGCGATAGAACAGATCCATATATAATTAATATCCATAAGTTCATGCAGCAAAGCGA
The DNA here is from genome assembly GCA_037306005.1 of Rhinophrynus dorsalis. Lineage (NCBI taxonomy): Eukaryota > Metazoa > Chordata > Amphibia > Anura > Rhinophrynidae > Rhinophrynus > Rhinophrynus dorsalis. The sequence continues at coordinate 261,947,655 of CM074721.1, read as the reverse complement.
AAAGGTAAGGATGCAGTTAGTAGATTAAATTGGCAAGCATAAAGCATATTAGTTGGAAAGTCACATATAGCAGGGGTTAAAACGATGAGTAGCAGGGAGTATGTGAGAGAAAAATTTCCAGCCGTTAGAAATATTTGGAGTAAGGATGCGAGAATCTGAGATCAGTTGAGCACTGGCAGCGATGGCCAACTTTAAATGAAGAAGGGGTATGTGAATACGAATTTTGGATTAACCCGTTTGGATCACGCTGTGGGAAAGTGCAACAGGAAATGCCATTGAAGTGAGGTCATAAGGTAATGGAATTGAGATATATGGGGGTGAAGAGATGTGAACATCAAGTAAGTCACAAATTTACCTTTTATGCCTGTATACTTGTGACTGGTTGCGCCTACAGTTTTGGCAGTTATATATATAAAGAGATTTGTTCTCCTTTTTGTGATGGTATGTTTTTTTTTTTGGGGGGGTGAACCCTCTTTTTATTGACATTATATTCCTATTGATGACTAATAATTAATAAGATATTTTGTTCTATTTTTGTTTATTCATTTTCTATAATAAATCTACTTTTTGTATTATACGTTGAGGTATTGATTTGGGCTGAGTGCTTGATTTAACTCTATATCTACATTGCTTCTTTTTGGTTGCATATTACATATTATAGAGTATTAGCACCCCTTGCTTTTATTGTGCAAGGTTTTGCCCCTTATTCTTTAGGTACAACTGAGTGCTCCTAGTCCAATAACATTTAGCTATATAGATCACTTTAAGATATTTTGTATGTATTTTTATTGCAGTAGTAGTTATTAGTATTTTGAAGCAGCTATTATATTTATTCTTGCATTCTTTCTGGCTGCACTGACTATTCGTATGGCTCCGGCTATCTCCCTCATTCTGTGTTTTAATTCTTTTTAATTTAAATTGCTGAATGTATGACTCTTTGTATTAAAAAAACTTATTTTGCATTGATTTACTTGGGTTGGTGTGCCTCCTTAATGAGTTCATTTTTGGGGGATTCTTCCCCTTTATGGTTAATAGTCATTTAGGGTTTATCTCTCGACAATTTTGTTTATAATACCTCTAGTTTCTTATTTACTGGTGCTAACCATATTGTTTGGAATGGAGGTAAAATTTAGTGACTGTCACTTAATTGATGAACTCTGTTTCCCTGAAATACTTAACAGTGCCACCTGAGTTCTTGGGGGAGGAGGTTCATGTTCTGTTAGCAGACGGCGAATAGACTACGGTAGGCCCACCAAAATCCTCAGCACCAGGCCCATGATGCTCTTCATCTGGCACTGTTCCCAGGTCTTTCATTTCCTAGGTATGAGGTTAGACACCCTCCAAGGGAGTTTGTTTCTTCCAGAAGACAAGATCCAGTCCTTTTCCCTTCTGGTGACTCAAGTTATATCCTGGCCATTGCTACAGGTGTAGGAATACATGAAAGTACTGTGTTATCTAGTTTCTGCCGTGGAGGCAGTTCCCTTTGCTCAGTTTCACACAAGAGAATTGAAACTGCACATTCTCAGGAATTGGTCCAGACACCATTCTCATCAGTCTCATGTCATGTGTCTTTCTCCCCAGATGAAAGAGGACCTTGGCTGATGGCTTCAGCAGTCTTATATAATGCTTGGCTGTCCATTTGTTATACCAAAGTGGATTGTGATCACCATGGAAGCCAGCCTTGTTGGGGTAGCACCCGGGTCCCTTGATGGCCCAGGGCCTCTGGACAAGGGAGGAATACCTTCTAGCAGTCAATGTTCTGGAGTTAATGGTGATCAGCCTAGTGCTACACTACTGGTCTCATTCCCTGTCAGTGTCTCAGGTGAAGATCCAGTCAAACAATATGACAACAGTTGCTTATATCAACAGTGAAGGAGGAATCAGAAGCATGTCAGTTTAGACCAAGGTTTAGAAGATCCTTAAGTGGGCTGAAGCTCATGTGCTGGCTACCTCTATGCTTTACATCCCAGGCATAGAAAATATAGTGGCAGAGTACTAGGTTGTCAGAATCTGTATCTTGGAAATTGAGAGCTCACCCAGAGTGTGTTCAACCTGATCATCTGCCGTTAAGGATTCCCACTGGTTCATCTTATAGCCTCTTGCCTGAATCACAAATTTACAAAGTGTGCTGAGAATGGTCAGGATGGAGAGGGCTAATGTAATCCTGGTTGCTTCTTTCTAGCCCCATTGGGCCTGGTTTTTGGACCTTCTCATTCTGTTCATGACTAAACCTTTTTGCCTCCCCTTGAGACCTTCTGACACTTGGCTCTTGAAGCCAGCATCTTGAATAAAAAGGGATGAAGGGATTTTCAGACATTGTCATTTCTACTATGCTCCAAGGAAGAAAACATTTTTTGTGCAAGGTCCACCATAGGGATTGGTCCCTTTTCTAATAGTGGTGTGCTAATCACAACCACTGTCTTTCAGGCTTCTGGTGAATTTGACCTTTCTTCAAGATTGTGTTCAGAAAGGACTTTCTGTTCTTTACCGGTGGCTCATTGCTTTGCTGTCTTATGTGAAGAACTTTGCTCAGGGTGCAGCTCATGCTGACGATGTCTCATCAGATCTTACAATTTCATAAGACTTGTATTTGTTACTGGGAGTGATCCAGAAGCCTCCTTTTGAGCCTCTTTCTGCTTTTTTCTTGCATCTTCTGACGCTCCAAACAGCCTTTCTACTGGCCATTGTGTCATTTCGGCAGGTGGCAGAACTCCAGTCTTTGTCCTTTAAATCCCCTTTTCTGTTTTTTTCATGAACTCCTAGAGGCTTTTTGCCTAAGGTAGTTTTGGAGTTTCATATTAACCACAAAATTGTCCTTCCTTCTTTCTGTCAAGCTCCTTCCAATAATGTCCAAATATTGTCATAGAACCACACTTATTCATACAAAATATATTGACTCCAGACCTGATACGATAACGTATAGATACTTGACACTCTTGAAATAAATTCTAGAGATATTCAGATCGAGTCCGTCATTATTTCTTTAGAGTAAACTACTCATATCAATATTATACAATATTCGGCAATACCAGGTATTGAAGGAAAAAATGGATTGATCTCACCCGCTGACTACGTCCACTAGGTACCTTCTCTCAGGTCCGAATCTGTGGACTGGAACACCTCCGGTTCACCATTCGTCAGTCACATCCCGTTAATCCATTATAATGATCGATGTGCAATAAATCCAAACAGGTCTGGAGTCGGAGTATAAAAATATTTATTTCTTATTAAAACATATAAACATCAATGCCCTTGACCGGTTTCGGCGTCCAAGCGCCATTTTCAAAAGGGAAAGGATTTGGATTTATTGCACATCGATCATTATAATGGATTAACGGGATGTGACTGACGAATGGTGAACCGGAGGTGTTCCAGTCCACAGATTCGGACCTGAGAGAAGCTACCTAGTGGACGTAGTCAGCGGGTGAGATCAATTCATTTTTTCCTTCAATACCTGGTATTGCCGAATATTGTATAATATTGATATGAGTAGTTTACTCTAAAGAAATAATGACGGACTCGATCTGAATATCTCTAGAATTTATTTCAAGAGTGTCAAGCTCCTTCCAATAGACAGGAGCAGGAACTTCATATGTTAGAAATGGTACATTGCTTGAAGTACTATGTTTATTGCACACTTTTTAAAAATCAGATTCTCTTTTTGTCAGACCTGAGGGCCCATGTGCAGGAGAGGCTTTGTCTAGGGTTAATATCACTTCCTGGATCAAGGGCACCAATCACCAGGCATAGGTCTTCAGGCACCCTTATGGATCACGGCACACGCAGCCAGATGGTGAGTTCCTCTTGGGTCTACAAGAATCAGGCCACTGCTGAGCAGGTGTGTAAGACGGTGATATGTTTGTATTTACTGTTGAGGGAATGTCCTGCATCGGCTGAGGCCAGCTTTGGCTGAAAGGTCCTTCTTAATTGCTTTCTTCTCTTTGAAGATCAAAATTCTGTTGATTTCCTGTTTTGCTTATTGCTGTTTGGTGTGTAAGTTCAGTGCTAGTTGACACCTGAGTTTCATGTTGTTCCAGTTTAGTCCTGTGGAATATAAGTAGTAGAAATAAGCACAAAAGTTGGCATTCTTATACTCTGGTATAAAATGCTCCTTTAGTGAACATGTGCATTATAGCAGTGTGGAGATATGAATCTTCTCTGTAGTCCTCCTCTGAAGATTTCTTAGAATCAAACTAAAACACCATATAATATACATGGTAACATACAGTAGTTGAAAAGAAGACATACATCGATCATGTTCATCTCATGCCACATCACATTGATCTGGAGGAAGACAAAAATAAACCCCTATTGAATCCATTTTCAATTTAGTCCCAGGTAGGTAAGAAATTGCTTCCTGACTCCAAAGCCCTGTCGGGTATTTCCATTGATCAACATCCTATTCCTTTTGAAACCAACTGTAATAATTCTGAATATCTGTTTTGTGCATTGTGGAGCACAGGTACCATGGAGTAAAGTATCTTCCACAGGAGGGCAGGGCACTTGCATTAAAATAGCTCTTTGGAGGCAGATACTGCTTCTCTACTCCACTTTACACTGAAAATGGCCAGAACAAGTATTGTCTTATCCAGCCATGATAGCTTTAATAGCGGGCATTTGACAGCTATATTGGGTCATCTGATGAATTACTGGAACTCCTTCAGTACCAGGTGGGCTCTGGTGCTTAGAAAAAGGCTCAATCTTCTATGCATTTACAACTTTGGGTGGGCAAATGGTAGATATGGCTGGAGGCCTTTTAACTTGAGTACTTCATCCCCAAATATCTTTAAGATGCATAAGAGGGATGCAGTACTTTTCCCTCCCAGTCATTCCCTGAACCAGGTGGTTTTAAAGGAATGAATGTTTCCTGATAAGAAACTGTTTATTACCAGGTTATTTTTTCTCTAATATCCTTTATCTCGTGATGCAGTACATCAGTGGGCTACCAGCCCACCAGCAGTTGACCCTTCGATTTCTCACCTGATGTGGCACTTAATGACCAGGCATGGAAGCACTTAGATTCTCTTCTTAAGGCAAATTTCATGGACTCTGGTGCTGCTTTCTACCCTACCTTTGCTGCTTGGATAACTAGGGCCATTGCTGTTTTGTGAGATCAGCTCTTTGGGGCAGTCATTGTGGATGTGCCCAAAGAGGACACTGTTCTCGGTTTTTGTATGATCTTGGAGGCTAATGCGTATCCCACTAAAGTTGCATTTCACTCGGCCAGGCTAACTGGGAGATCCTTAGTGCACTCTGTTGCAGTGCAATATACCCTTTGGCAGACCAGTCTTCCAAGTAGTCTTTGGTTTCTCTTCCATTTGTGGACACACAGCTGTTTTACCCAGAACTGGAAAAGGTTATTAGCATGACTTTTGTTACCGCAACCAGTATGGGTATGTACCTAGGGCTTCCAGGTGCATCCTTCCACAAAACCCAAACAGGCCTGGGCAGGCAAGAAGCCTTTACAAAAGCTTCCAGCTGACAAATTTCCCCTCTGCAAAGCTTGCAGAGGTCTGGTCCACAGAAGGCAGTTGGATGAAGTCTCTGTTTCTTTCATGCCATGCAGACTCTCTTTTTCTGTGGTGGACCAGAGGGCATTATGGGTGATTTCAGAAGGGTATCACAAACATTTCAAATCCTCTCAAGGGTCTCTCACAGTCATGTGAGAAACTACTTATTCTTAGATGCAATTTCTTTCCTTTTGGATATGCAGGTCTTGGTACCTGATCCTTCCCAGGCACGTTTCATAGGATTTTATTCCAACCTTTTGATAATTCCCATAAAGGGTGATGGCTGTCATCCTATTCTCGATTTAAAACATATGAACAGCTTTGTTCTGTTACGGTTGGCAAGCAAAACCAGGAGTCATATGGTATAGTTAATAGAACCTTTATTATGAGAATAATGACAGTAATGCAATATATAAATAAACACAAAGTGGGTGATTGAAACGGTGAGCACTGTATCAGGAATAGCAGTCTGCCAATCTCTGCACCACACTGTCTGAGACTAGGCCTCATCCCAATGGAGTCTCGTGGTAAGGTAATGCCCAAGAGATACTGACTCAGCCTGCAGTCAGTAGCTAGGAGTCTGCTAGAGCCCCAGGTCAGTACTAGGAAGGATGTTTGAATAACGGAACCAACAAACTGAGAGAACAGACAGAGCCTTATAGTGAGCACCAGATAGGATAGTCAGACGAACCAAAGTCATACACAGAGCGGGTAGTCAGCCAGAGCCAGAGGTTTGTACCCGAAAGGATATCCACTGAAGCGATGGTATGCTGGATGCGCAGTGGATAGAGCCCCAGGTCAACACCAGAGTGGGTAGTCAGACAAGCCTAGGTCATACACGGAGCGGGTAGTCAGCCAGAGCCACAGGTTTGCACCAGATAGGATATCCACTGGAGTGTATTTATCCTGGATGCTCAGTGGATAGAGCCCCAGGTCAACACCAGAGTGGGTAGTCAGACAAGCCTAGGTCATACATGGAGCGGGTAGTCAGCCAGAGCCACAGGGTTGCACCAGAAAGGATATCTGAGCCAAATCGGAACGCCAAGAAGAATAGTCAGAAAGAGCCACAGGTCAACACCAGAATGGATGGACAGACAAGCTGGATCATACACAGGAATCAGTAATACTAGAAAATTAACTGCTCAGAACAAAAACGTAAGGGTGACTGAGTCAGGACTCAGTCTGCCTTTTAAACCCCTCCACAGGAAGTAGGTAGGAGGAGCAGCTAGAGGGAGGAAGTAGGTAGGAGGAGATTACAGGAAACAAACACACATAAAACAGAGGCCTGCAGCATGCTTGCAGCCTCTTGCCTGCAGATGACACGTGGAAAGACGCCGAGTGTCACTGAAGCGGCAGCACTGGAAACAAGGTACTGTGACGTGTTCATAAGCAGTGGTTCAAGATGGAATCTTTGTGATTAATCATCGCTGCTATGTTTCCAGGGAGTATTTGGCTTCCCAAGACACATAGAAAGCTTATCTATATATTTCCAATCATGCAGATCATCAACACTTCCTACAATTTGCTTTTCAGGACTGTCATTTTCAGTTCCTCACCCTTTTCTTTGGGCTGTCATCTTATATATGGGTTTCCACAAACATCATGACAGCCCCTGTTGCTCACATGAATTCTCTGGAGATTTCTCTTACTCCCTCTCTGTAAAACCTTTTTCTAAAGGCTCCCTGATCAATTTCAAGAAATCCTCTTTGACTAAGTGCCAGGTTTTTTTTTTTTTTTTTTTTTTTCAAAAGCTTTATTGAGATTAGAAATAAAGTACAAGAAATGATAACAGAAAGGTAATACATAGCACAAAATGATAAGGAAACAAAGTATACAGGAATAACTTTCCATCTCCATTGGGAAAAGAAAAAAAAAACAGCATAATCTAGGCACTTTGGGAAGTGTAATACAAAATGCACTAGAAATATATAAATAACCTGCGGAGGACTTTATATTATAATATCCTACATTGAAACCTTCTCAAGCATGGAGGTGGAATAATGTGGATTAAGGAACCTAAGTGAAGTGTATTGGGTGTATAAGTGTTAGAGGAAAGTAAATAATTTTCATCAATAAGGTAGGTAACGGTATGTAAAGGTGTATATGATGAGGCAATAGAATATTGATTGTGTGGAGAGTGGAAGTATTTGAAGTGATCAGTCGGAAAAGGGGCAAGGTAGAGAAGGAAGGACAATAGAAAAGAGGGCAAAGGGGGAAGGAGGGGAGAAGGAAGTTGTTCAGGGAAACAAGGAAGTATTAAGTACCCTAAACCACGAAGAGCCAGAAACCAGTCCGAATTCGTACACAACCTCAAACGTTTGGATGAAAATAGCCTAATCAGCTGAGCCCAACGTCAAGGGAAGAGAACAGCAAACATCAAAAATACATTTGATCCTTTTCTACATCTCTAGAGAATATGACACCTTGTTACGGTAGTACTTAAAGAGAGTATTGATGTGAAATTAAGGGGAGGAGAGCCATTTGTTCCACAGAAGATCATATTTGGTCAGTTTATTCATCACTCTTGCATGACACTTTTCAAGGGATATCAAAGAATCCACCCTTTGAAGCCAAGTTTGGACGGAAGGAGTGGAAGTGGATTTCCACATATGTGGTATGACAGCTCTCGCCTCGTTTAAAAGGGGAATTAGCAGCTTGGGTGAAAATCTGACATTATTCAATGTTGGGGTAGATATGAATGAAAATAGAAAAATTAGGGGTTCAAGGAGGAGCAAAATACCAAGTTTTTGCGAGATCTGAGCCTGGACCCCCTCCCAGTAAGGAACTATACGGGGGCAAGTCCACCATATGTGTAACATCGAGCCTATGTCTGATGAACATCGCCAGCATAGAGGTGACGAATTAACGTGGATTCTAGACAATTTCAGAGGAGTAAGATACCATCTAGAGTACAACTTATAGTTCATTTCCCGTAATTTGGAGGACCTGGAGTATTTAAAATTAGTCTTAAAAATCGTAGACCAAGTAAGCATATCTAGAGAGCATCCAAGCTCTGCTTCCCACATTGAGATGAAGTAGGGTTTGGGAAAAGCCATGTTATTGTTCAACAGATCATACATAAATGAGAGGGGACGTCTAATTAAATCTGGGGACTTAATGAAAGTTTCGAATCGCGTAAGCGGTCTCGGGGGTAACTGGAAATTCGCAAATTGGTTAAGCCAATTCCTAACCTGAAAAAAGGACCACCAGGGGATCCGTATATCATCTATTGCATTTTGGAGAGTCTCTTTGGAGAAGGGTGGAGGTAGAGCGAGAAGAAATCCCAGGGTGTCGCATCCGTGTGCCTTCCATGACTGAAATGTAGAGGGTAATAGACCCGCTGGAAAATTGGGATTGCCCACTATTGACAACAGTGGGGATGGTGCTGGGGAAAGCCCCAGGGAAGAGTCTAGGGAAAACCATATTGTTAAAATGTGTCCTAAGATCGGATGAGATTTGCATGAGTTGGGTATTGTGTCAGCCTTTAGCCATAAAAGTTGTATGGGGTCAAGGGAAGCCATAAAGTCGCCTATGGTATTTGTCCACCACTTACGGTGCGTATAGGTGAAATCAACCAGTTTGGATAGAGCTGCAGCCTGGTAATATAGGTTGAAATCAGGTAAACCCAATCCTCCTTGAGATATATGTCTAACTAATATCGACCGTCTAATTCTGGGAGGTTTTTTGGCCCAAATGAAGGCAGATATTTCAGAATGCAGATCTACCAGTAAACGTTTTGGGAAATGAACTGGAATGGTGTTAAAAATGTAAAGATATTTGGGAAGAAGCATCATTTTAGTTACATTGATTCTTCCAATCCAAGATGTGACCAAGGGGCTCCATCTCCTAGTGTCAGATTTAACCGATTCTAGCAGAGGCAAGAGATTCAACTGCGGTAATTCGTGTAATCTGGGCGAGAGTCGAATACCTAAGTATGTGATGTGGGATATAGCCCATTTAAAAGGGAATTTGTCCTGAAGTGGACAAGATTGATAAGGGGCCAGACTGACATTCAAGATTTCTGATTTGGACGGGTTTATCTTTGCCCCTGAGATGCAGGAGTATATCTCAAGAGCCTCAGTGACTTTTTGTAAGGAAGAGTCTGGGTCAGTTATTGTAACTAGAACATCATCAGCAAATGCCATAGCTTTATATTCCTCCTGGGATATCTTAATACCATGAATTGTGGGATTGTTACGTACGTGTTGTAACAAAGGTTCCAGAGTTAAATTGAAAAGTATCGGAGAAAGTGGGCATCCTTGTCTGGTCCCGTTTCGAATATTAAAAGAGTCAGAGTAAATACCATTGACAAAGATCTTCGCCGAGGGGGATGAATACAAGCTCATAATACAGTCTATCATATAATGCCCAAGCCCCGTATTAGTCAGGACTGCTCTGAGATACGTCCAGTTAACTCGATCAAATGCTTTTTCGGCATCTGTACTTAATAAAATTGTTGGACATTTTTTTTGAAGGGCTGCGTGCATTAATGAAATGACCGCCGCTGTATTATGGCTAGCCTGTCTACCGGGGACAAATCCTCCTTGATTTGGGTGTAGTAAATAAGACAAATGAGGACGTAATCGATTGGCTAAGACACGGGCGAAGATCTTCATGTCTATGTTAATCAAGGAGATAGGACGATAGTTATTGCAAAGAGAAGCGTCCTTGTTGGGCTTCTGAAGAACTACAATATGTGCTTCCAATGCTTGTTTCGGGAAAGGTTTCCCTTCCCTGACCTCATTAAAAGCCTTAGTTAGCTGTGGTGAGAGTATATTGTCAAAGGCTTTATAGTACATAGTAGAGAACCCGTCAGGTCCAGGACTCTTACCCAATGGGAGTTTCCTAATAACAGCGGAAATTTCCTCCATTCTAAAAGGGCTCTCAAGTTCCCCACTTATCTCAGAAGAAAGTTGTGGCAGATTCGCTCTGAGTAGGTAGGATGAAATATCCGGTGTTATAGAATCCGGATTATCTCCAGAGTGAGGAAGATTATAAAGATTTTCGTAAAATTTGCGAAAGATCTCTGCAATTTGTGGATAGGAGTAATCAGTAGAGCCTTGTGAGTTTTGGATGTTCGAGATGTGAGTAGTTCTACGTCTAATTTTAATGAGATTGGCTAGACTTTTGCCACATTTATCATTATTCAAGAACCTATGGTATTTAATCCACATGAAGGATTTTTGGAATGCGGCACAAAGTCGGCTATTAAGATCTTGTCTGAGCCATTGAAGTTCTTCTCCTACCGACTGTGAGACGTGATGTTTATGTGAGGCTTCAAGCGCTTGAATTTTGGCGTGAAGTCTGTTTAGGGATTCTTCCCTTTTCCTTTTCTTATGGGAGCTTAATTTTATTAAATGTCCCCTCAATACACTTTTGTGAGCTTCCCATACTAGAGGTGCAGACACCTCACCATTGGCATTAAGTTCAAAATATTCACCTAAAGCATCATTGAGAGTGCATTTTATTTCGGTATCATTGAGCAAGGATTCATTAAGTCTCCATACTCTGGATGAAGGAGACAGATTTGGGAATGTAAGAGAGAGTAGAACAGCTGAGTGGTCTGTCCAGGAGATAGAATGAATCTCTGCCGCTTTAAGAAACTGGATAAAGAATTGGGAAACCAGTACATAATCTATGCGGCTATAAGAGTTATGTGGGACCGAAAAGAACGTGTAATCCCGATCTACTGGGTGTAGTGTCCGCCATGCGTCAATGAGTTGTGCAAATGCCATTCTTTTCTTGAGTCTGGATAAATGGGATAACTTAAATGGGGATTTACCAGAAGAGGAGTCAAGAGTGGGGTTCAGTGTTAAGTTGAAATCTCCCCCCCATATAATATGTCCTTCAGCCCATACATCAAGTGTGTCTAGAATTTTTAGTAGAAAGGAGATCTGGGCGACATTTGGACTATATACATTTACTAATGTGTAAATTTGGTTATGAATCTTCCCTTTAAGAAAAATAAACCTACCATCTTCATCAACCTGTTTGTCCATAAGGACCCAAGGAAGACCAGAATTTAGAAGTACTCCTACACCTCTCTTTTTTTCAGAAGCCGAGGCAAAATATGTAGTAGGATAGTGTTTAGAGGTAAGTAATGGGTGTGCCAAAGATTTAAAGTGTGTCTCTTGGATAAAGACAATGTCAGCTTTAAGTCTCAAGCAATCACGTAGTAAATGCGATCTCTTTTCAGGGATGTTCAAGCCCTTGGCGTTGAGTGACATGACTCTTAGGGTCGACATTTGAGAGTAAGATGAATTCTCTGAACGGACTGGTCTGGCCCTCCGTGGCCCCGGGGAGGATAGAAGATGGGGTTGGTTAAGGGGGAGGAAATCAGGAAGGGGAATATCAGGCATTGAAGACGAGCCTGAAGACTAATGACCCATAGATTTGTTAGTAGAGACATAACAAAAATGGAGTGAAGAGGTCTAGGTGACATAGAGTCTGTGGGGAGTAGTCGTGTGTCGGAATATATACGGTGGGTAAAGAACAGAGTGAGGATTACCAATGTGCCACGAATGGAAGGAGAATAATAAAAGAATTATTACCTTCAAATGATTAAAGGTTTCAGTAGATGTTGGAGGATGAACTGGTTGATGAGAGAGTGTATGGGGTGCTGGCTAAACCTGAGTGTATAAAAGGGTGTGATAGTGCCAGCAAGTGAGTGTGCAATGAATCCAAATGGGTGTAAGTGTGATCGGGGACTCCACGAGAATTGTGGAAGAATTGTATAGTGGACTGTAATAATAGATATGGAAAGAAAAAAGAGAAAAAAAAAAAAATAATAAAATAAAAAAAAAAAAATATACACATACATAGATGGGGGAAGTATGACATCCCCCATCTATGTAAAATGTAAACATAGCAAGATAGAGCTTAACAAACGAAGAGACGAGAGAGAGAGGAGAAAGTGTATTAAGGAGCTCTAAGAACAGTACAACGTGTGCATGAAACATAATTCACAATAATTAAATCTATCGGAGGCCACGCTGTTCAAGGCAATATATGAAAGTGAGTTAGTAACATTTCATACGCTATTCTCCCTCGTCCCCCCTCACACCCCTCAATTTATTGACCGCATCTCCAGGTAGTTCCGTGTTGACAAAATAGAAATGTTTAACCGAAGCTTATCTGGTATGCGGATTTGTGTCCCACATTAGGGGAAGAGGCTTTAGTGCCCGTAGAAGGCTTGTATAAAAAGACTCATATGACTGCGAGAGATTTCACAATTGCTCCCTTACATACAGTCCAGGGAAAATGTACCATGAACACCGTAACCTCTCAGAACATCAAAACTATGAGTGAGATAACACAGAGCAATTAAGATGATTAAATATCCCACAACTTATGAAACGGGTAGGTATATAAAATGAACCAATAATTAGAGCATAAATAGAAAATATACAGAGGGTGTCAGGATGTCCCAGTCTACATATCTCAATATCAGTCTTGAGTTTAATAAATGTCAAAAATCTGTGTTTTAACCTGACCTCCCCTCCAATACTGCGCCAGGGGATAGTGTGAGGTGAATGTATGAACATCCCCATGGAGTATTGGATAGATAGATGTGAATTGGACATCATATATATAAAAGCAATGTCTCAAAGTCAAACACTTATATGATGGAAATCGGGATTGAACCCCATGAGACTGAGATAAACCCGAAGACCCTAAGGCCTTACAAGGTTGCATGGCAGAAAGGGAGATAGAATCTAATTAAATCATCAAAAAAAAAGAAGGAAGGGAGGTTAAATATGGGGCCGTAAATCGAGGGAGAAGAAAGAGAATGGGGATAAGTAGAAAGAGAAAAAAAAAAAAAAAAAAAAAAAAAAGAGATAATAGATAACGGGGGTATAGAAAAAAAAAGAAAAAAAAAGAAAAAAAAGTCGAGCATATACAATAATATTCCACAGTAGAATGCATACATGGGTAGTATAGCAAAAAAGTTCATGACAAATGTCCGTCATAGGATCAGATGCTTAACATATGACAAATAACCTTACCCATATCGGGAAATGAATGTGGAGAGTCCCCGGTAGCTGACCATGAGTCCAATAAGAGTCACACTGAAACAGTCAGTGGGCATAACGTTGAACTATGTGGCCCAACTTGGGTAAAATGTCTACATTACAGCCGATCTAAACCAGGCGTTTGTCGGTCGGGCGGAATCAGGGAAGCATAGGGCGCGACGGTGCATCAGGTTCGGAGTTCAAGTCCAGGCTGGTACTTCTGGGTTCCGTTGGTTCTGGGGAAGCGAAATTTCCATTTTGCGATGCTTGGGCCTTTGAACCGGAGAACCTGGAGACCATTCCAGTCGTCGATGAGCTTTTCCCGCAGGGGGAGTATTTGGAGGAGGCAAAGCAGGGGGTAGTGAGATACCCAGTGCAGCACAGAATGTTGCAACTTCATCTTGAGAGTATAGAGAGGCCATTTTACCGTTCAGTGAGGCGTGAAGAGTGAATGGAAAGCCCCAACGGTATTTTATTTGTAAGGAGCGTAGATGATCTGTCAATGGTTTGATCTCTCGTCGTTGCTGGAGGGTATATGGAGAAATATCGTTGTAAACAGAGATGTCTGCACCTCCACATTGGAGACCTGTCGCTTCTCTGCACTTTCGAAGTATGATTTCTTTGACTTCATATTGTAAGAAGCACATTATTACATCTCTGGGTAGGTTGTTCTCCCTAGGTTTTAGTGCACGGTGAATTCTTTCAATATGAATCGGTCCGGTAAAGGAATCTCCTAAAAGCGATTTAAAAAATTGCAGCACTGTTTCCTTTAAGTCTTGTGGTAGAATTGACTCCGGTAGGTTTTTAATCCTGAGGTTGCAACGCCTTCCTCTATTATCCAAGTCGTTGAGTCTGGATGTGAGATGGAAGATGTGGTCTTTCTGGTTATGAACCATGTTTTCTAGTGTTTTAACGCGATCAGATACTTGCGATTGCGTGTCTTCCATTAGTAACACCCGTTGGCCTAGAGTGGATAGATCCGCTCTTAGCGACGCCATTTCAGCAGTAAGAGCTGACTTGAGCTCTTCCATCATACCACGGATGTCTTCCTTTAGTGTAGTCGTGAGGCCATGTAGGTCAGCCTTTGTTATGTGAGAGTCTGGAACTGTAGCAGTAGCCATTTGCGGAGCTGCCAATCGATCATGCGACATTTTGTTGTGTTCCCCAGTGGAATCGGAGCTCGGTATTTCTGTGTGCGTAGCACTCGTAGATGCTGTAGCAGATAAGGGAGATGCCTGATTTGGCGCGCAAAGCGGAGTTGTAGTAAAATAGTGTTTCAGAGATGAATTTGAGGTATATGGAGGTTTTTTCCGATTCCTCATGCTAAGGTATCCAACATCATATCGTTAGTAATGAAAATAGAAAGAAATCATCCAGTAAAATAGTTAAAGTAATCGTGGCGACATCGGAGCTCCCAGATTAGGCTGCCATTTCCTAGGCAGTCAGGACACACCCCCCAAGTGCCAGGTTTTAATCTCTCTGCATGAGATACAACATACTTCAGCAATGGGTTTATCTACCAGAGGACAAGATTCAGTTATCAGCTCTATATGTGCTTTTTCAGAGTCCTATTGCCTTATTGCCAGATGTGCAGACACGTGAAAGGAGTGGCTTATGCCAACACAGTCTTTTGGGATCCCACTCTTCCTTGGGACTTAAACATTCTCCTGAAAGTGTTTCAGATGGCTCCTTTTGAACTGCTGCCTTGTGTTTCTATTCAGTTCTTGCTTGTGATTGTGACTTTTCAGAGGTTGGATGAACTATAGTCTTTGTCCTGGAACCCCCTCCCCCACACAAACACACACTTTTCTGACTTTTCACTCTGATAGGGCCAAGCTGAATCACAGTTGATGGTGACTTCTTGGATCAAGGCAACCATTCTCAAGGACTACATCCTTAAGAAAAAGCCTGTGTCCTTTAGAGTCATTCCACCAGAGTGATGGGTAATTACTGGGCCTATAAGAATCAGGACTATGCGGAATAGTTGTTCAAGAGGATGACCTGATTGTCCTTTTGCACATTTGTTAAACACTGCCGAGTCAATGTTGGTTGTAAGGTCCTAAAAGCCATTGTGTCTGTGCAGCTATCCTCCTTGTCTTTTCTTCCAGTGACTTCCAGTGACTTTTTTCTGTTACTTTGTGTGTGCTTGTCTGTTGATACTCGAGGTTCATGATTGTTCCAGCTTGCCTCTGATGAAATCTTGGTGGCATAGCTTTGGTATATGCTCATGGTTCCTGTGTTCCACAGCTGATGAAAGTGAAATGAGTATTTTTGTGTATTTACCAATAAATAATTTTCTTGTAGTCCATGTGGGACACTGGTTTTGTTTCCTGGAGAAAGTCAGATTGTTTGAATTGTGGTCATGGGGGTACTTTGAATTCTCTGATTCAAGTGACCACCTTCCTGTCTTCATTTTCTCAGTCTTTGCTATATGTTAAAGTGAGCATAAAGCAGAGTAGGGAGGGTCTTTCTCCAGCGAGCTTATTTTATGCATGTGCCCTGCATTTAATAAGGATTTATTGTTAAGTAAACAAAAATGTCCTTATTGTAATACCTGGGAACTTTCAATTGTTGTTTCCCCGGGAGGGGAGTCCTCTGGTGTGGTAGAGGGTGATACAAATGATGTGAATCGTGTCAAAAAGGGGCAGGGCTTGGCGAGAGTTGGGGGGGCAGGGCTTAAAAGTGTGACAAAAATATTAAAAGAAGCCTGGGGAAGGAGAAACACAGAGTGGAAGAGCAGAAGTGGGCATAGTTTCAATAGAAACTCCGCACATCTGGAGGAATCAGCCTCTGCCCTGGAGACCCGGTAAAGCAGTGTCAAAACGGGAGTCTCCAGGGCAAATCCAGAGAGTTCCCGGGTATGCTTATTGTTCTGAGCGAAGAAGGTATCTATTCATTTTTTAAAGCAGCTACAGTATCTCCAAAAAACAACTTTTCTGCCCTTACTGCAAAAAGTCTCCCTGCCTTTCTTTTATTCAAAAACAGCTTTCCTATAGTCCAAGGCTGTCCAAGTTCAGTCCTCAAGGGCCACCAGCAGGCCAGGAGTTGAGGATTTTAAGGATTTCCCAAAATGAATGAGCCACTGATTAACTCACCTGTGCTTAATCAGGGAAATCCTTAAATCCTGTCCTGTTGGTGGTCCTTGAGGACTGAACTTGAACAGCCCTGCTCCAATATAAATAGATGGCCACCTGTATGTATGTATCTGATTTATATAGCAGCATACATGTACACAGTGCTTTACAGAAATAGCACAATATAAAATACAGGACAGGGTTAAAAGCATCAGGCTAACCTTCAATCATTAATAAATATAAGGATTTAGTCCATATTTTGGCCAAAATGATGTTAAGCTTCCCACCACGTCAATGTACCTAGTGTAAGCCACCTCTCCTCAGATGTGTCTTAAGATCAGACAGCTCACAGCAAGGGACAATCTTCTTACTGTGAGAACAATGAAAACCCTGCCCCCATTGACAGGTTTTTCCCTTATGCTAATTGAAAATTGTCCCTCTCTGCAAGCCATCTGGGTACCACCTTTCTGTTCTGAGGTGAGCAGTGTTACATCAGTAAAAGGCCCAAATACTATAAAGATTAATTGTAGCTGCTTTTATTTTTAAACATTACTATCCCTTTAAGATGACAAGAATCCTAAACTAATGGGTCCCAATGTATATACAGTTAAAACACCATTAAAGCCCTAATCTTAATATTACAAATATTATTATATATTTTATGTAATACTTTTCTTAAAGACTCTTAAAGAAGTCTTACATATATTATATCTAATAAATGTATATCACAGTTTAGCTGTCTAGTGCCATTATGGAGCAGAAATGTTTGTGTACATATCAGACTAATTGTGTCTGAAAGGGCTGTCCTCCTCCTCAATGGCACTAGGAAGCTAACATGATGCTTAGGAGTGGTGACTAGCCATAGAACAAACTAGATCTGCTTTGTTTTATTTTCAGCAAGTGTCTCAAATATGTTGCTCTGTTTTGAAATCCCTTAATAATTTTCATGGTCTTCAAGGTAAGGTATGCCTTTCTGGAGATATACAAAGATCTGCAACAGATGGACAAATGTAAAATATTGCACTTGAGATGTAAAAATTGAAAGCCAGTTTATAGTATTAAGGGTATTGTGCTCTAGGCAACAACACAGAAAAATGACTTGGGAATAATTACTTCTGAGGACTTAAAGGTAGGCAGGCAGTGTAACAAAGCATAAGGGAATACAAGTATGGTGGTGGGTTGTATAACTAGAGGCATTAGTAGCAGAAATATGAATGTGGTCATGCCTCTCTGCAGATCTGTGGTCAGATTCTCCTGGAGTGATGTATACAGTACTGGAGATCTTCAAAAGGATAAAGATATTCTGGAGAGAGTTCATAGAAGGGCTATTAAAATGGTGAATGGTTTACAGGATAAAATTATCTGATCTGAACATGTATAATTTGGAGAAGACAGATTCATTAGAATACAAGAAGGAAGTTCATTTCAAAGGAAAAGAAATGTTAGTACAAGAGGTCTTAGTCTAATATTAACCACTAGAGTGCCAGCCACTTGTGGGACATGGGCTTGGCCATGTGTACCTGTATGGCTAAGCCCGTGTCTCGCACGTGTCTTGACGCTCCCCCTATCTCACCTCTTCCCTTTTTTTCATTTAAAATATTTTCAGACCTCAAAGGGGGGGATCTAGACCTCTCCTGATCCTCCCCCCCAATCTATCGATCTACCAGCCGATCATACTGGGATACCAATATTGGTGATCCAAGAGAGCAATATGCTCTTCTGCTTCACTCCTACCTGAACTTTCACTTAGGAGTGAGTGAAATCAGGGATAGCCTCCCCGTGATGTGAGAAGGCTTTCCCTGATCCCATCCACTCCTTTGGTAGGAGTGCCACAAGAGAGCATGTTGCTCTCCTGTGCTACCAACATTGATCTCCCAGTGTGATTGGCTGGGAGATCAATAGCTGGGAGGACATCAGGAGGGGTCCTGATTTCAGCCCAACAAGGTCTGATAAAAAATTATTAAAATAAAAAATAAAATAACCCTATGTGTACTACAGTAGCAGAACAGAAAGAAAGAGTGAAAAAAAAGAGTGGGAGCCCCTAGTGTAAAAAACAGATCACCAAACCACCACCATAAAGACTATACTCACAAATAAAGTGGCTGAGACAGCACATATGTGTTGTCAGCAAACCATTAGAGGGGAATCTTTAGACTGTTCCCTTCAGACAGTATCTCAATGTATAATTTCTCACATCAGGTAACTAGGCAGCTTCTCTCTAACCACATTCACCATGCAAATAAAAATATATGCCAAAAAGGGAGAAAAAGGGAAGGGTACCAACAGTGTCTTATCAAATGATAATATATAAAATACAATACTCATACAATATATACACTCACGGGTATAAAATGTCGAGACTTAGGCATATGCCTCCAATCCACTGAATCAGGCATGCAGAGGTACTTTACCCTTCTCTGCTTGGGTCCTTCATCAGCTCATTCTCCTCCAGATCAAACACTGACTTCAAGGGTATCCTTTTAAAAGGTTGTATGCAAAACATTGTGCAACCACATAACACATTAACCAAGTCGCCATCATAAAAATGGCGGCATGAGAATCTCGCACTGCATGACAGCAGAGATTCTCATGTTGCAGGATGAATGGTCGCATACCTTTAACCTGTTCATCTCTTCCATAATAATTATAGTCCCGGTATCCGGCAATACAGTATAGAGTCTGCCTTCCCTTCATCTGCTCAGTGATATATTGAGAGTTCCACACTACTGCACAGATGAACACACAAGCCCAGTGAAGTGCAGACTTCTTTATCCCTCCCGGGGGAAAACAACATAAATCTCCAGTATCCACAATGCGCTCAAAGGCAGCGCAATAAAAGAAGCAGAATCTTCCCAGCTCTCTTTATGGTTCTCCATATCCTCTGACTGCAGAACACCTAGTATCCAAGCCGTGCAAACCAAACTGTCCAAGCTGCGCGACACTGAGCTACCAAATGCACCGAACCCCTAGGCTTCCTCCAAATAATTCCATGCGCTCTTCTTGGCACCTGGTGAGTGGCTGGGACCACAGTGTGTTCTGGAGAACAGTAAACTGAGCAGATGAAGCAGATATATCACTGCATACTGGATTGACACCTACCGGGTCTACAATTATTATGGAGGGGATGAATGGGTCAAAGGTATGCGACCATTCATCCCGAGTTATGAGAATCTCGTGCTGTCATGCAGTGCGAGATTCTCATGTCGCCATTTTTATAATTTTTTTATCATTTGCATCCAACCTTTTAAAAGTGAATCCTTCAAAGTGATCTACAGATGAGACATTGACCTTTCAAGATGAAACTCCAAATGGATTCCCTCAACACATAAAATGCTGTTCCTCCGATGTATAAAAAAGAGTTATTGATAGAAATTAAACATAAAATATGTATATTAATAAAAGCCACACATACTACACATTTTGCAGCAAATTCTGGCTGCTTTATGAAGTAGTAATGGCTAGTATGTAGAAATCAAAAGAGGAAACATCAAACAACTACTTTGAATAACTTGTGTCTATTTGATTGGTCATACTGTACCGACAGACACTACAAGTACACTATGGAAAGAACTTTGGTTTAAAAAGGGTTCCCAGTAAATCAAAAAGATTTATAGTGTCTAAATCATGATCCTAATTAAATCACTAAGTATCAAAAATAAAATATACATAAAAAAGTTTGTGTGTAAAATATATACTATATATATATAGTATACTAAATATAATAAATAATATAATGAAAGACTGATCCCTAGGTATCATAGGATAAAATTGCCAATAAAATATTATTCAACCCCTCGAGTGCCAGGAAAAAGCACATAAGAAAATAACATATTGCAACAATTTTCAAAACTATCATAAAAAATTATTTTGAATTTATTAATGTTAACCTCGTTGTTGCATGAAAAACACAGATGCAGTTTTATGCCTCACCTCTACCAGATATCTGAAGAGACAAACACCTCCAAATCTACAAATATGAAAGAACGCACAATGTATGTCAAATAGCCACTCCATCATCTATAGCTGTCACAGTTAACCTCTGTGAATTGCCATGAGCTCTCATACAAAAATATGAAAGAAAGCACAATGTATGTCAAAGTGCCAGTCTACCATCTGTAGATGTCATAGTTAACCCCCACATATCATGCCATTTGTCTGCACCAGAAGGATAAAAACATAAAACCCAGCCAATATCAAATATCAAAACACCACTAAAATAACCAGAAGAGCCACTAAAGGATCCAATGAAAAATTACAGACCTACATACACGATACTAAAAATAAAAATACTACATGACAAAAATCAAAAGCATGTATATATATATATATATATATATATATATATATATATATATATATACATACACACATACACCTTTCTGATAATAACACCATGAAAATGAAATTGTATTCGTATTCATTTACTTTGCTTTATTGTTTCTAATACTAGGAAAATCATCTTGCACATTTACGGAGACTAAAAAGTCAATGTGCAAATGGCCTTAAATTATACTCTGAAATATTCTAGACAATGCAGAAGAAAGCAATATCATGAAGCACAATTTACAGAAACACATTTGGTAGATGCAATTTAAATTTGACTGAAAAGGGAAAAGATAATAAGTGTCTGTTATCAAGGTGGCACAATGTCATATGGCAGTACTAAGAGCAGTTTATCTCATGTTGCAGATGCTAGATAGGCAATTGATAGTGTCACTGCCAGCAAATCAGAGACCAGAAATTGTCATTAATGAGACACATCATCGACTTGAAATAGCCTTTATGTGCCTATTCACTAGCTTGGTTTGAGAATTATGTATCATTCCCCAAATCTGCAATGTTTACCTTATTTCCTTTGTTGTTTTCTGTTGACAAGATGCTGAATATATTACAGTAATATGTATTTTTTTATTAAAACAAGCAAAATGCAGAATTGCAAACATTACCTTGTAACATTTTATTTGTCACCTAGAATGTGTTATCCCCATTAAAAGTCTCTATTTAACTGCTTATATATTGTGCTTTATGTGTAATGGTTGTAGAGATTTTTAGTTAAGCAGTTCGAGACTTTTACCTCAGCAGTCCTGAGCTTTCTGGTGTGCATAATTAATTACTCACTTGCGATGAAATAGCCTTACTCTTTCCTCGCCTCGATTTTTGGATGTTTGAACATGTTGGCTTCCACCAAGGGGTTGGAATAAAATGAACCATGCAAATCTTGACAAGAGATACCAGGCATTACACGCACTTTTTCACAATAGGTATTCAATTGCCCTACCAACAGAAACCAGAATGAACGTTCGGTCACAGAAACTGACTTGTAACCCAACGTCCGATATGTGTTTTCTGTTCCCAAAATTCACATTAATAGAGTGAGAAATGGGAACATCAAAGGCACACAGCTCACGCTCGGTGTTTTGACACATTGTCAATCATCAAGCATAAGCTAAAACAGTCACCCTCCCAAACACTAACCTTACACTACCCCTAACAATAAAGTGAAACAATGCTAGCCCTAACACTATCCTATAACCATACCCTAGAGCTGTATAACACTTACCTGTCATCCGCTGTCAATCTTCTTCTTCAATCTTCTGTCTTCCGTACTTTCTTCTTATGTTCTGACTGGCTTTTATATGGGCAGTCACTGTTCAAAGTAGTTCTCATGATGCAATTGGCTGGGATGTGTGCTTACATACCTCCCTTCCAATTAGCTTCTAGCTGGGGTTGGGCAAACCTGCTAAAAGTTGGTTGGCTGGGAGGTGTGTAAGCACAATCCCAGCCGGTTGTATTGTGGGAACCATTTTGAACAGAGATTGGCCGTATAAAAGCTAGTCTCTGTTCAAATTTCCCACAGAATGGCTTGGGCAAAGGCCCGAGAGGTAACTTGGGGGGAGGGGAAGCGTTGCATACCTCTCCGGACTCAAAAGTTAAGGCCAGCATATGTTTTTGGCATATCTGTGGGGGGCATCTATAATTTGGACATTTTTTTTATTACAGTAACATTATATTAGTGACAAGGCGGAAGAAGAGAAGACAGAAGATAAGAAGATAGAAGATTAAAGAAGAAGACTTGAACTGAATGACAAGGGTGCTGAAGACCCCACTGGATATCTGGATTACAGGTAAGTGATATTTTCAGGGGATGTTGTTATCTTTAGGAGGATTAAGTCTGTGAGTGCCAGTGGGCTATGCAACGCTCTGCAATGCGTTGCATACCCCACTGGCACTCATAGGGTTAATTTTTCTGATATACACATTTTTACAGTACTTTGGATGTATTGATATGGGGCTTAGGTCATAAGTTTTTTTTTCAGTTTTTTTTCCCTCCAATTCCAGCATCAGCAGTTTCAAACATGCCTTAAGGGACTCTATGCCATGAAAGAGTAGGTCTAGATTTTTGGTGATAAAATAGGGTCCCTTAACACATGGTCCTGTGGAAGTTCAGGATCAGGAGGAGTACGAAGTACAAAGCATCTTTGATTCATGCAGATTTAGATGAAAATTGCAATATCTGGTCCATTGGAAGGGCTATGGCCCTGAGGAGCGTTCCTGGGTTGATCAGACTGATCTTCATGCTCCTAGATTGCTGCGCAATTTTCACTCCAAATATCAGCAGAAACCAGGTCCCTCTTCTAGGAGAGGGGGTCTTTGAGAGGGGGGTACTATCATGGTGCCCGTGCTATTCGGCAACATACTGTCAGTCTCCACTCCTGCCTAAAGCCTATTGGCTGTACTGTGATTGTCCCACCCAGTATTGTCCTTAAAAACTGGGTTCTGGCACATCTCCGGTGCCCTTTCGTGGTGTTCCAGTACCAGCGTTTGTTCCTGATTATTGTGAGCTCCCAGTATATCGACCCGGCCTGCCTGACTACTCTGCATCTCGTTTCCTGCCTGTGCACCGACCCGGACTGCCTGACCATTCTGCCTCTCATCGCCTGTGTACCGACCCAGCTCGGCTGACGTTCCTGCTCCGTGTATCGACCCGGCTCGACTGACGTTCCTGCTCCATGTACCGACCCGGCTTGGCTGACATTCCTGCTCCGTGTACCGACTTGGACTTTTCTACGTTCCTGTGCTGTGTGGACTCCGCCTGGTTGGGCTGCTGCCTCCCCTGCACGCTCTGACCGGTCTCCGGTTAAGGGTAGTGCTTGCCTCTCGCTGTCTCCGGACAGCTCTGCAGATTGATCTTAGTTGCCTCCGTGTCGCCCCGGCGAAATACCTATTGGTCTGTCTTACAAACCGTTCCAGGTTGGGTGCCTCTCAGGGCGAGTTGCTAAGGTTTCTGTTTATGCTACGGCAGTGCCCACGCTGACCAGATTCCGTTACTGCTACAGCAGTGCACAAGCTGCTCAAGTCTCTGTCACTGCTATGGCAGTATCCAGTTGCCTAGTCTCCGTTACTGCTACGGCAGTACTCAAGTGGCTCAGCCACCGCTACTGCTACGGCAGTGTTCCTATTGCTCAGTCTCCGTTAATGCTACAGCAGCGCTTCAGTTGCTCAGTCTCCGTTACTGCTACGGCAGTGTCCAGTTGCCTAGTCTCTGTTACTGCTACGGCAGTACTCAAGTGGCTCAGCCTCCGCTACTGCTACGGCAGTGTTCCTATTGCTCAGTCTCCATTAATGCTACAGCAGCGCTTCAGTTGCTCAGTCTCCGTTACTGCTACGGCAGTGTCCAGTTGCCTAGTCTCCGTTACTGCTACGGCAGTGCTCATGTGGCTCAGTCTCCGTTACTGCTACGGCAGTGCTCAAGTTGCTTGGTCTCCGCTACTGCTACGGCAGTGTTTAAGTCATTCAGTCTCCATTACTGCTACGGCAGTGTTCAAGTTGCTTAGTTTCCGTTACTGCTACGGCAGTGCTCAAGTTGCTCAGTCACCGTTACTGCTACGGCAGTCCACAATTGTCTGGTTTCCATTACCTTGAGCATTACTCGAATTAAAGCTCTCACCTCTGTTTGAGCTTCTTAAAAGGCCTGGCTACACTAGGGCCTGTCAACATTCTCTGCCTACTATTAACCCATGCAGTACTGATAAACTGGGACTCACACAAGATCTGCCTGACCTGTGTCAGTATATTGTTCTATGGACTCTCAACTTATACTGGACCTGTGTGGGCTTACCTCTGTATAACCTGTCTAGTGGCTGTACTATATTATATGTATATTACAGGACCTGTGAGGGTTATTGTGATCTTTATTGTTTAATAAAATTGTGTTTTATCCAAACCTACTGTGTCTGTGTGTCAAACAAACCGTTACACCCTGCCCCAGGGAGCTTGCAATGAAATTAGTAAAAGTGACAACATACAGAGACAGTAGGAGCAGTGAAAGGTAAAATGCTTTATTAAGGGAAGTGCAGAATGGTTCTGATGTAACTGTCCACGTGCACAAGGAGAAAATTGTTACTGAGATGTCTCCTTGGGTAGGAGGGTTTTTAGGAGATGCTTGAAAGTGATGAGTATGGATGATTGGAAAATGGTGAAAGGGAGTGCATTATAAATTCAGGGGCAGCCAGGGAAAATGTTTGCATCTGAGAGATGGATTAAGTTGTGTAAAGTATGTAACAAATTGTCCACTGCTCCACATGCTGCAAAGGATGGGTAATGTGGGAGTGAGTGGGCATTTCTTTGAATGCCATTCTTTTACACTCTGTGCTTGCAATGTATGAAATGGGCACAGAGCAAATGAGAGTAAAACGTTTCCTTTTCCTGTAGGCTATTGAAGTAGTGTTAACAGCTCATTCACATACACTGTTCAATGGTGGAGTTGTTCACAGGAACTTAATAAATAGAGTATTTTTATAGGTCAGATGCTCCCTTAGTAAAAATATATATAAGCTCTGATGCAAATCAACCCTGGAGCAAATCAACTGTACCACAGGGGGCTTTTTAAAATTCCCATTGATTTAAAATAGCTTTTAACTTGTTGATGACTAGAGAGCTCTACAGTGCATCAAGAATCAATGTACTGGAGACCTTCTTAGCATTCAAGGGGCATAAAAAAAACTATTTTAATTCAGTAGGAATTTTGAGAATGTTTATCTGTCCCATATGGTGCATTTGGTTTGCCCCAGAAGTACTGTAATCCTTCCTGTGTAATGCATTTGGTTTGCCCCAGAACTAATCTAGTATTAGTAAATCAGCCTCATTGTTCTGCAGTGTGTTGGAGACGTCACTGTCATCCAAGGTGTTACACTTGACAGGTGCGGGTGATGTTAACCTCTGGTACTAAGAGGTCAGCATTAATGAATTGTCCAGTTACATTAGGTACATCTTTGTAGGTTGTTAGGCCAAGCTGAATAATTAGAATTGATCACCTGAAATAATTAGTTATGTGGTGTGTTTCAAAAGCAGCTTATTGTGATTGTTGTTTAACATTTTTTATTGCAGAAATCTGGAAAATAATTGAACTTCTTTAGTAGCTGTCATCCTTTTCTTGAAGAAACATCTGCAGTGTAATGTCTGGACTTGGTTTTGTCTTCTATTTGGTCAAATGATATAGATTCATGAATAATGGATCAGATTTATGATGGATTCCTTCTTTTAGCTTAAACATGAATCTTATGCAAACACATTGTCTTCGAAATGTCCTTCTGTTAAATATGCATCATTTTCTTTTTCTCTGCATTAATGTAATTGACATAACACTCCATACCACTGATTATATTTTTCCCTGTAAACATCTCATTTTATGGGTATAAACAGCTGTGCTTATGCCTCCATGAATTTCCTATTTCATTATGAAGTTGTCACCATGCTGTGCATGAACAATAGGCAGTCCTAGACACTATGGCTACCAGCTGGCAAAGGAACTTTTTCCATAATAAAGGTATTAGTCAATCAACATATGCAATTTTTAATACAGCTGCTGAGGCTGATTTTATTTTGGGCACAAAATTGCAAAAAAGTAAAGCAATACTTTAGTTTGCAAAACACAGAGTATTTAAAAGAGATAGTAATACATTTTTTTTTTTCGAATTGCATTAAAGTGTTAAAGAGTGTGATATCAATCAGACTCTTAAATACTCACTAGTTTTGGAGTTATTTCATGTTTAAAAGCCCCGTCTTTTTCCCTTCTTTGATGTCAGCCTTTTCACTTTTTTTAGGGGACTTGCTGCTGAGGTCAATTGGTTTTCATGGCAACCTGCTCATCAGTTAAACTCTAGTATTTGTGTGTGTAATTTTAAAAATATTTTTAAGTGTTGCAACATTACAGCAAGGAGAATTCATTAAAATAAAATGACATCTGTTGAAGGAAGCCCCCCCCCAGGGTGGACATTGGGGTACCCTAGAAAAAATAAGTGATTGGTACCACTGAAAAAGATGACTTGCATAGTATCATCAGTGCCATTATGTTGAGATTGAGAACATTGTTACAGTATTCTGCTGAACTTTTAGGTAGATGGACATGAGGACACTGAATGCCATCTTGCTGGCCTTCATCAAGACAGACACCATTGGGATAAATGCCATCATTGCACTGCTCCCTCTAAGGGCAACCTCCGGGTGCCTCTGGGAATAGGCCAGTCTAGCTGCGATAAGTGAAGCAATGACTACTATAATACTGAAGATGAGAGTTTAAACATAGATGAAACTGCTCAAGCACCTGGCTCACCCGCTCTGTTTGTCTGTTGAACTGAGGATGATATCAGCAGGGCTGAGAACACTGTATGTGTGGATTTTTGCAGATAGATCTCCATAACTTGCAAGCAAATTTTGTACTCCTTTCAGATACCACTTCAAAATGAAACAATGTGGCTTGACTATCTCCTTATTCCCAGGGCTGCAGTTTCTGAAGCACTAGTCAGATGAGGTAGAGGGATGAAACAGACAATCATTATGTGTATATTAACAGCAACTAGAATGGTGTTATAATGCTTGGATTTAAGAAGCTCAACAATTGGATCCAAGGAGATAGCGGACTATGGTTTAAGAGGGATGGTCAGAGACAAAAGAGACCTTCTGCATACCACAGGAAGAAACATATTTCTTAACAGTTTAAGACAAACTTAACAGCCAGGACTTCTTTTGAACCATATATTAAGTCTTGGTTAGTTCTAGTTGAACAGCTAAAAGATTATTTATTTATTTAAATAAGTTTTACCAGGAAGAATACATTGAGATTTCTCTCATTTTCTGGTATGTCCTGGGGAGCTTTTATAGTACATGTTACATATTTACACTAATATAAGACAACAAATAATAACTATTATTTATAAATGATAAAAGTCAATAACATTTTTGTAAACAGTTACATGTTTTTAAATACAAAGAAGCATGTATTTTTAGGGAGTTTAGACTTGGAGAATATCTGTTTTTTTTGGGTAGGTTATTCCAGGCTTTGGGAGCTCTGATGAAGAAATAAGATTGACCAGTATCTTTCTTGTAGTATGGAATAATCAGCTGCATTGGAGTGGAGGTTATAGTTGAGAGCTGGAGTGAGCATACTGCTCAAGTATTCTGGTAGATTTCCAGAGAAGTGGCTATAAACAAGGCAAGAAAGAAGAAGGGTATATCTAGATTCAAGTGTTAGCCAATTTATTTATACATATCACAATGACTGGTAGTGTCATTATATTGGAGGACAATATTTCTAAACAGAGCACACATTTTAGGATAAACTTTGGGTGTTAATTTATCAATATAAAGACCAAAAGTAAATTTGGGGTCCAGCCAGATACGAAGATATTTGTAGTCAACCAGGCCAAAGATTTTGTTACAATGGTTAAATGAGTATTGTGAAGTTTATGTAATTTGCTCTTTGCAATGCATTGCGTACCCCTTTGGCACTGATAGGGTTACTCATTTTTACATTACACACATTTTTTAAGTCCTTGCCTGTTTGCAGTCCTGGAGGATAGCTGAGAATAGCTATATTTGAGGATGGTATGGAGACCATTTATATAAAGAATTTTTACATGTTTCAAAAGACAGATTTTTTTGGTGTTAGATTTTTATTTCTTAAAACCATAATCAGTTAAATTCACTGGTTGAAAAGTCATAGGCCTCAATTCAATTTGCCCCGTTAAACTTTTGGAAGAGCAAAAATGGATACCGATCGGTACACACACTGTGTCACCGTCAGTATTCAGTTACCTTCCAACAGAAACCACAACGAACATTCAGTCAAACAACTTGACTTTTAGGCCCAATGTCCAACGTGTGTTTTTTGTTACCAAAACTCATGTTAAATAGCGTGAGACATGGGAACATCAAAGGAAAATGGCTAATGCTAGGTTCTTGACACACTGTGAAGCACCAAATGTGAGCTAATACACAGTCACCCTCCCAAACACTAACCCTACATAGCTCCTAACATTGAAGTGAAACAATACTTGCCCTAACACTATGTGACATAATCTCCTTGTTAAAAGCTGATTGGCTGGGAGATGCGTGAGCAAACAAGAAAATCAGAAGATAAGAAGCATGGAGATGAAGAGAAGGAGAGGAGACAGAAGATAGAAGATGACAGAAGAAGACTGACAGTACCTGACCAGGGTGGTGAAGACCCCGCTGGACATCAGGATTACAGGTAAGTGTTTATTTTCAGGGGGTGTTGTTAACCTTAGCTGGATTAACCCTGTGAGTGCAAGTGAGGTATGCAACGGTCTGCAATGCATTCCATACCCCACTGTCACTCATAGGGTTAATTTTTCTACCATTTCACACATTTTTGAGTACTTTGGATGTATTGATATGGGGCTTAAGGCCCCAAATCAATACATCCACTGGTTGGCAGGTTAAAACAAGCCTTTGGGGACTCTGCTCCAGAAAAGAGTAGCTCTACTTTAAAGTGGTTCTCTTAATGCATGGTACCAGCTAATGAATGGAATTGAATGGGAAAATCAGACTCTTTTTCATGGGTTCAAATGGGCGCAAAACTTTTACCCAAACATGCGCTTTTTCCAGTAGTATTTTTTCAGAGCACAGGTAATTGAATGGCTTTCTGTGCTTGAAAAAATACCGTTGGTTGTTTTTTTGCAGACGGGGACAATTGAATCGAGGCCATAATGAGGAAAATTGAATAAAAAACTGTTAACCCTTTGAGTGCCAGAGAGGAACGGAACTCCTTGCTTTGCAGTGCTTTCCATACCCCTCTGGCACTCAAAGGGTTAAGGGTAAAAGAAGTTTAGTGCATAGTTTCCCAAACCTATTCTTAAGAGCAAGTTTTCAGAATATCATATTATGAATACAGGTGGATTTATCAGTGGCTCATTCAATGTGATGCATTTGTCTGTGTCAGTGACATGAACTTTATAGGTTGGGACTGCAGAATAGATTCAGGGGTATCCACTTGAATGGTCACAAGCAGAAGAGCGTGTGACCATTCAACTGTTTCAGCAGGTCGTCTGGGTAACGCAACATGACAATCTCGCAGGGCATGACAGGGCGATATTGTCATGTCGCGCTGTCAATGGGTGCATTAAGCACATGGAGTCAGCTGGAGCGATTCCGTGTGCTGTGAGAGAAGATACTATGGTGGTGGAAGTTAAGCGTAATTACCAGCGCATTAAGCACATGGAAAAATAATATAATATATTAATTGTTCAATTTGTGCTTCAACAATACGTTTTTTGAGTATGTCCATACTTATTACAATTTAACCTGCTGCTTTTTTCATTACACATAGGCAAAGAGTTAATTAGTCCAGGGACAGACTGAACGGTCAGGTATGGACATACTCAAAAAGCGTATTGTTGAAACACAAATTGTTGAACAATTAATATATTATATTATTTTTCCGTGTGCTTAATGCGTTGCGCTTTCTACCCAGATGACCTGCTAAAACAGTTGAATGGTCGCACGCTCTTCTGCGTGCAACCATTCAAAAGTGAACCGATTTAGGAACCACTGGTATAGAGAATTTGATGCTTACTTTTTGTACATTCATACCGGATATTTGTCAGATACTGTTAAAAAACCCAGACCTAATAAGAATAGGCATAAGAATAAAATGTAGCTTTAAATGAGAAGCAAAGCAAAAGTAGCATTTTGATGATTTGTATGTTTCTTGTTGGTCTATTTTGCAGTTAAAGGACTGATGAGTTCCAGACTACTTCAGAACATAATCATTTCATTCCTTATTGGACATGTACTCATAAAAATGACATAGAACTATACTGAATTCACACAGAACATTTTTCATCCTGACTTCAAACAATAAGAGTCATATCTATTGAGTAGAGAAGAGTTTACATATTGGTATATTTTTTCATGCCTGAGAAAATATTATAAAACATTAAAACTAAATCATACTTTTAAAGTAAATGAAGTGCAAGCTAAATTTAACCCCTTAATGACCAGAGGGATCTGTAAAGCATTTTGAAGCAATGTTTTGCATATTTCTCTGGTCCTTCAAGTGTCCAAACATAACAGGAGCAATTCCATTGTGTGTAAAACAGTTTTTCACCATTGCATTTAGATAATTTTTACAGATTCATGCATGAAGTAATGGGTATTTAAGTGTATATAATTCCAACTAATTTTGTTATGCTAGTGTTCGTTTAATTAGGGATATCCTCAAAATCTATCCTGTCGGTGTTCCCCAAGGACTGTAGATGAGAATCACTGGCCTAGATGAATAGGTGAAGTGGAAATTATGAGCATACTTGCCTATTTCCATGCAAGGAAGCACACAGACTGCAATGAAATACCTCTTGTAGTTATTGTTCTTGGGGGACCTAATGGCAGTTGAAAGATTCTTCAGTCAAAAATCAGCAATTTTGACTGCAAAAGAACTGTTTACTTTTAGCACAGGGATAACCTTTTGTTTTCTGAGACCTAATATCCAGTCTATTGCTCAGAGAAAGCAGACATTCCAGGCTCCAGGGTTCCACTTGACCTGTGAATGGGTTAAGATAACAACATATAAGCAGTACACGCTAATAAAAATCAGTTAATTGATGCCAGCTCTTATTTCCTAACACAAATAGTACAGACAAGATTAAATAAATGCTCCCTGAACCACACAGTTTTCACATGTGTTAAACCCTCTGAGTGCCAGTGTAGTAAGCAACTCATTGCAGATGTATACAATTGTTCCCAACTCCAATTTGCACACTCCGTGACAAGTTTGTGAAGAGGAGGAAGATGGGGGATCACACTTTGGCACATCTGGTATAATAAAGAACATGCACCGTAACCACCCTTAAGTGCACGTGGAACACGTGCAACTACCCCTCAAGAATAAATAAGGCACCACCGTCACTGTGCTACCTGTTTGTCCCCAATGATAAGAATAATGTGGCACAACTAAATCCCACAAAAAAGGAGTGAGGCAACCCCCACCAGCCCAGAACATTGACAACTGATAATGTGATGTGACATTTGAAGCTCCAACAATCCAACATCATAAGGAATTAAATAAGCAGGCATTATAACGTCACTGGTGGGTGACATTTTTTCAAGGGATACCTTGCCACAATAAGTTGTACTATCAGTTTCTCTAAAGTGTTTACCTGTAATTATAATTATTTTTGCACAGGCTAACAATATGTAAACCATTGAGTTCATTTTTGAATGGTTTACTGCAACCAGCCTGTAAACAGGTGTAAAAAATTATTTTGTATGGCCTGTTTGCTAACACTTTTGTAAGTGCCTTTTTGAAGTGACCATTTTTTATAAACCGGCTTGATTCACAAATAAACCCGACATTTTAAAAAAGCTTACCTAGTAAGTTACTGCCCTACAGTACATCTGTCATCCTTCCACTCCATACTGCTGTAGTAGGCCTGTTAATTTTAGGAAAGACATACTTACTATACATGCCACATGAGTAATTATCATCTGAATAAACACATATATAACACCATTACTCTTGATAGTGTCATTTTAAAAAGGAAATAAAAAAGACAAACAAATGATAAATAAAAGTAATACAATGGAAATAGAAGGGTCTGAATAAACCTGGTGCAAGAATTCCTATTATTTTATCTCTGCCCATTTTCATGGACATTCCTGTTCCACTTTCTCCAGCACTGGTATTACTTGACATCCTGTCTGCTTTCTTGGACAGTCCAATTTAGAATTTAGGTAAATGCACCGCATTTCCGAGGCATAAACTGAGTCCCCATGTTGGAGATTATTTGTTGTGGCAGACCATGGAGCCAGAAATTTCCTTAACGAATGAAGGCAAAATATCCTGAAAGGATGGTAACTTGGGAAGGGGCACAGAGTGTGCTTGTCTGGAATTATCCACAACAAACAGAATCACAAAATGTATTTTTAGAAGATGGAAGATCCACCACAAAACCCATGGCTATATGGGTCCACTGATGATCTGGGACCCGAAGGGATGAAGGAACCCTGCAGGCTTGACATGCATGGTAGAGGATAAAATGCAACAGATACACGGATTAAACTGCTCAGGTGGTAATTGACAGACAACACACCAGGGGTTAACATATAACTGTCCAGTATATGTATAATCAATAAAAAATAAAAAGTAAGCAGTAATCGGATGCTTCACTCACGGGTGCCAGCTCTAGGATGTCAAATCCGATGATAGTAACTTCATGTGGCTGTAGCTCCGACGGGAGTAGATGCAACGTCAGTGGAGATTCCACCTCCAAAATCACACGCAACAGTACACAAAGACGGCAACACAACTCCTTCTGAAGTACTTGAATATATAAAATCTTCTCTTTATTAGCATATACGTAAAAACTTGTCTCAGAAAGTGCAAAAGCTGACAAATGAAAACACAAGTGCACCCCCTAACGTGTTTCAGACCATAGGTCCTTAATCATAGGTATGGATACTGGATGAACAGGTGAGTCTATAAACCTTAGACTCCTCCCCTATTGACTTGGACACCAAAATCAACTAGTAAGGAAATCCAAAGTCCTCTTGATTACAGGGTGCCCAGAGAAGAGGGAGCAATGGGCCCACAGTAACACCTATAATCAGAAATGTAAGGATACAAAGGACAGATTGGCAGATGGATGGGCTCCTCCACGAAGCTTACTCTGGGATCCTTGCAGTTTGAGAATTATAGTAGATGAGGGAACTGAGATAATAACTGGATGATAGCCTCAAGATCAATAGCTGGAACAAACTCAAACTCCCAGGATAAGGCATTTTCCTTGATGTTTTTGAATCAGCTATACAGAAGATAACATAGTTGAACTGTGTAAAGGAAAGTGTACATTTGGCCTGCCTAGGGTTTAACAAACGTGCCCACTCTAGAAATTGTAAATTCTTGTGGTTGGTTAATATAGAAAGGAAGAGGGTCAGATGGAATTTCTGGCCAGATTTTCTTCTCAGCCTGTGTCTTTTTCTGTGGTCTGGTTAAAAGGTACGTTTGTCTCTTGGGGCATATGGTCCCTGGGAGATCAATGGAGCAATCGTAAGGACTGTGGGGCAGGAGAACCTCTGCCCTCTGTTTAGAGAAAATCTCAAGGAACTCCTAATAATGTTCTGGTACCTTAGACTGTGGGAGATCCAATCTGGGTCTTGAATAGTCACCACTGAAACAAGTATCTTAGGGCAGGACTTGTCACAGGGAGGTCCCCAAGTCAAGATCTGGCCTGACATCCAATCAATCCTTGGGATTGTGCTTCCCTAGCAAAGGAATCCAGGACACCACATGTCAAGAGTTCCTTATGGAAGACTCCAGTGGAGACCCTGAGTTCAGCTAACTGAAATGTAACCAAGCTGTTTCCCAAAGGAAAGCCACCTGTCACAGAAATAGTGAGTGGACTTTTCTTGACAAGAAGTGGATTGCCTGCAGCGCCCAGCAGCACTGGAGTCCAGAGACTCCTGAGTACTAGCATACTTTTAACATCGAGATAAGTCTGTAACGGTTTGTTCAACACTCAGACACAGTGGTTTAGGATAAAACACAGTTTTATTGAAATCATAAATAATAAGATAACCTTCACAGGCTCTGTAGTACTTCAACAGAATAATACAGACACAAGGCAGGTTATTTGTGCATTTGCCTACACAGGTCCAGTATAACTAGAAAGTTCAGAGTGGTTTTATACTGACACAGGTCAGGCAGGAAAAGGGTGAATACCCAGAGCGTCAGTTCAGCATGGGTTAAAGTTCTCCAATAGGTGTAATAAGTCTCTGTGCAGAGAAGTCTGTGGAGAGTTCTCTCTGTAATGCCCAGTATGTTAGAATAGCGCACGTAGGAGGCTGCAGTGCAATAATGGAGACCAGAGCAGTAACTGAGACTAAGACACACTGCTGTAGCAGTCACGGAGGCAACACAGATGCTCAGCAAGAGCTTAACGGAGGACTCGGCAAGTGGCAAACTGCCTTAGCAGTAACGGAGGCAACACTGTTACTCTGCAAGAACTTAACGGAAAGTCCAGCCAATGGCACACTGCCGTAGCAGTAACGGAGGCAACACTGAGACTCTGCAAGAGCTTAACGGAAGTACAGCCAATTGCACACTGCAGTAGCAGTAACGGAGGCAACACTGAGACTCTGCAACAGCTTAACGGAAAGTATAGCCAATGGCACACTGCCGTAGCAGTAACGGAGGCAACACTGAGACTCTGCAAGAGCTTAACAGAAAGTACAGCCAATGGCACACTGCCGTAGCAGTAACGGAGGCAACACTGAGACTCTGCAAGAGCTTAACGGAGGGCTCAGCCAATGGCACACTGCCGTAGCAGTAACGAAGGCAACACGGAGGCTCTGCAAGAGTTAATGGAGGACTTAGCCAATGGCACACTGCCGTAGCAGTAACGGAGGCAACACGGAGGCTCTGCAAGAGTTAACAGAGGACAGAGCAACTGTCTCACTGCTGAAACAGTAATGGATACAGGCCCCAGGCACAGCGGAAGTCAGAATGTCGCCCAAGCGGCACAGCAAACACTGGAACAGGAAAGCCGGGTTGGATCACGGAGCAGGAACGTCAGATAAGCCGGGTCGAATCACGGAGCAGGAACGTCAGCCAAGCCAGGTCAGATCACGGAGCAGGAAAGTCAGCCAAGCCGGGTCAGATCACGAAGCAGGAACGTCAGCCAGGCCGGGTCGAATCACGGGAGCAGGAGACAAGAAGCAGAGTAGTCAAACAGGCCAAGTTGGTACACTGGAATCCATGAAACTGAAGAAGGCACTGGTACAGGAACACCACGAAAGGGCACCGGATAGTATATAAAGGACATACTGGGCGGGCCAAACGTAGATCAACCAATGGGAGCATAGTATAGCAAAAACTGACAGAAAGCAACACAGGGAGCACGGGCACCGTGATAAAGTCATAGGGTATCATGTTACTATAGGAGCTCTAGCAGAAGGTCCAACTCAATACAGAAGGAGATGAAGGATCTGAGGTCTCAGGAGGTTAGAATGTCTTTGATGCAATCATTCATTTCTCTGTGGAAAACAACTTTAAGGACTTCAATGCCAAATCATTTTCATATCAGATTGTTCTAAATTTGATGGATATTGACCCATGGTGCGATCTCTCTGGTGTAATTCAAGATAAAATGCTTCTGCCAAGGCATCTGACTCTAAAGTGCCCAAAATTACCCTAAAGGCAACTATAAAGGCATAAGAATTCTTGAGAAATCAAGAATTCTTCTCTACAAGAGGTGATGCCCATGCCAGAGCTTCTTTCTTCAACAAGGAAATTATAATAGTATTACAGTCTCTCAGACTGGGTCAGGGCTAGCTAGTGTGAAAAGGATATTGAATGACAGAGACACACTAAGCACCGACATGGGGTCTGAACCCTAATGCAGAGTCCTGAAGTTGAACCCCAGGCCTAAGGTTGAAAGTCTGTTGGTCGTATACAGAAGAGGTGCAGGTAGTTGTATGACAAGCCAGGAGTCGGTACACAGATAGTCGAACAAACAAAGGTATACAGTTAGTTGATACCTTGAGAGTCGGATCAGTAGAGAGATGCGGGTAGCCGTACGGCAGGCCAGAAGTCGATGCACAGAAGGTCGAATAACTGGAGACAACTGGAAGGTCAGTGAGCAGAGCCGGAGTTGGTACATAGTAGGTTGGATCACTTAAGAGAAACGGAAGGTCTGTGAGCAGAGCCGGAGTCTTTACACAGTATGTCTGATCACTTGAGAGATGAGGAAGGTTGGTAAGCAGAGCCAGAGTCAGTACACAGTAGGTCAGATCACCTGATAGTATCGGGTAATTGTAGAGCAGAGCCGGAGTCAGGAATCAGAAATTAGGAGCAACGATACACAGACCAGGTCACAACAGGAAACAGACGAATCACAGATCACAGGTGCAAGACGCTAAGTAAATGACCACCCAAGGGCAAGGATAGTAGGAAGGACCAGTAGCTGTCACAAGGAGTGGATACTTAGTAATTAGAGTTACATCCACCTATGAGCAGGAGGAGGCTGGACGGGTTGTAACTGAAAGCTACCCAAGCAGAGGTGGAACTGAAAGTTGAGGCTGATTCTTAAAAGTGCTGGTATTTGTGCGTACTGATCTTACCTTGAATGCATTTTAGCCAGTCCTTGGGGTCCGTAGTTTGGCCTGATTATACAGTTAGGATTCTCAGGATAGGTCTCATGTTGTGGGAAGCTATTGTTACAATTCTCAGAATATTATACACATTATGAGTAGCTAAGAAATTATGTGTCAGAAGTCTCGCTATGAGGGCTAGAGAGAAGAGTTATTGAGCAGAGCTAGGGAGCTTACACAGCCTTGGTGTGTTTGTGTTGTGGCTAAGGTCTGTGACTACTAAGGTCTGTGAGTTGGTCTGTGATTGCTACTCCCAGGAGCATGAAACTAACCTTAGTTCTTTGTGAAAGCAGCAGAGCAAAGGGAATTTGAAAAGTAGTGGGAAGAAAGGAGGGAGCAGGGACTGAATGCCGGTGTGGAGGAGGAAACATTACAGTGTTTTTTTTGTTTTGTTTTTGAACCAAGTCAGTCCTGCGTCTTAGAGACAAGAGTGGGTAGGGGAACTAGACATGATCTAGGTGGTATGGAAATGGAAGGAAGGTGGTGTGTGTGTGTGGGATAGAAGTCCCAGAAAGGTAGTACTGGGGCCTTGCCGACTGTATGTCATGGAAAGGAAGGGGAGGGAAGAATTGCATAAAGGACATTGTAGCAGCTAGGGAGCCAAGCGTTTGGACCCAGCAGCCGATCTAAAGTCAGATCCAGTTGCTAGGTGACAGGAGGAAGGCACAGGAAGTTCTGAAGCCTGGCTTGGCTGCTGAGATAACAGCAGCACCAATGTAGGGCAAAATGTAGGAGGTTGCAGAACAAACAGAAGTTAAAGGTATAGTAAAGTTTCACAATAAAAGCAGCTCCAACTAATCTTCATAGTATTTGGGCCATGGAGAGTGTTATTTCAATACTGTTCAGAGTCATAGTTCAAGAGTAATTTAATGATAAAATATCCCCCTCCTACCCCTTTTACTGATGTAACACTACTCACCTCAGAGCAGCAGGGTGGTGTCCAAATGGATTGCAGAGAGGGACAATCTTCAATTAACATAAGGGAAAAACCTGAAAAATCTGTCAATGGGGGCAGGGTTTTCATTGTTCTCACAGTAAAAAGATTGTCCTTTCCTGCAAGCTGTCTGGTCTGTGGACCAGATTCCACATCTGAGGGGAGGTGGCTTACACTAGGTAAAAGGGTCAGGACAGGGAAACTTTATCATTCAATTACTCTTGAACTACAGCTCTGACATTATTGAATTTAAACTCTATATGGCTCAAATACTATGAAGATTAATTGGAGCTCCTGTGTTTGTGAAACATTACTATCCCTTTAAAAGAAATTAAACAACTGGTAAGAGTGGAGCTGGGACAGAAGAAAGGGGCAGGGGAAGTTTTCTCTATGGAAGGAAATGTAGAAGGCCAAATGAAATACAATGTGAGGAGAAAATATAGGTTGGGGACGGGGACACAGGGGCACAAGCAAGACTGGAGGGTGTGCTGGGAAGGGCAAGCTAGGGAAAGTAAAATGGATATATGAGGTGATGTAGAAAAGGATGCATGATTTTGATATTTCAGTGATGCAAGATAACAGGGGAAGGGAGAAACACAGAGTGAAATGGTGTGTGTGGGGAGCCAGTATGGAATAATAGGGTGCAGGGAGAGAAGGATCATGATATAGCGATAAGGATGAAACAGGGTGGCAGGCTGCAATAAAAGCCAGCTGGTTAAGACATGTAGAATTTGTATAAGTAACATAAGATAAGTAAAGTGATATACATAAAGGTGTCTGGGTTGCATAGCTACTGCAGCAAATACTGACTGAAAGCAAGGAACACTGGAGCATGCAGAGTAAAGTTAAGCGTTGTTTGGTGTCCCAGTTGAGATAGGTAACAACCAAGGATGTGAGAACACACTGTGTAGCGTGAGTTCAATGAGGCGCCATGAACAGAGAGTGGCTGGTCTGAAGGGTTTATAAATGCCTCTAGCCCCTCCCACAAATTCTGGCAAAGCCTTATACTTGCAGTTCAAATCAGAAGGTCAAGGGGGGCAGAGATCAACAAATGAAACAGTTAAGTCAAGTCAGTAGTCAGAGGAAAACAAATAGTCTAAACAGACTCAATAATTAGGCAAGGTGCTGCATGAAATATGGGTTCTTAAAGGTGACCTGAACCAATCAACTGAAAGCTGAACACCTCTGGGATGCTCCAAAAACAGCAGGAAAGCCTACACATGTGGGCTTGTGGACACACACTGCCACTCATTAGGAGAAATGTAAAGCACATGTTCATAGACAGCAAATACAAGACTGCAGAATAGAGCTCACACACCCATGAGACTGGAGAAAGAAAGAAAGAAGAATGGCAATCCTTTTTTCAGAACTTTTGCCCAAAACTACACTGCCTATTCCAGGTGAGGTCTTACAAACAATTTGTACAGTGGCAAAATTATGTTATGCACTATTGCTTCAATAATCATTTTTGTGCAGGACAGTGTTTTATTTGCTTTTACTATTAGTTTTTAACACAAATTACTATATCCAAGTTTGCAGATTACAAGGACTCCTGTATCTTTAAATAGCAATGTGTCTCCTAGAATGTTCCCATTAAGCTGATAAGTACCATACCTATTTGTTTGTCTCAAACACATGACTTTTCACTTTCCCATACTAAATTTCATGTTCCATTTGTTGGCCAACCAGCGATTTTATGTAAATCCTTCTGTAAAGAACAAACATCCTGTTCTTAATGTATTACCCGGTATAATTGTGTCATCTGCAAATACTGATATTTAACTTTTTTATTCCTATTTCCAGGTAATTTATAAACATGTTAAAATGCAGTGGACCATGTACTGAACCCTGAGGTACTCCACTCTCAATGTTACCTGTATTGGTGAATTTTCCATTTATGACACTATCCTTCAACCAATTTTCTACCCAGTTACAAAGGTAATCCCCTTAAAGGGATAGTAATACTTCATTTTATATTTATTTGTTTTTGTAGGCATTAAAAAAACATGAAGAACGATATAAGTCTTATCTCTCAAACTTTTATGGTTTGAGAGATATTCACAAGCAAAGTTTCCCCTCCCGCCCCTTTTACCTAATGTAAGCCATCTCTTCTCAGATGTGGAATGCAGTCCATAGACCAGACAGATAACAGCAGGGGACAGTCTTCTTCCTATGAGAACAATGAAAGCCCTGCCCCCCTTAACAAGTTTTGCCCATATCTTAATTGAAGATTGTCCCTCTCTGCAACCTACCTGGGCACCTCCCTTCTGATCTGACTGAGCAGTGTCACATCAGTAAAAGGGGCATTGAATTACTCTTGAACTACAACTCTGACAGAATTGAAATAACACTCTCCAAAGTCCAAATACTATGATGATTAATTCGAGCTGCTTTTATTATGAAACATTACTATCCCTTTAACCCTATTTATTTATTTTGAATTCCAGTCTCCTTTGTAGCACTATTGCAAAATTTAGATATAATGCATTTACTGCTGTACCAATAAGTGGAACAATGATTACAAAAACATACAATTAACCTTTACTGAACTATGAGGTCTAGAGGGTCCTTCCCTTGCGAGTATACAATGTGAACATACTAAAAATATATAGAGATTGGTGCTAGATTAAGTGTAAAGTAATGGAGTAAAGTTTAGAGTTGTTAGGAATCAGATGCAGGATTAGGGGAAAATTATGGGAGTGATACGTGCATTTGGGAGATAAATCATCACAGGCTAGGAAAACAGCAGGGAAGGAGAGGGAAAGTAAGAGTGGAAAGGGCAGGATTTCCTCATATGGGGATGATAGAAAAGTACTTAGTCATTGATGAAGGAGGGCAGATTTTTCCTTATACAGAATGAAGGTTGCCCCTTGTGACTATCCTCCTCTAGTGCTGAGGAACGAAGAATGAGTCCAGCAAAAGGGACTGGAGCGGGAGAATTAATAATATAATAAATTGGCAAATATAGGGCTTTTACCATTAGCAACTGAATGAAGAGACTGTACACATGATAAGGAGAGTCCGAGCTGTAGTCTAACAGAAACATTACTATCTCTTTAAAGATAAAACTATAAGAGAGGAAGGTGTGATAAGCAAGAATAAAATGATTATCGTAATTAAAAAAAAAAAAGCGGAGAACATTGTAACATTTGGTTATGTTAGTGTTCAGAAGGTGAGAATGTAGGCATTAACAGCAGCAAAAGGTAGCCCTTTGACTGTCCTTTGGCTCCCTCCAAGACAGCCTCCTTGGTGTTCATACAGAGACAAAGCTTTGTGAATGATGCTTTCAACACACGAAAATGATTTTAGTTGATTACGGTGGAACAAGCAATTACATTCCAGATGGGGGTGGTGAAAATCTGTGATGCAGAAAAACAAAGTGTAACCCAGATGTGCTAGAATTATTAAAATATGTTGCATGGCAAAAGGGTTATTGAAGTCAACCTCCTTGAGATGCAGACAA
Source organism: Rhinophrynus dorsalis (assembly GCA_037306005.1). Lineage (NCBI taxonomy): Eukaryota > Metazoa > Chordata > Amphibia > Anura > Rhinophrynidae > Rhinophrynus > Rhinophrynus dorsalis. Next base: position 261,906,217 of record CM074721.1, on the reverse strand, counting down.
AGAAAATGTTGTACAACTGAAGCACATAAGAGGTCTGGGTACAGCAGATTAGCATCACCAGGATAGGTGTATCACTAGCAGATCTTCTCCATAAGGAAAAGACCTGCTGATGAACTGGACTAACGAAGGAAGTATGAGGGTAGCACAACTGGCATCTGGAAAGAGATCCCTAATGCCCCCTCTTTGATCCCATTGTAAGAGGTTCATGTGTGAGACTGAAGTCTCACAGTTGCTATCCCCATAGACACTCTGTATTAGACTTGAAAGTCAGACTACAGTGTATGTGAAGACTGCACAGGCAACCCACAGAGTTTAAGACTGAGAGCCGCACACTTCTGGGTTGCATTCCAGTACAGGTGGTCAGTTTTCTGACACTATGAGCTGCTGATAGGACCCATTTGGGACTGCCCAGTGCCATCCTAGGCTTTTACAAAGTCTGCTGCTGTATGGATGTATTAATCATCCTTTCAATGTATTCTATTATATGATCTGAATAACGTTTCTAAAATATGATATTTACCTGTTATTTTTCTGGCCTTATTTTTAATCATATTTCCATTGGTGTTTGGTTACCCCTTAATGAGCGATGACGGTCCAGGACCGTCGTGGGTTAAATGATAGCAGCACGCCTCAGTGCACGCTGCTATCATTAATTCCCGGCTGAGACTGAGAGCTCCAGGACCCTCCTCCAGTCTTTTCCCCTATTTTTTCTCCTTTCCACTACTCTTTCACCCCCTCAAGCCCCCCCTAGTTTTTCAACTCCCTTTCTCTCCCCCCTTCAGCAGTTTTCCCTTTGTTCCCCTCCTCTGTCGCCCACCCAAGCTCTGTCTTTCAACCCCATGTCTTTTCCTACTCCAGTTTTTTCCCCTATCTTTTCTCCTCTTCCCCCCACTCATTCATCCCCTCAAACTTCCCCAGACTTTCAACCTCCCCCCCTTCCCTCTTCAGTCTGCCAAATAATACAGAACACAGCAATATGCTCTCATCATATCCCAGCTTTCTGCATTATTTAAATATGCTGAAGCTGGATATGGAAAGGTCTTTACTGGAGGCGACACAGACCTTTATGGCACATTTGGAGAGATAAGTCTTATCCTTCAATAGCAACTCTCTTGGTTGGGTCTGTGATGACACAGAGCCAGGTGCACTGCAACCTTGGCACCAGCCTAAAAACAGCCCGGTATATGGATCAGGTGGGTTTTTGACTGGGTTTGCTAGCAGGAAAATGGTGTCCATAATGAGTGTAGACCCGATGCAGTAACTTGATTGGACCAGGAGGGAGTGGATATGCACCTAGTCCTGGCATACCGGTTCTGTCAGGGTATGTGCGTGAGCTAAGAGAGGTGGTTGATGTGTGTTTTGAGTGGGTTTGCTACCAGGGAAATGGTGTGCATAATAATTGTAAACCAGTGGTTCTCAACTCCTGTCCTCAGGACCCACTAAAAGGCCAGGACTTAGGGATTTCTCTGCTAGAGCACAGGTGTGGTGATCAGAGGCTCGTTCACATTGATTAACTCATCTGTGCTCTAACAGGCCAGGACTTAGGGATTTCTCTGCTAGAGCACAGGTGTGGTGATCAGTGGCTCATTGACATTGATTAACTCACCTGTGCTCTAACAGGCTAGGACTTAGGGATTTCTCTGCTAGAGTACAGGTGTGGTGATCAGAGGCTCATTCACATTGATTAACTCACCTGTGCTCTAACAGGCCAGGACTTAGGGATTTCTCTGCTAGAGCACAGGTGTGGTGATCAGTGGCTCATTGACATTGATTAACTCACCTGTGCTCTAACAGGCCAGGACTTAGGGATTTCTCTGCTAGAGTACAGGTGTGGTGATCAGAGGCTCATTCACATTGATTAACTCACCTGTGCTCTAACAGGCCAGGACTTAGGGATTTCTCTGCTAGAGCACAAGTGTGGTGATCAGAGGTTCATTCACATTGATTAATGCACCTGTGCTCTAACAAGGAAATCATCAAATCCTGGCTTATTAATGGGTCCTGAGGACAGGAGTTGAGAACCACTGCTTTAGTGCATAGCACGATATGGATTCCAGTCCACGTCACCACGTTATCGACAAACAGGACCCTTATTGAACCGTAGTGCACCCCCCCCCCAGGTCACAGAGTGCATGCAGATATCTACTGGGAACTCAATAAACACGTTCTCATTAGACCATGATATCACTTTCAGCATGCTTCCCTTACTAGTCATGCGTACTTCGATCCTGTTTGGTTGCCCATGCTCTCCTCTGGATCTCAGTGGGTTATCTTTAAAAATCACTGGCTTTCTGCACTTTCAGGAGACCTGAGCTGCCATGAAACAGCCCTCTACAGTCTCCTTCAGACAGACTTAGGAAGCCTGTAATCGATGTTGTATAGAAACAGCACAATGTCAAAGCCTAGCAATTTAAATAATTTATATATGGTACAAGGATCTTTAAGGGACTAAGACATGATAAGAGTATGGTCACAATGCAGAGATAGACCTTTAGAGGTCCAGCTACAGTTATGTTGAATGTGTAAAAGAACCCCAAGAATATAGAGAAAATTACACAATGTCATTCACTGAACGACAGATAGAATATCAAACTTTCATCCTTTGTGATGAACCAAGCTATACAATCCAACAGGAAAAAAAACAACTCACAGCATAAAGACTTGATAAATGTTTGTGCAAAATTGTGACATTAGTGAACCAGCATGAAATGTAGGGCCTCTGCTGGGAAATGGGGAACTGCTTCATTCAATAGTTCAAACAGTTGTTGTTTATATCAATCTGATAACGAGCGGGAGAGGCAAGTCAACAGCTACAATTGTCCATAGAATGTGATAGTAACAAGTTCACCACCTTGTGATAGATGTGTAATTCATTTTAAATTTATCAACTGTTTATAGGAATTTAGTGCTTTTAATACTCATTTATTTTATCATATTTGGCCCCAAAATGTTTAGAAGTTCTTGTTACACCAATTTTGGGCCAGTACTAAATAATATTGTTAAACCACCTTATATACAGTACAATAGTCTCATTATATCTGCAACATAGTTGATTGTTTTATAAGTCCTGAAAGATGTTCACATAACATTAAAACACACTAAGATAGTCATGCCCCATTACAATAAACAGTAACTCCCTGCCTGTATATGTATTACACTGCTGTGTGCACTGCAGGAAATGCTATCATGATTTATACTTTTAGATATTGGGTGAAATGGGGGCTCCCGTTTTATAAATGAGTCATTGCATTTAAAACAAACATTAATTAATGGGTTGCAATTATTTTTTATATAGAAACAGACAGTAAAACATGCATACATTTACCAAAATCAATACAAAGATGGATGTACTAAGGGCTGTATACAGAAAGAAAAATCATAGCAATTCACAGCAAACCAACTGTACCAAAGGGGACAAAGCCCCCAAATTTCCAATATAATACATTGGAGACATTTCAGTCATTCAAGGGGTTAAAATTAAAATCACCATTTAAATAATTGGAAATGTTAATTTGCTGCTTGTAGTGCAGCTGATTTTCTCCAGGAACGCACTTCTTCTTCTTTGGCCTTCTGCATATCTATTGGGAGGGGCCTATACCTTAGTCTTAGTAAAAAAAAATATATATTCCCATTTTTTTATTTTTGCACAATTATTATAATAATCTATTGTGTACAAACCACGGAAAAGGGCATTTTAGGTTATTTTGTTATTTACATCCCCATGCATAATGTGTATATTATACATTTTTTCAATACATTATTCTTTAAAAGCATCTTAACTCTGGGTTGAATAGCAATGCATTGAGTACCCTTATGGCACTCAAAGGGTTAATGGCTAAAAAAATCACAGATTGGATAACTGGTTAAACAAAGTTAACCTCTGAGTGCCAAAGAGGTGTGCAATGCATTGCTCTGAAATCAGTTTTACATTCCTCTACCACACAAAATGTTAATAACTGAACACACACACACACACACACAAACACACAAACAATGGCACACACAATAAGCATAAATAATAGAACAAAAACTAGTTTAACTAGTTGAGGTGCACGTCCCATAGGTATAGGTACATCACTGTAACAAAGCTGGCTTCCCAAGCACTGTAGAGTGGTGCGGTGTGTATCAGTGGAACAAAGCTTGGTTTTCCTACTGTCCATCCCTTACCTCCCTTTTTTGCATGGGCAAAGCAGCGGCACTTTTGCTAGTTTTAATTATTTTGATTGACACAAGGTTGCATTTGCAGCAGCTTGTGGTATGACAGCAAAAGGGTCATGTTTACTCAACTGAGGTGTGAATCATAAGCCAAAGAAAATAAAGAAAAATGATTATAAGTTGAGTGTCACGGACAGTATCAGTTTCAGTGCCAGAGATGTATCACTCTTGCACTGAAAGGGTAAAATGTGACAAAAGTGGGGAATGTATGTTTTAATGTATATATATTTTTTTAACAATGCATTGTGATGTTAAATGAGGCAGGGTGTAAGTGATGGGTGGTGTTTGGATATGGAGGGGGCCAGAAATGAGGAAAGTCAATGGAGCAATAGTGAGATATGAGGGAGACTCAGTAAGTGACACCCATTCCATTCCTGCCAACTGGGGCAGATTGGAGGGAGTTCGTTGTTGCACAAGGGATGAACTGGGAACTCTCTGTCCACACCATCCAGACAGCCGCATTATACTACCGCCTCCTTCCTGTGAAGCGGGCCACAGTGTTATGTGGCCTTGTGAGAGGAAGAGGGCATGCTAACCCTTTGATTGGCAGAGGGGCTGCAACACATTGCTTTGCAATATGTTGTGGACTTGTCTTGCAGTCAAAGGGTTAAGGCAGAGATGCAGGTTATGCAATAGTGAGATCATCAACAAGTGACAGCTACAGTATTCCATTCCATTGTATGTACATTCCGCCACTGCGCTGGAGCCCCGATGTGGCACAATCAGCTTGCACTGGCTTGATGTAAACAAAGTGTGCTTCACTGGGTGTCTGAAGTTCACTTGTAATTGAAGGTGTTTTGGAGAAGCCTTCCACCTTTCTCAGGAAAGAGTGAAGGCTCTGCTGAAATGTTGAATTAGAAGTAAACTTCAGACACCCAGTGAAGCACATTTTTACATGAAGGCGGTGCTCATGGTGCTGCAGCGGGGTTCCAGCTGAGTGGTGGAATGTACGTAGAAGGGAGTGGCGGCAATTCACATCAGACAGTTGAAGGCTATTTTGAAGTTCAGACATCCAGTGAAGCATACTTTGTTTACTTGAAGGTATTGCAATCTGATGGTGCTGCATCAGGGGCTCCAGCTCGGCGGTAGAATGTACTGGGATTTAGAGCAGATGCACAGTTCAAGGATGATGGATACAGTTTGTAGAGACGCCTGTGCATATATTGCAATCAAAATCAAGTAAGGGCAGACACAACTGGGGTGATCCTAAGACTAACATGTTTTTTATATGCACCTCCAAACTGTGTTTGTGTAAGGTAGCCTTGTTATTTTATTTTTCAGGTGGATGTTGAGGGAGGCCCAAGTCCTTGCAGAGATTTTAACAGGAGTTATCTCCTGGTAAGGCAGTATGGAGGAGACATGAATATCTCCTCCTTACTGCCGCCCTTGGGTGTGTTTGTCTGCCCAGGGTTGTGTGCCAGCCTTCTCCTTTAATATATATAATATATAATTGCAATGATGTATTTGTGACAAAATAATTTAGTTATGTTGAATGTATGGAAAACACAGAGATAGATTTAGATCACAGTGATTGCAATTCCACAGGAAAATTTCCCTAAGCCATGTGGTATTCTGTAAATAATAATTACTAAAATGCCTAAAACCAATGCAAAATGTTCTACCTTTTTGCCAATTACAAAACATTTTTTGCCTATTCTTTCCATGGTGCAACATTTCCCACCACAATATTAATTTTCCTGAGGGCTGCAGTTGAGAAATAAGTAACTGAATTCAAAGGTGTGAGTACTACAGCAACATATGCCTTGAAAAATGTATTAGCATGAAAAGTGCCTTTGTCCTTTTATCACAGTGTAACTGGGCATCCATGCTGCCAGTTACCCTCATGCCATCTCACTGTTCTGTCTGGTGGTCACGGATACAGGTGCTTGTTTCTGTCTCTGAACGCGATGTTTGTTTATACGCACACATTCATTTGACTATTGATTCCTGCCTCCATGTGGGACTATATGAACTTCCCTGGGTCTAAGGCCAGTTGCCCTTACATGGTGTTTCTGCTATTGCTAGTTACGTTTGCTTCTCGTTGTGACCCTGATTTGGCTTTCGTTCTTGCTTCGTGTATGACCCCAGCCTGTCTGACCATCCACACCGGTTCTGACCAGTGGCTCTAGTTGTCTCTCGCTCTGTGTATGACCCAGGCCTGTCTGACTATCCACTGAGTTCTGAACTGTGGCTGACTACTCGCTCCATATATGACACCGGCTTGTCTGACTATCCACTCTGGTTCTGAACTGTGGCTTTGGCTGACTACTCACTCCATGTATGACCCCAGCTTGTCCATCTATCCACTCTGGTTCTGAACTGTGACTCTGGCTGACTATTCGCTCCATGTATGACCCCGGCTTGTCTAACTATCCACACCTGTTCTGAACTGTGGCTCTGGCTGACTACTCTCTCTGTGTATGACCCTGGCTTGTCTGACCATCCACTCTGGTTCTGACTTGTGGCTGTAGCTGACTACTTGCTCCTTGTATGGCCCCGGTGTGTCTGACTATCCACTCGGTCCTGAACTGTGGCTCTGGCTGTCTACTCACTTGTGTATCCTAGACTATTGGGCTATTCACTATAGCGGTACTGTGGTCTGTGCTGTCTTCTGCTCCGTTACATAAATATATATATTCCAACAGCAGCTTTTACCATTATCTTGTTTGTCTAAAATGTATGCTGTCCTTCTTCTCAGATTAGTGATACACTTTACTTAATGGTCATAGCAGCGGTCCCAAATGTGGTAGATGGTAGCAATCTTTCTTCACATCCCTCCTCTTCCACATCCTCCTCATCTATTCTACTGTTAATATATTTGGCCTGGCTTTCTGCTTGTAAAATTCAGACACAGCCGTCCTGGAATGATAACTGTGGCTTGGGATATGCCAGCATGGAGCTACACATAACATCAGTTCTCTGAATCCTCTGTTTTCTACAAAATTATATGGTATCAAGTCCATCCTGGCAACCATGCCATTCCATTGTGAAGTTTTTGACTCCTTCTCAGAAACTCAGTCAGTGTGGTTTGGTAGGACATGGTAGAAGAACCCTGTAACTTTTTTGCTTTAACAGCATGACTAGAGGAGGTGGTGGAGGTAGAGGCAGCATGTGTGGGCAGTCTATGACTCTTGATATCTCCTACACCAAACCCAGAGTCATCATACTCATCTGCAGCAGGAGCCATAGGTGTTATTTGAAATGAACTAACTGTTGGCAGTGGCACACTGTCTGACACATAAATAGCATCACTACTTCCCTTATCTGCCCCAGAGCTCTGGGAACCTTTTGGAGTGCTTCTGCTGCTGCTGGTTGCACCACCCCTGACCTGCTGATAGTGTGTCTCCCAGTCGGACCTGTGGTTGTGCTTCAGGTGGGATCTCATAGGTGCCTAGGTGTGAGCCTGCTTTCCCCCTTCTCAAATGCTTTTTTCATAGACAACAGATAGCATTTTTGAAGTTTCTCAATACTGTGAACTTCATGGATTAAGGGATTTCTGAGGGGCTAATACTACTACTGGGGCTAGATTTTGATGCAATTCTGCTGTTACTGCTACTTGGTGTCAAAGGTGCAGCACTTCCAGCAGCAGCAGAGACACTCGTCAAAGCTAAAGTTGTGGATGTTATTAACATTTGTTGCTGCTGGTTACTCAACACAAGTGTGTGTGGCTGAGTAGGATGTAGAATCACTTCTTCCACATTCTGGCCAGCCCACGAGTCTGCAGTCAGGGCCTTTTTAATTTAAATAGTCTCCAGGTGACATTAGATGAAAGAACCTGCACCAGCTGATGATTTAATTCATGATAGGGTCCAATCTGTTATTTTGATTTTACAGGATTCAGGAAAAGCCTTAAAACAGAATGGTCAGAAGTACGTAGAGAAATGGAATAAGCCCTACACGATGTTAGCTAGATGTCTTAGTAACATAGTAACATAGTAAATTAGGTTGAATAAAGACACAAGTCCATCAAGTTCAACCTTTTCCTCATACCCCAGTGACTGAGAATTTTATAGCTTTCCTGCTACCAAATAAGTTAGTCTTTATCAGACCTTCCTGATCTGCCTACTAATAAACAGTATAACTCTGTATGTTCCCTTTTGAAAGAAATATATCTAATCTTCTCTTAAATGTATCCGTTGTATCTGCCATACCCACCTCCTTGGACAAGGAATTCCTCAATTTAAAAGACCTTACTGTAAAAAAAACTCTTCCTCTGCTGAAGTCTAAACCTCCTTTCCTCTAATCTCAAGGGGTGTCCCCTGGTCACCTGATCAGGCCTTGGAATAAATAGCTCACCGCACAGATCCTTGAATTGACCTCTCATATACTTGTACAGTGTGATAAGGTGTCCTCTTAGTTGTCTTTTCTCTAGATTAAATAAACCAAGTTTGTCTAGTTGTTCCTCATACGTCAAGTCCTCCATTCCCATAATTAATTTTGTTGCTCTTCGCTGTACCCTCTCTAGTTCTAGTAAATCATTTTTCAGAACTGGTGCCCAAAAATGCACTGCATACTCAAGGTGAGGTCTTACCAATGATTTGTACAATGGCAAAATTATGTTATCCACTCTTGCTTCAATACCTTTTTTTAATGCAAGACAGGACTTTGTTTGCCTTTGCTACTGCTGTTTGACCCATAAATAGGTGTCCTAGCCAGTGCCTGTTTCATGATATCAGCAATGCGGAGGTGGCCGCAACTATGCCGACCGACACACCACAGAGGAAGGAAGCACAGGATAACTAGGCTTCTAAGGTAGACTGTGATAAACCTATAATGTGGCAGATATGTATGGTAGTGGTGGTGGGGGACTGGCATGGTGTGATCTTGGGACACAGGTGGGACCTTGACAAACAGCATCCATGCTGGGAGGAGAGGGACCATCATAATTTATTGCACACACTGCAGCAGCCATTTTTACTTTAGTACCACGTCCCTGCACTGGACCACCTTCCCCCGCCCCACCTCCTTGTGTGTTTGCTGAACATTACTCAACTACTGTGTGTGTTTTTAGTCTTTAAGTTTCCTTAAGTTTCTTATCACAGTCAGTCCCCCCAAAATATATATATATAACTAAAAAACAAAATTAACAACTTATTTTCCCATAATTCCCCAGCACAGAGCCAAAATCAGCAAGCAATCTGAACCCCAGCTGTCAGTGTCACACCAAATTTCGGGGTATTTGGGGTCAACCTCCTTCCTCCCTTCTTATCCTCTAGAGTGCCTCCAGACTCCCCTAATTCAGAGAACAAATGTTCTACTTAAAAGACTCCCTAAACTATGTTTCAAATCCCCTTTATTTGCCTATCTCTAGCTCAAAAACATGCTGCTTTCTCCTTTCACAAACACAGATTGGCATGCTGTGAGAGCCTGACACCCTTGTATATGACTGTAGAAAAGTAGGGAAAACTTTCACCTGGTGGGGACAATTTTTTCCCATTGATTTCAATAGAATGAGCTAGGAGAAAAACAGTGGCAAAACGACACTTTTCATGGGAAATTATTCGCCAAGCCGGAAATGACATTATTTAACGATTTTGGTTTGAGGCGAAAATTTTCACCCATCCCTATTCATCATAACTAGGGTTGTGAATGTTAATGACCTGGTTATCAATACTAGTATGTGTATGGCTGGGTGAGAGGTTGCAACTGGAAGCGTTAATGATGCTGATGATGATTAACTGGATAAGAATTGTATTTTTTAGCATGGTTACTTGTCCTGAGTCAGACTCTTCAGTTGTTTTCTCAAGCAGATTATAAACAGGCACAGTATTTCTTTTCAGTGGTGGAAGACTGAGCCTTTACTGTTTCATCATCTCTCTCACTCTCAAATGCATCTGTATCTGAAGAAGAGGATGATGAGGGATGGATATATTTCAGATCAACATCATCATCAGTAATTAGGTCATCCTCAGCAGCATCGCCCACCGATTCTTCCTCACTACGTTTATATTCCTCTATGAAGTCTTAAGCCTTTTTTCCCCTTAGAGAGATTTTCACGGTGTTTGCTACTGAATTTCAAGACAGTTGTTGTAGTGGTGTTCTCACTGTCAGATGAGCAGTTGGTTGAACTGCTATGCCTTCTTCCATTATGCCACTGTGATATTTCAGGCAATTGAGATACTGCACCTAAAAAAATCATCTTTTAGCTGCTATAACTTTTTAATAAAACACCTTTCAGCAGTGAGAGTACCTTTGATGTACTCGGGAGGATAAAACTTACAATATTAATTTGTGTTACTATCCCTTTAAGTCTCATTTGTATGATTTGGATAGGACACAAAGAAAAAAGGTGAAATTTACTCTGCTATACTTGTTTTTCCTCTGTGTTCTTCCACGGCACTCCCTCCAGTTTGAAGATATTTTGTAAATAGTATGGTTGTAAGATAAGCCTTGCAATTTCAATGAGGGTATAAGAGCATGCTGTATGCATATATCTTGTATCATTACTAAGTATTCTCTTGTTACAACTTGGGCAACAGCATAACTGGTGACAGATAGAGATGTTTTTTAAAGTTTTACCATTGATTCATACAGGAGGCGGAGTCAGAACCCCATTTGTATGCCATGGAAGGACACAGAGGAAAAAAACAATATCAGTGAGTAAATTTCACCTTTCAATGATTTTGGCTGTGTTTGGCAAGCTGGTTTATGCCCCGGCAAAACCTATAAACTATCAAATCACTTGTTTCTATTTATCCTACAACCCAAGGGTTTTAAAAGTAAGAATATCAAAATAAGAGCCTTCATATTGTCACTATGTCGTGTGATTAATTCCCTGCTGGGTATGTTGTCTGGGATCTATCCAACCGTTGGAAACTAGGCCCGGCCAGAGATCAACCTGCCACAAGAGGGTAGCCAGGATAAAACCAGCAGGCCGTCGGATGAACTGCAAGGCACAGAATGTGATCAACTAGACTAGCAGGAGACTTCTGGGTTTGTAGACTGTAGTAGCAGGTGTCAGAGACTCAGGCTTAGCCGGTGAACCACTCGGTGGAAGGTAACAAGCAAGGTCAATGTTGAAGAATCTGTCCTGGATACAACGGGGAGGGTGAAGACACATGGGAGTAGCAGAAGCGGAGGTCAGGTACAAGGCCGGGGTCAGACTGGAACAGGATTAAGGGCAGGATCAGGTGTTGAAAAATCTCATTAGCATGCAGGTAGCTCGAAGACTGAGTGTGGGAAGTGAAAAACAGAAAGACTTTAAAGAGTCATCATCCAATCAGGAGTGAGAGCGGTGGAAAACAAACAGACGAAATGACACTTATAATGATTTGGTAAGCCAGTATATGCCCCGGCAAGATTCAATTTTCACTGATATGCTTTATCATCTTGACACATTAATAAGCTCTCAATGTTCATACGGTTGTTTGTGTTTACAGTATATATACATCATGGAACTGTTACATTTTTCACCTAGCTCCAATAGCAACCTTAAGTTCCCATATAAGGGATGATACTATTATGATCAAGACGATCTGTGACGGTGGAATTACAGTCAGTTAGCCTATTCGATAATCAGCCTACTCAGTCTCTCTTTCGTACCTTTGTACTCTTTTCATCTGTCTGATCAGGTTCTAATAACCTCTACAGAATGTAATTGTAACCTATTCATTAAGAATTTTCCTTTTGTTTTGTTTTTTTATACAATTCGCCACTTCTACATTTTAATGATCTTCTTAAAAGTTAAGTTCTAATCCCTTGGATGCCAAAGAGATCACCAAAGCTTTATATAGCAATGCATTGGTCACCTTCCTGGCATCCAAGTGGTTAATCCCCTATGCTGAATTCCCATATTCACATTTCCTGTGGGTTTTAACTATCTAGGGTGAGTGCTAGCTCTGCAGAGTTATCTGGCTTGCTTCCTCTCTGGATTTAATCGAGACTCAACCTTTTGAATGATTGAGGCCTCTAAATGCACTGAGAAGCAATGCACTGAAGATCTCTCTAGCATTCAGTCATAAGCAATATGTAGTTGTCTCATATGGTGCAGATGGTTTGCTCCAGAGTTGCAACTGTTTATCATCTTAAATATGGGCCATGGTTTGGTATTCAATAAGCTAAAGAAGTGCAATTCTGCAGCAAACAAACTGATGCATAGCTAGAAACATGAACTTGCCAGTCTCCTGTTGATTTCAATGGGGCTTTTACCCTCATGAATGGTAGATAGGTCTCTAACAGATAATGAAGCAAACATTCAAGAAGTCAAAAATAGCACTTAAATCAATGAGATGCTCTTTCCTCCTCTATGGTGAAGTTGTCATACTCTTTACTTATGTGAACAAATCCCTAGGGCTCAATACTATTAGCCTCGCTATTTTTTTAAAACCAGCGGTGGTGGTTTTGACAGCATAGTTTGCTATTCTTTTAACTGCACTGTCAACAACCACTGCTGTGCAAAAATGTCCAGCAGGTACAAAATATGAGCCCATTGGACATCACATAAAACAATTAAAATTTGCTATCCTATTCCATGTGATGGATTTACTGCATGTTAAGAAATGCAAAAAGATGAACCCTATGATTGCCAGTGGGGTATGCAAAACTTTGTACAGCTTTGCATACCTCAGTGGCACTTATAGGGTTAATCTACCAAGAGTTAACACATATCCTGAAAAATAAAATCTAACCAGTAATCCTGATGTGTAGCAAGGTCCTACCCATCTTCTTCTTTAATCTTCTTTCTTCTCTTCTTCTATTCTTTATTCTGTTCAATCTTGAAAAAAAATCAATTAGCTCTGTTTTTTTGTTTTAAAAAATTAAGCCCCCAAAGATGCCACAGTTAACCCTTTATGTGCTGGAGGGGTACCCCTCTGGCGCTCAAAGGGTTTCAAATGTGTAGCATCTATCCTCTGATTATTATAACATTATTAGCTTTTTGTTTAAGAATAAAATGCCTTGTAATGTCCATTTTTTATGAAAATGAAAACATGTTTCCCCTTGCTGTCACTGTCTCCGCTGGCAGTGGCAGGCATGTAAAGTGCGAGAGCCCCCACCTTTCCTACCTCTTGGGCCGTTACCAAGTCAGACTGCAGAATTTTGAACAGAGACTGGCTTTTATATGCCAGTCTCTGTTCAAAATATTTGGTAGCCTCCAATGTCCTGGGATATGGGCTTATATACTTACCAACCAATCAACTTCTAGCGAGGGGATGACAAGAGTTGGCTTTTTTTTTTCTTTGATGTTCTCACAATTTGCTCTATTTAGCTTAACTTGTGGGAACAAAAATCAACAACGAGCATTTGTCCAAAACATGAGTTTTGACCACCATATCTACAGAATAGCTGCGGTACGTAGGTGGGTTTATCGATCGGTCTTTTTTTTTGTTTTTTTTACTTACCGGCTGTTTTACCGGTGGTAATAGTATTGAGCCCCAAGTGTTTATTCACCAGTGATAGAAAGAAGAAATGAGATTCTGCTTATATGTACAACAACCAAGATATGCATAAAGTCAACAGTCTCACCACAAACGTTTGCAAGCAGCAAACATGACTTACCCATCAGAGCATATCCTTTCCTTATTTGTAACTGCATGCTGCTACTGGCCTTGTTGAACAACTATACATAAATGTAAATGTGTTTCTACATTAGCCTTTTGATGTTCCTAGCTGTTGCAGTTTTGGTGCACAGCTTGGGATCCTGTGTAATCATTTTAATGAGGGGCTCATGAAAAATGTATAAAACATTGGATAAAATGCATCTTTCAGCATGTATTTTTTTTTATAAAGGTTACGTGCAACACATTACTCTGCAATGTGTTGCACATCCTAGTGGCACTCTGTGGGTTATAACAGCGTTATGGTAACCCCATGCACGGCGATCCCTCACAATATCTAGGGATTATGGTTTATATAGCCAGTCATATTTATATGAGCATTAATCCATTATGGCTGGGATGTCCAAACCAAGTTCCAAGGTCCATTTGCAGTCCAATCCACCAATTAATGCAAATTCTATTTAACCCTTTGAGTGCCAGAGAGGTATCCATCACATTGCAACTCACTGAATGCTTCTCTAGCACTCAAAGGGTTAATAATAAAAATGTGGTGTGTAGCAAAACATAATGATCTTCATTTGATCCTTAACAGTCAATCAGACTGTTATTATGTACATTTATATAGCAAAATGTAAGCTAGCTTGGCCTAGCTTTGGTTTGTATATAATAATTGGTATACTGGCCCATTTTGTGAATGTTTGCCTTTAATACTGTTACATTATTTAGTAACTGGCATAAAAGCCCGTGTACATGGGCCAAGGTCCAGGTGATGTTAACCCTTTTAGTGTCAGAGGTGTACGCAATGCATTGCAATGTGTTATGTACCGCTCTGGCACTCAAAGGGTTAAGAGGCTGGTCCTGCTCTGCACCTGCCGCCGACACAGTCATGCACTGTAGAGACTGGCCAAAAGCACAGAATGCTCCCAGCACAGAACTCCCAGCATTCTGTGCTCCCAGCATTCTGTGCTTTCGGGCACTCTACTGCTCATGATGGTTTCTAACAAGCATCCTAGCAAATTATTATATAGGATATGCAGCTCTTGAATAACTGTTTTTCTAGCTAATAAACACAGCTTATTTTTGTTTTGTAAGTCTTCAGTGAAAATAGCTAATTAAATAAGAAAAAGTACATCCTATTGACTATTTTTGCATTTCATAATTTATTTATTTTATTTATAAAATGTTTTACCAGGAAGAATACATTGAGATTCCTCTCGTTTTCAAGTATGTCCTGGATAGTTTTCAGTAAAAGGTTACATATTTACACTAATTGTGAGACATTATATACAAACATACAGAAATATACATACTTATTAAATAATGGGATTATTTACAGTTACACACTGTTTTTAGATATAAAGAAACATTTGCTTTTAAGGATTTTAGACTGGGTGCAGATGTGATTTTTTCCGGCAGATTGTTCCAGATTTTTGGAGCTCTAAATGAGAAGGCAGATCTTCCTGCTTCTTTCTTGTATTGTGGTATACGCAGTGAGTTGTTAGTTGTGGAGCGGAGGTTATAGTTAGTATGGAGAGCTGGGGTGAGCATACTGCTTAGATATTGTGGTAGTTTTCCAGAGAAGTGGTTGTGTACTAAGCAAGAAAGATGAAGGTCACGTCTAGATTTGAGTGTTAGCCAATTTAGGGCTCGATTCAAATGTTGGCGTCGCCAGAAAAAACTGGAGACGCTGGTTTTAACGTCAACTGAGCAATGCAAATGTTCTACTAGAAACAAGCAACGCCAGTTCTGAAACAGACATTGCCCGTCGCCAGAACAGCAAGATCTCACCCATAGAGGATAATGTACAAGCGACGCCAAAAGCTATTCAAATGTTGGAGTTAGGGCTAACTCGCGTTAAATTGCAACATTTCTCTCCAGAAATCTAACGCCTATTTTTTTTGGAGAAGAGCACTGGAGGAAGAGTAAAAATCCACTTCTCCAGTTCTGAACAGCATTCTCTATGCTCTTCCCTACCCAGCCACTAGGGGAACACAGAGATGGCTTTCAGCACCATGGACAGCTTTGAATGCCATAGGGATGGGCACTGCTCACCCCTGTGGCATTCAAAGGGTTACAGTCAATAAAACTAGTACACCAAGCACTACACAATGCCCCCTTCCACATCCCCCCCCTTAGTATGTCACATATATTTGCTGCCCGCTTCCTCCAATACCTCTCCTTGTGAAAAGGGACGAATTGCACAAGGCGACGCCAGGCAGCTGGGCACAATGCCAACGCGAGAGGAGAGGTATTGGAGGAAGCGGGCAGCAAATACAAGCCTACCCCTCCTCCCGCTTCCTCCAATAGCTCACTAGTACCCAGGCTTTTCTTATGCTGCGGGCTTCACAGCCGCCCGCAGCAATGGAATGAGGAATAAATGAGCAATTTATAAATGAAGCTGAGGGAAGCGCTGCAGTCACAGTGCAGCCTGCTCCCTCAGTTGTATTTTAACCCTTTGAGTGCCAGTGCGTGGCGTACCACTCTAGCACTCAAAGGGTTAACTTAGATCTCATCCATTCATAATGCCCTACTTACTGTGTCCCTTTGCTTTTAGTACTTTTGCTCCACTCTCAGTTTGAAGAAGAGTGGAGCAAAAGTACTAATAGCAATGGGACACAGGAGGTAGGGGGTTAAAAATGAATGAGATCTAAGTTAAACTGTCTAATAATAGTATTTTAATTAAAAAAAAGTTTAAAACACACACAAACACACACACATATATATATAGGCAAGGTATGTAGTCCATACCTTGCCTATTAACCCTTTGGGTACCAGAGGGGTAGAAAACATGCTAAGCAATGCTTTCCTACCCCTCTGGTACTCAAAGGGTTAATTGTGGAATAAAAGACAGATTTGTCCACTACATGGAAGTCCATGAGGTGGATGGGGTTAGTATGTCACATATATGCAATATATGTGACATACTAAGGGGGGGATATGGAAGGGGGCATTGTGTAGTGCTTGGTGTACTAGTTTTATTGATTTTAACCCTTTGAATGCCACAGGGGTGAGCAGTGCACATCCCTATGGCATTCAAAGCTGTCCATGGTGCTGAAAGCCTTCTCTGTGTCCCCCTAGTGGCTGGGTAGGGAAGCACAGAGAAAGCTGTTCAGAACTGGAGACGTGGGTTTTGGATTTTCTGACTGAACTTGATACTTTGCAGTGCTGTGATTGGCTGTGGTGCTAGGTAACATTTTTATTGTGTGTTTTTAGGTAAGATTTTCTATGCGACGCAGGTTTAAGGTTAACGGTTAACGTGTATTTTGTTGGTCATCGCTCGTTAGGCTTTCTGGGTAAGGAAGATTTGAATCTCATGTTACCTGGTCTTGCTTAACGAGCGAAGGCAGTTTTTTTCTTCACGTTGGTTTTAACGCCAACATTTGAATCGAGCCCTTAGTTCTTTAAGCATGTCACAATGATGGGTAGTGTAGTCACATTGGAGGATAAAGCAGCATAATGAATTATATAGAGTGTCAAGTTTACTGAGGTGGATTTCTGGTGCTGGAGCATATACTACGTCACCATAGTCTATGACTGGCAGCAGCATCTGTTGTACAATACGTTTTCTCACCTGAGTACTTAGACATAATTTGTTTCTATAAAGTGTACTTATTTTGGGATAAAGTTTAGAGGTTAATTTGTCAATGTGGTGACCAAAATTGAGGTTAGGGTCAAGCCACATACCAAGATATTTGTAGGAGTCTACTGGGGCCAATTTACGATTAGACTCTGTCACAATGGATAGGTGGATATTGTCGAGATTACGCAGTTTGTGCTTTGTGCCAAATATCATTGTAACTGTTTTATCTGTGTTTAAGAAAAGTTTGTTCTGTGTTATCCATCTTTCCACTTTGTAGAAATCATGTTGTAATTCGGTTTCAAGTTGTGATATGCTACAGTTTTTAGCATAGATTATGGTGTCATCTGCATACATGTGTACTGAAGATGATTTGCAAACCTTGGGCAGATCATTTATAAAAAGAGAAAATAGAAGAGGGTCAAGAATGGAGCTTTGGGGAACTCCACTTGTTACTTTGAGTGGATGGGAGTCATTGTTTGCAACTGACACATACTGCATTCTGTCTGATAAATAGGATCGGAACCATTTTAGAGAATTATTACCCAATCCTGAGTTATGGAGTTTGCTGATAAGAATGTTATGGTCTACTGTGTCAAAGGCCTTAGCGAAATCTAAGAAAATAGCTCCAGTGAGTTCACCATTTTCCATGCCAGTCTGGAAATCATTGGTTACTTTTAGAAGAGACATGACTGTTGAGTGGTTTGGTCTAAACCCTGATTGAAGAGGGGTGAAGAAACTGGTCTGTTGGTAATATTTATGTAGTTGCACATGTACACATTTCTCTACGATTTTAGATAAAGTGGGGAGGAGAGATATCGGTCTGTAATTTGATACTACATTTTTATCCCCACTTTTGTGGATAGGTACAACTCTTGCCACGTTCCAGGATTTGGGCATATAATGAAAGTTTGTGCTAAATTAATACAATGGCATGATATATGGTGTATTTTGATATGGTGCACATAATGGAACAAACATAAATACAAAAGGAAAAAGTAGCAATTCTGGAGCAAACCAACTACACCAAAAGGGAGTAATAAATATTCCACAAACTCCCATTAATTTGTATGATGCTTTTAAGTGCCATGAATACTAAAAAGGTTTCCAGATCATTGCAAGATAGTCAGTTGTTAGACATGGAGATGTTGGGGACGATGGGAGCTGAGTCTCCAACAGTCGGAGGGCCAACAGTTGACTATCACCACTTAGGAAATGCCATTTTCCCACAATTAATGCAATAATACTTTATGAAGTAATAATGAAAGATAACAATGCTTTTATCAAGCAATATACAATAATTGTAGGTAATAAAGTAATACTTTCTTGGAGAGCATAATAAGCATTTATTAATGTATTTTTCACATCAGTCCAGAACCCAGTGTGAAGCAGAGTAAATAATTCAACTAAAGCCCTGGATAAGATGTATCCTTCATGATAAAAACAATTCATCCAACACTGAAGCTCAAAAGACAGCTGCACTGCATACCTTTGGGAGGGGGATACATTCAGCAGGCTGAATCTCAGTTATATGTGCTGTTTTTTTCCAGCTTTTAAGTACTGACAGATATCTCAGACATGAGGAGGTTGAACTGAGGACATTGTCAACAGCTTGACAGGACTCCTACCCTCCCTTGTTGCTGTGAGTAGCATTACAAGTCACATGATTCAAGTGAAATTCAGGGCTGTATTCAAGAAGCTAAAGGGATGCAGTTGTGGACCAAACCAATTACACCATAGCGGACCAAAGACATTGCTAGCCCCTCCATCATTAATTTAAATGGTGTTTGAACCTCTTATATGCAAGCCTGGACCACAGCTCATTGCAAAGCAATGAGCTGGAGGCTTCTCTAGCATTCAATAAGTTGGTGGTCCTATTAAAATAATTGGATATTTTTATTTCTCCCCTATGATGCAGCTGGTTTTATCCAGAACTGCACCTCTTTAACTTCTTGGATTCAGTCCTTGTTGACTTATGCATGAAGCTAAAGGGGTGCAGTTACTTATTACATTTTTTAACAAAGGCATTTATGTACTAAGACCTTGAACATTTCTGTGCAAACCAACTGCACCATGGGAGACAATGAGCTTTTGTATTTGATTTAAATATGTATTAACCCCAAGAATGCTAGAGATGTCTCCAATACATTGCTTCACAATGTACTGGAGATGTTTGCAGCACTCATTGGGTTAAAAGACCACTTAGTCATTGGGAATCTGGGAAATTATTTGTCCTCTATGTTGCAATTGGTTTGCCCCAGAATTTATCTACTTTATATTCCTGAATATGGCACTTTGTGGTATGTACTCACTGCACCTCAAACTGCACTTCAAACCCCATTTCTCCCTCCATCCTGAATTTCTAACCTTGTGGTATGTACTCACTGCACCTCAAACCCTGTTTCTCCCTCCATCCCAAGTTTTATCCCTTTGTGGTATGTACTCAGCTCTTTATAACTCCCTGTTCCAGTCGCCATATTGACTGCCTCCCCCACTAATCTCATATTCCTTCTTGTATTTATTTACTTTCAGATGGTTTAGTTCTTTGAGTGCCAGAGGGGTATGCAATGCATTGTAGAGCAATGCGTTGCATACCCTTCTGGCACTCAAAGGGTTAATGGTGTCACAAACAATTGCACCCAGGGCATTCCTTATTCAAAATAATTTGTAACAGGCCTCACCCAGTCAATCAGTTTTGGATGTGATATCTAACTAGTTTAAATTCAGACACAGTTAGGGTGTGTTTTAGCTGGTTTAGAATCAGCTGGTACCTTTATTTCAAGTGCACCTTTTTCCAAGTACTTTGCGAGTTGGACAGGAGTGGTGGGCAGGAAAGAAAGAACAGTTACTGTAGCACAACCACCTAAAGGGAAGTAAACAAAAAGGGACGCGATGAAATAGGAGGGAAGAGATAAAATAAATGTTACAAATAGATGAAATTGCCTTTCAAAACAGATATGCTATTTCATCAGTTTTCAGACTTTCTGCTTCATCTTCCTCCTATCTGTATTAACACTTCCACTTTTAATAAAACATTCCCCTTATCTCCACAATCATGAGCCTCACTTGCACCATAACATATTAACTCACTATGGACTTCTGCATACATGTGCACTGCCCACTGAGTGCTGGTGGAGAGTGCTAAACAGAAGCAAACCCAGTTCCAGTAATCAAAGCAAACAACACACCCTTTCACTATATTCTCACAGCAAACAGATCACTACATTTCAATGTGTTTTATTACTTGTCTTGGAAAGTGACAGAGAGGCCAATTATGGCTCTCAAACAGCAACAAAAGGCATCTTCACCATTAAAAAAGTGCTTTATTTTGTGCATTGCAACATACACAGTATATTGCCCAAAAATGGATGAATTAAAAGAATGGCGTTATGAGTACAAACCTAAAATCCTCACTCTCACTGAATCTTGACTAAAATACCTGTTACTGCTATTGTCATTCAAGGATACTCATGCTTGAAGAAAGACCGAGAAAAGCTAGGAGGAGATGTAATCATATACATGCTAGAGGTGATGATCTTCACTCTTTTAAATTACTCTTGTAATTCTGACACATATGAATACATTAGTGGAAAAATTGTTCTTCCCTCCTCAAAACAAATCATAATTGTTGGCATCTATGGACCACCTAATATGCCAGCACAGTCCCCCTCGGACATGACCCACCACCTCAATGATATTGCCACTCAAAAAAAGAAAAGCAAGTAAACACGTTTTTATAAATATTGATAATGTTTTTCATACTGTGTCTGAGTGTTGAATGGATCAAAGCCTATAACTATGGATATGCATATTAAGACCACTTTCCTTTATCCAATTGCCCCAGAGGAAGCAGACAGTAGATCTGCGAAAACGGTTGGGCCTTTCCATTAGCACTTGGCACCTAGTTTGGGTCGGTCCACTCCCTCTGTGAGGCTTTCCCCCACTCCACCCCATTTGGCTTAGCAGACCGGCTCCCAGTGTCTCTCATGGACTGTAGCACAAGGCAGAGCAGGTAGAGCGGTTCTATACTCCATCTTGGTCTTTTATGTCACCTATCAAATCCAGATTTATTTTGGGACATTATATGCCATTATTACTTTGACTAACAGCAACGTGGTCACATCTATAACATCTAAGAACATTTCTTCCAAAGACCAGCACCATTTACCACAGAAGCAGCTACCTGGGTAGAAGGAGGACTGGAGGACACAGCACGATTGGCTAGAAGGGACAGGGACCCTATTGATATGGATAAATCCCAAGAAGGGCCTTTGTAAGTGCAAAATTTATATTTTTACTCATTTTTTCTGTTGTCAAATAAACTACTACACTTAGATTTTACCCATTTTTTTGTGTGCGCTGTTTTTTAAGTTTTATCTAGACCTATCATAGTAGAGAGTCTGAAAAAAGGACATATCTATGAACTTCACCCTTTGCCATATCACCCTGATTGATCCAGGAAAAAAAAACAACAACAACCTTTTGAAGCCATTTCCAGTTAGTTAAGTTCCAAGTGGGTAAAACAATTCCTTTCTCACTCCAAAAATTGGATATCTACCTGGATCAGTTTCCTATCTATATTGAAATCAAATGTCATATATCTGTTGTTTTGAGCTTGAAAGGTGTCCAATAAAAAAAATCAGCAGTCTGTGATATTCTTTGTTCCCTATTATGCAGTTGGTTTGGTCCAAAATTGCTTCTTCTTCTTCTTAGCACACATGCCTCAGAGTGTGTAAAATTAGCAGTGAACAGAAAATGAACTAGCCAAAGCTATAATACCTGTCCATTTAAAACATTTCAGTTCATACACCGAGCAGATGTATCTGGTGCCCCTTGGTACACACATTCCAGAGGAAATGATGATTAATAATATCTAGTTATTCTGCATGATCTCTGTAGCTTGGTTGCTAAGCACCGCATGCAGTTAAATCACTTGAGTGAAAAAAAGAGTGAGTTGAAAAACCAAGGGACATAAAACCCTTAAAAAGAATACTAACAACTAGTGGAGATTAATTTTATGAGAAGCATTCTCTAGATGAAATAGGAAAAGGCTGTGCTTTTATACATTTGTTAAATATAATGATTCCACCAGAAAAAGCAGCTGAATTTCAGTATGTAGCAACTTGCGCATTGTAACAGAAAGATCACAAGGTACCTCTTAGTGAAACAACCATCAGTATGGCTATTTACTGTGGTCTTCTAAAACACAGCACTGAAGTACATTTTTCCCAATTATGATGATCTGCTTTCTTGGTTTGCTGCCGCTGGCTCTAAAATGGTAAAGTAAATACCATGGAGAATGAATCAGGCAGCATTATTTTATTTTAGTCTGACTGTGACCTGCTAGGTGACCTTCACGGTGTACATATGCTGCTGCTGTTCTGAACGCAGCTGTGCCAGAAGGCAACATCACAGGGGAACAGGATATAGGAGAGATTTGAAATGAGCTTGCTGTATATGGGAGTTTGGTGCAAGACTGCTGAGCAACTTCTACTCTTCTCATTTGGCATGCAATCAAAAGACAGAATCATATGCATAAAGCAAGTGAAACAATTCTGGGAAAAAAATGAATTGCACTATAATAGCGAAAGAACATGTCCCTTTAATTAATGTGTCTTAACCCAGTGAATTCTAAAGAGGTCTCTAGTACAATGCATTTGAGACTTCTTTAGCATCCAAGGCATTTGCTCCCTGTGGTGTAGTTGGATTGCCCAAGAATTGCTCTGTGTTTGCTTTTGTGCATATGGCCCACTGTGAGATTGATGTGCTGACAAGAAATGGAACAATTCTGGAGCAAAACATAGGAAAATTACAAATTCAGACTGATGTAAAGGGACTTTTAAACCTATGAATGCTAAAAAGGTAGGCCTTCGACACATAACCTCATAATGCCTTGGTAACCTCTCCAGCATTCTAGGGGATAAGAGCCCAACTAACATAAGTAGGAATTCATATTTGTCTCCTATGGTGCAGAAGGCTTGTTCCAGATTCCTCAAGTTCTGATTAACCCGTTGAGTGCCAGAGGGGAACCCCTCTGACACTGAAATGGTTAAAATAAACATCCTTAGAAACAGATGGGCTTTCCCAACACTGCAAATACATTGATTATTAATGTGGCTGGTCCTAGAACAACAGGAGGCTTACACATGGCAGATACACCTGTAAAGAGACTGGACAATATCAGGTACAGAGAGACATGGCATGACTGTGATTTACTAAAGGGAACTGGTGCAAATATCTGATGTGAAGCAATGTGTTGGTGACCTCTCGAGCCCTGAAAGAGTTAAATGCCCCATTTAAATCAACAGTCATTGTAAACATTGTTGTTGGTTTACTTCAGAAGTGTACATTTTTAGCTTGAATAATGCCCAGTATTTGATTTTGTTAATAAATATGTAGCAGTAACATTTAATGGAGGGGGACTTATTTTTTTAGAGTTTATGTTTAACACTTTGAGTGCCAGAGGGTTGTCCAAGGTATTGGCACACAAGGGGTTAAAACAAGTTATTCAGCAGTGTTTACTATCAGGAAAATATTTTGACAGGTAGTGAAAATTTCAGAATTACATGTGGGGATAAGGGGGAGACTTATTTGGAATCCCCAATTGTTTTTTGAGTTAAGGATAGTTGTACCATAGGTCAAAGTGCTTAACCCTTTGATTGCCAGAGAGGTAGCCAACACACTGTGTGCAATGCTTTGGATACCTCTGTGGCGTGGAAAAGACTTAAAGCAACTATTACAAAACTAGCCTCTAACAGCGCAGTCAGCATTTCCAGTGGAAATAGACATAAACATGGGAACCAGTACAAGATACAATCCAAAGTGAAAGAATTGTCAATCTTAATAAAAAACATGTGAGAATATGTGCAATTAACTGAGAAATGACTGGCAGCTTATTTTTGTTTTAACTCTTTGAGTACAGAGGAGTATACAACAGATTGTTCTGTATGTTGTTGAAGAAAATTCTAAATAATATCAATTTGCAAACTTGCATGGAGACAGAATGTCGGAGTGTGGCCTCGTTCTTGTTTCTGCTCCTGTCACTCATTACCCTCTCTCTTATATTCCTCACTTTCACTTTTCTCTTGGGTTCTAGTGCTCCTAGCCTGTGTACCTGTGGATTGTGTTCTTTGTGTTTGACCCAGACTGGAGCCTGCTTTGTTGCTTCTCTGTGTTTGACCCAGTATGTACGACTACCTCACTGCTTCTCTGTGTTTCACCTGGCTTACACGACTACCCTGCTGCTTCTCTGTGTTTGGCTTGGCCTTTACAACTAACCCGTTTCCTCTCTTTGTTTGACCTGGCCTGTATGACTACCCCGTTTCTTCTCTGTGTTTGACCTGGCCTGTATGACTACTCCATTGCTTGTCTGTGTTCGACCCAGCTTGCATGACTACCCCGCTGCCTTCTCTGTGTTCTCCCTGGCCTGTACTTCTGCTTCTTCCTTCCAGTTCCTGTACATGAACGTACATATTTTGCAAACACTGATGGCCGGTGAGTCATTTGAGCTGGCTAGTAAGAAAGGTGAAAATATGTAAAGTATTTACAGAAAAAGGGGGAACATTTATCAAAGGCCCCATTTTTTGTGCTTAATTCCAAAGGGATGTATTGTTTCATATATTGTTATGCAATTAATTGCTCACCCCACTGGCACTCAATGGGCTAAAGCTGTTGCTCACATCATTGTGAAAAAATGGCTTAATTAAAATTTACAATGTGATACTATGAAATGCTATAGGCAATGACACATTTGTATTAGGATTTCAGGGAATTGCCATTAGGGATGTGTTGATAGCTAATTTTCCTTCCTGATGGAATCTTCTCATAAAGGGAGAGATAGTTTTTCTTTCACTGGAAAGAAAATCAGGTGAAAAATTACCTGCAGAAGGCAAGCAATGCGTTGTGTACCCCTCTGGCACTCAGAGGGTTAAAGGCTGAAACTACTACTAAACTACAGAAAAGTGGTGCAGTTGTGGTGCAAACCAACTGCTCCATAGGAAACAAATACAAATTCCATAATCTGCCATTGATTTAAATGACTTAACCTCCTGAATGCTAGAGAGGTCTCCAACATATTGATATGCAATGCATTGGAGATCTCTCTAGCATTTAGAGGGTTAAAACCCCATTTACATTAACAGGAATCTTTACTTGTGACCTGTGACACAGGCAGTTTGTTCCAGAGTTGCCCCACTTTTGCATGGTACATCACCCTCACTGACTCAGCCCTGTTCACCAAACAGAAGATCTGTCCTAAAGGGTCTTCTAGTGAGAATTCCCACACGGCACAGAAGGTCATGTTTTCTGCTAAACCTGAGGCAAATATTTCCCCAAATCTCTAATCTCCATCATTTCAGTATAGAGTTTGCTTGCTCAGATGAATTTTGCAATATTTTTTACATTTGTAAATGTTATTTTATCTTTGGCTGTAAATATAGGAATAACATTTACTACTTCACAGGTTTCCATTTTACAACCATGTGAGTTACTGCATTACATTAAACTACAGCTGTGAAACCCATTCCAATTATTTTAGCAAAATAAAAGTCACATGGTACAACAAGGTGACCTGATTTCTTTTACACTTTCCTAACCACTTGAAGATGAGAGGGTTGTGCAATGCATTGTGAAGGAATACAACTGAACATGGGTCATCTAGCACTGAGCTAATATTATTTTGATTGCAGTGGAGTGATCCATACATGCAAAACATTAGCACAACGCCCAACATTTCAAATGGCCAAAGAGGGACAATTTTATAGGGGATGAGGACGGGACTGGTGGGCGGGGCATTACAGAGAATATTTCGGTTACGTCATGACCTATTGATAGTTCTTTATACAACTGAGTTAATCATTTAGAACAAGACCAATGCATTTTATTTACACAGGCTAATTTATAAACACAGATAGTGAAGTTTAAACAATTTTTAATGTGAGTTTTATTGCTGTGGAACAATGTGATACACATACACCACATAGTCTGATCTCCTAAAAGAGAGACATACAGCAAGTGATGCTGCTAAAATAAGACAAAAAAACAATTTTGGAGCAAACCAACTGTGACATAGGTAGCAATAAAAATTCCAAAGATTCCTATTCATTTAAATGGGAATTTAAATGCAGAGAGGTCTCAAATGTATTGTGAAATCCCAGAACTGTGCCAGTTCTTAGTACAGTAGCCATAGTGGGTGAAAATTCTGGCTGGTCTCTGAATAACATGTACATCAACTTGATTACTCACAAGTTAACGAGTTTATTACTAGGTCAGAGAGAAAACCAGAGGCGTAACTAGAAGCCACGGGGCCCTGGTGCAAGAATTGCCATGGCCCCCCCTGACCACATTGGCCCCCCTCAACTACATTGGCCACCTCCATATTGCCCCTTCCACATTGTTCCTTCAACAATGCCTCCATCACAATGCCCCTTCCACAGTGCCCCCATCACAATGCACCTCTTTCTCCACAATGCCCCCCATCACAATGCCCCTCATTCTCCACAATGCCTCTTCCACATTGCCCCTTCCACAATGCCCCTCATTCTCCACAATGCCCCTTCCACAATGCCACCATCACAATGCCCCTCAATCTCCATAATGCCCCTTCCACAATGCCCCTCATTCTCCACAATGCCCCTTCCACAATGCCACCATCACAATGCCCCTCAATCTCCATAATGCCCCTTCCACAATGCCCCTCATTCTCCACAATGCCCCCATCACAATGCCCCTCATTCTCCACAATGCCTCTTCCACAGAGCCCCTCATTCTCTACATTGACCCTTCCACAATGCCCCTACTGACCACCCCCCTCCTCCTAGAACGCTGACGTCCTAGACCATAAAGGTCTGAGAGATGCCGCTGGTGGCATTTAATTCAGTTTTTTAAGGGCTTCAATATAAGGGATAGTAATTTTGAAGTATTACTATCCCTTTAAGGACTAGGCCTACAAGCCTGTCCTAGTTTGCATGCATTTTGTCAATATTATATTTGCACATTACAGGGCACTTATCCACTAAGAAATATTATATATGCACATTGCAGGGCACATATTTAATTTTACACAGATGAGTGCAAGTTTGTCTTTTTGTCTATAGATATAAATATATATAGATATAGATAGATATTTATACTAGTGTGCACTGTTACAGGCACTGTATGATTTTACCTAAATAATTTGATACATCACTATATAATCTTACCTATATAATTTTGTAACAGCCATAAAAGAGTTAAATTCTTTTCTAACAGACTTTCTGGCCCTTTCAACTGTTATTGCCAACATGACATAAGTTTAATCACATATCCACAGTTTCAACTGATAAAAACAGAAACCTCACCCATAGGCTAAAGGAAGTGTAAACCACAAAAACCTTTGTGCTAAGGTTGGCTAAAGATAAGCCAAAGTTAACATAAATATAGTTGTTAGTTAATTATCCTGATGAAAAAGTATAAGAATATGATTGATCTAATTAAATAATGAACAGAGATATACTGATAATCAAGACCGATTGGTATGTAAAACACAAAAAGAAAGAGGTGCAGACCTCCTCTAACAGTATATCTGTATAGTCTAACTGAAATATAAGACCCCCACTCCAATATGCTCACCAGATAGAAGATACAAATGTGCACATAAAAATCCTTATATCTTCTCTTTCCTGGCAACCGTCTCAGAAGGATACTTGGGACTCCGGAACATATATATATAGTATTTTATTGATAATACATTAAAAACAAAAGCATTCAAAAAAAAGAATACATGTAACAATACCCAACGCGTTTCGTGCTAATATACACTTCCTCAGGGGCTTTAAATCATACACAATGGGTAAGATTTTGAACAATCACCTAAAACAAAGTATTTATAGGTACCTCATTTCTCTCCCGCTGGTGCAGGGGAGGGCTGGCCTGAGGGGCAGGGGGGCAATTGCCCCCTGGGCTGGTCATATGTCTGGGCTGGTGGGCCACTGCCTCACTCAATCTCCCACTTGTAAATGGAGCTAAACTAGTGATACAACAGAGCTTACATATGAAATTAATCTAAATACAAATGATAACGCAGAGCTACAATCCAAATAGATCTACACTAGTAATATAGCCTGTATCCCTTGTAAGCTCTATGGCATCAATAGTGTAGCTTTACTTAAATTGTAAGCACTGTAATATCACTAATGTAGCCCCATTTCAACTGTAAGCTCTGTGGTATCACTTGTCTTACTTCACAACATTAAGGACAATTTTAAAATTAACAAAACAGGGGTGGGCTGGGACAGTGGGCTTCGCCGATATTAGAAATGGGCCACTTGACTGTATTTGCCCTCTGGGCTTTATGTTGCCAGCCCTCCCGTGCTCTGGTGCTTCAGAATCCAAAAGATCTCACCAAACAACCCAGCTTACTTCCAGTTTCTGTTTCTGCATATATCACTTCCTGTGATGTGGGACGCGGCCAGAAGAAGCTTGCTTTGCATCTGTGGAACGCAGATCCGTGTAGCCCAGCACTATAATGTATAACCACTGTATGAAAACCAAATGAAATTATATGTATATGTAATAAAAAATATAATATATTTATCAAAACCACATTTACATAAAGAACTCCATACCTCAAACTAAAAAACTACAAATATAAATAATGACATAGGTACTAGGCACCAGCGATAGGGAGATAGGCACATATACTAAGTCTTAAATCATGAATCTAAAACATCCTTCTATAAATCTTAAAAAATCTTACATTCCTTGGGGAATTGGTTAAAATACCTGGGCACACTATGATCTTGATCTTTTTTTTAGAATATTACGCCTGTGCTCCCCCAATCTTTCCCTCAAGGTTCTTGTTGTGCTGCCCACATAGTTGATACCACACCCACATGTGATCATATACACCACGTAGGAAGTACCACAATTGATAAAGTGTTCTATATTAAAACTGATTGGTATATAATCATTTTATTATTGCAAGCATTGCTTAATATATGTATACTCTGCTTAGTTATTGTATTCTGTTTGATTTCCTGCTTTTTATTTCTAAACCCAGCACATCTATTAAAAGGCTGTAGAATAAACTAATTGCTTTTAGTGAAATCTCTGGCTTAACTGTTAATCAATCCAAATCTGAAATATTATGTCTTAATTTTGATAAAAATGTTAAAGATTCTATTGCAAAAGATTTCCAATTCATTTGGAGAGAGGATTACATTACATATCTCGGGGTAAACAATTCCTAAATTGTTAAGTAAAACCTTTTCTCTCAACTTTAATCCACTGTGGAAATCCTTATCTGAGAAAATTTCTAATTGGATTTCTCTGCCCCTTTCTCTTTTTGGAAGGATCAATGCTATAAAAATGTGCCTTCTTCCCAAGATCCTCTACCTATTCTGTACCCTCCCAATTTGTATCAATAAATCTGATCTCCTAGGCTTTCAAAATGAATTATTCAGATTTATTTGGCTATATAAACATCCCCGTATTAAAAAAGAAACCCTTTACAGAGAAAAACAACATGGTGGAGTTTTGATGCCTAATCTCTACAATTATTATCTTGCGGCTAGATTTGCTCAACTCACAGCACTCTGCTCATCTTATGATCTCCACTGGTTAACTCCCTGCTGGATCAGATTAGAAACTCATCTGTCCTCAAGACAACAGCTATTGGAATGGATGTGGTCATTTCCACATCAAAGAATATTTAGATTACAGAACACTTTCGCCTCCACAAAAAATGACTTATGGATTTGGGACAAGAACAGATTTAAGCTTAAATTAATGGATTTCAGAACCAAACTTCTTCCTATTACCTCTCCCTTCTTTCTTTGGAATCTGAATCAACTTACTCTTGTCAACAAATTGTTCGCTAATGGATTCGAAACTCTAAGATCTCTAATCTTCAGGGATGAATTTCTTCTTTGGGACACAATTAATCTGAAACTCAAGGGGTCCTCAGAAGACGAGATTGTTTATCATTCTATTCTAAGTGTTTTATCTTCATTTCTTGGAGGTTATATTACATTTCCTCTTATTAGATTCAAATCTTTTTTTAGACTTTGGAACCACAGACAAAAGTCAATTTCACTAATATATAAAATTTTACTTCATGATACATCTAAACGCTCTTGTCAGTATTCATGGGAAACTATGCTGAATCAGTCCTGGTTGGAAGATGAATGCAGAACTATAATGCTATGCATACATAAAAGTTTTTTAAATATCAATCTTTCAGAACAATCTTACAAAATGCTACACCTTTACCACTTAGTTCCCTCAAAACTTTCTCTAATGTATAGTGAAGCTTCGGATCAATGCTTTCGCTGTTGCCTCGAATCTGGAATTTTCTTTCACATTTGGTGGACTTGTCCCAAAGTGAAGTCCATTTGGAACAAGGTGAATCTCCTCCTTTCTCGTTCCCTTTGTAGACCACTGAAACTTGATGCAGTTGAAGCCCTTCTCAGAAAGAAAGTAAATTCTCTCAGTAAATTCCAAGATAAACTCGTCTTAAGGATTTGCTCTGCTGTCAGATCTAGCCTTGGTTCTCAGTGGAAGAACTTAGACATCTCTTGGAATGCCATTTTAGATAAGATAAACTATGTCTGCAAACTTGAACACCTATCTGCAAGTGAAATGTATGACTTCAGTAAATTCTCCTCTGTTTGGTCTCCTTGGTTAGAGAGCGGTTCTGGTTTTGACACAGATTTCTTGTTGGATATCTGATGGTCTCCTCTCCTCCTCAACACCTCTTTATCACTGCTTAGTGAATCTCCCCCATTATTTGGGAAGAAAGGCATAACACCATCACAGCACTATAACACACATTTTCCCAAATTTATTACAAATAACAGTTGTCAGAAAGCCAGCTATGCATTCCTGCCTCTATAGCAGAGGGGCCTACTCACTGCATAGGGTAGAAAAATAGATGAAGCCTGCCCATGTATTACTGGAAGCAGGCCATAACTGTGAGCTCTCTGGATTTGCTCCAGACACTCCGGTTTTCACTCAGCATTACTGGGCTCCGGGGCAGAGGCTGATTCTCCAGAGTGTGGGCATTTTCTATTGAAACTCTGGCCATTGGTGCTCCTTCCCACCTAGTTCCTCCCATTTCCCTCTCACTTCTCCTTCCCCAGCCTATTCTAGGCACTTTTTACTAGTTTTTGAAGCCACACCCCACACTCGTGATTAGGCTCCACCCACTTTTGATGTGAATTGCATCAGGAAACATTCCAATTCTAAAAACTTCCATTGATATAAAGGGGCCTTTTAACCCCTTGAACACTAAAGAAGTCTCGAAAGCATTGCATTATAGACCTATCATTCAATGGGTTAATAGTCCCATTTAAATAAGTGAGAATTTGTATTTCCTCCTTATTATGCAATTGATTTCCTCCAGAATTGTAACTATTTTCCTGATTATGTGCATTAGTTTTGGTTTTGATTCAGCCCAAGCCTGCATTTCACAATAACATCTCAGCGTGGTGAGAATAAATGAAAATGCACAGGCACATATTTCATACCTTTCATTATTTTTGTCTAAAGAGCTAATTGCTCAGTTGCCCCAATCCCTCACACAGTTGGAAGAGATACTTGGGGTGTCCATGTGTATATAACAAAAGCAGAAAAAAGAAGTAAGCTCACAGCGCGTACTCACCATAAAATATCCATATCATATTATAAATTAAATATAAGAATAAAGTTAGAAATATAGATAGCAGCAAGGAATGAGAGGGTTCTCCAGTCCCCCTGACATTAGGCCTAAACCCAAAAGTGAAAACACATACAAAAAAGACAGACCTGCGTTCCTCTATATAATGTGAACAAATGTGGCCTGTATTTAGCATATGTAATAACTCTTGGTAAATCTAAGTGAATATAAGTGAGAATTTTGTCCCACAAATTGGCCAATCCGTGTGTAAGCTTACCACCACGCCAAGGTATCTCACTTTAAGGTAAGTCCTACTCTAATACACCTATAGAGGCCCTATCTAAATTAAAAACAGACATTCTCTGTAGAAAGATGTTATAATGAACGTGTCAGTGGGGACCCTTTAAATGGCATTTTGATGTTTTTATTTCTTGTGGGTCCCAGTGTAATGCAATTTAAAACAACAGACATACAACAAAACAAAAATACAAAAATAGATGTAGAGGGAGGACTTACCTGATACATGGCCCATGAGGGCCTGCATTAACCCCTTAAGGACCGGGAAAATTAGAGGTGGATTTGACTTAAGGACCGGAGCAATTCTGACCTTTTTGACTATGTCTTTGATCAACAGTGTTTTCCCTCTTAGGCTTTTATTCCACCCCCATAAATGATATACTGTTTTTTTACAAACAAAAAGGGCTTTCCTTTGATACCCCACTTATATGGATAACCCACCATTTACTTTATTAAAATTAAAGAAAAATGTAAAAAAAAATGTAAAAAACCCACCATTTTTGTTTTTTCTCTTGGGATCAATTGGGCGCAAAGGGTTACATTTTTATGGAGACTGCATGAAAGGTATGACTAGTCAGTCATACCTACAAAATGCGCAGTTTAAAGTGGCCACTGTCCCCCCGGGTGAAAATCCCCATGTCCCTTTTTTCCACCCTATTTTCCCACTTTTTTGCTCATTACATTTGGCGGTGTGTGTGTAAGTGTATTACATGACTCCACAACAATCACACTTTTGTTTCTTGAGATGTTGTTTTTTTTTTTTAAATAAAATATTTTATTTGTAAAAAAAAGTGTGTTGTTTTTATTAAAAAAAAATAAAAAAGTGTATTTAGCTGGTCAGAAATTGACCTGCATCTAGCCATCCTCCTGCACCAGCAGTGAAGGGGTTAACACCCCCAGCTGCTGTATTTTTTATTTCCACTAGGTGTCTCCTCCCTGCTTCTCTGTCCCTTACTTTGATGTAAGGGACGCATTGGCAGAGAGGAGACACTAGAGGCAGTAAGTAGCACTGCCTCATTCATTGTTTTAGAATGCCGGTACATGTGATCGCTGACACAGCGATCACATGACCTGGCACAACCGACGGAGGCTGAGACTGAACGGTCCGGTACTGGACCGCTCAGTCTCAGCCTGGATTGAATGGTAGCAGCGTACACGGCGGCGCGCTGCTACCATTTAACACTTGACGTACCAGGACCGTCACTGGTCCTTAAAGCAAATTTACCCTTGACGGTCCTGGTACGTCAAGGGTCATTAAGGGGTTAATAAAATACTTTCATAGGAAATTATGTTCCATTTAAGTCCTTCCCCACAAGTCATGTGAGGAATGGATGATACCAAACAGGCAATGGGGATTGCACACTGGAACAGGCCAAAAAAGCCTTGTTCTTAAAGGCCAAGTGAGAAAGAAAAAAGAATGGTGAAATGAAACAAAGTAATTATGTGTTTTATATCTTTGTAATAGGAGTAAATAGGATAAAATGAGAAGCTGTTTAGTTGAGCTAAAGGAGATATGTGTAAAACAAAAGCAGAAAAAAGAAGAAAGCTCACAGCACTTACTCACCATAAAATATCCATATCAGGGCTTATAATTTTAAGTCCTTTGCTACTAGCCAGACCTGAAAAGTTACTCGCCACTGCAAGCCAAAACATTCCCACCAGGGTTGAATTTCTACTTGCCAGGGTTAAATTTTCACTCGCCATTGGCTAGTGGCGAGTGGAAATTTTGAGCCCCGTCCATACCATATTATAAATTAAATATAATAATAAAGTTAGAAATATAGATAGCAGCAAGGAATGAGAGGGTTCTCCAGTCCCCCTGACATTAGGCCTAAACCCAAAAGTGAAAACACATACAAAAAAGACAGACCTGCGCTCCTCTATATAATGTGAACAAATGTGCCCTGTATTTAACATATGTAATAACTCTTGGTAAATCTAAGTGAAAATAAGTGAGAATTTTGTCCCACAAATTGGTCAAGCCATGTGTAAGCTTACCACCATATAGAGGAACTCAGATCTGTCGTTTTTGTATGTCCATGTGTATATACCTGGGAGTTCTCTCACAACTAGGTATATAATACAGCAGCATGCTTACTGTCAGACTGGCCAAAAACATATCTGGTCAATAAAAGTATCCTGGATGCAGATGGGGCTAACTTATGCTTTGTGAAAATTATGAAACTAAACTTCCATTTGTATTTAGTTGGTAGGCTGGACAGCCATATTTTGATTTTATATAAACTGTAATATAGGAGTGCACTGTGTTTTTTTGTTTTATAAATATATACCATGGCTGCCAACTGTCCCTGATTTCCAGGAACAGACCCTTGTTTTGTCTAGCTGATCCTGGTTTAAAAAATGTGTATTTTAACACCATATTCTGTGCACTTGTCACTAAAATTTAAGTAAATTCTGAGCCTTTGCACATGTTAATATTTGTTATTTATATAGTATAGGTAATGTATATTCTGATAGAAGTACAGTTTTAAGTACAGTCTGTTGTATAACGTTTTTTTGCTGGTGTCACTACACCCTGTGAACACTAGAAACACTGTCATGTGACAGTCCAGGGGGAACATGTCCCTAGAACCTTTTATGAAATGGTATACATATATTCTACTAGTGAAAGAAGCACTTGTGGCAATTATAATGTGTAATATGATTTATTGCCAAACAGTGGTGTGTGAAAGTGACATTTCAGTTCTTTCACAGAATCAAAACAATATGTAGTATTCAGTAACCAGGGCTTATAATTTTAAGTCCTTTGCTACTAGCCAAACCTGAAAAGTTACTCGCCACTGCAAGCCATAACATACCCACCAGGGCTGAATTTCTACTCGCCAGGGCTAAATTTTCACTCGCCATTGGCTAGTGGCGAGTGGAAATTTTGAACCCTGCAGTAACAATGGCATTGTCCATTGCTAAACTAATTTATTAGCACTTAGAGTGCCAGAGAGAATACCTTCCTGGCATCCAAAGGGTTAATACATTTTGTGCCACCGTTTGCTATTATATACTTCTTAGTACATAGCCACAGTAAGCTTTTATGGTAAATACAGCAAGACGTTATTTTTGAACTGGGTTTTATACTGTACATATGCCTTATTTATTTATATACTGGTTGTGATTGTGAAAATCCGAAGATCAGTAACAATGATGGTAGGTAAGACACTATAATCCCTTTGAGTGTTGGGGATGTTGCAACACAACTTGCACACCGCTCTGGAACTCAAAGGGTTAGTGGTGACTTGCTGCAGTAATTTAAAAGCCCGTGCCACCCAGCAGCCTCGGCTGGTGCCTGGAGCCTCTCTGCTCACTGTACACAGTACAGAGTGCCCGAAAGCGTCACAGCTGATACGGAGCAGGCACTCCGAATTCGGACCATAGTCCTCTCTGTGCACCTTACTGGGACCAAGCGGTCCCAGGAAGGTCAGCAGAGAGGAGTCTGGTCCGAATTCAGTGCACCCAGCTCCGTATCAGACGCGGCACTTTCGGGCACTCTGTACTGAGCATGACTGCAGCATGGGCAGTCTCTACTGCGCATGACTGTAGAGAACGCAGTCTCTACTGCGCATGACGGCTTCTGACAAACATCCTAGCGAATTATATATATATATATATATATATATATATATATATATATATATTCATTCCATGAGCTCCAATTCACTCCCACGCCAAATCAAAACAGATCTTCTTTGTATCGTTTGTAGAACAGTATGTGTTGGTTATTTATATACACATCTTCATATTCTTTCATATAAAAATTGGAGTATGTGGGAGCTACATTGGAGCCCATTGAAATCCCGGCTACTTGCAGATAAAAACTATCTTTAAAGTGAAAGAAGTATTTTTGTGAGAACTATACTCAATAGATCACACAAAAATTCTGTGGGAAAATTGAGTACATGTGAGGATGAGATGATGGCATTGCAGACAGCATCGATACAACCGTCATGAGGGATGACGGTGTACAAGCTGTCCACATCCATAGTGACCAAAATAGCTGCTTCTTCCAAATTGTCCAGTGCCAGAATAAGCTGTAAGAAATGTGTGGTATCATGAATGTACAATGAAATTTCTTGTACAATAGGCTGAAGTAGTAAATCCAAAAAGGTGGCAATGGGTTGAAGAAGTGATTCCCTGGCAGAGATTATAGGTCTGCCAGGGGGGTATCAAGGGATTTATGTATTTTTGATACATAAATGATAGGGCACAGAAATGTAGCCAGTTTATGATCTACCCAACCAGAAGTCATATAAACATACATACAAAGGGCCTTATGTATAAATGTAAAATGGAGTAATTATGTATACCACCCAAGTGTCCCTCTTTAGGAGAGGCAGTCCCTCTTTAAGATTCACATCCCTCTGTCCCTCTTTCCCATCTTGGTGTTGCTCTTTGTAGAAGATCAGACAAGGTTGTGTGTATCACACTGCTTCACAGAAACAACATTTACGTTAATGTTTGTTTAGACTTCAGTATGTGTGTTTATAAATTAGCCCATGCAAATAAAGTACTTTGGTCTTCCTCTAAAAAATATATTCAGTTACACAAAGAAGTGTCAGGAGGTCATTACATATCCTAAAAATTCTTATTAATACTCCACCCACCAGCCACACCTCCAGCAACACCACCTAAACCAAATGTGTCCCTCTTTGGCCATTTGAAATGTTGGGAGGTATGATTATGGTACAAATCATTTGCAATATAAGGCTATGAATGCTTTTTTTTTTTTTTTTTTTTTTTTTTAAATAATGAATTCCCCCACAATGGCTGATATTTATAAATTCAAATTTAAGGTATTTCCATGTACTTGAATAGAAATTTTTAACCTTTTTAACGCTAGAGAGGATTCCAATGCATGCCAAAAGATTGGTCCTTTACCCAATAAGGAAACACATTCAGCTGCTAATTCCAAATTGGATAGGTTTATGATTTGGAAACAAACTTCCTCACTTCTCAATGGATCTTTGGTCACATTTAGGACCCATTGGTGTCTATTCTGTCCTCCCATTTCACTCTTTGTGAGGTTCTGAAGTTCTGAACAAAATGATCTCCTCTTAAATTTATAATTGATGCCCCTTATTCTTCAGAGCTACTTTCATTCTCAGAAACCTCTCAGTTGTGTCTAGAGGTATCAATAGTGTCTGAATGAGTTGTTCAGTAATCCTTTTTAGTATTCCTTCTATCCTGAGCATTTATTCCTTACTTCTCTGTGCCCATGATGTATGAATTCCTTTACTATCCGTTTCTTGGACCAATTGAAGATGCAATTATTTTCAAAGCTGTCCTTATCTCTTTGGAACTTTACTTTTTCTCAGTTTTAGAGTATCCTCTAGTGTTTTCAATTTCATTTTAGTCTCAGTAAAAATCAAATTCCACATATTCAGTAGAGGTTTTAACTGTTAATTAATCTTTCAATCTTGTTCGTTTAAAAATGATTCCTTGATATTATTTTTCTCTTGGTAATAGAGCTAGAGCCGTATGATTTATTTGTTTTTTTCTGTGTGCATTCAAGCAGTGTTTCCTTCCAT
This sequence comes from Rhinophrynus dorsalis, assembly GCA_037306005.1. Lineage (NCBI taxonomy): Eukaryota > Metazoa > Chordata > Amphibia > Anura > Rhinophrynidae > Rhinophrynus > Rhinophrynus dorsalis. The sequence goes on along the minus strand of CM074721.1, from coordinate 261,868,462 downwards.
TGTTCCAAAAAGGCAGTCTCATTGCACAACAGGGAAATATTTTTGAGAATTCTCGAGTCTCTAGCTGCTCTTCCTACTACTTGGTAAAAGCTTTAAGGTTTGTACAATTAAAATGTCTTTATTTCTCCATATTACTAAAAATCTTTTTTATGTCTCCAAAAAGAACTCCTTCAATGTGGAGTCCCTTAAACGCCAATTAAAGGCATCATTCTTCTCATCCGTCTTCCACTTTAGTGAAGAAACAGACAATTAACTTGATCCAGACTGGTGCTCAGTACAAAGATGTGATAGAGCAAGTCACAGAAGAATAATAACCGCTACACTGTCACAAAGAACATCGGTGTCATTGGAGATAATTCATATTGGGAAATTGTCTGAAGAGTGTGTGTACTTATCTCCTATTTTTTGCATGGTATAGTGAAGAGTTCTTAAATTGCTACAATGTAATCCTAGTCCAATAACAATGCATAATGTATTATCTCAAATTAGACTGATGTCCTGTGTATCACGGTGCCCCTGTTTCCCTGTCAATCTCTGTGCTGGTGCTCGTCCATTGGAGGAAGCTGATTGGCCCGCCCAGGGTGTCCCTTTATATTTGGGCCTATGGCACCTGTCAGGTGCCCTTTCGTGGTGTTCCTGTGCTATTGTTGATGTGATCCTGTATTCCTGTGTACCGACTCGGCTCGTCTGACTACTCTGCTGTTCCAGCTCCGTGATTGACCCGGTCCTGGCTGACTTCCCGCTCAATGATTGACCCGGTTCTGGCTGACTTCCTGCTCTGTGATTGACCCGGTTCTGGCTGACTTCCTGCTCCGTGACTGACCCGGTTCTGGCTGACGTTCCTGCTACGTGATTGACCCGGTTCCGGCTGACGTTCCTGCTCCGTGATTGACCCGGTTCCGGCTGACGTTCCTGCTCCGTGATTGACCGGCTCTGGCTGACGTTCCTGCTCCGTGATTTTTCCGGTTCTGCTTCTTGCTTCTGCCTGGCGACATTCTGAGCCTGCTCGCAGCTGCGCTGACTGATCACACATCCGTTGTTCTGTAGCCTCCGTTACTGAGCTTGTGAGAGATTACTGCCGAGCTGTGGCTGTTGTTTCAGAGCCTGTCTAGAACACTTGCTGCACCGGTTGCCTCTGTTACCGAGCCCATTTGCATACGCCTGCCAAGCTTGTTGCCTCCCATACTGAGCCACATTAACACTTGTTGAGCTGTTGACTACTATACTGAGCCTAGCTATTATCACTTCAGAGCTGTACACCCCGTTTGGTGCTCGTTTCCAGGAGTTGTCGCACCGCGCGGTGCTAAGGGCATTCTGATACTCTGGCAGTGTGTGCTCCGTGTTGGCACCGGAAGGGTGCTTTGGCTCTGGTCCATACTCTCTCACTGTGTTGTACCATCCACTCGCACTTGGTAATGCGTTGGCTCTAGTATTCGGCTTGGGCAGTGTCTCCTCCGATACAGCACCTAAGGGGTGCTAGGCTCAGGTCCCATTGGCACACGCAGTGTTCCTCCTCTGCCGCACCAGGGGTGCTTCCTTAATTGGCTCCATTGGCTCTGGTAGTATCTCTCCTTTGTTGCTACACCCCTGTAGGGGTATTGGATCCTGCTACAGTTGGTCATTCTATACTCTTGGGCATTTCCAGACTGTGATCTGGTTGTGATTCAGTTCAGTCGCTCTGCTTGCTAGCTGCACTACTGCTACTGGGACTGTTTATGCACCGGGCGTTGGCTAATCACCACCACAGAGACTGACTACCAGCTTGAGTGTTAACCCTTACCTGTGTTTATGCACTATGCTACCTGCTCCTGCTATATTGAGCCTGTATATTACTCATTACTGTAATACCGATTCTGGCCCTCAGGGGCGCTATTCCTCATTTCATTTTAATAAAACTGTGTTTTTTTCTAACCCTGGTCTGAGTGTTGGAAATCCGTAATACTGTGTGACCGTGTAGCCTGTTATTCTTCTTCTTTGATTTACACTATTCATGTCAAAATTGGAGAAGGCGTTCTTGTTCACATGCCAATTAAACTCACTGGTCTATCTCTGCTACATAGATATTATCCTAATCATTTTGGACTACTAGAAGAGATGAAATTTGCCATTTCACAAAAAATTACAATGCTTTTCATCCCACCATGAATCTCAACCTTAGTCATTCACCCACACAAATAAACTTTTTGGATATCATAATCAATATTGGAAGGAACTCCATCTGGACATCTCTGTACCACAAACCAAAATACAGGCATAATTATCTCAGAAATGACAGTTTTCATCCCTTAAGAATGGAATAGAAAATGGCACTTTACCCTCTCTACAAGATATGTGCAACTAGTGCACACATATGTACCACAGATAACGTGCACATACCACATTTCCACCAAAACTACAAGATCAAGGACAAACTCACCTGCAGATTATTTAATGTTGTCTATCTCACTAACTGTGGGAAATCTCTCAACACAGCATTTTATGTAGGACAGACTCTTAAGAAATCGGATGAATTCTCAGAGGTCCAGCGTAAACAAAATGACAGACATCCCAGTTGGTCAAAAAGCTTTGCAAAGCTGGCCATAGCATTAACACAATTTCATTGGTAATTCATGCAATGGAATTATAGATTTGTATAAAGTAGAAAAATGAATCACTTCCAATCGTTTTCTCTCTCTAAAGGTAATATATGTATTAACTCAAGTAACTTGGCATAGCACAAATTATATATATATATATATATATATATGTGTGTGTGTGTGTGTGTTTTTTTGTTTTTTTCAATAGTATATACATTTTAGTGTTATTTCTTGGAGTGGTTCCTTAACCCTTTGAGTGGCAGAGGGTTATCCAATGCAACATGAGTTGGGTACCCCTTTGGCACTAAAAGGGTTAAGATATCTAATAGTTTACACCAAAATATAGAATAGATTTATTTCCATTTTGTTGCTGAATAGTTAAACGAGCTGTGGCTTGCCTTGTGAACTTATTTTATGTACAGTCTGTCCAGTTCTATTGCTCACAAATAAATGAATTAGTTTTGTGTTTTGTAGTATTTAGCTATCAGCATACAATGTACTGGCAGGAGAAAGGAGTCACTGGTCGTGTAAGGACACTTCCGATGTTCGCCAGCTACCTGTGATTTATGTTTCTTCTCACAGTCAATCACAAAACTCACAGTTTGTTTGAACTGTAGGTGAGCAGGCTTTGACAATAACTCCACCTGACATCTGCCTATCAGTTGTTTTTAAATTATTTAAAAAGACAAACATGCACTATGACATAGTGATTAACTTGAAGTGAACCTGTGTACAGCATATATTAATACTTTTATATTACCCACATATTAACTCAAATGTAACCCATATGATATGGGAACATTTTATGTTAGGCTTGCCTAAAATTGGAGTATCTTGGAGTGTCAGGCAAGCTTGAATATATGTTGGCTAAACTGTGCATTGACATGCATATAAACAATATTTCCCTTCTGTCTAACCTGAATGCTGCTGCCAAGATCATTATTCTCAATCATCTTTTGTTGCTTCTCTTTGCCAGTCCCTTCCCTGAATCCCCATAGCTTTCAGAATTGAACATTAACCCTTTGACTGCCAGTGAGGTATCCATGTCATTGTAATGCGTTGGATACTTCTCTGGCATCCAGAGAGTTAACTAACAAATGCCTGCACAAATCTGCTCACCTTTATACACCTAGCCTTATCTCAACATACTCCTCTAATCACCCATTTTGGTCGGTGAGATTTTACTCTCGTCCTTCCCATTCATATCTCTTTCCCTCCTGTCGCCAAGACATTTCCAGAGCTTCATTCCATCTCTGGAACTTGCTGTTCTACTCTGTCAGACTCTCTCTCTCTCTCTCTCTCAGTTTCATGACTTTCAAGTTGTCCTTGAAAGATCATCTCTTCAGACAAGCCTATCCTAAACATCTTCCTTTTTCTGCTTAGCAATCTTTAACCTTTACAAATATTTTAGGTAGACACTTTAAATTTAAGACTCTCAGGGCTCGATTCAATAACCTCCAATGCAAAAAAAAGCAGCCTATGGCAGTTTTGTAAGCATGGTAAGTGATTCAATAAGACATCTTAGCAATCAAGTCGCAAACAAGCAACAAAAACCTAGTAAACCCCCAGTGACAATGTTTACACAAAGTATCCCAACAAAAGCCAGCACAACAGGGGTTAATATACAACACACACCTGTCAATCTCACAGCAAACCAAGCTCACCTGGGCAACAAGTTCACTTGAGCAACATCAAAAATCAAATGGAAACACAACATATCCGTGACAACTAGAGAAGGGAGAACATTTTCGCCTCAAACCAAAATCGTAGACTAATGGCACTTCCCGCTTGGCAAATAATGTCCCTGAAATGTGCTGTTTTTCCACTTTTTTCACCTAGCTCATTCCATTGAAATTAATGGGAACACTGAATTTACATACAACACATACCAAATGTTATTTTATTTCCCAAAAGCACAGTATAAAAGGGGTATGAGGGTGCCTGTGTAGATGGAGTGTGGGGAAAGAATCAGTTAAACAGGGAATTTTTTTGGGGGGGTTGTTTACTGGGATTGGGGGGCAGTTTATAAAAAAATAAATACAATTAAAAACACCTGATAAGACATGGTATAAAAGGGGTCTGAGGGGGTGCATGTGTTGGTGGGAGGATTCTGGGGAAAGAATCAGTTGAACAGGGAATTTTTGGGGGGGTTTGGTGATTGGTATTGGGGGGATAGTTAATTAAAAAAAATAAAATAAGAAATTTGTACGTAACATGATAGGGACCACCTGATGTAAGCTGCCACTGGGGTAGACTGATAATTGAAGTGATAGAATAAGATTTGCAATATATATTTTTAGAGGCCCAAGCCCTGAGGAAACATTGATTTGTAGAACTTAGGCTTGTTTGGCACAAGCCCTAAGGAAACACTGATTTGTAGGACTTAGGCTTGTTAGAAACAAGCCGCCAAAAAGTCCTCTTTGGCTTGACCCAGGAGGCCCTGCATTTGCAACGCATCTCAAACCGAGCATGGATGCCACCAATTTGTGTCTGGATCAGCCTACGGTCTGTACAAAGGGGGCAAGAAAAGAAAACTTTGCCCACAGGCACACCCTGGACAAGCAGGATGATAAGAGTATGGCCATGATTATGCATTGGACCCCATAGTTTGCAAAAGCTCTGTCTCCATACTGTTATTGTGGTCATCAGTCCACTTGTCACTCAGCACAATTTTGTGGGAATACTCTAATAATACAGTCGAGACCACATCTATGAACTACAGCATGAATCCACAGTCATGCCTGGGTGACCTATACACAAGAGTGAAATAAACAGACTGGTTATCTGCAAGGGCACAATGTGCAGGGCCTGATTTTTGAGTAGGTAGAATAGGCAACTGCCTAGAGCTCCAAATAATATTGAGGGGCACCGCAGCTGGCCACACCCACATTCTGAATTGTGGGTATGACCAGGGCAATCTCAATGTATCTGCATCATTTTTATACCCCTTTTCAAGATATTATATAACCCCTTGGGAGATAGAAAGATTTACAAAGCATTGCAAAGCAATGTGTTAGAGATCTCTAGTAGCCCAGTGGTTACATCACTTTTTTCATTCTTTCTCGTTGTAGGCCAAGGTTACTTTTTGTTCCAAGAGACAGTGGATTGGACTAGGGACAGGGTCATTTGAGGAGCATGGGTGTGGCCACGAGAAGAGCTAAGGGCACCTAGAGTGCCTTCCCTAGGGGTGCATGGGATGTATATCTGGCCCTTGCTGGATATCCTTTATCCTGGAACCAGGCACCCCTGTTAAGTGTTGCAGTTTGATGATGTCCTTTAATCCTGGAAAACTGCTATAGTGAGAATGCTTGCAAAGATTAACAATAGTGCCAATCCTCCAGGCATCAGGAATAAGCAAACAAAATGTGCTGTAGATGGTATTTGTCCATTTTTTTGCCTCCCTGTAGGGTGTCGGGACCCTCTGTATCAATCACAAACATTTATGAAGGTTTAAAAATAACAGTCTGGTAGCTTACTACATGTCAGGGCTCAGATGGGACCGTGGATCAAACAAAGTGGCACTTGAATATCTAGGCCAGGACTTTACCTCATGGCTAGGCCCAAAGGCCATGGAGGCTGAAAAAATGTCTCATGAACACCAAAGTGGTCTCAAAATGACCCCATCCCTCTATTATGCAGGAAGACAGGAATTAGGGCAGTGCAATGGACAGATTAGGGGGGTGGCTATAGAGCTCCTTAAGCTGGGTAGAGATAAGAATATATATCCATCCTTGCATTTGTTAGTAATTAATCTCCACTTTGTGATAATTGTTACTTTATACACTTTACACTTTATACAAGTACCATTATTCATACCCAATAAACACCAGATGTATATTCTTAATGATGTTCATGAGCTGTTTTAAGATCCTTAATTTATTTTAAATTAAAATTTAGATTTTCCTCAGCAGGCATCAGTAGGAGAAGCACAAGGACCAGTATCAGTCCTGCGAGGCTTTATTTATGTGTAATACAAACTTAATTATTTTTATAATTGTATTGTGTTTAGAAAACATTATAACCTGAGGGGGTAATTTAGCAACGTATGAAGCTGGCAGCATATACCAAGAAATCAATTTATTTGCAGAGAGGATTAAAGAAGAAAAAAGCTTTCAATGAGAAAGAAAAGGATCACCTGTGTATGTGTAATGACTATTAATTGCTCCATCAAAACAGGAGAGAAGGAAAATGCTATTTCAAACACAATTCTATCGATATATAAAAAAGAATAGTGTATACCTGAAAGTAGAACTAGGTTTCAAAGTATATTATCATCAATTCTATAAAAAATGGTTTCCATGTAATTTATATTCTCCTTATAAAATGTACATAAGTTACATGACGCTGAAACGTGGGTGTCAGTAGAACTTCAAAGGCCAAGCACTGCAGAAGTAGAGCACCGAGAATTCTGGGATGTCTCCATTCACAATCTGCCATTTGCTGATTTGTCACTTTTTTTTATTAAGATCACTTTCATTTTCTTATATTTTTTCATACAATAGAGATGTGACAATATCTTCTCTGCCAGTTTGTTGTATATACACTATTATTTAACAGAAAACCACCAAAAACTACACAGTTGTTTAAAAATAACATTATGCACTCAGTGTATTTTTAGTTTTCATAGTACTAACAGGAAGCCCTACTTTAGAAATAATACAATATGAATACTTGGAATTAATAAATCAATTAAGTACAGCCTGGCAGATATGACAAAATAAGAGAAAATCTTCACCTTCCATGAAGAGGTTACCGTATGACTGGCAGGTAAGGAAGCTGACAGAAGCAGAATAGGTACGTTTAGGTGCACCTAGAAAAAGAGTAGGAGCAAATCTCACATTCTAACATTTTTATGTGCTCTGTACATTTCTATTAGGTTGTATGTACTGTAATTTATTTGTGATTACAATCCTTTTTAAAACTAGCATTATTTCTAAAAGTGTTACTGTTTTATTCTGGTAACCTTATATACACAATCACAGTGGATGGATATAAAATGTACATAAGTTACATGATGCTGAAACGTGGGTGTCAGTAGAACTTCAAAGGCCAAGCACTGCAGAAGTAGAGCACCGAGAATTCTGGGATGTCTCCATTCACAATCTGCCATTTGCTGATTTGTCACTTTTTTTTTTATCAAGATCAATTTATTATATTTTTTTTCATACAATAAAGATGTGACAATATCTTCTCTGCTAGTATGTTGTATATACACTATGATTTAACAGAAAACCACCAAAAACTACACAGTTGTTTAAAAATAACATTATGCACATTATGTGTATTTTTAGTTTTCTCACATTCTAACATTTTTATGTGCTCTGGAGAAGCATGTACATTTTTATTAGGTTGTATGCACTGTAATTTACTTGTGATTACAATCCTTTTTAAAACTAGCATTATTTCTAAGTGTTACTGTTTTATTCTGGTAACCTTATATACACAATCACAGTGGATGGATACAAATTATTATTCAATTTTACTTAGTTAAACACGTAGAAGAACCTCTTTTGTTTTTATTGAGTTTTTGACAAGAAAGGACAGACAACAGATAAAGAGAAGACACAGTGCAATAAGGTGGGTAATAATGCATAGTCAGTATTATATTCCTTTATTAGCAACATCTGACAATTACATATATATATATATATTTATTTTATATATAATTGGGAGTCTGCAGAACTTTCTGCCTTGGGAAGACATTCTGTGAAAACAAGGAAGGATATTTCTGCTAAACACTGGGTAGTGAATGTGTTTGCACAAGTATATGTGTATGTGATGACTTGTGCGTATATCATGACATCAGCACTAGAACTTCGGAAAAGAAGTGAGGGAACAGCACTCACAGAGAAACACTTTGTCAGAAGGTTTAACCCTAGGTTTCGTCTGCATTTCATCCTCATGGGAATTTCTGTGGAAAGGAGAAATATAGCTTCCTTTCTGTGGAAATTCCTGTGAGACAGATATACAATCTTCCAAACATCTTGTAGGCCAAGTGCCTTTAGTGATGAAATAGAGAGATGAGTAAGAGCATAGGGAGAGTGAAATATCAACCAGGGTTTATAACAAGTCATAAATACCAAATAAATTCCTTTTTTATATCGGAAAACAAAACATTTGAAACATAGAATATTCCAGTCCAAATGCTGGTAATTTTGTGTTATTTGGGTTATGATATGCACTGGGTATAAAGGTGTATGCAGGGGCACCCACACTGAATTATTGCAATGCAATGAAATTACAGAGCCAATGAGGGTAATGTACTAAGACTAATTTAAGTAGTTCAGGAGAAAACAACTGCACACCATTGAAGGCTAATAAAAAGTTCTTCAGTTCCAAGTGATTTAGATGGGGATTTTGATCCCATGAATGCAACTCAATGCAAAGCTATGCCTTGGAAACTGCTATGAAATCCAAGAGGTTACAAATAACATATAATTAAATGGGAATATGTATTTGTCCCCTGTGGTGCAGCTGATTTGCTCCAGAATGGCTCCGTATTTTCTTAGTACATCAGCTTCATTATTTTTCATTTCATTAATGATACTGAATTCTTGCCTTTTTGGTTCTGGTCTTAGATTGTTTGGTCCGAGCAATGTGTTACACACTACTTTTTTACAAAAAAAGTTATCATTTGTTAGATAAATGTATAAAAAGTATACATGGACAAGATGATATGGTGGGGGGTGGGGGCAAAATGCATATGCAGGGGTCTGTGACTAATAGTGGGCATTGGAACCAGGCTTGGGGGTATGACGGTGCATGTGAGTGGATCTGTGACTTCCAGTGGGCAGCAGAACCACAATTGGGAGGTCCTGTCGTGGAACCAGGTGGGGGTTCAGATAGTATATGAGGGCTTGTTGTTATTACCAGTGGTCAGAGGGCCATATGCGCGAGTTCCAAAAGGGTGTCCAATGCATTGCAATGCAATGCATTGGACACCCCTTTGATACACTTTTTAAAATGATTTATATTTTTCTAATAGATTTGTCAATGTATTTTTACCCTTTGAGTTCTAGAGCAGTGAATGCCTCCCTGGCATTCAAACGGTTATATTCAGACCTCCTGGGGAGGGGGCAAGGGCACTTCCTGATGTCCTCCCAGTCAGCTTAAATGTGCATAGATTTGGAACACAAAACAGTCTGAGAATCAAGAAGAACAAACAAAAAGAACTTATGGTTGACATCTGATTTAATCTTTCAACATTGTCAAAGAAATTTCTAATTTCAATCACTGAATTCATAGAAACACTGCAATTTTACCTCAAACTACTGTATATAAACCCCAAAATAACTTTGCTCATTGAAATATAGCACAGCTGCACTGTTTGCCTTGCATATGGTGCCTGTGTGTGAAATGTATGCGCTCTGTTTGGGGGTTCTTCTAATATTTTGCAAACAAGGAGTGAATTAATATTTTGATTTATAAATTTGGTAAGATCACTGTGCACTCATCATTTAACCCTCTCAGTGTAAAAGGGGTGAGCAACACATTGCTCTGCAATGTGTTGCTTACCTCACTGGCACTAAAAGGGTTGAGTGTGGGCTTCTGCTGTTCTTGGTTCTGAAGTCTCTCTGTGCCCTCTCTGCTCTCCCCAAAATATTGAAAGCTTTATGACAGAATGATAATGTTAATTGTCACAGTCTTTTTCTAACCCATTGCATTCCAATTCTTACTACATATGGAGGTGTGTCTCTTTTACCAAGGTGGTGTGGTCTCCAACAGACACACCGATATAGCATTGACCTTTAGTGCATCTCTCCCCTGGAGGACCTTAGGTTGCCCAGTCCAGGGTTATGCAAAGGCCACTTTTGCTTGTAGTTAACCAATCACTGGAATTCCAGGGTTTGCCCCTCCAGGATGATGTACAAAGATTAACTGGAACAATTCTGGAGCAAACCTATTGCACCAATGGGCACGAAGAAAAGTTTCTCAAATTTTCATTGATTTAAATGGTGTCATACTCTCCTCTCCTGCTCTTCTCTATTTGAGGGCGGTTTCTGAGCTTCTGTCTCCCCATGCTTCCTCTTCCATGTTCTTCTACTCCCATCATGGTGACATCATTCTGGCCCTAACTTGCGGTTTGGGCCTTCTTTGGAGGCGAGCTGCTTCTCTGGGACCACAATTATAGCTTGTTCTTGTTTTCTCTTCTTGATATCCTGTTGCTGACCCTTGGCCTGTTCCTGGACTCCTCTCTTGCCTGCTGTTTGTGCTTGACTCCTGTTGCTGACCTTGGCCTGTTCCTAGACTTCTCTTTTGATTGCTGCTCACACTTGATCTTGTTGCTGACCTTGGCTTGTCCCCAGATGCAACTCTTGCCTGTTTGTGCTTGACTCCTGTTGCTGGCCTTAGCCTATGCCTGGACTCCTCTCTTGATTGCTGCTTGTACTTTACTACTATTTGGGACTTACTTATCAGTCTGTCTTGTTTCTTCCTTCAGGGTATCCAGTATCCTGCCTGTTCCGCCCCCCCCCCCCGAGCCATCATTCCACTGAGTATCCTGCCTGCTCCCCCTGAGCCATCATCTAAAGTAGCCTACTCCTGGTGAGTCCTCTTACCTTCTTATATACTATTAGAAAGACTCTTCCTGGGGCTGGTGGTGTTAGTGCTCACTTTGGTGTGTTATCCTAGGCCTTCTTCAGCTCAACTGAAGGGGGTCATCTGGCCTTGTGGCCAGCATCTTTACAAGACCTAGGCTGCAGCACAACACACCTCAGGGAGCCTACGACCACTAGCTATGATCACTAGCATTGCACCCTAGCCTTCACTCTACCAGCCCTTGTTGGAGGAGTCACATCATCATGTCCTCACTTTACTAGTGTTTAGCCACAGTATCTTGCATAGTCTGCGACAAATGGGACTTTTAACCTTTAAATGCTAGAGAAGTCTCCGGGAATTACCTCACAATGCACTGGAGACCTTGCAGTGTTCAGGGAGTTAAAACCCCTATTTAAATCAGTGGGGATTCTGTAAATTGTATTTGTTTTCATTGGTGTAGTTGCTTTTGCTGGAGAATTGCCCTAGTTTATCTCTGTACATCATCCTCTCCTAGTGCTCTCTAGTATGTAACATTTGCTACTGATTGTTTTAGCATTAATGTTTCTACCTTTCATTAACAGAGTGGAAAGCAACATATTGCCGATCAATGCATTGCACACACCTCTGGCTCATAACAGGTTACACTGTCATTATCTTTATAATTTCATGACATTTTGAAGTGCAGCTAGATTGATGGAAATACGAATACAGTTCATATCAATGTACATAGGTGGATGTTGTTTGTGACTCAATTCTATTTTGAATACAAATAATCGAAATCTGCCTCCACACCTCTGGATATATCTGAGAACAGAGGGGAGCTTATGAACTAACACATTCTATTGTGATGCCTATGAATACTGTAAAATAATACTGTACATAGAATAATCTCCAACTGGGAAACATAGATGAGAACAGTTACTGTGGTTTTATTCTGAAACATATACAAAACTACTGTATGTAAAGGTAGTCTTCAAGATCTATAAACAGAGAAATTAAGAACTGGAAGATGTCTAAAACATGACCAATAAGGAAATATTCCAGGAAGTCATTGCAAAGTATATTTATAATATAAAGGACTTAGGCACATGTGGAAGAGCACTGATAACTGGAGAGTATGAAGAAATAGAGTAGGAAATGAGGGTTGATAGAGTAGGGGATTTTATAGAGGAACCGTTCCCTAGGAATAAGTGACTCTTAATTTGTTTTAATATTAACTTACCAGTTAGGTGTCTACTATACAGCACTCAAATAAATATATCTATTTTTTGTACTGCATTGGTAGTTTACTGTAAATAGTGATCACACGGTAAATGATAAACTTCAATACACTTGAATTACTGTATCAGACGGTACATTGAAACAAGTAGCATTAAAGATGAAATGCAAAAATTAAAAGTACTAGTTGAAGAGCCCGTGTGCACAGGCCACAGTGCCACCCAGCAACGGCCGCGGTGCAGTCATCACAGTAGAGAGTTCTGACAAACATACATTAGTGAATTATTATATAGGAGATAAATATAAATATATATATATATATGTATATGTTAGAGACTACTATTTGAAAGAAACCTTCCAATGTAAATCCTGCCGAAATTTACATGTATTTCACAATTAACGATGTCTTACGTCATAACGAAAGCATGTTACACTCTACAAATCTAAATACAAGGCCTATCATTGCAACATTTAAGAACACCACATATTTTATCTAAATCTTTGATTCCTCAAAATAGCCATTCTTTGTCTTAATAACAGCCTCACAAACACAAGGCATTAGTTTAATCACTTTCAGCAGAAACATCACCTGACATGTCTTCTTAGCTTTTCTATAGAAATGTCCAGAGATGTAGCGTGCTTGTGAGAAGCTTTGTTTTGACTCTTCTGCTCAGTTCATCCCATACAAGTTCAACAGGATTAGATTGAGTTGTCCTTCACTTTTCTTCTTTGTCATATAGTTCTCATACAACTTTGAGGTGTGTGTTGAGTCATTATCTTGTTTAAGAATGAAGGACTGGCCAGCTAGCCATAATCCTGATAGAATGGCATGCCTCTGAATTATGCTACAATAGCCATGCTAATGTAACTTGCCATGCACTTTGTAAAGATCATAAACTCTGTGACCAGCAGAACAACCCCAGACCATGATTCTTCCTCCTCAATGCCTGACAGTGGGAACCACACATGTGGAATTCATGTGCTTACCCTCTCTGAGTCTTACAAATACTCATCAGTTGGACCCAAATATTTAAAATTTTGACTCATTGGTCCACAACTTGCACTCCTCGACTTGGACCGACTTGCACTCCTCAAACATCTAGTTTTTGTTTTCTTTGACCCGAGGAAGTCTTTTTCAATTATTATAAACTCTTACAGCAATTCTTTCAGTTAGGTTAGCTTCACACAATATCCAATGAAAAGCTGATGCTGAAACATCTGTATCTATAGTAGCATTCAGTTGTGCTTGTATTTCAGGGGCTGTTAATCGCGGGATTCATAGACTTGTGACTCTTATGAACTGATTCTAAGGTTACCCTTTGACAATCTATCCTTGTTCGGTCCTCATGAGTGCCATGTTCTTCAAATTGTTTAACGCTCTTGGCCTCAGTAGTCATCGACACTTCCAAAATCCGTGTGATGTGGCTTAAAGGTTGACTTTAATTTCTTAAAGTAACTACACACTGTCATTTCTTTTGCTTAACTAAGGGTATTTTGCCATTTTCTGCTACTTTACATTCAGGAATGACAAACTTGTGCCTATGCTACCTATTTTTATTATAATCATTGACCCACACCTGTTAACAATAATTGGTGGCTTATGGTTACTAGGTACCGAAGTCAGTTAACTCAGAGAGCATCTAACCAGAAAACCTGAATAGGTTTGAACACTGTTTTATACATGTTTTATATACATTTCATTCTTTTAGCTGACTTGGGCTTCAGACTCAAATCCCCCTGTTTTGGGTGACCATTGCATTTTCATTTACAAATTCCGCAATTCACTTATATAAGTAGATGTATCATATAAAGAAATATTGTGTGTTTATAGACAAGTTTATATAGTTAAAAGCATAAATAATCATGAAAAACCTAGTATCAAGCAGGTATACTCAAACTTTTGACTGGTAATATCTCTCTCCCTCTCTCTCTTTATTTGTATGTATATATATATATATATATATATATATATATATATATATATTTGTTTGTGTATGTGTGTGTGTGTGTGTATATGCACATTTGCAGTCATGGGGCACTGTAATTACTGCCTATGAAGAGTTGAGTGTTACAGACATCAGTTTCCCATAGATGGCTGTATTAACAGTACCACCTGGCAGCGAAACATCTTGAGCACAAAAATGCAAGTTGGCTCCTGTGATAACATTTGAAAGACTCATCTTCCAGTATTGGAAGTACTCTTGTTTTACTCATTAAAAGAGCCCTACAACTTATATGTTTAGGGCTTGCTGCCCCTTTAAAGAAATATGAATATGTGCTTATTTGAGCAAAAAATGATTGACCGGTGTCTTTTTTTTTTTTTTTTTACCACATCTCTGGGCCAACGGTGATGCTTTATAATTTTGTTTTATTCAACACACTACTGAGCTGTTTTTTTTTACCTTATTCAAGCAGTGTGTTCTTAATACAGTGCAGGTTTTCTTTTTTTATTCAAGTTTAAAATAAAATCTATGCAATGGGATATATTCATAAAGTTTTATATTTGTGGAATTTGCTATTTTTCACCCCCTGTTTGCAAATTACTTTTCCTCTGTGTGCCATCAACTTTCCAAGCTTGTTAAAAATAAGACATAGTAATATATATTTCATGCAGCACTCTTGAATCATCCATTGGCATCAATACCACTATCGGATTCATCAAAGTTTCATTGGACACGGCTGTGAAAATGTTCTTACCTTGTTCTACCTAGTAATTCTGTGAAGACTAAAATATCTAAATGACCTAAACTGAGGTAGACATCCTTTGGCTGTTAGAAACTACAACTATTATTTTTAACCAGCTATTGGCTGGCTGGAGATGATGAGAACTGTAGTCTTTGATGGCTGGAGAGCCAAAGGTTGCCTCTCACTGACCTAAACCATAACTATTCTGTTATACACAGAGGCTAATATACTAAGAATAACTGGTGGAGATGCACTAAGGGGGCAATAAGGGGGCAGGTTGGTGATTTGGAGTGAATTCATGTTGATGGCATATCAATTGCATGCACTAAGATGTCTTCACCATCACATTACTCTGAATCCACCACCAATTCCCCTGATATTGTCATGAATCTACCATTCCTTCAATAGGTTTATCATTTTGCACTAACTAATTTGAAAGTGGCTCAATTACATATGGAAATTCAGGTTAATGATCCATTTTTGTATTCATGTGGGTTTGTTTATATGTTACTATGGCTGTTAGTCACATGCACTACACTCCAATGGCTGCCTCTACTGTCTGAGTTTACAGTCCCAACATCCGATGTTGGGGTCTCCTTGTAGCTGTTTGTGGAGCTAGAAGACAGTTTGCTGTTTCTTTTGGAGAGCAGACACAGCAGTTGGTCTTCCCTAACCCTTTCAGTGCCATAGGGATCTGTATTGTGCACCGTTGTGGCACTGAAAAGCTTCCAAAATGAGAGAATGGCAGAGAAGATATATATCACAGCTTCCTACCCTTCTGTTTTGACTGAACCAGCTGTGCAGGCTATTCACTGATCAGCTGATTCAGGTAAACACAGCACTTTCAAGGCACTCTGTGGCAGAACCCTTTCAGTGCCACAGGGGTGTAAAATCCACATCCATATTGCAGCAAATTGATGCTGTTTGTGGTGCAAAAGTCTGAGTGCATCCTCTCTGCATTCCAACTGGTAAAGTGGGGGAGCAGAGAGGATGTGCTCAGACTTAATATAGCTGGTGATGTGTAAAAGAGGGCATCCCCTACACACTCATAGCATGTCGATAACCCTGAAGGCTAATAAGTTAGGGATAGTAATGTTTCAAAAAAAGAGAAACTCCAATTAATCTTCATAATATTTGAGCCATAGAGAGTATACTCTCAGTACTGTCAGAGTTGTAGTTCAAGAGTAATTGAATGATAAAGTATCCCCCTCCTGCCCCTTTTACCTAGTGTAATCCACCTCCCCTCAGATGTAGAATCTGGTCTTAAGACCAGACAGATCGCAGCAAGGGACAATCTTCTTACTGTGAACATAAGTAAAACCCTGCTCCCCTTGACAGGTTTTTCCTTTCTGCTAATTGAAGATTGTCCCTCTCTGAAATCCATCTGGACTGTCTTGCTGCTCTGAGGTGAGCATTAAAAGGGGCAGGAGGGGGATACTTTATCATTCAATTACTTTTGAACTACAACTCTGACAGTATTGAAATAACACTCTCCATGATCCAAAAACTATGAAGACTAATTGGAGCTACTGTTTTTGTGAAACATTACTATCCCTTTAAATCTCCCTACATCCATCATTTTACTGCATATGATGATGTGTGTCTCCATTGCCAAGGTGATGTGTTCAACACAAATCACACATTGCCATAGCATTGCCCCTTAGTGCCTCTCCCCCAGTTGCACTATTATAAGAATAAAAATGTGAGGATAAACGTCCTCACTCATTTTAAATGGGGTTTTAACCCACTTAATCATAAAATAGTCTGGGGACCTCTCTAGTATTTAAGGGGTTCAATTGTAAGTATTTCCTATAAATGATTTGTCCCAAAATTGCTCCTGCTCTTCTTAGTAAAGCAGCTTGTGAGCAACATTACTGCCTGACTCTGGTACTACAGAGAGCCGATAACACAAGACATGCTGGAAGCATTGTGCATTTTTCATACTCTAAAGGGTTCAAATATTTGCAATACTATTATACTTCAGACATCTCTTTTACAGTGAACTAGAAGAATTATGGGGATATGACTGAGCTACAATAGGCACTGGAACTGGTGCCGGGTTCATCTAGCACATACATCCTATGCTATCTAAGCAGGGAATTTATCAATATATGCAGCTTGCATGAAAGAGAGGGCAGTGTGGGTGTGTATGGACAGTTCTGGTTTTCTGTCCCTTTGCTCCCTTCTTATTACCATGCAATTCCAAGGTGTAGAGGAATTCACTCTCCTTCTTATGCTATAGTGGAGGCATTCAGAGCTAGCTCATTTTAACCCTTTGAGTGCCCGAGTGGTACGCAACGCATTGCAAAGCAATGCTTTGCGTACCCCTCTGGCACTCAAAGGGTTAAAGTCTTTATACTATTGTAGTGTGTGACAGGTATGCACTATAGCAATTATTTGCTCTCAAATGTACCCAGATGTGCAGCAACATGATTTATATGCCATCGTTTAAGCACACGAAGAGCTGCTTTGGCAGATTTGTACGTTCCCCCATCTGTGCTCCTAAATGAGAGAACAATAGACACATGAATAGGAGCACACAATACAATAGATACTTTATTGGGTACACAGAGTGCTGCTGTGTAGGAACACAGTGATGTGATTCACTTTTTCAATGAGTGTTACGTTCTGTGACATGCAGAACATGGAGAATCATTAAACAAAGTAAATAATATTGGCGACACCTGTAATTAACCTCTTAAGGACCAAAGGGGTATGCACTACATTGCAAAGAAATTAATTCCACACCCTTCTGGTCTTCAAGGGGTTAAACTACCCTGATTGATGCTTTAGGACTTGATTTCTTTGTAGTGGAAATGTGTATCAAGGGTTTTATCTACATATGGCTTCACAGACTTCAGTGTGAATCTGTTAGATAAAGAAGTGATAGCTATTATAAGCTACA
The DNA here is from genome assembly GCA_037306005.1 of Rhinophrynus dorsalis. Lineage (NCBI taxonomy): Eukaryota > Metazoa > Chordata > Amphibia > Anura > Rhinophrynidae > Rhinophrynus > Rhinophrynus dorsalis. The sequence goes on along the minus strand of CM074721.1, from coordinate 261,850,540 downwards.
ATGTAATCTAGGTCTCAATTTGCTTATGTAATTTGTTCATAATACAGTTATGTTCATTCTCAGGAAAATGTAAGCATGCAATATTCCCTAAGGCTCTTCCTGGACAAAACCAGTTCCTGATGGGTTATGCATTAACCCTTTCAGTGCCAGTACATTTGAATTGTAGAATTTATCACACTGGCAAAGTTCTCTCCTCTTTATCACAAGTTGGAACATCTCCCCATGGTGCCATAAGCTTCCAGCAAGTTCAGTGTCAGTTTGTGTTTGACCAGAAATCATGATCAGTCATATGAGCGCAGGCAAAATGGAAGCAATAGTGGTGAAACCAAGTGCATCTAAGAGAACAAATACACGTTCCTGTTGATTTTAAAGTGGCACCTTAATCTAACTTAGGCAATTTTAAAACACCTTGCAAAAACAAGCCCACGTCTACCTGTACATCATTATAACTTTATACAAAGTAGAAAGAAAAGCCTGTTTATATGTGAGCAAAGAAGCTGCCATCGTGTTAGCATAGGAGATACCTGTCCTCATGTCAGAGAAACAGACTGCCTCCTTCCCACCCATTCATTATCAAGTTGCCTCTGTAGACAGTTAACACCTTGATTGCCAAAGAGGTGTGCAAAGAGCTGAGCTAGGGGAAGTTACCTGTGCCAGCTGTGCCAGCATGGGACTGCATAGCACAAAAACAAAAAATGCTAATAGCTTTAAAACAATTTTAATAACTGAAACACATTTAGCACAACATATAGGAAATGCAAGATGTTTTAAAATTAACTAAGCTGTTTTATGGGGACAGTTTCATTTTAAATAGATTTTAAACTCCTTGAATGATAGAGAGCTACAACCCACTGAATCACTATTTAAATCGATGGGCATTTTGGAAAATCTTAATCGTTCCTTATGTGCACTTAGTTTGCCCCAGAGTTGCTCCATTTCTGTTTTTTGTGCATATGCATCCATGGAGTTATAGACTAAGGAGTGATAAAGAGGAGATATCTTCTCCAGTGATATCACTTGTCCAGTTCCTATGTTATTCTATAGAGTCTATTCACTAAGATCTGCAGAGTTGGAGAAAGCTTAGTACATAAACTCCATAGAATAACATAGGAACTGGAGAAGTGATATCACTGGAGAAGTCATCTCCACTTTATCACACCTTAGTACATAACCCCCATGTGTTCCTGTAACGCAATGAGTAGTACTGCCACCATCATGTACTACAACAAGAGCAAATCAATATGTTAAACATTTGGACTTAAAGGTGAAATACCCCCTCCTAATAATAAACCCAGTTATCTTATGGCCAGAAGATCCTAATGACTACTGTGAACTTTGCCCTTGCACCTTTATTTAATATTTAGGGCTCGATCCAAATATTGGCGTAGACAGAAAAAACTGGCGATGGTGGTTTTGTAAGTCAAGTATGCGATGCAAATTTTCCTACAAGTAAGAAACAACGACAGTTTTGAAAACACGATGCTCGTCGCCAAAATATCAAAAGCTCGCCCATTGAGGACAATGTAAAAATGAACCCCAGAGCCATGGAGTTAGGGATAATGTAAGTTAAATTGCAACATTTACCTCTAGAAATCTAACACCTACTTTTTTAGGTGAACAGCACACAACCCAGAGTAGAAAACCACCGCAGAGGAAAATAAAACAGAGAAGCAGGTCATTCAAGGACATAACCCAAGCATACAGAGGTCAGATATTAACCCCTGCAATGCCTAGCAAATACTACAACACAAGATGTATGTCCAGTACTATACAGGGCACTATATCAAAACATTGGAATATTCTATTAGAAGATCCCTTACTGGATGAGCTAATAAGTAAATCCAGTAAAATCATCTATAGAAAAGCTAAAACTATTCGGGGTTATGTTGCCCCTAGTCATCCTAAAAAACTAGAGGTTATAAAAGATAAAGGCATTTTTGGCTCTGCTCCACCGATGGGGAATTATAAGTGTTTACATGCACGATGCATGAATTGCAATCATATGGCTAATAAAGTAAATAAAGTATGTAGTTTTGTAAATATGAAGGAGTTCCAAATCAAACAGCTTATCACTTGTGATACATCATTTGTAATCTATGTGGTCCAATGTGGCTGTGGTATACAATACATTGGCCTTTCCATGAGAAATCTCAGAGATAGAGTAGGTGAGCATAGACATTCAATTCAAAAGAAATTGGTGGATCATTCAGTATCATGCCATTTTAATATCTGCACACAAGGTGGGCTCACAAATTTTAAAATATGTGGTATAGAACATATGGCCACATCAGTCCCCAACAGGTATAAGAAATTGTGTAATAGGGAGGCATATTGGATGTACAAGTTGGAGACGCTGGCACCAAACGGGTTAAATGAGGAGTTGTAGGTCAGTAACTTCTTGTGATCCTGTCCTTATGCCTGGGGTGTGTTACATTTTTGTGACCTATTGGGGACACTCTATTACGTTTTGATGCCCTGGCTTGTGTTTATTGGTAGTGATATGTGTTGGTCCTTATATGTATATGTTCTTTGATATTTATGCTTATTTTACATAGGATAGGATTTTGGCTTTTTATTTGTATATTTCCTAGATTTTGTAGGCTCTTTGTTTTTGCTTAAGGTTTAAATTGGAACCTGTTTGATTCCAATTTGAATATAAACTAAGCGAACCTCCATGCAGGATGTCTGATTGGAAAGCGTGTACTGGCCAGGCTGCCGAGTTTCCTTACTGTCGGACGGGATACTAGGTGTCTGTTCGGTTGCGTAGCAACCTGAAACTGAGGCTTGGAACGCGGCGACATGGAGGAAGGGCGGACGGGGAAGTAACATTCAGTGATGAGATGCTACACCATACGGACTCCTGCATGGTGGAGAAATGGTATGTGCTAATATATAAACTTTGTATATAAATGATGTCTGTTTATGTCATTTTTTTATCCCCTGATGAAGTGAACAGTAAGCTCACGAAACATGTTGGAAAGTTATTATTAAATAAATTATTTTATACTTGGTATCGTTATTTGATGAACTATCTTCTGGATCCTCTATTATACTCAAGGCTTTACATAACAGATACATCTGGTGAGTGAGATTTGTACTTCTTAGAGGCACCATCTGTTTATATGGTATTACTGTTAGAGGGCTTCTCCTTGTCCTTGCTGTATTTTCCTTATATATATAAGTATCCTGAAATTTTGGAACACAAGAGACCAATGGAATAACGGATTGAGGAATCAGACTGCTTTTTATAAAGCTATAAGACGATATATCTTCACGTTCCTGTGAGTAGAACCACTTATATCTGTAGATTGCTATACAGATGCTCCTCTCAGATATCTCTGCGCTTCTGTTTTTTTTAGTTTTGTTTCTATGTTGGACTTTGTCCTGAGAGGTGACTGCTGGACACCAGTTGAAGAAAGCTGCAAATTAGAAAGGAAGCATCTGATGGAACTGTAACACTGTGAGATTTTTTATCAATTGCCCCGTTTGATATTTTTAGCTCATTGTGTATTTAGACATATGTATGTGTGTCACGTGGACCCAGAGCACACACCTCATCAGTATGTAAATCGAGATCCATTGAATAGATCCACTGATTCCTGGGTCTTGGTTCACACACTGATGTGGTTGGCCAGTCACACATACATATGTCTGCTTGCCAACCCTTTCATCCAAAAGTCATATCGTCATGACACCTACACAACACATTGATGAGAAATGCATTGTCTACTCCATGTCAAATGACAAAGGATTTACCCGTGGAGGAAGCTTCTCAAAGCATTGCTGAGCAATGTATTGTGTACCCTACTGGCTCCCAAGGGTATGATGATGGTTCAGCAATAGCATGACTGTTGTTTTCACAGTGCAGTTTACAATCTTGTTCACACCTCCTGCAGGCATCTATGGAATGAACCCCCATGGGTCAGATGTTTGTCCCTGTCACACGTTGAATCCAGGTCCATGAGGACCACCTGTTATTGTCGATGTCAATGAAACATATGAGCATACATGACTGTTTTGTGTCATTGATTACCTCTCCCTCATCAAGGTATTGAAGAGATAGTAATACTTAAAAGGTTTTAAAAATGAATGTAGTAGGGTTTATCCCCCTTAGTAAAACAAGGGAACTCACATTGCTGAAAGGTGTTTCATTTAAATGTTATTACAGCTCCAAGTTTAATTTTCAGATGCAATATCTCAGTGACCTAAAATTGTACAGTGGCGCTGTTGCTACACCATCCCATGGACAGCTCTGGTCCTAGCACCATAAATCTCCATAGGATGGTGTAGCAACAGCGCAACTTGACAATTCCATGCCACTGTGATATTTCATCTATTACATTCAACTTTGAGCTGAAATTACTTTGGAATAATACACCTTTTAGCAGTGGGAGTTCCCTTGTTCTGCTCAGGGGGATGAACCCTACTACATATTTGTTCAAACATGTTAAGTGTTACCATCCCCGTAATTGTGTTCATGTTGTTGATCCGTTGATCTATCTAATGTGTTCATGTTGTTCAAGATCAAGTCACATCATGGAACAACACCCTGATGTTGTTTGGCTTTGATATGTCTGTGAGTTGAACAAACATTTCTGTATGTGATGTGTGTGTTCACCCCTGCTGTAAAAGCTTGTGACGCCATTCATCGTGCATGAGTTGTGTATTCACTGCATAGCTTTGCAATGCATTGGAGACAACTCACTACCTTACACCCATGTTAGATGTGCATGGGTTGTGTTCACCGCATAGCTTTGCAATGCATTGGAGACAACTCTGCATCTAACCGGGTCTGAAAAAAAACAGACATGGACATGTGTCGAAGCAACAACTGCACATTTAGTGACTCAACAATGAACCTCTATTTTTTTTTCTTAGGGGGTGCTTTGGGCGGGGCTGCAGGAGTGGCCTTCTGCGCGTTGTGAGGCCCTAGTGTGTCTGGAGGGTGTGGGTGGCAGTGGTGAAGTGCTGGCAGGGGTAGTGGCAGTGGAACTGGAGGCCTGGCGTAGGGTCTCCAGCCTGTTGTGTTCCCTCATCTCGACCACCACCTGGTCCATCACGGCTGACATTCTGTTGGTATAGGTGACCAGGTGGTTGGTCAGTGTCAACTGCTAGGCCTCCATTGCCCTCATGCTGGCCAGGATTTGTGCTATGTGGTTCTCCATCCAGGTCAGGGACCTAGCATACCTCCTGCCCACCCAGAGTTGCCTCGTCTGCAGTCCCAGAAACTCCCGATCCAGGATGGTGATGTTGGTTGTGCGTGTTGTGGAGGGAGTAGAGGCCATTGTTGGTGATGACATGTAAGTGGCATCTGGCTCCCCCTCAGGCAGTGGAGATGGGGGTGAGGAAGCACAGTGACCCTCAAGGGGGGGGAGCCACCCTGAAGGGACTGTGGGGACATCTGTAGAACTGTGTCTGCCCCTTCACCTCCCTGGGATCCCCCAGAGTGCATTGGTGGTGTGGGTGGTGTGAGTGGTGGTGGCGGGGTGAACACCTCCCTTGCCTGTGGGCTCCCCTATGAGCCCCACATGTTCATACCCGAGTGGCCATTCAGTGTGGACCCCTGGGTGTTCTCCTGTCACATGTGTCCCTGTGGCTTGGGGGTTGGCCCAAACCTTGCCTGCTGCAGCATGGCCACTGTCTCAGGCATCCAATGCCTACCCGTTGTGGTGGGAGGCCTGGTAGGCCATCTGTTGCTGAGGTGGTGCTCTGGCCTGGTAGGCCATCTGCTGCTGAGGTGGTGGGGGGGCCTGGTAGGCCATCTGCTGCTGAGGTGGTGGTGGGGCCTGGTAGGCCATCTGCTGCTTAGGTGGCGGATGTGGTGGTAGCTGCGCCTTGGAGGTGGTGGGCTCCTCACTGGATTTTTCTCCCGAGTCCTCTGCATGGGATGGCATGTATGCTGTGTGGGGAAATAACACAATGTAATTAGTTATGTGAGCTATGACAGGAGTGCTGCAAGACTGTTACATTGATATGTGAAGTGATGAGTGGCAGGATGGTATCCAGGATCCATGTGAAGTGATGAGTGGCAGGATGGTATCCAGGATCCATGTGAAGTGATGAGTGGCAGGATCGATGTGGTGAACAAAACTGAAGCATCACACCTTGAGAGACACTAATCCATTGCATGTCCATCACATAGGCCTCAACATCAAACACACTAGGGCCTTTGAACACATCAATGCACCATTGATGACCATTGACTACGGAGTACAACCAATGATATCAGCAACAATAACAGACACAGCAAGCAAACCAACAAATATGAACTGTGGAACCCAACAACCCAATCAGCTGGAGGACACATCAAAACAGACCCCAGGACAGCTAGAATCCAAACACACAGTAAACATAGGCAGGGTTATTCAACTTCTCCTTTTTCCTATGTTATTCTATGGAGCCTAAATATTGATATGTCCCAGGTTGTTCACATCTCAGTGCATTGGCTACACAGTCTAACACAGGGATTGCAAACATGATTACACTGCAGTTGTCATGTTTACATTGTCACCTCTTTCTTACCCCCTAGTGAATGTCCCCATGGCACGTTTGATCCTTGTGAATCACATGTGTCCTGCAGAGTGGTAATGGCGGTGAATGACCCCTAGTCATCCACACTCTGCAGGCTACATATGATGCAGAAAGGTGAACCTTGACTATTCCATTTGGACTAACCACCTACACATACAACGCCTAGGCCTGACATGCAGTAACAATACTCCAGAACACATCATTTCATCGCCTTTCTATCTTCTATAACCCTTTGGGTGCCATGGGACTAGCCAATGTATTGTCAAACAATGCATTCCTTATCCCTCTGGCACTCAAGGGGTTATGTACAACCTCTTTTTCACTAGACGTATGACATTGTGATACACATAACAGTCATATCTTTGCTTCAAACATGATGGTGTGCATTGTTTATGTGCTGTGCATGATGTTGTTGTAGACAGCATGAAAGGGGTTAGGGACTTGACCATTACCATTTAGGCTGGGTTTGTCAAGTATTTTGTTCTTGTTTGAGGTCCCTCCAAGCTGTGTTGCTAAATTGTGGTGTGGAATGCTGTCCATGTGTTCAGGTCTCACTGAGTTGGCCTCTGTCTGGTGGGTGTCAAAATTTGTGTGATGTGTGTGTAGGCTTTGATGCACTTTCCGGTGGACTGGAGGCTCCTTTCATCACCGGCGTTTCTCCATCCAGGGATACCCTGCACCGATGTAGCAGATATTGTCCTGTGCACAGCCTCCTCCCACTCACTGTAGTCCATGCGCAGGGGCGGACCACCCCCTGTGCCAGCAGCATGCAAGGCATCCTGCCCCATCTTCTTCTTTACCTTGGCCTTACAGTCAGCCCACCTTTTTTTTTGTAAAATCCAGTGACCGGCTGCAGCTGGACATGGCATTAACAGCAGCAAGGACCTCCCTCCATGCCACATTCTTTTTGGCCCCCCATCCGGGGACCTTCCCCCTGGGGAACAGGATCCTCAACCTGTGGATGACAGCCTCCACGAGAACCAGGTTCTCCTACTCCGTATATATTTGGGGTCTATCGCCCTGTCCTCCTCACCCCCAGAGGTTCTTTGGGAGCCCTAGCTTTGGCTCTCCAACCATGCCTGTGCTGGCCCCTGCTGTGCATGGTGCACCCCATGTCCTACCCCTTGTCCCCACTCTCTTCTCTGTCCCTGCACTATGTGTGCCTAGTCTGGCATGGCTCCCCCTCCTCCCCAAGGATCTCCCTCTCCCTCCCCTACCCTGACCGGGGATGCCCACCTGCTCCTCAACCTCCTCTCCTCCTACTCTCCCCACCCCTCTCTCCTGTCTTCCTGTCCTCGCCATTCCTCTCACCCACTCACACCCAGGCACTCGCTCAGGCCCTCACTCACTCACTCTCTCACTTGCACTCACAGACTCACACTGTCAAAAAAAAAAAAGATAAAAATGTATGTGTTTTACTAACAAAAAAAATATATGGGCTATGTGTGTGTGTTTGGATGCATGTTATGGGTATGTGCAAAAGTTTGTTATGTGTCGCAAGGTGTATCAGTCCTCTCCAACTCCTCTAACTATGTGAATGCACCTCTCTACTACCTGTATCTTTCTCTATTCTTCGCTCCTGGGTCCTGTGCTCTAGCACGAATGAACGCAATACACAGACAAAGGTGTGTGGGTTATTTAGGGTCTATGTATGACTGAACTTCATACTTTGGGGTGCTGTGATTGGCTGGGGCACTAGGTAACATTGGACGTTCGCTGCTTTCTTTTATTAGGACGTTTCTCACATTATTTATCGTGTGTTTTTTGACGGCGATGAGGTCAGATTTTAGGTGACTCCAGTTGTGTAGTTTTCGTGTGTTTTATAGACTGTTGCATGTTAACCTTTCTGGGTAAGGAAGATTTGAATATCACATTACCTGGTCTTGGTTAACTCGCGAAGGCCTTTTTTTCCTTCACATTTGGATCAAACCCTTAATGTCTTCAATCAGTCCTGGATATCATGTCTGTGGAGGAAGACATGACAGTTGCTGGCACATTTTCAAACCGAAGCAGGCAGAGTCAATAAGCCTATTAACCCTTTAAGGACTAAAAAGGTGTGCAACATCTTATGAAATAATAATAACTAGTATTTATATATATCGCCTTTCTCCCATTGGGACTAAAAGTGCTTTTTAACACACACTCTCGGAATTAACCGAATTGGCAGCTGAATAATAGATGTTATTATTACCCAATCAATGGTGCTCATTTATGGACCTCGGAAGGAGGAAGGGCTGAGTTGACCCTGAATGCATTGCACACCCCTCTGGCCCTTAAAGCGGACCTGTCACTTTGATTTTTTTGCATATTTGAAAAGCTGCCTAAGTATCATGTAGGCCAAAAGTCAAGAACATACATAGTTTAGCCAGGGGCCTCCAACAAGTAGCTCAGAATCTACTGGTGCCTCTTCAGCAACTATTGAACAGCCCTCTCCACGCCAAAAAGGTATCAAGCTATCTGGACTGCCAGAAACAGGTCCAGAGGTGGAAATCTGCTCCCCAACTGACTGCAGCCAACCTGGGAACAGCTTTCATCTGCAGTACTCAACAGTAGTCAGTCAGAGAGATGATAGTAATGCAGATACATTTTCACTGCCATAATGGCTGCTTACAGATTATTCTGCTACTTTGTAAAGATAACTTATATAGTAAGTGTTTTGGCAAATTTGTAGTGTCAAAGTGCAGAAAAGCCACAGTGAGGCTACATATTCAGTCCCTTTGAAAAATAAAAGTTGACAGCTTTCTGTTACATTAATTTTTTTAATAAACCACTCTAATAATTGTGTACATGCATAGTAATGGCATAGTGTTAGAGATGGGAAGGCGCTATCAATCAGAACATCTCTGGCTCAGGGAAGGCCCACATTTTGTCTTCTATATATGTCTGGTAACACATTTTATCACTTTGAGCTGTTAAGAAGGTCAATTTTCTGTGCAGCAATTTATAACTGAAAAGTGTGGGATGGAACGAAGAGTAGGTAAGAGCAGCTTTAGAGATGGTTTAATACATACAGTCATGTATTTTTAGTATATGTTTTAGAGTAGCACAGTAAATGTTTCAAAAGTTGCTTCCATTAAATAAAAAGTTGTCATCTCTGTCTATACATTACTGTTCGGCCTCCAAATACTGAGCTGATATACTAAAAAGAGCGGGAATAAGTCTAGGGCAAAACAACTGCACCATAATGGAAAAATAAAAATGCCTGAGATTTTCATTGATTTGAGTGGGATTTTTTTGCATGCTAGAGATGACTTCAGTGCAATGTTTTACAAAGAGCTGGAGAACATACTAGTATTCAGGGGTCAAAAAGCCTTTTTAATCAATGGATATTTTTATGTTTTCTCCTGTGATACAGTTGATTTGCCCCTGAATTACTCCAGCTCTTCTTAACCCTTTGAGTGCTAGAGGGGTACGCAACGCATTCCTCTGCAATGCGTTGCATATGACTCTGGCACTCAAAGGATTAATACATCAGCCTCCCTAAACCTAATGTTGGCTCTTGTCTTGAATAGAAACATAAAGGACCATTTAACTTACTTGGAAGACACAATAAGCACTTTATTGCTCAGACTCAATATGTTACACATGTATATTATTTTCTTGTTTTAAAGGGATAGTAATACTTAAAATGTAAAAAAAAATATGTTGTAGGGTTTATCCCCCTGAGTAAAACAAGAGTACTCCCACTGCTGAGAGGTCTTTCATTCAAAAGTTATTAATTTTCAAAGTTGAATTGTTTAGGTGCAATATCACAGTGGCCTGAAATTGTACAGTGGCGCTGTTGCTACACGATCCTATGGACAGCTCTGGTCAATTGACCATAAATCTCCATAGGATGGTGTAGCAACAGCGCCACTGTACAATTTCAGGCCACTGTGATATTGCACCTAAAAAATTCAACTTTGAAAATTAATAACTTTTGAATGAAAGACCTCTCAGCAGTGGGATTACTCTTGTTTTACTCAGGGGGATAAACCCTACAACATATTTTTTTTTACATTTTAAGTATTACTGTCCCTTTAAGTACAATGGATCTCTTACAGTTCAGCTACAAAGTTTTATAAATAATATTGTAGTTTATATTTTAATACATTCTCTATCCCATTAGTCCTTTAATAAATTATGATGTTTTGTGCCTTTTATATTTAACATAGTCTTTGATTAACATGAGACGATCACAGTATTATATAGGTGCATTAGGGCAATACACTACTAACCACTTTGCTGTCGTCAAACGCTCAATCGGCCTGAAGATACCGTGTCGCCACTAAAATGGTTTTGCAGGTACTGCAGGGGATGCAAAAATGTAGCACTCTGTTCACCAGCTATTGTATTTAACTCTGTACTTAAGCTACCATCATACATATGTTGTAGAGATGAGCTCATAACGTCCTAAAGAAAGCCAAATTAATTCATTTTGGTAGTTCCCAGGACAGAAAACTTTACCCAAATTATTGTACCATAAGAGGAACTTATAGCCTTGGACCTTGAAGCCGCAATGTACTCTCTGAAGAAGAGGTGCATGCGTGCAAGGGCATAGTCTGTCTTCCTTCTTATCAATAGATATAGAGTCCATCAGAATATCAGCCATCATTGATATAAAACGTGTCGGGATACCACTTTATTCTGCAGAAGCATGCCATCCCTTCTGGCTTGGAAAATGATTCATTTTCCAGCAGTAGAAAGAACCAAAATACACATCGAACCTGTTCCAGGCATATCTGAAGTTCAAGGAAGAGCAAGGAGTGCTAATTTGCATGGCTTTCCAACTGCAATTACTAGACCTCAACCCCACTGAACATCTTTGTGAACATTTGGAAAGGGAAAAGGCTAATCACATTGTGACATCTCTAGACACTCTCTGGAGTGCTCTAAAGGAGTGCTGGAGCAGTATGGATTGTAAAATTTTACACAAACTTATAGAATTAATGCCAGACAGAGTTAAAGCAGTCAGTCATTAAGGTAAATGGCGGTCATACCAAACATTGATAATATTTGATTTTCAGTATGTACTAACAAATATATTTTTTACTTTTATTAGTGAAAATGTTGTATTTTTGTTTAAGAAATATTGTATATTTTGTCAGACAAATTCGATTTTCAGAAATGCTGAAATAAAAGAAGATTGTGGTTATGGACTCAGTCTTTTGGACCCTAATGTATATGATTTTATATATATAAAAATATATATATACACACACACACTCTAAATAAAACTACTTATAGTAGAATTAAAAGAGAGTAGCTTCAATAAAAAAAAGAGTTTATGAAAGATTAACTATAATACACTAGCCAGCTAACTAATATGGGAAATATATATTAATATAACGTGGTATAAACCTGTGTGGGTGTCTGTGTATAGGTATTTGAAGGTTTGCATCTTGTACTAGGGTTAGGAATCTCTGCTATTTATCCCTAGTCCCAACAACATGCACACTTGGGCTAGAGAGAACGGAACATGTTATAACAGACTTGGAGCAGCCTATGTTTTTATTTGCTGTGGTGAGCATGCTTCCTCAAGAATGACTTTCTAGATATGAAAGGAATGGGGAGAAAAATCAGGGATCTCAAATTCACTCCTGTTGGACATAGGAAGCACACCACTTCCTGCATCCTTTGGATTCATTTGTGCTGTGTACACTGACCCCTTAAGAAGGGTCACAGAGGGGTTTAGACCAAGCTGTCATCTCTTCCCCCAGCACAGCTCAATCAGCCCATCCTCTCCTATTTCAGCTTTCATTAAACAAACTTCTAAATTAGAGGAGCACCATGAAGGGGTGTTGAATATACTGTGTGCTATAGCAGCTCAGGCTCAACACGTTTGAAGCTACCTTTGGCCCAGCCACACTGCCCTTACGATAGATATAGATGATACATACATAGGTACAAATGCATCTCCTAGCACACAAGATTCAAATTCCCATCTAAAACACTCAGAGGGACATGTTAGGCAATTGCATCAGAATTCAATGTATGATCCACAGAAGCAACTTCCAAACAGCTGGATAAGAATAGTGGTGTAGTTCCAGGGCCAGTACAAGAGTTATTAGTACCCTAGGCAAACCTTTAGGTTAGTGACCCCCCAAAAAAAAATAATCCATGTTACAATATGTCTTCTTACAATATGTCACAAACAGTGTCTTACATTTGTAGGCCCATTTTGGTGCAAACCAACTACACTATAGATGAAAGATGAATATTTCCCAATTTTCCATTGATAAGGAAGATGATTACTCACGTTTTCTTTTGTACATACAGCGCTAAGTACCAATACAAATTCTACAATAATTATAGGAAAAAGGGAGCAATAGACAAAGAAGTCTGACCATCTTGCTGCCTTTCTTATTATGCTCCTTAGGTGACTGCCTAGTTTGACGAATTCTTGCATTGGGGAGGTGTAGTCCAATAACAGCCAGGGTACTGCATTTCCTTACGGCTGAGCTACCATTTGACAGTAAGGTTTATAATCTGTTCCATGCTAGTGACTTTTAGCTGCAATTCATTTAAATGAAAATCAAATGGATGTTTCTCTTCTTCATTCAAGCCTGAACAGACAATCAAAGCATTTCCCTCTGTGACAATTAACAAATGATTCAGTTGACATCATCAATTGTTTTTTTTTGTACTTGTTAACAGAATAAGCAGGAGACTAATAGAGTAAAAGTGATACCTTTATTGGCTGAATATATATTTCTCCACTCCTCACTAAACGTGATCACGGCACCCTGATATCTCTCTGGTCACCAATAACACCAATACAGTAACACAGTAAATAGATCACTTCTGTCCATGGACTTGTTAGTGGTACAAGTCCATTAATAGAATTACAGCACCAATATCACAGAGAGAGTTCAAATATACTGTATCACAAAATTATTTATTTTTACAAGTAAACAATGGCATGCACATCAATAAACAGTTAAAAAGTCTTTGTGCACTAATCTCTACAACGATTATACAACTCCGTAGATACTATTATTGTGCACAATCAATATTAAAAAGTTCCACTTTTGGTGAATATTTAAAGGCTCTTTTAATCTTTTCAGGGTATATATTCAATTAGCGGGCAAGTCCTCACTGCGGCTGGTATAGTAATTACTTTTCTCTCCTGACTGCAGGATGTAGACCCTCTACCTCTGTATAGAGATGGCAATGATTTGTATATTAGAAATGTTCTTGGGGTATAGATAAATATAAACACTGGTTCTTATAATATTGTTTTAACCCCCTCTATTCATCACCTTTTGTTGGCAACTTACTTAAACAATGTTACCTTGGGTCTTTGATGTCATCTGCTTTCTGCACTATTGAATAGCAGGCAGAGAAATTGTGCCATCACTTCAAGCAAGTTCCCGACTTAATTATTACTTGCAATATTTGCTGTTATCACTGGATGAGCCTTTATTGTTTGTCCTTTATCTTCTTTTCAAATCACCGATACAGATAAAATGAAGCAAAAAGGTATCCAACGTGTTTCGTACCAATTACTGGTACTTCATCAGGGAGAATCATGGGACTCTTCTTTAGCGTTCTCCTTATATTTAGTGCCAATACACCCCCATCAGCATTGTTACATTTTGAACTTCCGTTTCCTTCATTAGAGATGTACAGATCTGTTAACCCCTTCAGCATTCACACCTCCTAAGAGTGCTATTAACAACCATACCAAATCAAACATTTGTCTCAATTATCAGTCGCAACCTTCTACCTACAAGATAAATTATTCCCAATACTTGTGCACGTAAATCAACAAAACATTCTCTTCACATAACAACATATAATTTACATGCTGTAATGCACTAAATATCTAACTACTTAACCCCTTAACGACCGGCCAATCGGCGCGGTCAGTTAAGGACCATGGAGCACTTTTTTTTTCGCTCCTTCCGGTTCCGGACTCCACGAATGGAGTGCAGCCACGGGGGGAACCCGGAATTCCATGACGGTCATAGTACGTCATTGGTCGTTAACTCAAATCAACCCGTGACGTACTATGGGGTTAAACTTTTCCACTGGATGGATAAAATCCAACTTCCAGTGGAAATATAGCTTTAAACAAACTACTCACTTAAATAATAATATCTTTAAATCAAAATTCCTTAAAGTAAAACATCCCATTACCTTCACACGATCTCTTAGATGATAGATTATGAAAATAAACTTCTCTATATCAAGAATTCCAGTCTGATTTTACATTTATATTTAGCATAAATGTAACAACCATCTGGTATGTATAACATCTAACAACTTAACACAGTATAGAATGATGACACACGGATCTCCCTAAATATTTCCTATATATGTATGGACATCTATTTTATCATCATGTCCATTAGGTGTTAAAGGGATAGTAATATTTAAAAATTACTTATCCCTATGTTGTAGGAAGAAAAGTGCGCCCAGTGGCATCTCTCAAACCCTTATGGTTTGAGAGATAACCGCTTACAAAGTTCTCCCCTGCCTGACATCAGCGTTCTAGCTGAGAGCAGGGGAATCCTCTCCTGGGATCAGCCAGCAGCTCTGCAGCAGAGCCGAGATCAAGTTGATGAAAAAGAAATCTTTCACTTAAAAGGTCTTCTACGTGTACTTCGTTTGCAAGCACACATAGAAGACCTTTTAAGTGAAAGATTTATTTTTCATTAACACAATCTCGGCTCTGCTGCAGAGCTGCTGGCTGATCCCAGGAGAGGATTCCCCTGCTCTCAGCTAGAACGCTGATGTCAGGCAGGGGAGAACTTTGTAAGCGGTTATCTCTCAAACCATAAGGGTTTGATAGATGCCACTGGGCACATTTTTCTTCATTATTTAAGTGCTACAACATGGGGATAAGTAAATTTTAAGTATTACTTTCCCTTTAATGTCTGACATTTAAAGATCCAGTATGTCTCCCTTCTACATAACATCGCAAATCTTTCTCACTCTCTTAAATAACTAGATATTTGTTCCAAAGCAATAACAGTGCTACCATTCATTGATTTATTGTAATATTGATTATAATGTTTTGCCAATGGATAGTTATTATCTGTATTTATAACTGCCCTCCTATGTTCTAAAAAACATTCTTTCATTTTTCTTTTAGTTCTACCAATATAACTTTTTTGGCATGGACAAGTGATCTTATATATCAGATAGGTACTGTTACATGTTATATGGTCCTTAATCTGGACGATATTGTTTTGACCATCTAGAAATTCTATTTCTTTATGTTTAATATATTTACACGTTATACACCTACTCATCCCACACTTGTATACTCCCCCCTTTCTCATACACGTAGTAAATCTATTTACTTCTTTCTTGGTGTATATCTTAGTTACTATTGATTTTTTTCTTGAAAAAAATTTCCTTTAAATTTTTGTTTTTGGTAAATATTACGTCTGGTTTTTCTGAAATTTGCTTATTTAATATGGGATCCTGTTGTAGGATAGACCAATGTCTTTTTAATATATTTTTAAATTTATAATGTGAATTATTATATTGTGTAATGAATTGTGGTCTTTTTTTATTTGTCTCTAACCTATTCTCTCCTTTCTTTTTAGGTATCAACATTTCCCTCCTGTCAAGTTCCATCCAGTGGTGTCCGTAGAAATGTTTCCGGGGGGGGGGGGCAAAGCCATAATATGACCCCCAGCCCATCTAGTGCCTTTATTTATATGGAGGGGGGTAATTTTTCAAGGTATCCTTTTTGAATAAATTTATTCTTCAATTCTGTAGCCTGTATATTATATGGCATTTATTCGTATTAATTGGTTTAATATTTTTTGTAATTATCATATCATCTTCATGACTTAAATTGAGAGTAAAAAAAAATAACACTATCTTTGCTAATATTATAAATGAATTTTAAACCCCTTTGATTATTATTAAGTTGTTTTATGTATGTTTCCAATTCTATTTCACTACCCTGCCATATTAGTAATAGGTCATCTATAAATCACCCATAGAATGCCAGCCTTGCCCCCAGTCCAGCCCCCCACACATGGGTCCCTTCCCTATATACCATGTATCGGTTAGCATGACTGGGGGCGAAGCTCTTCTTATTTGCAAATAATGAGTATCCAAGAATTGAAAGTAATTATTGTATACTATAAATTCAATACCTTCTAATAAAAATTAGAATCCGCCTCCAGGAAGAACCGTACTGCCTCTAATCCTTTTTGGTGATCTATACTGGTATAGAGGGATGTGATGTCCATGGTTGCCCACACATAATCACTCCTCCATTTAAAGTGCTCTAACATACAAAGGACACGTTGAGTGTCCTTTATATATGATTTTAAAGAGTCAACATATTTCTGGAGGAAGTGATCAATGTATTCGGATAACTGCAATGTCAAACACCCCCATACCAGCTATAATAGATCTCCCTGGTGGCTTTTCAAGCGTTTTATGTATTTTTGGAACCTGGTAAAAATATGGTACCTTAGTATGTCTCACTATTAAAAATTCCAGTTCAAATACTATCATGCATCGATGCATGCTTCCATTGTGGACTGGGCGCACAATGGTATGGACAAATCCTGGGTCCGTATTGAGCAAGAAGCTGCTACTCCTGGAGATCCGCTTGTTGAAGTATTTTTACCTCCTAAATCAAGGACTACATTATTACATGCTCATCCTCTTATCGTGCATGTCCTCTCCATTTGCAACTGAGATAAATTACTATCGCATTACCCATCCCATGCTTCTCCAATATTTTACTCACATGTTACCCCTTTTTCTCTTCCATCTGCTTCCTTCCTTAAATGGTCGGCAATCACACCCTTGCATATTGTGGACCGTGTCTCTGAAGGACGGATTCAACATTTTGATGACCTGAAGACCAAATATACTTTACCCACTTCTGAGTTATGGAATTTTTTTCCCATAAAACCCTACCTAGAACAGCCTTCCTTAAAAGCTATCTGGTCTTCCCAACCTACTAAATCTGAATTCCTACTATTATCAACTAAGAAACCCTCTGGTAACCTGGGTAAGATATAAGCCATCTTAACATTGATTTCCCCCCCTTCCAGACAGAAATATGTGCTGTCATGGGAACGTGAACTAGGTGTTGCCCTGGACGCTGGAGACTGGGATGTTATTTGGAAGGAGGCTTCATCAGCCTCCATCTCAGCCTCAGTGCTCGAATCCAACTTTAAATTTATATCGTGATGGTATTTGACCCCTTCTAGACTTCACGCTATTTCCCCTTCTGTTAGTTCTCTTTGTTGGTATTGCCATATGGAGAGTGGTACCCCTTCGCATATATGGTAGACTTGCTCAAAGATCCACCCATTTTAGACACAATGCTTGGACTCTATCATACAATGTCTGAAAGTCCCTCTCTCCAGGGACATTTGGCAAACATTATTCCTCTGGGGTCTCCCCCAGCTGTCTTCTCTGCAGAAATGTCTATTAGGTACCATGCTTCTCGCAGCTAAGTTCCTCATCTCTTGTCATAGGAAGGATGACTTGCCTCTCACTGTACAGGAATGGGCAATTAAGGTTAAATCTCAAATTTCCATGATGAGGATGCATATTGTGAAACTAGGAGCGGACCCGGATGAAGTGGACAGCTTTTTTTCCACTTGCCCCTTTTGAATCATCCTTATAGCTTTTTTGTATTTTGAACGCTCGTAATTTCCCATCCAGGATACCCCGATCCCCGCTTACTCTCTGTTCTCGTCCTTCCCTCATTATTCCCCCTTGTTTTTTTATTCTGCCCCTCCCTCTCTTGCTTTCCTATTTCTCTGACTCTCTTATCTTTCCTCTTTTTTTTCCTTTCTTTTTTTTTTTTTGTTTTAGACTCTTTCTTTCTCCTTCTACTGTATAGGAGCTATATCCAGGCTTCTCTTACTCGTGCATTGCTTTTTGAGTCATTTACTTATATTTGGCATTATATATATTGTTATCTTCCCTTCCTCGTTGTATGCTTGTTCTTACTAGACCCTTATTGGCTTTTCAATAGAAATGTATGTTACATCATCTATTCTCAATAAAGCTGTTTTAAAACAAAACAAAAAAAAAATCCAGTTCATTCTTATTTATAATTCCATGGACATTTGCTCTGCTCAATATTTCCTGTAATTGTTTTTGGTATACATCTGTTGGATCTTTTTCTGTTATTCTATATGTATCCTTTCATCCTTTGCTCACTCCTGCTCTCCATATTAAGTATAACCTCCGGTCCACCGCAAACAACCCGCTACGTATACCACAATACAAGAAAGAAGCAGGAAGATCTGCCTTCTCCTTCAGAGCGCCAAAGGCCTGGAATAATCTGCCTGAAATAATCACATCTGCACCCAGTCTAAAATCATTAAAAGTAAATGCTTCTCTATATCCAAAAACAGAGTGTAACTGTTTATAATTTTAAAATTTCCATATGTTTGAATATTCGTATATATATTTAATAACATGTAATATATATTGTTTCTCAATTTGTATATATATGCAACCCTCTACTGAAAACTGTCCAGGACATACTTGAAAACGAGAGAAATCTCAACGTATTCTTCCTGGTAAAAGATTTTCTAAATAAATAAAATCTAATAAATGCAGAGCTTCGGTTATGTAGTCTTCATAGTACATTACTACTGTAGCACCTCCTTTATCTGCTTGTGTTGCATATATATTTTTATCATCTTTCAATTTTTTAAAGCCATCCATTCTTGTTTAGTGATGTTACTGTAATTACTGCTTTTATTATTACATAATTTATAGAAGTCTTGCATAACTAGATTGTAGAATGCTTCTATATAAGGGCCTTTACTTTCATTGGGATAAAATATTGATTTTGGTTTAAATGATGTATGTATTTATGTACTGATATTAATATCTTCTAATTTAATTCAACTATATTACTAAGTATTGAGTATACCTTTTTTCATACATGGAAGATCTTGTAAATCATTTAGAACACTATCTTTAAAACATTCATCTAACCCTTTAATAGTAAAATGTCTTTTCAATGTGAGTGATCGAATAAATCTGTTCAAACTGAGAAACAACTCAAATTCTTTAGGATAAGAAGTGGGTGCAAATTTCAATCCACTATTTAGTAACAGTTCCTTATGTTTGTTTAATACATATTCAGTGAGATTATATATCCCTAATTGTACCAATGTATCGTAACCGTAATCCCTTTCCTTTAGTTGTTTACCAATATAATGTCTTCCTGCTCTCCTCCCCAGCTTCTGCTGTTTGACTCTGATGAAGAACTTCTTATTCTTTTTAACAGGTGAGTTCCTTCTGGATTCCCTAAAAAAACCTGTGCACTATGTGTATTCTGTATACTATTTTTTAGTGTACTTTCTTTGTGCCACTACTTGTGCATAACTTGTGCTAGGCTGAGGTTCTGAATCTAATTCTAATGTTATTAATGGTCTCCTTATTGGTGTTTGTGGATTCATTTGTACCTATGTATCTACATCCAACAACATATATTTATTCTGTGTAGGGATATTGTTTACATATTCTGGTTTCTGACTTGAAACCATCTGATTAATTGTTCCCTTTTTATTAAGTCCTCTATTTCTCCATAGTATCTGTCGTGTCTGCGTTTGTGAGGGAGTTTTATTAAATGATCTACTATTTGTTCTCACCATTGGTTGTTGTAAATAATTATTTTCACTTGTTTGGTACCTCTTTTATTGCCATTAGCATAATCATTTTGATCCCTATTGAATTGCTTTCAAACAAGGTGATTCTATTATTTGTCTGCTCATCCATCTCTTTGAAACAAGTTGTTTGTGAAAAAGGCAACACCTCTTCTCTGATTTTTTCAATCTGCCCACTTATTTTACTTAATTTATCTTCTCTATATTTCATGACATTCCTCATTAGCTGAAATTCCCATTTTTCTACTATATGAATCCCTTTCCTCCATTCTATCGGTGTAAGACAAAAATGCCATGCCAGTATTTTAAACACAATAATATCTATAAATAAAATGTGTGATATTGCTTTGACCAGAGGTATATCTGTCTGCCTTCACACATCCACTAACTATAAATCTCCACTCCTCACTAGATGTGATCACGGAGCCCTGATATCTCTCTAGTCACCAATAACACCAATACAGTAAAACAGTAAATAGAGCACTTCTGTCTGTGGACTTGTTAGCGGTACAAGGCCATTAATAGAATTCCAACACCAATATCATGGAGAGTGCTTAAATATACTGTATCACAAAATTATTTATTTTTACAAGTAAACAAATGGCATGCACATAAAATCAATAAACAATTAAAAAGTCCTTGTGCACTAATCTCTGCAATGATTATATAGCTCCAGAGCTAGCAGTATCCTGCACAGTAAATATTAAAAAGTTCCACTTTCGGTGAATATTTAATGTCTCTTTTAATTCCTTCAGGGTATATATTCAACTATAAAACAACTTAATAATAATCATCAAAGGGTTTAAAATTCACTTATAACATTAGTAAAGATAGTGTTAATTTTTTAGATTTCAATTTAAGTCATGAAGATATAATTACAAAAATGATATTAAACCAATTAATGTAACTACGTACATTTTAACAGTTGCCATTTAAAACAATGGAAGACAAGTATTCCAGGAGGACAATTCAAAAGAACAAAGAGAAGTTGTAAGAAAACATCTGATTACAAGATACAGGCTACAGAATTGAAGAATAAATTTATTCAAAAAGGATACCTTGAAAAAGAACTAGATGAAACTTACCAACAGGTGATGAAGCCTGATAGGAGGGAAATGTTGATACTTAAAAAAGAAAGGAGAGAATAGGTTAGATACAAATAAAAAAATACCATAGTTCATTACACAATATAATAATTCACATTATAAAATTAAAAATATATTAAAAAAGGCATTGGTCTATCCTACAGCAGGATACCATATTAAATAAGCAATTTTCAGAAACACCAGAAGTAATATTTACCAAAAACAAAAATTTAAAGGAAATTAAAACAACAAAACAAAACAATAGTAACTAAAATATACACCAAGAGAGAAATAAATAGATCTACTATGTGTATGAGAAAGGTGGGGTATACAAGTGTGGGATGAGTAGGTGTATAATGTGTAAATATATTAAACATAAAGAAATAGAATTTCTAGATGGTCAAAACAATATCGTCCAGATTAAGGACCATATAATATGTAACAGTACCAATGTGATATATATGATCACTTGTCCATGCCAAAAAAAAGTTATATTGGTAGAACTAAAAGAAAAATTAAAGAATGTTTTTTAGAACATAAGAAGGTAATTATAAATACAGATAATAGCTATCCATTGGCAAAACATTATAATCAATATCACAATAAATCAATGAATGGTAGCACTGTTATTGCTTTGGAACAAAGATCTAGTTCTTAAGAGAGGGAGAAAAATTTGCGATGTTATGTAGAAGGGAGACATACTGAATCTTTAAATGTCAAACATTAACACCTAATGGACATAATGATACAATAGATGTCCATACATATATAGGAAATATATAGGGAGATCCAGTGTGTCATCATTCTATACTGTGTTAAGTTGTAAGATGTTAGACATACTAGATGGTTGTTATATGTATTTTAAATATAAATGTAAAGTCCGATTGGAATTCTTGATGTAGAGAAGTTTATTTTCATAATCTATCATCTAAGAGATCGTGTGAAGGTAATGGGATGTTTTACTTTAAGGGATTTTGATATAAAAGATATTATTATTTAAGTGAGTGGTGTGTTTAAATCTATATTTCCACTGGAAGTTGGATTCTGTCCATTCAGTGGAAAAGATTAAGTAGTTAGATATGTAGTGCATTACAGCATGTAAATTATATGTTGTTATGTGAAGAGAATGTTTTGTTGATTTACGTGCACAAGTATTGGGAATAGAGGATCTATGTTGTATAGCACTGAAATCAACAATACAATATAACTCAATATAAGATAAGGTGAGGGTCATAATAGAATAGTGTTATTAATATAATTTATCTTGTAGGTATAAGGTTGCGACTAGAAATTGAGCCGAATTTTTATATGTGGATATTCATTTTAAAACATAAAGTTATTCTTTTAGTTTATAATATACTAATTCTGCATCAAAGATCTATTTGTTATCACATCTTCTTTTTACATCATAGCAATTGCAAATCTTTTCGCTTGGATATAAGGAGCATGGAATGCTCTAAGTAATAGAAGGATCACAATACTGGCATTGGCAATAATGTAGGCTGTTTTTGCTTTTTTTACTACAATTTGTTGAAATACCCTCATAATAGTGGGTTTTGCTATATATAAAATAGAAGCAAAGCTCTGTAACAATACAACCCATACTCCATTTTCTATGCGAAAAGGAGAAATTTAGACTGAACTGTATGGAAAGACATATGTGTTACAAGCAGCAAAACCTCAGAAACAATAAGAAAGCACCATATGGTGTAGTTTGTACATATAGGATTCTAATTATATCAGTGAAATATCACTCACATAAATGTTGGTCAGGGTACCGATATCGGACTCCACTGACAATAAAGCATTCGGAGAAATTACACCTGTTCAGGTTACTCATGGAATCTTCCGAGCAAATCCCTGGATAATAAGCGTTTGATAGGCGGGGTGTTCACTTATAAAAACTATTTATTAAAACAAATAAAACAATAGGCTTAATACGCTAACGCGTTTCGCAGTCTTAACACTGCTTTTTCAAAGCTTAACCCTTTGAGTGCCAGAGGTGTACGCAATGCATTGAAAAGCAATGTGGTGTGTATGCCTCTGGCACCCAAAGGGTTAACACATAAAAAATACACTTCCAAATATACAAAAAGAAACCGCCGCCATAAACAATCAACATTTAAATACCTGTGTTATGAGTTTTTCACTGTTTTTTCATTTTCTCTTTTCTTTCGCAATTCCTCATTGGTGACAGGAGAAGGGGTGTGTGCCTCTGATGAAGCCCGGTCATGTTGGAGAAAGGCGTTAGCCGATTAATAATATAAGGAAGTCACTGTTCTTATAGGTCACTGGTTAGTGATGTCATCTCTCTGCCCACCTACTAGGCCTTAAAGGCCTTAGCATTTCCAGATACCAGTGCCCTTTCATGGTGTACCTGAGCCTAGTGCTGTGTTGGTCCATTTGCTAGTTCCTGTGTATTACTCCTACTTCGTCTGACTACCCGATCCGGCTCTGACTCCTGGCTTTGTCTGACTACCTGATCCGGCTCTGACTTCTGGCTTTGTCTGACTACCAATCCGGCTCTGACTCCTGGCTTCATCTGACTACTCTTCCTCTGTTATGCTCCGGCTTGTTTATTACTAGCCTTGGCTACCCAGCCCCGGCTATTGTTATCCTTGTTGCCTGGGCCTACCGTTATCACCGCGCTCGCTACCTCTGTAGCAGTGCTTGTCGATCAGTCCGTGTAACTGACCTCCTGTGGTCTAAGTCCAGTTGGGTTGTTGCCTCACCTAGCATTCTAGGTGCCGTTTTACCTTGCCTCTGGTATACCCTAGTGGTAGGGTATAGTTGCGCTATTCTTAACCTGCCTGGGGAAAGATCAAGGAAGTGCAGTGCACTGTCCTCCTATCTAGTCTTGTGAAGGTTACTAAGGGCCTTCCGAATTCTAGCTACACCTGCCTAGTGAAGGGTTGAGGAAGTGTCCTGCACTGTCCTCAAACCTGGCCTTGAGAAGGTGGTGGAGTTTGAGTCACTACAGTGTTGCTCCAGTGTTCTGGAGCTCTTCACTCCTGTTGCCTGGGTTTACCCTAGCGTTAGAATACAGACGTGGGTCATATCACACTTGCCTAGTGAAGGGTGAAGAAAGTGTGTGCACTGTTCTTCCCTGGTCTCGTGAAAGTGCATTATCATTGCTGCTACTATTGTGTTTAAATAAAGTTTTATTTAATTTTATTTGTACTCGTCAAGTGTCTATTTCTTTAGTCACTCCATGGCAGCTGACCAGTGAGGAAAATTCTCGTAGAACAATGACTTAATCTGGAAGGATAGCAAGCTGTTAGGTCCCAGAAGAATTAATATACATTACTTTTAACGGACTATGAATATAGAAGTTTCAGCTATCTTGAGGACATAAAGCAACATTGATTGAGTAATGTTAGCGGAGGAGATCCCTTTAACTGCTACTTACTTCTAGTAGTCCAGTGACTGAACACGTGTAATTCTCTGTAATAGTGGACATCAGCTAACTGCTTAGAAGTCCCAGGAGATTTTGTGTAAATCGAGTCTTACTGACTAAGACAAGAGAAGTGTAAGAAGTAGAGTAGATCCCTCAAGTCGCTATAAGTTATTGACATCTGATGAGATCTTGTTTGAAGTGCTGCCACTTAAAGGACGGCGCTAATGTAGCTTATGTATCATGAGGAATTCTATAGAGCTGCTTTTCTAGATCTAGTCAGCAGATAATACCTCCTCAAGCAATTATACGCAGCTTTGAAGTAACAGCAATTAAACTATAGAGAACAGGACTATTCCAATAGATTTGTATTTTAATTTTCCTCTCTTTCTTTTCTGTTTTTAATATGTCAACAATAAAATGTATTTGATTTTATTTATTCATATTAGCTGCCCTTTTCAAAGGTTGAATTTAGATTAATATGGGAATACTTTGTCTGTATTTCACGTTCCATGAGGTAGATCACAGGACCCAGGAGTAGAGGCTAATTAAAGATAGTCAGGTATAGAGGAGCAGAGCACACCAGTTAGAAGGAGCTGGAAAGTATATACACATTGCGACACATTATACACTTTTCCACATACCCAAAACAAACATCCAAACACAAACATACATACATAGCTTTTTTTTTTTTTGTAACACATCACATATACCTTTTATATGTTTTTTCATAGTGTGAGTTTGTGAGTGCAAGTGAGTGACAGAGAGTGAGTCTGAGTGAGTGTGTGAGTGAGTGCCTGGGTGTGAGTAAGTTGGAGAGAAGGACAGGAGTGAGGGATGGGGAGAGTAGGAGGAAAGGAGGAAGAAGCACAGGTGGGCATCCCTGGTCAGGGTAGGAGAGGGAGATCCCTGGGGAGTGGGTCCCATGCCAGAGGAGGCACATGGAGTGTAGGGCCAGAGCTGACACTGGGACGAGGGGTAGTCCATGGGGAGCACCACACACAGCCAGGGCTATCACAGGCAGGGCCTGAGAGCCAGAGCCAAGGCTCCCAAATTACACTTTGTGGTGAAGAGAAGGAGGAGGGGAGGCTGAGAGACCCCAGGTACTCAGCTAAGAACAACAGGGTCTTGGTGGAGGCCATTATGGCAAGGGAGCGGATCCTGTTCCCCAGGGCGAAGGTCACTGGCATGGGGGACAAGAAGAAGGCTGCCTGGAGGGAAGTGTTGGCCACTGTCAATGCAGTGTCCAGCTGCAGCCGCTCCCTGGACTCTATAAAAAAAAAACACTGGACGGACTGCAAATGGGTGGTCAAAAAGAAGATAGGTCTGCATGCCCTAGGCACTGGAGGTGGACCGCCCCTTCACATGCAATACTCAGACTGGGAGGAGGTGGTGCGCAGGAGCATGTCGGTGACAGCTGTGCAAGGGATCACTGGATGGAGTGACACCAGAGAGGAAAGCAGCATTCAGACCACTGGTAAGTGCATCAAGGCCTACATACACATCCTAAAATACCTTAGACCTAACATGGCCCAACACAGTGACACCTGAACACATGGCCAGCATTCCACACCACAAGTTCAGCAACACAACTTGGAGGGGGTTCAAACAAGGACAGAATATATAACAAACCCAGCACAAATGGGAATGGTCAAGTCCCTGTTTAACCTCCTTGATGCTGTCAACATCAACCACACTAACAGCACCAAATCAATATACACCATCATGTTGGAGGCAAATAAATAACTGTTATGCGTACCACAATGTCATACATAGAGTGACAAAAAGGTCAGCACCTAACCCCTTGAGTGCCAGCGAGATGATCAAAGCATTGTTTGACAATACATTATCTAGTCCTCTGGCACTCAAAAGGTTATAGAGGATTAGCAAGGAGGGGAATTGGTGTGTTTCTTGGAGTATTTGTTACTGCATTTCAGGCCTATGCGTTGTACATGTAGATAGTGGACTAGTCAAGGGTCAGCTTTCTGTATCATATGTAGCCTGATGAGTGTGGATGGGCAGGGGACATTCACCGCCATTACCACACTGCAGGACATATATGATTCCCAAGGCTTAGCCATACCAGGGGGGATATTCACTAAGGGGTAAGAAAGAGGTGACAATGTGTAGATGACTGCTCCAGTGATATAATTTCTGCAATCCCTGTGTTAGTCTGTAGAGCCAATGCACTAAGATTTCAACAACTTGGGACATATTAGCGCATAGGCTCCATAGCATAACATAGGAAAAAGGAGAAGTAACCTCCAAGACTACTGAATAACCCCCCCATGTTTGCTGCGTGTTTGGTTTTTAACTGTCCTGGGGTGTGTCCGATGTGTACTCCAGCTGCTTGGGTTGCTGGGTTCTACAGTTCATGTTTGTTGGTGTGCTTGCTGTGTCTGTTAGTGTTGCTGACATCATTGGTTGGAATCCGTAGTCATTGGTCATGACTGGTGCATTGATGTGTTCGGAGGCCCTAGTGTTTTTGCTGTTGAGGCCTAGGTGTTGTACATGCAATGGGTTTGGATCACTCAAGGTGTGATGATTCAGTTTTGTTCGCCATATGTTTCCTGATGGATGGGGATAGCAAGGAGGTATGCCTTGCCATCCTCACCGCTCAGGGTACACATGATGACCAAAGCTACACCACTGTATGTTATTGGAATCAATGTATTGGATCATGTTAAGCCGAGCAATCAGTGTTTGTCAGGATGATAAGCAATGCAATGGATACCATCCTGCCACTCAGCGGTTCACATGTCAGTGTCATAGTCTTGCAGCACTCCTGTCATAGCTCATATAACTAATTACATCATGTCATTTCACCACATGCTGAGGACTCTGGGGAAATCTCCCCTGAGGAACCCACCTCCTCCATTGCACTGCCACCACCACCTCGCAGGATGTCTACGGCCACCAGGCCCGATCACAGCACCAGCAGCCATACTATGGCAAACAGGCCCCACAGCAGCAGCAGTACCAGCAGCCATACTATGGCCAACAGGCCCCAATGCAGCAGAAGCACCAGCAGCCATACTATGGCCAACAGGCCCCACAGCACCACCAGCAGCAGCAGTTCTCCAGCCTCCAGGCACCACCATCACCCATGGGAAGGCACATGATGCCGGACACTGTGCCAGTGTCACGTCATGGCCAATATAGGCCAACACTCAGACCCCAGCCTCACATGTGGCAGGAATCCAGGCAGGAGGAATGTTTTGAATGGCTGCTGGACTATGAACACGTGGGGCTCATCGTTGAGCCACAGTGTCGCCATGCCTGGGATGTTTTCAACCCACCACCACCATCCACAACACCACCAGCATCCACACTACCCATACTGTCAGGGGGTGGTACATCACAGTGGAAGAGGCTCCAGATGTCCCCACGCTCACTCCACACTGGCACTCTCCAGGTGCCTCAAACAAAATCATCCCACCGCCTGACGAGGAGTCGCACCCCACACATGAGGCATCCACACCTCAAGCATCAGCACCCTCGACACCAGTCACACCTGCTCAGACAGCAGTTCTGGATGCCGGGTGTGTGGAGATCCAGTCGGGGCAACTCCGGGAGGCCAGGAGGTGTGCGCGATCCCTCAGGCGGTTGGAGCAGAACTCTGAGAGGATGTTATAGAGCATTAATGGTGGTTGGACAGCTCTGAGAACATACAGTTAGGATGTACAGTGGATTCTAAATGGCCCTACATGCGTTCCTCTCTGCTGTGGTTGTACTACTGCTAGTGTGGTACCATGGGGTAATATCTTTGGGTGTTATGTCTCTTGGCCAGGGGTATATGCCAACCTTTGGTCAGGATAGCTCCTTTAACTCCTGTTTTCTAAGTCTAACTTTAAACTGTCCAGGTGGAACAAGTCCTGTTTTCCTGGTTACACCACTCTAACCCCCTATCTGCATTTGTTACCCATGAGCCTGTCCATCTGGTTTGGCCCATTTTTGTTTCAGTTCTGTATTGGACAGATCTTCCCCCCTTGGACTGTGGTCTCTGGCATTAAGGTGACCCCTAAAGTTTGTACTATATTAAGCATGACCAACTTTATCTACACATGTTGCATGGCATTGACTCTTTGAGCATTTCACCTTGCAGCCAACCTAACTGGGGAGTAGCCCCCATGACACACTAATGGACCAATAGTATAATGTTCAATATATGATCTTCACTCCACCTTGGGATGACTTTATATACGTCAAGCATCATGAGCAATTGCTTTGTGCTAACATGTGTTCAATTGTTTTTTCTTTGTACTACCAGCTTGTTATATATTTATTCCGCCTCCTACTTGTATGAACTGAGACTGAGTTGCAGTATGATTGTGATGCCCAGTATACTTGCTCTTGATCCATTACTGTTTCTAGTGTTGATCAATTAGCACGACAAACATTGTACCCCATACTATGCTCAGGAGCCTGGTCCGATCGTATAGCTATTGATTACTCATGGTCCGCCCTGCCCTATCGGTCCAAAATGATCTCTGCGACTCTGAATGCCCATCGGCTGCTTAACTGTGTATGATCTAAATGTTGTGTCATGCTCCGAGATGTCCTGGAGACATGCTAGCAGCTGTCTGACGGGGATGCACAACAAAGTGCAGGGACACTGGAACAATGGCACATGTATGGACATATGTACGGACATACTTTTCCCCTATTAGTGCTAAGTTGATATTTCACTCAGATTATTCACTCTATAGTGTAAAAACACGCTTTCATGCCTTTTTAAATTTTATTTGATTTCACTTCTCACTATTGGTTGATTTCTATTCACTTGCTTCTGATTAAAACTAGCCAATCACATCCCGCTGACCAGTGTGACATCACTGGCATTCAGGCGCCATTTTGGCGCCCAGCAGAGTGAGGGTTTATAGGACACTTGATTTCACTACACTAACTGTCTTGAGGAAGGCCAGCAGTGCCTGGCCGAAACATTGACCATTGTATAAATATTTACTTGTTTTCTCACTTATAAGCCCTGTGAGTGCTTGGTATTTTCTATATCTTTATATTATATATATATACCAAACTAGAAAAATAGGACCATCTATTTCCTAAATGCGATCAGTTCGGTGTGAAAATAGCTGAGTATATACACCCAAAGCATACAAACGGTCCTGCTCTTTGCTATCTGGAATTCACAGCAGCTTTTATTCTTTGTTCTGAACTGTTAACATTTGCAAATTCATTACTTAAATGAAAGAGTCCTCTGTCCACTTGGATTTCATCTTATGACACGCTGAGGAGGCTTGTATGTGGGAATTCTGCCCACAGTCCTCGACCACATGCTTAAGATCTGCACAGTCTTGATCAAGGTGTAAAGTTTCATCAGCGGGGGGAACCCTATATTAGCGGTGAACTCCATCATTAGCTAGCAGGGGTTAACTGAGGACAAGTGGATGGGAGAAGTCAGCTAGATCAACCATTGCTATCTCACCATGTAACCGGGAGAGGTACTCTCCATCCATATATTATCTTTGGGTGTATATAATCATCTATTTTCACACTTAACGAATCACATTTTCTCTGAAGGCAGTTATTCATAGCTGTTATACTGTCGTACTCCATAGGACTGTCCATGACTGCATCGTGACAAACTTTCTGGCCTTTTATTATATAGGATGAAATGGAGTTCAGCACCTGAATCTATTTTCTTCTTGATTCTAGTTCCATTGGTGTCACTGTTTGGTGCCCATTCTTTGCTGTACATTTTTTGCTGAACCACATCTATATTAATTTCCTCTAGGCTAGAATCTGTACTGGATCGTCTCACTGTGTGCTGTTCATGTTTGCTGTTGCAGTGTTTTGAGAATTGCTATATTTTTCACAGCTCACACACATTTCTCCAATGCAATGCAATTTATGTTTGTGTGAATAATACATTTATAACTGTATTTGTTTGTTTGTTTTGCTCAAGGCACTCAAGGCACTCAAAGGGTTAAACAGTAAACATTTTATTATAAGAAACATTGTAGAACCTTTTTGCTGATGCTGCTAAGGGATATTTTGTTGCAATAACTATTGAAACTTTTTTCTTTTATCAACAATGCCCTCTGGTTAACACATTTCAGGGTTGTGCCATCTGTTACTGGCAGCTACAGGGTTATTGTGTGTACGAACCTGTGGCTATCAGTGGAGAACTCCGTGTTTGGCTTACTGTACTTGATTGTACAGAAATGGGCTGATTGAATCTCAATAAAACAGACTTCATTGTTTCCACCTACTTGTAAGTAAAGGTGTGTGGCTTGATAACCATTATAATGTGGAACACTTGCTATATTCATTCTGCAAGGCTGTATAGAAACCAGGGCAATTCTTCAATGTGTGTTTTTCATTATGTGACCAGATCAGTTTGATTTCAGATGTTCTTGAAATACACACACTGCAGGATTGTGCTGGAAACTGTGCACCCCTACAGAATGAAAGTTTAATAAATATGTCAATCTATTCACATTCCAGTACATATGTATTCAACAGTAGGCAACCTTTGGCTCTCCAGCAGGGAGCTGTAGTCTAACAGCAGAAGATCTAAATGTTGCCTTTTTTATATATGTATGTATACCTGCATGCATCTATGGTTTCCAGCAGTCTCCTTGCGGGCATTGAACAGGCCATGGCTTTAGGATTTCCTGCAGATGAGCTAATTAAAATGACTGAGCCTCTAATTAACTTGTCTGTTCTCCAGCAGGGAAAACCTAAAGTCATAGCCTGTTAGGCTCCCCTGTGGATAAGGTTGGGAACCATGGCTTTACATGGATAGATCTCCAGTCTGAATAAGCGTGTATGAGTAAAGCTGCAGCAATCCTTCTCTCTACCCCTGCCTGGAGAAAGGTGGGTCTTAAAAAACTGATTTCCTTCTGCTCTAGATACTGGAGTGTTGCTTTGCCTGTCTGCTGTACCCTAAATACAGATGAGCTGTATATTGACATTTTGGTTTATTTTATGAAGCTGTTGTCTGTTTGGATCTATCTCTAGTGTCCAAGATCTCTGCTGATTTAACCTTTCACAGTAAGGAAGAAATTTGCAATAAAAGCTGCTTATTAAGGCACCATCACAATAATGTCTATCAGTTAATCATATACCTTTATTTTCTAACACAAACAACCCCCAATCATTTCTTCAATTAAATAAACAATGAAGATGCATATGTAGATGAAATGGACCATCCAGCAGTCCATACAAAGGGAGTATTTGTATTTATATATGTATTTCTCTTAAAGCATACCATTTTCTTCTTATACAATGCTAGAAGAGTAATCAATAAAGGAGAAAAATTTGTAAACATAACCCTCTGTTTGCCTTACAATGAAAAGGAAGTACTAATGGTCTCTTTAAAGGAGCAGTAAACTTTTTTTATGAAAACATATTTTACAGAGCATTTCCTGCTGAATAAAACAAGGGCACTCCAACTGCTGTCAGTTGTTTTATTCAAAATTTATATCAGTTCAAATAATCAGGAAGTGAATTTACTGTGTTTACTTCCTGATAGTTCTGACAGGAAGTGACATGCAGTTTCTATCACATTCTATGGAGAACTGTATGTCTCTGACTTTTCTGACTTTCCTCTCCATTAAAATCTAACAGGAAATCTAATTAGAATTTGACCACTAGAGGGCACTGCTAATGTAAAAAAAAACCCATGGGTTTAAACTGTAATAACTCTGGAAATATAAATCTCTCAGCAGTGGGAGTACCCTTATTTTACTCAATAGGAAAATCCCTACATTATATATTTTTTCATAAAAAGTTTACTGCTCCTTTAAATTCTCCCATTGCCCCTTGGTTCAAGAGATGATATCCAGGACTGATTGAAGTTATGTCCATTGAGTGCTAAAAAATATGATAGATTTGAATAGGGTGTTTTAACTTCTAGAATGCTAGAGAAGTTGGATACCTCTTTAGCACTCAAGGGGTTAAAATCCCTATTTAAATCAATGGGAATTTTTAGTTCTCCCCCATAAAGTGAAATGGTTTGTCCCATTACTCCTCCATTTTTCATTTGAACATACGTGTTCTTAAATATATTGCAGCTCAAACCAATGAACAAACAGAACAATTGCATTTTTCTATTGGACTCTATGTATAGTTTTTGGTTCACTGATGCAGCACTACATAAACAGCAATATCTTGAAGGACATCCATTATTCGGACAACAAACTGCATTTGATTGCAAAATGATCTGTAATTACGTAATTTTTTTTCATTTAACCTTATTTTATTCAGTAAGAAAAGCCCTACGATAGCTACATTTTCTAATGCAACATTACTTTTTCTTTACAGGATTATTTTATATGGGTGGGCAAAAGGTCCCGTCATGTTCCTGAAAAATAATCTGCAAACACCATGTGGTTGCCTGCTTTTTCGTTGGAAAATCTGCTTTAAACAAAGCTATTAAAATCTTCACCGATTGCCAAAAAATTGTCACTATTTTTATGCAATGGCTACAAACTTTTTGCACTTTTACTTACGTGTTCTTTGCGTTTTCTCTATAAAAAGGTGATGTTTCCAGGAAGTGAAACACGATACAAGCAGCTAGAGAGAGAGGGTGCTAGGCTGTTGTGTTGTGATATATATATAGTGAAATTGTGTGCTGTCACTAAGAGAATCTGGAATATAAATAAAAAAAGGAGGAGCTTGAATGCCTGTTATGCATCCAGCGAGTCTAAGAAGGAAGAGGAAACATCCACTACCAACACTGAAAGGTCTGGATGATGCCCTGATTCCCCAGACCCAATGATGGCCATGATCCCCTAGGGATCATGGGGAAATTTATGTCATGTGCAGAGGAAGAAGAGGATAGAAGTGTGAGCAGGACAGGTCAGCTACCTGTGCCTGCTGAGTGCTTGGCCTACCAGCGTGTCTTGTGATTCTTGGGAGGGTGGGGGGAGGAGGAGATGATGCTAAATGTGACAGCAGGGGACTCTGAGTCACACTTGCCATCCCCAAGCAGTCCCACCACTACTACAACTAAGATCCAGCAGATACAGACTCAGAATGTTAAGAGTGAGGGAGGGGGTGATACTAGTATGTGGTTGCTGTTAGTGATAGTGATGCAGCTGGTGGGACTAGTCTGACCGCAGTAGATCCTCTTGATGATGCTGAGGTGGTAGGGGAAGGAATGCGGAGCCCCCAGACTAGTGGTCAAGGGAGCCCTTCCCCACACTGCATTCTCCCTATGGAACATGATAGTGAGGAAGGCAGAACTGGTTGCTAGCAGCAGTAAAACCACCACCACGAGGACAGATCAGCTGCCTGTGCCTGCTGCTGGTGCTGCCAATCTGCCTTCTTCAGTTCAAGAGATGGCAAGTGTGACAGTAAGGGACCCCCTGTGACATTATTCATCACTTGGCTCCAACCAGTGAGACTGTAAAAGAGCAGCAGCAGCAACAAGGGACTGGTGGTCGTGATGATGGTGGAGTAGCTGGGGTGTAAGAGACATTGCAAAACAAGAAAAAAGAGACAGCGTGACAGCACCTCTAAGTGCAGACTTTAAAGACTAGTTGTTCTCCCACTTCTTGGCACCTTCCCCTTTAGTTGGATACTTACTATCCAAAGAGGCTATGCCATGGTATTTGAATGAATGAATGAATGAATGAATATGTTTATTTATATAGCACCACAAGTGTACACAGCGCTTTACAATTTAAGGGTTTAAACAATACAGGGTTACAGGTGCTTTGTAGAGTGAAACATTGGGTGGGAGACATACAGAGTACATAAGGGTCAAGTGCTGAATACAGTGCTAGTTCTGATGATGATAGAGGACATCAGTAAAGTAAATAATATATAAGAGCGTTCATTGTACAACATCAGTGCCTTCTAGCATGTTGAGATTTTATCCATGAGGTGCGTTTTTAAGTGAGATTTGAAGTTTATCAACGAGGTGCAGTGGCGCAGGTTGGATGGTAGAGCATTCCTGTCACGGCAGAAATAACGATACTGGAGTCCGTACTACTTCACCAGAGCTTTATTAGGAAACACACATACAGGCAATGGTACAGTAAAGTACAAAGCAACACGGGTGGCAGCAATACTGTTCTTCTGAAGACAAGGAACTGAGCCCCAATGATAGCTAGGAAGGACTCGACTCAGGTCTGCACCGGAGCTCCACTACCGGCCCGCAACTGCACAGCCAACGGTGTGAAACACCCGACAGGTCCGCACCTGTACTAACCAAGGTAGGAACGCCCAACAGGTCCGCACCTGTACTAACCAAGGTAGGAATCGCCCGACAGGTCCGCACCTGTACTAACCAAGGTAGGAATCGCCCGACAGGTCCGCACCTGTACAACAAAGATAGGAAACGCCCGACAGGTCCGCACCTGTACTACCAGAAACCAGGATAGAGTGGCCACTAGAGCTACCAAGGTGCCCAGCGGCTATCCCCTGGAGCATTTGTATGCTGGTTGCGCAGTTGACAACCGCAGGCGAACCAAGGTAGATAGCGATATACAAGAATGCAAGGGAAATATGAACACCCTGAGCAGTAGGTCAGATCCCAGAGGCAACAGGACCAACCAGCGTAACACACAGAATAGGAAATCAGGTAAAGCCAAACGTCAGCACCAGTACGGATAGTCAGCCAGGCCCGGGTCATTCACAGAGAGGGTAGTCTACCAGAGCCGCAGATTATGCACCAGAATGGTTGTCAGACAAGCCAATATCATACACAGAGCGGATAGTCAGAACAAGCCAATGGTCATAACCAGAACAGGTAGTCAGTACTACAACCTCCCAACCTCACTGGACACCACGAAAGGGCAACTGAGAGTAGTGTCCAGTGGTTTATAAGGACCAGCCCCCAGGAAGAGGAGGAGACCAAAAAAGTGTGCCTGTCCCTTTAAATACAGGCACGCGTCTAGCTGGACGCGCGCCAAGGCACACTGAGAGCCCGCCGGAAGAGGCTGCGGCAGGCTGCATAGGGGAACGGACCGCAGCGCCGCTGACACGGAATGCTGGCGAACCAGCAGGTAAGATAGCGGTCGGCTCGGCAGCCGCCGCTACTGTAACAGTACCACCCCCTTAAGGGTCCCTCCTCCGAGGATCGGGGCGAGGTTTGTCTGGAAAGCGGGAATGAAACCTACGAATCAGTCTGGATGCGTGCATATCTCTGGAAGGGACCCAAGAGCGCTCCTCCGGACCATAGCCCTTCCAGTGCACCAAATATTGTAAACTCCCCCTTATCCTCCTGGAATCCAGTATACTTTGCACCTCGAATTCAGCATGGTCCCCCACCTGAATGGGAGCCGGGGGACTGGAGGCAGAAGTAAACCGGTTACAGGTTAAAGGTTTCAATAGCGACACATGAAAAACATTATGAATGCGCATGATAGCAGGTAGCTGTAATGCGTATGCCACAGGGTTGGCCCTCCGAATGATGCGAAATGGACCAACAAACCGGGGAGCCAATTTGTTGCATGGAACCTGGAGGTTAAGATTCCGGGATGATAGCCATACCCTATCTCCAACCTGAAAGGAGGGTGCGGGCAGTCGCCTACGGTCGGCCTGCCGTTTATGTCGTTGCATAGAACCATGTAGGGTATGCTGTACTTGTACCCAAGAGGAACGGAGAGCCCGTAAATGCTCATCCAGAGCCGGAATAGGTTGTGCCTCAAAGGTCTCCGGGAGAACAGAGGGTTGGAACCCATAATTTATCAGAAACGGGGAACACTGGGTTGAGGAGTTGATGGCACAATTCCTGGCAAATTCCGCCCAGGGTAACAAAGTAGCCCAGTTGTCATGGTGGTGGTTTATATAACAACGAAGGAATTGTTCCAGGCCCTGGTTAGACCTTTCAGCGGCACCATTAGATTGAGGGTGGTAGGCAGAAGAGAAGGCAAGTTGAATCCCCAATTGCGTGCAGAAACATCTCCAGAATCGGGACACAAACTGGCTCCCACGGTCGGATATAATCACATTAGGAATGCCATGTAAACGGAAGACCTCCCTAGCAAATATCTCCGCCAACTGTTGGGCAGAAGGCAACCCCTTCAAAGGTACAAAATGCACCATTTTGGAGAATCTGTCCACCACCATCAGGATCACCGTATGGCCCAGGGATGCTGGAAGGTCAACCATAAAATCTATGGACAGATGAGACCATGGGCGATCCCCATTGGGAATGGGTTGAAGGAGACCCACAGGTAGGCTACGTGGGGATTTATTCTGTGCACAGATCTGACAGGCTGCCACGAAGGCTGTGCAATCTTTCCTCAAGCTTGGCCACCAAAATAATCGGGAAATGGACCAGATCAACTGATCGCGTCCATTGTGGCCAGCGGTTTTGGAGGTATGGAAAGTTTCCAACAGTCTGGTGCGCAGTTGAACTGGTACAAAACATCTCCCACCGGGTTTCTCTGCAGGAGCCGAACCCTGGGAAGCCAAAATCTCCTCACCCAGAGGAGACGTAATACTAGTACGAATGTGAGCCAGAATACGATCGGCTGGAATGATCGGGGCGGGAGGGGGTTCCTCCTCAGAATTAGGACAATGTTCACGGGATAAGGCGTCTGCCCGAATGTTCTTAGAGCCCGGGAGATACGAGACAATGAAGTTAAATCTGGACAGAAACAATGCCCATCTGGCTTGGCGGGCATGCAGACGTTTAGCCTCAGACAAATAAGTTAAGTTCTTGTGATCCGTGAGGATCAAGATCGGAGCACTGGTTCCCTCCAGCAGGTAACGCCATTCCTTCAATGCCAATATAATGGCCAGCAGTTCTCTATCACCAATCTCGTACAGCCTCTCCGCCTTAGACAATTTCTTGGAAAAGTATCCACAAGGAAGCAACGCCTCCCCAGGAGTCGAGCGCTGGGACAGGAGGGCGCCTACTCCCGTCTCAGATGCATCAACCTCCAGTGTGAAGGGCAGGGCGGGATTAGGGTGCACTAAGATGGGGGCCTTGGCAAAGGCAGATTTCAGAGTCTCGAATGCCCCAATGGCCCTGGGAGACCACCTGGATGCGTCCGATCCCTTACAGGTGAGATCCGTGAGAGGTTTTACTATCGAGGAGAAGTTTTTAATAAACCTACGATAGTAGTTAGCAAAGCCCAAAAAGCGTTGGAGGGCTTTCAACCCCACTGGGCGAGGCCATTGTATGATGGCAGATAGTTTCTGTGGGTCCATAGCAAACCCCGAGGCAGATATCATGTAGCCCAAGAAAGTGACCTGGGATTTATGGAATTCACATTTCTCGAGCTTACAGTAGAGACCATTCTCTCTCAGACGCTGTAAAACCCTTGACAGATCTGTGATATGTGTCTCAATTGATGGCGAGTGTATGAGTATATCATCCAGGTATACAACAACCGAACTTTGCAACAAGTCTCTGAGGACATCATTGATCAACTCCTGGAAGACAGCCGGGGCATTGCACAATCCGAAGGGCATCACTAAATACTCATAGTGCCCACTACGGGTATTAAAAGCTGTCTTCCATTCGTCACCACTCTTAATACGGATAAGGTTATAGGCCGCCCTCAAATCGAGTTTGGTAAATACCTTGGACCCTTTTAATCTGTCAAACAATTCGGTTATCAGGGGTATCGGATAGGCATTCTTGGTTACCAGCTTATTTAGACCACGGTAATCAATACAGGGACGCAGTTCCCCATCCTTCTTTTTGACAAAAAAGAAACCTGCACCTGCCGGTGAAGAGGATTTGCGGATTATGCCTCTCGCAAGAGCATCAGCAACATACTCCTCCATAACTCTTGTCTCCTCAGCAGAAAGTGGATAAACACGGACCCTTGGAGGGGTAGTACCGGGAATCAAGTTCATTTCGCAGTCATAGGCCCTGTGAGGAGGCAATGTCCCAGCTTGACCCTTGTCAAACACATCACGAAATGCTCTGTACTCCTCTGGTAGCCCAG
This sequence comes from Rhinophrynus dorsalis, assembly GCA_037306005.1. Taxonomy (NCBI): domain Eukaryota; kingdom Metazoa; phylum Chordata; class Amphibia; order Anura; family Rhinophrynidae; genus Rhinophrynus; species Rhinophrynus dorsalis. Next base: position 261,812,049 of record CM074721.1, on the reverse strand, counting down.
GAGAGGACGTACAGAATAGTCTAGTAGGGTGAGCCAGACAGGAACTAGTACAGCTGGAAGCCCAGGAGATTATGTCGCAGGTTACCCAGTCTATCCTGGGGTTATGCTTCTGCAGCCATGGATACCCCAAAACAATAGCGTAATGTGGAGACTGAATAACCTGGAACTGTACAGTTTCAGAATGTAGGGCTCCCACATGTAGGGTTAAAGGTAGAGTCTTATGAGTGATGTGGGAGGGTTGAAGGGGCCTCCCATCAATGGCCTCAATGGCCAAAGGAGAATTGCGGGTCTGCAAAGGAATGCCATGTCTTCCAGCAAATTCAGAGTCTATAAAGTGACCTGCCGCCCCTGAATCGATCAATGCAGCGGCGATTATGGAGCAGTTGCCCCAAGACAGGAAGATCTCGAGGATGGGTTTACCCCTCCCCTCCTCCGGGGACTGAGATATTCCACCCAAGATCTGTCCCCGACAGGACCTTAGGTGCGGGCGTTTCCCGGCTGTACAGGGCAGGATTTTAACAAATGACCAGCTTTGCCACAATACAAGCAAAGACCCTCCCTCCATCGGAAGGCTCTCTCTTCCCCTGAAAGACGAGTCGTTCCCAACTGCATAGGCTCACCATCCCCAGAGACAAGGCCAGGAGGTGTGGGAGGCGTGGGAGGACAGGGTGGGTAAGTAAAGCTGGGAGCCAGACGAGATGGAGGTCTACGCAGACGCTCCCTGAAGGAAGGTCTCTCCCTGATCCTGGTATCAATCAGGATAGTAAATGATATGAATTCATCTAAGTCTCTGGGTAACTCACGGGCCGCAATTTCGTCTTTGACTAAGTCGCATAGGCCCTGAGAGAATGCCGCAACTAGAGCCTCATTGTTCCACCCAACCTCAGCTGCCAGGGTACGGAATTCAATCGCATATTCGGCTACTGTACGAGTACCCTGGCGTATCGTCATGAGGTGTTTGGCGGCCGATGCCTTACGACCGGGCATGTCAAAGACTTTACGGAAGGCATCCACAAAAGCCAAGAAATCATACACAATCGGTTTGTCTGTCTCCCATAATGGATTGGCCCAAGCTAAAGCCTTGCCAGAGAGTAGAGAAATGAGAAATCCAACTCTACTACGATCGTTAGGAAAAGCCTGTGGAACCATTTCCATAAATATGCCTATTTGGTTCAAGAACCCACGACACAGAGCTGGGTCTCCCTCATAACGTTGAGGAGTAGGAGCGTGCCATGAGGAACCCCTGATCACACTTGCATCAGGGTTGGCTGAAGCTATCGGTGCCGGGTTGGCAACTGTGGAGGCCACCGACTGACCGGCTGGGCAGTCGAGATGAGCAGTACGGTTCAGCAGGGTTTGCAAAGCCAGTGTCATTTGATCCATGCGCTGCTCTTGAACCTCCATTCTGGCTAGGAGGTCTTGGTTAGAAGGGTTGCCAGTACCGTCCGTAGACATGGCCCTTTCGTACTGTCCCTTTAAATACAGGCACGCGTCTAGCTGGACGCGCGCCAAGGCACACTGAGAGCCCGCCGGAAGAGGCTGCGGCAGGCTGCATAGGGGAACGGACCGCAGCGCCGCTGACACGGAATGCTGGCGAACCAGCAGGTAAGGTAGCGGTCGGCTCGGCAGCCGCCGCTACTGTAACAATTCCACAGATATGGAGCAATGAGAGAAAAAGGTTTGATATGTGACAGGGCTGTAGACACAAAAGGAGCTGAGAGAAGAAAATCATTGGCCAAACATAAGTGGAGGGATGGGGTATAACGGGAGAGCAGAGTGGAAATGTTAGAAGGAGTAGAGGAGAGAAGTTGCTTGAAAGAGAGAAGTAAGATTTTGTAAGATATCCGGAGTTTGATAGGAAGCCATTGGAGAGTTTTGAGGAGGAGTGGGGCAGGGACAAACATGGTGACAGAAGAGTAATTCATGCTGCAGCATTCTGTATACATTGAAGTGGATGGAGATGGGAGGCAGGAATGCCAGACAGAAGAATGTTACAATAGTCCATGCGGGAGAGAATGATTGCGTGTATAAGAATTTTAGCTGTGGAGGAGCAGAGGAAGGGACGAATTTTAGTAATGTTACACAAAAGAAAGCAACAGGATTTATCAATGGCATTAATATGAGGGGAGAATGAGAGAGACTTGTCAATTATCACCCCTAGATACCGCGCTTCTGATACTGGATTCATGGTAGTGCCATTTACGGTCACCTGGAAGGGTGCTACAGAGCCAGGCCTAGGTGGGATGAGGAGTAGCTCAGTTTTAGACATATTGAGTTTGAGGTGCCTATGAGTCATCCAGTCTGAGATAGCCGAGAGGCAATCTGTGACTTTAGCCTGGATATCAGAAGTCAGTCGAGGTGCAAATCTGGGTGTCATCTGCATAGAGGTGATATTTGAGACCAAATGAGTTAATAAGATCACCAAGTATAATTGTGTAAAGAGAAAACAGAAGCGGTCCTAGAACAGAACCTTGAGGAACCCCAACAGAGAGTTGGACAGGAGAGGATGAAGAAGTGGTAGGAGACACTGAAGGATCTGTTAGATAGATAAGAGGAGAGCCAGTCCAGTGCTGTGTTTACGGATTCCTAAGGAGTGAAGAATGCGGAGGAGGAGAGCACGATCAAGTGTCAAAAGCTGCTTCCAGATCCAGAGACCCATTTTTTGCCATGAGAAGAAGGTGGAAGTCCAAGATGGATGGGACGTGGTTAACTCATATTATTGTTACGTGCTGTGACTCTTAGAGGCCGACATAGCCTCTTTGGATAGTAAGGGGAAGGTGCCAAGGAGTAGGAGAACAACTAGTCTTTAAAGTCTGCACTTAGAGGCGCTGTTGCGCTGTCTCTTTTTTCTTGTTTTGCATATCTATTACCAGAGGAGATTCTTCGTGGTGTGGGTCACAAGGCCGGGTGACCGGGGAGCCAGCGCCAGGTGGTCTGGAGTGCAGGAGGTCCGGAGGAGAACATTTAAGCAGCCGTGGAGCTGCTGTTTTTGGGACCTTTTTAACATTATTTTAACCCTACTGACTCCAGTGATATAGCCTTTTTGATTTGCCATAGGTAGCACACCTTGTGTTAAAGAGCTAGTGGTGAATATAGATTATATTTTCTGTTTCTTACATTCGGCTCTTATTGTAGTCTGTGGTGTAAGAGACATTAATGGCCTTTTTAGTCCAAACCGAGAAGGAATGGGAGACAGATATGGGGATGGGCATCACCACCACCACCAGCAGTGAGATTGTCGAGTTTGCTGTTCCTGTATTTCCTGCTGCTGCTGAGTTGCAAGGGCAGCAGGATGATGAGGAGTAGATCCATGATCCATTGTTTTATTCATACACTAAGTTCCTATAGCTGCTGCTGCTGTAGGAGTTCCCCGTACCAACGTCTCCTACATCAGGATGGTGATGCTGGGATCTCACTGTAATTCTCTATGCAGTCCTTCCATAGTGCTTTGGGTGCCAGTGTGTTATGCAATGCATTTCCCAGCAATGCATTGCTCACCCGCTCTGGCATGCAAAGGGTTAAGAGTGAAAGCTTTTTCTACCAGTCCCATTTCCAAGTGAGAAATAAGACCCAGAGAATGAGTATGGAACAGCCACTCCATTTGATGGCCCCGTGTTCAGTAATTAATCTTTTCCTATGCCAACCCTCCATGCTAATGAGGGAATTATCCCTCCCTCCATCCCATTGAATCAGTAATTATTAGTGCATATGGTGATGTGCTTGCCACACATTACCAGACACACATTGCCATAGCATCGCCCTTTAGTGCATCTCTCCAGTAGCATAAGCTGTACCTTGAGGTAGTCAGATAGCCAGCTCAAAGAGTTGCATTTGGAGAGAGAGAAGCTGAATATAAAGGTGAATGAGAAAGGCTCACTCATTACAAGGATTTCCTGAACTTGGTTTGCCATCTCCTCCTAGTTGGCAACTGGCTACTGAGCTGTGATTCCTATAGTGCATATCAAAGGAGAGTTTAATAAAGTCTCATCCCTTAGTGGGTGTTTCTTTATTAATATCCTTACCATTTCTACATTCACAAGGCTCTTAGTGCATTCCCTTATTCTGATTAGGATATGTCCATCAGCATTCACAGTACACTAAGGGCCATGTGTACAAGGTAAAGGAGTAAACCAAATTGGGCTTTTAACCCATGGGATGCTAGAGTGGTTTCCAAATTTCCAATGAATTGGTTCGATTAAGTTAATGGAAATTTGGGGAATCTTTATGTCCTCTATGATGCGATCAGTTTTCTCCAGAATCTCTTATCTATAGCTTTGTGCATTGAGCCCTAAAGAGTGCTTAAAGGGATAGTAATACTTCGTTTTAACTTTATTTTATTTTGTAGGCATTAAAAAAACATGAAGAATGATATAAGTCTTATCTCTCAAACCTTTATGGTTTATGAGATATTCACAAGCAAAGTTCCCCTCCCCGCCCCTTTTACCTAATGTAAGCCATCTCTTCTCAGATGTGAGTCTGGTTGTATGACAGGACAGATAACAGAAGGGGACAATTTTCTTTGTATGAAAACAATGAAAGCCCTTCCCCCCTTGACAAGTTTTTCAGCTTTTTCCATTATCTTAATTGAAGATTGTCCCTCTCTGCAGTCTACCTGGGCACCTCCCTTCTGATCTGGTTGAACAGGGGGGGGGATACTTTGTTTGTGAATATCTCTTAAACCATAAATGTTTCAGAGATAAGACTTATATCATTCTTCATGTTTTTTTAATGCCTACAAAATAAAATAAAGTTAAAATGAAGTATTACTATCCCTTTAACCACAAAAACCATGAACTATCAATATGGAACCAGGAGAGTTTCTTCTAATCTGAGTCCCAGGGGATCATACAGTAACTTGGCAGGGTGACACGCCTTAGGAGTCCCAGAGCACCTATTGGGTGTAAATGTATATTCACTAAACCAACACGTGAAACTCCTTAAAGGAAATGACTCCCTAAGTTAACCCTTTGAATGCCAGAGAAGGTGTCTATCGCATTGCTTTGCAATGATTTGGACACCCCACTGGCATTCAAAGGTTAAAACACAACCTAACCAAACTGTACTGAGAAATATGAATGCCCCAACACAATCTACTTTTGACACTTTCTCATTAAGGAATAAACTAATCTATACACATGTACCCTACAACATTAATGACAAATGTATAGTCTTATTAAGGGCCATGGGGCTGTCTAAAATGTAGAACTTTGCAACGGGCAGCAAACCGCTCATGGAACACAGTAGTACTTGGATGTTGTAGGGGTGGAGGAAAATTAGTAGGAAAACAGTGGAACCTTACAGCAGGGTAGACTGCCATCCAGCTTCTTGACTACAACCCTGATTATTCTTGTCTTACCATTGGATAGCTAAGAAATTAATGATGACAAATGTACTCCAACAACAGGTGGAGGGCCACAGGCTGCCCACTATTGCAGTGTTTGTGAATAAGATCCTGTCTCGGGCAAAATGGCATCCAGTCAAACCCCCCACACACACTCACACCTACATCCACACACCTTCCTTTCTCAGCCTTATTAGCATATGCTAGGCCCAGAAACTGTGCAGCAGTAACACTAAAGGGCAAAGCAAGTGCAAAGACAACTTGTCCCTCTGTTTTCAGTTAACAACTTCTGTTTGTCAATGAAAACTGCTGTCACACATCTTTATATTTATCTGTTACTCGTGCTATATAATGAGGTTTATGTACTAAGAGAAAATGGATTAACCCTTTAAATGCCAGAAGGGCATGAAACTCATTGCACAGCATTCAGAGGGTTAATGTGGAACCAAACTAGCTGCACCATAGTAGACAAAAGTTCATTGATTTAAATGGGACTTTTGACACCTTGACTGCTAGACAGGTCTTGCACTGTATTGGACATCTTTAGCATTCCTGGGCTTAAAAGCAGAATTTAAATAAATGGGAATGTTGGGATTTTTTTTTGCTCCCTATACAGCTGTTATACCCCGGCAGGGCCGGTGCAAGGATTTTTTTATACACAGGCGAAAGTGCATTTTGATGCCCCCCTCGACACGGACACAATCCCCTGACCCCCCCCCGACCTTGCCACAATCCCCTGCCCCACCCACATATTCACCTCCACACTCTCCCCACCTCCAAATTGCCCCTTCCACAATGCTCCCTTCATCTCCACAATGCCCCTTCCACAATACCCCCTTATCTCCGCATTGCCCCTTCATCTCCACAATGTCCCTTCCACATTGCCCCATTATCTCCACATTGCCCTTTCCACAATGCCCCCTTATCTCCACATTGCCCCTTCCACAATGCTCCCTTCATCTCCACATTGCCCCTTCATCTTCACAATGCCCCCTTCATCTTCACAATGCCCCCTTATCTTCACAATGCCCCCTTCATCTCCACATTGACCCATCCATAATGCCCCTTCATCTCCACAATGCCCCCTCCACATTGCCCCTTCATCTCCACAATGCCCCTTCCACAATGCCCCCTTCATCTCCACAATGCCCCCTCCACATTGCCCCTTCATCTCCACAATGCCCTCTCCACAATGCCCCTTCATCTCCACATTGACCCTTCCACAATGCCCCCTTAACTCCACATCGCCCCTTCATCTCCACAATTCCCCTTCACAATGCTTCCTTTATCTCCACAATGCCCCCTCCACATTGACCCTTCCATAATGCACCTTCATCCCCCTACCTTGAGTCCCTGGTGGTCTAGCGGCGTGCCACAGCTTAAAGCTCTGTGCCCCCTTCGGCACAGAGCTGAGGCTCCCGCGCGCTGCTCTCAGTAATGCAGAGCGCTGGGAGATGATGTCATCGCTCAGCGCTCTGTATTACTACAGAGCCTGGGTCTCTCTGCGGTGTGTAACATAGACGCTGCGAGGGAGCGCTGATTTACACTACCAAGCGCTCCCTCGCGGCGTCTTTGTAACACACCGCAGAGAGACCCAGGCAGATATATATGTAATAATAAAAAAAAAAAAAAAACTTGCCTCTTTTCGGCGCCCCTCCATTGCGGCGCCCTAAGGCAGCTGCCTGTTCTGCCTTAATGGCAGCGCCGGCCCTGTACCCTGGAATGACTCCAGGGGGTTATGCACTAAGGTGTGTTAAATTGGAGTTGACTTCTCCAGTGTAATAAACTCTCCAGTTACTATGTTATTGTATGGAGCCTGTGTGCTATATCACAAGTTGAAGAAATCTTAAGTGCATTGACTCCATAAACAACACAGACCTTGGAGAGTTTATCACCATGGAGAAGTCTCTCCACTTGATCACATTTTTATCATACCCTCAGTCCTTTTTAATACCAGCCCCCATGCACTAAAGACTGCTCTAGTATTCAAGAGTTTAAACCTCCCTCCCCCTCCAAAACAATGACATTTTGCTTTTTATTCCGCTCCGTACAAGCTGCATCAGGTACACAGACAGGTTATCTGCTGTAAAATTATGTCAAGCCTAATAATAATTGCATTTTGTGTATTGCTATTGCTTCTGTAATGTTTTCTACTGACAAACTATCACCTAAACAAACCATTCTAAATTGGTTTCTGTGGAGCTTTGACATACTTATTTCCTTTGCACATTATGTGGACATTTCTATTCATTTTAATAAGTAATTTTATGCTCAATTTCTGATAATATAAAACTTCCTGAGGAGCAATCTTGTAAACCTAAATAATTCATTTTGTTTCCCTTAAGCAGATTAAAATGCTATGTTAATTATCTTACACCAGGCATATTATAAAATGTATTCCATTCATGTTTTTCCATAAAGTATGAGCAGCAAATTTCTGGCTTGTCAAAATAATGTTACTGACTATAAATATCAGTATCTAATATATGTGTTACACCAAGGGTAGTTAATGTTTGGACTTCCTGCTGTTCTACAGTTCCCATAATCCCCCAGCTAGCCATAGACAGCTGGACATCCAAAGACTGACTACCCCTGTGCGACTCTTTCAGCAGAACCATAAAGACAAGTTTTGTGTGCCTTTTGAAATTAATGCTACTTTTCTATGAAGAATGTGAAAAAAATTCAAGTTTTTTAACCCTTTGGATGCCAACCTTGTAATTTTCATGAGGCTAGCAAAGTGGGCTGGCATGACCAACTTTGTGAAAAAGGTCACACTCATAAGCTTCTCCCTATACTTCTTGTGAATTAAAGGGATAGTAATACTTAAAATGTAAAAAAATATATGTTGTAGGATTTATCCCCCTGAGTAAAACAAGGTTACTCCCACTGCTGAGAGATATTTTATTAAAAATGTATAACTGCTCAAACTTGAATTTTTTAGGCGCAATATCACAGTGGCCTGAAAATTTACAGTGGCGCTGTTGCTACACCACCAACCATACCACTGTCAATTTTCAGGCCACTGTCATATTGCACCTAAAAAAATTCAAGTTTGAGCTGTTATAATTTTTAATAAAATATCTCTCAGCAGTGGGAGTATTCTTGTTTTATTTGGGGACATAAACCCTACAACATATATTTTTTTACATCTTAAATATTACTATCCCTTTAAGACATTTCAAACTTGCCCTTCATGTAGAACATTGGTTTCCCTAAAAGATGAGTTGGTACAGTGTTGGCTTTAGAAATACATGAGGCAAGTATAGCTAAGTTGATACCTTTTTTGACTCATTAAGTAGATTTAGGATACAAGCTTTCAAGACCTCTCTTCTTCAGGCATATTATACAGATAAATGAAATGAAAACATATCTCTTAAATACAAGTACACATTACATTGTTTAAAATGGAAAGCAGATCCAATCAGGTCAGTCCAGACCCAGATTCTTTGATTAGTCAATGGTAATGGAATGAGATGTAAATTGCAGTCATCCTGTGGAGGTGTCAAATGTATTTACACTTTCAGTAGGATTCAGGCTGTTGTACAGGCTTATCCACAATGTGGATAAAAGAAAAAAGAAAAACTACTACTTAGGCACTCTTAATTTCATCTGTTAATTTTACCACTTATAGGGCAATACTTGATATTTATGTGTTTAGTGCATACTTAAAATAACCTTTACTGAGATTATAACATAAAATTCTTCCAGACAAATGATTAAAAGAATGTGGTAATGCCAATGAGGGGGAGAAAAGTTCTCCTTATGTATGTGTACAGACAAGACTACCTGCCCCCAATCCCAGTAAACAACCCCTCCAAAAAATTCCCTGTTCAACTGATTTTCTCCACACCCCAACAACACAGGCACCCTTATTCCCCTTTAATACTATGCCTTTGGGAAATAAAATAATATTTGTTATGTGGTGTGTGTAAATTAAATATTCCCATTGATTTGAATGGAATGAGCTAGGCGAAAAAAGTGGAAAAAAACAGCACTTTTCGCAGGAAATTACTCTCCACGTGTGAAGTACCATTGTTCAACGATTTTAGTTTGAGGCAAAAATTTTCACCCATCCCTGCAAAAAATATTAAGTAATAAAAAAGGTTACTTAAACCTGTAAGATATATCAAATATACACGTAATTACTAACACCTTCACATAAAATGTAGCAAACCAACAAATTCATTGACCCATTAGATGCAGTCTTGCAGATACCATATTAATAATAATAAAAAATTATAAATCATCGGCAGCCAAAGGCTTGTGTATGCAATAGCGTATGTAGGCAACAAGGGCAGACCATCTAATAATATATAAATGTGACCTCACTATCTCAAATAAATAAATAGTGAAATAATGATCCTAAATAGTGTATGATAACTAAACTATCCAATAGACTTCTCTCGTTGCCAATTTGCGGTGGCGATCCTCATATTCTATAGAGTTTATAAATAAACATTACAATGCAACATAAGCTCTTTCGAAGAATGTAACAAACCTAATCGCATGACTGAAGCTTGAGAGAGAGAGAGACTGGAACAAGGAACAATCTCTGAAAAAAGATCTGTCTACTGAGTACCACATATTGTGTGAAGCGAGAAGGAGGGGAAAGAGGGTGGTGGGAAGGGGGTGGGGAGCACAGACCTGCGATCTCCTGTAATATATCTAGTAGATATTTAAGACACAAAGAGATGGTTCCAATCATGGGGACAGGTTAGAAGAGTGCCTAGAAGAGAGGAATCTTTAACCACGATAGTCTAATAAATGAAAACTGGTTTTTGTCCTTCTTATACCAGGATGCTATAGTGGGATGGGTGAAAGTTTTCTAATGTATTGGAATAAGGGCCTTCGCCGCATTCAACTTTGCAAATAAGAATAATTTGGAAGGTAGGTCCCTAAACAAAAGTATCTGCCAAGGGTCTCTCTTGAGTGAAATTTCAAGTAACTTTTCGATACAAGATGGACATTTTGACCAAAAAGGAGTTATGTGTGGACAATACCATCAAAGGTGGGCAAAGGATACCACATTAGAGTGGCACCTCCAGCATACAGGGGACACCTTTCTATCAAAACAATGTAACCTGGAAGGGGTATAGTGCCAAAGAAATAATAGCTTACAGTTCATTTCAACAAAATGTTTGGAGATGGTGGATGAGTGGGTGTGTTTCCAAATCTTGTTCCATTCAGAGGGTAATAATAATAATAATATGAGCCGAAGGTCTCTGCTATATTTTTATAAGAGTGAGATGTCACTTTAGAGGATGCCTTGATGGAGAGGATAAAGGTGGATTGACACTTTGCTCTCAGTTGTCTGACCAAGTGTTTGCCAAGTTTGTTCCCATGTTTGAAATGTGTTTGACGTAGTCTAAGAAAGGAACTTTTAATTGTATTATTCTGAAAAGTCATTAATCAAGTTCTTAGTGCCGTCAAGCGGTGAAGTGTAGAAACCACCAACAAGGCTTTATGTTGCAATTCCAGAGTTTGTATCTCATGCAGGATCTAATCCGTCTCCTGGGAGATCACTTTTTTCCTCCTTGCTGCTAATTTGATCAGTTCCCCACGGATCACATACTTGTAAGCTTCCCAAATTGAAACTGGGGACATCCCTACTGTGCAGTTTTCTTCCAAGTAATTCTCTAGAGTCTGAGTAATCTCTAGCTTGGAAATCTGAGTGATAGAGAAGGGACTCATCAAACCTCTAGGAGCTCGAGGATGTTAGAGGGAGCCGAGTGTTCAAGTAAGAGTGATACTGGTGAGTGATCGGACCAGATGATACTACCTATATCGACTTTTCACAGGTAGGGGACAGAGGAGTGAGATACAAAAATATAATCTATTCTCGAATATAGTGAGTGAGGTTTAGAATAAACAGACTAGCCTTTATCCTGAGGATGAAGAATTCTCCAAGTATCTATAAGGCATAATCAGTGTGCAAATAATGCGAAAAACGTCTAAGTACAGATTGTGAGTACAATGACTTCCATGAGGAACAGTCGTGTAGGAGAGAGAGGGAGATTAAAATCGCCCCCTAGGTCCAAAGACCCTTCTTGGAAATCCACCACAAGATTGAGAGTTTGTAAAATGAAAATCTTGGTTGGAGTTAGGGGAGTAGAGTGTAGCAAACGTGCAAGTAGAGCTGTTAATAAATTGTTTTACAAATAAGTATCTACCCTCCTTATCAGCCAAAGTTTTAGGATGCGGGAAAAGAAACCCCTTGTGGAACAGTATCGCCACCCTACTCTGCTTCAACATTGCGGAGTTGAGGTATGCCTTGGGGTGTATATATTGGACGTAAGGAGTATGTCTGAAAATCTTTTGATATGGGTTTCCTGTAGCATAATTACATCCACTCTCATTTTTCACATTTCTTTGACCACTAGAGACCTTTTCTGAAGTGAGCTAGGCCCTTTGGGGATTATAAGAGTGTGTACTTGGAGTCCAGAAACCCCTAGGTTCACAGGAAAAGCTGATCACCAGGGGGGAACTGGAATCCAAGAGGCTGAATAATAATGAGATACCAGGTCTGTGGGGCATCTGGGATTTTTTTTAATGATTGCAAAGTGTCTACAAACACTATGATGATCAAAATATTTTGTGTATGCTGCCCAAATCTAGATCTGAGATGTTGTGTTGCACAGCTCACAGCCCAAAATGATATACACAAATATCAAACAAATGCAATGTAACCTTAGATGAAAAAGTGACCACTCTGTTACTTATAAAATCACGTCAGACAATTATGACCTCCACATTTATATGATACTTAAAGAGATAGTAATGTTTCACAATAAAAGCAGTTCCAATTAATTAATCTTTATAGTATTTAGGCCATGGAGAATGTTCCAGATGGATCACAGAGAGGGACAATCTTAAGTGAGCATAAGGTAAAACCTGAAAAACCTGTCAAAGAGGACAAAGTTTTCCTTATGTTTACAGTAAGAAGATTGCCCCTTGCTATAAAATTGGTGGGAGGGGAATACTTTATCATTCAATTACTCTTGAACTACAACTCTGACAGTATTGAAATAATACTCTCCATGGCTCAAATACTATGAAGATTAATTGTAGCTGCTGTTTTTGTGAAACATTGCTATCTCTTTAATAAAGACTTTGATGGTAAAACTCATCTTCCAAACACAGTAGAAGTGTTAAAACAGAAGGACAATGGCTGTTTTACAGCGTAACTTTCACCTCTGTATGTTCTTGGCTTCATCCCTTCCTTTGTGTCCCCTGTGTGCATTGTTTTGTTTTTTTCGTGTAAAATTTTGTTTAAGTTCAGCAATACAGAAATTAATTCTTTACCTGATGACGTAACGTTCTGTTAGAGCTGGACCGCCATGCACCATAAGGTGCAGAAGACACTCCCACAGGGCTTGTCACTGAATCCTCCGTCCAGCTCCTTGAATGGTACATCAAGCCCTTCTAAACCACATGATCTGGCGCACTCCTTGACTCCTGCGTGTCCAGATCATGTCTGTGAGGTGCGAGCGCGTTCATGTACAGTGCTGGCACAGTATATATAAGAGCCAATAGTAGCATATGTAGTGTTATTTTGTGACAATGATGCTGCCAGTGTCCCCTGTGTACTGAATTTCCTTCACTTGCACTACTTAGGCTGTCACACTATAAAAAACTTACTTAGTTAATAGAGTACTGCTCTGGTACTAAGGGTTAAGATTGTGGTGTTCATTAATTTTTAAAATACAGGGACTTAATTAATAAACTTTGTTTGTCAGCTTTACAGTTCATGTTACTTTCATGTTCAGCTTCATTCATTCCTTATCTTACCTCCGGAGCTCAGAGAGATGGATGCTGTGCTCGCTGGAGTACAGGAAACTATATGAGCACACACCATGGTGGTCCTGGCCGCATGCACATCATTTGCATGCAGATCGTGCATGAGCATGCGTCATGCTCAATAGGAAAAAGTATATAGTTCAAATACAATAATTTTATTAACCCTTTGAGTGCCATATGGGTATGCAACACATTGCAATGCATTGCATACCTCTCTGGAACTCGAAGGATTACAGCAATACGAAACTTTTTGAGTTTGACTTGGCAATATCTACAACAGCAGAATATGTTTTGTGAAGTCAAATTGCCTTTACTATTTTGTTTTCTCTTACCATATTATGGTGCAGACAACAGACACTCTAGAACGCTGTTCTGATATCTCACTTTTTGGAACAGAAAAAACTTGGATAGGGTTAAATTGTACCCCAACCCTGCTAAAAAAAGATCTGAGGGAGAAAGTTGTTTTTATACAAAGTAAGTTCTTTTCCACTGTTTCATTCGAAAAAAGCACATATGTGGCTTGGATCCATGAAAGCAAAGTTGTGTGTTTAATATGTAGCTGCCAGTGTGGTACTCAACTGTGTCATTGTATTCTCAGAGTCCCCCAAATTGCAGGAATGATAAATATGGAGCCCAGAGTGGAAACCATTTTTCATGGAGACTTTGAGTTGTACAAGTAATGTTCAAATTAACTTTCTTTCTGATTCATCAAGGGAGAGAAGTGCTTGATCAAATACAGCCTTATTCTTTAAATTAAAAAAATTGTAGTTGTGTGCTCGATCAAAAAAAATATTAGACAAAAAAGGTTTATTGTGCAGCTGAACAGCACTGTATCAAACAAAACAAGGTTAGACCATTTAAAAAAAAAAAAAAAAAAAAAAAAAGCTTGATCTCAAAGAGCAGTGGATCGAACAAACAAAAGGCTAAACAAATATGAAAAAGCTTAATTGTAAGCAAATATTGTACGTGATGAAATGGAAATGAGAGTGGTCATGCATTTCAAGCACTCGATTGATCAAAACACTTTACAAAAAAATACACTGTACCGAAAATGCATTAAATCCAATATTATAATTCCAGTCAAGTGATTACAAGTATGGAAATGACTGTTATAATTCAGAGAGGAGAACTTTCACTCCATGATTTGCTCTCATCAATATATATTCAATTAACAAGAAAGAACAAGGGGTCATGGAGTCAAAGTTCTCCTCTCCAAACAACAATTAGCATTTCCATATAGTATATAATAATTATATAAATATTGCTTGACTGAGAACATTAATGTCAACTTTAATTTTAAAAGCGATCTCTTTGTTCAAAGAGAAAAAAAACATTAAAAGCCATTTTTCATTTTGCTTCAAAGACGGAAAATTCCATTTTTTAGTAACTTTTTTCCCCCCAAGCACCATCAATATAAAAACAATTTACACTGCTCATTATTCAAATTGTAACACCATGAAGCAAAAGGTATAGCGCAACTGGTTTCTGAGATATGTGATTACATTTCTATGGTGTAAAAGTAACCTGATGGGAAGACCACCTGTAAAGACATACAACACTGCAATTTTGGCTGTGGTACACTTTAGGATATGCCTAGGGCATGGCAACATCAAGAATAGACAAATACGAGGGACAAGATCATTGAACTGTGGAAGGTCAGATTATGCAGGCTAGCCATTACCACAGATAATGTTGTTCACACAGAATTTGAGAATACTAAAGTACTCAGAGGGTATGGAATGTCTCTTAATCACATATTAAGCTTGTGAGAATTGTCCACTCTAGCAAAAAGTATTGCATATGGAGTTGCAACAGTGGACACCTTTCAAGGTGACTCCCAGAGAGCCACTGCTCCGACTGTGTTGACCTAAACAATTCAGCTTTGCTTCCAGGACAGTTGATATCCAGCAAGACAACCACATCAAGACCTATTGCTACTGTGATGGCATATGACCTATCAAAGTGAATGGTGCTAAGCCTAAAACCACTGGATGCAGTCTACCCACACATTAACATGTGGTTTGCACTTAAGGACTGAAGCAATTCTGACCTTTTTGACTGTCTGATTTCTAATTTTTCAATATTTGGCATGTGAGGATCATAGCCTAATTGATGGTGTCAGAACCCAAAAATGCCCACAAAAGAATTTGTTTTTGGAAAGTAGACAACATAGGGTAATTCATCAGAAGAATTTTGGAATTTTTAGTGCAGCTATGATTCTAGAAATCTGTACCAAATTTGTGGTAATAATTTGTTTTTTGGTGTTTTTTTGTAGCTTTCACAGAAATATTGCAATGTTGCTGTGGATTTCAAGCACAGGATAGTTGCAGATAAAAAAAATTCATTGATTAATATTCAGATACTTCCGAGTACAGCAATGCCCCATATGCATAGGTTTGTCAGGGTTTGCAGGAGTTACGGGGTCCAAATTGGAACATGCGCATTTCCAGTTTCCCACATGGAATTTTCACAGCTTGCTTAACTGGTGCCATATCTTATTTGGGGCTGTGTACCAGTTCTCCACTTTAATATTTCCCCCCAAAAGTGTATATTTTTGAAAATTAGACTACCCAGGCTTTGATTTTAGGTGCATTTCTCAAATTTTTTATGCGGCCATTTTACTACCAATCCCTTTCAAAACCTGCGTTTTTCACACATATTTCAATGTTGCTGTGGATTTCAAGCACAGGCTAGTTGCAGATATAAAAAAAAATGCACTGATTAGTGTTCAGCTACTTCTGAGTGTTCTGAGTATGACAATCCCCCATATGCAGAGGGATTGGGGATGCAACAGACATGGAATTTTCACTGCTTGTTTTACTGGTGCTATGACTTATTTGGGGCTGCTTAGCAATTCTGCACTTTAAAATGTTTCCCCAAAAGTGTATATGTTTGAAAGGTAGACAACCCAGGGTTACATTCTAGGTGTAGTTTCACATTTTTCACAGGGCCATTTCCATCCCTCTCATGACCATCAGTAGGAGAAAAAAGTGTTTTTCACAAATTCAATGTTACTGTGGATTTCAAGCACAAGCTAGTTGCAGATATAAAAAATGCATTGATTTAGTGTTCAGCTACATCTTCTCAGTACAGCAATGCCCCATATCATAGGTTTGTCAGGGTTTGGGGGAGCTACTGGGCCCATTTTGGAACATGTTCAATTCCATTTGCAGACATAAAAAAACTTAAAGGGATAGTAATACTTCGTTTTATCTTTATTTTGCAGGCATTAACCTTTATGCTCAACCACATCAGAAGGGAGGTGCCCAGGTAGATTGCAGAGAGGGACAATCTTCAATTAAGATAAGGGAAAAAGCTGAAAAACTTGTCAAGGGGGAAGGGCTTTCATTCTTTTCAAAGAAGATTGTCCCCTGCTGTTATCTGTCTGGTCTTACAACCAGATTCACATCTGAGAAGAGATGGCTTACACTAGGTAAAAGGGGCGGGAGGGGGAAACTTTGCTTGTGAATATCTCTTAAACCATAAAGGTTTGAGAGATAAGACTTATATCGTTCTTCATGTTTTTTTAATGCCTACAAAATACAATAAAGTTAAAACGAAGTATTACTATCCCTTTAAGGCACATTGCTTCCCATTATATTTTCATAGAGTTTTGAGGGATGTGTTTCAAAATATTAAACAGGATATTTCAGGGGTAAAAGTTGCCAAATAAAATAACTCTTACAGCACTACTGCATTGAACCTACATGGTATTGCTTAAAGCAGTCATCGAGGCAGAGCACATATTTTGAAGGGCAATCAGGACAGTAAAAGGTGGTGTATGTCCATTTCCACTTGCTGTAGCACACTCTACAGTTGTTCTGTGAGTTTATCATTTTGGTGGTTGGGGGGATTTTAAAAATATAGTGCACTATACCAGGTCTCTGAGGTATAACTTCTGTAGGCTGACCATACCTCACCTTTTAAAAAGGGATACATAGGAAATAGGCATATTTCAGGAGTCCACCAAAATCAAAGAAACCCTGTAGTATGTATTTTTCATGTGTGTCCCTTCTTAAAGGTGAGGTATGGTCAGCCTAAACTTCTGGTGTCCCTTGAAACAAAACATGGAAATCAAATGAATTTGATATTGTAAAAATTAGAATTTTGGAGTGGGGTTTGCCAATTTGAAAATGCAAAAGGAATTGTAAACGGCAATCTGCATAATGTAACTGACAACCCTTTTGTACCAGGCCCTGCATTTCCTCATAGTGAGGTAAGGCTGCATCATTTGATAAGAGATTCACTCCCCCATGTGTTTATTGTAGTCTCTGACACAGACTGGGGACTGGCACAGTTTTCTTATCATGCATGGTGGTCAGCATGTATATGTCCTTTTTGTCCCTAAACTTAACTGTCAGCAGCTCATGTTGGCACAAAGCTAAGGACGTCCCCTTTTTCAGTTTGGCACCTAAGGGTTCTTTGGGCAAATTTCTGTAATTACATCTAACCGTTCCACAGGCCATTGTGTCAAAACAAAATAGTAACTTAAATTAAAGGGGTCTAGTATAATTATTGTCAACATATAAATGATACCCTTTATTTAATAAGGTCCCAAACAATTTTTCCATTGGTTCCCACATAGTCTGGGGAACCAGGTGGATCAAGCTGGCTTTCCTTGCCCTCATAAATCCTGAAAGCCTGAGTATACCCCGTGGCACTTTCACACAATTTATAAAATTTTACTCCACCCTAAAGTTCTTGGAGGGGATATATTTTTTAAATCCCAACTTTTCTTTATATTTCATTAGGGATTCATCTATACATATATGTTTCTGGGGCATATATATACTTCTGCAAATTGTTTCTACAAATTATTTATTAGGGGGTGAATTTAATACAGTCTTTCATACTGGAGTTGTTCTTTTGGGAAGCAAAGGGTGTTGTCACTGAAATGCATGAAGAGCAAAAGCATTTCAGTTCTGGTCCTGGTCATTGTTTTTGTGAAAGTTGGGGTATCACGGATGGGATTTTTGCTCCAGTATTACCTGATACTTGTTTGTTTGTGTTTTTAATGTAATCTAGTAGTGTTGCCCACTGGTAGAGGTGGGAGGAAAACCCAGTGAGCAGTCAGTCATATAGTCTGTGCTCTTCCCACTTGTTGACATATCTATTATCAGGTTGATTTTCAAGCTGTATGAGCTTTTCCAGCCCTTTGCCCACCACACTAACCACTTGCTTGTATAATTCTGGCACAGCCATCCAGGAAAAATAACTGTGCTTGAGATATGCCAGAGAGGACCTACATATGACCTCACTTCTCCCAATCCTTAGTTTTCAACAAAACAATACAGCAGCATGCCCACTGCCAACATCTTGGCAGCCATTCCACAGGCAAACTTTGGGATTATTTTTGATTCCTTCCAAGAACTCAGTAAGTGCGGGCTGTCAGTACATGGCAGAACAACCCTATAACTTGATTGCTTTAACAACATGACATTTGTATGTAGTGTTCATCCTTGAATAGAAAATTATTATAGTTATTATAGATATAGGAAAAACGTAATGCCCTCTAGAATAAACAACCTCTGTTGGTCTGGCATATGATCATTCTGGTCTAGGAAATGTGAAACTTCTTGTAATCCCAACTAATGGTCAATATTGCTATAGAAGGAGGTTAAATCTTTGCCCATAAAAGGCCTTCACCCCATTTAATGGATTTCACTTTAAGCTTTTACGTATAAGGGTAAATTCCTGGCATAACTTTGGAGATAATCTATAAACTAAGATATATTGCTAATAAGGGAGTTTATGCCAGAAATGATTGGTCTACCAGGTGGATTGTGAACATTTTTATTGATTTATTTGGGGGGGATATTTGGATGATTATTCTTTAGATAAAGATATCCCAGCTTTGAAATAACTGCATATTTATGTGCCTTCTCAATTAATGCCATGTATTGTGAAATATATATAATTAGTTCTTATAAAACCTTTCATCTTACAGAATGTGGATAGCCTCCTTCAGGTACTGCTTGTTGGGACCACCAGACCTCCTACTTATCTTTAATAATCTTGTTTTTTTTTTTTTGTTTTTTTTTTAAATCAACCTGTGGCAACTTTGTTCCTCACCTCTCATCAGATTTCTTTATTAGTTTTTCAAATTGTTTACTCAAATTCTATAACACAACTTCCAGGAAGTAAACAGGACCCTTGACTGAATCTTGTGTTTGGTATGAGATTTCTGTGAAAAACCTGTTTGTCCATGTTCTCACTGACAGAGGGCTGTCATTGAAGTTGTGTATGGTTATAGTATCATCTTCATCCTCCATTATCCATTCCATTCGCTTTTTCTGATTCTTGTTGTTAGAGGCGAAACTAGAAGCCTCAGGGCCTTGGTGCAAGAAGTGCCACTGCCCCCTCACCACATTGACCCCCTCCACAATGCCCCTCAATCTTCACAATTCCCCCATCTCTTACCTCCCTGGAGCTCCCGTGCGGTCCTCTTAGTAATGCAGAGCACTGGGAGATGATGTCATCTCCCAGTGCTCTGCAATACTAGAGCACCGGAGGGAGATTGCAGTTATGAAACTGCTTGTTGTTTGTTAAAGTGTCTTTCTAATGTCATTTTTATTACAAATTATGAACGTCAACATATAGCTCAAAATAATTGGGACTTCAACTAGGAGCAAATTTGAGACCCCTGCACAGTAAAGATATAGTAACATAGTATATTAGGTTTAAAAAAGACACAAGTACATCAAGTTCAATACTTGCCTCATAACCCAGAGACATGAGGATTATATACCTTTCCTGCTGCCAAATAATTTAGTATTTATCTGAACTTCCTGTTTTGCCTGCTAATACATAGTATAAACCTGTATGTTCCCTTTTAAAAGAAATGTATGTAATATTCTCTTAGAAACGGGTAGATATGAATAGTGTTAAGTTTGGTTTGATGTTGTGCTATTCTTCTAAGTAATGTGTTCAGTTACTGCCTAAGACAACATATTTCCTTTTTTTTTTTGCATAAAGATTTTTATTGAAGAAGAATTTTACATAGTGCCTCATACCATGAAGTAACATCAACTGACAACAAGGGAAAGAGAGAATCAAGAAGAGGGAGGTGGGGGGGAAGGGAAGGAAGGTCAAGGGAAAGGGGAAGGTGGGCTCACAAGGAGGATTGGAAGCTCCTAGGTCCCCACGCCCAGGTCAACCAAACACGTTCATATAGGTCCATTTGAGAGACTGAAACATAGTGCAACTTCTCCATCCTCAAACTGTGGTCAATTAACTGGCTTAGTTCTCGGGGAGTTGGAATCCCACTTGACTTCCATTTTCTGGCTAAAAGTGTTTTGGCTGCTATTAGAATTTGTCCTGCCAGTATCTGCAAATGAAGCGGTAAATGCAGTGGAAATATATGAAATAACCCTACCTCCAGAGATTCCGGAATTGTGAGATGCGTAGTCCGCCTTATTAGATTAAAGACATGAGACCAATATGGCTGCAGTTTAGGGCATGTCCACCAGATGTGTGTCATTGTCCCAACTCCTGCGCAATGTCTCCAACATAGCAGCGATGCAGTTGAGTACATATGTGCCAAACGCGCCGGCACTAGATACCATCTGTAAAGCAGTTTCCTAGTCAATTCTATATGGTTAGAGCAGTGTGAAATTTTCTGAGTGTTGGAAAAGGTTTAGAGTTTAGAGATAGTACCTTAAGGCTCATGACTGTGGGAGGGAAAAGATTCTGCCATTCTGTCTATGTGTCTAGTAGGAAAATCTCCAAGAGACAATGAAATGGAACATATCTGAGTCAATCACAGAGAGGGAATCCTGAGCAAGAGACAGTGGGAGTCAGACAAAAATGACCACCCAGGCTTCTGAGCTCCACATGGTCCACCTAGAGGGCATGGAGGGGGGGTACGGGAAAAAGGGAGGAAGGGAACAAGCGGAGAAGAGGGCAGAGCAGAAAAAAGGAGAGTGGAAAGGAAAAGAGTAAAGAAAAAGAAAAGCTCCACAAGGAGCTGAAAGTGCAAGAAGCAGTAGAGAGAACATGTAGAAAGAAAAATGTCAGAACTTTCCTCATAACCAAATGAGATGGGGGTTGCAGCAGTGACTGACTCTAATTGCAGGCAGATCAGAGAGACCTACAACTGCAAGCTGCGGAGAAAGTACAATAAAACATTCATCAGAAAACATTGGTGGAGAAACAAAAGACTGCAGAACCATTGCCCAGGTCCGGGAAGGGGGAACAGCAGGGGACATAGCAGACGGGGGACAGAGAGAAAGAAACCAGGCCCAGACATCAAGCATTAGAGATGTACACATCACACCAAAGTACTTCTGTATCCAGAGCTGTACAGATAGGAACTATAGTTGAGCTGCACAGTGCCCAACCCCTCCATGGCTATCCCCAAATTGTTTCACCACAAGTCTCATCACAGTAAGAGGGTCTCAGGTTATCCATAGATTCCCAAAGAAACAAACTGTAATCTGCTCTAGGGGAAAACAAAATCCAATCCTCATGAGCAGAATTAGGGTTTAAGTACTCTTCCCCCCTCCAAACGTAGTAAACCCCAAGGCCGAGCTGTCAGTCGGGGTCACAACCACAAAAGACATGTTGGCCTCACAACTAAAGTATTTGCCAAAGGGGAACCTCGACACATCCTATCGGCTTGTCCCTCCGAGCTGAGAAGGAGAGTCAGCTCAGCTCCTTACATCACCAGTGGGGACCAAACCGTTATGAATCGGGTTCTTTTTTTCTTTTCAGATTATTCCACTCTTTAGGCTATTCATGCTGCCCCGCTCATCGAAACCACCCAAAGGGACACATATCCCCTTACTTCGAACCCCACTACAGTCAGCCCCATAGAAGGCTGTCCCACCAGCCAACCCGGGTGTATAATATCCCAAGCAAACTAGGAAATAGAGGGCATCAAACCTTCAACACATCCCTCCATGTCCCGAACCCCAGACCCCAAACATCTCCAAACATTTAAGCCAGCAATATCTATTAGTATCCCCGGGCTGTAGGGTCCCCCCCCACCCGATTGGCGAAGGGGGGGAGCCAAAAGCCCCAGGACCCAACATGAGCAACAGTGCCTGGGCCTACAAGGCCCCAAACATAGGAGCTGCTACAGAATTATAACAATAAATACGTCCAAGGAGCCCAAGGGCATGGAGACCTAGACTAATGAGGGTGCCTCACGTGAAGGAAAGTGTCTTCTTCCAAATTCGGCTCAATGTCAGTCTACAGTGGTTGAGTAAGTCCCCAAACCTGAAGGGTTAGTCGGTGATATCAGCCCCTGAACTCAGGTCAGTCTCACCCCACAGCTTGTCCCACCTCAGGAAGCAGTGGTCCAACTAGGGGATCCACAGGAGCATCGCGCACCACATTCCACTCTCTGGCGACCTGTTGGCCTTGCTGTCGCTGCTGATCCACAGCCTCCGGTATTGGGATATCCCAAGAATTTGGGATGTGACTCCCCTCTTCAGGTGTAGACATGGTCGTGGTCACTCCATTTCAGGTCACTATCACCTTAGCAGGGAAACCGCATTTGTATCTCCACTCCACTTGCCTCAAAGCAGCTGTCACAAAACGAAGCTTACGCCAGTGTTGGAGTGTGGACACTGAAATGTCCGCAAATAGCTGAATCCAAGAAAGTGGGACAGGCAAGGGATTTTGCCTACGGCCCGCCCGGAGTAGTTCTTCCTTTACGTGGTAATAGTGGAGGCGAAGTATGACATCCTGGGGTAGCTCCTCAGAGATGTTCCTGGGTCTGGGCAGCCAATGGATCTGGTCTATCAGCAGATCTTGCTCCATAAAATTAGGTAAAAGACTGGCGAAAAGCTCCATTACCCAGTCTTTCAGGTTCACAGGTTGGATATCCTCAGTAATGCCCCTTGTACAGATATTATTTCGGTGTGACCTGTGTTCTAGGTCATTGACTTTGTCTCTCAATAGTTGTACTTCCCTCAAAAGAATGGAATGCTTATCCGAAAGAGCATTGTGAGCCTCCATCACCTCGTCTATCTTAGACTCCACTCAAGTTGTTCTCTCACCCAGCTCCTTTATCTCCCGTTTAAATTCTGTTGTCACCTCCTTCATGTTTCCCTTGATTTGGGCCCGCAACACTTTCAGCATGTTCTTAATTTCCCCCATTAAGGTATCCGTTATTCGGGAGGAAGTTGAGGCCGCCTCGTCGAGCTCAGACATGTCCTCTTCCACAAACGCTGCACGGGTGCCATCTTGGGAAGGAGCTCCAGAGAGTCTTTGGGCCTTCTTTTTCTCCTTCGGCATGAGGTACTTGAGCATTTGCTCTTGGGATCTCTTATTGCGATTATTAGTCATTGTAGTCAAGCAACTGTCGGGGCAATACTCAGCCAGAATCTCCACTTATAGGCTGTATTCTCCACGGTCCAGCAGGAGCTCTCCTAATGTGCGGCCGCTTCCATCGCGCACCAGGACACACCCCCTCAACATATTTCCTTTTTTTACTTTTATTCCATATACAGTTGTGTGTTGCTCTTTCTTATGTGCATTCTGTGGATTTTTCATTCATTTTCTTGCTAATTTTATTATTGTAGCCCTAACTATTGACTTGCAGGCCAATCTGTTTGTTTGTGTCCCCTGATCTATTTTCCAAACAATAGTTACTAATAGCCTCTGAATGAAACCTGTTTTCTTCATCCCAGATTGAGAATCAATTTTTATTCATTCTCCATCTGCCCCTTTTATTTAAGCCTACAGATGGCTTCAAAGACCTACATACAACATTTTGGTCTCACAGTGCTTTGGGGACAAATATAGCATCAACAATTTTTCTATTAGGAAAGTATTTAATCTGGAATAAGTAACATTGGCATATAGTGTGTGTGTGTGTGTGTGTATACACATAGATAGACAGATGCACAGACATACAGATGCACCCACATATACATACACATCTGATATCTACCTTTTTTAGTGGTTACAGTACCCTTGTTTGTGCTCTTGTACCGTATAAAAACTGTATGAGCGTTTTTATAATTTCTTCTTTTAAAATACAGAAGCAAAAAGAGAACTCCGCTGGGCTTTGTTCTGCAAGAAACGGAGAGAAACTCAGGCAAATGAGTGATCACATTCATAAAATATAAAGTGAATTAATCTACAGGATGGCAAATATTATGCCACATAAAGAAGATCTACTTCTAAAATCTATGTTCATTCTGTGTACATGTGTTGGAAGGGTATAACGCACACTATAATTCATTATTAACCCCTTGAAGGCCAGAGGTGTGTGCAACCCTCTAATCCTCAAAGGGTTAAATACTATCACACCACCACCTCCTTGCTGGACCTACCTTTCCCCTGTGTGCAACCAAACACCCCCTCTCTTCTATCATGTCTAGGCAGCCAGCAGTGCCAAGTGCCAGCTTCTCCTTACTGTGCCACAGTCCTCTGTTTTAGTAACTGCCCATCTGTTTTCATTTTGCAGTAATATTTATTTTATTTAAAAGCAACAAAAAAGGCATACACACACACACACTTTGTTCTAGAAAGTGCAAGAAAATTATTTATTTTACTTAAAAGGTTAAAATATGATTTTTTTTGAGTGCCAAAGATAAGTAGCCAATGCTTTGGAAACCTTCTGGCAATCAAAGGGTTAAGCCATTGGAATGTGTGAACACCTGGGGATTAAATTGTTTTTGTTCACTGTTCTGACCACTTGATTCTGATACATTTTCTTAAATGTGCATATATTGTTTATACATTAATAAGTAAAACCTAGACATTTGCCTCCACATTCTCTGTGCTTATCATTCTTATTTGCCTTCAGCCTGCTGCTTAGTTGCTAGTTCTTCCTGATTAACAATAAAGAGTGGGGGTCATAAGGTCTTCAAGAGTTTGTTGGGATGGGCGTCAGAGAACGCATATGATTTCTCTAAGGCAGACAGTGTTAAAAGTTCAGAATACAGCTAGTAGCCATCCATAAATAATAAAGTATGCTTAGAAACTTCTGTTGAATTTATCAGTGTGTTTCTTGTTTGTTAGATAACCAAAAAGTCTCTTATATAATTCAGAGCTGTAGTGATGTAGACTTTGCATTTGCAATGTATGTAGTAGTGGTATGCGAATGGAAAGTTAACTCAATATGTTGAGCCACGACATTTTACTATCATAGAGCACTTAGGGCTCGATTTAAAGGCAGCCGTCAGTAAAAAAAAAAAAATCACTAACGGGTGCGTTAAGTGTCATGTAGCAATTCAAAGATCTGTCTAAAGAACAGCTAACGGCAGTTGCAGAATCCTAACGGCCGATACACTTACGTGCATTCAGACGCATGGAACAACATACCCCAGAGCTATTCAAAGGCTTGCGGTACTGGTAACGGCTGAAAAAAAGACACACCTAACGGCAAAAAGTTAAGACCCACTTTTCTTAGCCGTTAGACACTTAACGGGCAAAACAAAACAGCCGTTACATAGGAAAATACACAAAATGCTTACCGCACAACCATGTAAATGGACAAATTAACCCGTGCAATGCCAAAAAAACACAAAAACATGGACACACAACACAAATCACTCCACACACAACAACAAGCAACACCACAGGGACAACGACACACAAAAAAACAACAACACAACATGGCACGGAACAGTGGGGGTTATCACACAAAGCGGACACCTGCAAATATAAGCTCACCTGGGCAACATCAACACGCGACCTGCACCCCATAACTGCACACCCGCAAATGGCAGACACATAACAAGCACAACACACCACATCTTATAACACACACACACCTGCAAACACTTACCTGGACAAAAACAACTCTCCATTGGTCAGCACTCACCTCATCACCACACCTACACAACGCCCTATCAAGTACTTAAAGGGACAACTCAACACACTCACTTGTGGCTTAATTTCCACTCAGGGAGGGAGAGAGATAGAGAGAGAGGTAGAGAGAGAGAGACAGACAGATAGAGAGAGCAAACAGTATGTTGGGTTACATATTGTTGGGAAGACTGCGGAGAAGGCGTGCAAGGGAGAGAGCTAGGGAACATCAGCAACCTCCAGGCACGCCTGATCAACAGCCTTCACCTGTTGCAAGTGAGGAGGCTCTGGCTCAGCATCCCCACCTGGAGGGCAGAGGATGTATAGACGACCACCAAGGCCCAGGGTATACCGCCCAAGGGTCACCCTCTTTGGAATGACTGATGATGAGGTCATTGATCGCTACAGGTTGAGGCCTGACAGCATCATTGCCTTGTATGAGGTCATCAAAGATCAGGTGGATCCCATCTACATCCACCACCATGCCCTAACTGGCCTGCAGAAACTACTCTGTGCCATACACTTCATGGCAAGTGGGGCCTTCCAGTCCACTGAGGGTTACGCATCTGGCATGTCACAGGCCACATTCTCCAGGTTGCTGGCCCAGGTCCTGCCAGCCCTCAAAAGCAAGGCCAGTACCTATATACATTTTCCCACCACCGACATGGACTGGATACACATAAAGCAGGCCTTTTACGCCAGGGGAGGCATGCCCAGGGTCATAGGTGCTATAGATTGCACTCATGTCCGGATTAAGGCCCCAGCATGGGACGCACAGCTATTCATCAACAGGAAGAACTTCCACTCCATCAACGTGCAGATGGTGTGTGACAGCAACATGAGGATAATGAATGTCTGTGCAAAATATCCTGGCAGCTCACATGATGCATACATTCTACAAAACTCCTCAGTCCACAGAGATTTTGAGAATGGAACCTTTACAGGGGGATGGCTAATGGGTGAGTTCACAAAACAAAATCACACCACATACACAGGCGTACACACCACACTGCTCAGCATGCACCTGACCCACAGCTACTACGTCCACCACACAAAACATCATTCACACAACATGTGCTCCCTGTCTCACCATGTCACTCACATTACACAGGTGATGCTGGCTATGGATGCAAGTCCTGGCTACTGACCCCCATGGCCAATCCCCAAACACATGCCCAGGAAAGGTACAACCAGGCTCATGCCAGAACTAGGAATGCCATTGAGCGGACATTTGGGCTCCTCAAGTCAAGATTTCGATGTCTGGACCACTCTGGGGGAGCAGTGCAGTATGCACCTGCTAAGGTGTGTGACATCATTGTGGCATGTGCAATACTGCACAACATCGCAGTGGACACCAGGCTGCTGGATCACATCCCAGACCCCCCATACAGGAAGTGGCCATGGACATTGGGCATATGGAGGAGACCATGAGAGGGGCACAGATCAGAGACAGGCTCATCACAGAACACTTCACCTGTGAGTATAACACACGCATGCAAACAATCCATGCAAGTCCCCCATCAGTCCTGTGACACTAACCACACTGTACATTTTGTTCTGTCTCACCCCACAGGAACAGTGACACAACACTGCACTGGCAGTGGACGTGGCAAATTGTGTGTGTGGACTCAAAAACCATCCTCCATTCCACTCTCCACATTGACATACAGACCCCAAGGATATCACGCACACCCCCAGGAGAAACAAGGTACAACATATTACCCATGTTCATCACCTTACAGGGCTTGATTGACAGCAACTAACTGGATATGCCATGATCGTAGCCTGAGCAACCATGCTAGCCCAGTAGCGAAAGAGTATTATCTAATGATATGCATTGGATAATACTCAGGCACATCAGGGGTTAAACGGACATTGGACTCAATATGGGACCTGTACTGTGCTACAGCTGAGAAGAGCAGCAGAGGGGTGGATGTACAGTGGTATGGTCACACAATGTAGAGGTCATGAGACGTAGATCAGATTACCAGGGACTCCATGCTGACCTGTGAGTGTGCAGACAAATGTGCCCCTGACATGAATACACACATCAACAAATATGTCCTAACAGTTCCATGGAACAAATGACATTGGGCTGCCACTGTCACTTTCACAGTGACAGCACAATGTCATTACCTCCATGGAGCTCTCAGAACACTTGTTAATGTGTGTATACATGTCAGGGGCACATATCCACAGGGCTGGTGCACATGTCCTTAGTTCCCCACAGAATTGGTTACAGATGAGTACACAACACATTGTCAAGCAATGTTTTGTGTACTCAACTGTAACCGTGACAATCGAGGGGATTAAAAAGACTAAATTGTTGTTGCTTGATGATCAGTTCAGGTCTACTGCTCCAAATCCTGTCCTCTTGTCCCACAGGCATCCGTAACATGATCCATCCTCGAACTGAAGATCTTCTATGTGACTGGATTGATGTCTTGACAACACCTTCATGAAGATCACCCCTTGCTGTTTATGGTGATGTTGTTGGTGATGCAATGTTTGACCTCACACAAACCTCTACTGGAACATTCTCATATAGACACAGAAAACACCAATTCTTGAGTGTTATAACCTATACAGTTAGGATGCTCAGCTACAGAGTTGTCAAACCTTGTGGACAACACATGAGCAGGGCAGCAGTGTTACTGAGGTAGTGTGATTTCGTTTCAAAGTACATTTAGTGTTCTCATACAGGTGTTAAATGCATATAGGCAATACACACAGAAAACACATGTACATTCTAATGTACTTTGAGACACAATAAAGATGAACCATCACCATTCTATCTGTGTCTGTATGAGGATATATTTGAGAACACATTTGTCAGTGCGTAACCACACCCAGGATAGAGTATCCCCCATACATGGAAAGGCATCACCCACATCACAGGAGTCCACCACTTGTTTGCCAGTGAGTGGACTCTGTGATGTATCCATGCAAACAGATGATGGTGGCAGTGATGCACCAATGTGTTGTGGGAGTGATAAAGAGGTGATACAGGGGACATACTTCCACAGTGAATACCTGTCCACAGTTTCTGTATTTCTCAGTATAATCAATGTTCTGAGATTGTGCTCCACTTTGACATATCTCAGTACATGGGCTATATCAACGAACAAACAGACTAAGTGGACATGTGTTATCACTGGTGAAGTCTGTTACACCCTTAGGGAAACAGCAACTCAACTTACTGGAGACACCAATGCTCACCCAAGGATATCAATGTGTGTGCTACACATTGAAATCCTCGGTTAAAAACACTGGCTTCCCCAGTAAGTCAGTTGCACAATGAGTGTGTGAATCCAAGACAATATTGATACATGTCCCATTTATCTGTCCTGCTTGTAATGTCCCCGCTAAGTCACAGAGCTGTTTGTCTGGTTATCCCATTAACCCACTGAGTGCAAGAGTGGTCCCCAACGCATTTCTTTACAATGCGTTACCTACTACTCTGGCACTCTCAGGGTTAAACACAACATATGATGTAGATGAATGTTCAATGTTATTGTGCTAAGGGGTATGTTTTGTTGTTCAAATTCAACACACAACATCGCCATATAACACAGTGGTGTAATATGGCTCCAGGCATGTATTACAAGTTGAATTTGTACAACGGTGTGTGTGTGAACCCATGTTGTAGCATCCCACTAACATTTCACCCAGGCAGAGGTTGTGTTCACTGCATTGTATGGCAATGCATTGGAGACAACCCTGCCACCCAATCCATAACTGAAGACACAACAGATCAGACAGGAATCCAAAAAAAAGGTTTCTTTTTTGAGGGGAAAGTTAACAGGTTGGGCCTTTCATTTTTTCCTTTTTGGGTGGGGGGCCTTAGCCTGGGTGCCAGAGGTTAATGCCCTTGTTGATCTCTTGGTAACCCTCTGCCCCCTAGGTGTTGCTTCAGGGGTAACACTGGAGGGGGTGGTGGTTGCAGTAGACCCCTCGGTGGAACGCAAGTTCTCCCTCTCCATCCTCAGCTTCTCTCTGCGGTTGATCTCCCTTAACTCCACAAGGACCTGTGTCAACATGTCCATGAGACCAGTCCTGAGCTGGTGGAGTAGTGTGTTCCCCCTGGCCACCTCCGACTCCAGGGCTTGGATTCTGGTCTCCAATTGGGCAATGTTCCTCCTGGATTGCCTCCTGCTCCTGGTGATGTTGCTGTCTGTACTTCTGCTCGACCGGAGTAGTCTTCTCTGAAGGGCCATACACTCCGCCTCCATCCCTGTGAGGCGTGCGGTGCTGGAGGTGGATGTGCCCGGTGTCCCTGGTGCTGCTGTTTCCTCTGCTGCTGAGGGTGCTGTTTCCTCTGCTGCTGAGGGTGCTATTTCCTCTGCTGCTGAGGTTGCTGATTCTTCTGCTGCTGAGGGTGCTGTTTCCTCTGCTACTGAGGGTGCTGTTTCCTCCTCTGCTGCTGTTGAGGGTGCTCTTTCCTCCTCTGCTGCTGCTGAGGGTGCTGTGGCTGCTGTTGGAGTGGCTGGTGCAGATGATGGGCATATGCCCACCACATCAAGTGATCCAGAGCTGCCCAAAGATGTGTGTGGTGGTGGAGGTGTGAATATGTCCCTGGGTAGGGGGCGCTGGGGCTCACCTATCAGGCCCAGGTGTGGGTAGTCCAGTGGCCAAGGGTCATATGGTGGCCACTGATAGGTGCTGGGACCCCACCTGGGATCATACCTTGGGGCATGTTGTGGAGCCATCCAGGAGGGTGGGTTGATCTGGGATGAATATGGCCCATATTGGGTGGTGGCCACTGTCCCTGGCAGCCATTGCCTCCCTGGCGGTGGTGGTGCTGCTGATGGAGGGTAGTAGCTGGTGGAGGTGGATGGATATGTCCACCTCTCCTCCTGTGGCATCCAACCACTG
This sequence comes from Rhinophrynus dorsalis, assembly GCA_037306005.1. Lineage (NCBI taxonomy): Eukaryota > Metazoa > Chordata > Amphibia > Anura > Rhinophrynidae > Rhinophrynus > Rhinophrynus dorsalis. The sequence continues at coordinate 261,781,271 of CM074721.1, read as the reverse complement.
TACTGGGGAGGTGCAGCTTGTGGTGGTGCAGCTTGAAGGGGTGCAGCCTGTGGTGGTGCAGTAGGTGGTGGTGCAGCCTGTGTTGGAGGGGATGGTGATGGTGGGTAAGGTGACCACCGGCTGGTCCCCTCCTCTGTGTACTCCTCACTGGGGGGTGACATTGCCTCCTCCACTGTCTCCCACTGGGCTTGAGGGCCGTAAGCTGTGTGGAGAAATAAGATGTTGTGATTAGTGACCCATAGCCATATGTTTGTGGAGACAGTTATACTTTGATATGTGGTGAAGTAAAATATATGTGTTTGGGTTAATACCCCTGGGTAAACAAGGGTACTCCCACTGCTGAAAGGTGTTGTTTGAGTTATTACGGGTGAAGGTTTCATTTTGAGGTGCAACATCACAGTGGCCCGAAATAGTACAGTGGGGCTGTTGCAACACCCTCCCATGTAGATATCTGGTCCCTGTACCAGAGCTGTCCATATGATTGTGTAGTAACAGCACCACTGTACAATTTCAGGCCACTGGGATATTGCCCCTGACATATCCATGTCTGAGCTGTGATACCTTTCAGCAGTGGGAATACCATTGTTTAACTGGGGGGGGGAATCCAACAACATATATTTGTCTTCACAACTTCTAGGGATGGCTATCCCTCCAGGGGGATGGCAAAGGTTAAGTCCACCTTGATGTCAGATAGTAGACATCGTGAAAACAGATGTTGTTCGCTGTTAGTCCTATCCCTCCTACCCTCATGGTTGTTCAGATATTGCTCTATGTGACAGATGTAGATTTCAGTCATTTGTCCACACGAGGGCTTTTCAGCAGAGCTCAAATCGCCCCATTTAGAGAACAATACTTAATTGGAATGGTGTACAGAGTGTGCGTTGTTTGCAAGCACACTCTGTGGACCATTCCAAAGAGGTATTAATCTCGATATGTTGCGACCCTGGCTCTGCTGAAGAGCCTCCGTGTGGTCAAATGATAGATATCTCCACATTTGAATCCTAAGGGCAACAATCCAGCCAGTAGTGAGGGATATCTTTGATTGAGGCCGGTTTATTTCTCTGTGTATGAGCCCATCCATCCTTCTGTGTGAGGCAACAGTACTCAGTCCTAGATATCCATCAGTCATGGCCTGTTGGTGACCATGGTACAATGTTTGCTATTTGTTTCCCATGTGTATCCTGCAAAGAGCGGCTGGTGTACCATCCATCCATGGCATCAGCACCCCTGTGGATCCATGTGGGAATCAGATATGGGATATGTCATTTCAAGTCAGAGTAAATGTATCAGGAACTAGCTCTGGGAGTGAAGGGAAAGCTGAGTGAAGAAACCCCCGCACAAGAACAGCAGAAGATCAGCCTCCTCCAACAAAGGATTGGGGAGCGAGAAGCTAGAGTGCGACGCTGGCGGGCGGCGCTCGGGCACGGTGGTTGACTATACAGTGTCGTGCTGCGGCAAGTGCCGGGTTAAAGATGCTGGCCGCGAAGCCAGATTGGTCCCCTTCGGTTGAGCCAAAGGGGGCCCGCGATGACACTGTACAGCCAAACTCTACTACCCAATCCTCAGGGAGGAAACAATCTCCAAAAGTAAACTGGGTACTCACTCAGGTGGGATTCAGGAACACAGGAAGAGAATGTAGCAGGATCCCAGAGGACTGAAAGTAGCTTCAACAGGAGACAGAACGGAGTCAGGAAAGCAGAGACTTGACTGGAGAAGCAGAAGACCAGGAACCCCAGAGAAGGAGAGCTTGGCAGGCTGGACCACCGGACAAGGCTGGAACACAAGGGACCAAGAAGACAGCAGGTAATGCTGACAAGGGATGGATGCCCCCAGTCACAATGCACAAGACTAACTCAGGGTACAGGACGCTATACAAACGCGTCCTAAGAAGAAGGCAGGCATGCTATATACCTGCCTGGCGGAAGTGACTGGAGCGTCCCTGGCAACGGCACCGGATGCCAGCGTGACGTCACTTCCGGCCAGACGAGGAAGCCGCGAGCTGGACGGCAAGGAAACCAGAGACCCGGTATGACAAAATGATTGCAGCCACAACACCAATGCCTACTTTTTCCAGCTTGAATTCTGTGGAATAGTTTTCGGCCTGTGTGTTGCACATACAAGCATTTATTCTGTGGGACACTGTGATGTGTGACCTGATGCCCCCTTTTTGTGATTCAGTAAGCGGTGATGTTGAACTGATGAAGTGAACATGATGGTGACTTCTCCAGTGATCTCCTTTCCCCATTTCCAGTGTTTTCCATGGAGTCTGTACAATGGGACCTTATGAACTTGATTCTTGTTTTTGCATATTCTCCATGGACTAACACTGGTATTGGTGAAGTGAGGGTGTGTAAGGGTTACTTTGTGTCCACCATCTCTTTGTCACCGCTTAGTGAATGTCCCCTGTGTAGCATGTGATCGTTGGCCTATTGACTTGTTTGTTGTCTGGTTAACCCTTTGAGTCCCAGAGGGGTTGCCAACGCATTGTTGATCGATGCATTGATGATCCCTCTAGCACTCAAGGGGTTAGGTGCTGACTTCCCTGTGGGGACATGGGTGACACTGTGTGTGAACAGTGATGATATTTAACAGACGACATTTTGAACATAATGGTTTGTGTATTGTGTGTGACGAGCACAGCGACAGGAGGGTTGAAGTAGGACTTTGACAGGTTTGTCCCAAGTTGGACCTTGCCATTTGTCCTGGTGTTGTGTCCTTTTCGAACCCTCAGGGTGCTGTGTTGGTGCAGTTGTATGGCTGAGTGATGGACATGTGTTGAGGTGTGACTGTGTGTGCAGCTGGTGTTGGTTGCTGTAGTGTGTTGTTCTGTAGTGTTGCACTTACCGGTAGTGTGGAGGCTCCTCTCATCTCCAGTGCCAGTTCCTCCAACGACCCCCTCGATCAGGGTCGGGGACTTGGTCTGCCACATCATCTCCTCCCAGCCGCAGAAGGTGATAGGGACGGATGGTCCACCTCCAGTGCCTCGGGCATGCTTGGCGAGCTCGATCATCTTGTTCTTGACGACCCTCCGGCAGTCGCCCCATCTCTTTTTGATGGACTCCACGTCCCACCTGCATGGAGCCACCGCGTTGACCCGGCTGCAGATCTGGTTCCAGGCTGCTTTCCTCCTCGCCGACAGGCCAGGGACCTTCGCCGTCAGGTGGAGAACACTCTGCCTCTCCAGGACAGCTTCCACGAGAGCCGTGTTCTCCTCCTCTGTGTATTTGGGGTCCCTGATCCTGGCCTCGTCACCTCCGGCATGGGATGACTCAGAGCCGGAGTGCCCTGCCTGGTCTGACCTTGACTGTGTGGGGTGCTCCCCAGCAACTACCCCTCGTCCCACTGCAGGTTCTGTCCCTGTCCTGCGTGTGCCCCCTCCTCCCTGCAGATCTCTCTCTCCCACCCCTGCTCGGCTGAGGGATACCCTCCTGACCTTCCTCCTCCTCCACTACTCTCCCCATCCCTCTCTCCTGTCCTCTTCTCCTCGCCATCATTCACCCACTCACACCCAGGCACTCCCACAGGCCCTCACAGACACACTCGATCCACTCACTCTCTGTCACACACTTTCACTCACAGATTCACACTGTCAAAATAAAATGTAAAATGTGTAAGGTGTTGTAAAATAAAAGGACTGTGTGTATGTATGTGTATGTGTTTGTGTTTGTGTTTGTGTATGTAATATGTGCAAAAGTGTGATATGTATATATTTAGTGCACCTCTCTCCAAAATCCAAAACTCCTCTACCTCCAATGTACGCTCCTGTCTCCCTCTCTCTAATCACTATCCTCCGCTCCTGGGTCCTGATATCTGGCTCTGAAGAACTCGATAACAGACAGTGTGTGATGGTTATTTTTGGGTATATATAGGTGTATTTGAAGTTATTTGATACATTGGGGCTTTGTGATTGGCTGTGTTTGAATTTGTTTTTGCATAAATCATGGTTGCTAGACAACGGCAGCCGTTATGTTAGATGTTGTTTTGAGCACTGTTATCGTGTGATTTGGACGCCCGTTGTGCATTAACATGAGCGACAACGGGTTTTGTGTTACGTGTTTTGTGTGTGCCTACGCTCGATAGCTATTCTCGTAGAGTACCTATTGAATCTGCCGTAACTCATGTATTATTTGCGAGCAATGTGCCTTTTTCACTTAGCGGCTGGTTTAACGGCTGCCTTTAAATCTAGCCCTAGGTCTGATGTGCTAAGAAGACCTGGGAGGAGATACACTAGGGGTTGATTCAATGGTGAAGTGTTTCTGACAATGTGTGTTTTTTATTTTGACATGGAAAAGAGCATACGCTTCACCATATACACTAAGAATTATCTATGTAAGGAGAGAAGAAATTACTTTAATCATTAGCTTATAGGGTTGGTGTAATGCTGGTGATGTGTTAGGAAAGGCAAGTGATGGAGCGGAGAGGATTCCCTCAGACGTCAGCACCAAAAACACCACCAGCCCTTCCTCAACACTTTGAGCAACATAGAGATGTGCAGTGCATTGCTCTGCAATATGATACACACCTCTGTGGCACTAAAAGGGTTATACCATAACCCCCAGCCCTGCTTAACAATATATTAAAATATACATAGAACCAGAGGTGCATCTGCTTCTCTACTGTCCTGTCTTTACTGGAACCAGCTGATCATCTGTTTCAAGTCCACAGTGGACCATTCACAGCTGAGTCATTAAACAGAATCTCTGCTACACTCAGCAAGGCATTCTGCAGAGTATAAAGAGTCTTCTGTTTACACAAATCAGCTGATTGGCAGATAGTCCACTGTGGACCTCAAACAGATGATCAGCTTGTTCAGGTAAAAATAGGACCAGCAGAGCAGCTGTTACATGTAATATGTGATTTAAATACTCTGTAAAATGAGGGAGTGTGTGTGTTCTAACTCTGAGTGACACAGGTTTGTGCAACACATTGCATTGCACATCCCTATGACACTCAGAGAGTTAAGCTGCTGTGTCTGGTCTCCAGAATAGACTGTACACTGTCCTCTGTGTCTCCATAGTAACATATGGGAAGATCCCAACTTCACAATCTCAGATTGGAAGAAAAGAAACTCCAAGCACATAGCCAGTTAACTGAGTTTTGTGCATGTGGCAGATATCCACATTAACATTTAAACACACCACAGCAATGCAACAATGGCTCATTAAGCTGCATTTCAACTTTAACATTTTTGTCAAAGTCTTCAAACAAGTTTAATTTTGCAGTTTTAAAATAGCTGGAGAGCCACTGTTTGCTTATCCTATTCAATTGAAAACTACACTACCCTAATGCGCTTTTTCCCAAACTTTCTGCTTAGGACAGGGTGGTGCTTTAGTAGTTATCTTACCACTCCCATTGCACAGGCTAGGCAGAGGCTGGACACTCTTCTCTACCTTTCCAGTTCAACCCTTTGCAGTCAGATAAGTATCTTTTTAGGTATCTGTATATTTCATTATACTTTTCTACTGCTTTGGACTACTTTGTCATGCTTTAGAGGTATTTCACTGAACATGTCTGATCTCAAGGGACACATGGGACAAGCCAAACCTAAAGTTGCAGGAGCCCATTTAACCCCTTTAGCACACCATTCCTCATGCAAAACTGGGCTTCCACTGGAATATTCAGGTACCCTATGTCCCACTTGCAAATGAACCACTGTCAAATTAGATAATATTGATGTTGGCAATCATTTTGATACAAATGAAAAATGTAATGAAAATTGCCTTTTTCATGACATTCGGATTAAAATTATAAACGAACGGCATGGAACATGCAACTCCAGAAACATTCCTTCATCCAAATGTACACTCATAAGCTTACTCCACATTCTGCCTATACAAAATAAAATCTCTCCCCCCACCAATCCTACTCGGGCCATTTCCCAAGCCAGAATGAAGAAAAAATTAATGGGGATAGGCTTTTATATGACCATCCCTGTTCAAATTGTTTCCCACCCTCCCATTGACTGGAACGTGACCTGAAGTAACCTCACCTCTCTACCAGTCAGCATCCAGTTGGAGGGGTCATGGAAGCATGAAATTTCACCCCTCTAGCTAGCCAATGATTGCATTTGCACAAACCCATGTTTCTCATGTGCTGTGAGCAGCACCAATCCTCTCTCACAACTAGAACGAGAATATGGGTGTGAGAGGTGATTAGGCTGGAGTTCAGCAAGCAGAAGATGTGGAGAGTGGTGAAACTGGCTCTGAAGATGTTTCAGCAAGTGAGTGTGAGAGGCAGCAATAAAACAAGAATATTGGTTTAATGTTTTGTGTGCCAAAGTGTTGCACATTCCTCTGGTGCCCAAAGATTTAATGTTAATATGGGTGGAGATTGCCTCTGATTGCAGTGCTTCTTCTTACTTACCCCTTATAGTACCAGAAGGATGTTCAGCATATTGGAAACTCCTGGCTCTCAAAGGGACAGTATTATGTATGCAATGGTTAGGGATCGGCGAAAATTTTTGCTTCAACCCAAAATTGGAGGAAAATGGCACTTCCCGCTTGGCAAAATTTTCCCACAAAAAGTGCAGTTTTCACGCTTTATTCTCTTAGCTCATTGCATTGAAATCAATGGGAAGACTGAATTTTTCCCCACCACATGGCAGTTTTCTCTCACAGCTTGCCATTATGTGTTTGTGAAAAGAGAAAGCAGCACATATTTGAGTTAGAGAAGAATAAAGTAGAATTGAATCTTTTTTTAGGTAGGATATTTTTTTGTTCTTTGTATTAGGGGAGTCTGGGGGCACTCTTGGGGAGCAGAAGGGAGGAAGGAAATACCACATAATTTGGTGTGACTGACTCCAAGACAGAGATCTGGGGTCCAATTTGCTTGCTGATCTTGCTGTTATTATTAGATCTGTGTTAGACTTGTGTGGGGGTGTGAGAATGGAGCAAAGGAGGTTGACCCCAAATACCCAAACATTCTGTCTGACTGATTTTATATGAAAGACACTGCTTCGGTCCAAGCAATTTCCTTACTGGTCTTGCTGTTCTTGTCACTATGCTGGGGAAGTGTGGGGAAAAAAGTTGTTATTTTTAGTTAGAATTTCTATTTTCGACAGTGACACGTTAGGGTGGACAACTGTTTAACCCCTTAAGGACCATTGACGTACCCGGACCATCACTCTGGTCTGGCACTTAAGGACCAGTGACGGTCCTGGTACGTCACATACTTTTACTCACCGCACTCCTGTAGGAGTGCAGTGAGTAATACCGGGGACTGAAGCTGATCGCTCCAAGACCGGAGCAATCTCTTTCAGTCCCCTGTTCGGTGTGCCGGCACACGTGATCAGTCACGTGGGACGGCACGTGAAAGTTTCCTATCTGGTCCTTAAAGGACCACACACCCCATGGGACCGCTGGTCCTTAAGGGGTTAAAAATCAAATATATATATATATATATATATATATATATATATATATATATATATAATATAATATAATTTTTTATTTAATTAGGTAACAGACAGCGGACTGGGACCCTCACGTGAGCTGCATGACTGAGGCAGGCTTGATAGATAGCAGATAAGGATGAGAATTTTGTTGCGGTCCAAGGCAATACATCACACTCCATCAGTTGTGTTGTGCATCAGTAATGTCCACCAAACGCACAAGGGGCAGGTGGAGCAGTTCAGGGACGTGGGAGTAAAGTGGCAGGTCAAAAACTGACTGCAGCCTCTGTTGTTGCAGCGTGTGTAAAAAATGATGATCCCTCTTCCCCCCCCCCAGGGAGGATGCAGTTTGTCAAGGTCCCACCAGAAGCTTCACCACCAGAACCAGTACCATTTTCTATGGAAAATCAACTTTAAATACAGCTATTAAAATCTTTGCATTTTTTTCCATTGGCAAAAATTATTTGCCATTTATTCAATGACTAGAAAGTTTTCACAGATTGAGTAACGTGTTTTTCAACTTTTCGCTATAAAAACATGCTGTTTACCAGGAACTGAAACAATAGAAGCAGCTACAGAGTGAGAGAGAGGTGCTGCGATGTTCTGCTGTGAGTTAGTAGCAAAATTGAGGCAGGAGAGGCTCATAGTGACTGCTATCACTATGAGCAAGTTTATGTTTAAAAATAATAAAAGGAGGAGCTGTAAGGACCCTTATGTGTCCACTGAGTCTGAGCAGGATGAGGAAGTGACCACTACAGACCCAGTGCTGGCCAGTCAACCTAAATTACACCTATGGATCTTGGGGGAAATTAATTAAGGGAAGAAGAAGATGTAGTGGTGAGAGCTGGATAGGTCAGCAACCTGCCCCTACTGTCAGACATGCTGCCCCTGCTGCCACCAGTGCTGTGCCTGCTGCTAGTGCTCTGCCTGCTGCCATCAGTACTGAACCTGCTGCCAGTGTGTGCCTTGTAATTCTCAAAAGGGGGGGAAGGAGAAAATGATGCCGTGTGATTAGCAGGGGACCCTAAGTCACACTTGCCATCCCCAAGCAGTCCTGCCAGTGCTAGTACTACTACTAAGAAGGCCCAGCAGCTTGCTAGTGTTAGGAGTGAAGGAGGGCGTGTTCATCATATTATTAATGACTGTGAGGAGGAAGACTCAGGGGCTGAAATTGATGTGGTTGTGGTAACAGTGATGGTGAAGCAGCTGGTGTGACTAGTGTTAGGGGAAGCAATTGAATGTGTCCAGACTAATGGACAAGGGAGCCCACACCATTCCTCTGACACTGGGAATCCAGTTCCCCTCTTGACATTGTCCAGGTAGAACTTATCCTGAAGGAGGCTGGATTGTTGCCTAGCAGAAATAATACCATCACCACCAGGAGCACAGATCAGCCTCCTGTGCTTGCTGTTAGTGCTGCCAGTCTACCTTCTTCATGTCACCAAGAAATGGCAAGTGTGACATTAGGGGACCCTCTGTCACATTTCTCGTCACCTCCTCCAACCAGCAGCGAGATGCCTGTAATAGAGCAGCAGAAGCACGTAGGGTCTGGTGGTGGTGGTGATGATGATGGTGGAGAAGCTGGGATGGAAGAGACATTGATTACCTGTTTAGCCCAAACTGAGAAGGAATGGGAGACAGAGTTTAGGATGGGAATCACCAGTTTGCAACTGCTCTAATTCCTGCTTCTGCCTAGTTGCAAGGGCAACAGGATGCTGAGGAGCAGGCTAATGTACCACAGACCACCATGGACACAGTGGCAATGGGGTCAACAAGTGATGCAGGACTAGGACAGGTTCCACTTGCCAGCAGCAGCAATACTTCTGGTCCTAGGTCCTAGTTGCAATGCTGATTCTGAGACAGTAGCAGCAATAGCAGCAACATCATCTGCTGCCCCTGCCAGTGAAGGGGAATATGGAGGAGAAGAAGAAATAGGCCATTCTTCTCTACCTTCCGCCCATGAAGTCATTGGTGGGGGACTATTTTTCTCTTGGGGCAGGCTCAGTGCAGTCATCAACAATTGCACTGTGCACAATTTGTGACAAGTTAGTGAGAAGGGGAAAGGAGGGAACACACCCTAGCACAACCGTCCTGATAACACACATGAAACACGGACAAACATGTTAAAGCCAAACACCAATCACAGAAATCGAGCACCACTTTTGCTGTAGCCCTGACTCTCCAGAAAGGCAACAAGACGTGAGGAGGAGATCAAAGAGGAGGAAGAAAAGAGAAATTCAGGCAGTGGCTGGAAGTTCAGTGATGAGCGAAACACCTAGCTCACCATCAATTCCTCTCTAGGTTAACTATATTTTCTGCCAGTCCATCTCGTTCATCATTACCTCCCCCACCAAGTGATAGCCACTCTGCAGATGTTAGGATCTGGCAGTTCGTGTCCACCCATTGCACACTGTGTGGTGCACTGACCACATATGGCAGTGTGGTGGAAGAGAATCGCAATCGGGGCATCAAGTGGCATCTGAGGAGATTCCATTCTGCAGAATATGTGGCAGGGAGGGTTCAACATTATTACTGGTGGCAGGGAGGGTTCAACATTATTACAATTAAACTGTCAGCAAGTTGTCATGTGTCCTTAGCAGGGTGTGGACAAGGGACCTAGTGACAGCAGCAGTACTTTTGGTGGGGGGATTTCACATTGGGGTTTGGATAGAGTTGTGCCAGGTGTTTCATGTGAGTGCAAATGTACCCATTGTTCCTAGTCATTCCCTTATTTACACTGTGCACATTGCAGTCGCTGAAGTGAGAGGCACAGTTCCTGCTCTCAGGGGAAAAAAGTCTAATAATTCTAGTAACACCACATCCATGCATTTGGAGGAGGGGCAGGTGGAGAAGATTTTTGGCCAACTTCTTCTTTTCTCCACAGATACTTGAAGTGGTGGGGGCTAATTATGGTGCTGCTACTGCCTCTGGTGCATCATTGGAGCTAGTTGTGGCAAAGTGGAATGTTCATCATCCATCACCCGTGTTACTACTGTTGTTGATCCTATTCCCTTTTGAGCTGTCTAGTCATTATGCTGATTAAACAAGTCACCAGCAGCAGCAAAAACAGTAGTCACAAATTCTGCAATTATATCAGGCATTTGACAATGGTCAGTGGCCACTGCCAAACATTACATGACCTGCTGGGACTAGGCCAGTAGGGCATTTTTTACCTCAGGTCCTCAGGGCTTGTGGTTTAAAAAAAAAACAAAAAAAACAAACAAACATAGGCCTACACCAAAATAAACAATTTTGGGGGCTTGTTTCTATCAAGCCTAAGTTCTACAAACCAATGTTTCCTCAGGGCTTGTGCCCCTAACAACAAACCTTACAAAATACTCTGTCACGTCAAGTATCACTCTACCCCACTGGCAGGTTACGTCAGGGGTCCCTGTCTCTATCACGTTACATACAAATTTCTTATTTATTTTTTCTTATTAACTGTCCTCCCCAATACCAGTCAACAACCCCCCCAAAACAAATTCCCTGATCATCTGTTTCTTTAACCACACTCCACCAACACAGGTACCCACACACCCCTATTATACTATGCCTTTAGGAAATAAAATAACATTTGCCATGTGCTGTGTTTAAATTCAAAGGAATGAGCTAGGTGAAAAAAGCAGAAAAAGTTCACTTTTTGTATGAAATTTTTCACAAAGAAGGAAGTGCCATTATTTGCCGATTTTTGGTTTGAGGCAAAAATTTTTGTCCATCCCTATTCTAGAGTTGATGATGGCAATGACATAATGGAGGAAGGTGTAGCAGCTGAACTAACTGCTGCATCCTACAGTGAGAGAAACAAGCGCCAAAATACCTGTCCTCAGAGTAGTAGCAAACTTTGTGAAAGTAAAGACATTGTTTGCCTCCTCTAAAAGCTTATAGGAATATAACAGTAGTGGGCAAGAAGCAACAGGAAATGTTGAGGATGATTTGATGATGATGATTGATGCAGATCTAGAATATATTCCTTCAGCATCCTCCTCTTCAGATACAAATGAAGTTGAGAGGGAGAGAGATGATGGCATGGCCAGAACATTAGCAGAAAGGCAAAGGTTCAATCTTTCACCACTGAAAACGAGCACTGTGGCTGTTTATACACTGTTTGAGAAAACCAATGGAAAGTCTGACCCTGGACAAGCAAAGATGGCAAAAAGTGCACAGTCATCCTCTTAGTCATCATCAGCATCATAGCCGCTTTCAAGTCCAAGTCCCACTCAGCCACACACACTTGTGTTGAGTAACCAGCAGCAACGCAGGTTAACATCCACAACCTTAGCTATGGTGAGTGCCTCTGCTGCTGCTGCTAGAAGTGCTGCAACTCTGACACCTAGTAGTCTTAGCAGTAGGAGTACATTAACATCTAGCTCCAGTAGTAGAAGTAGTAACAGACCCTCAGTAAACCCCTCAGTCCATGAAGTCCACACTATGGAAATACTTCACTCATCTGTGAAAAAAACACATGAGCACAGGGAAAGCAGGCTCCCACATAGGCATCTCCTCTATGAGATCCCATCTGAAGCACAACCAAAGGTCTGACTTGGAAACACACTATCAGCTGGTCAAATGAGCCACAACTAGCAGCAGGAGATCACTCCAAAAAGCTCACATGGCTTTGGGGCAAATAAGAGAAGTAGTGATGTTATTTATGTGTCAGAGAGTGTGCCACTACCAACAGCTCATTCCCAATAACACCTATGGCTCCTGTTGCAGAGCAGTATGATGGGTTTGCTGTCTGAGATGACAAGAGTCATAGACTGTCCTCAATTGCTGCCTCTACCTCCACCACTTCCTCTTGTCATGTTGATGATAAAGCAATGAAGATACAGGGTTCTTCTGCCATGCCCTTCCAGCCCACACTTACTGAGATCTTAGGAATGAGTCAAAAACTTCACAAAAAACATTCCCAAAGTTTGCCTGTGTAATAGCAAGTGGATATGCTGCCATTTTCTTTTGTATCTTCCAAGTCACAGTTAATTTTCCAGGTTGGCTGTGTCTGAATTGTACAAGCAGGTGGTTAGTGTGGTAGGCAAATGGCTGGAAAAATCCATCTGACAACAGATATGTGGACAATTGAGCAGAGCACAGAATATATGACTGTGACTGCTCACTGGGTTTCCCTCCTACCACCAAAAGTGAGCAACATTAGCTTACAGCATCACGTTACAGTCAGTAATAGTGGTTCTTGCAGTGTGATTAAAAGGCAGCATCAGGCTAGCCCATACCATCGGCATGCCACCTTGTGCATGCACAGTTTTGAGAAACAGTCCCTCAAAGCCATAGATGCTTTAAGTAAGCTAGAGCACGTGATGAAGAAATGGCTTGTACACTGCTGCTTAAAAGCTGATTTTGTGTTTGCTAATAACTGCTTCAGCATAATTACAGCCTTGAGAATAGGTGATATGGTGCATGTACTCTGCTTTTCCCATGTGCTACATTTAGTTGTGACCAGATTCCTGGCAGAATCTGAAACCCTCAAAGAGATGTCTACTATTGCCCACAAAATCTGTGGACATTTCAGTTGCTGCTAAAATGCACGCAACACTCCTTATTTCTTAGAAGACCATAACAACCAGCCCCATCAGTAGCAGAAAATGGAGGTCATGCCAGGTGGAATTCCACACTGTATATGCTAGAGCATTTGTATGAGCAGAATAAGGCCATTAATGAATATACCATGCAAAACTGGAAGCCTTTGGAGGGAGCTTTTGTCAGCCTGCCAAAGTCAGCTAACGTGCAATGTATTTGAGCTGCTGAAACCCTTTGATGAGGGAAACATGCTGCTGAGTCACATGTGTGCAAGAATTAGTGAAATTCTACCACTGATAGATTTATTGCAGAAAAAATGAGGAGCACTGCTAAGGAATCTTACCATAATGACAACACAGACATGCACCAGCTCATGCACCAGCTGGTGAAGGACATGTTGGCATGCTTCGAACAAGATCCTCACATAGTGTCCATTAAAAGCAATGAGGAATACATTCTTGCCACTTTGCTGGACCCCACTTTAAACACAAAATTTCAGAATTTCTTCCAAAGTATACTGTGACAGTTTGTCACAACAAGGAGTCATGATGATCAGCAGCATCTCTCTGAGGAATTCGATTCTGTCAAGGAATATTGAGATATGCTTATTGATCGAATGGAGGGTTGCATTGTGGAGGATGAGAGGGAGAAATTTAGGGCACAAAAATATCTAACAAGCATAATGAAAAAGAAGGCAGCAAAGCACTGCAACCAGTACTAGAACATCCCATTCTGAACACAGGTCAATTCATGGGTCTCAGCAGGGGCAGCAAAAATCCAACACTGGTGGTGGGATATCTCTTTGGGACTTACTCCTTGAGTATGGGGTGGTAACTGACACACAGGAACATTTATGTAGCTCCTAGGAGTGGTCCTACTGCATGTGATATAGCTTCTGCCTCTTTCTTCTAGGCAAAATCAATTATACCATGGACTACTGGCAAAGTGTGTGTGGCCAGCATTGACATGTACCTCAGTGGAAAGTTTTAGTTGCCCTCCAACATTTGTGGAGTCTGAGCGGGTTTTCAGTGCAGCTGGTTACATTGTGAATGACCATAGGATGCGGCTATCAGGCAGCAATGTTGGAAGACTAACATTCTTAAAAATTAATCAACATCTCATTTCAATTTAGTATCAGGTAGAAGAAACCACACATGACATTGAAAGCCAGGTCAAATGTATTAATAGCAGCACAGATGTGGAGGAGAAGGAAGGCTGTGAAGAAGTGTTACTACCATCTACCACACTTGGGACCACTGCTATGGCCAATAAGTAATGTGTATCAGTAATCTGAGAAGAAGCATACCTTGCATTTGACACAAACATGATAATGGTAAAAACTTCAGCATGACACACACACACACACACACACACACACACACTCACAATCACACTATGCCAGACCCCCACCACCACTACTATACACCCCCCCCACACACACACACTGTAGGTTGCCTTTTTTTTTCTTTTAATCTCTTGACATCATCATCATCATCATGAATATGTGCCAGAAAAGTTTAGCACAGAAAGCAAAAAAACTCCTGTTTTTCGTGGAAAGTCATGAGGGAAATGTTTCCTCCCACTCCTAGTGATGATCTATTGCCCTATAACCCTTTGAGTGCCAGAGGGGTACGGAATACATTGCAAAGCAATGCATTCCATACCCCTCTGGCACTCAAAGGGTTAACTTCAGGGGGAAGGGAACAGATGGAGAAGAATGGCCTCTTTCTTCTTGTCCTCCACATTCTCCTTAATTGTCTGTGGCAGCGGATAATATTGCTGCTACAGCCTGAGATTCAGCAATGCAACTAGGACCAGGAGTATTGCTGGCGCTGGCAAGTGGAACCTGTCCTAGTCTTGCATCATTTGTTGACCCCATTCCCACTGTGTCCATGGTGGTCTGTGGCACACTAGCTTGCTACTCAGCATCCACCTGCCCTTGCAACTCAGCATCAGAAGGAATTAGAGCAGTTGCAAATTCCTCAAATTCTAAAATGTCCCTGCTAGTGGTGGTGGTGATGCCCATCCTCATCCCTATCTCCCATTCCTGCTCAGTTTCTGCTAAAAAGGCCATCAATGTCTCTTCCACCCCATCTTTTCCAGCATGATCATCACCACCCCCTCTAGTTCCTACGTGTTGCTGCTCTATTCCAGACATGTCACTGCTGCTTGGAGGAGGTGATGAGCAATGTGACAGAGGGTCCCTATCACGGTGCCCGTGATTGCCTCCAGTGGGTAATTGCTGTAACAGCGACATTGTTACTTCCTGGTTGTCGCTCTATGCAAGTCGCTGTTCTTATAGGTCACTATGCTTGTGATGTCATCTCTCCGCCCACCTGCGAGGCCTTTTGAACATCAGCATGTCCTATTACCTTTGCCCTTTCATGGTGTACCTGAGCCTAGTGCTGTGTTGGTCCATTGTTGTTCCTGTGCGTTACTCCTGCTCCGTCTGACTACCCGTTCCGGCTTTGACTCCTGGCTACGTCTGACTACCCGATCCGGCTCTGACCACTTTCTTTGTCTGACTCCCCAATCCGGCTGCCTCTGGTTACTCTCCCTCTGTTGAGTTCCGGTTGCAATTACCAGCCTCAGCTACCCAGCCCCGGCTATTGGAATCCTTGCTGCCTTAGCCTACCTATTACCACGCTTTCTACCAGTAGCGGCGCTTGTCAGTCAGTCCATGTTACTGACCTCCCATGGTCGTTCCGGTTTGAGTGTTGCCTCACCTAGCCTCAAGTGCCATTTACCTTGCCTTTGGTATACCCTAGCGGTAGGGTATAGTTGCGCTGTATTCACTTGTTGGCTGAGATTGAGGAAGTGCCATGCACTGTCCTCCCATCTAGTCTGTGAAGGTTCCTAGGGCCATTCGGATACTAGCTACACCTGCCCAGTGAAGGGTTGAAGAAGTGTCTTGCACTGTCCTCACCTGGTCCAGTATCTGGAGCTACTCTCTCCCATTGCCTGATTTTACTCTAACGTCTGGGTACAGACGTGGGCCTATCGCACTAGCCTAGTGAAGGGTGAGGAAAGTGAGTGCACTGTTCTTCCCTGGCCCGTGAACTGTTTTATTCATTGCTGCCAATATTGTGTTATTCATTGCTGCCACTATTGTGTTTAAAATATAGTTTTATTTTAAGTTCATCTGTACTTGTCAAGTGTTGTTATTTCCTTGTCACTTTGTGACAGTCCCCTAATGTCACACTTGCCATTTCCTTTTGACCTGAAGAAGAAGGCAGACTAGCAGTAGCAGCAGGCACAGGCAGCTCATCTGTGCTCCTGCTGGTAGTGGTGGTATTCATTCTGAGCCTGCTCTCCTCCCCCAACACCAGTTCTGGCCTCTTCAGGATCATGTTCCACCTGGACACTGTAGTTAAGGGAAGGGGATGACTCCCAGTCCCAGAGTCAGAGGAATGGTGTGGGCTCCCTAGACCTCTAGTCTGGATGCTGTCAAATGTTTCCTGTACCTATCCTGCTGCTTCACCATTACTGCTACTACTACTACTAACACCAACCACATCAAGTTCAGACGCAGAGTCTTCCTCCTCAGTCTCATAGTCACTAGTAATATGAGGATATTTTTGATTACCCCCTCCTTGACTCCTAACACTAACAAGCTGCTGCACCTTAATAGCAGTAGTACTAACACAGGCAGGACTGCTTGGTAATGGCAAGTGTGTTTTTGGGTCCCTTGCTGTCACACTTGGCATAATCCCCCCCCTCCTGAGTACTACGAGACACACTAGCAGCAGGCGAAGTATTGGTGGCAGCAGGTTCAGCACTGGCAGCAGGTACAGCAGTGGTGGTTGCAGGTACAGCAATGGTGGTTGCAGGTACAGCACTGGTGGCAGCAGGGGCAGCATGTCTAGCAGCAGGTACAACGCTAGTGGCAGCAGGGGCAGCATGTCTGGCAGCAGGTACAACACTAGTGGCTGCAGGTACAGCAATGGTGGCACTGGCAGCAGGGACAGCACATCTGGCAGCAGGTACAACACTAGTGGCAGCAGGGGCAGCACGTCTGGCTCTCACTAGTACTACCCTTTTCTCCCTCCCTTCCCATTAAATTCCCCAAGATCCCTTGGGGTGATTTAGGGGGACTGGACAACATTGGTTCAGTTCTGCTAGTCACTTCCTCCTCCTAAGACTCAGTGGACACATAATAAGGGTCCTTCTATTTCCCCATTTGCTGCTCATAGTGATAGCAGTCACTATGAGCCTCTACTGCCTCAATTTTGCAAAAATATCACAGCAGAACAGCACAACACTTCTACATCTATCTCGCCCTTTAGCTGCTTCTGTTTTGTCTGCCTTCCGCAAATACGTTGTGTTTTTATAACGGAAATGCAAAAACAACGTAAATCAATGGGCGGAAACTTTATAGCTATGACAAAAAATTTTGGCCAATGCATGAAGAATGCAAAAACTTTAATTGTGAAAAGCGGAGAACATGGTTTTTGCGAAATTTCTTGCGGAAACACGTCGACAACTTTCACCCATCCTTAGTTAGAAATCCAATTTAAATCAACAGGAATTTGTTGAATTGTTGTTTGTTACCTAGGTTGCAGTTTGTTTGCCTCAGAATGACGTCTCTTTTCTTTAAGTTTATGTAGCCCATTGTTCTATAATTGAATGTAGGCAAAGCGCAAACAATAGGGTATGTTTGGCCTTAGAGAAAATAAATTAGCAGATGGGGAATTACCATAAAGTGCCACCAAAATACAGACATTCATTTCTCAAAAACATTTAATTTTACAGAAAAATGGCTTGTACAACATATAGGCATATTTGAATTATCTGTAAAACAAACTCAACCTGTATTACTGTAACATAGAATCACAGATTTTGACGGCAGATAAGAACCAGTTGGCCCATTCGGTCTGTCCATTTTCCTATCTAATTAAATTACCAAGTCTTACATATGTCTCGGACTAGAGAAGGCATTTTTGAATTTCTTTACTACATCAGCCCCTACCAGTTCAGCAGGCATGATGTTCTATGAATCCATCAGCCCTTCTGCAAAGTAGTGATTTAGATTATGCTCTCTTTTAGTATTATTCTGCAAAATTATCACTTCAGAACTTAATTAGATCCTATTTTAAATGTTTTAAAGGTTTCTGTCACATCCCCTCCTTTCTGTAATGTCATTGAGATTATCCTAATAAATACCTTGCATTGTTTTAGTGGCTTTGCTTTGAACAAGTTATTGGTGTCCTTCTGGAGATGTGGTCTCACACTTCACACAGTACTTCAGGGGAGGTGTTACCTGTTATCTATAAAAAGTCATTGATATCCATAGCTGGGAACTCTCCGGTTTTGCCCCGGAGACTCCGGATTTAACACTGTATTACCGGGTCTCCGGGGCAGAGTCTAATTTGCCGGATGTGGGGAGTTTCTCTTGAAACTCTGCCCACTTGTGCGCCATCCCGCCCCGTTCCTCCCACTCCCCGCCCCATTCTCCTACTTCCCCAGGCTTTTCTGTCATTTTTTCTTCTTTTCTTCAAACCTCCCCCGTCGCGATTAAGCCCCTCCCCTTTTTATGACGCGAATCATGTCATAGAGCTCACCCGGCGGCTACCCTCCGGGTTGCACATTCTGTAAAGTTCCCAAGTATGTTGATATCTCTCCCTGTTGGCAATAATGTTTCGTATACAGACCAGCATCGTATTAGCTTTCCCTACTGCTTTACTGCCTACCACCAAGTCATCTGAAGTAATAATTCTCTTCCTCTGCTGCTGTTGTCAGAAAAGTACCATTAACCCTGTGCCCATAATGCATTATCTTGCACTTTGTAGCTTTAAATGTTAGATTGAACACACTTGTAAATTCCTTAAATTTTCATAAATCATTATCCTATATAATAATTAGCTAAAACGTGTGTAACGCCTCAGTCATGTGCAGTAGAGACTGCTGCGCGTGCTGCAGTAATGCTCAGTTGAGACTGCCCGCGCCGTGGGTGATACAGAGCCGCTCTGTATCAGCCACCGCGCGGGCAGTCTCTACTGCACATGACAGCCCCACGACCTGCTGGCAGTGGCACTGTGGCCCGTGTAATGGGCTCTTCAACTAGTAGTTTATATTTGGCTTATTCCTTCTCCATTGTCAATCAACCCTGTTACAGATCTTTATTATCTACAGATAGGCACACCTTAAGGGGATGTTTCACCCCTTCACAACTTTGCCTAAATCATTTTGTTATATATTATAACTACAGAAAAGTGTAAACATTTAAAAAAACAAACAAAAAAAACGCTTGCTTGGAGAAATTTAAAGAATAAGTGCAGCTCTGTACCCACTTCCGGGCAGACTGTGTTTAACAGATCTGTATCGCAGTCTGACGTTTCTATCCAGCCTCCTCCTATGACGGAGGCTTTCTGTCTATAAGCTGGAGTGATCTCATTGGCAGAGATCGAATAGTTATAATATATAATGAACCGATTTTGGCAAAGTTGTGAAGGGGTGAAACATCCCCTTTACGTTGAATACCATTTAGCAGTATCTCTAAGTTAATAAAGAGAATGGGATTGAGCACTGACCCCTGAAGTACCCCACTAGTAACCAGCCTATCCACTGAATGCATTTGATTGACTGTGCTACATTGTTGCTTGTCCTTGTGCCAATTTATTTCACAGTCAACTATCCTTAATTCCATTTCTAAAGCTGCGGAAAACTTTGCCAAAATCCAAATCCACTACTTCTAATGCTCCATCCTTGTCTGTTACTTAAAGGGATAGTAATGTCAGAAAAAAAGTATTAACTATATGGTATATACAATTAAAAGAGAGTACTTGCACTTTTTTGTATCTCAAACCGTTATGGTTTGAGAGATATAAGAAAATAAAGTTCTCTGCTCCCTCCCCTTTCTGAATGAGCTGTAAAGCTGTCAGAAGCAGATTCTGGTTGCTTGACCAGATGTGGCTCTTCAGCAGCGCCGATATAACGATATCTAAAGATAAATACATAATTTGGAACGGTGTACAATGTGTGCCTGGCTTGCAAGCACACGTTGTAGACCATTCCAATGAAGTATTTATTTCTAAATAGTGTTATTTCAGCTCTGCCGAAAAGCCTCTGTCTGGTCAAATGACTGGAATCTGCAGCTGTCAGCTAGATGGCAGACTTGAGTAATACAGCCAGGAAAAGGTAACTTTAGCAAGTTATATCGCTCAAACCATAAAGGTTTCAGAGATAAGACTTACATTGATGTTAATCTTTTTTTAATGTCTACAATATTAAATCAACTTAAAATTAACCATTACTATCCCTTTAAATAACAATGTAAAAAAAATAAGCAGTTTGTTTAACAAGGTTTTCCTGCTGTACAGCAATGCTGGCATGGATCTTATGAGTCATTATACTTCAGATATGACACAATTCTTTTTAATATCAGTATTTGGGAAAATAGTGGAAACTGTCAGACTCACATGCTTGCAGTTAACAGAGTTCTCCTACAGCCTTTTTTGTGAAAGGTACTACACTGGAATTTTTTCAGTTATTTGGAACCATTCCCGTCAACAGCAGTTGGTTAATTAAAAGCTCAAAAAAGGATGCTACAAGCACATACTGTATATAAGTTCTTTTAATACTCTAAGGGCCGTATGTTCAAAGGGATAACGACAAAAAATAGTCGTATGAAAGACAAAAATAAGTCCTTGAATGCATGAACAACATATTTTCTATAGAGAATACGACACAAAGCTAGTAATGTCTGTTGTTTATGACACAACTGCACAAATGACGGGCAAAGGGGCGTGTCTAGGGAGTGGCTAAACTATTCTCCAGTGTCGTATAGAGGAAAAGAAAATTTGTCATAACTAACAACAAAAAAATGTCTTACAAAAGACAAAATTTGTACGTTCGGAAAAAAGTGGAAGGAATGTGTTCTGAATGTGAGAATTTTTGTCTTTAGTTAAGACATTTTTGTTGTTAGTTAAGACATTTTTAAAGACATTTTTGTCTTTACTTAAGACATTTTTTTGTCGTTCCATAGGACAATTTCAGTCAGGACAAACGCCATATTTCCAATCACAACCGACACTCTCTGAAAATATTAATGATCCCAAGGACAATGTACTTTGGCCCTAAGTCTTTAATACCCTCATTCAGACAAAATGATCTGACCATTTTTGATTTTGATAATACCAATAAAATGTTATCCTTAGTAAAAATTCCACTGTTTGGACATCTTCCAATTGTTAAAGGTTTAGCCTTCTGTAACAACTGAGCAGAAATAGATAGTTCCACCATCTTGGGCGTACAGTTCCAAAATTGTTTTAGACTGGTTTATAGAATATTCATTTACTTATCTTAGGCTGATGTATTAAGAAGAAATGGAGCAGATATGGGGGAAAACCAACTGCACTTAGCACACAAATAACATTTTTATTGATTTAAATAGGGCTTTTATGCTCTTGAATGTTAGGACTCCAGTGTGTTGTTTTTTGAAT
This sequence comes from Rhinophrynus dorsalis, assembly GCA_037306005.1. Taxonomy (NCBI): domain Eukaryota; kingdom Metazoa; phylum Chordata; class Amphibia; order Anura; family Rhinophrynidae; genus Rhinophrynus; species Rhinophrynus dorsalis. The sequence continues at coordinate 261,759,911 of CM074721.1, read as the reverse complement.
TCAGGGGGAGTTTTAATTATTTCTTTGTTCACTGGTTTTCCCCAGAATTGTTCCAATTGTCTTAGTACATCAGCCTCAATTGCTTCAATTCCAAAAGAGACATTGTCCCTCCCTCCAAGAAAGGCACCATTTTCAATCTTAGTACCTTTCAGAGCTTTGTTGGCAGATGACAGCAGTGGACTGAAGAATAAAAATATTGATATGATCTATATATTGGCTTCCAACTTGTGGTTGGATTATATGATGGATGATAAAGGTTATCAGTGGTTTAAAGTTGTACATTCCTATTGAAGTCCATGGGAACATTAAAACAACCCAGCCATTGACTAGCAGAATGTACTGTGAAATTTTGCTCTTTATAATGTTTCTGTGGAAACTGTTTGGTGACAGGGTTTAATGGAATATTTAATCCTTTGGATGCTAATGGTATTCAGCACATTGAGTAGCAGTGCATTAGATACATCAACTTGTTTAATTGACCTTTGATCTGTTGGCTGTTAGAGATGTCTCCAATGCATTGAAAATCATTGCACTGGAGACATTTCTAGCATCCAAGGGGAAGTTGTGAAATTTAGTTTTAATTGTAGCATTGGCTGTACCAATTGGCAAGGCACCTACCCTCTAAAATGGTGAGATCAATGTGCACTGACATTTGTCAATATTTTAAAAAATTAATATCTCATAATAAACTATTTAATCTTATGTTTAGGTTATGATGCCTTTCAACTATCCACACTAGAGTCATTCAAAGAGAAACTTATGCTTTCCATTATTTGGTTAGATTTTTGTAACTTGTGCATCCAGTTCCTGTGCTGATCCAGACTTTGCTACTCTGGTGCAAAAAATATTGCCATTTAATCTGAAGAATGGGTGTTTATCTCATTTAAGATATGGATAAAAAAATTGTGTTCAGGTAATGTATCATCATTTTTTTTCATCATACTTATCCTTTGTTCGGCTCTTCATTTTTCTTTACATGTTGATGCTATAGCCTACTATTATTCATACATAATGTAACTTATTTTGATAAGTTAGACATTAAATGCAAAATGCTTCATCATGCTAATAATACACCATCAGCTGTACCTCATATTTTATAAAATTCACATGAACATACTTTATGTTCATGTCAAATAGAACAATTACCCCATTCATCACACCATTTAAGTCATCCAGCCTTCCTAATTTTGCATTTCAGTTTAATTTTCAATTTACATGTTAATGTAGTTCTCCTTCATTATGATTTTTTATTATTAGATGTGCATAACATAACAACCTCTAATCATTTATTATTAAAAAGACATTGTCTTCTGGTCTGTTAGCTGTAACAAAATATCCTCCATTTAGAGACTGTATATGATAGCATTGCTTCAGATTTTTTTTTTAATAAAAAAAACAAAACAAAAAAACCTAGGGCCCTATGCAGGAATTAAAAGATGAGCAATGCTACACCATGGAGGGGGAAGTAAAACATTCACAAACATGCTATTGATTTAAAGGGAACCTGTTACCCTGAGGAAAAAAAAAATTGCTTTAGAGATTATTCAATTAAGTCCTTATGTTGTACAGACAGTTATTTTTTTTTTTAAATAGTTTTGATAAATATTTATAGTTCGGTGGCACAGTATGCTTTATTTCAATTTGTATACGGAGATACTAAACAATAAGATGGGATGAGCCAAAATATTGCATTAAAACATTGAATAAAAATAAGCAAGATGTATTTTTTTGTGTGCGTTTTTAGAGGTGTTGGCTGCTCCTACCTCATTGGTTAGTACCTCTCCCTGAACAAGCATTTTTTTGCAATAAGGAACAGTATAAAGAACTAGCTTATTTCTCTCACTAGAATTATGTTTCTAGATAAGTTTGTTGTTGTTTTCAGTCAGGATATCATTTGAGGCACTCAAAGAGACTAGGATTGGACCTAGTCATCTGGAAGAGACATCATCCTCTTAAGGTTATTGATCCTCATACCTAGGAAATGAAGGACCTGAGAAGGAACCAAAGAGGATTTCTTGTTGAGTCACACTCCTGAATTTGTGAATGCACAGTTACTTCTGAAGGGGTATTGAGTAAAAGGTTGTCTAGGTAAGGTGTTTAAGGAATACCTTGGGGGTGGATGTGAGTTGCCAAAGCATACATGACAGTTGTGAAGATCCTCAGGATGGACACCAGACCAAAAGGAAGGGCAGCGAAAGTAAAATGACTGCCCTGAAATGCAAAGTGCAGAAACTGCTGATGAGCCACGTGAATCAGAACATGTAGGTAAGTGTTCTTGAGATCCAGGAAGGCAAGAAACTACCCTGAACACATAGCCATGACAGAGAACAGATACTCCATTTTAAATTGTGGAACTAGCACAAAATAGTTGAAGCACTTTAAGTCCAGAATAGGAAGGTGGCCACTGTCCTTATTCTTTTCATTTTCTTTTTTTTTTTTGGGGGGGGGGGGTGACGATTAAAAGGTTTGAGTAGAATCCAGTGAAGCACTAGTGTTCTGGAATGAGCCCAACACTTGCATTTCCATCAGGGAAGATACTACATCAATAAAAAGATATCCTTGAACTGGATTCTGCAGGTATCTGGACAAAGAGAAATGTTGAGGAGGAAGAGATTTGAAGTCTATGTGGTTTCCTTCTGAAATTACCCATATAACCCACTGGTCCTTTATTGAGGTCACTCATGCATCTCGAAAGAAACAGAGGCAGCCCCCAATGGAAAGAAATAGGCCAGTACCCTACAAGTCATGCACAACTGGGCTTGTCAGTCTTGGACTTCTAGGCAGTGTTCTTCCTGCGCAAGCCTGATTGGGCTTTGGGGTAGGGTTTGCTTGGGAAGCCAGAGTGGGTTGAACCCTAGGCACCTGTACTGGTTGGGAAAAGAAACGTCACTTGTCTCCTTGAGGAACTAACATGCATTGGAGGAATTTGCTGTAGCAAAGAGCTCTTGCCACCAGTAGCATGACTGATGACTTTGTCTAGGTCAGGGTCAAACAATTGCCAGTTAACCAAATCTTAAGCCACGTGTGTATTGAAGTCAATAGTTTTGGCAAGCAGATCCAACAGTTCCTCTTTGTGAACATTTCCTTGGGTGGCCACCAAAAATTGTTCACCCCAGATAGCTCTAGTGACGTAGGCAGTAGAAAAATGGATAGCAGGGTGGCTGTCACAGTGCCTTACCTCGGCCTGGGCCATTCGGCAGGGAGCAGGGTTCTGGACTGACACTCCGGCGTCACTAGCCACGTCCCTCTCTACCTGCAGCCTGGTCGCGTCTGGTTCATTGTTACTGGCATCATGAATCAGGCACTTGCCTGGATGCCTGTTATAGGCCCAGCCTGTTGGTCCATTCTTCTCCTACTCCTTTATAAACCTCTATGGGCCTGTGTATCTGTTATCCTTACGTTGTTGTTCTGAGCAGTTCTAGTTCCAGTTGTTCCTGTATCCTGTGAAAGACCTGGTTTGTCTGACTATCCATTCTGGTGCTGACCTGTGGCTCTGTCTGACCATTCTTTCTGTGTGCTCCATTTGTCTTGACATCCAGTCTGGTGCAGACCTGGGGCTCTGTCCAACCATCCTCCCAGTGTAGCTTCCTCCTAGTGGACATCCTACCTGGTGCAAACCTGTGGCTCTGGCTGACTACCCACTCCGTGTATGCCTGGTTGACGTTCCTGCTCCGTGTACCGACCCAGTCAATACAGGAAGCAGGAACGGTAAACAGGCAGAGTAGTCAAACAGTCCGGGTCATACACTGGTATCATATGTGAGTAACGAAACAAGCGCTAGGCAACGGATACACCACGAAAGGGCAGTGCATAAGTGACAGCCCAAGGTATTTAAAGGCTGTCACTGGGAGGAGCAAGACAGCGTAGCCAATAAAGAAGCATCAGGAAGTAAACATGTCAAAATGTCGCCCGTATATCATGGGCAACGTGATAGTTGTGTTGCGAGACCTATTACAAAGTTGAATTGTGGTCTATCTGGATGACATCCTCATTCATTCTCCTACATTGGAAACTCATTACTCAGATGTATCCAAAGTCCTAAGTCTGTTAATAGAAAACAACTTGTTTTGCAAGTTGGAAAAATGTGAATTTCATATACCTCAGGTTAACTTTCTGGGCCACATTATTTCCTCCTCTGGGTTGGCCATGGACTCCCAGAAGCTGTCAGCTGTGCTGCAATGGCCCAGTCTTGAGGGACCCAATTCTATACAAAGATTCCTGGGTTTTGCTAACTGTTACCAAAACTTTATTAAGAATTTCTCGACTATTGTCAAACCTATCACCGATATGACCCATAAGGGTGCTAAGGATACAGAATGGTCTCTCAGTACATTACTTGCTTTTGAAAATCTCAAGGCAGCATTTGCAGCAGTTCCTGTTTTGGTGCATCCCCATTCTGCCCTGCCCTTTATCTTGGAAGTTGACGCGTCTGCGATTGGAGTAGGTGCCCTCCTTTCTCAACGCTCAGCTCCAGGGGAGGCTTTACACCCATGTGGCTAATTCTCAAAGAAACTGTCTAAGGTGGAGATGGTATATCAGATTGGGGACAGAGAATTATTGGCCATTATATTGGCACTGAAGGAATGGCGACCCCTCCTGGAAGGTACCAGTTCCCCAATCCTGATTCTCATGGATCGCAAGAATCCTACCTGTCGGAAGCCAAACACCTGTCTTCCCGTCAAGCAAGTTGGGCATTGTTCCTCTCAAGGTTCAATTATGTGGTTTCTTATCTACTGGGCTCTAAGAATGTTAAGGCGGATGCCTTATCACACCAATTTTGCAAGCTATCTAGGGAAGAGGTTCCTCCCACACCGATTATTCCAGCTGATCTTATCCTGGTCACAATACGCACATGCATTATGTCTCCTCTGGGAGAACAGATATTGGCCGCTCAGACATCTGCTCCGGCAGAGAAACCTAGCGGGAAATGCTTTGTCCCTTAAATTACTCAAAACATACCATGCCTCCAAGATTGCTGGTCGCATTGGGCGAGAACAATTGATTTGGTCCTTGTCTCGACTGTTCTGGTGGCCGAGCCTTTGCACAGATTGGGCTGCTTTTACCGCAGCATGCACTACTTGTGCCCAAAACAAATCACCTCGACATTTGCCTGTCAATCTCCTTCAACCTGTGGCCAACTGTAAACGTCCTTGGTCCCATTTGTCCACTGATTTTATGGTTCATTTACTGGCAGCCTCTGGCACGGTCATCCTTATGATCGTCGACAAATTTTCTAAGATGGCACATTTTGTACCACTTAAAGGACTACCATCCACACAAGAATTGGCGGTGGTATTCGCGAGAGAGGTCTTCCGACTCCATGGCATACCCAGGGTGATTGTTTTGGACAGAGGTAGTCAGTTTATGTCTCGGTTCTGGAGAAGCTTTTGTGCTCAAATGGGGATTCAGCTGGCATTTTCCTCTGCGTACCACCCACAGTCTAATGGTGCAGCTGAACGGTCTAACCAGGCCCTTGAACAATTTCTCTGTTGTTACATCTCTGACCACCACCACCAAGTTCCAGTTGTTCCTGTATCCTGTGTATGACCCGGCTTGTCTGACTATCCATTCAGGTGCTGACCTGTGGCTCTGTCTGACCATGCTCTCTGTGCGCATCCAATCTGGTGCTGACCTGTGGCTCTGGCTGACTACCTGCTCCGTGTATGACCCTGGCTTGTCTGACTATCCATTTTGGTGCTGACCTGGGGCTCTGTCCAACTATCCTCCCTGTGTACCTTACTCCTAGTGGACATCCTGCCTGGTGCAGACCTGTAGCTCTGGCTGACTACCCGCTCCATGTATGAACCTGGCTTGTCTGACTATCCTAGCTGGTGCTGACCTGTGGATCTGTCTGTTTACTCCGCTTGTGGCTCCGTTACCTACAGACACCCATCCTGGTGAAGATCTGGGTCCCTGGTGGATTCTTTCTTACTGACTGTAGGCGTGAGTCAGTAGTCTCCATTGTTGCCATTCTTATTGGAGACGAGTTCTTCCATACTGACTGCAGGCGTGAGTCAGTAGTCTCCTCTGTTGCCCCTTACAGGAGACTGTAGGTTCAATGTTGCATTCTCTTCGATTCCTGAGACTACCAGCAGGCCTCAGCCTAGTCTCCAGCAGTGTGGTTCACCCGTTGGCAGGCTCCCATTGCTGATAGACTCTAGCCTTTCCAGTCACCCTCTGCTTGTACTGTCATACTTGCATGTACGTATTATTATTTTTAATAAAGGTGTTCTTAACTATACCGTCTGACTCCTTGTCTTGTTTTGCTAACCATAACAGTGGCACCCCTGGCCACAAAATTCACCTTTAATAACTAATTGAGGCATTTATTCACTTGATCTTTAAGAGCTGCAGAATCTACTGTGTAATAGCGTCAGCTGAAAAGGGATGGCATTTAGAAATGTGTGTCTGTCAGGCATCTCCCATTCTTCCAGGAGAACCTGGTACAAAGAGTGATGGGGATGAAAAATGGGTATTTCCTTTTTATGCCTCTGAAAGATGAGAGGCCTGTGAGACCTGAACTGTCTCCAGGACTGTACTGATTAGTCCCCTGGCTGAGGGACAAAAGTTCTCCTCATAGACATCCGCCAATGACCGGGAGGAATCCAATTCATCCCCTTCAGTCTCACCTTCCTCTACAGAGGAATCCCCACCAAATTGTGAATGGCTCCAGGATAGGATTTAGATGCCTAACTATGGGCAAGAGCATCCAGAAAAAGTATAGGACCCCCTGAATAAATGATTGAGACTGAAGGAATAAGAGCTTAAACCTAAACTGATTCCTATTCAGTAGATGAAGGTCCCAGAGATGAAATGGGAGGCACAGAGCAAGAGAAACATAGGGTACCAGAATACTTATTTGAAACCCAGTCTGACATGAGAAGCAATGGGTTCAAGGGGTTGGAATCCTTGACCTTAGATTTGCACATGTGTCCCTTGGGTTCTGACATATCTAGAAGAACCCCCCCCCCCCAAAAAAGAGGACCAAAATAGTCCACATAGAAGAAATGCAAGAGGAAAGTACTTAGAAATATTTAAAAGTACTTATCTGATTGCAGTAGGTTAAATGGCAGGGAGAAGAGAGAGACTGGGCTCTGAGCAGCATGTGCAAACACAAAGAAAGATGGTTGCTGAAGGACCACCCCAGAAGAACCAGGAAATTCTGTGGTTTGTAGTTTGCAAACTCTGATAAGCATGCAGTGGTTCCTAGGTGCCCTCCCAAGGTTTGGACGGAGTCCACAAGACGATCCTCTTATTCAGTGTAGGCCCACTCTGACCCTCAAGAGATGAATGGGGACGCATATATGTTCCATTGAAGAGTTATATGTGAAATAAAGATAAAATACACAATGGAGTCGCAGATCACGTGGTACAGGCAGTAAAATCCTACGTATATAACGGTGATTAGTATACTCACAGATGAGATTAAACTAGCTTACAGCTGGTAACGCATGCAGGGTACTATCCCCTGCCCTGCTTGATGACACCGCGTATGAAAAAAGAAAAGCAGGAAACACTTAATTTCAACGAAGACTCGTTTTATCATATAAAACATTAAAATGCCAAACAGAGCACCAGTATTGCTTTACGCATTTCAAGGCACTAAATTAAAAGTGGAAAAATAATAAAATGTAAGCGATTCAGTAGAAAAGCTTAAAGGAGTAAGGCAACTGACATCACAAAAAGGAATGCACTAAAAAGTGTAAAAACAGTAAGAAAGCACAGAAAGGGTTATAGGCATTTACAGTAAAGGCAGCCACCAGGAACCCACACAGTTAATAAGAAAGGTTAGGAATAGAGTGCAATACTAGTAAAATACCACATTCCAGTGAGTGCCAGGAGAACAGGGACATAAAGCAGGACCAGAGCACTCAAAAGGGTAGCTTATCTAAAGTTTCAGTCTCCAGACTTCCATTTGTAATAAAAGTGAAGAGCTTCAGAGAAGCTCATCCATGAGGTAAATACCTATATAGTAAAGTCAACCTTCACAGGTTTATGGACCTGGACTGAATCTGTAAACTAAACAATCCATGAACAAGGAAGACAGTCAATGGGGGCCCACATACTGGGGTAGTCTACAACCCCATATTACTAGATATAGAAATAAAAAAGCCTAACTAATAGGGTATACAGGCACTGTTCGTTCTCTAGGCAGGTAACATGAAACTGGAAGTAGGTGAAGTGAAGATTGGAGTTTCTGCCTCAAAGGTCTTCCCTTTTTTGAAGTGCCTTGCCCTCTGAAGGAGGGAACTCTACACCATGGTTCCTGTGTTCTTATCACAGCGCCCGTGATCTGGGCGACATTCTGTCCATCTCGCTGATACTGCTTTTCTATTGGCTGCTCTGTTCTGCTCCTCCTAGTGACAAGCCTTTTTATACCCTAGTGTCAGGCTTGATATGGTTGGAGCATAGGAGCAGGGAATGCTACCTCTTGCCAGACACCCCTACCAGGTGATCCACAGAGGTATACAGGTAGAACACCTAGGTAGGAGTGACAGCACGGGAGTGCATGGGTTAAGCAAAGCGTAGTCAAGAACAGTCCAGAAGATCAGGGCAGGCAGCAATCAGGCAGAATCAGTAAAACTAGCCAAGGTCAGGAAACAGGCAAGCAGGGAAGTCCAGGAGGCAAGCAGAAGGTCAGGCAATGGGAAATCCAGCAGAGGGTCTGTAGCACAGCAAGGAAAGAGGCACTGAGCACTGGAAGCTTAGAGCACACAGGAACCAAAGTTCTGGAACACTGAAGCAAAGTGGACACAGCCTGAGGGGTTTTTATAGTGTCATGGGTTTTCACCCCTCCCCTCTGCTGAACAAACCTCTCACTGGATTGACCAACAGAGGGGTGTGCAACCACAGCACCTGCCTCACTGTTTACCTGGAGGCACCCTATTGGTGGACAGTTGATGAGAGAGGCAGGCTTTTCCTGTGTACAACACCATGGTTTGATCTGGGCACCCTGTGGATACCTTCACTGGAGACTCCTACAACTTTAGGCCAACCACGGGCAGACGCAGCTACTCGAGGCCGTGGCTTCGGCCTACTCAGCGATCATGGAGCATCTGGGAAGCCTCCAGCAGCTGCGGATGGCTGGGACATGGAGGTAGGAGCTAGAGGGGCATGACACCTAGGCTGTCACTCTGCTAGTGCCCTTTCGTGGTGTACCTGATACCTGGCGCTAGTTGCTGCTGTTCTGATCCAGTTTATGACCCTGGACTGCCTGATCACATTATTGTCTCATTCCTGATACTGTGTACGGATTCGGATTGGCTGACGTTCCTGCTTCCTGTTCTGACCCGGCCTGGCTGACATTCCTGCCCCGTGTACCGATCCAGAGAGATTGACGACCCAGCTCTGTGTACCGACCCGGCGCTTCTGAGGATCCTGCTCCGTGTACCCACCCGGCCTGGCTGATGTTCCTGAACTGTTTACCGACTCTTCTTGGCAGTGGTTCCTGTTTCTGCTGTACCAGTTGGCTCCTCCGAACGGCTCCTGTTTCCCCGCCTCAAGAGAACCGATACTACTTGCTGGTCCTAGTTTCTGTGGTTCCGGTTGCTCGTATACAGGACCAGTGGTCAGAGTCTCGCTGCTTCCACCCCGTGTCGCACTCGCTTGGTCTGTGTTGGTTCAGTTGGGCACCTCTGGTGGTTACCGTTATCCAGACCACAGCGCTATTAACCCCTCCGGGGGAAGGGCCTCGTTATACCACTACCATCTTGGGTTCTGTTGGGCTACACTACGTGGGCTATTAGTCACCAGTTGGATCCGTTGTGTGCTTCCGATTGCCATCCATTTATACCATTGCCCATTAACCCTTTCAGGTAGTATGTGCACACGGTGCTGGGTTGTTCTGGTAGGGCCTCCATTTAAGCACAAGCTCTGACCAGTCGTTTGCCGTTGGTGGGCGTCCACCATTGCTTCCACTTACAGGCGTCCAGGGCCTGTGGTTGCAGTCCTGTTCTGTTTCGCCTTCCACATCATACAGGTGACACTGAGTCTTTATTACGTTACTACCAGCATTGCACTGGTTACATTGGACATTCATACACTGTATCAATCCCATTGACCTGACCTGTGTCAGTATTGTGTTGTTCACTTTACTGGACCTGTGTGGGTACCACTTGTAACCTGTCTTGTGTCAGTTTATGCTATACTGGACCCGTGAGGGTTACATTATTCATTGTGTGCCTCAATAAAGCTGTGTTTTTACCTAAACCTACTGAGTGTACTGAACCGTAACAGTTCCACATTGGTTGACAGGGTAATAGTCTTTTCTGGCCTCCTAACTATATACAGTAATGTGCAAATATTTTAGGCAAGTGTGAAAAAATGCTGTCAAGTAAGAATGCTTTCAAAATTAGACATGTTAATAGTTTACTTTTATCAGTCAACAAAATGCATATTGAGTGAATAGAAGAACAATCTAAATAAAATCAATATTTGGTGTGACCACCCTTTGAAAAACAGCATCAATTATTCTAGGTATGCTTGCACACGGTTCTTTAAGGAATTCGGCAGGTAGTTTGTTCCAAACCTCTTGGAGAATGAACTACAGTTATTCTGTGGATTTAGACAGCCTCAATTGCATCTCTTTCTTCATGTAATCCCAGACAGACTCAGTGATGTTGAGATCAGGGCTCTGCGGGAATCATACTATCACTACTCCTTGTTCTTCTTAATGCTGAAGATAGTTCTTCATGACTTTTGGCTGTATGTTTGTGGTCGTTGTCATGCTGCAGAATAAATTTGGGGCCAATCAAATGCCTCCCTAATGGTATTGCTTGATGGATAATTATCTGCCTATACTTCTCAGCACTGAGAATACCATTAATTCTGACCAAATCCCCAACTCCATTTGCATAAATGCAGCCCCAAGCTTGCAAGGAACCTCCACCGTGCTTCACTGTTGTCTGCAGACACTCATTCTTGTACAGCTCTCCAGTCTTCTCTGAACAAACTGCCTTCTGCTGCAGCCAAATATTTCACATTTTGACTCATCAGTCCAGAACACCTGCTGCCCTTTTTCTGCACCCCAGTTCCTGTGGTTTCATTCATAGTTGATTAGCTTGGCCTTGTTTCCCTGTCAGAAGTATGGCTTTTTGGCCACAAATCTTCCATGAAGACCACTTCTGACCAGACTTCTCCTTACAGGAGATGGGTATACCAGGGTCCCACTGTTTTCTTCCAGTTCTGAGCTGAAGACATTACTGGAAATCTTCCGATTGTGAAGGGAAGTAAGCATGATGTGTCTTTCATCTTCTGCACAAAGTTTCCTTAGTCGACCACTGCGTCTACAGTCCTCAGCATTGCCCATTTATTTGTGCTTCTTCAAAACAACTTGGACAGTACATCTGGAAACCCCTGTCTACCTTGAAATTTCTGTTTGGGGAGACCTTGCTGATGCAGTATAACTATGCTGTGTCTTGTTGCTGTGCTTGTTCTTACCATGGTGTATGACTTTTGACATTAAACTGTCTTCAGCATCCTCACCATGTTAGCTGAGTTTGGCTGTTCCTCACCTAGTTTTATTACTCTTACACAGCTGTTTGATCATTAGCACCTGTTTGATAAAATTGTTTAATCATACACCTGACTATATGCCTACAAAATACCTGACTTTTTGCAAGTGTACCTAGAAGAATCAATGCTGTTTTGAAGGCAAAAGGGTGGTCACACCAAATATTGATTTGATTTAGATTTTTCTTCTGTTCACTCACTATCGTTTGTTAATTGATAAATATTAACATGTCTATTTTTGCAACCATTCTTACTTCACAGCATTTTCTCATACCTGCCTAAAAGTTATGCACATTACTGTATAACTATTTGAACACTATTGATAAGCAAGATAGAACTCACCAGGGTATTCTGTATCTTTATATGTATTTTGGGAAGTTATGACTTCTCCTACCTCCTTAGTATCTCTCTACACATAAGTGATTTTGCAATTGGGTATAAATACCTCCTTTATTTAATTTACCTGGATTTTGCTCACAATAAAGGTAAGATCAAATCACTACATTTAATAAAAAAAAATGTTCACTTCAGATATCAAGCAGATAGGGATTTGTCCAAGGTCTGCGTATGTCTGTTTGTCTGTGTGACTGTCTCGGTGTGTCTGTCTCTGTGTGTCTTTCTGTGTTTGATAATATTGAACCAGCACAGAAACCAATTCACATACATTTCTAGTCTTTATCACCAGCAAATAAAGGTTAATTTCTCAAATATATGTATATTATATGCAAACGGCTAGCACAACAAATATAAGCAGTTTCTTTAAAACTAAATAAATGTATCTTAGGTCAATGTATTTTAGGATGACAGGTCCACTTTATGTGAATCAATGTGTTGCCTATTCCTCCACTCATAGGATTAAAATGGAAAAATAAATATATAAATAAATATAAATATATATATATAGATATATAATATACATATATATGAAGAGTGTATCCTTCTGGGTACTTTCGATGCTGATGGGTTATTTCACCTCAAACTTGCATTTTTTGGGTGAAGTACCTCCGCGTCCTACAGTGGAGCTGTTGCTATAGCAGTCTATAGAAAGCTATGGTCAGTTGACTGCAAATCTCTACAGAATGGTCTTGAAATAGCATAACTGTAAAATTTCAGGCCATGAAGATACTGCACCCAAAAAATGCTTATTAGAATGACAACAACTTTTGAATAAAATATCTCCTAGAATTAGGAGTACCGGTATTTTACTCAGCAGTATTTAGCATTACTGTTCCTTTAAAGGGATAGTAATACTTCAAAATTACTAAACCCTATTTTGTAGCCCTTAAAAAAAGAACAAATTGCGCCCAGTGGCATCTCTCAAACTCTTATGGTTTGAGAGATAACCGCTTACAAAGTTCTCCCCTGCCTGACATCAGCGTTCTAGCTGACAGCAGGGGAATCCGCTCCTGGGATTAGCCTGCGGCTCTGCAGCAGAGCCGAGATCGTGTTAATGAAAAAGAAATCCTTCACTGAAAAGGTCTTCTACGTGTGCTTGGTTTGCAAGCACACATAGAAGACCTTTTAAGTGAAGGATTTCTTTTTCATTAACACAATCTTGGCTCTGCTGCAGAGCCTCCACCGGTCCCAGGACTGGATTTCCCTGCTGTCAGCTAGAACTTTGGAAGTGGTTATCTATGAAACCATAAGGGTTTGAGAGATGCCACTGGGGGCATTTTTCTTCTTTATTACAAAATAGGGATTAGTAATTTTGAAGTATTACTATCCCTTTTATGCAGACCCTTAGTGTCCATTTATTGTAAACTGCCTACATTACAGGAGACTGTGGGAAAGTCTGCACTGGACTGGAACAATGTGCATGACCATATACATCTCTACTTATAGTCCTGAGTGTGTGTCCATAACTAGTTTCGCTATTTATCTTCATTCCTCTCTGGTGCTCAAAGGGTTAACTGCTTGAATACTAGATAGATCTCCAACTAATTGTGAAGCAATGCACTGGAGGCCTTTCTATCAATCAAGTAATTGAAAGGTTCATTTAAATGAGTGGTGAATTTTATTTGTCCTTATTGTCCTTATTTGTCCTAGATTTACATATTTCCAGCTTCCTGGATACACGCCTTTAGTCTTACTTTGCTCATATGTCCTAAACAAATATAGTTTCTGGATACTTTTTCTGTTGAAGGGCATTGTGTTCTCTTCATACCAAATTCTAAATAACATGATTGTCATGATCAGAGAAGAAAATACAGTCATTTTCTAAATGACACCCATTACATATAATGTATCATTTTTTTGTCATGGCCCTGGTCCTGTCGGCAAATGGAGATATGTGGTTAAACATTGTATGTTCATTTATCTAGCACCATGTAATATTACATCTAGCAATAGCAGTTCCTGAAAGACTGAAATGCAAAGGGGAAAATGTGATTCTACCAACTAATACGTATTTACATACCAAATTCAAACTTTCTGTGGTTGATCTAAGAAGAAGGGGATCAATTATGGGTTGTACCAACTGCACCACAGTGGGCAAAAAATGCTATTCCTTTTAATGAGGTATTTAACCCCTTGACCGCATTGCAATGTATTGTATATCTCTCTAGCATTCAAGGGGTTCAATGCCCCATTTAAAGCAATGGGAATTTTGCAGATTTGTTTTTGTCCCCATAGCACAGATGGTTTGATCAAAAATGATTACTGTGGGAGATGCACTACGTGAGGTATAGAGGTGATAAAGTAGAGATGACTTCTCCAATGTGATAAGCTTTCCAAATCATATGTTATTCTATGGAGCTAATTCACAAGGATGTCTCCAACTTTAGAGACTGTATTGCTTTGAATAACATAGGAACTGAATAGTTTACAATATTGGAGAAGTCATCTCCACTTCATCACCTCTTTAACAAACCTTAATGCATATCCCTCCAGTTCTTCTTAGTACATCAGTCTCCTTTATTATGATAAATTTTGGTCCCTGGTGCAGCAATACAGTTGTCACAAAGTATGACATGAAAGTAGTAGATGTGAGAACCAGTGGAAACATTCAATAAAATCAGCAAAAATATTTACATTATATGTGCAAAGGAGGGTTGCGCCACCACTAAGAGCTATATCAAGGCATAAATGCTTAAACATTAATGGGCAACCAATCGGATTGCGGCACCAGTTTCTTGCATATTTAAGAAATATTGGTCAGCTGCACTTGTTCATTTATCAGTGAATAACTACAAGGAAAAGCTGGCCTGTTTAGAGATGCACTGCCCTCAGTAACAACTGTTTTGTCAATGGATAATACATATATGACCATTTTGCAAGTCAAAAGTCTTTCATGCTTTTAGTTCACAATGGGTTGGAGGAATTTCTGACACTGAAGTTAAAATCAATGGCAGTTTTTTTGTCCCCGATAGTGCAGTTGGTTTGCTCCAGAATTATTCCAATGCTTCTTTGTACTTTAATCTCCATAATGGGATTTTTTTATGATTTCATGTTAAAATAGGGGATAGTATTAATTTGACAGATGACTTCACTGCAGATATGTTGTTGATCCAGGGAAATATCTGACTGCCATTTAGAGTCATGAAGGAATTTTATAACCTACTTGGGGCTAAATTGGAAATAGCTTCAGCTGGTAAGATGCTAAATGGCTGGGAGGTGTGTAAGCACTTCCCAGCCAATAGGAGACTGCCAATCTATTTTGAACTGGTACTGGCATATGAAAGCAGACTGACTCGGGCAACGACCCGAGAGGGCAGAAGGGAAACTCTTTGACGGTGCACATGCTTTTCGCCGCCAGTGGATGCACTGGAGACAAGGGGTAACAAATTAGAAACTTTTCAACATATTGAAACATAAGAAGGGGAACTTTTTAACATACAAAACATGACACATTAACATCTGTATTACATGCAAGATGCCACAAATAGTAACCCTTTGAGAGCCGGAGGGCTACCCCTCCAGCGCTCAAAGGGTTAACAGTAGCATCTTGTGGGGGAATATTTTATTTATTTTAAATTACAAAATGCAATTTTTTTTTTCAGAAAAGTAAAAAGAAAGAAGATCAGAGAAAGAAACAAAGAAGAGAAGAAAGAGGAAAAGATTAATGAAGAAGCTGAACAGTGGATGGCAGGTAAGTGTTATATTATCGGACTAGTTTTAGTGCACTCTCATTTGACACTGTCACACAATGACAGTTTGTATTTTTTTCCTTTGACGTTCCCACAATTTGCTCTATTTAGCGTGAGTTGTGGGAGCAAAAAACCATAACAAGCATTTTGCTAAAATCGAGTTTTGGACAATGTTGCTCTTTTTGCCATGTACCTCTCCAGCAATAGAATAGCTGGGATACATGGTTGTTTTTTTTTTGGAGCTACTGTTTTTGCTATTACCACCGGTTTTACCAGTGGTAATAGTATTGAGCCCCCAATGCGCTAAGATTTGTACAACTATGAAGATCTTAGTGCATAAGCTCCATAGAATAACATAGGAAATGGAGAAGTGATATCAATGAGAAGTCATCTCCGCTTTGTCACTTCTTGATCACACCTTAGTGGTCTTCATCTTTGAAAGACTCGGAGTCAGGCTCAGGACCAAACCTCTATATTCAGAATCAATAAGGAAGAAAGGACAAAAAAAAAAAAAAAAAAATCTTGGTAGTTATAACAGAAAAATATAAGCAATTACTTATCATTTTTTCATATTTAACTCTTGTAGTTCCAGAGTGCTGTCCAACACATTACAAAGCAATGTGTTGGACACCCCCCACACACACATTTAAAGGGTTAATAGCGTTACTTGCAAATACTATTTTTGATCTGTAACCTTGTCACCAACTAAAATGTAAATTAAAATAAGAAAAACAGAATGTATCATCTTTATGTAAATCTCTACTACTAATCAAAGAGCAAGGACATTGCACACAGACTTCAGTGATTTTAATATTTTGCAGACACCATAAGTAATCGTTTTTATTTTTAGTCATGCTGAGTTACACTTTTTATATTTCTGCCTCAATGTTCTTCCTTGCTGCATACCACTAATTTCAGAATCATTGTATTGGTTCATCAGCAGTAATGCTTTTCACAGGATATCTTATTTTCTGATTACATAAATAATGCTTTTATTTAAAGGGCAATTGTCATGTTTTACCAAATCTTCTTGTGCAGGCAAGTAAAAAGCCCAGGACTGTACTCTGCAGCCTTAAAACAACTCCTGTCAGTTGTACGGTAGCAGTTTAAAACAACGCACACACACCAGCTGACAGGGAGCTGGAATACATTTCTGAAGTACGTGACTCTTGCACGCACAACCTCCTTAGGACCACATTGAAACCAGACACATTGGCTCTGTGGGAACTGCATTTCATAGGTTATTAAGACTGAACTGCGAAAACTCTTCTCGCAGGGCCAAAGTTCAAGCCTTGGTGAGGCTCTTTTCAGACCCCTGTTCTGCTCCTCCGTTGGTCTACTGGACCTCACAATGCAGCCTCGGCTCCGTCAGCATGTCTGCTGATAGGGCACTTCCACACAATAGCTGACCTTTAAAGTTGATCTGTCACCTTAAGATAAGTTTAGTCCATTTTAAAGAAACATATTAGGGGATGTATAAAAAACCTCCTTAGTGTATACTTAAGAATTGTCACTAAAATTCACAACGCCTGAAGTAAAGTAATATATATAAATATGTATGTCTATCTGTGAATAGTCTAAGAAAATTTGCACCTGCAAATATATTTTTGCACACATAGCTGTCACTGTATACTTCCATTAAGAACGGATTATACCTAGTGTTAAGATTTAATCCCTAGAACTGCCTTTATTTTTGGAGCAATTATTGAATTTCTTTATAAATACATTGGGACACAATTGTAGATTTTGCTAACGTAGTGTACTAATAAACTTAATTTTAGTAATGACAGGAGGTGAATATTTTGCTTTACTTCCTTTACTGAACTCCAATAGCAGCACAGTAAACTCACACAGATACAACCAATCAGAGATAAGCAAAAAAGTAATAAAAGGCATGGCATAACTAAACCTCTCCTCTTTCTTTGCTGCTCCAACAAGCTGCACAAAGGTCAGAGTATCTCTTTTTACACATGCTCTTATATTGCCATATTGTATTTAGTATTGGTTTGATTGAACTGTTTGTTTGCTAAATCTATATATATTTTACCTGTGTATGCTTCCATTGGTTCTAATTTCTAATTGTTACTTCAAAGAACTGTTTTATGTAACGTTTAGGCAAATACCTGGGGTGTCCCTCTCTCCCATCCTAGATACCCGTTTACTTTTTGATACACTACTAATAGAAGGTTTTCTCTTGTTTTGTTACTGCCTTTGCTCCGCTTTGTTGTCGCTGCGGTAGCAATGTGGGGCATTGGGCCTTTTTCGCTTATCCTTGTTAGGGACGCGGGAGCATGGAGACTGGATTCCCCTGCTTTGTTTTTGGCTGTTTGTGCCTTGCGGTCCGTGACCAGCTCGTGCAGGCGGTGGCCATCTTGAATCTCGTGAGAGCGAGATTCTAGGCGGCCATTTTATTTTTTCTGGTATACAGTGCATAAATCCGCTCCAGGCTTTGTTTTCGATGTCTGGAGCAGTTACCGGCATTTCTGTTCACAATTCTTATTTGGCCATTGGCCAAGACCATTTCTACTCCACTTTTCAAAAAAGTCAACTAACTGGAGTTGGCACTTAGTGAAAAAATTGCTGAATGTTTATACATATACTTATGTCGCTTTGAGACACTTTTACAGACACTTTCCTTATAACTCCAGTTTTATTATTATTATTATTAGTCTTTATTTATATAGCACCAACTAATTCCGCAGTGCTTTACAATTAGGAATAGACATACAGAGGTATTAAATAGTACAATCAAATGTGGAGAACAGAAGGATCAGAAGGCTCTGTTCGTGAGAGCTTACAGTCTAGAGGAAGGTTGGTTTGACACAGAAGGAGTAAGTGCTATTGGGTGTAAGTGCCTCCTGCCACTTGAACTGCCAGTCAGTGGGTGGGAGTGAGAAGTGCTGTTGAGTGCAGTGGTCTAGGCAAGGGGTAATTTATACATCTCCCCCACTGAATTTGATAGCAGATAAGAACTATTGAAGCCATTTTTCCTATTGTAAAAACCTCAAACCTTATATGGTCCTTGGAATTATCTTATTTTCAGGACAGCCTTATGCCTATCTTATGCATGGTAAAAATTCCATCACTGAATTAAATTCTACCACTTCTGCTGGTAGACTGCTCCACTAAATACTACTTCTACTAACCTCTCAGTGAAGTAAATCTTTCTTACATTGCATCTAAACCTGTGTCCCTCTAGTTTTAGACTATGGCTTCTTGTCCTAACACTTTTCCTCCTGTACTTTTGTTGAATCCCTTCATGTATTTGAATGTTTCTATCATATCGTTTCTCTCTCTTCTCTCATCCAAGCTATAGATGTTTAGATACTTGAGTCTACCCTGATAGTTCTATAATGCCTATATGTTGTGCTAAACAATTGTTGGCAATAGAAAATACTAGTAATAGTTCTTGGGATATTAACCCTCTGAGTGCCTGGAGGTACACAACTCATTGCTCTGCAGTGCTCTTGTACCCTCAAAGGGTTCACCTGTATTTGCTGATGGCATAGTGTGATACTTTTGTTAATTAATGTCTGTGCTAGGGCCAGTATTACCACCCACTGGGCTATGAATTAATATAGACCAGGGGTGGGCAAATATGTTGGTCTCAGGGCCAAATTTCTGTTCAAAATGCATTCTGAGGGGCATATTCATATTGCTCATGTATATACACAAACATATACACAAACATGAATATATACGTACATACATATATGTATATTAACCACACACAGCCACTAGTACCTATGGTCTATTAGCAATCCCCCTGCCTAAGTGAGATATGAGTGAAAATGAATGAGGTTGAAGTCTGGTGCCTCTAGTGCCTCTGATCATTCTTTACCAGCTAAGCATAATTTCTGGCTCTCTCTGCTCCGTTAGAATTATACAATTTAGAACAAAGTACACATTTTGAACACTGGATCATTCTTACTATAGAGAAAGCCAGGCGTAATATTCTCTCTGTATAGCAACTCTGTTTTATGCATATAGCCAACCAGTGCCAATAAGACAGATAAAATTGGCCTGTGGCCAGGATGCAGCTCACAGGCTGAATTTTGCCCATGTCTGATCTAAGCAGAGCCCACATACTGGGGACATAATAGTATAATGAGTGATAAATGAAGCCTCAAACCTTGGTATAATGTGCAACAAATTGGTATAAAATGCCACACTGTGCCAATAAAATATAAAGGTTAACATCTCAAAATCTATTTCTTTTACTGAAAAATGACTAGTACAACAAATATCAAAAGAGAGAAAATTCAGTGACTCAATCTCAGCAAGTCAGCTGACTTATATGTTATTAGAGAGGAGATATCAAAGTGGATTCCAACAATGTATACCTCCATACAGTCTTCTGCCTTGATCACTCATAGGGTATCATGTGTGCTGCTTAACCCCTTAAGGACCAGCAGTCAAGAGAAGTTACCTTCCCTTAAGGACCACGTTGATCCTTGCCAACGTGCCGGTGCATGTGACTTGTTACTTGTACCGACATGGTGAGTTGGAGAGACCGCTCCGTTCTTGAAGTGGTCAATTTCAGACACCTTTTTTACTCACAGCGCTCTTACAGCGGGAGAGCTGTAAGTAAAACGTAAGTGACATGCTATGACAATCACTGGTCCTTAAGGGTAAAAATCTTGTGACCATCAGCATGTCACGTGATCCTTACCCCCTCAAGGAACAGTGTCATGCCAGGACCATCAAGGCTGTCCTGCATTTAAGGACCAGTGATGGTCCTGGCACATCGTTGAATTTACAGGTCCCTATGCGGCTACATGCCGCTCTGGGTTCCCTGAATCAAATGCGTTATAATATATTCATAAAACGATCCTTTAACAGGATACCAAAACCCAATAGCTGTAAGCAATTATTAAATGGGCAATCTGTAATAATAAGACTATGTAGAAAATGAATATTTACCTCAAATAGTTTATATTACCAGAGGTCAAACTTATAGACTGTTGCTGAGACTGATCTCCCTGCATCATGTAGTGCGAAGTAACACTATAACTGCCATTAGATTAGAATGCCCAAGCAGAACTTATCAGGGTAAAATCGAAGTCACAAACTTAGACTATCATTGAAACTAATCTCCCTGCATCATGAAATGTGAAGTAACCCTATGACTACCATTAGATTGAAATGCCCAAGCAAAACATATCAGGCTAAAATCCAGATATTCTGTACAAGTGGGAGCTGCTTACAAGATCTCTGTTCCGGATTATTCATATTCTAATATCGTTACATTCAAGACTAAACAAATCTTGAAGAAACATTTACCAGCGCTTAATGGGGATGAGAACTTAAAGAAGATAGTCTCTAATGGTTTTGGATTTGTATCACGTAAAGCACAAATGATATCTAACATAATGTCACCTAGCTTGTTCTGAGAGATGGAATGAACAGTCAAAGTAGTATCACATAGTTATCTACCATGGTGCTTTTAAATGTGACAGTACATGCTACGTGTGAAGTAAATTAATAAGATCTACTAATACCTTTGTGCCTTGTGTAACTCAAGAAGTCTTTAAAATGAAGTCCTATATTAATTGTGCTACTAAATGAATAATTTATCGCATTACATGTATGAATTATCAGATACAATATGTAGGAAAGAAAACAAGAAGAATACCTTAGTGACATTTGTAGTGAGGTATTCAAGTCAAAGCTAGCAACACGCTTTAAATCGGGTAACTGTAACATTGACCACTTTAATGTTCCAGGCATATGACTTGTAGTTTTGGGTATCAGAGGAGGTAATTCAGATAACAAATTATCCATACATGAACTATTTTGGATGATCTCATTGAAAACCAGGCACCCTTTAGGAGGCAGTGCTGAGCCAAACTTAACCAGAGAAGTCCTACAAAATATATAAAAGACACACAGTATCCAGTCGGGCTAGTAATATTTGTACTATACAGTAAGAAAAAGGAATATCTATCTGACCCGAGGATAAATGGGAAATGGAAAGGAGTACTTAACTCGAAGCTATTACCAAAAAGTATCAAGTTTTATTATAAAAACATTTATATATACATCTACAGATTAGATCACAGTATAAAAATACCTACACACACATGGAGATACAGAGATATATCAAAAAATGCGTTCCGTACCCTTCTGGCACTCAAAGGGTTAAAGGGATAGTATTGACAAGTTAAAAAAAAAAGTGAATCTTGTAGGCATTAAAAATTAAACTAAATGCCCTCAGTCCCATATCTCAAACCTTTATGTTTGATGATAGATGATTTGTGTCAGTTAAAAAGAACTTTAAGAAGGCCAACAATGTTATTTAATATTTTGTGTATGATTTTATGGTTTTGAGCTCTTGAATGCTTTTAAGATGCCTCACCGTTTTTTAGTAAAATAAATTCTATATATAGCACATATATTCTCTATTACAAAAATAATCCAGAACAGGGATCTTGTAAGCAGCTCCTCTTTGTATGAGAATCTCTGGATTTTACCCTGATAAGGTTTGCTCTGGCATTTCAATCTAATGGTAGTCATAGGGTTACTTTGCATTGCAGAGAGATTAGCCTTAATGATAGTCTATAAGTTTGTGACTTTGATTTTACCCTCATAAATTCTGCTTGGGCATCCTAATCTAATGGCAGTTATAGAGTTACTTCATATTGCATGATGCAGGGAGATCAGTCTCCATGACAGTCTATAATATTATATTATATATTCACATTTAGAGATAAAATTTCATTTAGTAATATTATCGTAAGTGTGTATATGTGTATATGTGTGCATGTGTGTATATATATATCTATATATATACTAGTTGGACAGCCCGTATACATGGGCCACAGTGCCAGACAGCAACAGCTGCGATGCAGTCATGCACAGTAGAGACTGCCAGCGCCGCGGCTGATAAAGGAGCGGGGCGCTCCGAATTCAGACTGTAGTCATCGGTGCGCAGAGAGGACTACGGTCTGAATTCAGAGTGCCCCGCTCCATTATCAGCAAAGGCGCTTGCAGTCTGTACTGCGCATGACAGCTTCTGACAAACATACATTAGCGAATTATTATATAGGATATATGTTTGTGTGTGAATATATATATATATATATATATATATATATATATATATATATAAGCATTCAAGTATACTCAGCCTGGGTTGGTCCTGGCTTCATACGAGACAGCACTCAAGAAGCTTATGTAGCAAAGAAAAACTGTTACTTTATTGCATTCATGCCTAGCGCTTTCGGTCCTCACAGGGACCTTCCTCAGGGCAAATGGCAAAAATCCACACACTACACATATAAATAATAAGTTAATTGACCAATAATTAACACAAAATTACTTACAGCCTCCTCCAGACCTTGCTTCACGCCGCTCAGGCTCCAAAATGCGGCGTCCCGAGTCGGGGCTGGGGCAATGACGTAAGACGGAGTCCCGGTTGCCTAGCAGCCCGTACACTACTGTGCACATTGGGAAAAAAAAAAAAAAAAGAATAAATGAATCACAACATATACTACAACTTTCACTGAAGCTCAGCCGGCTGAAGGCTGAGCCTGATAGCAAGCCATCAAAAAGGCTGGGTCCCCGTTCACCAAATAAAGCCACATAAACAAAATAACCGATGTTAAATACACTTCCTCACAATTGCATATGATACCGGTATTACACTCCAACGTTTCATTTCTCCATAGTAAAGTGTAAGCAGATCAATTCTTACAGTGTTCCTTAGGAATCCGTATGTCTCAGCTGGATCACGGCTCAAGCGTAGCCCAGATGTCAGTTTCCCCTATGCTCTTCCTATACGAGCGCTCAGTCTATCTCCAATGCATCGCAACACTGGCCAGATGCTGATGTTGAACACCTCCGTGCTTTTACATCCTGGAGCAATATAAATCTCATTATTTAACTTTATGTCAAATAGATAAGTCACTGCAATACCTTCTCAAGCCAAGTGCAGTCAAACCTTACAATGTGATGATTAATTACTTTTTAAAAGAGAACAACATGTGGCTCCAGTGTGATGCTCCTATATGTTTCTTAAAGGAGCACACTGTCACGGTATTTGAAGACTCTCAGACTTAAGGTTTGGTAAAAACGTAACTTTATTGAAAAGTTAAGGCAGTCCCCGTAGGGTATCATACATATATAACAATACAACAATAAATGACAGAATATAGGTTCTACCGGCCTTGCCAATAATACCAATACCAGGCAAGGCAGCCCAAGGAGTACAACTTAGAGACTGTACCGGCCCTGCCAATACCGGGTAAGGCAACCTAGGGTGGCAGCAAGAATAGGTTCTACCGGCCTTACCAATACCGGGCAGGGCAGCCTGAGGAAACGCAGTTAACGGCTCTACCGGCCCTGCCTATACCGGGTAAGGCAACCTGAAGGATGGTAACGTACTTAGGTTCTACCGGCCTTACCAATACCGGGCAGGGCAGCCCGAGAGAGGAGACCTTGCTGTCAGGTGACAATGACAGTAGTGTGGAAAGGTACAAGGATCTCCCTCAGCAGAAGTCTTTTAGCCTGAGAATACCAGACAACTGCGTAAGGAGTTGGACAGCAACCTGTCCTCAGGATCTGAGTAATCAAGGAGCAAACCAGCGTCCACACGCTGGGACCAACAGTAACAACGCCACCAGGTGAAATGGAGCAACCAGCGTCCGCACGCTGGGACCAACAGAGTGAGAGCAACCAGATCAATGGAGTAAACAAGCATCCGCACTCTGGGACCAACAGTGTAAGCACAACCAGGTTAATGGAGTTAACCAGCGTCCGCACGCTGGGACCAACAGTGTGAGAGCAACCAGATTAATGGAGTAAACCAGCGTCCACACGCTGGGACCAACAGTGTGAGCACAACCAGGTTAATGGAGTAAACCAGCGTCCGCACGCTGGGACCAACAGTGTGAGTGCAACCAGATGAATGGAGTAAACCAGCGTCCGCACGCTGGGACCAACAGTGTGAGAGCACCCAGATTAATGGAGTAAACCAGCGTCCGCACGCTGGGACCAACAGTGTGAGCACAACCAGGTTAATGGAGTAAACCAGCGTCCGCACGCTGGGACCAACAATGGGAGAGCAACCAGATTAATGGAGTAAACCAGCGTCGGCACGCTGGGACCAACAGTGTGAGCGCAACCAGATTAATGGAGTAAACCAGCGTCCGCACGCTGGAACCAACAGGGAGGATCGCTGGAGCGAAAGAGAACAATGTCGCCACAGCGACAGCAGGGAAAGTCAGAAGCCAGAATCCAGGAGGGTACACCAGAGTGAGCACCGCTGTCCTGACAGATGACCCGAACCGGCTGTAGGCTAGCAGACAGGCACCACTGACAGTCAGGAACGATAATCTGGAACACAGGAACACAGGAGCACCGGAACAACGGAGTACTAGAACACTAGAACACAGGAACACCGGAACAACGGAGTACTGGAACACTGGAACACAGGAGCACCGGAACAACGGAGTATTGGAACACTGGAACACAGGAGCACCGGAACAACGGAGTACTGGAACACAGGTAACTCAGGCCCAACAGCCTGACAAGGCAGATCAGGTAAAGTGATGTCAGAAACACCACGAAAGGGCAATTTGGGAGTGCCCAACCTGGGTTTAAATAGGCTGTGAGAAATGAGACAGCCAATGAGGAACTACAGCAAGTGATAGACAGAGTCTAGCACGAATCACGGGCACCATGATAGTACCCCCCTTTCAAAGACCCCCTCTCCTAGAGTAGGGTCTAGGCTTCTGAGGGTACTTGGTATGGAAAATTCGTACTAATTTTGGTGCATGAAGGTCCTTACTATCTACCCAGGATCGATCCTCAGGACCATAACCTTTCCAATGCACCAGATACTGTACCCCTCCTCTGTGCCTACGGGAATCAATAATACTTTGTACTTCTTACTCCTCCTGCCCCTCGACTTCAACAGGACCTGGCATCACAGGTGTAGTAGTGTAACGGTTACAAACAAGTGGCTTAAGGAGAGACACATGGAATACATTATGAATGCACATGGATGCAGGTAAATCCAAAGCATAGGAGACAGGGTTAATCTTGCGAATGATTCTGTAGGGACCAATAAACCGAGGTGCCAGCTTATTAGATGGGACTTTGAGCTTCAAATTCTTAGAGGACAACCATACTCTATCCCCAACTTGGAAGGAAACCGCTGGAAGCCTTCTGCGATTAGCATGACGCTGATGTCGCTGAAAGGACTGGCCCAGTGCCCTCTGAACTTGTACCCATGTGGAACGGAGTTGCTCTATATGCTCATCCAGAGCTGGAATCTGCTGTGTCTGAAAAGAATCCGGGAGCAGGCAGGGTTGGAACCCATAATTGATCAGAAACGGAGAGCTCCCAGAGGAGGAATTAACTGCACAGTTCCTGGCGAACTCCGCCCAAGGCAACAAGTCGGCCCAATTATCATGATGGTCAGTCACAAAACAGCGCAGAAACTGTTCCAAGCCTTGATTGGCCCTCTCAGCGGCCCCATTAGTCTGGGGATGATAAGCAGAGGAGAATGATAGCTGTATGCCCATCTGTTCGCAGAATGCCCTCCAGAATCTGGACACAAACTGGCTCCCCCTGTCGGACACCAGTACCCTGGGTACTCCATGCAACCGAAACACCTCTCGAGCGAATACCATTGCCAGTTCCTTAGCCGAAGGAAGGCCACGGAGAGGTACGAAGTGAGCCATTTTAGAAAACCTGTCTACCACCATCAATATGAAGGAATACCCTCTAGACCTGGGCAATTCTCCCATAAAGTCAATAGAGACATGAGACCAAGGACGTTCACCATTGGGTACCGGCTGAAGCAAGCCCACTGGGAGATGTCTAGGGGTTTTGGCACGGGCACAGGTAGCACAGGCATTCGTAAAATTAGCACAATCTGCTCTCATGGACGGCCACCAGAATAACTGAGCAAGGGACCAAAACAATTGATCTCTACCAATATGTCCCGCAGCCTTAGAGGAGTGGTAGGTTTCAAGTAATCGAGTACGGAGAGGTTCAGCGACAAAACATTTGCCTGCTGGAGTTTCATGGGGAGCAGAGGCTTGGGAAGCCAAAATCTCTTCCCCTAGAGGAGAAGTGATACTCATACGTATGGTGGCCAATATTCAATCAGGTTGAATGATAGGTGCTGGTGCTTCTTCTCTGTCAGCCTCTGCCTCAAATTGTCTAGACAGAGCATCAGCCCTAACATTTTTTGATCCCGGCAAATATGATACAATGAAATTGAATCAGGATAGAAACAATGCCCATCTGGCCTGGCGAGAAGACAATCTCTTGGCCTCAGAGAGATAAGTCAGATTCTTGTGATCAGTCAGAATCAAAACGGGATTTTTTGTGCCTTCAAGTAAGTGACGCCATTCTTTGAGAGCAAGGATAATTGCCAGTAATTCTCTATCACCAATTTCATAATGACTTTGTGCTCCGGTCAATTTCTTAGAAAAGAACCCACAGGGTCTGAGTGTACCGCCCTTGACCTGTCGTTGAGACAGAACTGCCCCAACCCCAATATCTGAGGCATCAACCTCTAATGTAAAGGGAAGTAGCGGATTGGGGTGTGCTAACACAGGAGCTTCAGCAAAGGCTACCTTAAATTTTTCAAAGGCTTTATCAGCAGCCACCGGCCAGAGAGCTGGGTTAGCGCCCTTATGTATGAGGTCAGACAAAGGTTTCACAATAGAAGAGAAGTTCTTAATAAACTTACTATAATAATTGGCAAAGCCCAGAAATAGTTGGATGGCTTTAAGACTTAGGTTTAGGCCACTGTAAGACTGCCATCAATTTCTCTTTATCCATGGCAATGCCGTCTTTGCCAATTATGAACCCCAGAAATGGTACACTGGTTTTGTGGAACTCGCATTTCTCCAGTTTACAGAATAATCTATTTTTGTGTAAGCGCAGCAACACCTCCAACACATCCTTGATGTGTTGTGACAAATCATTGGAGTGGATAAGTATATCGTCAAGGTAAACTACGACACATGATTGTAACATATCTCTGAGAACGTCATTGACCAGTTCTTGAAAGACTGCAGGCGCATTACATAGACCAAATGGCATGACTAGGTATTCATAATGCCCGTATTGAAGGCAGTTTTCCACTCATCACCGGCTCTGATACGTATCAAATTGTAAGCTGCCCGTAAGTCCAATTTGGTGAAAATTGAGGACCCCTTAAGTCTATCAAAAAGCTCAGTGATGAGTGGTATCGGGTAAGCATTCTTTGCCATCAGCTTATTCAGCACACGGTAGTCTATGCATGGTCGTAGTTCTCCACTTTTTTTCTTAACAAAAAAGAACCCGGCCCCAGCCGGAGAAGTAGATTTCCTTATGATCCCTCTATTGAGGGCATCAGCTATGTATTCCTCCATAGCTTGGTTCTCCTAACAGGACAATGGATACGTGCGTCCCCTTGGGGGTACTGCTCCAGGACTCTGTTCTATATGACAATCGTATGGTCTGTGCTGAGGTAAGGTGCCAGCCTCTCCCTTACTGAAAACATTGCTAAACTGCTGGTAGACCTCAGGTAGTGAAGGGGAGGTGCACAAGACCTTAACAGGATGGGTAACGCACTTATCCATACAGAACTGAGACCAGACAGCAATCTCACATTTCTGCCAATCAAATTGTGGGTTGTGCAACTGTAACCAAGGAAAGCCCAAAATCACGGCATGATGAGGAGAATTAATTAACTGAAACTGCTGCTCCTCCTTGTGGAGAGCCCCAATAGTCATGGACAATGGCATTGTTTCAAAGGTAACCTGGGTGGGTTCCAAAGTTCTGCCATCAATTGCCTCAACCCCTCA
Organism: Rhinophrynus dorsalis; assembly: GCA_037306005.1. Lineage (NCBI taxonomy): Eukaryota > Metazoa > Chordata > Amphibia > Anura > Rhinophrynidae > Rhinophrynus > Rhinophrynus dorsalis. The sequence goes on along the minus strand of CM074721.1, from coordinate 261,731,506 downwards.
AGAGGGGTTTCTCTCTGGATGCGTGGTACCCCGTGCAACTCAGCAAAGGTATTATACATAAAATACCCAACTGCACCAGAATCAACCAGGGCCAAAACCTCCACTCAGCATTGTGCCCATGACAATACCACCTGTATGGTGGGTTTAAGTGTGCCCAACACTGGGGACAATTGGACACCACCTAGGGTCTGTCCCCCAAGGTACCCTAGGTGTGTTTGTTTCCCGGACGTACCGGACAAGATCTCAATAAGTGACCATTTTTACCGCAGTATAAACATAATCCCTGTATCTTGCGATACCTCCTCTGCTCCTTGGTTAACCTAGTGAAACCCACCTGCATAGGTTCATCTGGTTCCTGTGTTGGTTCACTAGGTTTGGAAGCCAAGGGAGGGTTGGGTGGGCAAAATATGCTACTGGACCCGTTATTTTTAAGGCGAGTTCGCCGCTCTCTCGCGGTTATTCTCTCACGTATTCTGGAGTCAATCAGAATCACGTATTCAATATAATTATCTAGGTCAGTAGGTAAATCTTTTGCTGCAATCTCGTCTTTAATCTGGTCACTCAAGCCTTGAGCAAAGGCTGCCAACAGGGCCTCGTTATTCCATCCCACCTCTGCTGCCAAGGTGCGGAATTCAATGGCATAATCGCCTACCGTGCGCCTGCCTTGTTGTATCTCCATGAGACGTTTAGCAGCAGAGGTAGTTCTACCAGGAGGCTCAAATACTCTCCAAAAGGATTGCACAAAATCACAGAAATTCTTTGTGCAAGGTTTAGCGTTTTCCCAAAGTGGGTTGGCCCAAGCCAATGCTCTACCAGTCAGCAGGGATATCATGAACCCAACCTTGCTGCGATCAGTAGGAAATGCGTGTGCCGTCAATTCCATAAATATTTCAAGATGATTGATAAACCCTCTGCATAGTTGAGGGTCACCGTCATATCTCAGCGGCAAGGGTGCCGAAGCCATTAACCCTTTGACTGCGACCCCTGAGGGCCTAGACTCATTCTCCGGTGTCAGAAATGGTGAGACCACCGGGTTAGCACCGGACTTATCCGCAAGTACCGTGCGTTCAAGAATAGTTTGGATAGCAACCGCTAGCTGATCCAAATGTTGCTCGTGCACATCCATCCTCCAATGGATATTCTGTGCGTTACCGTCACTCTTAGTGTCTGAGGTCATGGCCCTTTCGAACTGTCACGGTATTTGAAGACTCTCAGACTTAAGGTTTGGTAAAAACGTAACTTTATTTAAAAGTTAAGGCAGTCCCCGTAGGGTATCATACATATATAACAATACAACAATAAATGACAGAATATAGGTTCTACCGGCCTTGCCAATAATACCGGGCAAGGCAACCGAGTGACAGTTGTAAATGGTGATAGGCTCTACCGGCCTTGCCTATACCGGGTAAGGCAACCGTGAGATGACATGTACTGGTTCTACCGGCCTTACCAATACAGGGCAAGGTAGCCCAAGAAGAACAACTTAGAGGCTCTACCGGCCCTGCCAATACCGGGTAAGGCAACCTAGGGTGGCAGCAAGAATAGGTTCTACCGGCCTTACCAATACCGGGCAGGGCAGCCTGAGGGAAAGCAGTTAACGGCTCTACCGGCCCTGCCTATACCGGGTAAGGCAACCTGAAGGATGGTAACGTACTTAGGTTCTACCGGCCCTACCAATACCGGGCAGGGCAGCCCAAGAGAGGAGACCTTGCTGTCAGGTGACAATGACAGTAGTGTGGAAAGGTACAAGGATCTCCCTCAGCAGAAGTCTTTTAGCCTGAGAATACCAGACAACTGCGTAAGGAGTTGGACAGCAACCTGTCCTCAGGATCTGAGTAATCAAGGAGCAAACCAGCGTCCGCATGCTGGGACCAACAGTAACAACACCACCAGGTGAAGTGGAGCAACCAGTGTCCGCATGCTGGGACCAACAGAGTGAGAGCAACCAGATCAATGGAGTAAACCAGCGTCCGCACGCTGGGACCAACAGTGTAAGCGCAACCAGGTTAATGGAGTTAACCTGCGTCCGAACGCTGGGACCAACAGTGTGAGAGCAACCAGATTAATGGAGTAATCCAGCGTCCGCACTCTGGGACCAACAGTGGGAGAGCAACCAGATTAATGGAGTAAACCAGCGTCCGCACGCTGGGACCAACAGTGTGAGCGCAACCAGATTAATGGAGTAAACCAGCGTCCGCACGCTGGAACCAACAGGGAGGATCGCCGGAGCAAAAGAGAACAATGTCGCCACAAGAACGGATTAATAATCACAAATCAGCGATTTGGAAGGCATTAGATGGATCTTTGGACCATAAGGAAAGAATGACTCAACCAGTTGCCAGACATTTTGAATTGGCACAACATAAACTTAAAGACTTCCGATTCATGCCCATTGTTATGGTACAAAGAAATGTTAGAGGAGGAGATCAACATCGTATATTACTTCAAAAGGAGGTTCAATTAATATATGAATACAACACATTGGTACCCACAGGTCTTAATCATGAGCTTCAATTCAACTGTCTTTTTTTGAATGACTGCGGTGTGGGCTAGGCAGGGAGAGCCTCCTGAATTCAGGATTCCTGACTGGACGCCGCAGATTTGAATGTAAATAAGATATGTTTGTGATATTGTCCATATACTTTATAAGTGCTGTAGCAGGTTCCCCGCTTTGCCAACAGCCACCAAAACTGTTTATGCATTCATGCCCTTCAAAATATTTTTGTAAGTTTTGAGAATATTGTTTTTACCGCATTGGATCATTAACCTCATAAATGACTGAACTTGCTGGTTGGACTTATAAGATGTAAAGATGTCTCCATTTGGATAAGAGCAATGAGGATATAAGTGTGATGTTTTAAAGGGATAGTAATACCTAAAATGTAAAAAAAAATATGTTGTAGGGTTTATCCCCCTGAGTAAAACAAGAGTACTCCCACTGCTGAAAGATGTTTCATTCAAAAGTTATTAATTTTCAAAGTTGAATTTTTTAGGTGCAATATCACAGTGGCCTGAAATTGTACAGTGGCGCTGTTGCTACACGATCCTATGGCAGCTCTGGTCTCAGGACCATAAGTCTCCATAGGATGGTGTAGCAACAGCGCCACTGTAAAATTTCAGGCCACTGTGATATTGCACCTAAAAAATTCAAGTTTGAAAATTAATAACTTTTGAATGAAACATCTTTCAGCAGTGGGAGTACTCTTGTTTTACTCAGGGGGATAAACCCTACAACATATTTTTTTTTGCATTTTAGGTATTACTATCCCTTTAAAATTATGATTATGCTCCAAGATGTTGGATAATATGAAAGATATATAAGTGCATATGTTGGGCTTTCCCTGTGAGAAGTTCACGGGAAGTAGCACCTAGCACTTGAAAATACAGTGACTCAAGGAATGTGAGTGTGCTCCTTTAAGAAACATATAGGAGCGTCACACTGGAGCCACATTTTGTTCTCTTTTAAAGAGTAATTAATCATCACATTGTAAGGTTTGACTGCACTTGGCTTGAGAAGGTATTGCAGTGACTTATCTATTTGACATAAAGTTAAATAATGAGATTTATATTGCTCCAGGATGTAAAAGCACGGAGGTGTTCAACATCAGCATCTGGCCAGTGTTGCGATGCATTGGAGATAGACTGAGCGCTCGTATAGGAAGAGCATAGGGGAAACTGACATCTGGGCTACGCTTGAGCCGTGATCCAGCGGAGACATACGGATTCCTAAGGAACACTGTAAGAATTGATCTGCTTACACTTTACTATGGAGAAATGAAACGTTGGAGTGTAATACAGCTATCATATGCAATTGTGAGGAAGTGTATTTAACATCGGTTATTTTGTTTATGTGGCTTTATTTGGTGAGCGGGGACCCAGCCTTTTTGATGGCTTGCTATCAGGCTCAGCCTTCAGCCGGCTGAGCTTCAAGGAAAGTTGTAGTATATGTTGTGATTCATTTATTCTTTTTTTTTTTTTCCAATGTGCGCAGTAGTGTACGGGTTGCTAGGCAACCGGGACTCCGTCTTATGTCATTGCCCCAGCCCTGACTCGGGGCGCCGCATTTTGGTGCCTGAGAGGCGCGAGGCAAGGTCTGGAGGAGGCTGTAAGTAATTTTGTGTTAATTATTGGTCAATTAACTTATTATTTATATGTGTAGTGTGTGGATTTTTGCCATTTGCCCTGAGGAAGGTCCCTGTGAGGACCGAAAGCGCAAGGCATGAATGCAATAAAGTAACAGTTTTTCTTTGCTACATAAGCTTCTTGAGTGCTGTCTCGTATGAAGCCAGGATCAACCCAGGCTGAGTATACTTGAATGCTTCTTTATGATTTTTTATGGGACGTGCACCTACTATCGCAATATTAAACATATAGGTTTTGATTAAGTGAGTGCCACTGCTTATATCAGGAAGTGTGTGTATATATATATATATGTTTCCAGTAGTCCAGTAATGATTGGGTTAACTTGAATTTCAGTAGAGCACGTTTTAGCTTTTTTTGATCCATGTCATATTATATCGTTATTCAGTTTAGGAGACTGGCAGCATTTTTGCCTGAAGTGAGGTATTTAAATAGGAGAGCGCTTATTTACCTGGCTTGTCCTGATCATGAGTAAGTGCTGCTACACAAAACTCATTGATCATGTCTGTTGGCAATAAACTTGTTCCTTGCACCCACTTACTGAGTTTCTTCCAGATATAGACATCGTTCTGGCCACAAACTAAGAACTTTACATTTTTTTACATTTGTACAATAAAGGTAAAATGTTTCTATAAGTCGGCAGTTTTAAAAGAGATTTCTTGTTTAGTGTGATTTTTTCTTTTTGTTCAAGGGCAACAAACAGACTGATTTTAATTCTCTAAAACAAAGAAAATTTTCTTAAGCTAAGTTCACACTTGCCACAATATAACCAAAAACATGCCCTGCTCAATACCATTTTTTCTTATCTTCCTGTGTTCCCCCTGTGATCCAATCACAGGGGTATATGGCAGATACATAGCTGATGATTGGATGATGAGCAGCATCAGCAATATATTATTGGCTATCCGCTTGGATTGCCGATTAATTGGCTGCAGCAATGCATAGCACAATATCCAGGTCTCTAGAAAGAACAATCTGAATGGCAGCCCATAGGTCACCATGCAGATTGCCTCTTTTCAACATAAAGAGGACCTTTTCAAAATCCTCTGTTCAGTGACCCCTTTTAAAAAGCTTCTTACATCAAAATCACAAGTTTAAAATGTTGCTGTTTAAAGGGATAGTAATGTCAGAAAAAAGTATTAACTATATAGTAGATACAATTAAAAGAGAGTACTTGCACTAATTCGTATCTCAAACCATTATGATTTGAGAGATATAGGAAAATAAAGTGCTCTGCTCCCTCCGCTTTCTGCTTGACGAGCTGTAAAGCTGTCTGAAGCAGATTCTGGTCGCTTGACCAGATGCAGCTCTTCAGCAGCGACGATATAACAATATCTAAAGATAAATACTTCATCAGAATGGTCTACAACATGTGCTTTCAAACCAGGCACACGTAGACCATTCCGATGAAATCTTTATTTTTCAGTATCGCTATGTCAGCACTGATGAAGAGCCGCCGTCTGATCCAGGGGTGTGGAGAAAGAATCAGCTGAACAGGGAATGTTTTTTGGGAAGTTGTTTACTGTGACTGGGGGGGCAGTTAATAAAAAAAAAAAAAAAAAACACAATTAAAAATAAAACATAAGACCTGGTATAAGGGGTCTAAGAAGGGTGCCTGTGTTGGTGGGTAGAGTCTTGGGAAAGAATCAGTTGAACAGGGAATTTTGTTTTGGGGGACAGTGTCACGGTTTGTTATGACTCTCAGACACAAGTTTTATGTAAAAATCTATTTTATTGAAATAATAAATTGATAACGTAGGATGGCAAACACATGTATACAGATACATACAGAATATAAGAAGACAGAATGCAGACTCTACCGGTCCTGTCAATATACCGGACAGGACAGTCTGAAGAAACAGAATGTTAGGCTCTACTGGCCTTGCCAATACCGGGTAAGGCAACCTGCAGATGGAATAGCATAACGGTTCTACCGGCCTTACCAAATTACCGGGCAGGGCAGCCTCAACGGATTCACAATGTAGGCTCTACCAGCCCTGCCAATACCGGGTAAGGCAACCTCAGATGGAATATGACAATAAGGTTCTACCGGCCTTACCAATACCGGGCAGGGCAGCCCAGAGATGATAGCAGCAGTCAGATGGTAATGGCAAATTGACAGGATTGTAAGCAACCCAGTGTACATACACTGAGACCAACAGGGAGTAGTAAAGTTGCAAGACTTTGGAGCAAACCAGCGTCCGAACGCTGGGACCAACACAGGATAGTATAGCCGCTAGGCTTTGGAGCAAACCAGTGACCGCACACTGGTGTAACAAAACGAGTTTGTATAGCCGCAAGGCTTCGGAGCAAACCAGCGTCCGCACGCTGTGACCAACACAGAACTGTATAGCCAATAGGCTTGGAGCAAACCAGTGACCGCAAACTGGTGTAACAAACAAGTAGTATAGCCGCAAGGCTTTGGAGCAAACCAGTGACCGCACACTGGTGTAACAAGTGTGTTCGTATAGCCGTAAGGCTTTGGAGCAAACCAGCGTCCGCACGCTGGGACCAACTCAGGATAGTATAGCCGATAGGCTTTGGAGCAAACCAGTGACCGCACACTGGGGTAACAAACAAGTAGTATAGCCGCAAGGCTTTGGAGCAAACCAGTGACCGCACACTGGTGTAACAAGTGTGTTTGTATAGCCGCAAGGCTTTGGAGCAAACCAGCGTCCGCACGCTGGGACCAACTCAGGATAGTATAGCCGATAGGTTTGGAGCAAACCAGTGACCGCACACTGGTGTAACAAACAAGTAGTATAGCCGCAAGGCTTTGGAGCAAACCAGCGTCCGCACGCTGGAACCAACACAGGACTGTATAGCCGTTAGGCTTTGGAGCAAACCAGTGACCGCACACTGGTGTAACAAGTGATATAGCCGCAAGGCTTAGGAGCAAACCAGTGACCGCACACTGGTGTAACAAGTGTGTTCGTATAGCCGCAAGGCTTAGGAGCAAACCAGCGTCCGCACGCTGGGACCAACTCAGGATAGTATAGCCGATAGGCTTTGGAGCAAACCAGCGTCCGCACGCTGGGACCAACTCAGGATAGTATAGCCGATAGGCTTTGGAGCAAACCAGCGTCCGCACGCTGGAACCAACACAGGATTGTACAGCCGATAGGCTTGGAGCAAACCAGTGACCGCACACTGGAGTAACTAACAATGTCGCTGACGCGACCGAGCAAGAGGTCGCCAGGATACAGAAGCCAGGCGATGCGATGACAGGAACCAGCAACGATCAGTCAGGTCAGGAAACAGCAGAGTTGAAGAACTGCAGGAACTGCAACACCAGAGACTAGGCCGGAACCAGGACTGGAACAACTCAGCAGGCAGGAAACACTGGAACAGTAGCGAGCAGGTACTCAGGAACACATGAGATCAGGAACTCAGGAACACTGGAACAGAGGTCCAGCTATCACTAGCATAGTGATAGCAGGAAGGTCAGAAACAACACGAAAGGGCACCCAAAGGGTGCCCAATCCAGGTTTAAATAGGCAATGAAAGGCGGGCTATCTGCAGACAGCCAATAGTAGCCCCCTACTGGTGACAGACAAGGAACTGCAGCAATCACGGGCACCGTGATAGACAGTTAATAAAAAATAAATAAAACAAAATGTGACAGAGACAGGGACCCCCTGACTAAGCTGTGACTGGGGTAGATTGATAGTTGATGGGATAAAGAACCAGTCCTGAGGAAAAAAAAATACCCTACTGGCCTAGTACCAATAGCTCATGTTGCGTTGGCTGGTGTCCAGTAGCCTTTGGCAAATGCCCTTATGTAATTGTGGAATTTGTGACTGCTGTTCTTGCTACTGTTTAAACAGCAGGATGATTAGGCAGATAAAAGGGAATAGGATCAACAACAGCAGTAACATGGGTGATGGATGATGAAGGTTCCACTTGCCACGACTAGCTCCAGTGATGCACCTGAGGCAGTAGCAGCACCATAACTAGCCCCCACCACTTCAGGTATATATAGAGAAAGAAGAAGTTGGACAATAATGCTTATCCACCTGCTCCTCCCTCAAAATAATGGGTGTGTTGTTACTAGAATAGAAATGTTTCCCTTGAGAGCAGGAACTGTGCCTCTCACATCAGCAACTGCAATGTGCAAATTGTGTTTGGTAAATAGGGAAGGACTGGGAACAATGGGTTCAACCATGATGCAGGTTTATGCCTTGTTTGCGATTATCCTCCACCATACCGCCATGTGTGGTCAGTGCACCATACAGTGTGCAATTGGTGGACATGACCTGCCACATCCTGACATCTACAGAATGGCTATCACTTGGTGGGGGCAGGTAATGATGAATGAGGTGGTTTGGCAGAAGATATAGTTACTCTAGAGCAAGAAGGTGATGGCGAGCCAGGTGTTTTGCTTGTCATCATACTTTAAGCCTCTGGCTGGATTTCTCTATTCTTCCTCCTCTTTGATCTCTGCCTCTCCTCTTGTTTCCTTGGGGGAAAGTCAGAGGGTACAGCAACAGTGGTGCCCCATTTCTGTGGTGGGTGTTGGCTTTAACATGTTTCACATAAATGTAATGGTGTCTGTGTTTCACATGTGTTATCAAGGTGGCTGCACCAAGGTGTGTTCCCTCCTTTCCCCGTTTCACTGACTTGTCACAAATTGTGCACAGTGTCTTTGTTGATGACTGCACTTTGCTTGTCCCAAGCGAAAAATAGACCCACCCCCATGACTTCTTTGAGGAGGGGAAAGGTGAAGAAGAATGGCCTCTTTCTTCTTCTCCTTCACATTCTCCTTCACTGGCTGCAACTGACTCAGAATCAGCACTGCAACTAGGACCAGGAGTATTGCTGATGCTGGCAAGTGGAACATGTCCTAGTCCTGCATCACTTGTTGACCCCATTCCCACTCTGTCCACATATGTCTGTGGCACTCTAACCTGCTCCTCAGCATCCTTCTACCATTGCAACTCAGCAGCAGCAGGATTTAGAGCATTGCAAACTTAGCAGATTCCAAAAGCTCACTGCTGGTGGTGGTCTTTCTCCGTTTGGGCTAATAAGGACATTAATGTCTCTTCCACTCCAACTTCTTCCCCATCATCATCATCACTACCATCAGTCCCTCCGTGCTGCTTCTGCTCTATTAAAGACGTCTCACCAGTTGGAGGAGTTTATGAGAAATGTAACAGCGGGACCCCTCATGTCACACTTGCCATTTCTTGTTGAAGAAGACAGACTAGCAGCACTAGCAGAAGGCACAGGTAGCTGATCTGTGCTCCTGTTGTGGTGATATAATTGCTGCTAGGCAACAATTCTGCCTTCATCAGGATCATGTTCACCTGGACAATGCTGTGGAGTGAAGGGGACTCTTAGGGTCAAGGGAATGGTGTGGGCTCCCTTGACCATCAGTCTGGATGCTCTGCATTATTTCCGCTACCGCTCTCCTAATGCTAGTTCCCCCAGCTGCTTCACCATGACTGTTACTACTACTAACAACAACCACATTCATTTCAGTCCTTGAGCCTTCCTCCTCTCAGTCACTAGTAAAATTATGATAACCCCCTCCTTCACAAATACTTCACAAATACAAGCTGCTGTACCTTATTAGTAGTAGTAGCGGGACTGCTTGAGGATGGCAAGTGTGACTTAGTGCCAAGTGTGAAAGCAGGGGGATCCTATCTCCTCCCCCCCCTCCACACTGGCAGCAGGTTTAGTACTGGCAGCAGGCACAGCTGGAGCCATTGACTATGTCTCTCCATAGTAACTGATAACAACAGCACCACCTGGCGACCAGAATAAAAATGGCATTTTAATTTTTAAAATTATTATTTTTTTATTAAAAATGTTTATTTTCCTTTAATGGGATAGTAATGTCAGAAAAAAAGTATTACCTATATGGTAGATACAATTAAAAGAGAGTACTTGCACTTATTTGTAACTCTTAAACCGTTATGGTTTGACAGATATAGGAAAATAAAGTTCTCCACTCCCTCCCCTTTCTGCTTGACGAGTTGTAAAGTTGTTAGAAGCAGATTCTGGTCGTTTGACCAGACGCGACTCTTCAGCAGTGCCGACATAACAATATCTAAAGATAAATACTTCATTGGAATGGTCTACAACGTGTGCTTGCAAACCAGACACACGTTGTAGACCGTTCTGATGAAGTATATATTTTTAGGTATCGCTATATCGGCGCTGCTGAAGAGCCACCATCTGATCTAGGAACCAGAATCTGCTTCTGACAGCTTTACAGCTCGTCAAGCAGAAAGGAGAGGGAGCAGAGAACTTTATTTTCCAATATCTCTCAAACCATAACGGGTTGAGGCATGTGAATAAGTGCGATTACTCTCTTTTAATTGTATCTACCATATAGGTAATACTTTTTTTCTGACATTACTATCCCTTTAAGTCATCATTTCTAAATTTTAGTATCACTCTTTTTGTTCATTTTTTGGTAGTTGCATTTTATTTCTTCTGGCTAAGATGTTCATGTTCACAGGCTAAAATAATTATTATTGGTTATATAACAGCTTCATGGTTATCAAAAGCATTGCTAGGCAACACAAATAGACTGTTTATTTCCTTAAATCCTTCTGCTTATGTTTATCTGTGTTACCATGGTGGCTTATATTATTCAGCTGACCCATTATGTAAGTGATTTATTTGCACAAATTATTTTGGATGATATCTTGGTCACATGCCAACAGGTAATTATGTTCCTGTTTTTGCAACCATGTTTCCTTTATGAATTCAATGACAGTGTTTATTGTGCTGATTAAAGATACCTGCTTTGAGGCCAAGCAGATATCTTGAATTACTGGGGATTAAAAATCAATATTTATCTTGAGAAGAGATTGGTCCTGTAAGGTGTGATACTAGCCATACCTCTCTGTATGCACTAAAACTTATTTAACTCTTTCAGTGACAGAAGGGTTCACAACGCAATTGCTTTCCAATGCATTTAGTACCCCACTGGTACTCAAATGGTTAATAGTGCAGAGCCTATGATACAGCATTCATTTGCATAATGCTTTGTTGACTGAGCTGTCTGCAGCAGAGAAATGTTCCAGTCTGACATAAGGTCGAATGTATAAATAAATAAAGTGTAGTACTTATTGGGAAAATCGACTGCACAATACAGAACAAATAACTCCCCACATCGGTATTACTTTAAATGAGGCATTTAACCCCTTAAATGCTAGAGGTCTCCAGTCCACTGCATTACTGACAATACATTGAAGATTTCTCTAGGACTGAAGATGGTTAACCTCTTAATGACCCTTGATGGTCATAGTACGTCAAGGGTCGATCTGACTGAACAACCCATGACGTACTATGACTGCCATGGAATTCCGGGCTCCCCCCGCGGCTGCACGCCGTTCGGGGAGTCCGGAACCAGAAGGAGCAATAAAAAAAATGCTCCGTGGTCCTTAACTGACCGCGCCGAGCCGATCGGCCAGTTGTTAAGGGGTTAAAGAAGGGATTTTGTTTGTACCCTACGGTTCAGTTTGCTGTCATTTTGGCCCATAATGCTTTGAACTCACCTTCATATAAAAAATGAAAATGTTCTGATATTGGACTTGGGCACTCCTGGGTTCAAATGGGTTTTCTACATTCCTTTATAATCCTGGTGACAAAACAGTTAATAGTCCAAATTAAATACATTAACGCCCCATAACAGCCTTGTTACTAAATCCTGAATCCATTTTGTCCCCTGCATCCACTATTCCCAACTAACATACCTTCTCCATATGCTTTAAATTAGCCTTATGTAGCCAGTCAGAATTGTTTCTGCTCTTCAGACAGTGGAGATATATAATTTGTGTTTCCATAGTTAAGGTTAAAACGTTTCTATGTTAATTGACGACTATCATGTTCTATCAGTAAAAACTTTGGTTATCAGCATATAATATAGTGTCCTTTTGTGTTAAATATAGGTTCATTTGGTTAAGTTTTTCTGTTTGATCAAAATTGCCAGAACAAATAGAATATGATGTATAAACAAGTACAAAAGAAAGCTATATTTAAAATGGGGTACACCAAGTTTTTACTTGGCTGTAATCGTTATCCTATTGCATAAAATAGAGCAGGGTTTTTCAACCCTTTTGATAAGTATCCCAACACACAATTTCTATTGACTGAATATTTGCAAACTAAAAAAAACTGCAGTAGAAAAGGAAATAAACTGATATTCAGTCTGTATGTGTCACGGATACCCAGAAAAGTTCAGGCGTCAGTACGGTATAGTTGATGCAATTTTATTGACAAAATTAACAAAGAAAATATATACATATATACATACAAAGGAACAGGCAAAGGGTTAAAGCCAGCTACCCTGCTATCAGAAATAATAGGATGCAAGGCTAAACTTCAGTGCTAGAGACTAGGCCTTAGCCACTGGTAGTCTCAGCAGGAGCCAGGAACAGGAGCAGGAACACAGGATCCTGATCCGATGTAGCGGGCGTACCGACTCAAGCCTGCAGTCAGTAGGGAGCAAACTCTGACTCACACCTGCAGTCAGTAGGGAGCAAACTCTGACTCACACCTGCAGTCAGAATGGAGCAAACTCTGACTCACGCCTGCAGTCAGAATGGAGCGAACTCTGACTCACGCCTGCAGTCAGAATGGAGCGAACTCTGACTCATGCCTGCAGTCAGAATGGGAAATAGATAGCTGACTCGCCTGCTGTCAGTATCAGAGCTGGTCTACCAGAGCCCCAGGTCCGCACTAGATTGGGTGTCTGCTAGGTACAAGGAACAAATGTAAGGGTAGTCAGACAGAGCCACAAGTCAGCACCAGAAGGGGTAGTCAGACAAGCCAGGTCATACACAGTTCAGATAATCAGCCAGAGCCACAGGTCTGCACCAGGTTGGGTGTCCACTATAGGGAAAAGCAAAAGAATAGTCAGACAGAGCCACAGGTCAGCACCAGGTTGGATGGAAGACTAGCCAGGTCATGCACAGAGCCAAAGGTAATAGAACTGCTATGAACAACAATGCAAGGGCAACTGAATCAGGACTCAGACTGCCATTTAAACCCCTCCTCAGGAAGTAGGTAGGAGGAGCAGCTCAGAGGAAGGAAGTAGGTAGGAGGGGACTACAGGAAGCATGGCACATAAAACAGAGGCCTGCTGCATGCTTGCTTCATGCTTGAAGCATCATGCCTGCAGATGACGCTGAAAACAAGGTAAGCTGTAACAGTATGTGCTATTGTGAGAACAACATTCTCCCAGGCACATACATCCAAAACTAACTTTTGTATTTAACCCTTTCTTTAAATTTTTCTTCTATAAGATGTCAGTTTTTTTCCATAAGGTAGCTTGGGCACAGTTTAATTAAAATGAAAACATAATAGTAACATAGTAAATTAGGTTCAATAAAGACACAAGTCCATCAAGTTCAGCCTTTGCTTCATACCCTAGTGACATGAGAACTGTATAGTTTTCCTGCTACCAAATAAGTTAGTCTTTAGCAGACCTTCCTGATTTGCCTACTAATATACAATATAACACTGTATGTTCGCTTTTGAAAGAAATGTATCTTCTGTTAAATGTATCCATTGTATCTGCCATAACCACCTCCTCGGGCAAGGAATTCCACAATTTAACAGACCTTACTGTAAAAAAAATCCTTCCTCTGCTAAAGTCTAATCCTCCTTTCTCTGTCTTCCAATATATCTTACAGATAACTCTGGGCGACCTCCCCTTTAAGTAGACAGGAACAATTCTTGGAAAGAACTGTAGGGTGGAGCTTCCTTCCCGCCTTAGCTGGTTACCAGCCAATCCCCAACTAGTTAGATTTGTTCCTTGAACAGGAAAGGCAAGAGAACAGCTCTGCTTAGTTTTTAGTTTATTTTATTGTTTTCTGTTAGATATGGGATGTAGAAATCTACCATTAGGCGGATTACCATTACTGACTTCCCAATGACGGATTGCTAGTTACCAGGCGCTGTTTGTGGACCTTCCAGCCCTGAGGGAAAAATCTTGCATGCTATGTTTTTTCCCTAGGAGAAGCCCACTGAGGCTTCTTCTTTAGCAATGGAAGTCTGAAGACAGACCTGCAAAAAAGGTGAGCAACCCTTTGAATGCTGAGATTCACTTGTCCCACGCTTCCCCTCCGCACAGGGGTTTCCTTTTGGAGTTCCTGTTATATACTCCTGCACTCATTGGGTTTACATGTTTGTCCATTGGGTTTCTGTAGCACTTGGGTTTCTGTGGTAATTTAACCCTTTGTTTACCAAACTGAGCACTTTTGAGGGTTTTGTCACACTTTTCCCTTTGGGATTAGTGTTATTTAGCCGTACTCTGGTTATTTCTAAGTTTTTCCAACCCTTGGACTCACTTTGTTAAAAATTCTGTTATTCACATTTTACCGCAGAGATGCCATGCTCCATTCACCTCTATGGGACTTTTACTTATTGGGACAAATCTCCACATAGCGAATTCAGAGATGGCTCATTCTACTTGTCTTCCCTTGTCCTGTCATCCGGTTTCTGTTCTGAGTGTTTTGGGGGACTCAGGGGGCTTCGGGCACTGTTTTTAGGGTACTTGAAGGGAAACAGTTCCCATGAGCGCCCTCTTCGCGGGATATTTTCTGATTGGCTATTGTGCGAACACCATTTTCTGACTTTCCCTTCACAGGTATCCTACTCTTCCTCTCTCCTCAGCAGATTAACCCATCGCCTGCCAGTTAAATGCATTTTCGCTAATTCTGGGGTGAAAATTTAATCTCAGACACAGGATTTGGGTTATTCCTTATGCTATGAGATGCTTTATATCCTGTTAGGATGTCAGACCTGTTAGGACCTGGGGCTAGACCTAAGACTAAGGATACTGGGGTATCTGTGACCCCCACTGGCATTGCTCCTCTTGTCAATCAGGGCTTCCTAGAGAATACTCAGGTCATTTATGCCCTTCATGTGCTGTGGCCCCTGCTTCTCCACCAGGGTCTTCCAGCCATGTTGTAGAGCCACCTTGGATGCAAGAGTTAAAAACTACTTTGCAACTACTTCCAACGCAGTTACATGAGGTCCTCCAAACTTTGAAACCCCCAGAATTATGCAGGTCCTCAGTGCCCAAACCACAAGGTGTACCTGATGTGTCAGACTCCTCTGAGGAAGAATCGTTGGTGGACTCAGATGAGGGTGAATGCGCTGAGGGAATTTGCTCCCAATTCTTTGGGGACCCCTTTGAGGCTGACCCTGAGCCCTCTGCTGAGGGCCTTATCAGAGCAGTCCTCAATACCCTGAACATTCCCCCTTGTTCTGAGGATTCTAAGGCTACTTCTGACATCTTTCAGAGGCCTAAGAAGTAGCGTACCTTTTTCCCACCTAATCCCACTCTTGACCAGATTGTCTTAGATGAGTGGAAAACCCCTGATAAACGCCTGACCTTGCCTAAGAAGTTTGCTAAGCTGTACCCCTTTTCAGAGGTGGCACTAGCTCAGTGGACTCACCCCCCCTAAGGTGGACACGCCAGTTTCTTGACTTTCTAAAACCATGGCCCTTCCAGTGGTGGATGCTTCTGCTCTCAAGGATTTGACTGACAGAAAACCTTTGCTGTCGCTTGGGTGAATAGGGCCATTGCTGTATGGACTGAACAACTTACTGATGCTGTTCGTCAGGGTGCTCCCGCAACTGACTTGCTACAGCTCTTGGCTAACATTTCAGAAGCTCAGCATTATTACTGAAGCTATCATTGGTTCTATTAGGCTGGAAGCTAGGGTTTCAGCTATACCTGTTGCAGCCAGGCATGCCCTCTGGCTTAAGATCTGGTCTGCGGATACCACTTCCAAGAAATCCTTATTTGGGCCAGAGCTGTCATCAATGACATTACTGGAGGCAAGGCATCGTCTTTTTCGTTCCTTCCAGACTGAGGTAAGTGCCATGGCCCCAATGGTTCCCCAGGCTCCATGCTCCTCCTCCAAGCCCAAACAGCAGTGGAGGCCAAAGCAGTCCTTCACCAAACCCAATGCCAACAAACCTTCGGCGTGACTCGCCGAACCCCGTACCCCACGTGCCAGTGGGTGGCTGACTGTGCCATTTTCTAAGTGTCTGGACAGACACTGTGGTGGATCCGTGGGTTTTACACATGATTTCAGAGGGGTATAGGATTCTCTTCAACTCTCTTCCTCCTTTCAGGTTCTTCCCTTCTCATATTCCTCAGGGATTGGAAAAGCATTGTCTTTTCAATGGTGCTATCCAGACTCTATTGGACAAGGTAGTTCTGGAACCGGTTCCCGACCTGGAAATTGGTTCCGGTTTCTATTTCAACCTGTTTGTAGTCTCCAAGAAGCATGGAGGCTGCTGTCCCATCCTGGACCTCAATGATCTCAATTCCTTCATAGTCAAGACTCATTATCACCAGGAGTCCTTAAGATTGGTGATCACGGAAAGGTGCCCTCAGGAATTTCTGGCTTCTTTGGATCTCCAGGATGCCTATCTGCACATAGCCATACATCCGGAGAGCAGTCAGTACTTGAGACAGAGGGCACTTCCAATTTTCTGCTCTCCCTTTTGGTGTAACTACGGCCCCCCCAGGTATTCACTTGTGTCCTGGGTGCATTAATTTCTGTCACAAAGATGGTGTTGTCACAAACTAAGGCTATAGGCCCTGCTGAGACAGTGGGGAGAGTGTGGGAGTGAAAGGGTTAACAATACCAGACCCCTGGTTACCTGTTACTATTCCTAGCAACCACCACATTAACCCCTGAAATCCCTCCTGCACTATCTCACCAGTACTACAATTCACTGCCACCACCAAGACTTTATATCTGGGCATCTTACGTTACCCCAAACACAACAGAATTACAGTATAAAATCAACTTAATAATCAAACATTTAGACTTAACCCTTTAGTAGCGTGTTCTACCTGAGCTTCCTTCAGAGAAGTGAGTTCATATTAGAGAACAGAGACAAGAGCTGATTAATTGAACATTTAATCTGAAAAAAGGCTTCACAGTGCTGGTACAAAAATAAAGGCAATAAAGGACATACACAAATACAGATTACACATAAGCAAAACAGTCCATAAAATAAAATGGGAGAAACACAAGAAATCCTTAAATACAATTACTGGTATTTTAAGAGTCCTTGGGAACTTCAGATGGTATATCCCCCTTCAGTTGTTACAAAGAAATTCACTGTTTTATCCAAAAAACACATATTAAATAGTTTCCACAGTTCCTTCTAAGAGGCCAACCCCCTTCAGTTGTTACCTGGGAGGGTTAGGGGTTTGGCTTGACTGTTTACAGCCCACTCAATCAAACCTGTCAGATTTTACTGGAGACTTGTACCTGAAAAGTCATAAGGCTCCCCAAAACATGCAACACACACAACACCTCTATAATGTTATAATAATCATATTCCTCATATCTGTGTAAATATCTGGACACCAAACATGCTGGGTCTAACTGGTTGCAAAGTGGCTATTCTTGTAACTCATAGCAGGAACACCTCTGGCATGTCTGGTACGCACCAAAAGGGTAGAACCTGGGCATTCTGAATATATGTTTGTATTGAACCATTTTATACTGTATATACATGTTCCCCCTATTTCATAATATTTGATTGTCCTCTACGTGAACTCCCATCAGAACAGAAAGTCCAATATAGTTTATGACATCTGTTCTGCTCTGGCGATGCTCATTTAGTTTCTGGTGATGTTATCTACTTAGCTAATTGTATGGTCTAGGACTGGTGCATTTGAATAACAAACAAACAAATTATACATACCAGAGCCCTGCAAGGCCCAGCTCATGCCTTGGCATGACAGGCGTCCAAGTTACTCCGTACATGGACGGCTTGCTCTTGAAGGCCCCATCTCCGGAACTCCTTCAACAACAGGTCCAGGACAATATCAACACTCTCACCCATCTCAGGTGGATCCTGAACATGGACAAGTCGGACCCGGTTCCATCTCAGAGACCGGTCTTTCTAGGTTTTCTATTCGACACCCTGAAAGGCATGGTATTTCTCACAGATGAGGTAGTTCGCCAGATCAAGGTGTCCTCAGTCCTGGCTTGTGATTCCATTCCAGCCAAGAAGTGGACCTCACTACTGGGAAAGTTGATATCTGCCATAGAGGTGGCACCGTTTGCGATGGCTCACACGAGGGAACTTCAGAGGTTTGTGCAAAGGCAACGCAGATCTTCTGAGGCTGTTGGTTTCTCTACCCCTACACGTGGAGCTGAGTCTCTCATGGTGGCAAGACCTCTCCAACCTGACAAAGGGCAGGCCCTTCCTGGTATCATTCTGGACCAAAGTGTCAACGGATGCCAGCCTATCCGGCTGGGGAGTGATCCTGGGTCACCTGAACGCACAGGGTTGAAGGTCAGTGGAGGAGTTTTTCCTATCCATCAATGTCCTGGAACTTCGAGCGATATTCCATGCTCTCAAATACTGGTCCTATTGTCTAGAAGGCTGTCCAGTTCGCGTCCAGTCCGACAACGTCACAGCTGTTGCTTACATCAACAAGCAAGGCGGAACAAGAAGCCTCGCAGCTTGGTTGGAGGTCAAGGCCATCTTAACTTGGGCAGAAGAACACGTTCCTGCCATATCCGCAGTTCATATTCCCGGAGTAGACAAAGTCTTACCTGACTTCTTAAGTCGACACATGGTAGACAGCGGAGAATGGGAACTCCACCAGGAGGTGTTCGACCTCATCATCCAGAAATGGGGACTCCCCTGGATTGACGTGATGGCGACCAGACACAACAGGAAGGTTCTGTCATGTTGTTCCCGCTGGAGGGATCCTCTGGCTCTTGCAGTGGATGCCATTTCGATCACGTGGCGATTTCCTTTGACTTACATCTTTCCTCCCATTCCCCTGCTTCCCAGGGTATTGAGAAAATTGCGGTTGGAAGGCACTCCAGTCATTCTAATCACTCCCTACTGGCCCCGGCAACCCTGGTTCCCAGAGCTTTCGGCTTCCCCACAGACCGGATCTCCTTCTACAGGGTTATCTGTGGAAGGAGGATGTGGACCGTCTGGGTTTGATGGCCTGGCAGTTGAATCCTCAATATTGAGGAAGAAAGGTTTGTCTTCAGCGGTCGTAGCTGCTAAGCTTTGTGCTAGGACACCTGTTTCCTCCTTTAAGGCATACCACATAATCTGGTCTATTTTCCACTCTTGTTGTGTGGATAGGGATCTGTCCTCATAAGAGTTCTCCTTCCTACTGTTCTGTCCTTTTTACAGGACGGCATGGACAAGGGCCTCAGCCTGAGTTCCTTGAAGGTTCAAACTTCTGCACTCTCTGTCTTTTTCCAGAAGCGCATCGCATGGCAAGGTTTTCTTTCAGGGTGTTGCTCATGCTCGCCCTGCCTTTAAGAGTCCTGCTCCTCAGTGGGATCTTAATTTGGTGCTAGGCGTCTTACAGCGCCCACCATTCCTCTTTGTCTTCTGACTTGAAAAAAGGCTTCCCTATTGGCAATCGTCTCTGTTCGCAGGGTTGCCAAGCTGCAGGCTTTGTCCTGCAAACCGCCTTTCTTGGTGTTTCACAAGGACAAGGGGGATCTTTGCACCTCCCAGGAATTTCTTCCTAAGGTGGTCTCTGAGATCCACATCAATCAGAATATTGTCTCGCCTTCATTTGGGCTATCCTAATCTGATTAATCTGTATGAGCTCTTTTGACTTTGGGGACCGGCTCCTGGTCCTTGCCTTCTTTCCCACCACTGGGAAACTCAATGTTGGTACATCCCAGAGTTACCTGTAAGCTATATTGGACGACAGAGAAAAGAAGATTTAATCTTACCTGTTAAATCCTTTTCTCTTAGTCCATATAGCTTACAGGTCTCCCACCCTGTCAAGGGACCATGCTTGGTTCTCCTGTGACTGAACGTGGGAGTTCCTTTGGGTTCATATTCACAGGAGTCTTCTTTTTTTCCTTCTTGATGCCTAGTCAATAATTAGCATCTCAAATCTTACTGGTTGGGGATTGGCTGGTAACAAGCTAAGGAGGGAAGGAAGGCTCCACCCTGCACTTCTTTCCAATAATTGTTCCTGCCTACTTAAAGGGGTGGTCGCCTTCCCAGAGTTACCTGTAAGCTATATAGATGAAGAGAAAAGGATTTAACAGGTAAGACTAAAATCCTCATTTCCGCTAATCTCAAGTGGTGTCCCCTGGTCACCTGATCAGGCCTTGGAATGAATAGTTTACCACAGAGATCCTTGTATTGACCTCTCAAATACTTCTACAATGTGATAAGGTCTCCTCTTAGTCGTATTTTCTCTAGAGTAAATAAACCAAGTTTGTCTAGAAGTTCCTCATACATCAAGCACTCCATTCCCTTAATTCATTTTGTTGCTCTTCGCTGTACCCACTCTAGTTCTAGTATATACTTTTTCAGAACTGGTGCCCAAAACTGCACTGCATTTTCGAGATAAGGTCTTACTAATGATTTGTACAATGGCAAAATTATTTTATCCACTCTTGCTTCAATACCCCTTTTTATGCAAGACATGATAGAAAGAAAGTGAACTTTCTCTAAGTAGGTGGTATGCATACCTGAGAACTTGTTCTTCTAGAGAGGTGGTGCCACTTGGGAATATAAATGGCAGGTTTTGATCTCAAAGGAGCGTGACTTAACAAAACGATAAATTAACTGGGCAGAACTGGAGGGGGGGAGAAGTGGGCAGAGTTTCATAAGAAACTCCCCACTAGGGATGGGCAAAAATGTTTACCAGAAACCAAAATTGGAGATAAATGGCACTTCCTGTTTGGCAAAAAGTATAGTTTTCCTGCCTTTTTCACCTAGCTCATTGCATTGAAATCAATGTCACATGTCCTTTTTCTCTTCTTTTCCTGCAGGCATATAAAAGGTTGTCAGTTTCTCAAAGCATGCCATTCTGATTTTGTGAGAGGAGGAAAGAGCAGCACATTTTGAGCCTCAGAAGATAGGAAAATAAAGTGGAGTTGAAGCTTAGTTTTGGGAGGCTTTTAGGTAGGATATTTGTTCTCTGTATTAGGTGGAGTCTGGGGGCACTCTGGGGGGAGAAGAAGGGAGAAAGGAGGTTGACCACAAATATCCCAACATTCTGTCTGACTGATTTGATTTAAAAGACACAGGCAGCTGCAGTCCAAGCAATGTTCTTTATGATCTTGCTGTTATTATCTCTATGTTGGGGAAGTCTGGGGAAAGAAGTTGTTTTTGTTTTTAAATAATATTATTATTACTTTTTTTTTTGGACAGTGTTAAGGTAGGGTAGACAGGACAACTGTAAAAAAAAAAAAAATATATATATATATATATATATATATATATATATATATACACAGACAGCTGACTGGGACCCTGATGTGAGCTGTGTGACTGAGCAGACGATAGACAGCAGATGAGATTGAGAATTTTGTTGAGGATCAAGGCAAGACATCACACTCCATCAGTTGTGTTGTGTACTGTAAACTAAAAACACAAACAATAGTTGAGTAATGTCCAGCAACAGCAAAAAGGACAGGGGAGAGGGGGGTAAGGAGAAGCAGTTCAGGGACATGGGAGTAAAGTAGTAGTACAAAGTGGTGGTACAAACTGACTGCAGCCATGGTTGCTGCAGCGTGTGCAATAAATTATGATGATCCCTCTCCTCACAGGGAGGATGCAGTTTGTCAAGGTCCCACCAAAAGTTCCACCACCTCCGTCAGTAGAACTACTTAAAAAAAAAAAAACAAACATAAAAGAACACTGAATACAACAATGAGTTGCATTCTGGTATTGGTGATTGAAATGGCATAATGGAAGAAAGTGTAGCAGCTGAACCAACAGCAGCGTCTGACAGTGAGACAAACAAGTAAAAAAACACGTCCTCAAAGTAGTAGAGAACTTTGTGAAAGTAAAAATAAATTGTTTGACACCTCTAAAAGCTTAAAGGAATATAATGGTAGTAGACAAGAAGCTACGGGCGATGCTGAGGATGACATAATGATGATGCTGCTGCTGCTGCTGCTGCTGATGATGATGATGATGACAAAGTAGATCTAGAATATATCCCTCCAGCAAGCATCCTCCTCTCCTCTTTTTCATATATACATAAAAAACAAAGATGGCAAAAATTACAGTCATCCTGTCAGTCATCATCAGCATCATCGTTACTTCCAAGTCCCAATCAGCCACACACACTTGAGTAACCAGCAGCAACAAAAACAGCAACACATTTTATTAACATCCACAACCTTAGCTATGATAAGTGCCACCTTTTGACAACTAGTAGTAGTAGCAGTAGAATTACATCAACATCTAGCCCCAGTAGTAGTAGCAGCTCCTCAAGACCCCCTCATTCCATGAAGTCCACAGTATGGAGATACTTCACTCAGGATCCAAAAGCTAAGCATGTTTGTTTATAGATTTATCTCTATCCCCCTCTCTTTGCCTGTCATCCACCCTCCCCCCTTCTCCACATTACCTCAAACTGACTAAGGGATTTTGTGCTCTGTAGTTTTTCTCTTTTTCTTAACCTATGTGTCACTTCTCTCATTTGCCTTGAATGTTTTATTTTGATAGTTAATACTGCTTTTGACTTGATAAAGGGAGGATGTTCCTCTTGAAAACCGCTCCTGAAAATTGAATGCTAGTCCAATAATATATATATATATATATATATATTATATTCCATACACATTAACCGTGGATGTTTTTGCCTTAGATTGTCTATCTGCCTGTCTGTCTAAGTAGGATTATAAATCCATGGAGCCTAGAGACCATGGATACAAACATTGCAAAGCCTGAAGAGAGTCAGAAACGAGAATATGGTCTCAACTCATGGGCGGAGCTATATAACTATAGTTTTCCTAAATGAGCATTTGCTGTGCTTATAGACAGCCACATAAATATATTTTGGCTCCCAACTCTCCCAATACACAAATTTTAAGTGACAAACTCAACACCCCCTTATAGCTGACATAAGGAAAAATTTAGATCATAATTTCTCTGTGCCAAGTTTATATATAGCTTGCACTTTAGAATAAAGGGACTGCACCCTCAAACATCCATCTCTCTAGATTGTAAGCTCTTGTGAGTAGTGTTTCCACTACACTCCCACACTGTCTACCCCTTGATAATTTTATAAAGGAAATTTTTACATAGATATTAAGTAGGCTCAGGACTATTCTGTACATGGAAACCGCTATTTGCTCTTATTTTTGTATGAAGCTCCATTCTTACATTCCCCTCTATAAAAAAGATAATTTGTAAATTATGTCTTTCACATTCTTAAACATTGCTCTTTAAATGAACAGTTTCTTGCATATAGTTGAACTTTTTAAGCACTACAAAATTATAAATATTTTTTCTGGGACATTGCTAACACTTTAACCCTTTAAGTGCCGGGCCTTTTTTGCCACTAGATGACCAGAGCAATTTTGGCCATTTTAGTATTCCTTTGTTCAACCATATTTTATCTTAAATTAATGTAGTTCATCCATAAAACTGTATGCCATTTTTAAGCATAAATAGGCCTTTATTTTGTTACCACATTTATAGTTATAACCCCCCACTGAATTTGATAAAATTGAAAAAAAAAAGATAAAAAATGAAAAATAACTTTTTATAGGTTTTCCTGTCATAATTTGTGCTCAATAAGTAAATTATTAAAAGAGACTGGATAAGAGGTATGAACAGTCATTCATACCTCCCAAATGGCTCTTTTTAGGGGGTACTGTCTTCTTAGGTTCAAATGCCTATGACCCTCTTCCCACCCTGGTATCTCTCGTTCAGTGTGGTATCTCTCTTTCAGTGTTTCACATTGCTCCACAGTAATACAATTCACATTAATGTTTGTATAACTTTAGTATATGTGTTTTAAAAAGTAGGTTGTGTAAATAAAATACTTAGGGCTTGCTCTATATAATTTATTCACAAAGTGTTATATATTTTTTTTCTTTTTAATCCCCCACCCATGCTCCCAGTACCTCAAAAATGCCTAATTTTTGGCCATTTCAGGCACTTTTAGTTCTTTTCTCTGATTCTCTTTCTCACTATTAGGAATGGGTGAAAGGTCTCCTTGTGTTCCCATGAAACAATTAACAAAAATCACCTGGTTGTTTGCTTTTTCACAGGAAAATCTGCCTTAAAGCCCATAAAATCTTCGACTCTTGCCAACATTTTTCACTATTTTTTTTTTCAATGGCTACAAACTTCCCACCCCTTTACTTACATGTTCTTTGCATTTTCGTTATAAGAACTAGATGTTTCCAGGAAATGAAACACAATACAAGCAGTTATACAGAGAGAGAGAGAGGGTGCTAAGCTGCTGTTCTGTGATTTGTATAGCGAAATTGAGGCAGGAGTGGTTCATAGTGTGTGCTCTCACTCCAAACACCTGGATTAAAAAGAAAAGGAGTGGCTGGAAGGATAGTGATGCCTCCAGTTAGTCTGAGGAGGAGGAGGAGGAGGAAGTGACCACCACCATCATAGAAGGGTCTGGAAGCTCTTATTCCCCAGACCCAAAGATGCCTAGTCCCCCAACACCATCTCTTGGGATCTGGAAGAAATATATTAGCAAACAATCAAAGACACATGAAGAACTGGGTAGCAGTGTTAGCAGCACTGGTCAGCTACCTGTGCCTGCTGCTACTACTGCCAGTGTGCCTTTAGAACAGGAAGAGGAGGAGATGATGGCAAGTGTGACAGCAGGGGACCCTAAGTCACAGTTGCAATCCCAAAACAGTACCAATACTACTACCACCACGCAGAAGCTAGAAACTCAGATTATAGGGGGTGATGGTGAAGGTGATGTTAGTAAAACAGCTGGTGGTGGGACTAGCATGACTGCAATAGATCCTCCTGCTGAGGTAAGGGGAACCAGACTAGCGATCAAATGAGCCCACAACATTCCTCTGACCCTGTGTTTCCCCTTCCCCAAGCATTGTGTCTCTGGGACAGCATTAATACCATCAGCACAGATCAGATGCCTGTGCCTGCTGCTATTCATTCTGCCTTCTTCACCTGTAGAGATGACAAGAGGGGACCCTCTGTCACATTTGTCATCATTGGCAATCCATAAGACTCTCATAGAGCAGCAGCAGCAAGGAGGGACTGGTAGTGGTGGTGATGAGGGTGATGGTGGAACAGCTGGGGTGGAAGAGACATTAATGGTCTTTTTTAGCCCAAAGCGAGAAGGAATGGGAGACTGAGATACAAATGGGATAAGCATCACCACCACTACCAGCAGTGACCTTGCAAAATGTGCTGTTGCTGTAATTCCTTCTGCTTCTGAGTTGCAAGGACATCAGGATGATGATGAGCAGGCTAGTGTGCCACAGACCACTATGGACACAGAGAGAATGGGGTCCAGCATTACTGGTGCGGGACTAGGGACTACTTGCTGTAGCAAAGATCACATGTACTGGTTTGTCAGGGAAAGAGTGAAACTGATTGCTCCTGTCCTAAAGCAGACAGTTACAACCTACTTGGGATGATGACAGCACAACAACTCAGCAATCATTTAATCCATGACGTGCCAGGACTGTCACTGGTCATTAACTGACTGAATTCTTTGATGGTCCTGGCACATCATTAGTCCTTAAGGGTTAATATAAGATTGACTTGTTTTTAAACAGTTTTGTCCTTCAAGATAATTATATTTTAATAATATTAGTTTCCAAAGTATAAGGTATAGATGTTAGTAATTTGATCTGCCACAGATACACAAAGAAGACTTTAAAAAAGAAAGATTTTATTACCACAGAAAAGAACCATTCATGCAGATACAATCAATGACTTTAGCCTGTCAAATCTAACAATAAATTACAGATGTAGTTGCACTTAATGTTCACTGCCTTTAAGGCAGCTGCTGCACTTTCTGTAGAGCAGTGGAACATTGGTTTTATTCTTTCAGCTCTAGGGACATTGTGAAGGGTATATCAGAATATGGCCGGATCGCTTTGCTAAATATTAGTCAATGTATCAAGAAAAAAACCCCACCCCACATAGAAATATACATTAAAGGAGAAAAATGAAACAAGGAATAGTAAGACTCAAGACAAAAGATGACCATTATGTAAATGAGGACAAAGGTCTAGCTGGATGCTTTAGTGAATTTTTCGGTTTCGTTTTTACAGAGGAGTATGAATGGATGGGACTTGGGAAGTATTCATGTTTACAGAGGAAGAAGTTCTACTTAAATTGTCTAAGGTAAAACTGATAAATCAATTGGACTAGATAACATACACCCAAAGTTATTAAAATAACTTAGGAGTGTTCTGGCAAAACCTTTAACAGAATTAATCAATCAGTCGCTATTGACAGGAGTAGTTCCAGAATATTGGAAGGTAGAAATGAAGTACCTCTTCACGAAAGAATGTAGCATGGTAGAGTCTAGCAACTACAGACCAGTAAATCTTATGTCAGTAGTGGGAAAATTAATGGGAACCATGTTAAAGGAAATAATTGTTAAACATCTGGCTTTAATTGGCTTGCAAGAGCCCAAATAGCTTGGGTTTACAGCAGGGAGATCTTGTCAAACTAACCTCATAGATTTTTTTTGACTGGATAACTAAACCAATAGACCTAGCAGAGACCTTTGCCGGCTTTTTTAACTAACAGCATATAATCTATGTGTACCATAGGTTATATGCGCGTTTTTTTAAATATACAGTGATTTCAGACCAGGAGGGGGACATCACGACCCCTCCTGATATCCCCCCCTAGCATGGATCACCTATCCAGAAGGATAGGTGATCCATGGGGGCAACAAGGAAGGCATTTTATGACTTCCTTTCTCACTACTGGAGCTGCTGTATAAGCCGACTGCAGTAGCAGTAGTTGTAGTGAACCCTGTCACCGGCTTCATATGTTCCACATAAACATGTAATTAACATTACTTTAACTTTCATAAAACAATGTAACTTTACATATACATATAGACATATGTGCAACCAGACATGAACACCCCCATGAGTTTAGAAATGTGAAACACCTTGAAGCAAGCTGTGGGTCTCCACTGCATCGCATAGCACCCAGACTTGCAAGAAACAATATTACAGATCTAGGAATAGTATAAACATATGCTACATATCATGTTAGTAATACCCACATCTAAAACTAGAATAGTGTAAAGTGGTGTAAAGTTGCCATGGTCATAAATCATCTAATGCTGGGTATGTGAACCGTCCTGGTCATCTCGGGTCAAAGCCCCGTCTTGACACAGGTCAAGATCCTCAAACCCAGTAAACTAGTATCCAAAATTAAAGACCCTACAAAACCTTTCTATTTATAATATCTAACGAAGAATGATATGAGCTTTATAAAAAAAGACATACTATGAATGAAATAGAAAGGACCGCATTATTCCACAAAACAGTATACTATCATATGTCAGATAGTATAGACAAAAACTCTTGTCTTGACCTGAAACAGAGAAACAGACTGCAAATTTTATCTGTGTTTCCATGGATGGATAAAGTTCAATAGTTTTGAGTATAGACATCAAAGGTGTCCTGGGGATGACCGGAATTCCCCTAGGGGCCACTTTTAATAATTGATGAATGAGATAACAGGCTATACAGAACTCTACTGATACAACCAAATCAGAGTCTTAAATGCACTCAGTATGGCCATCCTTTTGTCGTAGAGACCTTAGTATCCAGATATAGGAATGGAAAGACACAAATATAGAACAGTAATTAACGCGTTCTTATGCAGTTACACTGTTCTATATTTGTGCCTTTCCTTCCAAAATTATGTGGCCATAGATGTAATGTAAGAAAGTTTTACTCCACTGAACAGTGGCAGATAAGTGGAATAGCCTACCAACAGAGGAAAAGGTTAATACAGTGAGGGGATTTAAGAATGCATGGATAGGCAATCCTAAAATTAAGATAAAACCAAAGACTAAATAAGGTTTGAGATTTTTACAGTAGGAAAAATAGGCAGAATTGTTGTTACCTGCCATCAAATTCTGTTTTCATGCATTATGAATGATCACTGAGCATGTTTCTGGACTCCCTTGTGAGAGAGTTCTGACTAACCTCTGGAGAAGGAAACAGACAGGCAACAGCAATGGTTCTGACAACTCCTTTATTTTGCTGCTCTGGTTCTGCTTGGACTGCCTTTTCTTAATTGACACTTGACTCTTGATTCTCCTCCTGTCTGTTGCCTACTCCTGGCCTGTGAACCCATTATTGAACCATTGTGACTAGCTTGACTCCAGACCAGACTCTCAAGTGCTCTAGGAGCCAGATCAATACCCTCATTCCTATCTGTGCCCTGTGGGTCCATCTACAGAATGGTGTTACTCCATATAACAATAGAGATGGCTGTTAAGCAAGCAAATGTTCAAAGCAAGCAGTAGATAACAGTGGCAGATGAACAACAAGGTAAGGTGGTTGGTCAGATAACGAGGTAAGCTGTTTGCAGGACACATATAATATACAAGGCACAGAACGATAGTCAGTGTAAGCACTTTGTATGTGAATTAAGGCAAGTCTGTTACAGTTTGAAATAGGCGATGGGGTACAAAGGAAAGCAGGAAGCCCAGCTCAGGTCTGGGAAGACAGCTCATGAGAATGAATATTATTATAAAATTGCTACTGGGTGTAGTGCAATTTGATAGATTAACTGTAGGCCTCTGCTTATGATATTATATTACATACACACACATATATGTGTGTGTGTGTGTGTATCAGAACTTATGTAATATAGATATGCAACCTTTCTAAATATAATATATAACATTTCAAGTTTTCTTCCATTGCGCATTGTTAGGTCAAGTTACATTACATGCAGTACAAAATAATAAAAAATTCTGTGTGCATCTGAATACTGTTGCTACAGTAACCCAATACACCGTAAATGATTAGTGTTCTATTAATATGCAGAATGTAAGGAACAATAAATAATTATACATTTTGGTACAGAAACTTCCAAGTCCTACAGCAAATTATTTCTAACTCAAATTCCAGAAAGAATTCAGCATTTCAGTCTGACAGAGTTAAGTATTACAAATGTCACCTCCAGTCTTTGTGGAACATTAGGCCTTTTTCGTGTACATATTAATCTGAGTTTCCTTCAGCGTTGTAACACCAGATGGTGCCTAGCAAGGAATAATACAATTACCAATTTATGTTTTATTGTTAACATTCTTTGTGAACCATGCAGTCCTATATTATTTGCACTGTGTCCTGAAAATGAATTGTAGTTTATGACAAAGCCAATTTACAAAGCTTTCAGGGATAAGTCTAATTTTATATATGGGATACATACATTAAGATATTCTTCTAAAGAAAGAACACAAAGAGGAAAATCTAAAAGCATTATTTTAATATTAATGCAACATGGGTGCAAGACACATACACACTTTGTCTTCCAGCAGAACAGCTGCCAGTCAGTCTCCCAGCTGTTTCATCCTTGTCCCATGTCCCATCTGTTTTTGTCCTTTGGCACAACGTCAGGGCTGAAGTAAAGTGCCATCCATTCCAAGCGTTTTTTTTTTTAACGTTCATGGTCTTTTTGAGCCTTAAGTCTCTTAGAACAATAGCACTAAGTTCATATTTCTGCCCATTTATGGGGGGAAGCTTCTTAGTCTGCAGCTGCTAGGTACTTTGGCACACTGCATGGAAACTCTGTGGAACACAGGATTTTCATGGGGCCATGGCTGAGAGTGCCACAATGTACAATTATGGAATCAGGAATTCCAAATGCATATCATGGACACCTGTCCACTTCCCCAGGTGTTATAGGGTATTGGCTAGACCTCCCTTTTATACCTTATCCCTTTGAGTGCCAGAGTGGGACACAATGCATTGGCACTCAAATGGATGTTCATATCCCCAATCAGTGAGGTACATCAAAACAAATTCAATATCATAATGACATATACTACTTACCTACATATAAAGCCAAATTCTTACCAATATGCCAGTTCTGTCACCATTTCCATATTTTAAATATTCAATCATCTTAAGTTTCACAAACATGTTTACAGCCCCATAAATATAAAAAAAATCCATAATATACTGTACATCATAAAAGGATTGCAGAATATTAATTATTTACTGTTTAAAACACAAAGTGATGTCTTCTTCATAAAAACCAGACGAACACTTTCTAAAACCAATATCACTAATAAATATTTATAAATCAGAATTGATCAATGTCTACAAGAGGACAAAATAAACTTAAAGAGATAGTAATGTTTCATAATAAAAGCAGCTCTAATTAATCAGCATAGTATTTGGACTTTGAAGAGTGTTATTTCAATTCTGCCTGAGTTGTAGTACAAGAGTAAATCAATAACAACGTATCCCCCTCCCGCCCCTTTTAATCTTCAATTAAGATAAGGGAAAAACCTGAAAAACTTGTCAAGGGGGGGCAGGGCTTTTATTGTTTTTATAGGAAGAAGATTGTCCCCTGCTGTTATCTGTCTGGTCTATGGACTGGATTCCACATCTGAGAAGAGATGGCTTACACTAGGTAAAAGGGGCGGGAGGGGAAACTTTGCTTGTGAATATCTCTCAAACCATAAAGGTTTACGAGATCAGACTTATATCGTTCTTCATGTTTTTTTAATGCCTACAAAATAAAATAAAGATAAAACAAAGTATTACTATCCCTTTAAAACCTTTGCAAAAATCCTCTCTATATACCAATATTCCCCACAAGGAGGGAATAGAAGTGGTTAAATATGTTTTACATATAAATGTTACAATAATTTTGGTCATGGAGGAGGGATATATTACATGACCAACAATAATTTAGGTCTAAAGTTTAAATTAAACATTCAAAAGGAGGAGCCTGAGTTTTAACACATTTTATTTCATGAGGTCATGAAAATAGGTATTGGAAACTGCAGGAAACAAGTAGATAGTAATGAATATCTCCACTATAACAGTTATATATCTCCACTATAACGGGAAAGTTGTGTTAGGAATATTTTGTATGTTCAACGATAGAAAATTAGGAGGAATTGTACCAGTGAGGAAGATTTCAGAAAGAAAACAGAGGTGATGATGAAGAAGAAACAGGACAAATGTTATACTTATGGGATGCATATACTAGAGACAAAAATAGTCAGAAATCAGATGTATTAATATATAAAGACATAAAATACGCAAAGTGAAGACTTTCTGCATTTAAATACATATCACACCAGAGGTTCTCAACCCGTGCACTCAGTGGCCACTAACAGGCCAGGACTTAGGAATCTCCATGCTAGAACACAAGTGTGTTGATCAGAGGCTCATTCATATTGATTAACTCACCTGTGCTCTTAAAGGGAAATTCTAAAATCCTGGCCTGTTAATAGCCACTGAGAGCACAGGTTGAGAACCACTGTATCACACCCCATTACCATAAGAACCCATAATGCTATAGACTGCTGCACATGCTGCACTCATGCGCAGTAGAGACTACCCGTGACGAGGCTGATACAGAGCGGGGAGCTAAGAAGGAGGGTCCAGCTCTGTATCAGCGGCAGCGCGGGCAGTTTCTACTGAACATGACTGCACCGCGACCGGTTGGCACTGTATCAGCCGCAGCGTGGGCAGTCTCTACTGTGCTTGACTGCCCCGCGACCGGCTGGCAGTGGCACTGTGGCCCGTGTAACGGGCTCTTCAACTAATATATCATAAAAGGTTATATTCTAATGTAAACCATTTATTTTTTTACAAAACCACCTTTATGTCGAACATTTAAGGAAGAATGACTTGATCAATAACTAAGAGCTGAATAATTTAAATAGTAATCCTAATAAAATTCATAAAGAGTAAACATTCCAATCAGATCAATTTACTGATGAATATAAAAATTATGGATTAAAAATATTGATATAAAATTATAAATAATATATCTAGCACTCACATGTTTTCACAATTGGTTATTGCATTCAGTGTGGCTTTATGTTCATGGTCAACATTTTGATCCCAATCCTGGATCTTTTCAAGACCACCCAAAAGTGCAAAACAACCTCTTCTTTTACCTCATACAAATGCCACTTTACAATGGGAAATTTGATGTGATGTCATCACGTGAGATAGTGAGCAGAAGGAATGTGTAAGTGTATTTTACAGTGGGAACATAATCATAGACCTCAGACCATTATGTATAGGTGACTGTACATTTTGTATTTACAATGAGCATCTCATCCAAAGAACTGATGTAACATGTATACTATATAGTCCATTGATATACAGTAATGTGCAAAAGTTTTAGGCGGGTGTGAAAAATGCTGTAAAGTAAGAATGCTTTAAAAAATAGACATGTTGATAGTTTATATTTATCAATTAATAAAATGCATAGTGAGTTAACAGAAGAAAAATCTAAATCAAATCAATGTTTGGTCAGGTGTACGGTTAAACAATTATACCAAACAGGTGCTAATGATCATCAATTTAATATAGAGGTTGAAACACAATCATTAATGGAAACAGAAACAGCTGTGTAGGAGGAATAAAACTGGGTGAAGGATAGCCAAACTCAACTAACAAGGTAAGGTTGCTTAAGACAGTTTTATGTCAAAAGTTATACACCATGACAAGACTGAGCACAGCAACAAGACGCAAGGTAGTTATACTGCATCAGCAAGGTCTCTCCCAGGCAGAAATTTCAAGGCATACAGGGGTTTCCAGGTGTGATACTGTAACGACGGAGACCCAGAAGAAGGGATACCTACTAGTAGCCGCCCCTAACCAGAACAAAGAGTGAGGAAGGTCAGACTCCTCCAACAAGGGATAGAGGAGCGAGCAGCTGGGGAACGACGCTGGGGTGCGTAGCTAGCGTACGGTGGTTGTCAGAAGGGCGACGTGCTGCGGCCACGGCCGAATAGAGGTGCTAGCCGCAAGGCTAGATTGGACCCCTTCGGTTGAGCCAAAGAGGTCCCGCGATGCCCCCCTCCTGACAATCTATACTACCGCTATCCCCAGGGAGAAAACAAACTCCAACAGGAACAGTACTCACTCAGATGGTCAGAAGGACTAAGAGGAGGTCCCTTCACGAGACCGAAGAACGGTCAGCAAAGCCGGGTCATACACAGGAGCAACAGGAACACCGCCGGAGCCGCAAGCACTGGACGCAGACGGGCATCAACCAGGACACACACGGAGGCCTACAGGAGACAGAAGATGACACAGGATCAGGACTGGCAGGAACGCAGAAGATGAAGAGCAGATTGATCAACAGACAGCACTATACTGCTAGAGGACGCTATAACAACACGTCCATACAAATAACTCACCCCCTAATAAGCAGCAGAGACAGGAAGGGGCAGGGCTGGAGGTCCACATACTGGGCACAGCAAATGCGCATGCGCCCAGTACAGCAGGGGAGAAGAGAACGGCGCATGCGCTAGGATAGCCGGAACCGGCTACTGCGCATGCGCACAAGAGATGCGGCCCCGGGAAGAGAAGACGCCGAACAGGATCGCGCAGGATGCGGCGCAATCCCCTACCGCCGGTACGACACTACCCCCGACCCAAGGGCCGCCACCGGAGGCCCCTAGGCAGGCCTATCAGGACGGCGGCGGTGGAAACGATGACGTAGGACAGAGGCGTGAACGTCCCGAACAGGCACCCAAGAACGCTCTTCAGGACCGTAGCCCTTCCAGTTCACCAGATATTGCAGACCACCCCAGACTCGGCGAGAATCCAAAATATCATCGATGACGTACTCATCCTGTCCATGTACGGAAACAGGAACCGGGGCAGACACACGAGGATGAGGAAACCAAGCAGGAACCCACGGCTTAAGGCGGGAAACGTGGAAAACGGGGTGGATCCGTAGGGTACGAGGTAAGTCTAAACGGTACACAACCGGGGATAGGCGTTGAAGGACTCGGAAGGGGCCTAAAAACCGAGGACCCAGCTTAGTAGAAGGCTGCCGGAGACGGGTGTCGCGAACAGATAACCACACCCGGTCCCCAGTCCTAAAGGCAGGAGCCACAGAGCGTCTACGATCGGCAGATTCCTTCTGGCGCCTTTGAGCCGCCAGAAGGGAAGTCCGAAGAGACCGCCAATGATCCACTGAGGAATGAACACGGGATTCCGCCGATGGCACAAGAGCTGCGCCCGGAGCCAGGATGAGCACTCGCGGATTGTAACCGAGGGCAGCAAAAAAGGGAGAACAACCCAAGGAGGTCTGTAGAAGGGAATTATAGGACAGTTCAGCCAAAGGAAGGAGGGACACCCAATCGTCCTGTCGGTTGTTACAATGAGTACGAAGATAGGTCTCAAGCGATTGGTTCAGACATTCGTTCTGGCCGTTAGTCTGAGGATGGTACCCAGAAGAGAACTGTAACTAGATACCCAAACGAGAACAAAAAGCCCTCCAAAACCTAGAGATGAATTGGGATCCGCGATCAGATGTGATGTGTAAGGGAATGCCGTGGAGACGAACCACATGCTGCAAAAAGAGATCGACCAAGACCGAAGAAGAAGGCAACCGTGGTAAAGGGACAAAGTGACCTTGCTTCATGAAGCGGTCAATGACCACCCAAATCACAGACATCCCAAAGGAAAGAGGAAGGTCCACAATGAAGTCCATGGCGATCTCGGTCCATGGTAAGGCAGGCACCGGAAGCGGCTGTAAGAGTCTAAAGGGTCTACGGCGTGGACTCTTCATTCGGGCACAAATCGGGCAACAAGAAACATAAGCCAATACATCAGCTCGGCAGCCCGACCACCAAAAGTGCCGGGTGAGAAGATCCAGAGTACGAGCACCGCCAGGGTGACCGGCTACAGCAGAGTGATGGGCCCAACACAAGACCTCGGTCCGATACCGAGGGGGCACAAAAAGAGCTGAACCGACACGAGAAGACGTATCTGCAGGAGCAAGATGTTGGGAAGCAGTTATGGCCTGAAGGGTACCGAAGGAAATAGTGGCCAGGAGACAAGCAGGATGCAAGACGGTGTCTGGGACGGGGGGAGGAGACTGAACTGACTCAGTGAGGCAGGACAAAGCGTCGGCCTTAGTGTTCTTGCTTCCCGGAATATAAGTAATTTTAAAGTTGAACCTGGCAAAGAACAGGGACCAACGGGCCTGCCGGGCGTTCAGTCTTTTAGCGGAGGCCAGATAGGCGAGGTTTTGGTGGTCCGTGAGGATGCTTACAACGTGTGGCGATCCCTCCAGGAGGTACCGCCACTCCTCTAGCTCCAATTTAATGGCCAGGAGTTCCCTATTACCAGTGTCGTAATTCCTTTCTGCTGTGGAAAAATGCCTGGAGAAGTAAGAGCCGGGATGAGACTCCCCGGTCTTAGGGCAGCGCTGAGACAGGACAGCCCCAGCAGCTGTTTCAGAAGCGTCTACCTCCAGGGTAAAAGCACGGTGCGGATCAGGGTATCTGAGAACAGGGGCGGAAGTAAAGGCTTTCTTCAATTGCTCAAAAGCTCTGAGCGCAGCCGGAGACCATTGACTAGGGACAGCGCCCTTCCGGGTGAATAATGCTATGGGGAGGATTATGCTGGAAAAGCCCCATATGAATTTGCGGTAATAATTCGCAAAACCGATAAAGCACTGGACTGCTTTCAGAGTTAGTGGTATAGGCCACTCTGTGACCACAGAGACCTTGGTAGGATCCATACTGATACCCGCGGAGGAAACCACATAACCCAAAAACGGCAGAGAGGATTCCTTGAAGGAGCATTTCTCAAGCTTGGCGTACAAATGGT
The DNA here is from genome assembly GCA_037306005.1 of Rhinophrynus dorsalis. Taxonomy (NCBI): domain Eukaryota; kingdom Metazoa; phylum Chordata; class Amphibia; order Anura; family Rhinophrynidae; genus Rhinophrynus; species Rhinophrynus dorsalis. Next base: position 261,695,813 of record CM074721.1, on the reverse strand, counting down.
TAGCCCGGAGACTTTCCAACACGGTGGAGACGTGTACCCTGTGTTCACTGAGTGTCTTGGAAAAGATCAGAATATCATCCAGATAGACCAATACAAAGGACAACAATAGGTCCCTAAACACGTCGTTGATAAATGCCTGGAACACCGCCGGGGCGTTCCGGAGATCAAAAGGCATTACTAGGTACTCATAATGCCCAAACCTGGTGTTGAAGGCAGTCTTCCACTCCTCACCCTCACGCATCCGCACCAGATTGTAAGCACCCCGCAGGTCTAATTTGGTGAAGACCGTAGAACCCCGTAAACGGTCCAACAACTCGGGGATGAGCGGAAGAGGGTAACTATTCCTACGGGTAACGGCATTCAAACCCCGGTAGTCAATACAGAGACGTGACGAACCGTCCTTTTTGGAAACAAAGAAGAATCCCGCACCAGCAGGAGACGTGGACGGATGGATAAATCCACGCGACAAGTTATCCTTAATATAGTCTTCCAGAGCAGCTGTCTCAGGAATGGACAGAGGATAAGTACGACCCCTGGGTGGCACAGCCCCAGGGACTAGATCAATAACGCAATCGTAAGGGCGATGCGGAGGCAAGATACCTGCTCTAACTTTACAAAAGACGTCTGTGTATGAACTATACGGTGCAGGAATGGAAACAGGAACAGAAGGAACACCAGCACTTCTCTCCAGAACAGTAGGGGCCACCACTGTGACATCCGGAAAGGATATGGAACCCGAAGACCAATTGATAACCGGATTGTTCTTGCACAACCAGGGGTACCCGAGGATGACAGGCGCAAGGGGGGAAGAAATGACATCAAAGACCACCATTTCAGGAGTATGATTAGTCACTTCCATGCGCAAAGGTATAGTGGTGGAGGTGATACGACCGGTACCAAGCGGGGATCCATCCACGGCTACAACCCGTAAAGGGGTATTCTGGGTTAGGAGAGGAATTCCCTGCCTCTTAGCAAATCCGGAATCTAGAAACAAACCAGCAGCCCCGGAGTCCACAAAGGCAGGCACTAGAAGAGAGGAAGAAGCCCAAGACAGAGAGACAAGAACAGTAAGGCGTTGGGTAGAAGGAACATGAACTGGGGTATGGCTTAGTGGAGGACCAGTACCTGCGGAATCCTGGGGGCTTCCGGCCTTATTAGGACACAAACGAGCAATGTGTCCCAGGGCCCCACAGTACAGGCAGAGACCCTGTCTTCGTCGCCTGCTTTTCTCTTCCTCGGAGAGCCGAAACACCCGGCCGACCTCCATGGGCTCAGGACCAGACTCGGAGTGTCCCACGGGAGACTGGAACCTAGGTGCTAAACAAACCAAAGGGTGCGGTGGAGGCGGATGACGTCCCTTGTCGCGCTCCCTCTCGAGACGTCTCTCGGACATGCGGTGCTCCAAAGAAGAGCATAGCGCTATAAGGTCCTCCAAAGAAGGAGGGCTAGGACGTGTGGTCAATTCATCTTTTAGTCGGTTGTTTAGTCCACGACGAAAAGCCGCCTTTAAAGCACTGTCCCCCCAGTCAGTGTCATAGGTGTAGGTACGAAATTCCACCGCATACTGACTCAAGGGGCGGTGCCCTTGTTGTATCTCAAGGATGGCAGCCTCCACCTGAGCCCGACGTCCAGGAACGTCAAACACAGACCTGAAGGCCAAGAGGAAGTCGTCGAGGTCATCCAAGATGGGCGACTGGCGATCCAGTAACAGAGACACCCAAGCCAGCGCCTGACCGCGAAGTAAGGATATGATGAAAGTAATTCGGGTCTGATGCGTAGAAAACACCTCAGGCTGACAACGGAAGTGCAGAAGGCACTGATTCAGGAAGCCTCTCATTTCTTTGGGATTACCATCGAAACGTTCCGGCAGAGGCAGACGAGGAACTACGGATGGCATGGGAGGATCAGGAGGAACCGCAGGTCTGGAAACAGACGGTCTGGGAACTTCAAGGCTTTGCTGTAAATGCTGTAGCATATCAGAGATGGAGTCCAAGTTACGGTCCAGGTTTTGAATCTGAGCAGCGTGATGTTCCAGTACTGCGCCTTGCTGTACCACCGCAGCAGACAACTCCTTCGGGTCGGTAGCCATAGGAAGAGGGTGGCGTTGTTATAATGTAACGACGGAGACCCAGAAGAAGGGATACCTACTAGTAGCCGCCCCTAACCAGAACAAAGAGTGAGGAAGGTCAGACTCCTCCAACAAGGGATAGAGGAGCGAGCAGCTGGGGAACGACGCTGGGGTGCGTAGCTAGCATACGGTGGTTGTCAGAAGGGCGACGTGCTGCGGCCACGGCCAAATAGAGGTGCTAGCCGCAAGGCTAGATTGGACCCCTTCGGTTGAGCCAAAGAGGTCCCGCGATGCCCCCCTCCTGACAATCTATACTACCGCTATCCCCAGGGAGAAAACAAACTCCAACAGGAACAGTACTCACTCAGATGGTCAGAAGGACTAAGAGGAGGTCCCTTCACGAGTCCGAAGAATGGTCAGCAAATCCGGGTCATACACAGGAGCAACAGGAACACCGCCGGAGCCGCAAGCACTGGACGCAGACGGGCATCAACCAGGACACACACGGAGGCCTACAGGAGACAGAAGATGACACAGGATCAGGACTGGCAGGAACGCAGAAGATGAAGAGCAGATTGATCAACAGACAGCACAATACTGCTAGAGGACGCTATAACAACTCGTCCATACAAATAACTCACCCCCTAATAAGCAGCAGAGACAGGAAGGGGCAGGGCTGGAGGTCCACACACTGGGCACAGCAAATGCGCATGCGCCCAGTACAGCAGGAGAGAAGAGAACGGCGCATGCGCTAGGATAGCCGGAACCGGCTACTGCGCATGCGCACAAGAGATGCGGCACCGGGAAGAGAAGACGCCGAACGCGATCCCCTACCGCCGGTACGACAGATATCCAAGCTTTTCTGAAGAAGCACAAAGAAATGGTGAACGCTGAGGACCATAGACACAGTGTCCGCCAAGGAAACTTAGTACAGCAGTTGAAAGACACATCATGCTAACTTCCCTTCACAATCAGAGTATGTCCAAAAGTGCCATTAGTTCATAATTGGCAGAAAACCCTGGTACACCCATCAGCTGCCCGGAGAAGTCTGCCCAGAAGTGGTCTTCATGGAAGACCTCCGACATGGAAACAAGTCCAAGTGACTTAACTATGCATGAAAACACAGGGACTGGGGTACAGAAAAATGGCAGAAGGTGTTCTGGACTGGTGAGTCAAAATGTTAAATATTTGGCTTTAGCAGAAGGCAGTTTGTTCACAGAAGGACTGGAGAGTGTTACAAGAATGTCTGCAGGCAACAGTGAAACATGGTAGAGGTTTATTGCAAGTTTGGGGCTGCATTTCTACAAATGGAGTTGGGGATTTGGTCGGAATTTATGGTCTCTTCAATGCTGAGAAGTACAGACAGATACTCATCCATCATGCAATACCATCAGGGAGGCATCTGATTGGCCCCAAATTTATTCTGGATCATAACAATGACCCCAAACACATAAAGTCATTAAGAACTATCTTCAGGGTAAAGAAGAACAAGGAGTCCTGGAAGAGATGATATGGCCCCCACAGAGCCCTGATCTCAACATCATCAAGTCTGTCTGAGATTACATGAAGAGAGTGTAGCAACTGAGGCTCCAAGATGTTTGGAACAAACTACCTGCTGAATTGCTTAACAAACAGTGTTCAAGTGTACCTTGAAGATGCTCTTTTGAAGGCAAAGGTTGGTCACATCAAATAATGGTTTAATTTAGATTTTTCTTCTGTTTACTCACTATGCATATTGTTAATTGATAAAAATAAACTATTAACATCTATTTTTAAAGCATTCTTACTTTACAGCATTTTTTTAACACCTCGCTAAAACATTTGCACATTACTGTACATGCACTGCTAGTAAATAATAGCTGTCATGTTGAAACAGCATCCTGTGTGATCTGTGTTACTCTGCTTCTCACATTACCTATTCAAGCCCAATGGAGCAGGTCACTGTGGTCTGAGATAGGAGCAACAGTTGGAATTATCCCATCTTCTATCTCACTGTACCACTTGCCATGTAACTACCTGCCTCTGGTCCTCCTAAGACAGATATTACTGTCTGGAGTAAAAATCACTATTGTCCCATCAACAGGTAATAACATTGAATATACACATCACAAAGTGTCCAAGAATAGCCTCTTTAAAATGCATGCCAAGGGTGTAAGGAGGATATAAACTGCAATAATTATCATGTCACCATATTTATAAATAATACATGTGTGTAGCACAGGAAAATATATATGTGTGTGTGTGTGTTTGTGTATATATATATATATATATATATATATATATATATATATATATATATATATATATATATATATATATATAATGCAAGTATTTTCCTAAACACACACACAAAATAGAACCACATATGTATTAATATGCAATAGGAAATCTACCTTTCTGTAAAGCATCCATACTCACAGCCATAAAGAAACCTGAGATTAATAAGGACCAGAAGGTGCCAGGCTCACATCAAGGATGAAAGTATTTGGAGCTTTGATCACTGTGTCAAAGATAGATTTCATTATATCATAAGAAATATAATTTGTGTTTTCTTTGTTAGTGTTTCTTCTATGAGATTGAATTTGTAATTGCTTAGTATAAAAAATAAACTCCCTGTGTCTGTATATATACAATGCAAAATAAAAAAGTTCTACATTAATAACTTTGTAGGGAAAAGGAAGAGACATACAGTCTTTAATAACTGAAATGGTGATGTGGCCTTTTATGCAACTATTTTAGACAACGATATTTGCTGAAAAGAGTATTATATGCATTTCTCAGTAAACCATAATATTTTCCATTATATTTTGTGTCTAGTGTGTGTTACACTAGAAAAAATCCAGCTGCCTATATACTTGCCAATTTCCCTGTCTAATCAAATATGTAATCTTACATACTTCTCATAACAGACATATGTCTATCCTGGTGTTTTTCTACTTCCCTTACAGTATTTGTCCCTACTACCTCTTCTGGGAGGCTGTTCTATAAATGTATCTCCCATTCTATAAAGAAGTAATTACATGTAACATCCGAATTGTCCACCCTTTAACATTAGATCATGTCCTCTTGTTCTAGTATTCCTCTTTAAAAAAATGAACTTTATGAAATCCATTAATATATTTAAATGTTTCTATTATACCACCCTTCTCTCTCTCTCCTTTCCTCCAAGCTGTACATATTAAGTTCTTTGGGTCTATGCTGGCACCATGTGTCATGAAGACCCTGCACCATTTTGGTGGCTCTTCTTTGTCTGCCTCCAGTTTATTAATACCTTCCATGCCCTCCAGAGTGTATGCAGTACCCAGGAGGCATCACTAATGCTAATGCTAATGCCTCTTCCTAAACATCTTAAAACCTAGTTTGATTTTCTCATTGGTTTACTGCATTGCTTACCTACCTTTAAAACATCTGAAATAATAACTACCAAGCCCTTTGCTCTGATGTTTTTTTCTCAGTATAATTAAACATGAATTTCTCCTATGGAGTTTTGTGTTCTAAATGTATTATATTGCACTTTCAGCGTTACATTTTAGTACTCTTGTCCATGCCTCATGCATTTTGTTTATCCCTCCTGGAAAGTGAATCCTGTTACAGATTTTTGTATCATATGCAAACACGCACTCCTCTAATACCACCAGTAATATCATGAATTAAGATATTGAAGAGGAGAAGCTCTAGCACTGACACCTCTAGCTCTGCACACCTATCCTTCCTCTAAATAAATACAGTTGATCATGATACACTTTCTTATCCTTGAGCCAGTTATTTATCCAATGAACTGTCTGAGTCCAATCCTAAATTATGCATCTTATGAATCGGTTTCCTATGTAGGACAGAATCAAAAAGCTTTACAAAAATCCAAATATGCTATATCTACTCTACCCTTGAGTAACATAATCAAAAAATTCGACCAGTTTTGTTTGGCAAGATACTCCTTTTTTTTTTAAACCATGCTGTAATGGATCTTGCATTAGACTTCAAATTTAAAACAATTCTTCCTTTCAGTTGTGTTTCCATTAAGTTTCTAACTATTAATGTAAAACCCATGTGTAATTGCCAGACTCCTTCCTACTTTCCTTTTTTGTAATAGCTCTACACTGGCAGTTTCAGTTATCTGGAAACACTCCTGTCAGCAGAGATTTGCTAAAAAAGCTTAATGTGGAACTTTCACATTAATTCAAATTTGCATATTTGAAAACTGCATTAAAAACTGCCTATATGTCATGTTAACCAAAAGACTAGCAAACATACAGTTTAGGAGATATTCACACTTCTTTCATATGTTAATGTATGCTAATTATGACACAGTGTGGCAATAATAATGTTTTCACATGCTAATTAAGCTAAACAATACTAATGAAGCTCTTTCAGTGATTTGTCATATGCTAACGAAGGCTTCAATGATGTTTCATATGATAGTGAAGCTCTGTGCAGTACCAGAAAGTGTTTAGTTTCATTTTCCCCAGAAATAGAAGTATGAATATCTCTTTAACTATACATTTGCTGGAATTTTGGTTAACATGACACAATCAGTTTTGTATGCAGTTTTCAAATATGCAAACTTGAATTAAGGTGAAAGTTCCATTTTAACTGGAAGTGCTGCAAGGATAGACCTAAGCTCTTTTAATTATCTTGTATGGGATTCAGTATACTTTTGTATAAAAAGACTCACAAGAGTGATCTAAAGGTGATACATTTTAATGGCTAACGGAGGACATAGAAAGTGCAAGCTTTCAGGAAGCTAAGGTGTCCTCTTCAGGCATGGGTTAACAAAGCTGGAATAGAACTGCATTTATATTTACATAGTATGACGTACATTTGAAACAAATTCTATAAGTACACAGTTAGGGGATAATTAACTTAGCAAACATACAGTCTGCATAGATATGAAATTATAAGCATAGGTTTAGATCAAAGCACTGGGAACAAGGACATTAACACAGAGGTGTGAAGAGCCTGTTAGTCTGGGAGTTGGCAAGATCATCTCTATGCAATCTCTATACCAAGATATTCTATTATAATGAGACATGGATCAGTAGAGAGATCAGGAGATATAATACTTTAGGGAGCATCAACATCTTAACAACGCTGATTCTCCCAAACCAGGACAGTGTCAGAGGGTGCCATCGACAAACTTCATCTTGAAAGGACTAGAAAATAGGACCTAGATTCACTGCAGGCAAAGCAGAAATATCAGGCGAAATATGCACCCCCAGGTATGTAATAGAGGATTTGGCCCATTTGAAGGGGAATTTCCCCTTGAGTACCCTGTCCAGTCGATCATCCAGTGTTATATTCAGGATTTCCGGTTTGAATAGATTGACTCAGGCCCCAGAGACCACAGAATACATGTCAAGTGTGCAAAGGATGGATCTGAGGGATTCCTCCGGATCAGAGGTGATCATTAAGACATCATCAGCAAATGCCATCACTTTGTGGGTACAGTCACCCACATTTATTATCGTTGAGATGTCGGTGGTATTTTATCTACATTGCGATTTTTGGAAGGAGGCTGTAGCCTGTCACTGAGCAATAGTTTGGCTCGTTTGAGGCCCTCCAGATCATAGGCCGAGAGAGACGATTTATGTTTCGAGTCAAGCAATCTGATGTGATCGATCAGTCTTTCCCTCTTTCTCCTAGCCCCCATTTTGATGAGCGGACCCCGGGTGATGCACTTATGTGCCTCCGAAGTTATAGGTACAGAAACATCCGACGTTGAATTATGGAGGAAGTATTCATCAATAGCGCCCAGAAAGTTTTACAAGATGCTGAATCCGAGGTGACATTTTCATTTAAATACCAAGCTCTAGACCACTGTGGGATATCTGGGAATGACTATTCCATTGAAATCACTGAATGGTCTGTCCAGGAGAAATGGTCTATTGAGGCCGACATCAAGAACTGTAGTAAAAACTGAGGAAGAAAGAAGTAGTCGATACGGCTGCAGGAAGAGTGCGGAGCAGAGAAAAAGGTGAAATCCCTGACTGAAGGATGAAGCGTCCTCCAGGAGTCCAAAAGATGTAACTGGGCCAGTTTTTTTTAAGACGGCAGATGTGTAATGTCCTAAAAGGTGACTGTCCTGAGGATAAGTCCATTGAAGGGTCCAAGTCAATGTTGAAATCCCCCCAATATGATGTTACCGTCTGCCCAGTCATCTAATTTATCCAATATTTACATGAGGAAGGCAATTTGAGAGTGGTGGGGGGAGTAAATGTTGGCCAAAGTATATGGTTTGTTGTGTATTGTTCCCTTCAAAAAAACATATCTGCCATCGCTGTCTATGATCGAGTCAAATAACTTCCACGGTACAGAGGAGCAAACCAGAATACCCACGCCTTTCTTTTTTTATGGGGCTGAGGAGAAATAAGTGTTGGAGAAATGTCTATTAGAAAGAGACGGGTGAGAGGGGGACTTGAAATGCGTCGCTTGTAAAAACACAACGTCCAATTTTACTTTATTACAATAATTCAGAGATCTGTTTTCCGGAGTATTCAGGCCCTTGACATTGAGTGACATAAACTTCAGTAGGCACTACATTTTGGCATAATCACAATCCCATGTCGACCCCCCGTCCTCCAGGAACCCGGCGAGAAATAGAGAAATAAGATAGTGCGGAAGAGAGAGAAGTAAACAAGTAATGAGAAAGAGGGGTAAGAGGAGAGATGGGCCAAAATGGCAACCAAGAGCAAAATGTAGGTCCAGTGAGTGTGTAGACAAGAATCTAGCTCGAGAAGTGCGTGAACATGACCTAGGTGACTACATTTCGTGGGGGTGTGATGTGTACCTAGAAGGTGAATAAGTGTCTTCGTGGAAAAAGAGGTCTGCTGGGCAGACCCAGGAGTATTTGTAAACAACGTGTCACTGGAGTAAAAACCCGGAGCTGCAAGGACACAGATGGTGAATGAGGAACTTTTAATCTGTAAAGGAGCAAATCCGTTATAGTAAATGTTCATGTGGACAAATGGATGTGTGATTGTAGGAGCAGTGGGATCAGGAGTCAAAGCTTATGAAGTGATTTGTCAAAGCCGAAAAGGGAATGGTGAGGTATGGGGGAAAACATTATGAGGTATTGTCTATATACAGCCTCTTGGTGGTACAGGTCCCTAATATATCATTTGGGGCATCTAGGTTGATTGCAGATTCTAAGAATAAGCTAGTCAGCATGGATTGAAGCACTAAACATAAAACGTCAATCACTGTAGCCCTATCAATACGCACTATGACTACCCACAGGCAGAGGCATAACAAAGTAATAAAAACAATTAACAGCCCCAAAGCTGCCTGTGGCATACATAGAGGTCTGTGAGGTAGAACCAGCTACCGGCATAGGGATCAGTCAGACTTCTGAGAAAAGGAATGTGTTAAGGAAACATAATGGGCACTAAGGGGAGGAGATCAGAGATTTTGGGATTACACAGGTGAGAGTACAGCATCCCTTACAAACAGTGAGCTCTGCCAAGGGCAATTGAAACTACCCCTGTGACTCCAAGAGTGCAAGCCAGCTTAGGGGATGTACTAGGACTGGGTCCAGTGGCATAAGTGCATAAGCAAATGGACCTTCGTGAATACAACAGATGGCCATCACAATTAGTGGAGGCCAAAGAAGCCCACATCAAGTATGTAAAGCTTCAATAAAGAAAAATAAAACAAGTGCATGCAACAGACATGAAATTGCATTGTAAATAATACAGCTAGTCCATTTGCACTGGATATGGTCTTATCTCCATGGATGGATGTGAGGAATGTGCATCTAGTGATGCATGCTATAGGATAAATAGCTCCCTTTATGGGATGAACAAGAAGGGAAGGCCGCCAGTTCTGGCGCTAATATTTAGGGCGATGCTCGGGAAATGTAGTAGCTATCAATAGGTAAACACCCCATTTACATTATGGGGGCGGCATGCATGCGGATGCGGTGCAAATGCATAGGCTATGACCTCCCTCCCCACCTAACTAAAAACCTGGTCCCACCCATGCGATCCCAGCATTAGGAAATTAAACGCGGCAAGATAAACACATTGACAGAGCAGTACAATAATACAGCAATGAAGGGGACCTGCATATAGAGGAGAATGGTTTCCCATGAATTCTGACATTAAAACAAGAAATAATCCTGGGTTCAAACAGTACGATAATTAGGGGGCAAAGGTGTCAGAAAGTCAGTAACATTATGAACATCCAGGGTCAGTCTGGAAACAGAACAAAGTGCGTAAGGCACTAGCACTCGTCCTGTGACAGGAAAAGTGAACTCAGGATATAACTCTCCGAAAAAAAAAAAAAGAAACGTCGGTGGCAATACTTGCGTGAGCCAGCGGTACAAACAGGTGGAGATGTCCATCCAGAGTCCAAGCAAGTGGCATAATAAACCTACTGGGAAGTAGGGTAGAGCCATCACATGTCGTATACTGCTGACTTCAGGTCCATGGTGCTTCCACTGTGTCAGAGCAGGAGAGCACAGCCAGCAGATCAAGCTTGCGTTGTTTGTGCTTTTTGGTTGGAGAAGTTCTGGGTGACCATTCCATGTGTTTCTGAGATCTGTTGGGTGCAGGAGACTCCTGGCAGGGAGGATGGGAAATGCCAAGCAAGGCACAGAATAAGGCAGTATCGCCAGGAGAAGATAAGACTGTCGTCTTGCCATTCAAGGAAGCTGTGAGGGTGAAGGGAAATCCCCATCTGTATCTGATCTGGAGGGTACATAGGTGTAATTTTTATTTTTAATATTTTTCTTTGCCCTAAAATATTCTGGAACAACAGGTGTAGTTGCTGCAGACAGCAGTGGCATGTTTTAGACACATGCAGCTCAGCTATTATGGATTGAACACACTGTATGTGCACAGTGCCTATGTGCATTTATTTTTAAGCAGTAAATCTTATACATGTTTTTTATTACAATACCCAGGAACAAAAGGCGTAGTTTTTGGCATCATCAGTGGTGTGTCTGGACACACACTTAGGTGCTATGTTAAGTAAATCTACTTTTAATGTTTTTATTTATACTAACATACTCAGGAACAAAAGGTGTCTTTCACCATGATGTCTCTGGACAGACACAACAATTGGTTTTGGTGAAAAACAAATTACAAAAATGTGTACTACTTTAAAGTAAAGTTATTAATTTTCCATTACTAACGGAGCCTACGAAGGGCATCAGTAATGCACTGGATGGGACAGAGGAGAATGTCAACAGTCCGCTATGGATTGGACAGAATTTTTTTCTTTGGGTACTGCAGAATGATTACAGTGGCAAAAAGACACTTGTTATTTCTTCACTGACTGATGTTAGTCCCTGACTGAATTCCCTAGCTAATGATTATTTAGCTAACCCAACTCTAGTTGCTGACAAATTAACAGTGTAAGAAAAGATAAATAAAGTACTAGTAGGGCTTGTAGAATTTACTGAATTGTAGAATAAAAGTTCTGCCTTCTATTGCAGTCTCATTAAGAAGAACAGTGATTGAAGTCCACCCTGCTGCCGAATTGTATTTTGTCTCCATCTACAATCCACTCTAGTATAGCTTCCAGCACTAAAAGGAAGGCAATCATAAAAACTATACATAAAGGAAGATAATACTGTTTCAAAGAAACTGCAGAGTAATGAGATCATTACACTGACTGTGACACTGCTTCTGGCTGCTAAATTGAATGTAAGAAAAACATGCTGCATCAAGATTATATTACTTTGAGGTGCCATCCCCTTGGAAATCTGTATTGGCCAGAGTATAAAACGTATCACAGATAAATTATGGATTCAGAGGCTGTTGCAAAAATCAGTCACAGCCATAACCAAGGAAACTGCTCCTCCATTCCATGCCAGGATTCTATTGGCTATTCTGTGTATCAATCACTTCTTCTCTCTCTACCCTCCTACACACAGTTCCTTCCCACCTGCCCTGCTGGAAGCACATGCAAGATTGAACGAACAAATTTAATTGCCCAAAATACGGAATGTGCCTTTCAGTGTTCTGATACTTTGTCCACAGTTCCATTAGTATGCTATTTTTATCAGAATCTCACAAAACACTTAATTTTCTTTTTTTTTTATTTTGAATTTGTTATTTAACTAATAAACGTCTACAATACAATAACACAGGAAACGAAGAACGTATCACACTGGATAAGTTGTCCACTCTTTATCACATCATACCTTAAAGGGATAGTAATACTTAAAATGTAAAAAAAAAATATGTTGTAGGGTTTATCCCCCTGAGTAAAACAAGAGTACTCCCACTGCTGAAAGTTGTTTCATTCAAAAGTTATTAATTTTCAAAGTTGAATTTTTTAGGTGCAATATCACAGTGGCCTGAAATTGTACAGTGGCGCTGTTGCTACATGATCCTATGGACAGCTCTGGTCAGTTGACCATAAATCTCCATAGGATGGTGTAGCAACAGCGCCACTGTACAATTTCAGGCCACTGTGATATTGCACCTAAAAAATTAAACTTTGAAAATTAATAACTTGTGAATGAAACACCTTTCAGCAGTGGGAGTACTCTTGTTTTACTCAGGGGGATAAACCCTACAACATATTTTTTTTTACATTTTAAGTATTACTATCCCTTTAATGCTGGGGTCATATGGAGTAAGCAACTGTACATTGGTGGTTAAGTAAAAATTTCCCAAATTCCCCATTGATTTAAATGGGTCTTTTAGCCAAGGGTTTTCACCTTTCCTAATAACCAGAACCACCACTGTTCCAAAAAAACTAAATTATAATCATTACAAATAAATAAAAGTAGTCATAGGAGCAGAAAAAGACAGAAACTGATATTATGGAAATCTGTGCTATTGAGAGAACAACCCTCTCCTACACTCACATTCCCACATCCTTATATACCCTGTCATAAACATTTTTTTTATTATATAATTTTTTATTTTTCACATATAAGATTTAAAATTGTTGTTCTTTATGGTATTTTAAAACTCTTCTTTAGATTAAATGACATAGATGAATATGAACTGTTTTAGGGAAGTGTATGTTTAATGTTTATTAATCCAGATGGCATATGCACATTATAGATATGTCAGGTGGTTCCTCTGTCACCTTATGCATGAAGAGCCGTAGTCACAGAGATCATAAGGGACAGCCCAACACATATATAATGAGGACAGGTCCTCACCTTGAAAAATGCCCCCTTTCTGTATCCCAAGTATCCCATGTGTATTGGTACCAGAGGCTGTGGAGCACTGAATGCTAGAGAGGTCTCAAATATATTGCTCCACAAGCTGATGTATTAAGAATAGCATGAACTAATTCATAGGCAAACCTGTTTTGTCTTGGGGGAGAAATAAATGTTCCAGCTGATAGAAATGGGTCTTTTAACACCTTTGAGGCTAAAGAGATCTTCAGTACATTCCCACTGATAAAAATGGGTCTTTTATCCTCTTATGGCTAGGGTCTCCTTTTGAAATGTCGCACACTATTGTTTAAGCAACTAAAAGTGCATTAACCATGTCTCTGGGATGAAAAAGGCATCATGAGAATCTCGCTGCATCAAAAGAGCGAGATTCTCATGCTGCAGGCTTAAGCGTCACTCATTTGAGCGCCCACATCATTTTCATAAACATACTTTGCTGAAGCCAGAATGGTTCTGTGTGTACTCCCACTTTTCTTCCCCTCAGTGTTCCCCTCATAATAATATAAAAAGAACTTGTGACCATCTGCAGAGGCACAGGCGTTCAATTCACCCCTACAGTAGTTAAATATACTGCTTCAATACATGCACATACTGTAGGGGTGAATTGCGCACCTGTGTCTTTGCAGAAGGTAATTTTTTTTAATTATTATTATCATTATTATTATTATTATTATTATTATGAGACACTGAGTGGAAGGAGAGTGGGAGTTCACCCAAAACTGTTCTGGCTTCAGCAAAGTATGTTTGAGAATGATGCGGACGCTCAAACGAGTGACTCTTAAGCAGCGACATGAGAATCTCGCCCTTTTGATGTGGGTGAGATTCTCGTGTCTCCCTTTTCATCCTGGCAACATGTTTAATGCTCCTTTTAGTTGCTAGCACAATACTGTGCAACATTTTGATTGAGAGCCATGGCTAAAGAGGTCTCCAATGCATTCCCAGTGATATAAAAGGGTCTTTTAACCCCTTGAGGGTAGAGAGGTCTCCCATGCATTCAGTGAGTTAAGACCCATTTTATCAATTCTAACTTGTGATTCGCATGTTAATCTTTTGTATCCTGTAATTATTTCCCCAATTGTTGTGATATGATATTTCTTTCAATAATTGCTAGGGATTTTTAGGAAACGACATGATATTGCTTATAGAATTTGCTTGTTAGCCTTTTTATGAAAAGACATGAATATTCATTTTTACCAGATGTTTTTGTCAAATATTCATGAGAGAGAATGAAATTAGACTCCTACTGTAGCCTGAGTAAATCTGCATATGGAGTGACATTTAGAAATATTGAAAAAGAGACTTGACACTTTCACGGATTAATTGTTTTTTCGTGTCTTCAATAAGTACAATGATGTTTTACTCACCACAGTTGCTTAACCTTTTAAGGACCAGAGGGGTGAGCATTGTATTGGTTCCCAATGTATTGTATGCCGATCTAGTGCATAATAAGTTAAAGAAACACTAACAACTCCTAATAACATCACACACACACACACACACACACACACACACAAACTGTACTTGTAATATTTCACTCACTAATGTCCTGTGTATGGAAGTGGACATGATTTCTTGCTGTGAAGACATCTTGATTCCAAACTCTGACCCCTGCATACTCCACTTTTATTTATGTTTGTATTCTTTTTATGAAACTGAATCAGGGAGAGTGCATGATCTTGGAGGAGATGTCAGTAATATAATGGATGGAGTCTGATGTGCAGGAGTCCAGCCAGCAAGAGTCAGCCCAGGACTGCTTTTAAATGTTGTCTCTTGATATTAACCCCTTAGTGACGCCCACCAAACAATTTTTTTTTCATTTTTTTTAAATGACTTCCAGGACGTACATATATGTCCACCTGGGACATCCACTCGGAACGTACATGTACGTCCTCAGGCGGTAAGGGGTAAAAGACCTTATTCATCAGGCTAAAGAGAGGAAAATCTAGAGCAAACTAGCTGCATCATAGGGTAGAAGGAAAATTTCCATTGATTTAAAAGGGACTTTTAACTCCTTGAATGTTAGAGAGGTATCCTATGAATTGCTTCACAATGCATTGGAGACCTCCCTCCCATTCAAGGGGTTAAACACCCCATTTAAATCACTGGGAATTTGTGGAATTGTCACATTTCCCCTGTGGTGTAGTTGGTTTCTCCGAATTGCACCTCTTTTTTTGTTTAAACACATACATACATACATAATACTAAGATTTGGACTTGCTTCATTAAATCACTTCCTTAAATCATTGAGTCCCAGAGGAATGTGCAACAACTTGTCAACCAATGTGTTAGATACCCCTATGGCACTCAAATATTACATTTGGATGCTGAATAGGTATAAAATGACATAGAATTGCTTTATATAGATGACTACAAGTGCCCTCACAGATGTGGGAGAGCTCATAATTCGCCCATTGTCAGCCAGTTTACTGTGCACATCACAAAAATCTGCACAGCTGGGTGATGTTTGCTCCTTACTCTGTGCTCATGGGAGATTTTTCCTGTATTCATAGAAGCCCAATAGAATCCCTGTGTCAGGGAATCCACAGTCAACAGGCTTCTAAGGAGAGAAGAAAGATCTCCCAGGAGCACCAAGTAATTTAATGATGTTGAAAACCAGCAGACAACAGGTGAGTTACAAGTAGGGATATGTGAACATTTTCACCACAAAAGCAAAACATGTGAAAAATTACACTTCCTGCCTTCAGTGAGATTTCCATTGAAAGTACTGTTTTTCTGTTTTGTGTTTTCTCCTACACAAATACTTAAGCAATGCACTAAACTCCCTGAGCTCCCTCTGAATACCTGCACTGGCTCAGACATGGGTAGTATTTCAGAAAATACTTCCCTGGAAGTCCTTCCCTTGTGAATACACCCTAAATTCCTGGTAATCTTTCTCACGCTGAAGAGACTATCTGTAAAGGTGGTAGTCGTATCAGTCATACTCACTCATTATCACTTTCACCTCCAATCCCCAACCAGTTGCTAGTCACTATTATTGAATAAGCTGCAACAAAGGTCAACATTACCAACCCAGACAAAGAATGCTTCTGCTACTGTTCTAGATGCAGTGCTACTGCAACTTACTACTACTACTACTACTACTACTACTACAACATCTAGCCACTATAGCAGTGATGAAGTAATAAGCAGTAGTCCCTCAGGAACACCTCAATCTATGTAATCTACAGTATGGAGATACTATACTAGTGATCCAAAAGCAAAACATATTCACTCCCTGAGGAAGAAGTCGGTGAGGACTTTTAAATTATCATAAGTATATGTAGATATCTACATTCTAGTATTGCTTGGGAATTGAGACCTTTTTTCCTTTATGTGGATTTAAGGTTGCAATATTTTATTTTCCCATCATCCATGTTTGGCTTTTATTGAGGGTGTCTTATTGGTTGCATATAGCATTGCTCTTTTAGACATTTGTACTTGGTATTTTTTCTGCTTTAGATATTGTGCTCGTGGATGAGCGATGCACAATAAATAAAATATTTCTTTGCAGTAATATTGAAGGGGTTTGTTTTTAACTCTCTTCTGATACATTTTGTGACCTTATGTGTATTTTTGCATGGACTGTGTATAATCCCAGTGTAATACCTTCGGTTGTCTAAAGCGCCGATTGTTAGACTATAGATCTTATATTATTTTATCTTTCTCCTAAAAGCTTCTGAGGGCCCTAACTTTGTGAGGAGAGTGCTCTTATTTAACTCTTTGATTCTCCGCGTCCTTCCTTTGGAATAGCTTACAACATGAATCATAGAGGCCCAAGATCAGCCTTTGGCTGAGAGGGAGAGAAGCTTTATAGTTAGTAAGGGTAACAAAGAAAAAAAACAACAGAAAGGGGCACGGTTAGTGTAATACGTTCATAAAAATAAGTACACAAATGTATAATACATTTTTATACACGCTTATATGTAAATTGGCTTTTGTAGCTTTGAAAAAGAGGCCCTCCAGCTGTGAAACATGTTAGTGTTTAAAGCCTTTCCAGTTTTTTTCTTTTTTAATGCATTTTATACAAGTATATGTTCCGCCTGATCTACTTATTTCATGTCTACAAATCATCTCAAGAACAGGGAGATACCTGGAAGGAGACAGGTTGAGCTCTCCATAGGCCCATTTGTCAGTAGACTTTGATATCAGAGTCCTGGCCACATCTAAATGTGAGTGGAACTTATTATATTATATACATACACTATTGGCACCCCTTTCTGTTGTTTTTTTCTTGGTTACCCTTGCTGATATTACCACTGTGGGAGAGAGTGTCCATTTGAATAAGGGAGCAGCTTTTACCATTCTATCCATCCAGAGGTGTTCACTGTGTCTGGAGGCAGTGTGAAATATCTCCAGTTGCCTGTTTTGTTGGTTCCGGTATATACCGCCGCTAACATCATTCTTTTGTAAGTGTGCACATTGAGGTGTATGGTGGGGGCAAAAGCGTGTTTAGTTTGATATACACAGGGGGCACTCCTGTTTGTCTTTCTCCTATTTCTATTTTCCAGCTTTATAGTTAGTAGGTGATCTTTGTGGGATGTACACAGGTTTATTTACTGTTTAATAATTTTACTTTATCATTTACTCAATTTTATTAAAAATTTTTTACTTGAATATTTATTTATTCTTTTATTCATTAATTATTATTTATTTTTTTCTACTGTATAGTGCTCTGTGTTCTCCACACAGAGCACTATACAGCAGAGTTAAGTTGACTGCATTTACTGTGCTGACTCCATAGAGCAGATGTATTTATTTATACTTATAACTGTACCGGTTATTTCTTGTATTGCCAGCTCCTTTGGAGCAAAAGTCTAATATCACTCACTGGGGTTATGTTTTGTGGGGAATCTAGTCTGTCTGTTTATTAATATCACTGTCACTGTGGTCATCTCTTTGGGGACACACTATATCTTTATGGTTTTTGAACTACAATTGTTACACGTTTATGCTAGTCCGTTTGGGACAATTGCATGCCATTAATTGAGGTTAGTTTTGAAGGATGCTGAACTTAAAGATCAATTTATTAATTCTAATTATCCCCATTGGGACTTTTCTCATTGTTTCTCTTCCTTACTACATTGTAGCAAAGAGGAGAATAAAACTAAAAGAAATAAGTGTTTCTAACTCATGTAAAAATTGCAATTCTAAAGTCACAAACAGTGTCTGTGTGTTCTAAATGAATGGTCTTAGAGGCTAATAGGGCTTCCACATCTGCAGATGCTTGAACCAGAGTGGGCCAAGGCTATACCAGGTTATCTTGACAAATTGGAGAGGTTTTTGGACAGCTGGTTAACAGAATTACCTAGTGGACCAGTTAAAAGACCAGGAACCAACCCCCCCCAAAATTCTCTTTATTCACCCACAGATACCTCTGACAATGAAGGTGAATTGGCTATTGACAGTTTTGAGTCTCATTCATCCACTGGATAGGGTTTCATATTAGAGGACTCAGATTCAGAATCCATAAATTCTTTAATACGAATAATTAAAAAAAAAAAATAGCCCTTGACAATAAAAACGTACCAGTATTCCTGACGTCCAGTGGAGTCTTCAGCACCCTGTTCAGCTACTGTCCATTGTCGTCTTCAATCTTCCTTCTTCTTTCTGTAATCTTCCGTCTTCTTTCTTCTTATCTTCTTTCAAATCATTCCTATAAAATAAAAAACGTTGATGAAATATTTGTTTAAAAAAAAAAATGCCCGCCAAGATATGCCTGACTTAACACTTTGAGTACGGAGAGGGATACCCCTCCATTTTCAAATGGAAAATGCAGTCCTTAAAACAATATGCTGCCATTTCAGTTTGACAAAAACACAGGTAATTTCTTTGTGTCACAAAGAAAAGGCCATCCAATGGTTATATATGTCCCTGCTTCTGGGGGGGTGACAAAACCAGCTAGTAACTGATTGGCTGGGAGGTGCATAAGCACACATCCCAGCCACTTGAAGGCTGGAATCCATTTTGAACAGAGACTGGCCATGTAATTCCCTCATTTGTACTCGGGCAACGGCCTGAAAAGTATGGAGGGGTGACCTGTGTCAATATGCATTCCTGCCACCCCCATCAGAGACAGTGACAGCAGGGACATATTTAACCAAATATGAATTTTTTTTTTTTTACTTTACTGGAAAGATTTGAAAGAAGATAAGAAGGAAGAGGATTGAAGATTACAGAAAAAAAGGAAGACTGAAGAAGAAGATGGACAATGGATGGCAGGTAAGTGTTATACAGATCTGGGTGTTAGGCTGTCAGATTTAGGTACCAGAACAGTCTAACTTTAAAGGGGATAGAGGTCAGAAACCGTTCAGATAGAGTTCAGTACAACTATAGGGGGTCTGATGTAAAGTTGGAGAATGGTAGTTCGAGACGGAGTCAGAGAATATAGTTTGAGGTGAAGTCTGAGAATATAGTTCAACTACCAGGGCTTCAAGGTGAAGTCGTATAATATAGTTCGATTCCCGGGGCTTCAAGGGGAAGTCGTAGGATAGTAATTCAATTCCCCAACCCTCGACTTGTTGTATAACCCGGAGGCGGTGGTCTCAGATGCTACGACCAAAGACGCCCTCAACAATTCAGACAGGCAGGAGGCAGGGAGTCGAGCAAATGCCAAATCATATCCTCGAGTCGGAGGTCCCAAGGTGGTCGTCGGAGAACCGACAACAATGCCCTCGACAAGTTGCAAGGCCTGAGGTGTGAATTGATGAAAGATAGTAAACAAGGTATTCAACGGGCACAGGACTCACAGGTAGGTGAAAGCTGAAGGGACTCCTGTTGTGTGCTGGAACCTGCTGCAGATAAGGAGAAGGTCGAAAACAATGAGAGGTCAAGACAAGCTGAGGTCGGAACCAAATAGGCGGCAGAAGATCCAAGGTATGAGACAGAGACAAAGTCGGAGGACAAGCCTGGTCGAAGTCGGAAGAATGAATAGTACAAATCAGCAGCTGAGAAGCAAAGTCAAGACACGCCAGAATAGGTACACAGGAAATCTAGAAACACTGGAAATCAGAAGCTGCGACTCAAAGATTCGTGGCACGAAGATCGAGTACAGGTAATATGGCCAAGCAGGTATATAAAGGAGAGGTGTCCAATGAGAAGAAGGGGTCATAGGTGAAAAGGAGTGACATAGGCTAGTGTTAGGGTAGTATTGTTGCACTTTACTGCTAGGGGTAGGGTATGGGAGGGTGACTGTGTAGTTGATTTAATGATCATTGCTTGACAGTGTGTCAGACACCGATTGTTAGCTCTTTTCCTTTGATGTTCACATTATTCACGCTATTTAGCATGCATTCTGGGAACTTAAAACACAAAATGGATGTTTGGTCACGTCTGTTTCTGTGGCCTTGCGTCCGTGGTGGTTTCAGTTGGTAGGACAATTGGATACCAACATAGACATTTATTTTTGTCGGCTGGTACTCAGTTTTGCCCTACCACAGGTTTTTGCAGAATTAATTGGATTGAGCCTTATATTTTTAATGTCCTAATAGGCCTCTGAAGGAAAGCTTAATCTTTGCCTATAAAAAGGAGATTATGTAGCAAAACTGAATAACCAGCCCACTATTCATGCTTAGAAATACAGCTTATACACATGCTAAAGAATATTATACTTGCTAATCAGATGAAGATCTATGCCAGATCTATGTTTCCAAATTTGGCATTCGGCATGGTACAAATATTAGATGTTATGCATACTTTTCGTTTGTCACAAATGACTCAAGCAATCTGCTGCTCCTCTTCTTTAAACCTTTGAGTACCAAAGGGATGTGTGACACATTACAAAGCAATGTGTTGTGTACCCCTCTGGCACTAGGAGGGTTAACCCTTCAAGTGGCAGAGAGGTAGTTAACGCATTGCAACATAATGCATTGGATACCTCTCTGACACTCAAAAGGTTAAACTTTTGGGACTCACACATAATGATGACTGTGGAAACTTTTTAAGTAATTTGGAATTGTAGTCCAGCAACTGGTTGAGTGAGGCATGGTGTCCATATGTTTATAAAGATGCTAGGGAAACAGCACTGGTAGCCCGCTACTTTCCACTGCCTATGATCAGTGATGGTTATTGTAGTTAACAAAAAAAATGTATTAAAAGACTTTGAACACAGTACTATGTCACCATAGACATATTTTAAGACCTGACCTATGAACATTTATGTTGTCAATTATAGGCCATCCATATACTGAGGACTACAACTCCCATTACCCCCAAAGGCTGGAATGGGGGGCATAGTCTTCAACAGCTGGGATTCTGGCAAATACCTGTTGTTCTCCACAATAACATGAGCAACACAGACACAGAAATGTGGATCAATTCTGGGGAAGACAAACTACACCACTTGGGCAGCGCTATTTTTCTTAGCACGCCGAAATGTGCTGTCTACCCCGGTTTTGTTTTACCTTGGTTCAACATCTGAATTGCTGTAAAACCCGTGTTTGTAATTTACATGGTGCTGGTTTTTACTGTTTGGCCTGTTTTAACGCCAGCATTTGCATCAAGGTCCTTATGTGTTAAACATTCCATAAAACAATCCCAAAGCATCCACCCACACAAAGGGAAAACGTTTTGGTTAACTCTAAAGACAAAACACTAGCTGTGAGGCTGTGAAAACATGGTTCAATTCCCTGTGGTAACAACTCCATGGGGGTTATGCACAAAGGTGTGATAAAGAGGTGATAAAGTGGAGATAACTTCTCCAGTGATATCACTTCTTCAGTTCTCTGTTAGTCTATAGAGCCAGCACACTAAGATCACCAAAGTTGGAGTGATTTTAGTGCATAAGCCCCATAGAATAACATAGGAATTGGAGAAGTGATATCACTGGAGAAGTCAACTCCATTTTATCACGCCCTCCTTGTGACCTTGTCACTCAATCTCTTTTTGCCTGAGGCACCAAAAACTTAGATTGTAACCTAAAGGGCAGGGACTCTACGTTCTTAGTACAGTGCTGCATAAAATGTGATGTGTATATATAATATGCATTATTGAACTAGTCTATAAAATGAATAAAATCCTACTTTTAAATCCCAGAAGATGTAAGAAACATCTTTAGCTAATGTTTTAGAACTGACTCCACCCCAAACATGCAATGGAATATGATCAGTTCCTTGTATAGTTAAGGCGCTGTAATTACAATTACACTGTAGAAATATCTAGTCACAGCAGAACAAGAATCACTCCTAGTAATACCCTGGTCAATGATTTAAATTCTCTTGTATAGCCAACATAATACACATAACACAATTCACAAGTCAATAAAAAATATTTAGTTTTACATTTTATGTAATTATTTATGTTGTACATTTTATTTGTAATGGATAATGAAAAAGAGTACTAACTAGCCCTACAGGGGTACATCCTGTTATTAAGTTCTGGTCACATTATCTTTCCTCTGAATGAGTCTGGTTGACAATTATCAGGGATAAGTTAAACGTTTCACCTCAAAACAGCAATTCCTTCCATATTTATTGCATTAAAAATCAATGATAAGAATTAATGTTTCCTCAACATGGAAAATTCCCATCTGTTCCTGCTGAACTAGTATAAAAGGGAAGTTGTTCCTGAATGTTTTCAGTCTGTGCTTGTGAGAGAGACAGAGAGCATTTTGATGTTGGAGGAGATAGGCAAAGATAGTGGAGCTGGAGATGACTTTTAGGAGTCCTGGTTTTAGGTGTCCTGAGTTTCTTGTTGTTGTAGATAGCGTGTGCAAATGTTATATCTTTGTAGATAGACAGATTGGTCAGTTTACATAAAAAAACAAAAAAAAAATCTTTGTCTGATAAGTGACAGAGACAGGGATCTTAACCTGAGCTCTGAAAGTGACATATATTAGAGACAGAAACATTCATCATACTTTATTTTCAGAATGACAAAACATCACTCCACAGTCAAACAGTTCTGTTGTGTACTTTATAGTAAATAACAAACCTACTTCCAATATGTCCAGAAAACGTGCTAGAAAAGGGGCAAGGGGAAAGGAACAGGATGAGTATATAGATGCTCCCATGGTTGCTGAAGCTTGTGCAGTAAGTGATGATGATCCTCCTCCTCCCGAGGAGGTTGTTTGTAAAAGTGACATAAAAAGTTCCAACACCAGCAGTAGTAGCACTAAACCTTTAAGGATACTGAAAATTACAAGCCTTAGTTTAGTGTTGTTGCCATAGGATGGTTTAGCGGTTAAACCAACTGTTGGCTCCGCTGGTGAGAGCAATGCCCTTCTTCAAGGTAGTGGTGATTGTTATATAAATCCCCTTAAGGGGAAAGTAAAAAGAACCTGAAACTTCAAAAACCCTAGAAAAATATTAAAGTAATGGGAAGGAAGCAAACAGTGCTGACAATGCCTAATTTTTGAGGATTATGCCAATGAACTCAATTATATCACTCCACTAGCCTCCTCTTCTTTCTACAGATGAAGTAGAAAGTAAAAGCAATATGTCCATAAACATAGCTGAATGGAAATGGTTCACTCTTCTACCACTTAAAGGGATAGTATTGCTTCAAAATTACTATCCCTCATATTGTAGCCCTTAATAAACTGAGTTAAATGACACCAGCGGCATCTCTCAGACCTTTATGGTTTATGAGATAGCCGCTTTCAAAGTTTCTTCTCCCCTGCTGCCAGCAGGGGAATCCGGTCCCTGGACAGGCGGAGGCTCTTAAACAGAGCCGATATCGGCTCTGCTGAAGAGCCTCCTCTTGATTCAGAGACCGGATTCTCCTGCTGGCAGCAGAACGCTGACAGCAGGGGAGAGGAAACTTTGAAAGCGGCTATCTCTTAAACCATAAAGGTTTGAGAGATGCCGCTGGTGTCATTTAACTCAGTTTATTAAGGGCTACAATATGAGGGATAGTAATTTTGAAGTAATACCATCCCTTTAAAAGGAGCACTATGCCTGTTTATAAACTCTTTGAGAGATCATTTGGAAAGTCTGGCTTTGTCAGTCATCACCATAGTCACCAGATCCAATCCCTATCCAGTTACACACAACATTGCTGAGTCAGCAGCAATCCACAATGCTAGTTATGATGACTGCTGCAGTTTGAAATGCAGTGCCATTAACACCTACTGCTTGTTGCAAACTGAAACATCTAGCCCCTATAGTAGTAGTCGCACTGGAACCCCTCAGATTATGAAATCAACAGTATGGACATACTTCATTCACAATCCAAAACCTACAAATGTCATAGGTTCTCATCTAAGCACATTCTCATTAAAGGGACAGTAATACTTAAAATGTAAAAAAAAATATGTTGTAGGGTTTATTCCCCTGAGTAAAACAAGAGTACTCCCACTGCTGAAAGCTGTTTCATTCAAAAGTTATTAATTTTCAAAGTTGAATTTTTTAGGTGCAATATCACAGTGGCCTGAAACTGTACAGTGGTGCTGTTGCTACACGATCCTATGGACAGCTCTAATCTCCATAGGATGGTGTAACAACAGCGCCAGTGTACAATTTTAGGCCACTGTGATATTGCACCTAAAAAATTCAACTTTGAAAATTAATATCTTTTGAATGAAACACCTTTCAGCAATGGGAGTACTCTTGTTTTACTCAGGGTAAACCCTACAACATATATTTTTTTTACATTTTAAGTATTACTATCCCTTTAAGATCCCATCTGAAACACAACCACAGGTTAGATTGGGAGACAACCAGCAGCATGTTAGATGTGCAAAATCTAGCAGCATTAGAAGCACTCTTAAAAGTTCACGGTGCTCAGGGGCACATAAAATTAGTGCTGTAGACATCTCGGACAGTAGATCAACATTTCCTTAATTTACAATAACACCCATGTCTCATGCTGCTGTTCTACAAATGCCAAACAAGGAGTATGAATTTGTTAGATAGGATTACAAGAATAATTGCGTGTCTCCACCCGCTGTTACCACCACCACCACCTTCACTGCAACCTGTAATTTTCTCAAAGTAATAAAGGTACATTTTTCTTCCTCTATCTACTGCCAACCCACATATACTAAGTTCTTAGAAAGTAATAAGAAACTGCTCAAAATATTCCAAAAGCATATCTGTGAAATAGAAAACTTGGCAAAATGTTTACATTCTTCCCTTTTCGATTGTTGACAATAGAGGTTTTAAAGAATTGTTGTCCTGTGTTGCACCCTGCTGTCATATCCCCAAGCCACAGTTATTTTTCAAGGATGGATGTATTAGAGTTGTAGAAGCTCTGGTTACTGTCATGGGCAAAGGGACATAGACTGATAACCATTTTTTCAAGGCATATGCTACTGTAAGAGTAACAGCTTTTACTTTCAGCTGTTTTCTCTACTTCAGGAATCAGCAGCTATAGTACATCAGTGGAAAATCTCACAGCCATAGAAATGGCAAAAAAGTTCTAGTGGGAAATTCATCAACAGTAATTAAAAGAAGGAAATGTTATGTATTTTCTATGGGTGAGAATTTTCACAGAAAAAGTGAAATTACCAGTTTTCTGCAATAATTCTCATGGGATTAAACTTGTAATTTTTCACCTATCCCTCAATATAATATCCAGAGCAGAAGTAGTCACCACACTGTAGCAGGATATAGCTGATCTCCACAAAAGAAAGGTTAACTTAGAAATCAGTCTAAAGGACTATAAAGCTGAACCCAATGTTCTAAGCATGCGCAAACATGCTACCAGTGGGAGAACTTGAAACCATAAACAGCAAACTGACTGACATGGAAAACCACCCCAGCCAAAATAAAGTATGACTACACTTGTGAAGGGGGTACAGGGGTTACTGGTTGGTAGACCGAGGGTTAAGCGATATATCCAGCCAGGCAAAAAGATAATAAATTGCATTTATTAGAGAGGTCATGGCACACAAACACAGGACAACAATTACAGGCAAACAAACAGGGGTAAAACATAAAAACTAAACACTTCTGCGGTTCTCTTCTTGGTTGTACAGATTGCCAGGGGTTACATATAATACAGTCCATTTTAGCTTAATGCTGGAGCTTACACATAGTCCCACTAGAGGCAAGAGTGGGCATCCTGCCCACTACACATGCTGCTGGATTATATGAAGGTTCCTTGTATCTTTTAGTCCTGACAGAGGAGTTGGGAACGGCATCTTAAGAGATTATTCCCTGCCACGTTCTTTAGTCTTGGGCCATAGCCACCGAAGTTTAGCTTCCTAGCCACAATCCTTGTGGTGGGAACATCAGGGCACTTTCTGTGGCTGTAGCCACCTTGACTTACAGCCCACAACTGAAAAGGGCACCTGGCCACTACAGCGCCCACTCACTCTAACTCTTCCGGTGAGGGCACTCACCAGTCCCAGTTCCTCCAGTAGTCCTTTAGGAAGCACATGGACCCTAGGCCCACCATTGTGGAGAGGCCTTCTCTTCACTGCCTACATTTTCAACTCTGTCTCTCTCTCTCTCATCTTAAGCTTTTTCTACCCACCCCCTACAGGATCTGATGTCACAGGTAACATTTTCAAGCTCTCTTTTTGCTTAGCCTAATGAAAGGGGAAGGTTCCCACATTCCACACACAGATTTGCCCTACCCCCCTCTATCTAACCAACACTGGCTATCTCATAACACAATCTCTGTGGTCAGCTAGACTGGATGGCACCATCCCTCTGTACATCATACACACTAACCAACCCATTCAATGCTGTTAAATGGCCAACACTCTCTAATGCATGCACACACAGGGGACATTAATGTTTTCAAGAATGGGAACACATATGAAACAATGGAGATCACTGAAAACAGATAGGGTTCATTCTCAGGGTGACAACCATTCCATCACACCACTAAATACCAAAATACTGGAGGCTAACGAGAACAAATATTGCTTCACTATCTTGGCCTGTCTAACCCAAAATAACTTTATAATGGAGTACATACTGTATGTCAACTCCTTAAATCCCGTGACCTACCAGTGAACACAGCAAGGGACATTTTCTTCACAATGAAGGGAAAGATTCTCACAGCAGCTGCTAATAATCCTGAAGTTCCATTTGCATTACTGGGATTTGTTATCTTTTGATCTCTCACAAGCAACCCTACTGAAAAGGAACCATTACTAAAATCAAAATATAGGGTGGGTTCCCTTTGAAGTTGATTGCCACTAAAGATGGTGGTCAGAACACACTGCATACTTCTGAGGTGGTCCGTGAGACACTCAAAGCTTGGGGCCTATATGATGACCAACCACTAATAGATGGTACTGCTAAACTGAAAATACTACCACATAAGTGGTAAAAAAAAAAATCCCTGGCAAAGCCAAGAAGAACTCATGGTAGGCTGAAGTGGGAGATGAACCCACAGATGACTGAAATGACGAGTACCCCTTATTAATCTGTCGGTTCCATTATTTCAAATCAGGCTTTTTGCTGACTTAGCTGTTAGTTTTGGAGTATATTGCATGATGCTTAATATATTCACCCTTTATCTCCTTCTCCAGTGGGGACATTGATCTCTCTACATGTTCTGTTATTCTGTTATTTTATTGCATATTTTGGTGATTCCACCCCTCAGAGAGTCTACCTTTGAGACTGTTTCATTTCAATGATATGGTCACATTACCTGCATTTTCACTGAACAACACTTATTTTTATTCTATCCAAAGGATATGTTTGCATTTTATCTGATCTCATAAAAAAGCATGTATTTAACTTTTAAGGTCCTATTGAGGTCCAAATTGATGATAGGATTGCTAGCCCCTAATTTGAAATGCTATTTGTCATGCTGCTAAACTAAATGCATGGCTAGCCATATAATAATCCTTATATTGAAACCCTTAAATATAAAACACCACCAATGAATATGGCTTCCTCAAAAGTTCAAAGCCCTCTACACTGATAATTTATTGATGTCCACCAAGATTTCCCTTCAGGCCTGGCATAAACTGAATAATATGATTCATTTTTTTAAACTCCCTTTTCCAGTCATCTTCTTTGCAACTGGTTTAGCCATGTTTGAACCCCTAACATTGGAAGCAAAGAGGTCTGATCAGTTTGTCTTAATTCTTCATAGTGAACATCCCCTAATCCTTTATGGAACTCCAATCATTTTCTATTCTTGGATCTGAGTTTCTTCTCTTCTCATAAGTAGTCCATATTCTTAAAAGTCCTTGGTTATTAGGTGATATTAAGTTCAGAAAGAAGTCTACTTTTGAATCCTTCTTGCATTTTTTTCTCTATAGCAGTTCGGTTAACCCAGTGAAATCTGATCATCATATATGAAACATTGGGAAATAGTTGTCTGTTTGTGCGCAAGACTGGTCCAGTGTTTTCTCATTGGTATTTGGGGTCACCACCTGTACAAATTAAACTGAATCCAAGCACACAGTGATTTAGAGATATTATCTTACCCCAGCTAAACTTTCCCTAGTGCACCTAAACTGTTCTATCACATACTAGAGGCATCAATAACATGTAGGCACTTTTCTCCACATCATCATAGCACTGCACCACCCAGTCTGTCAGATATGCATGTCACGGAGCAGGGCAGCAGGACAGAAGAACCTTGGGTTACCAGAGTAAAGTGTGAGGCTGAATTATTTATTTATTTCAACATGAGGAATGTATGAGTTCTTCTGGCACACATGAAAGTGAACATTTTTAATAGGGTAGGAAATTACATGAAGGGGCATGTATTTACGAGGACAGGAAGAGACACAGAGGGGCATTCATGTCTTTTTTTTTTAATTTTTTATTTAAAGTGATAGCACCAAAAAAAGCAGTTCCAATTAATCTTCATAGTATTTGAGCCATGGAGTGCGTTTTTTCAATACTGTCTGAGTTATAGTTCAAGAGTAATTGATTGATAAAATATCCCCCACCCACCCCTTTTACTTATGTAACACTGCTCACCTCAGAGCCGCAAGCTGTGTTGTGCTTGATTGATTTTTGTAGATTTTGTGTTATTGGATTTTGGAACCTCTGGAGAAAAGCAAAGAGGAACAATTCTGGAACATTCCAATTGTGAACATTGTGATCCTCTAACTCCTTGAATGCTATAGAGATCACCAACACATTGGGAAATGGTGCACTGGAGACCTTTATAGCAGTCAAAGGGTCAAAACCCCATTGAAATTAATGGTCCAGAATTGCTTCACGTATGCTTTCTGCATAAGGCCTTGGTGTTAGAAACTTGAGTACCAGAGCAATCTCCAACAAACTGCTAGACCAGGGGTAGCCATGGGTTGTCTGCCTCTGTACTAGACATTTCAAAGCCAAGGGATTAATCATGTGAGAGCCAAGGCTTCTGCCACTGAAAGGGTTAAGGCATTCCCTGTGACCAAAATTTCCATTTGTTGTACTTAATATTTTATCATCTACTTAGTGGGTAAAGGTTTTTTTTTTCATTTGGAAAATGAAACAGGAGGTAACAGCTCTCAGTTGTAATCTGTATAATTTATTAAGCCTTTGCAAAAAATAATAAAAAGAAAAACTAACCAACTGTGTCACATGAATGTGAAGGGTTTTTTTATATACAAATTGCTTTGGTGCAATGTTTGATATGATAGTTTTTCTGTAGTATAAATGAGAAAGCCCCCTTGAGTTAAATTACACCCTTATCCTTTCTCTGAAACATCAGGAGATCTTCATTAAATGTGTATTTAACAAATATATTTACAGTTTAAATCCATGACTATCCCTGTTACCAGCATAAAGACTAATTTTTCCCAGCTCAGAGAGAATCATTATTGTTATTTGTCTTGTTAATGCAGGCTTTCCTTCACAATTAGTGAACTGTGTGCAATTTAAATTATGCATGGATTGTGGAAAAGCCCTGCCACCTAGTGGACGAAGTGATTATTTTCTGTTGATCATGCATACAGGGATGTTGATCATGCATAAAGGGACATTTTTGCCTAAAATGAATAGCCTTATAAATATCATGTACTCCTAGTCAACATTTGTTCAGATTATTTCTTCGGTGCATAAACTCCAAAAATCTATTATAGACATGCTTTTCTATTCATCTGGAGTCAATCAGCATGACCATTTCATACTTCTTTGTTTGTTCATGTGATAAGCATATTGTATGGTATGATTTAGAAATAAATACATAAATAAGAAATGAGTTTCAGTGAATTGAACCACTTTAGGTTTTAATCTCAATATAATTATGCCTGTGTATGGTTTTATCAGAATTTTAATATGTCTGATGAAAAGTGGACAAAAGTGCCCATGTACACCTTTTATTTTGAAAGATTTTAGAACTTCTTTAAAAAAAAAAAAAAAAAAAAAAAAAGAAAGATTTTAAAAAATTGTTGCTTAGGGCAGGACTCGACAACCCCCGGGGCATCAGTCACCATGGCGACTAGAAATTGGGACCGGGCATTTAACACACCCTGCATGTAGGAAAGGCATTTCCCTACACTGCAGGGCAAGTTTTAACACTGTAATATATACATAAGCATGGGATTGATCCTGTATGTAA
The DNA here is from genome assembly GCA_037306005.1 of Rhinophrynus dorsalis. NCBI lineage: Eukaryota > Metazoa > Chordata > Amphibia > Anura > Rhinophrynidae > Rhinophrynus > Rhinophrynus dorsalis. Next base: position 261,665,199 of record CM074721.1, on the reverse strand, counting down.
ATGCATCTCTTGTACCCATACTATTTACAGTTCAAAAATAAAATCAGTCCTTGTGTGGGGGGGAGGGGTATCAGGACCCCTCCTGATTGCCCCCCCTCCCAGCATTGATCACCTACCCAAATGAATAGGCAACCAACATACAGAGAGAGTAGGAAGAGGATGATAACTGCAGGTAGATGGCTTTTGTTAGGGAAGTGAAGAGTGACTTTCATGCAGGGCAGCCAGTGAAAATGCTTGAAGCCAACAGATGGCTCGAGTTGTGTAAGGAGAGAACAGAAAGAACCTCTAAGAAGAATGCAGGTGACTGAATGGGGAGTAGTAAGAGATAAGAGCAGACATGTAAGAGGTTGCCAAAGAAGAAAGAGACTTAAAGGAGAGGCAAAGAATTTTGTAAGAAAGGGGTTTCAGGAGCAGAAGAGGGGGGAAAATATCTGGGAGCAAGGGTATTCTTGCACCTGCATTAAGAAGAAACTAAATGGAGACAGATGACAGGTAGTATGATCAGAGACTAGAATGTTATAATAATCTAGTCTAGAGAAAATCAGGGACTAAGGGCTTGATTCATTTAGAAAAAGAAAGTGCCATCAGCAGTTTTAAGTCACAGTCAGACACGCAATTGCTTATGCTGTGACAAACTACCGAAGAAAAAAAAACATGTTGGGCACGAAATTTGTGCCCATTGGAAGCAATGAAAAAGATTTTGAATTTGTGATTCATTTCCATGTGTTGGGTAGTAACATGGGTTAAAGGACTACAATTTTTTGCCAACAATCTGCTCCTACAAAAAGTAGATGTTGCGTCCCCTAATTAACCCATTGAGTGCCAGTAGGGCATACAGCGCATTGCATACCCCATTGGCACTCACAGGGTTAATCCCCCGAATGCTAACACTATACCATGAAAATAAACACTTAACTGTAAATCTGATGTCCAACAGAGTCTTCAGGTCATCCACTGTAAGTCTTCACCTGTAATCTTCTTTCCTCTTCACCTGTGATCTTCTTTCTTCTTATTTTCCATCTTCTCATGTTTCTTCTTCCTCTTTCAAAAATATTGCTCCTCAATGAACAAAGAAATAAAAGTTAAAATCATATGTGCCCCATAAATTTATTTGCTCAATAAATGTATGCTGCCGCGGCAGCAGAAAAGCAGATGAAAATTCCCCCTCCCACCCCCATATACCTCTTGGTCCATTACACAAACCACGCTGAGGGAAATCTGAACAGAGACTGGCTTTTACATAGCCAGTCTCTGTTCAAAATGGTTCCCATGCTTCCATCGGCTGGGATGTGGGTTTACTCACTTCCCAGCCAGTCAGCTCCAAGTGGGAGGGATGATGAAACCCCATATACCAGCCAGTGGAAGCATGGGAACCATTTTGAACAGAAACTGGTGATCTAAAAGCCAGTCTCTGTTAAAATTTCCCTCTGTGTAGCTTGGGCAATGGCCCAAGAGGTATATATAGTGTGTGTGTGTGGGGGGGGGTTCATCTGCTTTTCTGATGGCAGCATTCATTTATTGAGCAAATACATTTATGGGGCATATATGATTTTTAGCTTTTATTTCTTTCTTCATTGAAGAACGATATTTTTTGAAGAGGAAGATGAAGAAAGAGGAGAAGAAGGAAAATAAGAAGAAAGAAGGTCACAGATGAAGGATTACAGTGGACAGGTAAGTGTTACAGGTATGGGTGATAGACTGGTGTTAGGGCTAGTACGGTTTCTCTGTATTGTTAATGTTAGGGGTAGTATAGGGCTAGTGTTTGGGATGATAACTGTGTTTGAGCTCATGCTCTGTGTTTGATACTGCACCAATCACCGAGTGTTAGCTGTTTTCCTTTGTTGTTTCCATTTCTCAGGCTATTTAGCATGAGTTTTGGGAACAAAAAACAAGCAACTAACATTGGGCCACAAGTTGGGTTCTGTGTCCCAATGCTCATCATGGTTACGGTTGGTAGGGCTATTGGATTCCGTCGGTACTGTGTGTGTGCCTTTCAGTATCCATTTTTGCCCTACCAACAGTTTTACCGGGGGCAATTGAATCAAGCCCTAAGTGCGAGTTTAGAGTGTTGACATACAAAGGAAGGGCTTTATTCTGATAATATTTAAGGAAGAAGTGGCAGGTTTTGTGACAGCTTGGATGTGGGGGGAGAACGTCAGGGTAGAATAGAGTAAAATGGTTTTATTATGGAATGAGCGGTAGAACTGTGTTGGAGAAAGGGGCTGGAGGAAGGATATAGGAAGAAATGCAAGGTTTGGCTTTGTCATTTGTGTTTAATACTGTGGTGAGCAATCCATAATAAAATTGCAGTGAAACACTTTGATTTTATTTATATATACATATACTAGTGTAAAAGCCGTGTACACACGCCAAGTTCCGGGTAATGTTAACCCTTTGAGTGCCAGAGGGGTACGCAAAGCATTGATTTGCAATGGGTTGCATACCCCTCTGGCACTCAAAAGGTTAAGAGGCCTGCTGTGCATACTGCCGTTGCCTCACTGGCGGCACATGCAATGTAGTCATGTGTTGTAGCGACTGCCCGAGTGCACAGAATGCTCACAGCACAGTACTCCCAGCATTCTGTGTGTTTCTGCAGTCTCTACTGCGCATGACAGCTTCTGACAAACATCCTAGCGAATTATTATATAGGATTATACATAAATATATATTCCAGTACAAGTTTTGGTAAGCACACCCAAAAGAATAAAAACACAATTAAAATTGCGAGAGTGAAGCCAATTTTGACCAAATTAACAAATTCACAAAGTATTGGTGCACCTGCAAACTTTATCATTATTAACCCTTTACTTTGTGTCATATTGTCTGTTCTTTGTCTTTTGGATAGTTGACTATATTTTAAACCTTTGCATATATTCCACACCCCTGGCATTCAAAGGGTTATTAGACATGTTAAGCAATTTGTTTTTTGCTTCCTGTTAACACTGTGATGCTGGTGTGCTTAGAAGAACTGAAGCAATTCTGAGGTAAATTAGTTTCATCATAGGGAACAAAAACATTGCCAGTAATTTATGGTTCATAAATATTAGAGAAACAATGCAATGAAGACCTCCTAACATTTATTATGTTAAGGGCCCCAGAAAATGTGGTGCCACTGATATGTATCATAATGTGAGCTGCCTGTCAACACTATTAAAATGAGGCTTGATATTCTTAAAGGGGAACCACACTCTGGGAATAAGTGTCTCCTAATTAGAAGTTTAACCAACACCAATTTAAAATAAAGTGTTTTCAATAGCCCTGGGTGGATAATCTGCGTCACTAATCTTTCTGATTAATTGTTTGTTTATAAATTAATAGACTACAACAGAGATCAAATGCATATAAATAAACTATATAGATCAGAGTTTCTCAAGATCGGCCACATGCAGCCATCAGCATGGTCACATGTGTCCACTTGGAAAAATGCAGAGGCCATAATGGTAGCTACACTACTAGAAGTGAATTGTGCTTGTTCCTGATCTTGACAGGCTGAGGCTTCCTGCCTGAAGTTGCCTCAGTCAGCCAATCTATGTTCAGCCCTCCCAGAAGCTTTAGTGCAGCTCTATTGTCTCATATACATTGTGGGATTGCAAGGAGACGCAGAGCATTCTAGGCTGGCTACACGTGGCAATGTGACAAGGCTGCTGTGGATATTTCTATTATTATAGAGGGGTCAGTAGCTACAGTTCTATGGCTATTGTGGGACAAGGATAGGGGGTATGCATGGTTCCATGGCTTCTTTGGCACAAACATGGGGGCTCAGTCTGTGTGATTCTATGGCTACCAGTGCACTGGCACAAAACTGGGGAGTCAGTATTTGTATTGCTTAATGGCTACCAGAGGGATAAGATTTGAGTGGACCATTACGTGTGGTTTTATGGCTACCAGAGTATTTGCACAAAGCTGTGGGATCAGTATGTGTTAGTCTTTGGCTGCAGTGCAGAAGGACAAGATGGGGTAATCCGTAAATGTGATTCCATGGTTCCCAACATGATTGAAAAAGGCTGGGTGGGTCAGTATGTGTGGGTCTATGGTTACCAGTGCAATGAGAAAAGGATGGGGCAGTGCATAGCTACCCTTGCAGAGGCAAAAGCTAGGGATCAATATGTGTGTGGTTCTGTGCAAAGAGGCATTACTGGGGGGCTGGCATTATGTGTGCTTCTGTGGCTACCAGTGGATTGGCACAAGGTTGGGGGATCAGTATATATGGATCTATGGCTACCAGTGCGGTGACACAAGGATGGGTGGTCAATATGTATGATTCTATGGCTACCAGTGCAGAGGGGCAAGACTGGGAGGATGTCTGTATATGTGGTTCTATTGCTACTGGTGCACAAGGCTGAAGGACAGTATATGTGATGATACTGTCCAGTGGCACAAGGCTGGGGAGTCAGTATGTCTGTTTCTATGGCTATCAGTGCGCTGGCACAAGACCGACAGGTCAGTGTGTGTGAGTGGTTCTGTGACTACCAAGGGATACTGATGGGGGTCAGTGTGTCATTCTATGTCTAACATTACAGGGAGACAGGGCTGGAGGGGGTCAGTGCATAGGTTTTAAGAACCTTTTATAGGGTACTTTTTAATCCAGTGTAGATTGTGGAATGTTTAATTGTAGTGTGATGCAGAATTATTGTTGCTTCACATATTTATAAGCAATTTTGTGTATGTCTTGACTTAAAATCACATTGTACCATTTCATCATGACATTTGCTAGTGTGGCTACCAGAACATGGATATGGCAGCAGTGCAGGCAATCAGAGCATTGATGGACAGAAATATCCTTTTAGAACATCTGATATAGCAGAGCCTGACAAATGTATCAAGCACACCTACATAAAGGTACAATTCCTTTTAAAAAACAGATCTTTTATGGGTCCTTAAAGACTGGCATTGAATGCCCCTGCCGAAGTCAAATTGCCTATACTTTTTATTGTATTTTTCTTTTCTTCACCTACATTTTTAGGTCCCTGACAGTGAGGTCATTACATTTCTGAATGCAGACTGTTTTCTGTTTGCTCTGTGTCATAGTGGAAGTAGGGATAATTATACAATGTTGCAAGTCTATCTACAGTGATCTCCGTGGTGTAGTGGTAGGCTTTTCTACATTGTATTTTTTTTTTTACATTGTTTCACTATGGTTTTTTTAACATTGTTGCAATGCTGCATTTTTGTCTGCTTTTGCAGTCCCACACAGAAGGCTCTCTGATAAAAGAATTCAGAGATTTCCTTGTCAAGGACATACAAGTGCAGAAACAAAGTGAAGATGAAAAATACTTTAAAAATTATAGGCATTTTGGCTTTACATATTATGTACTTGCACAGTATATAAATTCAAAAGAAAGGGTTACTGTTTCTTTAGTCCTTCAGTTAAGGGCAGAAGAACATTATTTATGGGATTTATCTTAACCGAATATAACTATTATCTAATTTTAGAACTCAACAATATGTCATTGTGTTTCAAGAGTTACAGAATACTTTCAAACAGAGGTGGGCATCCTAAGACCCTAGCACTTTTAGGTACTAAAAATTCCATCTGGCTGGTGGGGAGTGATGGGAATTGAAGTCCCAACAGCTGGTGGGCCTCACATTGCCCACTCCTGCTTTTGAATATTTCCCTTCATTCTAAAAAGAGCCCTTGTACTGTCAAGTGATCATTCCCCAGATAGCTCTGTACTGCATTTAGTATTCTAATACTGTTTTCATTACAAGCACAGTTGGTGCATCTCTGCCTCCTCTAACTGGGCTATGACTCATAGGATTTTACTGCAGATTAGAGTCTGCGTACAAAACTGTAGCCCTTTCATCAGTTATTCTCTTTTATTGCTATTGTGATGGCACAAAGGAAAAGTGTAGCAAAGAATATTATTAGAAATGTCTGAGTACATATAAATTGTATATTAAATGATTTGTCCCAATGGGGAAAATGTCCTCTGAGATCTAAAAGAAGACCAGTTTCTAAGTAGTTCTGAGGCCTTTCAAAAAGTGTTGTTTTTATATAAAAAAATATTTAAAAAAATGTCAGGAAAAGCTGCTTTTTGTTAAAATGGCAGTCAACCTCATTTTTGACTTTACATATTCTCCAAATGCATAACAAGTGAAATCTAACTGCCTATAGTTTCTATTTTTTTTTCATGTATTTTTTTAAACCTTTATGTTTGTGACAGTACACTCTCTGAAGTTTTGTTTCTATAAAGATTTCTGTCAGGGAGTGTGAACTGCTATCCGTGCAGTGGTCATTGCTCTGTAGGCTGTATTTAACCCTTTAAGTGCTAGGTGGTACGCAACGCATTGCAAAGCAATACCTTGCGTACCACTCTGGCACTCAAAGTGTTATAAGGTTGGATACAAGCTTTTCGGCTGCAAGGATAGTATTATATTGTGTCACTATCTCTGCTTTCACAGTCCCTGACCGAGAGTTCTCTGGAAACAGATTTTCAAAGACATAAACAAGTACAAAAAAATAGGTAAAAATAAATAATTAAAAATTAAAGCAGAACTACCACTTCAAAACATCTTTAGCTTAATTAAGTCCCAATCTGGCAACTAGCTGCTTAGTAGTGCTAGTCACCAGAATTATTACCTTATTTAATAGATTTATGCTTTCTTCCATAGCTGACAGTAGCACGGAGCGCAGACTTCTTGCCATAGTGACGTCCACGCCCTGCTCTGTCAGTCCCTTTTGGAGCAGGCCGGCTCCTAACAACGACCCGGCTGGGACTGACAGCACTGGCGCACAGATGTCACTATTGCAAGATGTCTGCGCTCCGTCCTGTCCGTCCTGTCACCCATGGAAGAAAGCTTAAATCTATTACATAAGGTAATAATTCTGGCAACTAGCGCTACTAAGCAGCTAGTCACCTGATGGGGACTTAATTAAGCTAAAGATGTTGTGCAGTGGTAGTTCCGCTTTAAAGGCACAGCCAGTTTGACATTACATGTTATGCACTTCTAGAATATATAAAGTCAAAAAGGAGGCTGTCACTTTAAAATAACACAAATAGCAAAATATAAGTTATTATCACAGACAAGTGGACTGTAGATTTCATAGCTTTATATATGTAACATTTTTCATGTTACAATTAAGATAAGGACAAATGCATTAGAGAGCTCTGTTATGTAAGGTGTTAAAAGTCGTTTACAGCAAATGGATTTGTGGGGACTTTTATTTGATCCATATGGTTCATTTGCTCCATATTTGGTTTTGTGCATATGGCCCAAAATGTTCTATTTTTAAGCATGGCAGGGTCATTTTAATTTGCAACCCACACTTCCTCTTTTAGGGGGCAGGTAAAAGCATACATTCACTTAACATATTTTAATATTAAAGCACGCAGTGGAGTGAACATATAACGCTGATTCTGCCAATAACAGACAGTAGAATCGGCCTTCTGTCCCTAAGTCTGCCTAACATTCCTTCAATAACCTAGGTACACATAAACCTTTGGGGCAGTCTGGGGGTTTGTGGTTTCCTCTGCTCATTTCTGAAACCAGTGTCCTAAGCAAGGCTTAGAGAAAATGGCACTGATGTACAACATTTCCATATGCATGCCATGCGGCTGGCAGTGCAGGGCCTGCTGGCATTAAAGTCCAATTCTGGAATCTGCCAGTCTGCACTACTGCAGTCATATGCTGTAAAGCATACCCTTAAAGGGATAGTAATGTTTCAAAATAAAATCGGCTCCAATTAATCTTCATTGTATTTGGGCCATGGAGAGTGTTATTTCACTACTGTCAGAGTTGTAGTTCACAAGTAATTGAATGATAAAGTATACCCCTCCCGCCCCTTTTGCCTAGTGTAAGCTACCTCCCCTCAGATATGGAATCTGGTCCTGGGACCAGTCAGCTCACAGCAAGGGAAATCTTCTGCCCCCTTGACAGGTTTTTCCTTATACTAATTGAAGATTGTCCCTCTCCGTACAGTCTTGCCACTCTGAGGTGAGCAGTGTTATATCAGTAAAAGGACTGGGAGGGGGATACTTTATCATTCAATTACCTTTGAACTACAACTTTGACAGTATTGAAATAACACTCTCCATAGCCCAAATACTATGATGATTAATTAGAGCTGCTTTTATTATGAAACATTATTATGCCTTTAAGTGCAGCCACTGGTATTAGACACTAATTGGCATATTTGTGCATTCATCCCACTATGTACTTTCACCCTTTGCATGCCAGAGGGGCATCCAAGGTTTTAGGTACCCCTCTGTCATTCAAAGGGTTAATAATAAGCCTCTCTGACAAGCATCAGGTTTTTATTTCTTCACTTATCCCCAGACTCATGTCAGGTTTTCCTGGAGATAGGTAAGTTGGACCTCTTCATCTCTAAGAAGCTCCAACACTATGTAGAGCCATTCTTCAACAGCATTGAGGATATAGTCTCTGTAACCTCACTAGTATCTCTTTGGTAGGTGGCTCCGTTCCCTGTGTGATAACACTCTCGGTCTTGCTACTAAGTGTATCAGTGTATTCTGACTAATTTTAACCTGGACTGAATATAGTGTGATGCTGGGACAGGCTGCCCAAGCTGCACACTACACTCAGGTGGTGTTAAAATTAGTTACAAGCCTCACATAGTTGCTCTGCATTTGCAGATTTCCATGTTGCAAGACACAAACAAATGCACATTCCAAACCCATGTAAATATGGGTGCCTTAGTTTATGCTTGCTGTCTTCCCAGTTTATCTAGGAAAGCAGGTTTCAGAACTGCATAAGCCAATCCTCTTATTCACAGAGGGATGTTTCAAACTTCTGATTCTCGTCAGTGTGTGGCTAGTTGACCAACTCATGCACGTGAATCTGGTAAAAAGCAGTATGCCAAACCCTTAACAACAATAAGGTGAGTAAAACAGTAACAAAATACCCCAACCATACAGAGTACAGTACCTATATGATACATTTGTCTGAAAAAGATCATAAAACCTGTCTCCAGCAAATAATCCATAGCATAACATTTTTCCATTGCAATCCCAGAATACCATGCAGCAACATGAAAATAGAATCTCACAGAGCAGTCACTTCTGAAATTGCAAACATATGTCTATTATATAGGTATTGTATGTACAGATGTATTATATAGGTATTGTACTCTGTGCAAGAGAGGAATTTTTGACACTGTTTTGCTTATGATAGCCTTGTTGGTGGTCTAACATACTGCCTTTTCCAAGATTCAGTAGTAAGAGTTCATCAACTTGCCCACACTGATGAGATCTAAAAGATTCAAACAACTCTCTGTGTGTAGTTCGACTGGCTCATGCAATTCCATTTGCAACACATGTTTCTTGGATCTGTTATGAAAACAGGAAGTATAACTAATGGACTCCTATTTATATGAATTTGAATTAATAAAGTAGATGTACTGTGTGCCTTCATTTGTATGATGCTGCATAGAATGCTGTATGGTATTGATTTTTTGCTGGCGAAGGGTTTTTTGCATACTCATAGGGAAATAAATAATGGAATGAGCAGCAGATTGAAATTGAGAGGGGGGGGCTGAGAGAGATTGACAGAGAGGAGTGTATATCCATTATAAAGAGGGGTGCAAAATCTTACCATTATTCCCTCACCAGTCTGGCCTCTTGATTTAGAAGCCACATTTTCAGATTTACAGAATCATAATAAATCATAATACAGACTTTGAGGCATCAACTGTTCTTTTTGTTTATTGAAGTACATACAAATAATAGTTTCCTTTCGTCCTGCATAGAAGACTGCTTTTAGAATATTCCCAAGCACATACAGTTTCACAATTCTGCAACCTTTGTAGTAGGAAAACATCGTGCACAGAATATTGATTGAAGGATGTCCAGTGACCGAAATGAAACCTTTGACTCGTCCAGTCAAAGTTTTGTTTGGTTTAAATAGAAGAGCAATACATTTCCAATTGTTTCAAGATCTTCAATCTTTTCTCCTCCTTTTTTCAGCCTTTGAGCTACTTCATCTGTAGTATAGCTTATCTGTACTGTCAAAAAATACATATGTAATAAAATAACAATATCAGCACATACATTTTATATATGAAGTACATTTATAGTCATTGAGGATTATGAAGGTAACTAATGAGTGCCTGAGATTATTATATGAAGGCAACTGATGTTCTAAAGGCATCATTAAATAAAGTGAATGAATAAATGTAAAACAAGTTAGAATTGTGCTGTATCTTTCATAGCCTGGTGTCCTACTGGCTTTCACAATAAATAAACAAATGGCAGTTGTAGGATACTGTGAATATACATAAAAGCAAAGTGTCACAATTTTAGGGCAAACCAACTGAATCTTAGGGGGGCACAAAAAACTTCTATAGACTTAAATGGGAAGTAATTCATTGGACACCACTCTGGCATTCAAGGTGTTAATTGCACCATTTAGGGTTGAGCAGCAGAGCTGTTAGGAGATGGCTGCTCTCTGAAGAGCTCCACACCCTAGCGGGTCCTAACCACATCAAATCAACAATACCCAATCACTCTTTCCCCAAAAATTATTGATACAGAATTACCTAAAGCTGACACGTACAATAATGAATACTCACAGGCGGCAAGGCCCTAAGAAGGATAAAACTATGTTCCTCCTTCACAAGAAGCACTGATAATGATCCAAATGATCCCGAGGCAGACCCCATAATCATTCAAGGTGGAACAGACTTCTTGGAGAATGAGCCAATGCTCCTGGCTTATCTTAACTCAATAATGGATGGTGTACAATACCAATTGAGCTCTGTGCTGGAAGTGGTTCAAAATGTCTTCAGAGAGCTTAGGGAAGCCAAGGCTGACACAAGGCATGGTGCCCACAGACTGGAATCACAAGACAAGAATCCGAGGGAAGAACTGTCACTTCCATAGTGGCATGGGCCAAAAGTAAAGGTGCTGACCTCAAGGTCAGATTTCTGTACCCTGGTTGAGTTGTAGCCAGAAAAGAGTGAATTCTCCAGAGTGCTATCTAGTAGCAAAAAACTATAACATGGGATGAGTTAAGGTGAAGTCAAAAATGTAGCCAGGGTGACATCAGGTCAGAGAGACTAGCATGGTGCCAAACAGAGAAAAGAAAGCAACAAGGACAGAAATTGAGCACAACAGGATACTAATCAGAAGTCTCTCTTACAATATGAATCTTAAAGAGCAGTCAAATACTTGAGAGGAAGGCAGGTTTAACTGAAGGGACACCAACAAACAGGCAGAACTAGATGACACAGGTGAGTGAGCTTTGACACTGCCCCACCCCCTCTGAAAGGCCAAGCTTTTTGAACCAATGCAGGGGCATGGATATCAGTAGCAGATGTCCAGAAATGTTCTTCTGGTCTATATGCTTTCCAATCAATTTGATATTGAAGACATCATGAAGAAGATGGAAGTTCAGGATCTTGCTTACCGTACCTTGTATTCCTGATGCTTGCCAACCAAAATCAGAGAAGGAGGCCATGGAGCCCAATAAAAAAGGATTCTTAATCCCAGGCTTCACTAAAGACACATGGAAGGCATTGGGAATCTTCATAGATGATTGAAGTACCAAAGAAAAAGTAGTAATATGGGCAGAGATTCAAAATGGACAGATAAACTTAGGTACCATTTTACAACAAAGTTGTTTCCTCTGAGAGGAAACCCACACCTCATCTCCCAGAATGTACTGGTGTCCAAGACAATGTTTAGAATCCACTGTAACTTTGTATTGGTGCGTGGAGTACTTGATATGATCCTATATCCCGTATGAATGAGTCTGGAGGCCACCAATTCTGGAATCAGCTAGGGGATCTTCCACAGGGCTGGATAAAGGAAGAGTGTGGAATCCCAAAGCAGCAAAAAAAATTGAGAGCACTTGATGGTATTGTTAAATTGTTAAAGGCAAATTCAGTCAACAAGAGGAGATCTACATACTTAGATTGTGGGGGAGAGTGTCTAAGGATTGATTTATTCTCTCCACTTAAATATTAGATTGTGGATGGTAAATTGAGGACAAGTGTAGTTCATCTCCAAGGTGTCTGCAAAAAACTCTTCAAAGTGAGAAATGTATTTTATGCAGCTGAGATAATTTGTTCTGGCAAACTAAGGAGATGAAAAATCTATTTAACAAGATTTCTGAGAAGAGTAGCTTCCACAAAGGAATAAAATGGCCTTGCCTGAAATATCTATCCACAATCACTAGAATCACAGTACAATGTTTAGAGATTGTAACGTAAACAGTTAAATCCAGGGCAAGATGTGTATGTAATGGGTTAGGGATCTAACAAACAAGAGGGTTGATCTTGTTCCAAGCACATGTAGTGCAAGCACAAACGTAGGCCACATCATTGTGTTTGATGGAGAGCCGCCAGAACCCTTGTGATAATAGTTCCAGTGTTCTCAGCATCCCGAGGTGCCCTGAGAGAGTAGATTGATGGGACCAGCATAACAATTCCCCACTAAACCGTAGCAGAGCAAACAGCAGATTCATAGGATGCCTGGGTACAGCCACAAATCGCCCACACAGAATGATGGGTTCACATGGAGAATCAAGGTAAGTGGCAAAAAGACGAGAGAGGGTCTGCCTTGGTTTTATTTGTTCCAGAACTGATACATAGTAATAAAATTGAAGTGGGAATAAATAACAATATCAAGCTTGCAGACATTGATCCTCCTCAAGGAATTATACATTTTTGTGGTCCATCTGAATGACTACTGGTAAGGCTCATGAACTACAGACTGAAGAACTGGTGCAGTCTTGAGACTCACCAATGATAGCTGGACACAAAAGAACTCCATGACTCAGTTTGTCTGGAATGCCAATTGATAGCAGGAATGTAGAGATGGAACCAGAATTACAGCAGTAGTAGTGGACTCCATTACATCAAACCAGTTGATCACTGAGTGAATAACTCCAGAAGCTATACATAGAAAATATGACTTTATGGAGACTAACCCATTTCTCCGTGGTTTACCATCCATGGTGGATACTATAAGAGGAGTAGACTTACCCTTCAAGGTAACTCCATGGGTGATTGTGAATGCTGCATCCAGGTAGCGACAAGCTGTCCTGGAGTCCATAAACCCCTGTGTGGAGACTGATTCTAACTTCCAAGACACCTGGTCTGGAACCAGGAGGCTTGTGGGGGGTAGGGAGGGGGTCATTCTTGCTCATGTATTTTCTAATTTATTCCGCTAGCACTGGTGTTTCCAGGACAAACTGGACACTGATGAAGACAATATCCCTTTTTTCACAGTAAATGCAGAGCCCCAGGACTCTCCATCTCCATTTTTCTGTGTTGGACAATTTAATCAGGGCTCCAACCTCCATGGGTCCTTCCTGTGTGAAGAAATGCTTAGCATGAGAAGTTACTGTCTGGTGAGAACCACCTCTTAAACACTGATAGCTCTCCCTGTCTTGTTGGTCTTATTTCATGCAATGATCCAAGGTGTAAACAAACCATTATAAAGGCCTGTAGATCATCTTGAATCTCCTGGCAAGTTATGGCTTCCTTTATCCTTCCATTCAGCCCTCTCGGAAAAGAGATTTTAAAGAACAGATGTTCCAGTCAGTTTCATTTGATAACCTGCAGAACTCCACGTATTGGGGCACACTACGATTCTCCTTGCATAGCTCTAACAGAGAAGCCTCAGTTGCAGTACTGTGGCCAGGGACATGAAAAACAGATAGTAAAACCACAATAAAGGCATCCGTGTCTTCCAAAAGGGGCAATCCTTTTTCTACTATGGATGAGGCCCAAGCAAGCTCTTCTTCCTAAAGAAGACAAATAATGACCACCTTAGAAGTATGGGGCAGAAGGACTGTGGTAAGGTTTGGAAGTGCAGGAGACATTGATTTTACAAAATGCCTATAATCAGATGGACAACCAGAGAAACACTCTGGAAGTAGAATCAGTCACCAATGGCCAGACAGGGAGGGAATGGGAATGGCCTGAGAGGGATAAGGCAGACCCAGACCTAAAGTAGAGGTTCTTAATATTACATACAATTTGTGATCCAAACTCTGGAGATATTGGAGGTTAGTACCTTTTTCTGCTGTTCTTTTGCTGACAAAACCCTCAACCTATCTCCCAGATCCATTAGTGTACTGTCCAGTTGTTACTTTCAGGACCAACCTTGAAACAGAATGCCACCTGCAAATACTGGGGAGGGAAGAATAGGGAGTGATGCTTAGGAGCATTCAGACTCGTGTGATCACTTGCTGCTGCCTAGGCTGAAAGTAAAGGTCATGACTGCAAGATCAAAGTTCTGTAACCTGGTTGAGCCAGAACAGCATGGATTTACCAGAGTGCTATACCTCAGGTATCACAAAATTGTACTTAAAGAACATGAAGAAGCACAGGTCTGCAGAGAAGGACTCGTGACAGCAACTACTAAAGCTGTAGACTTGGAACTAGAACAGGAAGTATCAGCAACCAGATGCAGGGAATGAGATGGAAGCAAAATCAGACACAACTGAGTTTAAAGCCAGAGAGGAATCCAGATGGATATCAGAGGATGAGCTGAGGCAAAGCTAGAAATGGAACTGGATCAATATCCGATCAGACAGAATAATGAGGTACCATCCAAGAAGAAGAAAGGAACAAGTTCAGAAATTAAGCCAGGCCACAACAGGATACTGATCAGAAGTCTATTTCACAATAGGCAACTCAAAAAAATGGGCAGACCCCTGAGAGGAAGTTAGGTTTAATTGACAACAACAATTAGAAAAGAAGCAATGCATTCCATACCCCTCTGGCACATAAAAGGGTTAAAAGAAAAGATAGTGCTCTAGGATTTTTGATACTGCATTTCTCTGTGCATGACAAAGCTTAGACTTTGCTGACCATTAAGAGTCAATATACAGACTTTTCCCACAGATTGTATTATATTTATTAGAGACTTTGTAAGTAAAAAAGAAAAAGCAAGGGCAATGGATTTAACTGAATTTCTATAGTACCATCTATCTATCCATCTAATATATATTAATATAGTTAGTTGCAACAACAAAATGAAATACGACTTGCAGTTTCCCTCTACGTTGAAGTTTGTCCACAATGATAATACCTACCTCACGCACACCCCTGCTGAAGATATTTGGTTCTTCAAATGCAACGGAACTCCTGTAATCCAATTGAAGCTTGACAAGAAAAAGGCATCTGACACACTGACCTGGAAATACTTATTCATTGTACTTAATTGGCATGGCTACATTAACAGCTTTAGCAATCTCCTGAAAACTCTATCACAAAATCCTCATGTAAAT
The DNA here is from genome assembly GCA_037306005.1 of Rhinophrynus dorsalis. NCBI lineage: Eukaryota > Metazoa > Chordata > Amphibia > Anura > Rhinophrynidae > Rhinophrynus > Rhinophrynus dorsalis. Next base: position 261,650,001 of record CM074721.1, on the reverse strand, counting down.
CAATCAGAATATGGGGAATTTTTATTTGACCCCTATGGTGCAGTTGGTTTGTCCCATAATTGCTCTGCTATGCCTAAGGTTCTTTATCATTTTATTATCTCAGAATGTAAGAAAATGGCACTTCTATTTATATAAACACAGGGAAATGAACTTGCAGTACAGTCAATAAAGATATGTTGCAATTTCTCTAAAAATAGTCCTTTGAGTGGCATTCAGATGGCTAATGATATCTGTCAAAGAAGAAGCTTATATAAGTGTATTCCAAGTAGCAACATTTAAAGGGGTACTGGCAACTAAAACTAGAGATGCAGGCCTGTATTTTCTCAGCTAATACAGAGCAGACATTTTGGTTAGTTATGAGCTGTATTGTGAAGTCCCTCTGTAACCTGTCATAGGGATGTATGTTCAAAGAAGTAGTGAAATAGCTTTTGTAGTTTGTAACGATTTTTCAAAGTACAGTGTTGTTGGGCTCATTAATATTTTCAGAGTATGTCGGCTGTGATCGGAAATATGTCGTTTTTTCTGACTGAATTTGTTTGTAAAGACAAAAATGTTGTAAAAAAATGTCTTAACTAATGACAAAAATGTCTTAAAGGGATAGTAATGTTTCATAATAAAAGCAGCTCCAATTAATCATCATAGTATTTGGACTTTGGAGAGTGTTATTTTAATACTGTCATAATTATAGTTCAAGAGTAATTCAATAGCAAAGTATCCCCCTCCCGCCCCTTTTTGTGATGTAACACTGCTCAGCCAGATCAGAAGGGAGGTGCCTAGGTAGACTGCAGAGAGGGACAATCTTCAATTAAGATAAGGGAAAAACCTGAAAAACTTGTCAAGGGGGGCAGGGATTTCATTGTTCTCATAGGAAGAAGATTGTCCCCTGCTGTTATCTGTCTGGTCTATGGACTGGATTCCACATCTGAGAAGAGATGGCTTATACTAGGTAAAAGGGGAAACTTTGCTTGTGAATATCTCTCAAACCATAAAGGTTTGAGAGATCAGACTTACATCAGTCTTCATGTTTTTTAATGCCTACAAAATAAAATAAAGATAAAACGAAGTATTACTATCCCTTTAAGTAATGACAAAAATGTCTTAACTAAAGACAAAAATTCTCTCATTCAGAACTTCACATTCCCTCCACTTTTTTCTTAATGTACAAATTTTCTTTTCCTCTATACGACACTGGAGAATAGTTTAGCCACGCCTTTGCCACGCTCCTTTGCCTGCCAATTCTGGAGTTTGTGTTGTACGCAACAGACAGTACTAGTTTTTTGTCATATACTCTATAGTAAATATGTCATTCATGCACATAATTACTTATTTTTGTCGTTGATACAGCATTTTTTTGTCTTTATCCCTTTGAACATGCAGCCCATAATGCTTTTGGTGTCCCACTACTACATCAAAACCAAGATAATCATGGTAACAGATTAAAAAAAAAGACAACAAAATAAATTTTGAGTTTTAATGTTTGACTATACATCTCATTTATATGCATGAAAATATCAAAAACCAATTAGCATGCATAATTATGGAGAAGCAGACCAGTTTACTGGACACAGAAACATTTCAAGATATGAGACAAGATATGTGGGACCAGACAGGAGTTTCACAGAGAACATCATACATATTAAATTTAATAAGGAAATATTTATATTTTGTTTTCAATTAAAAAGTACTGTCCCTATAACCCTTTGAGTACCAGAGAGGTATCCAACAGACTGCAATGCAATGCATTGGATGCCTACCTGGCACTCAAGGGGTTAAAGTCAATTAGATGCTGTGTGCCTAGGGTTTTAGTCTGTTATACTTGCTTTGCTAAGGTCATAAAAAGCATCTGTGAATGTTTTCTGACCCTCAAAACAACTGTTTCAGGCCAAAGATCAGTTGTTCTATACGTTTCTGTTAGCAAAATCACATAATCATCAGAAAATAGTTCCCTTTATAACCCCTTGAATACCAGAATGGTGTATAATGCATTGTGTACTCCTATTGTCCTCAAGAGGTTAATATAATTTACTCTCAACTGAAATTAAAAGTCATCTTCCTATGATGCTGGATTGCTAAACTGAATTATTAACTTGATTTCATGGGAATTTGCTTGTTTTCTGTAGAATTACCTGTTTTTTTTAAGTCAAGATTTAAAGGTCTTATGTGACTGAGATTATTCCCCTTTCCTTTCAATAATTAAAAAAAAATACCTATCATATTTCTGACTGTTTGTGGCTGAGAGCAATGTACTTTCATGTTACGTCCCAGGCGTGACTAGTCCCTGGAGAGCCCCAGTGCAAACATTTTTGAGCAAAGGGCACCTAACACAAAGATATCATTCCAGGGGCAAAACTAGAACCTATTGAGCGCTGGGTCCAATGGGCCCCCTTGGATGATGTTTCCTGTCACAACTACCCTCTCTGTAACCCCTATAGTTACACCCCAGGTCTCAGCCCAGAATTACTAATAGGAGGGCTTCTTACTGAGTCTTCTCACTTAGGAAAAGATAATAAAATAATTGCCATTTAAAACACTTCACTTGACATTATTATGCATTTTGAAGACTAACTTGTAAACTTTAAAGGGACAGCATCACTTAGGCAGGAATTCATCAAACATTGAATAGCTGAATGCAAAAATGAATACTGATTTATTTATGCATTCCCATTCTCCATTGACATAATTCATGAATTTTCAACTTGTATCTGGTACTCACGCTTTCATCAGTGAGCAAGTACCTGATAAATCCCCCATTCCCATCTGACATGTTTAGAAATATATGGGTTGCTCACACTCCACACAAGCTCCTATGATATTCTATGGAGCCCACACACTAAGATGTCTCCAACTAGATAAATCTTAGTACATAGGCTCCATGGAGTAACATGACTTTGAGAGTTTATAACACTAGAGAAGCGATCTCTGCAATATCCTACCTTAGTTCATAAGTTTTACATATTTTCCTGGATCACATCCGCAAGGCAGAGGAATACAAGCAATCATTGATGAATACCTGAAGTTATCTGTTAATGACTGCAGTGAAGAGCAGCATATTGGATACTCTGCTCTTCCTGCATTTGTAAAATAAAGTCAAATTGTCTATTGTTTCTATTATTTTTTTAAAATGTATTTTTATTATTTATTTATTTATTTTCTTTTTATTAATCTAGTACCGGAATTATTTTCCCTGTCTTTTTCATTGCTGTGTAATATAAGTGACTTGGTTGCTATTGAATGATCCTCTGATGTGCCTGTATTTGTATCTGTGAATGAAGCCTATTCCACAATTTCTCATTCGCAACTGTTCATACATGCAGAACAGCAGATCATTTTATAGTGAGCCAAGCAGCATATTTTGCAGGGAAGACGCCACCTGCCCCTAGAAATCAGAAATGAAGTATGAGGGACCTCAGTCTACAGGCCTATACAGTATACAGAGTTCTACGTTTTCTCTACAATGGCCACTGATTGGAGAAAAAGCTCCCCGAACTCCCTCCTTTTTCCATAACACAGATAGTTGTACATTTTACCACTAAACCTCTGCTTTCAGTGTCACTGACCAGGTCATCCCTCTACAAAGTTAATGCAGAGATGTCACCGATAGGGATTATAAAGTGCAAAAACAAAAATGACATTAAAAAAATACAAATGATAATAGAAATAAGAGGCCAACAACTTGTAATTATGGTAAGCTTTTCATTTATACACCTTGAGGATTAATGTTTTATTTCTCCACCACAAAGAGGTTATTATATGTTCTCCATCCCCTATCACCCATAATGCTCCTGAAAAATGGCTTAATAATGCTGATAAATGTGGAGAGAGTTTTTTTGTATTGTTTCTAACAAATACGTTTGATCCATCTTCTACTGTCTCTGTATGTTGTCATGATTTCTAATGAGATTGTAAGGTCCTTGTGGTAGGGTCCCATTCCCAATGTATGATTTCCTTTCCTGCATTTTTCCCCGCTAATAATGCAACGATCACACTTTAGCCTGATGCTCTTAACACAGTTGTGTTTTTTGTATTGTTCTATTACTACTTCTGTAAAGCACTGTGTACATAAATGGCACTATATAAATATAAAGATACACACATACATACATTCATCTGTCTTTCAAAAGGAAACAGAGGAGAAATAGAAATCCCCCTCATTCCCATGTATTTATAGGTTTTAACCCCTTTAATGGCAGAGAGGTTTCCAATATACTGTAAGGATCTCTGTATGGTGCTATATAAATAAAGTTACATACAACTGTATACTGGAGACTTACTGTAGTTTTCATGGGATTAAATGCACCATTTCAATCAATGGGAATGTTCTGATGAAGTTCGCATGTTTTAGAACTGCTTCTTTTCTTTTTTTGTCCTTAACCCCTTGGTGACAATGGATTTTTTATACTAGAGGACAAGGGCAATTTTGGCCTCTTTAGTATTCCTTTGTTCAAACATATTTTCCCATATACATTCTATACCTTTTTTAAGCATAAGTAGAACTGTCTTTTGTTCACACATTTATATGTATAACCCTTCATTTAATTTGATCATATAAAATGTTTAAAAAAACATTTTTGTAGCTTTTCGTGTCATAATTGGTGCTCAATTAATTCATTTGTTAGCAGGTACAGGATACAAGGTATGAACGTTTTTATACCTCCTGTGTCCCTTTGCGGGATACTGTCTGTCTGGCATGAAAATCTCTATGGGCTCTATGTTCAAAGGGATAATGACAAAAAAATGTTGTAGGAACGACAAAAATAAGTAATTGTATACATTAACAACATATTTTCTATAGAGTATACAACAAAACACTCTTAATGTCTGTGTACAACACAACTCCAGAATTGACTGGCAAAGGGGCGGGGCTAAACTATTCTCCAGTGTTGTATAGAGGAAAAGAACATTTGTCGTAATTAATGACAAAAAAATGTCTTGCAAAAGACAAAATTTGTACGTTAAGAAAAAAGTGGAAGGAATGTGAAGTTCTGAATGTGAGAAATATCTTTAGTTAAGACATTTTTGTCATTACTTCAGACATTTTTTTACGACATTTTTGTCTTTACATACGACAACTTCAGTCAGAAAAAAAAAACATATTTCCGTTCACAACCGACACACTCTGAAAATATTAATAAGCCCAATGACACTGTACGTTGAAAAATCGTTTCAAACTACAAAAGCTATTTTGCTACTTCTTTGAACATACAGCCTTATGTCCCTCTTTCCCTCCCTGGTGTCCCACTGTTTAGGAGATCAAACTGTGTGGTGTGTGTATAAGTGTATCACATTGCTTCACAGCAATAAAACTTACATTCAGTTTGTTTAAAATTCAGTACGTCTTGCTCTAAATCATTTATCCAGTAAAGCAATGGGCAGGGGAGGACTGGAAACATTTGGCCTGGGGGTCAAGCAAAATCAAGTGGCCTATTTCTACTATCACCTTAGCACAATGTCACAATCCACCCCCTTTTGTTAATGTTATAACTGGTATTAATGTTATAAAGTAAGGCAAGTTATACCACAGATCTTATAATTGAAATGGTGGTACACTAGTGATATCATGGAGATAACAGCTGAGATGGAGCTACATTGGTAATATCAAAGAGCGTTCAACTGAACCGGAGCTACACTACTAGTGTATCTCCATAAATTCTGTTTACTCCATTTATAGCAGCATGTAGGAAATTGAGGCAGTGGCCCACTCACCCAGATTTATGACTGGCCCAGGGGGATATTGCCCCCCTGCCCCCCAGGCCAGCCTTCCTCTGACAGTGGGGAGCTAATATCCCATTGCTTTTTTTGTTTTTGTTTTAAGTCCCCCCCATACCCCCTGTCCTGCTCCCAGTACAAGTGCCCCATATTTGACCATTTGAGAAACCGGCAGCTCTGTTCTCTGCCTCTCTCTTCCTCACTATCACAGTGAGAAGGCAGAGAACACTGACAAAAGACAATGTACATGTACATTGCCTTTGTCATGTGGCTCCACTGACACACATGGTCATTGTTTCAGTAATCATACAACCAGAGATCATTATGGGATAATTATGGGACTATATGCTATCCTGTGTGTTTATTGTACTAAGGCTGCTGTACAAAGAAAAGTATTGCACACCAGTTGCTTCATAGGGAACAAATAGATAGTTTCAAACTTCAGCTTTGGAAATTTTAGTTCATAGGATCTATAGAATAGCAAAGGAACTGGAGAAGTGATAAACTGGAGAAGTCATCTGCACTTTATCACCACTTAGTGAATCACCTCCAAAGTGTTAGATACTTCTCTGGCATTCAAAAGGGGAGATGCATAAAGAGGTGATAAAGTGCAGATGACTTCTCCAGTTTATCACTTCTCCAATCTCAATGTTATTCTTTGGAGTCTATGCACTAAGATTTCCCCAACTTTGTCAATCTTAGTGCATATGCTATATAGAAAAACCATAGGAACTGGAGAAGTGATATCAATGGAGAAGTCATCTCCACTTTATCACCTCTTTATCACACTTTAGTGCATAACCTCCAAAGATTTCAATGAGCTTCTCTTTATTTATTATAGTATTAATGGTACTGTTCTGTCAGAAACAACAGAGGACGTGGATTTCGGAGTAATTATTTCTAATGATTTAAAGGTAGTCAAGCAATGTATAAAAGCGGTGGGGGATGCAAGCAGGGTGCTGGGTTGTATAACTAGGGGCATTAGTAGTCATGCCACTCTACAGATCTCTGGTTAGACCTCACCTATAGTATTGGGTACAGTACTGGAGACCCCATCTCCAGAGGGATATAGATACTCTAGAGAAAATTCAGAGAAGGGCTACTAAAATGGTGACTGGTTTACAGGAAAAGAAATATCAGGGTAGACTAAAGGATCTGAACATGTATAGTTTGGAAGAGAGGAGAGAGAGGGTATATGATAGAAACATTCAAATACATGAAGGGATTCAACAAAGTACACGATGGAAGTATATTTCAAAGGAGTAAAAATGTTAGGACAAAAGGCCATAGTCTAAAACTAGAGGGACACAGGTTTAGATGTAATGTAAGAAAGTTTTACTTCACTGAGAGGGTAGTAGATAAGTGGAATAGCCTAGCAGCAGAAGTGGTAGAAGTTAATACAGTGACAGAATTTAAGCATGCATAGAATAGGCATAAAGCTGCCTTTAACAGAAAACAAGACTAATGACCAAATAAGTTTTGAGTTTTTTACAGTAGGAAAATGGGCAGACTAGATGGGTCAAATGGTTCTTATCTGCTATCAAACTCTATGTTTCTATGTGTTAAAGAGGTTAAAAGACCTATTTAAAGTGATAGTAATGTTTCCTAATAAAAGCAGCTCTGATTAATCTTCATAGTATTTGGGCCATGGAGAGTGTTATTTCAATTCTGTCAGAGTTGTAGTTTAGGAGTAATTCAATGATAAATTATCCCCCTCCCACCCCTTTTACCAATGTAACACTGCTTAGCCAGAGCAGAAGGGAGGTGCCCAGGTAGATTGCAGAGAGGGACAATCTTCAATTAAGAAAGGGGAAAAACCTGAAAAACTTTTCAAGGGGGGCATGGCTTTCATTGTTCTAATAGCAAGAAGCTTGTCCCCTGCTGTTATCTGTCTGGTCTATGGACTGCATTCCACATCTGAGAAGAGATGGCTTACACTAGGTAAAAGGGGCGGGAGGGGGAAACTTTGCTTGTGAATATCTCTTAAACCATAACGGTTTGAGAGATAAGACTTATATCGTTCTTCATGTTTTTTTTAAAGCCTACAAAATAAAATAAAGATAAAATGAAGTATTACTATCCGTTTAAATCAGTCAGCATTATTATGTGCTGCCCCGCCTCATCTTCACTAAGATAGATGTACTAAGAGCAAACTATCTGCACCATAGAGAACAATACAAATTCCCCATATTTACTTTGATTTAAGTGCAATGCATTGGATACCTCTTTAGCAATCAAGGAATTAACAGTGTTTAACCCTTTGAGTGCCAGAGGGGTACGGAACGCATTGCTTTGCAATGCGTTCCGTACCCCTCTGGCACTCAAAGGATTAAATCAATCATCAATCAATGGGAATTTGTATTTGTCATCTATGGCAGTAGTTCTCAAACCCATCCCCAGGGACCACTAACAGGTCATGTTTTAAGGATTACCCTGTTTGAGCATAGGTGAGTTAATCAAAAGCTCAGTCATTTTAATTACAATAACCCACCTCTACACAAGCTGGGGATCCTAAAACCATGGTCTATTAGTGAACCCTGAAAATGTGTGAGAAACACTGTCCTGTGGTCCAGCTGGTTTGTCCCAGAATTGCTCCAGTTTTCTTATCATATCTTTCTTTCTGTGTACTGTCTACTGTTCATTCTTTTATTTATGTATGTAGGCACAACAAAAAAATTGTAAGCATCTCTAGATTTCATTCAAAATGGCAATCCTCTTGTTCAGCCCTCCCATGCATTCATCTAATGATATCTTCATGGCATTCAAAGGGTTAACAGTTAGACAAACTGCCGTTAAATGAACATTAGCATTTAATTAACATTAACATTTGTGATAACTTACTTTAACAGATCATTGCAGTTGTGACAACGTTTCTGAATTTGAATGTATTATGTAGAATAATAATTCCTGCCTCTATGACACATGAGTTTGTTCTACACCAGAAGGATTTACAGGTATCCAGCAGTCTTGTTACAAACAGTTCTTTAAGCTGACACTGTCTATAACATATATAAAGCTTTGTCAGGCTCCTGTTGCAGTCCATTGAGGTCACCCACTCAATTCCTTCTAAGGAAGCTACTGTTTCTCCTATATCGGGCCTCTGCTGGTGTAACTATATCATAAGATATGGTCTCATCAAAAATAATCTCTACAGCAGCTGGTTGCCATCTATCATATCTCTCCAAAAATACAAATACTCTGTCCACTTTTATGAAACTTTTGTAAGGCTGCATTATGGTCATAATACGTTTTCTGTCCGATATATACCTCTTGTAAGTTGTGTAAAGTCTTTTGTCTATATTAGGTATTTACCCTTTGAGTGCCAGATGGGTCTCCAGTTCCAGAAATGTGTGTGTGTGTGTGTTTTTTTTTCTGGGAATAACAGCATTAAAAATAAGTAACATTTTTTTATAGGTTGCATCACCCTTTATGCAAGCCTTTATTGGATTAGGTAATACTGTTTACAGAAGCTGAAGGTAGTTGAGTTTATAGAGGTCAAATCTCCATGTGACACCATTTGATGCAATCTGCATCAAATGCCAGTTTTACATAATAGCATGTGATTATATGTGTTTTGTTCAAGGCATGGTAGCCTCTCAGGTGCTGCTCAGGTCATGCTTTTCACTCCCAAGTGCCATTGTAGAGAGGAGATTTCCATATTCATATCAGACTGATCCCTCCCTCAGCCAGTCCAGCTCCGAGAGAAACCACATAGCCCCAGATGTACATTTCGGCCTATGTGAGCCTCATCATTGGGGTGTAGCTGATTCCCACTAGGCCCATGGAAGCAAAGGCCCATGCCTGGGATACCCTTCCAACTTAGGGAGACTACAAAAACAAAAGTGTGATGAAAGCACACCAAGAAAACACAAAACTGTGTTTTGGTCAAGGCATGGTAGCCTCTCAGGTGCAGCTCAAGTTACATCAAGTTCACACCATATTTTACAGACTACAGTAAGTTTAGATATGACTACAGCTTTCACATTACTAAGTATTCTGACAGTTCTAACTTTGGGCAATATCGGAGAAGTAAATAATAGATGATTGCTGCACTATCATTCCTCTGATACAATAGTTTTGATTAATCATGGTAAACGTGAAATGCGTTGTCTGAGATGAGAAAATCTTTGACTGTTCGGGCTCTGTGAGTCATTACAATATGTTCCAAAATATATTGCTTGAATGTTTTATTAATTTTCAATACATTCTTTTGTTTTTATATAGTAATTTATTGTGCTAGAGGAATGATAGTTCAGCAATCATCTAGTTTTTGAGTTTTATTATGATGCTTGGGATCAACTTAAGCTTGCACATAGTACTGCAAATTATTGCTAAATTTGCACCCAAAATATATTCAAGTTCTGATTCACTGTTGTGTTTTCTTGTATTAAATATAGGAAAAGTAACCCATCACTCAGAAACAGATATTGACAGTAGATAAGAACAAATGTGCCCATCCAGTCTACACATTTACCTATCTAATTAAAATATAAGATATATATCTCATAGAATAGACATATCTATCCCAGGCATTTTTAATTCCCTAAGAGTATGTATCTCTACCACTTCTGCTGGGGGGCTATTTCATGTGTTTGTCATTCTTTCTAAAATGTAGAAAATAGACATTTCTATTGGATTTTTCTCCATTTATCTTTAGATCATGACCTTTTTATAGTATTTGTCTTTTTCTGAAACATGCTTCCCTGTTGAACTATATAAAATCCCTTAATATATTTAAAAGTTTTTATCATATCACCCCTTACTCACATTTCTTAGAAGATATACTTATTAAGTGCTTTTGTCTATCCAGACACCCTATGTCATGAAGAACCTGCACCATTTTAGTGAATTGCCTCCAATATATTAATATCCTTCTGGGGATGTGGTCTGCAGAGCTGTACACAGTACTCAATTGGAGGCCTTATCAGTGGCCTATGGACTAGCCTTAGTACTTCTCTCTTCTTGCTGTAAATGCCTCTTTCTATACAACCAAGAATCCAGTTTGCTTTTCACACTACTTTACTGCATTGTTTGCCTACCTTTATCATCTGCTTTATCAGTACAGTGGCATTAAGCCCTAAATGCATTATCTTTTTGACATGAAACTTTAGATACCATACTCTGGTCCATGCCTTCAATTTTCTCAAACCTTCATGCATTTGGTTTTGGAGAGTCAACCCTGTTGCAGATTTTCTTTTTACATCCGTCGCAAGCGTTATGCTGTGGACAATGTGGCTCCTTTTGATTTTATTAACAACAATTATTTACATTGATTATATGATTCAGCCCTAATTTCTATTTCCTGGTACATGTCCAGAGTGTACAACACAACTCTGGCTTAATCCTTTGAAGCTGATGTACTAAGAAGAACTGGAGCACTTTTGATGCAAACAAATGGTACCATAGGGGGCACACAAACAGTTCCCAATTCCATTTGAGATAAAGGGGCTTTTTAACCCTTTGAATTTTAGTGGTCTTCAAATCGTTACAAACTATACTTTACAAGAACTTACTAGCACCGTATTGTAGGAATTGGGGTCATAGAATAAAAAAATAAAGTGCCAGATCAATATTTCAAATAAACCAAATAAAGATATGGGACAAGCGATTGTAACACAAGCCATGGCACTTCATACAGTAAACATTAACCCTTTAAGGACCAAAGGGTTGTACAGTGCAGTGCAGTGCAAAGTAATGTATTGTACACCCCTCTGGTCCTTATATGGTCATAAGTAGAAGAAAATATATACTGAAGAGTTCAAAAATAAAGCCCCATAATCTAAGATGTATTATCGTGCTGTACAAAGGTCAGACAAACTAGAAAATGTCATTAACACTAACAGAGTCCAAGAATGAATAGGATCCAATGCATTGGCATGCTAAAGTATTTCATGGGTGACATTCTCAGAATCATGAACCATAGATATCCTTTATGGAATATTATATGAACTGGAAAACTTTTACTGACTAATGTGTTTACTCACAACTTCATAAATCTAGACCAGAGTGTCTGACTAGAGAGTCAAAACAGCAAAGGAGCAAATGAGGCAGACAAATTCCAATGACATACCTCACCTTCCAAAACAAAATACTCTAGCACCGGGGGATAGGAGACAAGATGTTCTTCAACAGTGTTTCTCAGTATTAGTCCTCAGTACACACCAACAGGTCAGCTTTTCAAGATATCCCTGCTTAATCACAGGTGAGTAAACAGTAGCTCAATCATTGTGATCTGCCTGTGCTTAATTAGGAATACCCTGAAACCTGTCCTGTTGGTGTGCCCTGAGGGCGTGAGCTAGGAATCACTGTTCTACAAAGCCACAGCAATAGTCTTCCTTTCTTCCACTGTTATTTCACATTTATACACAGAGAAAAGACTAATGTTAAACCTGGGGGTTATGTACTAAGGTATGGAGGAGATAAGTTCTCTAATGTGATCAACCCTCCATTCCTATGTTATTCTAGGCAGCCCATGCACTAAGATCACTATAACGTGAGAAATGTTAGTTGATTGGCTCCATAGAATAACATAGGAATAGGCAAAGTTACCAACTCTTTATCATCTCTTAAAATGCCTTAGTGCCTCTCCCCCATATTTGGGGTGAATAACAACACTATAGGGAATAAATAAACATTCCTGTTGATTTGAATGCGGCATTTAACTCTTTGCATAATAGAGAGGTCTCCATTGCATTGTGATGCATGCGCTGGAGGTTTCTAGCATTCAAGGTGTTAAAACCCAATTTATTTAAATGAGAAATTATTATATATTTATATATATTTATATATAATAACTAGTTCATAAAGGAAGAGCATGCTTTAGTAGTGCAGCAATTGAATTATAATTGATAATATTATATAAATATTTCACGTAGATCTGTGGCCTTTACAAGCTTTATGTCTGTTGGTAAAGACCACAGGGCTGACTGATTACTTAATTCGATAAAGTCCTGGTTACACTAAAAAACTAAAAACGGACATCTTTAGCCTGAACTAATACCACCTCGTAATAACCTATCACATAACTTATTATGGCCAGAAAATTCTAATGGCCCTGCGAGTTTTGCCCTTGTGCCTTTGTTCAAGAGATATGGTACAGATGGCTTGTTCCTTCTTGGTACATAAGCCTAACTGTAGTAAAGTGTTGGTACAGAGGAGATAACTTCTCCAGTGATAGCACTTTTCCTGTGTTATTCTATGGAGCCAATGTACTAACATCTATCCCACTTGAGAAGCATTAGTGCATAGGCTCCACAGAATAACACTGGAACTGGAATAGTGATATTACTGGAGAAGTCAATCACCCCCTTTTTTAATCACTTTTTAGCACATATTAGTGCCCTAAGCCCCCCCCCCCCCCCCTGGTTTCATTCCCATGTAACTCATTGGGGTTTATGCACTAAGGTATGATAAAGAGGTGATTAAGCAGAGATTTCTTCTCCAGTTCCTATATTTTTCTATGGATCCATTGCACAAAGTTGGCAAAAGCTTACTGCAATGGCTCCATATAATAACACAGAACTTGGAAAAGGGATATCACCGGAGGAGAAGTAATCTCTGCTTTAATCCTTATCAGGTTTTAGTGCATCTCCCCCATTGTGATCTTACAAATGGGATTAGCTCCATAAGGACCAGAGGGGTGTAGAATGGGGACCTTAAAGGGTTAACTCTTTGAATGCCAGAGAGGTATCCAATGCATCAATTTGCAATGTGTTGGATACCTCTCTGAATTCAAAGGGTTACAGTAATAATAATAGAAACAGTGGGTGAACTAAATAAAAGCTTAGTTAAAAGAACTGTACTTTTTATGAAAATAAAAAGTTTGCTAATAAAATGATATTTTCCTGCTCAGCACAACAATGTTACCCACTACTACGAAATGCTTGTGTCAAAACGTAGGCCTGCTCATACCACAAAAAATATATATATATATATTTCTAACTTGTTTTTGGAACTCATCATTGATTTCAATTCTCCATGAAAGTGAAAAGCAACAGTGCCATCTAATGGGGACTTTTTTTACAAACTGAATTTTGATTGCAAAACAAACAAGCAAGTGTGAACTGTAATAACTCTTGAAAGAAGCAATTGGAAGACTGTGTTTACTCAGCAGGGAAAATGATACACTGTTTGTTTGTTTGTTTTTTTAATTCTAAAGTATTTCTGTAGCTTTAATGTTGCTGATTGCAGGGTGAGAAAAGCCAAGCAAAGAAAAATAGAAGAGATCCGGCTGGAAAGTCACTATGATCCAGGGGTTACCCACTAGAATGAACATATAAATTGCTATATTAACCCCTTTGCATCCAATGATGTGCCTGGACCACCATGCTAGTCCTAGACTTAAGGATCAGTGATGGTCCTGGCACATCAAGCATTAACTCTCCCATCGCTGCCACTGTGCATGATGGGAGAGATGCAGGCTGACTATCAGTAGGTACTCCGATATCGGAGCACTTCGTTTCAGCCAATGACTGTAATGTTGATACATGTGATTCGCTAAAATAGCGGATCACATGTATTAAAATACATATGACATAAGCAATGTTTTGAAAACACTGCTTCTGTCACATCTCTCGGTCTCCCTCCTTCTCAGACAAAATCTGAGGAGAAGAGAGACAGAGAGATCATTGCTGAAGAGTTCCAGTGTTCTTGTCATTGTTGCAGCCTTGCAACAAAGTAAAAAAAAAGAAAAAAATTGCTTTTTTTTACCATTTGATCACTGTAATACAGTGATCAATTGATTTCTACCCTTTGATCACTAATTTTAGTGATCAAGTGCTGCAGATCAGCTTTTGCTGATCTGTGGTATTTTTTTCCCTCCATCGAAATCTGTTTGTTTGTTTTTTTGTAATAAAAATTCAATTGTTTTTATTTTTAGGTAGTTTAGATAGGTAATTTTAGTGGGGCTCGGTAGGTCTAGAGGGTATGTGGGTTAGTGTAAGATCTAGTGTTGAATTTAGGTTTAGGAAATTAATTTATTTTTTTTAAATCAAAATTTAGATAGGTAGTTTTAGTGTGGTTAGGTGGAATTAGCGTATAATGGCTTAGGGTAAAGATTAGTGTTAGATTTAGTTTTAGACATTGGGTTTTGTAAAAAAATAATAAATATATATATATATATATATAGTTTTATTGTAGGTATAGTGTCTGGGTTTTTCCTCTGTCATTTAAATTGGGTCCTTTTTTGTTTTTTAATCAATTAATTCAATCAATTAATCCCTTAGTTTGTGTTAAATTAGGTAGGATTAGAGCTGATGTGGGTTAGGGTAAGGTTCAGGGTTAGAGTTAGGCACAGGAAAAAAAAAAAAAAAAAAAAATATATATATATATATTAACATAGGAATAGGGACTGGTTGGGATCAGGTTTTATTTAGCAATTTAATTTGGTCACTTATAAAGCTTGGGTGGGTAGCTATTTATAAAAAATTATGGTAGGTAGGTTTAGTTAGAAGCTATTTAGAAAAGATTAGGGTAGGTAGGTTAAGTTAGAAGCTATTTTGAAAAAATTAGGGTAGGTTAAGTTATAAAATGCAGCGTATGTATTCTGCGGAAGAGACTTATGCCTTTTTGGCTTCCAATTCTGCCACTGATTTTGCTATGTCACAGTTCACAGAGAGTGACAGTGATAGCTCTAGTGATCACGCTGGGCGATCTACTAAGAAGAGGCTGCTGTCCCAAGACATGCCCCAGAAGCAGCCACAAGGCATGCCTCAGAAGAAGCCCTAAGACATGCCCCAAGAGCTGCCTCAGAAGCAGCCCTAAGACATACCCCAAGAGCTGCCACAAGACCTTCCTCAAGTTCTACCCCTCATTCAGAGCCTCGGGAATGGGTACCACCAGTGGGATTAAATCCAGAATTACCTGATTTCAGAGGCAGCTCAGGAATAAAAGTAGATGTGGCCGGTTTTAACCAGGAGCAGTTTTTTTATTTATTTTTGGGGAAGACATTTTGGTGGAGATTGTAGCCCAGTACATTGCAGCCAATCCCTCACACTATGTTTCAAAGCAGCAATCATGGTACCCCACAGATGATGAATTCAAGACATTCTGGGCCATAACTATGACTGTGGGGATAATTAAAAATCCAAGCATCAGGTCATACTGGAGCAAAAATTCTGTATGTGTTACCCACATTTTTGGCCAAACAATGAGCAGAAGACGCTATGAAATGCTTTTGTGCTTCATGCATTTCATCGATAACATGCTGTGCCTCCGCAAAGTTCACCCCAGTATGACAGGCTGTATAAAATTCACCCCCCTATAACTTATTTGCAAAAAAAATTTTCAGAAAACTATACCCCCAAAAACAAATATCTGGTGATGAGTCCTTAATGATATATAAGGGAAGGTTGGGTTTTAAGCAATATATCCCCTCCACAGCGCCACAGGATACACCTATGCTTTTTGCATTTATGAGGGCAAGGACAGCCAACTTGATCCTCCTGGTTGCCCTGCATATCTGGGAACCAATGGCAAAATTGTTTGGAATCTCATTTCCCATCCCTATTAAATAAAGGATACCAGTTATATGTAGATAACTATTACACAAGCCCCCTTTTATTTAAATAACTTTTTTATTTTGACACAGTGGCCTGTGGCACTGTTAGACGACACTTCAAAGAGATGC
The DNA here is from genome assembly GCA_037306005.1 of Rhinophrynus dorsalis. NCBI lineage: Eukaryota > Metazoa > Chordata > Amphibia > Anura > Rhinophrynidae > Rhinophrynus > Rhinophrynus dorsalis. The sequence continues at coordinate 261,633,668 of CM074721.1, read as the reverse complement.
CCAAAGAAATGATAAATTGCAAGCTACGAACGGGAACGTCCTTAGCTTTGTGCCAAGAGGAGCTGCTGGCAGTCAAGTTTCAAGACAAAAAGGACGTTTACATGCTGACAACTGTGCATGACGAGGGAACTGTGCCAGTCTCTGTCCATGGCATGGTTCTCAGGAAGCCAGTCTGCATCACAGACTACAATAAACACATGGGGGGTGTTGATCTTTGTGATCAACTCATGCAGCCTTACCTCACCATGAGAAAATCTAGGGTCTGGTATAAGCAGGTTGCCATTTTCCTGATGCGGATTGCCGTTTATAATCCTTATGTAATTTTTCAATTGGCAAACCCCAGTCAAAAATCCACTTTTTTGCAGTTCCAAATGCATGTCATTTCCCGTTTTTTGTTTGAAGGAGCCACAACAGTTTTACAGCAGAGTGTCACGCTGCTCCTGACCGCTCCTCCTACCTTCAATTCTATTGGCGGCTGCAGGCTTTATGTACCTGGGTCTACCATCAAGCCTCGCTCGATTTTAGCACCAATAGTCTGAGAAAACCTTTGTTGCCGAGTTCCCGTGTTTGCTGATTCCGTGTACCGAACCCTGTTTGAAAACCGACCAAGTCTCTTGTCTTCTGCCCCTGGATCTTGACCCAGCCTTGCCTGACCTCGTCTCTGTCAGTCCCTCTGGCTCCTGATTCGATTCCGGCTTGACCTTTGCTATCCCGGACCACGCTTCCCCTTCGGAACTTTCTGCCTCACAAAGAGAGTCCCTCCAGCTGCTCTCAAGGTTTGGTTCCAGTCAACTCGATCCTACACCTCTGGGGCTCCGATTGGTTTGGGTTGCCATCACCGGTTGCTCCAGTGACTGCCCCGGCCAGTCGAGGGTGTAGGAACTCGAATACCCCTTACCTGCTTCCAGTTCTATTGGGCCTCAGGTCCAACCCCCGACATCTGGTTGGTTCAGCTTCCATCTTTGAGTAAGGGGATCTGTGGACTCGTAGACTGCCGACCTCCGGTTCTATCTAGAACCTTTCCATACATCTCGACCTCGAACCAGAGGAGAATAGAGGACTCGTAGTCCGTCGACCTTGAACCTGTCTCGAACCTTTTCGATACCCCAAAATCTTCGATTAAGGGGAACTCTGTTTTGTAGTCTGATGACCATACAATACTGTCTCGAACCTCCTCGAATCTCCAAATTCCCTCTGATCCAGTCTCGAACTCTGCAGTACTGTGGACTGGATAATCCTGACTCGTTCTCGAACTATCACCTCGCTTGACCCTTCTCAGAGACTGACAGTAAAATCGAGCCAGTAAAAATGGATGCTGCTGAGGCTTCCCTCATAGCCTCCAGACAGGAACAACAGGAGCAAGTTCTGTCTACCCATGCAGCACAACTACAAACCCTCAATCATAAGCTGGATGCTATGATGGAAATGTTGCAAACCTTCTCTCCTTCTACCCCTGCTCAAGCTCCAACACAGCTCACTGGGGCCACAGTTTCTACAGGAACCACCTCAGGGTACAAGCCACCTAAGATACCCTTACCAGAGAGATATTCTGGACGACCAGAACATTGTCGTGGGTTCTTGAACCAGTGCCAGCTACATTTCCAGACTTTGCCTCAATTGTTGAACTCTCATTCTACTAGGGTGGCATTCATAATCTCTCTATTGACTGACAAGGCCCTTGCTTAGGCTACTCCTCTGGTGGAGAACAGATCCTCACTTCTCGATGACTCCAATGCATTTATTGCTGCTTTTAAGACCGTATTTGATCTACCTGGAAGGCAGGCATCTGCAGAGGCCAGTATACTGGGTCTAAAACAGGGCACTCGCACGGTGGCTGAATATGCAGTGGAGTTCAGAACACTTTCCTATGAAACCGACTGGAACAATGGAGCCTTGCGAGCCGCCTTTCGTAGGGGTTTGAGCGAGCGCATCAAAGACGCCCTAGTTAATCAAGAAATACCAGAGGATCTGGAGGGTCTGATTTCTATCTGTTTAGAATTAGATCGTCGGCAAATAGAGCGACAGCTTGAGAAAGATTGCTTCCACCGCCATAAATCTGACTTTGTTCCACGATCATCCTCTTCCACTGAGACATCACAGACCTCTATTGAACCCATGGATATTGGGTCTGTGACTAAACTCCCCGAGGAAGAGAAATGCCAGTGAAGAAGTCAGGGACTTTGCCTTTATTGTGGCCTCAAGGGCCATTTCCTACGCCAGTGTACGACCCGTCCGGGAAACTTCTAAGCTTAGGGAACCATGGAGACGAGTCCCTAAGCGTAAAACACGTAACCTCTCTGTCTGACCCAAACCGTATGATGGTTCCTGTTCGGTTAAGTTGGGCGGAGGGCTCAGTCTCCACAAAAGCCTTCTTGGACTCAGGTGTGGCAGGAGTCTTCCTTGATGCTGGATTCGCTTCCAGGCACTCGATACCGCTGGTCCAGAAAGCCAAACCCTTGCGGGTCTCTACCGTGGATGGGGGTCCTTTGGGAAAGGGCCTCGTTACCCATGAAACTCAATTACTACTTCTTCAGACTGGCATTCTTCATTCAGAGACAATTCACCTCGACGTCATACAGTGCCCTTCTTTTCAGGTGATTTTGGGACTTCCTTGGCTTCACCGCCACAATCCAGTAATTGACTTGAGCTCTGCCCAATTAACGAACTGGAGTTCTTCCTGCTATTCTAACTGTCTTTCTGAGATACCTGAACCAGGCCTTGTGGGTGGTATAACAACTCCTGAGAATTCTATTCCTAAACCCTACAGAGACTTTACTGACATCTTTTGTAAACAAAAGGCAGCAGAGCTACCTCCACACAGATCATTTGACTGTCCTATTGACTTATTACCCGGAACCATGCCTCCTAGAGGAAGAACCTTTCTTCTGTCAGAACCAGAGAATAAGGCCCTGTTGGAATATATATACAAGAAAACCTGGCCAGGGGTTTCATTAGACATTCATCCTCGCCAGCAGGTGCCGGGTTTTTTTTCGTCTCCAAAAGAGATGGAACCTTGAGACCCTGTATAGACTATAAGGGCCTAAACAAGGTAACTATTAAAAATAGATACCCTCTGCCTCTGATTCCAGAACTCTTTGATGCTCTGAAAGACACCAAGGTTTTCACTAAGTTGGATCTACGTGGGGCATTTAACTTGATTCGCATCAAAGACAGCGACGAGTGGAAAACGGCCTTTAACACCAGGTACGGCGACTACGAGTACCTCGTCATGCCCTTTGGGCTCTGCAATGCCCTGCCGTATTCCAACACTTTGTCAATGAGATCTTCAAGGATGTTTTGCTTTCCTATGTGGTGGTGTATCTTGATGATATGGAACTAGAGAAAATCTAAACTGGATGGCGCTCACTCCCCAATAGCATGAGAACACAAAGAGAATAATAGATGAAACCCTATGATATATGGAAAAAGTAGATGAAATGAATATAGAAAATACATACAAATGAATGGGATGGATGAACTTAATAGTCCTTTAGTTCAAACACATATAATGGTAAATGATGATGGATGAATGATGAAATGACAAGAAATGGATGTATTCTGAAGATTCAATGATGTTTGCAGCAGGATGAGATATAGTTGGTGGCCTTGTCCACCGTTGCAATGAATCACTCCAAGTAAAACCTCAAAAACAGCGCAAAACATAAAAAACATAAAAAGAATCTAAGTGTAGTAGTCTTTAATAAAATATCTCATAAAGTATAAAGGAAATGCACTTACAATAGCCCTACTTGGGCTTTATGCGTTGTATAGAGGTCCTTGTTCTTGTAGTCCCAAACCGTGTTCACAGTAGCTCCTTAATGTTTCTGTGTCTTTAAGAACTCCTTCTTTTCAGTGCAGGATTCGCCTGTTGGTTATAGCGCAACGATTTGCACATAAATTTCTTCTTTCTGCATATTAGTCCATCCACACAGTCGGCGTGGAAGAGTAGACCGGAACGGTCACTTCGTAGTTGGCTGAGCCCGCCCGAAAGCTCGTGGCGGCTACGGCATCCAAATTTGCCGACACTAAGGATGGAGAAACAGAGGCGGAGCAAAGAGTCTCTGTAGGGACGTGGGAGGGACCTAGTGATAGCGAATAGAGTGTAGGTATGGTGCGCCCAAACGTTTTCGCAGGCGTACAGTCTGCTTCTTCTTGCCCCGTGAAGAAGCAGACTGTACGCCTGCGAAAACGTTTGGGCGCACCATACCTACACTCTATTCGCTATCACTAGGTCCCTCCCACGTCCCTACAGAGACTCTTTGCTCCGCCTCTGTTTCTCCATCCTTAGTGTCGGCAAATTTGGATGCCGTAGCCGCCACGAGCTTTCTGGCGGGCTCAGCCAACTACGAAGTGACCGTTCCGGTCTACTCTTCCACGCCGACTGTGTGGATGGACTAATATGCAGAAAGAAGAAATTTATGTGCAAATCATTGCGCTATAACCAACAGGCGAATCCTGCACTGAAAAGAAGGAGTTCTTAAAGACACAGAAACATTAAGGAGCTACTGTGAACACGGTTTGGGACTACAAGAACAAGGACCTCTATACAACGCATAAAGCCCAAGTAGGGCTATTGTAAGTGCATTTCTTTTATACTTTATGAGATATTTTATTAAAGACTACTACACTTAGATTCTTTTTATGTTTTTTATGTTTTGCGCTGTTTTTGAGGTTTTACTTGGAGTATCTTGATGATATATTGATCTTTTTATCCTCTCTTCACGAACACAGACAACACGTCCGTACTGTGTTACATCGCCTGAGAGAAAATCATCTTTAAGCTAAAGTGGAAAAATGCATTTTTGAAACCTCCCAGCTTCCTTTCCTAGGATATATAGTTTCTGACTCAGGACTTCTGATGGATCCTTCTAAAGTAGAGTCTGTTTCTCAGTGTCCACGACCAACCACTCTGAGAACAGTGCAACGTTTCTTAGGATTTGCAAATTACTATAGAAGATTCATTAAAAACTTCTCTGCCATATTTGCTCCTCTGGTAGCCTTCACCAAGAAAAAACGCAAATCCCAAGGTCTGGTCCGCAGAGGCAGTCAAGGCCTTTGAACGTTTAAAGAGACTATTTGTGTCTGCACCTTTGTTACGCTACCCTGATCCTACGAAACCCTTCCTCATTGAGGTTGACGCCTCTGAATTAGGAGCAGGAGCTGTCCTATCTCACAGGGATGAGGTCACTAACCGCCTTCATCCTTGTTCTTATTTTCTAAACAATTCAGTTCTGCGGAAAAGAATTATGATGCCGGAAATCGTGAGCTGTTGGCCATTAAAATGGCATTAGAAGAATGGCGACATCTGTTGGAGGGTTCCCAAGTTCCAGTCATAATCCAGATTGACCACAAAAACCTTCAATTCCTAGAACAAGCACGGCTCCTGAATCCAAGGCAGGCCTGATGGGCTCTCTTCTTTACCCGTTTCAATTTTATTATCACATACATACCAGGATCTAAGAATCTGAAGGCGGATGCCTTATCTCTCCTCTTCACTCCTGAGCCAGAACCTCCTCCTGAACCCATAATTCCTCCCAATCATATTGTGGCCTCTCTATCATTGTCCATAATACAAAGGATCAAATCTCTTCAACATAATTTCAGTGGACGATTTCAAGGGAAACCCGCTCATCTGCTATTTGTTCCCAAACGATTTCGGTCCTCTCTTCTAAAATGGTCGCACCGTTCTACTATGGCTGGTCACCCAGGCATTACGAAAAATACTGAGTTTCTTCTTAGACGCTTTTGGTGGCCTTCCTTGGAACAAGATGTGGAAGCCTATGTCAAAGCTTGCACGCTTTCTACACAAAATAAACCATCCAATCAGAGACCTGTTGGGCTTCTTCAACCTTTGCCAATCCCTCAGTCCCCATGGACTCACCTGGCTATGGATTTTATCACGGATTTGCCACCTTCAGACCATTGTACTGTGATTTGGGTGGTAGCTGACCGCTTCTCTAAACAAGCCCATTTCGTTCCCCTCCGGGGGTTACCTAACTCTCATCTTCATCAAAGAAATTTTCCGCATTCACGGAGTCCCTGCTCAAATTGTACCTCCAAATTCTGGAAGGCCTTCTGTTCTCGCTTAGGGATTCAATTAAACTTTTCATCTTCATACCATCCTCAGTCCAATGGCCAAACTGAGAGAACTAATCAGACCCTAGAAATCTACCTCCGTCACTATGTCAACTCAAATCATGATAACTGGGCATCATTGAATTTGCCTTCAATAGCCAATACCATTCTGCTTTGAAGTGTTCTCCTTTCTATGCTGCTCTAGGCTATCACCCTCAGACGTTGCCCAACCTCCCGGTATCCGATGTTCCCGAAGCTGATAATAGAGTACGAAATCTTCATCTTCATTGGACTTCTGTTCATCACTCCTTGACAGCCGCTTCTTCCAGATACAAGTACACGGAGGATAAGAAACGGCAACCTGCTCCTTCATACCAGACCGGTGACCAGGTCTGGCTGTCTACCCAACACCTTCGCCTGAAACAGCCTTCTGGTAAACTGGGTCCCGGGTTCATTGGACCTTTTCCTATCAGGACTCGGCTCACTCCCATCACCTATTCTCTTGCTCTACCATCCACCATGAAGGTGGCCAATTCCTTTCATGTCTCCCTTCTACATCCTCTGGTCAAGAACCGTTTCTACCAACCGGCTACTCCTCCTGCTCCTGTTTTGGTGGACGGTCATCCAGAATATGAGGTCAGCAGGATTTTGGATTCTCAGCTATCTCGGGGCCGATTACACTATTTGGTCGATTGGAAGGGCTATGGTCCTGCTGACCATTCCTGGGTGCCAGCTGCTGAGGTCCATGCTCCGACCCATGTACGGACCTTTCATCGTCTACATCCTGATGCTCCAGGCCGTCCGGAGGCCGGCCGTGAAGGGGGGGCACTGTCACGCTGCTCCCGACCGCTCCTCCTACCTTCAATTCTATTGGCGGCTGCAGGCTCTATGTACCTGGGTCTACCATCAAGCCTCGCTCGATTTTAGCGCCAATAGTCTGAGAAAACCTTTGTCGCTGAGTTCCCGTGTTTGCTGATTCCGTGTACCGAACCCTGCTTGAAAACCGAACGAGTCTCTTGTCTTCTGCCCCTGGATCTTGACCCAGCCTTGCCTGACCTCGTCTCTGTCTGTCCCTCTGGCTCCTGATTCGATTCCGGCTTGACCTTTGCTATCCCGGACCACGCTTCCCCTTCAGAACTTTCTGCCTCGCAACGAGAGTCCCTCCAGCTGCTCTCAAGGTTTGGTTCCAGTCAACTCGATCCTACACCTCTGGGGCTCCGATTGGTTTGGATTGCCATCACCGGTTGCTCCGGTGACTGCCCGGCCAGTCGAGGGTGTAGGAAATCGAATACCCCTTATCTGCTTCCAGTTCTACTGGGCCTCAGGTCCATCCCCGACATCTGGTTGGTTCAGCTTCCATCTTCGAGTAAGGGGATCTGTGGACTCGTAGCCTGCCGACCTCCGGTTCTATCTCGAACCTTTCCATACATCTCGACCTCGAACCAGCGGAGAATAGAGGACTCATAGTCCGTCGACCTCGAACCTGTCTTGAACCTTTTCGATACCCCAAAACCTTTGATTAAGGGGAACTCTGTCTTGTAGTCCGACAACCATACGATACTGTCTCGAACCTCCTCGAATCTCCAAATTCCCTCTGATCCAGTCTCGAACTTTTCAGTACTGTGAACTGGATAATCCTGACTCGTTCTCGAACTATCACCTCTCTTGACCCTTCTCAGAGACTGACACAGAGACACGGTTTAGGACACTATGCACTTAAAATCCCCGCAACCCCCCCCCAAAAAATAAACCACAGAAACACTGTAAAGTGTGCAATGCCAATGGCAAACGGACAGAAACCACCTTCTACTGTCCTGATTGCCCTACAAAACCTGGGCTCTGCATTGGTGACTGCTTCAAACAGTATCACGTACGTACAATGCAGTAATTCTGTAATTTAATTATTTGGTCACGCTTTCCCCCTGAAATATCCTGTTTTTTTTCCACCCCAAAACACATCCCTCGTTAGCTCTAACACTATGAAAATATAATGGGAAGAAACCCTGTTTTTTCCATGTCTGAAAATGGAAACGTGCATGTTCGCAAATGAACTTTTCAAAAATATACACTTTTAGGGGGAATCTTAAAATGGACCACTGTTACACAGCCCCAAATGAGACATGGCACCAGTTAAGCAAGCTGAAAATGCAATGTTTGTTCAAAAGTTGGCCTGTAGCTCCCCCAAACCAAGAGAAAGCTATGCATATGGGGCATTGCTGTACTCAGAAGAAGGAGCTGAATACTAAACAATGCATTTTTAAAAATCTTCACCTATCATGTGCTTGAAATTCACATCAACATTGAAATCTAAGTGTGAAAAACCCTGAATTTTTTACTTGCATCGAGATTTACGAGGGATTGGTGGTAAAATGGCTGCGTAAAAAATTTGAAAACACACCTAAAATGAAATCCTGTGCTATCTTCTTTCCAAAAATATACACTTTTGGAGGAAATTTTAAAGTGGAGCACTGGTACACAGCCCCAAATGAGACATGGCACCAGTGACGCAAGCTGTGAAGATTCTAAGTGTGAAACTGGAAATGCACATGTTCCAATTTGGGCACCGTAGCTCCCCCAAACCCTGAGAAACCTATGTATATGGGGTATTGCCATACTTAGAAGAAGGAGCTGAACACTAAACAATGCCTTTTTAAAAATCTTCACCTATCACGTGCTTGAAATTCACATCAATATTGAAATCTAAGTGTGAAAAACGCTGAATTTTTTACTTACATCAAGTTTTATGAAGGATTGATGGTAAAATGGCTGCGTGGAAAAATGTGACAACACACCTAAAATGAAAGCCTGTGGTGTCTACTTTTCAAAAATATAGACTTTTGGGGGGAAATTTTAAATTGAAGCACTGTTACACAGCCCCAAATGAGATATTGCACCAGTTAAGCAAGCTGTGAAAATTCAAAGTGTGAAACTGGAAATGTGATTGTTCCAATTTGGGCCCCGTAGCACCCCCAAACTTTGAGAAACCTATGCATATGGGGTATTGCCGTACTTAGAAGAAGGAGCTGAACACTAAACAATGCCTTTTTAAAAATTTTCACCTATCATGTGCTTGAAATTCACATCAACATTGAAATCTAAGTGTGAAAATCTCTGAATTTTTTTACTTACATCAGGTTTTATGAGGGATTGGTGGTAAAATGGCTACATGGAAAATGTGACAACGCACCTAAAATGATAGCCTGTGGTGTCTACTTATCAAAAATATACACAGCCCCAAATGAGACATGCTTTAAGCAGTTTTGGGTTCTGACACTGTCAACAAAGCTGAAATACTCACATGCCTAATACTGAAAAAGTAAAGCTTGGAAACAATGGTGTTCATCTTGTGATATTTACCCTGTAAACGTTAAAAAGGGATTGAAATACTAATCATATGGGGTACTCCCATATTCAGGAGACACAAATGAGTATATGTTGGGTTATTTTTATCACGTGAACTAATAGTGTACAAATCGTGACAGGAAAATGTATGCAAAATGTTGTGGGTTTTTTTTTTAAATTATATCCTCTTTTTCTATTTTAATCAAATTAAAAGATTCGGTATCCATATAAATGTGGTATGCAAAGAAAGCCCTACTTAAAAAAACAGTATATAATTTGTGTTGGTGTACTTAAGGAATTAGAGGGAAAATATTGTTTAACAAGCACATACTCGAAAGTATCAAAATGGCTCTGGTCCTTAAGTGAAAACCACCATTGATTCACTTGGTCCTTAAGGGGTTAAGATTGATATCAACCAGATGTAATTATATTGGGGTTAAAGATAAGAGTGTACATAGAGTTAATCGAAATGAATGCCCTATATAAATGTGTTAAACCTTTGAGTGCCAGAAGGGTGTGCATCGCATTGCAGAGCAATAAGATGCACACTCCTCTGGCACTCAAAGAGTTAATACTTACTATACATGCCATCACCTTTGTACTGCATATAGCAGAGTCTCAGCCACCTTTCTCTATGTATATATGTTACACTGAGGTTGTGTTCTTCAAACTATGTGTGTTAGAAGTATTGATGTTCAGCTCTTAGATTTCCCTGTGATAATGACTACTATTATATTTAAATATAATATAATAAAACATTTTACAGTGACTATTGTGGCTTTTCAAGAATGCGTCATAAATACTGCATGGTTTATGTTCCAGTTTCCTAGCAGTAATTGCAGTGAAAGAGGTTTGCTCAGTAGTAACTAGAGACATAAACAAAGGTTTGAGCTTTCCATTATGGATCATGAACCAAAATTTAGAATTTGCTGATACAGTAAAATAGAGATGTGCTAACCTTGTGGCTCTGAAAATCAATTTAAAAAAGTAAAAATGTGCATTACAGACACTTGTTATGCATATCTATAGGGTAATCTCCCATCACTTATTATTGCCTGGATTCCCTTCCATCAGAATGGAAATTCAGCTAGCAAAAGAGTAGAGTAGGAAAAAATGGGACATCTGGTATGGCTCCAGCTAACATGGACTCCCTTTAAAGGGATTGTAATACTTCATTTTATCTTTATTTTATTTTGTAGGCATTAAAAAAACATGAAGAATGATATAAGTCTTATCTCTCAAACCTTTATGGTTTGAGAGATATTCACAAGCAAGTTTCCCCTCCTGCCCCTTTTATCTAGTGTAAGCCATCTCTTCTCAAAAGTGGAATGCAGTCCATAGACCAGACAGATAACAGAAGGGGACAGTCTTATTCCTATAAGAACAATGAAAACCCTGTCCCCCTTGACAAGTTTTTCAGGTTTTTCCCTTATCTTAATTAAAGATTGTCCCTCTCTGCAATCTACCTGGTCACCTCCCTTCTGCTCTGGCTGAGCAGTGTTATATCAGTAAAAGGGGCGGGAGGGGGATACTTTGTCATTGAATTACTCTTGAACTACAAATCTGAGAGAAGTGAAATAACACTCTCCAAAGTCCAAATACTATGATGATTAATTAGAGATGCTTTTATTATGAAATGTTACTATCCCTTTAAATGTGCTTCATGCTTGATCCATCTATCAATAGCCATCCTGCCTTACTACAGCTTTGGTAACATCAAGGTCATGGGGATATCTAAGTTGTTGTGCTGCTCAGTTTAAATCTCGCCTGGAATCAAACCCTGTGCTTCTGTGGCCTGGTTCCTCGAGGCACGCTACATCCACCATTAGTCTCTCATGCCATATTCTACAAACAACACCACTGTTTCCAAGCTTCTGAATTCCTACCTGCTATAAATAATGGATTCCTACAGGCTTCTCACCCTTAACTACACTCTGAGTGCATCCTACATTTGTCATACCTATCAAACCAGGAGAGTGAAGGAAAGGTGAGACCGCTTTTGACATGGGGGTTGTTCAGCTGTTCTAGCAGAATTTTCTGTTTTGATGCTGGATACTTGTGTCTGCTGCCTCCTTATCATACCTACCTTTCTGGCACCTCTGAGACCCTTACCTTGCTAGATATATTTCCCTACTTCCTTCAAGAGACTTAGCCTTCTAATCATACTGCCCATCTTAAGATCTACTTTTGGTGTTCCTGAGCTCTTATCACACTGTGCTTGTGCTTGCTGCAGCCTCCTGAGGAGCATCAAAGACATGTGGGGGGTAGGAGAATTCTACTGTAGTAAATGCAATTCACTAAGCACGATCTGGGAATCATAAATTGGGGATTATATGATCTCTTTACTCTACACATCTACAGTCTGAAAACAATTTGCTATTTGCAAATTAGCCCCGTAGTTTGGTTTGACACCTGATCTTCATCTACACATAACTCATCCTCATCTAGCCATAACTCATTATGGAAAATCTCACATCTTTGACGCACCTCCTTCAGATCCAGCTCACTTTTCATTTGATAACAATCTAGAAGCCTGACCTAACTATTGTCTGGAGGCACTCTTATGGAGGGAGTATTTTCATTTGTTCTCCTTTGATATCAGGGTTTTGACATGTTTTCTTGTTATTTGCATGTACTGTTTAAGAAAGTCACACCTGCCACTTTGTATGGCTACTTTTTGCTTGCAGCACTTCTCATACAATCCTCTGAAACTCTACTCACTGAGCTCAGTAATTTTTAACATGTCTCCAAGGAGAGTGTCAGGACTTGGGACACTGCAATCTCCTTTTCTTGATTTTCAAATGACCATGCTCATCTTCTCATGGTTGACCTTACTTGATCAACCTTAATCTTCCTCATTTCCATGACTATTATATGTTAACTTTACTAAGACAGATTTACAAACTCTTCATTAGATCAGGAATTATCCCCTGAGGACGTGCTGGTTTAACAGTACAAAACACGTAGGAGACCCTCTTCACTAGCGCTATAAGAGTTATTGCTGTTGGTACTGACTGATGTCATGGTGTGCCCGATATACGGAGAGCAAATAAAGACAGGAGGTCTGCTCCAAGCAAAAAAAAGATCTTTCTGCTTATATAGACAAGTGGAGATACGAACGGACAAAGAGACCAGAGAAGACAGGAGGTCCGTACCAAGCTGAAGTGATCCATCTGCCCACATAGACAAGCAGAGATTAGAGGGCCAAAGGGGCATTGCCCCTGAAAGCTCTTAAGCTGGAAGGCAGCCCCACCGGCTTTCCTTGTTGTTGGGAGGAGGGCTACGTGGTTTCAAAGTGGAGGTGTTCTGGGTGTGGGTGTGGGGGGGGGGAGGGTGGCCAATGACCCAGGAGCTAAGGGGCTAGCGTGGGGGAGTGGAGGGGTGAGGGGAGTGTAGGTGAAGGTAGGATATAAAAGAAAGTGTAACCTAAAAAACTAACATGCCAGCTTAACGAATGGACAAAGAGACCCGAGGTAACATAGTTACACTGTAAGCTACCAAGCCAAGGACTACAGTTCGCAGTCTGGGGTCGGGAGAGGAATTAAGTAAGATACATATTATCTATTGATTATAAATACTTCATGGAAGACCTGCCAGCTATAATATAACATATATGGACACACATTAAAGGCAAAGTTTGATGCCAATACATTTAATCTGACAGCACAATCAGTATTTCAAAGGAGTTATTGATCTGAGTGCACTAGAATTATATTTGCTCCGGAGCTTATACTGTTTTGATCTTACACTTTTTTGATCATAGCGCTTATGGACATTTTAGATATAATTAGATTTTTATGAATGTTTGTATTTTTTTATAATAAATGGTGTATACATTAACATGTAGTGATCAGGAAAATTTTATTTAGTTAATATTTCAAGTCCCAAAGGTGCTGCCCTTTTTCTTCTTTTATGGTATCTTGTTATGGGATCGTGCACCGGGGCAACTTATTACTAGAAGCGTGAGTGCTTTCATCTGCCACCAATTATATAAAAATTATGTTTTTCCCTTTCACAGTTAAAGGGATACTAATGTTTCAACATAAAGGCAGCTCCAATTAATCTTCATAGTATTTGGGCCATGGACAGTGTTATTTCAATACTGTCAGAGTTGTAGTTCAAGAGTAATTGAATGATAAAGTATTCCCCTCCCACCCCTTTTACTGATATAAAACTGCTCAGCTCAGAGCAGCGTGGTGTACAAGTGGATTGCAGAGAGGGACAATCTTCATTTAACATAAGGAAAAACCTGAAAAACCTGTCAATGAGGGTAAGGCTTTCACTGTTCTCACAGTAAGAAGTTTGTCCCTTGCTGTGAGCTGTCTGACCTGTGGACCAGATTCCACATCTGAAGGGAGGCGGCTTACACTAAGTAAAGGGGGTAGGAGGGGGATACTTTAACTCAGTATTGAAATAACACTCTCTATGGCTAAAATACTATGAAGATTAATTGGAGCTGCTGTTTTTATGAAACATTACTATCCCTTTAATTCTTCCATTGCCGGAGTAGCAATCTGGCAACGGAGGGGTTAACCATGGGTGGTGGGGGTATGAGGAGACTGATCAGTCACATGGTGGATCAGATAGGGGACTCAGTGGGCTATTGTTCTACCAGTCTCCTCTTTCTGATTCAGCCCAAGGGAAGTGGCAAAAACAAAGCCAGTTCCATTGGACTTCCTAGCTTCATTTTGGTTTGCTTTTGAAACATTTTTCAAGACTCCAAAAGGATTCTAAAGTGGTGTTTTTGGGGAAAAAAATGCAGTTTGTCAATATTATGACTGCAGAACTGACCAGCTGCAAATATCTGCCAAATCAAAACGTGGCCATTCAGCAAATATTTCATGCTGTAATGGACTTTCAGTCTATGTAGAAGATTCACTAAGGTGTGATAAAGAGGTGATAAAGTGCAGATGACCTCTCCAGTTTATCACGTCTCCAGTTCCTATGTTCGTCTATGGAGCCTATGCAATATATCACATTTCACTAAAATACCAAAAAGAAGACCCTTTTACAGCATTCAAGGCTAGAAAATAGACAGACAAATAAATCAAAAACAAATCTGAGAATTAATATATTAATTAATAAATCAATAAATAAATCACTCAAAGCATCATATGATTACAGCAATTCATCAAAAAACCCACAGAAATCCTAAATTAAAAGTACAATGTTATATTAATAACAAACTCTCAATGGAGAGCATCTATGGGTGGTTTGATGAATTGCTGAAGATTTATTATGGGCTTTGATGAATTGATGTTATCAGGAGATGGTTTGATTGATTTATTAATAGTTCTCTATTAATTTTCAGATCTGATTCAATTTATTTTTATGATTTTATTTTCTAGTCATGAAAGCCTTAAACTTTATTTTTCTTTACGATAGTCAAACAATTTTTCTCTTTTGTCCAGTGTCAAACACAGGACCCTTGGCATAAAATATTCTTCAGCCTGGAGGGCAGAATACTTACTTTAAAGTGTTAGCAATACTTAAAATGTAAAAAAACAATGTTGTAGGGTTTATTCCCCTGGGTAAAACAAGGATACTCCCACTGCTGGAAGGTGTTTTATTCAAAAGTTATTACAGCTCAAAGTTTATTTTTTTAGGTGCAGTATCACAGTGGCCTGAAATTGTATAGTGGCATGGTTGCTACACCATCCTATGGATATTTATGGTCAACTGACCAGAACTGTCCATAGGATGGTGCAGCAACAGCACCACTGTAAATTTCAGGCCACTGTGATAGTGTACCTAAAAATTCAAGTTGGAGCTTTAATATCTTTTGAATAAAATACCTTTCAGCCATAACATAGTTGATCAGACTGAAAAAAGATATGTGTCCATCAGGTTTAGCGCATGCCATATCAGCGCTGTTGATCCAGATGAAGGCAAAAAAAAAAAAACATTTAAATCAATTAAGCCCCAAGTAGGTATAACATTTTTACCTGACTCCAAATGGTAGTTACATATTTCCATGGTATCCATTAATTTTTTTTTTTAAAGCAATTACAGTATCTGCAAGCACAGCATCTCGAGGCAAAGAAATTCCATAACTTTACTTCTCTTGCTGTAAAAAAATCCCTGCTTTTATGTTAGTCAAAAGTGCCTTTCCTCTGGTCTTAATTGATAACCCTCTTGTTCTTTGCTCAACTCTTTCCTTGGACAGTTATTTGTATTGACCTCAGATATATTTGTAAATGGTAATTGTATCACCTCCTTCGTTGCCTCTTCTCTAATGTAAACAAACCCATTTGGGCTAGTCTCTCTTTATAACTCAGATCCTCCAATGCTATTATCCATTTTGTTGCATGTCTCTGTACGTTTTCTAGTTCAATAATGTATTTTTTAAGAAATGGTGCCCAAAACTTTACTCCATATTCTAGATGAGGCCTTACCAAGTGTAAGCGATACACTTACCTTCTTCGGAGGGGTACCAGCCGATCCGATGCTAGGAAAGGCCCAGCCCTCTACCCGCTGCCTGGCGGGGTTTGCCGCATTCTGTCTGGCTTAGTAACCGGTGCGCCCTGGCATTCCTCTGGGCGACCGGCTTCCTCGCTACTGCCTCTTGCGGCTCCTGCCGCATCTGTAGAAGTCCCTTGCACTCAGAGAGTCAGGAGCGAGTCACTGTGGAATCCTTCAGTGACGTCACGTCTCAACTCTTAAAGGGATAGATCCATTTAGTGCTCCTCCTCCTGGGGGTGGGGGAATCCATTTATAAACTGCTTGGTCACCACATTAGTAGCCCTTTCGTGGTGTTCCAGTGCAGTTGCAGTATGTTTGAGCTCTGTGTATGATCCTTGGGATTGTCTTCCTAGTTTTCCCAGTGTCCAATGTTGTGGCTTGTCTGACTTCCCGCTTGGTATTGGACCTTTGGCTCTGGCTGACTACCTGCTCTGGTACTGACCCCTGGCTTGTCTGACTATCCGCTTGGTTTTGACCATCGGCTCTGGCTGACTACCCGCTCTGCTACTGACCTCTGGCTTGTCTGACTACCCACTTGGTTTTGACCATCGGCTCTAGCTGACTTCCTCTGATTCTCCACCTTGGTTGCCTAGACCTTCTGATACTGACTGTAGGCCTAATCAGTCCATTTATTCACTGGTTGCCTTGTTCACTTCACTCCTCTTCAGTATACTATCTATTTCTGGGTCTTAGCCCCAGCACTTCAATATCAGTATACTATCTATCTCTGGATCCTAACCCCAACATTACTATATCAGTATACTATCTACTTCTGGGTCCTAGCCCCACCATTACTGTAGCAGTACACTATCTATTTCTGGGTCCTAGCCCCAGCCTTACTAAGTTGGTATAATTTCTATCTCTGGGTCCTAGCCCCAGCATCTTTGCTATTGCACGTATCCTAGCCTTAGACTTGCAGGTGTAGTCTACTATTTCTGGTAGTAGCTATTGCTCCCTGCTTAGCTCTATCTCTGCCGGAGTGTATATATTTATTTGTTATTTCTAACTACTGTACCGAGTCCTGACTCCTCCTTGGGTTCCGTGACACCAAGGTTTTATATAAAAGTAAAATTATATTTTCATCCAGTGCATATATACCTCTTTTTATGCAGGATAGTACCCTTTTTGCTGTTGCAACAGTTGAGTGACATGGTGCACTGCTTTGGACTATTGTTTAGCAGTACTTCTAAATCTTTCTCTAATGTGGATTTCCCAAGTAGTTTTCAATTTAGTGTATATGCAGCATGTTTGTTTCTACATCCCAAATGCATAACCTTACAAAAAACCTTCCTGCTTTCTATGTATTTCCCTAACACAGCTTAGTGTCATCAGCAACAATTGAGACATTACATTCAATTCCACTTTCAGATCATTAATAAACAAATTAAAAAGCCTTGGGCACAGGACTGAACTTCAGACCAGCTTGAAAAGGTTTCAGTTATAAGAAATCTCTGCCAGCTAATCAAATAACTAGTTCTCTATCCATGCACAGATATCACCACTCAAACTGACGTCTTTTCATTTATGCAGTAACCTGTAGTGAGGCACAGTATCATAGGCTTTTGTCAAATCCAAGTATACTACAACAACAGCAATTCCCTTGCCGAAAGTACTACTTACCCTTTCATAAAAGCAAGTAAATTAGTTTGACGTGAT
This sequence comes from Rhinophrynus dorsalis, assembly GCA_037306005.1. Lineage (NCBI taxonomy): Eukaryota > Metazoa > Chordata > Amphibia > Anura > Rhinophrynidae > Rhinophrynus > Rhinophrynus dorsalis. The sequence continues at coordinate 261,616,133 of CM074721.1, read as the reverse complement.
CTATTCTTCATAAAACCATGCTGGCTCTTACTAATAACATTGTCGGTCTTCACATAGTTCTGAATACTGTTATTTAGTGATCCTTCTAATACCTTGGCCACTATGGAAGTTAAGATCACAGGTCTATAACTTCCAGGTTTAGATTTTTTTTTACTGAAAAAAGTCCTTAAGTACCTTAGGAGTATGTCATCAGGTCCAGGTTCTTTATTCACCATACCTTTTCCAGTCTCTTTCCAACTGTGTCCTCACTAAACCATGTGATGGGGGAAATTCTGTGAGTTGTCTGTTTCTCCATAGCCTGCCACTGGGAGTAACCTTGTGTGTATATATATATATATATATATATATATATATATATATATATATATATATATATATATATATATATATCACTATGCCTTTAAAAGACTCTCTGGCGTTAAGACTTCCTACCTACTCCACTTTACCCCCAACAGACATGCTCATACCTCTCATGTGGCCTGCTGGTGGTGATATAGAGGCTGAGATAGACTCAGTCCATTTTATGGGCTCCTACACCAGCAGGCATAAGTGGTAAGTACTCCTCTGACCTTTTTTAATCATAGTTTATTATTTGTTTTTAATTACATAACTGGGGACTCACCAATATTCTAGAAAATAATACATCTAAGGGTCCCCCTCCTACATGTTTCTATAACATCTCCTCAGGGACAATTTTAATTTATTCACTATTATTTTTTATTATTTTTTCCATATAGGGACCCAAGTGTTCAGTGTAGGTTCTTGCTGCACTTGAGGTACCTTGGCACGGTTGGCAAGCTTACCCCCACTTTTGGCCAAAAATGTGGGCAACTAGAGCCTCAAATTTATCAACATTATTATATATGCCCATCACAGGGCACGCTCAATTTTTAATATAGCTGGAGGAGCGCAGGTTTATAGTCTTTTTTTTGTGTTTGCATTTTTTGGGGGGACTGGAGAACCCTCTTATTCCTTGCTGCATACTTCAGTTACACTTATTTCTTCAATGAGCACTTCACATATATAAAAAATTATAAAATAAAATTAAAATTATAATTAAACATGTATTATTAAATACATACACATATATTCTAAAACACCAAGTAAGACAATACTGTAAGCTGTCGTCTTTTATGTATATACTAATTGAAGAGCCCGTTGCACTGGCCACGGTGCCACTGCCAGACGGTCTCAGTGCAGTCATGCTCAGTAGAGACTGTCCGCGCTGCGGCTGATAAAGAACTGGATACTCCTTCGGATCGCCCCGCTCCCTATCAGCCTCGTCACGGGCAGTCTGTACTGCACATGACCGCAGCACATGCAGCAGTCTCTACAAACTTTGTAGAAAATTATTATATAGGATATTCTTACATATTAAGTATCACTATGCCTTTAAAGGGATGGTATTACTTCAAAATTACTATCCCTCATATTGTAGCCCTTAATAAACGGAGTTAAATGACACCAGCGGCATCTCTCAAACCTTTATGGTTTAAGAGATAGTCACTTTCAAAGTTTCCTCTCCCCTGCTGTCAGCATTCTGCTGCCAGCAGGAGAATCCGGTCTCTAAATCAAGCAGAGGCTCTTCAGCAGAGCCGCTATCTCGTTATGGAAGGAAAAATGATTAATTGAAACAGTCTTCTACGTGTGCTTGGTAACCAAGCACACATAGAAGACTGTTTCAATGAATCATTTTTCCTTCCATAACGAGATATCGGCTCTGTTTAAGAGCCTCTGCCTGTCCCGGGACCGGATTCCCCTGCTGGCAGCAGAACGCTGCCAGCAGGGGAGAGGAAACTTTGAAAGCGGCTGTCTCTTAAACCATAAAGGTTTGAGAGATGCCGCTGGTGTCATTTAACTCCGTTTATTAAGGGCTACAATATGAGGGATAGTAATTTTGAAGTAATACTATCCCTTTAAAAGACTCTCTGGAGTTAAGACTTCCTACCTACTCCACTTTACCCCCAACAGACATGCTCAGCTTTAAAATATTTTCTTAGTTAGCCTTCTTTTTTTAGTTTCTTTACTTAAATGGGGTTGTGTAATACCCAGTTTGGTGGGCTCCTATCTGTGGCCTCCTTGTTGATTTGCACCAGAGTACAGTTTGTCAGTCTGTTAGAGGATGGCTTGCACTATCAGTCTTTTTTTTTTCTCTGGTTGGTTGTTTCAGTACTATATACATATAAAATATATATATAGTATATATATATATATATATATATATATAGGAAACTGAAGAAGATTCCAGTTCTCATAGTGCACAGGTCCTGTGAGTATGTCCCTATCTATTTGACTAGCAGCCACATTCTAGGTGTCTGTGTTAACATCTCTAGTTCTGCACTCTGCTCTTCTATTTTGTCAGCTTAATTTCTCTTCTCTTTCTCTCAAAATGTTACTTTATTTTAGCAAGTCTTCTTTATTGGTCAGTGGTGCCTTCAAGAAAAGTGTGTTTGCAGCAGCCAAATTGGATTGGGAGCAGATAGTAAAGTTGTATTTTTCTGCAGCATCTGGAACATTCCAGTGGACATAAAGGTCTCATTCTTCTTCTCTTCCTTTATATTTATAGAGGATGCCCTTGAGGACACTCTCCCCTGCTAATAAAGTGGTGATTACTCATAACAGCTGGAGAGCCACCACCCCATTACAGTTTTCGGAGGTAAATGAAATTACATTTTCCATGAAACCCATTTTTTTTCTCTCTTCCACTTTTCCTACAACTTGCGACACACAAGGCTGGATTCTCCTTGCATTCTGTTTTAACTGCTTCAGGCATATACATATTTTTCTATTGCATTTATGTCCTGTATTCTCTTCATGGGGGTCTCTTCTTGACTATGTCTGATCACAAGGAAGACATGGGTGAGTCTAATACCACCAAGACTTCACGGGTCTCCTCTTGCTTACCTGGTATTTCTATGGACCTTCATAAGTTAAACCTGAGGAGAGTTTTGGGTTCATTTTGTCCTGTGGCCCCTATATTACCAGACCCCTCTTCTTCTGATCGGTTGTCTGTGGGGGCTGAAATCCTTCTTTACAAGTTTCTCCTTCCTTTAACTATTTACAGGGCACTTTTATCTTGGAATAGGGATCATTCTATTTTTCTTTACAGATTCCTTAGTCATGGGGGGGGGGCTCTTCTGTAAAGAGGGTCTCTACTGTGGTTTCATCCTTTTCAATTAATTCCTCTGAGTAAGATGCTGGATCCCCTGTTAAGTGGTTTTCTCAGTTCTGTTTTGGAGACCTTGATGGTTTTGCAGGTTCCTGCCTCAGGCCCTCCATCCTCAAGTATCGAGTTTGTGTGTTTTATTTTTCTTCTTTTTTCAACTAGGTGGTTCAGAAGGAATGGGAAGTCCTGATAAGAAACTGAGAATTCCCATATGCTTTCCCTGTTTTTTATCCTTTCTCTCATATTGCTCTCATGTTAGGCTATCCCACCAGTGGTAGAATTTTCCATTCACCTTTCTCAGCTTAAGGGTCAGAGAGCTAGACTCCCACAATATCTCCTTAAGATTAATTTCACAGCTTCAGGTACCTTCACCATTGCTTGGGGTACAGGTGCTGTTGCTGTTTGGGGTAGCGACTCTCAGATGTGGACACGTTGAAAGAGGATGTTATTTTTTGCTGCCTCTAAGATCCTTGAGGCTAAGGTGTATCTCTCTAAAGTGGCTTTAGACTCTGCTAAATTTATGGGAAAGTCCTTAACACTCTCGGTTGCCATGTGTCAGGTCCTTTGGCTAAGAAGGTGGTTGGCTGCTCAGTCCACTAAACGGCCTCTGATGTCTCTTCTGTTTGTGGCCATTCATCTTTGTTGGCCCAGACTTGGGGAATGATCTTAGCCATTCTACATGGGGAAGAAGTGCTCTACTGTCTCAAACTTCCCTCCGGTGTTCCCTTCACTCTAGGATGTCACTTATTTACCATTACCCACTCAGGCCTGAGTAGGCATGGAGTCTGCTCGTAAGTCCCTATCTAACAATTATACCTCTGCACAACTCAAAACAGTCAGGTTTGACCCAGGAATTCAACCGTCATCTGCATTTTTTCACAATACATGCACTTTTCTTCGATATCATATCTTTATGTCCAAGATCCCTCATGTTTAGCTCTTTCTATGTGGTTTCTTCTTCAGTGGCCTTGCAGGGTTGAGTACCTGTTCTTTCCCAGGAGGGATTCCTGGAATTTATTCCTCCCCTTTCTTAGTTCCCAGAAAAGAAGGGCATTTGTCGCCCTCTTAGGGACTTGACCATCTTTCATTTCGGAGTCTTCGCACTCCATCTTCATGCTTGTCTAGGGGTATGTTTTTCTACCTTAGTCTTGATGGATGCTCATCTCCCTGTTCTCATCTGTGCAGAATCTTTGCATCCGTTTTCTGTGGTGCGTCTCTCAGGACTGTTTTTTGATGTTTTTTCTACCTGTTTAGTTTGGCAGTTATTTTGGAGATTTTCCTTAGCTACCTTGGCTGCTTCTTGTGCCTTTTCCCCTTATTTCCTCTCTTGAAGACCTTTGATTCAGTATTCAGATTTATACATGCATGTCTATTGTGGAACTACATGGATAGGTACTCATTTTCAAGCTCTCCCCTCTGATTCATTCCAAGATCATTCTCTTCTTGGCAATGATCTTTATGCAGGAGGGTGAGATCCAATTGTTGCCTTAACCAGTGTCTCTGGTATTACTTTGCCTGTCTGCTATAGTGTAGGAGTAAATGTGAGTATTTGGCCTTCTTTGCCCAGTTCCTCTTTTGATCTGTTGCTGGATGTACCATCTGTTATTAGGACAGCCTTTGGTCTTTCTGACCTGGGTAATTATTCTGAAGACTGCCAGCAGCATTGCCTGGGGATCCATCAGGGCCCCCCAGACTCCTCAGGGCATTTGTACTGAGAGTGTGTGTTAGCAGCAGGAATATTCTGCCCATCTATGTGGTGGAGCTAGGCAACTGATATTACTATGCTGCATTGAACTCAGTCACTCCAGGTATTTTTTTGTTTTGTTTTTTTGTCAGAGCAGACTCTGTCCATCGGTGAGATATCTGATGTAATGGGGGGACCAGGAGTGCAAGCACATGATCAGAGTTTTTTTGCTGGTTCATTGATTGGACGGAGGTTCACATTCTATCTCTCTATCTCTCTCCATCTAACTCTCTAGGGGTAGATTTCACAACCATGACTGGCTGGATTTCAGGACTTGGGATCTTGCCAGATGGCACTCTCCTACATTGTCATCCTGTGGGGGTCTTCCAACCATGGATCAAATGGTTTTTCTTTTAACTCAAGAGGTTCCTCTGTTTTTTGCTCCAGATCCGGAATGTTTAATTCTTGCAGTGGACACTATGATTATTCAATGGCAGTTTTCCCCTGGCATATGTGTTTCCACCACTCCCTTGGATCCCCAGAGTATCAAGGAAAGTTGGGCTGGAGCAGATTCATGTGCTTTATATTGTCCCATTCTGACCTTCTCAAGCCTGGTTCTCAGCTATTTTTGATCTATCTGTAGCTGAGTCGTTTCTGCTTCCCCTCCTTCTAGACCTCTCTTGTCAGGGTCCACTATGCAGATAGGATACTGATCTGGGGAACTATCTAACTGCCATTTGAAGTCAGGAAGAAATTTCTCCACACTTGGGGCTAGATTGGAAATGGCTTCAGAGGGCATTTTTGCCTACCTCTGGATCAACAGGGGTGTTTTTGGCATGGCCTGGACTTGATGGACGCATGTCTTTTCTCAGTCTCGTCAACTATGTTACTATGTATGCCATCAACAAAGTATTAGTCTTAGTTATTTAAGGTCCAAATTTGTTCTCTATCTGTGTCTTTTCAGAGACACATTGCCTTCTTACCAGTTGGGCACTCTTTGTGCAGTGAGTGGCTCCTGCCTACTTAGTCCTTTGAGATCCTACTCTTTCATGGGTCTTGATCAGTTCGCTTTTTTTGATCCCCTGTCCCACTTTTTTTAGGACAGCTCTCCTGCTTGCAATCGTGTATGTTCAGCATGTGGCTGAACTACAGGATTTGTTCTGTACACATCCCTTTCGTATCTTTTATTCTGATTGGGTAGATTTTTGAGAACTCCTGTAGGGTTCCTCCTAAGGTTGTCTCTGAGATTCTCAATACTCAGAAAATAGTTTGTTATTTTTCTTTGTTATTCCTGAGGGCCCTCATGAGGGTCAGGTTGTGTTTCAAGTAACATGTGTTTCCTGCATTAAGGTGACCATTCCCAGGCCTGCATCCTCAGGAAACAAGCCTGTGCTGCTTTAGAGATACAGCTCATTCCAACAGTGTGGTGGGTGTTTTCTGGACCTACATGTTCCAAGCCTCTGCTGATCAGTTGTGCAAGACTTGGTTGTCTTATCTCACATTTGTTTATCATTAGCGTGTTAGTGTTCTGGTTTTGACTGAAGCCAGTTTTGGGCAAATGGCCATACAGGCTCTTTTGCCTGTGTAGGTGTCCTCCTTGCCTTTTCTTTCAGTCACCCATTTCATTCCTGTTGTCTGGTTTGTGTCTAGGTGTCTAACGACACCTTAGGTTGTAGTTGTTCCATTTCCTCTCTTTTAGAAATAATTAATCTTTTCAGCGGGTTTTCTCTCCTTGTGTAGGATCTTGGTAGGTAGCTTCAGCATATCCACATGGTGCTTGTGTTCAACATTGGATAGAAAAGAAAAGGGATTTTTGTGTACTTACCAATAAATCCTTGTCTCGTATTCCATGTGGAACACTGGAATTCCATCAGAAAAAGAGTTGTTTGAGTTCCAGGTAAGGGAGTCCTTTGTGTTCTCTGGTTCAGCTAGCCCCTGCCTCGCTTCTGCTTCCAATCTAAGCATGTCTGGTGGAGGTAAAGTATAGTAGGGAGGGAGTCTTCTCCTCTAGAGAGCCTTTTAAAGCAAGTACCCTGCCCACCTAGCCAGAAGATATGGGGGGGTCCTATGTTCCAAATGGATTAAGCGAAAATGATTTATTGGAAAATACACAAAAATCCCCTTTTAATAGATAAACCACAAAACAAGCATTCCAAATCCAAAATGTACTCTTTCCTTATACCCCCACTCCACACACATGTGCACACACACACAGACACACACCCCTTATACAAAAACATACTGTTGCTTTGGAGAAAGACCCCCCCACACCTGTAATTAGAAATAAGTGATTGTGCCAGGATATACGCCTCAATCCAAAAGTCTACCTTTAACAACCACATCTACATAAATAATAGCCCTTAGTGGGAGCCTGATCTAGTACTACTTGTACCTCACAAGAGGGGTGATATTAGCATTATGGAAATAGACTGAGGCCCCCACTGTTAACCTCTGGAAAACTGTAATGTGGGAAACTTTCTCCATGGAAAAAATTACTTTCAGGTGTCAAAGTCTTAGACTTTGGCTACATTTGGTTCTCATGGGTGGAATATATTTACCGTAGGTACAAGGTAACACTGAGTTTCCCCTTTATTTGCCATATAATACATTAAATATACTCCCCAAGTCCACTAGGCCCCATAAAATAAATCTGCTAGTGAATAGCTGGTTGTTCGTACGTACATATATAGTTACCCTAAAGTAACTATAAACCTACTACACATGGTTCTGGGTGGCTTGCTTCCCCTATATGGGATGCCGTTTGTAAACCTTTCATTTTGTCCACAAAATTACAGCAATTATGCCACAAAAGTAAAGCTGTCCACTGAATTTTTGTATATAGTTCACCAAATACATTGTTGTTTATAAAATTATTTATCTATTCCACAAAATGCAACGTATTGACCAAAGTTTAGTACCAAATAAACTCTGCACAAATTATGTGTCAGTCAATTCATTGAATGACTAAAGATTGTCACCAAATGAATTTGGTGCAAGGAAAAGGTCACTCGGTTTACCAAACTGATGAATGTGTGACCTAATAATTAAGTTTGTCACCGAAGAAAGTCAGTGCACCAAATATGTTAATACATTCACCAAATTAAGACTGATTGTCATGAAATGAATTTTTTGCACCAAATATGTCAATTAATTCACCAAATCATGAAAGCGTGCACCAAAAATATCAATCAATCCACCAAATAATGACATTTTGTCACCAAATAAATTTGTTGCACCAAATAGGTCAATCCAATCACCAAATGATGAAAGGGTCTACCAAATATGTCAATCAAATCACCAAATGATGATACTGCATCTAAAAAATTAAAGTTTGAGCTGTAATAACTTTTGACTAAAATGCATCTAAGAAATAGGAGTACCCCTTTTTAACTCAGGAGAATAAATTACACAATAATAATTTTTTACATATTAAGTATTACTATCCCTTTAAAAATGAAGAAAAGTATGCATCTTAAAAAATAAAAAACATAATGTAAAATATACTACACGGGCAAAGGTCCGGGTAATGTTAACCCTCTGAGTGCCAGGTGGGTGTTGCATATCCTCTGGCACTCAAAGGGTTAAGAGGCCACTACCTCACTGCTCAATGCAATCATGCGCAGTAGAGACTGCCCGAAAGCGGGCAGTCTGATAAACATACTAACAAATTATTATAAAAGGATTTTTAAATAGCCATATATTTTTTTAAAGTGATAGGTCAATATTAAAGGAATACTAGCACCTCCTAATAATACCTGCCCACTTACCTAAAATTACCTAATAGCCCCCATGAATTGTTCCCTTGGTGTTGGATAAAGAGGTAACCTCTTTTATTAGTCCTGAATTCTCTGTCATGGAGAAGAACATGGCAGTTCTTAGCATGGCCACAAGACCTCAAACTGTTCAATGCACATGGTAACCTTAACCCGTTAGGAGGATCAGAAATTTTTTCAAATCATTGCTTTGCAATCTATAGAGCATCCATCTTAAAGGGATAGTAATACTTAATAATTACTAACCCCTATATTAAAGTCATATTAAAAAGAAATGTATTGCCCCCCAGTGTCATCTCTCAAACCTTTATGGTTTGAGAGATAATCACTCCTAAAGTTGCCCTTTCCCTTCCCCGAAATCAGCGTTCTAGTTGACTGCAGGGAAGCCTATCGTACGACTGTCAGGCAGCTCTGCAACACAGGCAAGATCGCATTAATAAAAAATAATTATTTCACTGAAATGGTCTTCTATGTGTGCTTGGTTTGCAAGCACACATAGAAGACCGTTTTAGTGAAAGATTTTTTTTTATTAACGTGATTTCAGCTCTGCTGTAGAGCCGTCTGATGATCATAAGACCGGATTTCCCTTCAGTCAGCTACAACGCTGACTTCGGGGAAGGAGGAGGGAGAGGGCAACTTTAGGAGCGATTATCTCTCAAACCATAAAGGTTTGAGAGATGACACTGGGGGCAATGCACGTCTTTTTAATATGACTTTAATATAGGGTTTAGTAATTATTAAGTATTACTATCCCTTTAAGTAAGCTTATTCACACTGCTTTATTTATCGTCCATTGACACGACTTCCATGACTGATTGAATATGTTGGCTCTTTAACAAAGGGGCATAATTGATATGGGCCATTAGGATTCTCTGTCCATAGTGAGGTTATGTTGTGGTTTATGATTATTTGGAGGTGTTAGTGTTATCACTATGCAGGCTTCTCAGCAAGCATCAACAGTGTGAGGAAGTGAATTCATCTCTATTTAAATGACTGTAGTTATCTTTTTTAATTACAATAATTGTCTCCTGAAGGTTAAATCTATGACCACTAAAGTACCAGTTGGCATGCTAAAGGTATGTTGGAAATCAAAGCTATTATTTAATGCTGGACTTCTATCACGTGTTAATTTGGATTGCCTGGATGATTTTTCTTCTTTTTATTGTGGGCAAAGGGGAAGGATAGAGTTTTTGTTTACATCTCTTTACAGCAGGCTCAAAATTGTCATGTCTGCCTATTAGACATAGCTGGCTTCATGCCCAGCATAGAGTTCAGCAAGCCCTCAGCATTCCTGCCATTTAGAGGTTATATTTAGCTGGAAAATTCATAGTTGGTGACTTCTGTTATGTACATGATGCCTAGTGCATGAATTCATATGTGTAGAAGAAACATCTTCTCAGTTATAATGCTAATGTATTGTCCATGTTGCTATACCTGCTAACTGTCCCAGATTTCTAGGACAGAGCCTGGTGGTAGCTTCCTACCCCAGTATGCCGCACTGAGTTCAAGTCCAAATTTTACCTCAAATTTGGGTTTCCAGATCAACCCTTTAACCCTCTGAGTGACAGAGAGGTAGCAAACCTATTGCAAAGCAATGCTTTAGCTACTTCTCTGGCACTCGAAGGGTTAAAAATGCCCACTGCAGTTTTAATTATGAAGTTGCAATAGTTGTCAAGTAATGAATGTAGCAAGCATTTTTCATATGTGTCCTCCTTGAAAGGTATCCTCTGGCAACCCTACCCATATTCTATAAGGCCTATGACCATACCTGGGAACTTTCTTTTCTGGATTCCCCTGAGGGATATAATTGCTGTGAATCGCAGCAAAAAGGGGGTGGGGTTTACCCACAAGTCGGGGTGGGGCTTTCTGGAAGAATCACAAAAGTGGGCGGAAAGTGGGAGTAATTGGGTGGGAAGGAGCAGAAGTGGGCAGAGATTTAAATTAAACTCCCCACTTCCAGAGAATCAGCCTCTGTCCTGGAGACCCTGTAATGTACTCTCAAAACCGGAGTCTCTGGGCCAGATTCAGAGAGTTGCCAGATATACCTATGACCCATATGCATAAATGCAAATTGGAACAATTTTGGGGCAAACCAACTGTACCACAGGGACAAATCCAAATTTTCAAAATTTCAATATGTCAGAGACCTCTCTACATACCTAGGTACTTTGTATTCTGGAGTCCCCGGAGGGGACTTCTGTGGTACCAATACAGGATAAAAAAATGCCGTGATTCACATCAAAAAGGGGTGGTGCTTACTTGCTGGTGAGGGCAGGGCTTGGTGGGAGTGTCACAAAGTGGGTGGGAAGTTGGAGGAATTGGGTGGGGAAGGAGGAAAAGTGGGGAGGGAAGTGTCCTGGAAGGAGCAAAAGTGGTTAGAGTTTAACCTTTTTAGTGCCAAAGGAGTATACAACACATTGATTTGCAATGCATTGTGTACCCCACTGGCATTAAAAGGGTTAATTAAAATTCCCCACCACCCGGAGAATCAGCCATTGTCCCCGGAGACCCTGTAATAGGCTATAAAAATCGGAGTCTTTGGGGCAAATTCGAACAGTTCCCAGCTATGCCTCTCTATTGTTCAAGGTGTTAAAAAAAAATCAGTGGCATGTTTCATTTGTCCATGTACACAAGGCCCTATGTGCTTGTAATGGAAATGCTTCTCAACACAGTAATATGGCTTTTATATATGATTTTATTTAGTATTTTGCTGTGAGTAATATTACTCTACTGTTTAAGTGCCTCTAATTTTTAACCCTTAAGGACCACAGAAGTGTGCAACACATAGCTAAGCAATATATTGCACACGCCTCTGGTCCTTAAGGGTTAAAACAACTGTCCACACTACATGAGCAGCAATTTGTGAAGACTGAGCACTTGGTCCATAGGAACAAATACAAAATCCCATTAATTTAAATGGTAATTTTAACCCCCTGAATGCAATAGGTCTCCAACAAATTGTGAAGTAATACATTGGAGACCACTATAGCATTAAAAGGGTTAAAACCACTGAAAGTTTGAAAAATTGTATTTGTTGCTCTTTAGGTGTGGGCGAAAAGTGAGAAAAATTTCCTGCATGACTTTTCATGAAAAATTTACGATTTTTGCTTTTTCCATGAAAGTTTTCTCCTTTTCTCCTATGCAAAAGTTTCCTTCTTTTCTCCAGTTTCAACAAATCTTTCACCTGTGGTTCCAGCAGTGGAGAAATAAGTATCTGAAAGTCAAAGTTGTGAGTCTTTCAGCAACATATGACTTGAAAAATGTGTTCCTGCTTAAGTGACACTTTCACATATTCATGATGATGCCAAGAGGGAAAAAAGTACAGCCTACAATGTGGCAGATGTTGAAAGGTAATGGTGGTGGGGGACTAGTGTGGTGTGAAGTGTGTGTGTGTGTGTGTGTGTCTGTGTGTGTGTGTGTGTGTATGTATATATAATCCTACAGAAGTTTGTTTTACCAAGTGTAATAGATGGTAGCAACCCTTTTTCACATGCCTCTTCCTCCTCCTCGTCCATGCTGCTGTTAATACATTTGGACTGGCTTTCTCTGTCATAGCTTTTGGATCCTGAGTGAAGTATCTATATACTGTGGACTTCATGAACTGAGGGGCTGCTACTTTTACTGCTACTACTACTACTAGGTGTCGGCACCTTGTCATAGCTAAGGTTGTGGATGTTAATAACTTGTGTTGCTGCTGGTTACTCAATGCAAGTGTGCTTGGCTGAGTGGGACTTGGAAGCGGCAATGATGCTGATGATGACTGACAGGATGACTGAGTACTTTTTACTATCTTTGCCTGTCCAGGGTCAGAGTTTCCAATGTTTTCTCAAACAGATTGAGCCTTTGCCTTTCTGCTAACTTACAGACCATGTCATCATCTCTCTCACTCTCACCTTCACCTGTGTCTGAAGAAGAGGAGGGATATATTCTTCATCATCATCATCATCAGTCATCATTAATTATCAGCATCGCCCACAGGTTCTTGCCCACTACCCTTATATTCCTCTAAGTATTAGAGGTGTCAAACAATGTATTTGTACTTTTACTTTCACAAAGTTCGCTACTACTTTGTAGTCAAGTGTTTTGGTTTGTCTCACTGTCAGATGCAACAGTTGGTTCAGCTGCTACACCGTCATCCATTATGACATTGACATCATCAACACTAGAATGAGACTTGTTGTCATCTTCAGTGTTCTTATATGATTTTTATTGCACTGGTGGTGGTAGCACTTTTGGTGGGATCTTGACAAATTGCATCCTCCCTGGGAGCAGAGGGATCATAGTCATTTATTGCACACACTGCAGCAACCATGGCTTCAGTTAGTTTTTGAACTACAGCTTTTCTCCCACGTTCCTGCACTGCTCCACCTTTCACCCTCTCCTTGCCCCTTGTGCATTGACTGGAAATTACTCAACAACTATGTGTGTGTATTTACTCTTTACAGTATACAACTGATGGAGTGTGATGTCTTGCTTTAGCCCTCAACAAAATTCTCAATGTCATCTGCTGTCTATCAGGTCTGCCTCAGTCACACAGCTCACATCCGGCTCCCAGCCAGCTGTCTTTCAGTATTTGGGGTCAACCTCCTTTCTCCCTTCTGCTCCCCCAAAATGGCCCCAGACTCCCCTAATAGTCCTACGTAAAAGACTTCCTGAGCTAAGCTTCAATTAAGGTGCTACTTTTTCTTCACTTTTATTGCCTGCAGGAAAAATAGAGATACATTTCTAGTGATGGGGAAAAAATGTTCTTCCCATTTATTGCAATGCATGAGAGAGGCAAAAAAATTTGCCCATCCCTATTGCTCTTATCCAGATTGGCTCCACGTCCTTAGTACACAAGCCTCAGTGTGTGATTACATGACTTACTGTGTATGTGTGGGAGATTATGGTAATGGTTACCTAGAATATTAGCATAATCATTTAGTTTTAGTAAATGTATTATTGATCCTAACTCATTCCCTTGGATGTTAGAGAGGTCCCCAACACCTTTGCTTTGCAAACCGTAGGCGACATCTCCAGCATCCATGTGGTTAACCCCTTAACCACCCATGACGTACATGTACGTCACGGGTTGGATGTCCCTAAAGGACGAAGGACGCACATGTACATCACGGAATTCAGGGATCCCCGTGTGGCTGCACGTCATTCGGGGAGCCCTGAATCGGATGGGTAAAAAAAAAAAAAAATGGTCACGGTCGGTCCTTAAGGGGTTAAATGGTTCAGTTGTTAGGGTTCCACAACCTGAACACGTTAAAGTACTCAGGCCTAGGAGAATCTGAAAAATGGGCCAAGGGGATGTACAACACATTGCAGATTATGTGTTGCACACCATTTTGGCATTCAAAGAGTGATTTTTCAATGTTAGTCCTCAGAACCCACAAACAACCCACTTATTAAATTCATCCATGCATGGTCATAGGTGAGTAAGTTATTTTGAATGCACTATCTATGTTATATAGGGCTATGCTTAAAAACTGAACAGTTGTTGTGTCCAGGGGACTGGAAGTGAGAATCATTGTCTGCGCAAAAGGAGTACTTTTTGGGTTTGATTCTATTAGAGCAATTAGAGAAAAGAGACAAACAACAATAGTCATCGTTTAGTATTCTGTTACAGGTACTGTGTGAAACTACTGCCAGTAAAAAAAGTGTGCTACATTAGCGTCTGCTGAAATCAGTGTAACAACACATCCATCTTCCATTCTGTTGCATGGAGTGGCTGTTATAACATGTTAAAAGCTGCCTTTTCTGCCAGTAATTGAGCTCCTACCAAACAGATGTTGAGGGCTTGCTCCAGTTCCCTCTGGTAAAACTGTCTGTAGGGCAAAAATGAACACGAATGGTACAAAAACACAGTGGTACTGTCGGAATTCAATTGCCCTTCCAACAGAAACCAAGATGAGCATTGGGAAACAGAACCTAACTTGCGGCCCAACGTTCGTTGTGTTTTTTTCAGTCAAGTTAACCAGTTTCAGTCCAGTGACAATGTCAAACACCAACAGTGAGCTGCAAACAGTCAACCTCCCAAATATTAACTCTCCCCTTGACCCTACACTACCCCTAACATGAATAATAAATTGTACCCATACTAGCCCTAACACTATCCTATCACCCATAGATGGAATACCTACCTGTCATCACGACATCCAGCATGTTCTTCTACACCCCGGTTCAGTTCTTCTACTGTAAGCTTCTTTCCTCTTCTTCTCTCTCTCTCTCCTTCTTCATGTGTCACCTCCGTCTTCATCTGTCATTTTCATCTTCTTTCTTCATATGTGCTCCTTTTCATTCTTCTTGTAATCTAGAATTGAACCTGTAATAATAAAAAAAAAAGTAGTTATTAAAATAAATCTATCATTAAACATACGCTGTTGCTTCCAGAGGCAGCAGCGGCAGGAGAAACCAGCGTATCTTTGTACCTTTTGACTGATGCCCGATGCCAACTGAGGGAAATTTGAACAGGAACTGGCTTTTATATGGCCAGTCCCTGTTCTTATTGCCTCCCATGCTCCCATTGGTTGTGATGTGGATTTATCAGCGTATGTTTACTGATAGATTTTATTTAATAACTATTTTTTTTTAAACAGGTTCAACACTAAGTTTAAGGAAGAAGAATGAAGAGGCGCACAGATGAAGAAAGAAAATGGAAATGACAGATGAAGATAACAGATGGAGAAGAAGAAAGAAAAAGATAGATGCCTACAGAAGAAGAATTGAAGAAGAAGACCTGGCTGCAGAAGACCCCACTGGACATCAGGATTACTGGTAAGTGGTGTTATTTTTTGGGGCTGATTAACCCTTTGAGTGCCAGTGGGGTATACAACTCTGTACAATGCATTGCATACCACACTGGCACTCAAAGGGTTCATTCTTTCTGTAATGCACACTTTTTTTTAGTACCCTTCTGGCATTGAAAGGGTTACTTATTTTTACATTTCACACATTTTTAATTACTTTGGATGTATTGATATGGGGCTTAGGGCCCCATATCAATACAGCCACAGGTCACTTAGCATTTTTTCTTATCTTTTTTTACACTGCACTTGCACATCGGTGATTAGGCACACGCATTACAGGACTCAGAGCCAGCTTTTTTTTGCCAGAAATTTGTGGCGATAAAGTTGAGTCTCTTAAAGGGATAGTAATGTTTCACAAAAACAGCAGTGCCAATTAATCTTCATAGTATTTGAGCCATAGAGAGTGTTATTTTAATTCTGTCAGAGTTGTAGTTCAAGAGTAATTGAATGATAAAGTTTCCCCCTCCCGCCCTTTTTACCTAGTCTAAGCCACCTCCCCTCAGATGTGGAATCTGGTCCATAGACCAGACAGAAAACAGCAAGAAATAATCTTCTTACTGTGAGAACAATGAAGATTGTCCCTCTCTGCAATCTATCTGGACACCTCCCTGCTGCTCTGAGCTGAGCAGTGTATATCAGTAAAAGGGGAGGGAGGGGGATACTTTATCATTCAATTACTCTTGAACTACAACTCTGAAAGAATTGAAATAACACTCTACAATGCCCAAATACTATGATGATTAATTAGAGCTGCTTTTATCATGAAACATAACTATCCCTTTAACCCTTTGAGTGCCAGAGGGGTACGGAATGCATTGGCAGTCAAAGGGTTAAAGCGTGTTAGTAGCCACCACATGCAATTGCATCGCAAATTCAACTTCTTTTGTGCAAATTTGTGGCTCTGGACATGCATTTTTTCCATTCAATAGGGTGTCACAGCACCGTGAATTGCATACCTAACTATGTACTTTTATTTATTTTTTTATTTTTTTTTGCGGTGGGAATTGGATTGAGCCCTGAGTCCCTAATGTGTGTTAATAATCACCTACAATTCAAAAGTAATAAAAACACACACATATGCAACTATGCATCAGTACACTAGAAACCAATGGATGAACATATATAGGGGCCAAAGCCCCCATATCAATTCATCCAAAAAAAAATGTCCCCTAACACCCCACCTCCCACCTTACCAGCACAAAATATAATTAATCCCTCCCAGTCCCATCTCCTCTCCCCACACCTGTAACAAGTAGCATACTTACCTGTCAGCGTACCTACATTCCAGCGCCGCGCTCCAAGCAACGCTGAAGAATTATCCTCCACATTGACGCGGCTATCATATTCCAGGCATCCCTGGTTGGTCCTAGTCTATGAGCCGTTGGTGGGTGCAGTAATCGTCCATGGCCTCTGGTGGGATGATAATGTCGCTGAGGTGATGCAGTGTAGGGACGCATCGCAAGATGCGTCATTTACGGAAGTATGCTTGCTACTTTGTCACAGCTATGGAAAGAGTAGGTCACACGACTTTTGTTGCGTCATCTGTGGGTGAGAAGCAGCAGAATGACGCAGGGCATTGTTTTATGCTATCCCTTGGTAGACTCCTCCTATCTACTTCCTGAGGATGGGGTTTAAAGGGCAGACTGAGTCCTGACTCAGTTGCCCTTACGTTGTTGTACAATACAGTTCTGTTTCCTTAGGCTCTGTGCATGACCTGGCTTGTCTGACCATCCAATCTGGTGCTGACCTGTGGGTCTGGCTGACTACCTGAACTTTGTATGACCTGGCTTGTATGTCTACCCTCTCTGGTGCTGACTTGTGGCTCTGTCTGACTAGTCTCTTGTTTGTCTCCTGTATCTAGCAGACACCCAATCTGGTGCAGACCTGGGTCTCTGGTAGACTAGCTTATACTGACTGCAGGCGTGAGTCAGATATCTGCTTCCTATTACTGACTGCAGGCGTGAGTCTGGTAGCCTTCCTGTGGTTCTGAACCTAGACATTGTGTTCCTGCTCCTGTTCCATTCCAGTTTCTGTTCCTGGTTCCTGCAGAGACTGCCAGTGACTTCGGCCTAGTCTCTAGAAGTGTGGTCAATCTTGGCAGCTTACTATTTCTGATAGTAGCGCTTGCTGGCTTGTGACTCTCTGCTTATCCCTGCCACCATACTACTGTGTGCTACCTTTGTTGTTATTTAATACATTGCATTTTACTATACCGTACTGACTCCTGAATATTTCTAGGGAACTGTGACAGTATGCAAGGGCCATGAATTCAGATGGTAATAGTAATGCAGTTCTTCAAAGCATCCTGAACAGCATTGTCTTTCGCTCTAATCCACAAGTGGTGGCCACTCCCGCTCCCTCCCAGGCACCAGTGGTTCAAACCCCTTCTGAAGCAGACACGATCAAGGGGTTATCTGGTTCCACTCAGCTCCCACAGCATTATGGTGGGGATCCAGATTCTTGTCGTGGTTTCCTCAATCAACTCGGAATATACCTGGAGTTGGTTCCGCATTACTTTCCTTCTGAGCACAGTAAGGTTGGCTTTCTGATCTCTCTCGTAACTGACAGGGAGTTGGCCTGGGCAAGCCCATTGTGTATAACTTTAAGGAGTTTGTGGACTCCTTCAGGAGAGTTTTTGATAGACCAGGCCTCGTGGTCTCGGCTTCTAAAGACCTTATGACCATTCGTCAGGGTGCACGTACTGTTGTGGACTACTCCATTGAATTTCTCACCCTGGCTGTCAAAGTAGGCTGGAATAATGAGGCCTTGGCAGCTGCTTTTTTCACAAGGGTTGTGTGATACCTTGAAAGATGAAATTGTGGCGCGCAATTTACCTAATGAATTGGACAAATTGATTTCATATTGTATCCTGATTGATACCAGACTCAGGGAGAGACCCTCATTTAGGGAGAACCTGTGGAGGTCCTCAGGCAGATGGTCTTCTCGTTCTTCTGGGCCACCCTATCCTCCCTTACCTCACATGCCTCCTGGGGTTGTTTCTGACAGTTGCGAACCGATGCAAGATAATGCTATTATCAGGGAGAGAGGCCCGTTTCATGAGCCCCTGTGGAGGCCTCCGGGTAGATTGTCCTCTCCTCCTTCTGACTTACCTCCCACGACTCCTGTACTGGCCTCTGAGGGCACTGAACTCAGGCAAGCGGGTGTTACCCGGCTTTCGAAAGAGGAGAGGGCCTTCAGGAGAAGGGAGGGACTTCGTCTGTACTGTGGTGGATCTAAATATTTGTTGCAGTCCTGTCCAGTCCGTCCAGGCCGGGGACAAATCATTGGCAGCATTTCACTTTCCCCCGAAAAAAATGTTTCAGATAAGTCCATGTTGAAGGCCTGCATTTATTGGGCAGATAATTCAATCTCAGTTCCAGTGTTACTGGACACGGGGGCCACTGGCTGCTTTAGTGATGTAGAATTTGAAGCCAGTAATAATATCCCCTTGCAGCCGCTTGCTTCTCCTCTGGCCGTAGAAGCCATTGATGGGCGACCCTTACAGCTTTCACACATTACGCACAAAACCGCTTTGTTAACCCTGGGGGTGGGAGCCCTCCACACCGAAACCCTGAGATTTCAGGTGATTAATTCTCCACATTATGCCATAATTCTGGGGTTTCCTTGGGTACAGAAACATAACCCCAGGATGGATTGGCACACGTGTGACATTGTGGCTTGGTCTTCTCAATGTACTAAGTCTTGCCTGTCATTTTCTATAAGACTCACTCACACTATTGCTCCACTCCTCCCGGAGCAGTATGACACATTTAAAGACGTCTTTAGTGAAAATAAGGCCCAGTCCTTACCACCACATAGGCTTTACGACTGCTCCTTGGAATTGTTGCCTGGTACTACGCCTCCTAGGGGTCATATTTACCCCTTAACTGTTGAGGAAAATAAGGTTATAGAGGAGTATGTTTCTGATGCGCTGACAAGAGGCATCATTCGTAAATCCACATCCACCACTGGTGCTGGATTTTTCTTTGTTAAGAAAGGACGGAGAGCTAAGTCCGTGCATTGACTTTCGTGGTCTAAACAAACTGTTGGTCAAGAATGCATATCCCATACCTTTGATTACTGAACTCTTCGACTGGGTTAAAGGGTCTAAGGTATTCACAAAACTTGATCTGAGAGCCGCTTACAATTTGGCGCGAATAAAGGAAGGGAATGAATGGAAGACAGCTTTTAAAACTCGGAGCGGGCACTATGAATACTTGGTCATGCCCTTGTGCAATGCCAAAGCTGTCTTTCAGGAGTTCATCAACGATGTATTAAGAGAAAGCCTACAAAGTTGTGTGGTTGTTTATTTGGATGACATCTTCATTCACTCTCCAACGCTGGAGATCGATCGCTCTGGTGTATCTAAAGTCTTGAGCCTATTATGCAAGAACAACTTGTTTTGCAAGTTGGAAAAGTGTGAATTTCATAAGCCCCAGGTAACATTTCTGGGGTATATCATTCCTGCTTCTGAGTTCACCATGGATCCTCAAAAGTTGTCTGCGGTACTCGAGTGGCCACGTCCTATGGGACTTAAAGCAATCCAAAGATTTTTGGGATTCACTAATTACTACAGAAAATTTATAAAGAACTCCTCTTGTATTGTCAAGCCACTTACCGACATGAGCTGTAAAGGGGCCAAGACCTCTGCTTCCTGTTCTGACCCGGCTTGGCTGACGATCCTGCTCTGTGTACTGACCCGGCGAGACCGATGACCCTGCTCCGTGTACCGACCCAGCTTGGCTGACATTCCAGCTCCGTGTACCGAATCAGTTTGGCTGAAGTTCCTGCTCCTTCCGCGCCCGGCTGGGTGAAGATCCTGTTTGTGCCTGTTGCTATCCTCGCTCTGTGCACTGTCACTCACGTTATCGTGCACCACAGAGCTACTGTACTCCGTTACCGCCTGTAGTCCAGTCCGTGGGTTCGAGTCTCATTGTGCCAGTTATACTCCACACCGTTCACTTAATCGCTTGGTCTTCCGCTCTTGGGTTCAGTTGGGCGCATCCGGTTGCCTTCCTTATTCAGACCATAGCATTTATTAACCCCTCCGGGGGTGGTGCCTTGTGCCACTACTTGTTCCACCACCGTCATCCTCCTTACCAGTACACTCGATTGCTTGATCTTCCGCTCTTAGGTTCAGTTGGGCGTTTCCGGTTGCCTTCCACATTTAGACCATAGTGTTCATTAACCCTTCCGGGGGTGGCACGGGCACACGGTGGTGGATAGTCTCAGTTGGACATACGTTCCTGGCACGATCACTGACTCACGCTGTCATAGTCTCCGGTCGGCGTCCACCATTGCAACCTCTCGCTCAGATGATCTTGCCTACTCCCTGCTGACATGCTGTCACTGTTGCTATCCCAGCCTGTAGGTGACATTGGGCCTCCTCTTATCTGGGAAAACTGAGTCAGTGGCTCCACTGATATCTCTGGACTCTCTTACACTGTATCAATCATAATTTACCTGACCAGTGTCAGTATTGTATTCTGTTGTAAATACTGGACCCGTGTGGGTTAAACTTGCTAATGTAACCTGTCCTGTGTCAGTTATTGATGTGATAAATACTGGACCCGTGAGGGTTACGTTATTCCTTGTGTGCTTTAAATGAAATTGTGTTTTTTACCAACATCTACCGTTTCTGAGTGTACTGAACCGTAACAGAGATTTTGGCTGCCCAAGCTTCAGCACCTGCTGACAAAACAGATGGCCGTTGCTTCATTACTGCGCAGTTGCACATTAAGCTGTTGGAAACCTATCATGCCTCAAAAATTGCTGGCCAGATTTGTCTCGACCAATTGATTTGGTCTTTGTGGCCTAGTCTCTGTTTATATTGTGCTGCCTTCATTGCTGCCTGTACAACCTGTGCTCAAAATAAGTCACCTAGACACCTGCCGGTGGGCTTGCTCCAGCCAGTGGCCAAAGAGGAACGTCCCTGGTCACATCTATCTATCGATTTTATGGTTGACCTTCCAAGTTCCGTGGGTTGTATAGTCATACTGATGATTGTGGACAAGTTTTCAAAGATGGCTCATTTTGTGCCACTTAAGGGCTTACCATCCACGCAGGAATTGGCGGTGGTATTTGCTAGGGAGGTTCTCCAACTCCATGGCATACCCAAAGTAAGTGTGTCCGATAGAGGAAGCCAATTTGTGTCCCGCTTCTGGAGGTGTTTCTGTGCTCAGATGGGAATGCGCGTACCACCCGCAATCTAACGGTGCAGCAGAAAGGTTAAACCAAGCCTTAGAACAGTTCCTCCACTGCTATATCTCTGACCACCACGATAATTGGGCTACCCTGTTACCTTGGACGGAGTTTGCCAGAAATTGTGCTGTTAACTCGTCTACTCAGAGTTCCCGTTCTTGGTCAACTGTGGGTTCCAACCCTCGGTTCTTTCTCAGACCTTCCAAGCACAGGTGATTCCGGCTATTGACAAACATTTGAGGGCACTCCATTCCTCTTGGGTACGGGTACAGCATACCCTACGTGGTTCTGTGCAGTGACAAAAAAGGCAGGCTGACCGTAGGCCTTCCTGTGGTTCTGAACCTAGACAAAGTGTTCCTGCTCCTGTTCCGTTCCAGTTCCTGTTCCTGCAGAGACTACCAGTGGCTTCGGCCTAGTCTCTAGAAGTGTGGTCAATCTTGGCAGCTTACTATTTCTGATAGTAGAGCTTGCTGACTTGTGACCCTCTGCTTATCCCTGCTACCCTACTACTGTGTGTTACCTTCGTTGTTATTTAATAAATTGCATTTTACTATACCGTACTGACTAATGAAGATTTCTGGAGAACGTGACATTACCTTGATGTTGGAGGTCCAGAGGTGTCTTCTGCGACCTAGTCCTCCTGCATTTGCTTGCTAAATAAAATAAACATTAAAAAAAACTAATATCCCAACACCACCATTGCTGCAAACCACAGCCTCTAAAACATAAATAAAATGACTCCACATTCTCCCATTGGCAGAGATGTGGGTTTACAAAGGACACTGCTCTGAGGTCACATTTGACTCCGCCTTATCCTTCATTCCTCACATCCAGTCAATCTCCAACTCATCCCGCCTCCATCTCCACAACATCTCTAGAATCTGACCCTTTCTCACCCAAGACACTACTAAAATTCTAATCCAAACACTCATCATGTTCCATCTTGACTATTGTAACTCACTACTAATTGGCCTTCCTCTTGCCCGACTAACCTACTCTGCTGCAGGAATAATCTACCTGACTCATCTCTTCTCTAACACCACTCCCTTTTGCCAATCCCTACACTGGCTTCCAATAGCATACAGAATTAAATTCAAAATTATGTTGCTAACTTATAGAGCCCTCACTAACACAGCACTCCCCTAAGTCATCTCTCATTTCCAAATACACTCCCACTCGCCATCTTCTCTCTGCACAAGACGTCTTCTCTCCAAAACTCTTATTACATCCTCCTTCTCCCACCTGCAGGACTTCTCCCGTGATGCACCTGAGCTCTGGAATTCCCTCTCCCTCCCCATCAGAGGCTCCCTGAACACTAACCTGTTCAGGGAAGCCTATTATTACCTTCATAAAGATTATCACCAAGAACCACCCCTTCCCTCGATCACTGCACTCAACAGCACTCCTCGCTCCCACCCACTGACCGGCAGTTCATGTGGCAGGAGGCACTTAAATCCAACAGCACTTACTCCTTCTGTGTAAGCTTTCAAAAGCAGGGCCTTCTGATCCCTCTGTTTGCCACATTTGATTTGTACTATTTAATACCTCTGTATGTCTATTCCTAATTGTACAGAGCTGCGGAATTACTTGGTGCTATATAAATAAAGAATAATAATAATAAAAATGCAAAATACGCTGAACAGGGCTGTTCAAGTTCAGTCATCAAGTGCCACCAACAGTATAGGATTTAACCCTGTAGGGCAATGTGTTGTGTACCCCCTGTCACTCAAGGGGTTAAGGATTTCCCTGATTAAGCACAGGTGAGTCAGTCAAAATGAATTAGCCATTGATTAACTCACCTGTGCTTAATCAGGTGAATCCTTACATTCTGGCCTGTTGGTGGCCCTTGAGGACTGAACTTGGACAGCACTGCTTTAGAATAACCCTCCTCCCAGCCAACCAGCATCTAGCTGTAGGGGTCACAGGTCTGAACAGGGATTGACCATATAAAAGCTTATCTCTGTTCAACAGACCGAGCAGGACAAGGGGAGGTTGTTTAGAGAAGGGGGTGGTAAGGTATTCAGGGTTATATTTAATGTGTAGTTTATCCAATGAGAAGATGCAGGAGAACCAGAGTGTAGAACATATCAGTGGACCTCCAACATCAAGGTAAGTGTGTTACTTGTTACAGGTGTGGGGAGGGAATAGGTTAATGTTAAGACTGGGAGGTGTTTTGGTAGTGTTAGATGTATTGGAGGCAGGGGATGCCCTTAGGTTTAGTAGTTGGAATGGTATGGGAGGGTGACTGTGAAACTAGTTCATAGTTAATGTTTGACACTGTTAAATACTGAGTGTTAGTTTCCTTTGATGTTCCCGCTAGTCATCCTATTTAGCATGAGTGGTGGAAACAGAAAGCTGCAATGGGCTTTTGGCCGCAACATGAGTTCATGTGACCAATGTTCATTTCGGAGGATCCTGACCAAGGAATAGAATTCTGATGGTTCAACAATGTGTATACCAGCGGAAATTCTTTTTACGCTTACACAGTAAAATCAAAGCATCTTCACTGAACTAAGCAATTTTGAAACATTTACGTGCTAAAAAGGCTTTGAACGCATTGCAGATCAATCCTTGGTATACCCTTGAAGGAAGGGCTAAGTATTGATGCTAGTGGGAGCAGCAATAAGATCAAAGCTGCTTCACTAGACTAAGCAGTTTTTAACCAGTTTTGTGCAAAAACAGTGTGCAAGTGGTGTGCCCCTTTAGAACTCAGAGTTTTAAAAAAAAACGAATCATCTTAATAATTAAGGCTGATTGGAGGAACTGAAAGATCAAACCTGTCTGCTTCTCTTGGACTAAGCAGCTTTGAACCATTTGTATGACAAAAGACTGTGCAAAGCAATGTAATGTACATCCATCTGGATCCCAAAGGGTATATATATGAAATTAGTGGCATTGTGGAGTGTGACTAACTGACAGGAGAATTTTGATAAAAGCTGTTTCATTCTGATTCAGCAGCTTTTAACCATTTAAATGCCATACCTGTGAAAAGCATTGCTGTGCAAGTACTTTGCACAGCAATTTGGCTCTAAAATAGTTCAAAACTATTTAGTCTGATGGATGCATTGTAATCAATTTTTTTTCAGCAACATCTGTACATTGTAGAAACTCAGAAGGAAAGTAGGTTCAGGATGGCATGAGAAGAGACATCACAGATGCTTTACTTAGATTTTGCAGATTTTACCCATTTGAGTGCCGAGAGCAGTATGCAGTGAATTGCACACCTCAAGGGCTCTGTCTTGGTAAAAAAGTACAAACAGTGAGGCAAATATATTGCTTATTATTATTTATGCAGATCCATTGTGTGCCCTGCAGTGCCTTACTAATGCAGCAGGGAAGATTATGTGGCCATTGTGACAGACAGCTCATTTATCCTCTATGTGCTGTGTGTGGGTGGGATTTTATCCCTCATAGAGGCACAGGACACAGCAAGCTATAACAAACCTGTGGTGAGCCAGGAAAGCCTCCTGCCCGCAATACAGAGCATGTCAATGGAGAAAGGTAAAGGGAGTTTAAACTTCACCTCCCTCTTCACTGCGGCATCTGAGTGAAATGGGACACAGTGAGTTAAAAACTAATGCACAGCTGTGTGCCTTAGAGAGAACATTTGCTCCACGTCTTCTGTACAAGGTTTTCTGTTGGATTAACCTTTTGTGGTAGTATAGACAACTGGTGATGTTCTTTTCCCAGGCAAAAAGAGTCCCTTGACATTTTTTATTGGTGAATACCAATAATAACCTTCCATTTACCTTATCATGGCCAGAAAATACTAATGGGCCATAGGAATTTTCGCAGTGGACCTTCAAGAATGAACTTATACAATTAGTCCTGGATGCCATGTCCATGGATACAGACATGGCAGCTACTGACACTTTCTCAAACTGATGGAGGGAAAATGCATGAGCCATATAAACCCTTTAGGGACTAGAAGGGTATACAAATCATTGTCTCCTCCAGGGTTGAAGATGTTACTTGTTGAACAAAGACACAAGGGTCAATTTCATATGAACCACTGGAATTTTCTGCACATTGTAAGGTATGTGGGGTGGTTATTAGGAATTGTTATATGTCTATTAAACATTGACAAGTATGGTTTACATAAACATCACATAATCAAATTAATTATAAATCATACAATAATAATCAAAACCAAATTAATTTGGTATGGGTGTTACATGGCTTTATTCAGTCCGACAATTTATTCAGTCTGACAATTCCGTTGATCTAAATGGATATGACCCACTCCCCTCATTTCCATATCCTTGGACTGCTCCATTCTGAGACATATCCTTGGCCCTTTCCCCTTCTTTTCATGTTCTTGGTCACTCCCCTCCTTTCCCTGTTCCCCTCCCTTTCATGTTCCATGTCCTTAGCCAGTTACCCTCCCCTCCATGCCCTCCACCCTCTCTCCTCACTTACATGTCCTCGACCAGCTCCGCTCCCTTACATGATCTTGGCCCGTTACCCTCCCTTCCATGTCCTCAGCCCACTCCTCTCCCTTCTACCTCCTCAGTCCACTCCCCTCACTTCCATATCCGTGGCCCTCTCCCCTCCCTTCCATGTCCTCAGCCCACTCCTGCCACGGTTTGTTATGACTCTCAGACACAGAGTTAAGATAAAAACACAACTTTATTGAAAGCACAACTTTATTGAAAAGTTTAAAGGGAACCCTTGTGGGTAGCATACACATAGACCATTTAGCGACAATACATAGTTGCATGAGTAGTGGTATACAAAATGTAAGACAGGCTCTACCGGCCTTGCCAATACCGGGTAAGGCAACCTTAGGTGGCACAAGATGGAAAAGGTTCTACCGGCCTTACCAATATACCGGGCAAGGCAGCCTGAAGAATGGTACAATGAATAGTAATGGCTCTACCGGCCCTGCCAATATACCGGGCAAAGCAGCCTTGAGACTGGTACAATGAGTAGTAAAGGCTCTACCGGCCCTGCCAATATACCGGACAAGGCAGCCTTGAGACTGGTACACGAGTAGATAAGTCTCTACCGGCCTTGCCAATATACCGGGCAAGGCAGCCTTGGGACCAAGACAGCAAGTAGTGAGGCTCTACTGACCTTGCCAATACCGGGTAAGGCAACCTTAAGTTGGTACAATGTGAGATAGGTTCTACCAGCCTTACCAATATACCAGGCAAGGCAGCCTTGGCTACAAGTACTGGATAGAAGCAATGGTGGCCTCAGTGACTGGCGCAAGGTGTAATAGACCAGTCGCATGAGATGGACGGACTGAGGCCCTCTGAATAGACAGGATGATATCGGCACCCTATAATACAGGAGCGAACCAGTACCCGCGTACTGGAGTACACAATCTCTACCAGTGCTGAGAGAAACGCAGAAAACAACCGGTTAATACATGGAGCGAACCAGTACCCGTGTACTGGAGTAACAACAACTCTACCGGTGCAGCAGGCAGCTGGTTGAACGAGGAGCAAACCAGTACCCGTGTACTGGAGTAACGGAAACTCTACCGGGCTGTCTAGGACTGAGCAGCAACCTGTCATGCATGGAGTGAACCAGTACCCACGTACTAGAGTGACAGAATCTCTACCGGTGCTGTCTAGGACTGAACAGCAACCGGTCCTGCATGGAGCGAACCAGTACCCGTGTACTGGAGTGACAGAACTTCTACCGGTGCAATGAGCAGCCGGTTATACATGGAGCAAACCAGTACCCGCATACTGGAGTGACAGAATCTCTACCGGTGCTGTCTAGGACTGAACAGCAACCGGTCATGCATGGAGCGAACCAGTACCCGTGTACTGGAGTGACAGAACCTCTACCGGTGCAATGAGCAGCCGGTTATACATGGAACAAACCAGTACCCGCATACTGGAGTGACAGAATCTCTACCGGTGCTGTCTAGGACTGAACAGCAACCGGTCATGCATGGAGCGAACCAGTACCCGCGTACTGGAGTGACAGAACCTCTACCGGTGCAATGAGCAGCCGGTTATATGTGGAGCAAACCAGTACCCGCATACTGGAGTGACAGAACCTCTACCGGTGCAACAAGCAACCGGTTGTATGTGGAGCGAACCAGTAGGTAGCAGGCAGCCAATGGAGAGCCCCCTTCTGGTAACTGACAAAGAAAGGCAGCAATCACAGGCACCGTGATAACTCCCCTCCCTTCCACGTCTTCAGCCAACTCTCCTCCCTTCCACGTCCTCAGCCCACTCCCCTCACTTCCATGTCCGCTGCCCGATCCCCTCACTTCCATATCCGTGGCCCATGCCCCTGGCTTCCACTGGGGATTACTGAGACCAGATACAATGAAAAAAATTACTGGGATGTAGTAATACCAGGGTACTCTCTATTTAGGAAAGAAAGGCAGAAAAGGAGGAGGGGTTGCTATTTATGTCAATAATAACTTAAAGGTTAATCCTATACAGAGTATGGAGGAGAACACAGAGACTGTTTGGATAACTTTAGAATATGGTAATAAGATGGTCACTCATATAGGTGTGGTCTACAGATCCCCCCCACAGGACAAGCAGAGGAGTTGGATCAACTGCTGGTCAAGGAAGTAACTAAGATCACAGTGAAAGGTGAGGTTATTATTATGGGGGACTTTAATCTTTCTGATGTGAACTGGAAAAAGCAAGCAGCAGGTATAACCAGGAGTAGATTCTTTACATGGATTACCTCTTAGTCATTTAGTAGAAGAGCCAAGTAGGAAGGAAGCCACACTAGATTAGATTTATTATTTACTATTGGAGACTTGGTATCAGATGTAGCTGTGGGAGAGTGTTTGGGCTCCAGTGATCATCATTCTGCGTTGTTTAATATAAAGACAGAGGCAGAGTTGTGCCACACTAAAACAAAGGTTCTAGATTTTAGAATGACTGATTTTTCTAAAATGGAAACATATTTATGTCAGTCTTTAACAGCTTGGAGATCTTTAGATGGAGTCCAGGAGAAATGGGATTATCTTAAATGTGTTTTACTAAACCAAACAGAGCATTGCATTAGACATGTCAGTAAGGGGGAAAAAACACCGTGGTACTCTGCAGAAGTGGCAAATATAGTAAAGGAGAAAACAGAAGCATTTAAGAAATCTAAGTAGACACAGAAGGAAGAAGATGGGTATCAGTACAAGACTAGGCTGAAGGAGGCCAAATGCATTATTATATGTGCCAAAGAACGCACACAGAGGAAGAAATTACCCAGTCAATAAAAAGGGGGTATAAAACATTTTTTAGATATATAAGAGAAAGGAGGAAGATGAAACAAGGAATAGTTAGACTGAAAACAAGAATTGGAAGCTATGTAAATGAGAATAAAGGGCTAGCTGACTGTGTCAATGAATATTTCTGTTCAGTTTTTACAGAGAAAGATGAAGGGAAAGGACCTCTGATAGAAAAAAGAAATAACAAGACATGGGAAGCATGCATGTAAGGTAAAAACAGATAAATT
Organism: Rhinophrynus dorsalis; assembly: GCA_037306005.1. Lineage (NCBI taxonomy): Eukaryota > Metazoa > Chordata > Amphibia > Anura > Rhinophrynidae > Rhinophrynus > Rhinophrynus dorsalis. Next base: position 261,587,081 of record CM074721.1, on the reverse strand, counting down.
GATGGGACCAGATGGGATACACCCAACATTATTAAAAGAACTTAAGAGTGTTCTGGCAAAACCTTTAACAGAATGATTCAATCAGTTACTATCGACAGGAGTAGTTCCAGAAGATTGGAGGGTAGCAAAGGTAGCAGGGAAGAGACTGGTAACTACAGACCAGTAAGTCTTATGTCAGAAGTGGGAAAATTAATAGAAACTATGTTAAAGGAAAGAATTGTTAAATCTTGTCAAACTAACCTCATAGATTTTTTTGACTGGGTAACTAAAACAATAGACGATGGGGGAGCAGTAGATATAGCTTAACTAGATTTCAGTAAAGCACTTGACACTTTATAGAAGTGTCATTAATAAATTGTAGTGTTTGGGTCTCGATGTAAAAATAGTTAAATGGATCAGGCAATGGCTGAGTGACAGGAGACAGAGGATGGTAGAGAATATTCGGACGAAGGGAGTGTTACTAGTGGGGTACCTCAGGGATCTGTACTGGAGCCATTTCTTTTTAATATTGCTATTAGTGATATTGCACAAGGTCTTCAAGATAAGGTATGCCTTTTTTCAGATGATACAAAGATCTGCAACAGGGTAGACATTACTGGGGGAATAAGCCAAATGACAAATAATTTAGGTAAATTGGAAGAATGGACAAAAGTGTGGCAGCTCCATTGTAATGTTGATAAATGTAAAATAATGCACTTGATGTAAAAATCCAAAGGAAAAATATACTATTAAGGGTATTGTGCTGTCAGAGACAACAGGAATTTTGGGAGTAATTATTTTGAATGAATTAAAGGTAGGCAGGCAATGTCACAAAGAGGAGGGGAATGCAGCAGAAAAAAGGAAGTGGTCAAGCCACAGATCACTAGTTAGACCTCACCTAGAGTATTGTGTACAGTACTAGAGACCCCATCTCCAAAAGGATATAGATACAGTTGTATCTCCTGAGGAAGCCTGTGATGGGCGATACACGTCGGGATGGTTGAGTCTAGGGAGGGCTTTGCTGCTTGACCATTCTTGTTATTTCTTTGTGCTACATATATTTTCTTTATTATTGCACTTTATTTGCTTATATGTATATTGTTCACTTTCACCTTAATTTGATTAATGCCTTTTGGATTAATATATTTTTGCATTAGTATATTAAGATCTATCCTTGGCACATTGTGATTATTTAGGTACTGTGGGGTTATATATTTTCTCTAACCATGTTATTATTGGCATAATACTATATGGTATGCTATATTCTTTATTTTGTGGCTGGAGAGTATGATTTCGCCTAGTATATAGGCAGTTCTCCACAGTTTTTTAAGGTCTTGTGCTATATCCTTCCCTAGTTATGTTTTTATTCACCCATGTATATTTTTTGTTGTTCTTCAATAATAATTTTTTTAGTTTATTTATATATTCTAATACTAGAGTGCCTCATTAATAGGGACCTACTAAAATGGAGGTATAGTTTGAGTTAAATGAGGCTTCACAATGCTTGGAGACCTCTCTTGCATTCAGGGGGTTAAAGCCGTATTTAAAACAATGGAAATGTTTGAAATATTTATTTATTCCTTATGGTGCCCTTTGTTTGCAGCATAATTGTACCACTTATCATAGTGCATCAGCCTCCCTTCTCTTATGAATATCCATATGTGATACAAATGTTAACTATTAGCATATTGGTTTACACAAATAGATCAGTTTTTCAGGTATCCCTAATGAAGTACAAGCAGATTAATCTCAATGACTTATCCACTGATTACTCACCTCTGATCAAGCAGGGGTATCCCAAAAACCTGACCTATTGGTGTGTCCAAAAAAACTAAAACCATAAAGAAGAAATAAAAACTAATTGATTCATATGGAGCTTTTAATACCTTGGGGGAGATGCACTAATGGTGATAAAGAGATGAGATGCCTGAAATTGTAGCGCTGTTGCTACACAATCCTATGGGCAGCTCTGGTCCCGGGATCATAAATCTCCATAGGATGGTGTAGCAACAGTGCTGCTACAATTTCATGCCACTGTGATATTGCACCTAAAAAAACTCAACTTTGAGCTGTAATAACTTTTGAATAAAAAATTTTTCAGCAATGGGAGTACCCTTGTTTTACTCAGGGGGATAAACCCTGCAACATATTTTTTTTTTTTACATTTTAAGTATTACTATCCCTTCAAGTGTTTCAGAATGCAGTGGAAATAGACGTATAGGATTTCTAATAGAACCAATATCCTTGATTATATGTAAACAAGATTAATATAACTTTATATTGCAGTACTCTCACATTTAGCCACCAAGCTCTGTTAAACTTACCTAGAAAATATAGTGCACATGATGAGATTATTAGTGTAATTAGCACTGTCATGAGCAGCAGGATAAGGTAGGACTGGTTTATAGTGTTTTTCCAGAAGGTCCGGCCATGTACATCTGAGTACTTTTCTTCACTTTCCTCTATATTACAAGAAAAAAGCAGCACAATCAATTTATTTGAAAATGTAATATATATATTCACTTGGGCAGTAGAAGCTTTACAGGAAACGTTTTAAAGGAAGGACCTACGGATTTGTTTACTGATCTCCTCTGTTTACTGATCCCGTTTAATGGGGCAGCATACACTAATTATGAAAAAAATATAGTACATTTTTTTCAAATAATGAAAATGAAGGGTACCCTTAATACTTGGCGATATTTCTCTCAAAAGTTATTTGAAAAAATACATTGATATTTTCTTAATAGCTTGAGATCAAGATGTTTGGTAGACAAGTGGAATTGTTGCTATTATAGCCTTTGAAAAGATGAGTGTTACAGGCCCATTATTACAATGGGCTCAATATATGACATCATCCTGCTTGAATGAAAACAGTGACTTTGGAAGAGTAAAGCTATTAAAGCAATAAAAACATACAGTCATTGCTGTTAACAGCATTGGATGTCGTTTCACCTAAACTCAACTAATTCTGATCCTAAACAGCCCCTTTACATTTCAGAATTGTAGTTGCATGCAGACATATATCATGCAAGATTCACAAAGTTTAAATAAACTACAAGGCTTAAGAGTTTTTCCTATTGCGAGTACATTCATTTCTTATAGATTGTTACATAGTTAGGGTGAAAAGAGGATTTTAGTCTTACCTGTTAAATCCTTTTCTCTTAGTCCATACAGGTTACTGGTAATTTTAGGTAGGCCATCCACCCCTTTAATTGTAGGCAGGAACAATTCTAGAATTGTATGCAGGGGCTGGAGCCTACCTTTCCTCCTTGGCTGCAGCTAGCCAACCAGCTCCAGAAAGATTTGAGACACTAACTATTGACTAGATATTGGAAGGGAAAGAAGACTCATGTGAGCATGACCCCGAAGGACCCCCACGGTCTGCCACAGGAGAGCCAAGCATGGTCCTTTGACAGGGTGGGAGACCAGTAACCTGTATGGACTAAGAGAAAAGGATTTAACAGGTAAGACTAAAATCCTCTTTTCTCTGTCGTCCAATACAGGTTACTAGTAACTTTGGGATGTCCAACCATTGAGTTTCCCAGAGGCGGGAAGTAAGGCAAGGACCAGGCGCAAGGGCCCCAAAGTCTCCAGAGCAGATATGAACCATCAGATCAGAGATAGCCCAACAAAACAAATGAAGTGTCAACGGACACTGAACAGGGGTAACTACATCCCAAACTATTACACAGCACACTAAACTACAGCCAACAGGGCTCAAAAGTGAAGGAAGCACAAAGAACCGAAGAAAATCCTAGACAGGCAAGACTGCCTCCAGGATTTTCCTCCCAAAGCTAGCATCAGCCGATGCCAGCACATCAACACGGTAGTGCTTCGAAAAGGTGTGCACAGATGATCAAGTGGCAGCCTTGCACAACTGATCAGCAGAGGCCTGATTCTTGTAAGCCCAAGAAGCCCCAATAGAACTTGTAGAATGAGGGGATAGGCTTCTTCCTCAGCTCATAAGCCTTATGAATAGTGGACTTGATCCAAGAAGCAATAGTCACTTTGGATGCAGGTCTTCCTGGCCTGGGACCCTCAGGAATGACAAACAGCGTGTCAGGTTGCCTGATAGACTCAGTGTGATGTACATAAAACTTGAGACAACGCACCACATCTAACAAATGGAGGTCCCTCTCCTTGTCAGAGGTGGGCTCAGGGCAAAAAGAAGGCACCACAATCTCCTGATTGATGTGGAACTCCGAAACCACCTTCGGGAGAAACTCCTGAGAAGTGCGAAGCACCGCCTTGTCCTTGTGAAACACCAAATAGGGTGGTTTACAGGACAGCGCATGTAACTCGGCGACACAGCGAACAGACACAATCGCCAGGAAAAAGCCATTTTCCACGTCAGCAGACGTAGCAGAATAGTAGCCAAGGATTCAAATAGAGAGCGCTGAAGAACGTCAAAAACCAAGTTAAGATCCCACGGAGAAGTGGGATTCTTGAAGGTAGGATGAGCATGAGCAACGCCCTGGAAGAAAACCTTGATATCAGGAAGGATGGCAATGTGCCTCTGAAAGAAAACCGAGAGGGCAGATGTCTAAACCTTAAGGGAACTCAAACTGAGGCCCTTATACACACTGTCCTGCAAGCAGGCCAGGACCGTAGCCAGATCAAATTCCTGAGACAAGTCCTTATCAGCACACCAAGACAGAAAAGTCGACCAGAAACGATGATAGATCTTGGAAGGAACAGGCTTGCGGGCATTGAGCATAGTAGCCACCACACTAGAAGAAAAACCTTTCTTCTTCAATATTGAGGATTAAATTTCCAAGCCGTCAAAGCTTGCTGATGAAGCTTGGCGATGCCAGTGCGGAGCAATCAGAAAGACTGGACAGCGTTTCAGTGGCAATTTCCATAACACCCTGTGTAACATTGGGAGGGGAGGAAAGATGTAGGCCAGAGGAAATAACCAAGGAATGGACATTTCATCCACCGCCAGAGCTAGAGGGTCTCTCCACCGAGAGCAGAACCTCGGAACCTTCCTGTTGTGTCGTCGATGTAAGGAAGACCCCACTTATGAACAATGAGTGTGAACACCTCTGGGTGCAGTTCCCACTCTCTGTTGTCCACTGTGTGTCGACTGAAGAAGTCCGCCATGACGTTGTCTATGCCAGGAATGTGCACTGAAGATATAGCAGCAATGTCTTCTTCTGCCCAAGACAAATAGCCTTGACCTCTAACCAAGCTGCGAGACTTCTTGTTCTGCTCTGCTTGTTGATGTAAGCCATGGCCGTGGCATTGTCGGACTGTACCTGGACTGGACAGTCCTTCAGCTGAGATGTCCAATGACGAAGGGCATGAAATATCGCCTGAAGCTCCAACACATTGATGGGAAGGAGAGATTCCTCTGGAGACCACCGACCCTGAGCACTCAGGTGACTCAGGACCGCTCCCCAGCCGGAGAGGCTGGCATCCTTCATCACCGTGGTCCAGAAGGATACCAGGAAGGACTTGCCCTTCAGCAGATTGGAGAGGTCTAGCCACCACGACAAAGTTCCACATGAAGATGGAGGGACACTGACATTCAGGAGGTCTGGCTGACCCTTGAACACCTGGATCACAAACCTCTGGAGTTCCTTGGTGTGCGCCATGGCAAACAGGACCACTTCTATAGTGGAGATTAATTTTTCCACTAGAGAGGACAGTTTCTTAGCTGGAACAGAATCTTGAGTCAGAACCGTCGAAACCCTGTGGGCAATCTGGTGAGCTACCTCATCCGTGAGAAACACCATGCTCTTATGAGTGTCGAAGAGAAGGCCCAAGAAGACCAGACACTGGGATGGGACAAAGTCTGACTTGACCATGTTGATGATCCACCCATGATGGGTGAGAGCGTGAATACATTGCTGAACCTGCTGGTGAAGAAGTTCTGCAGAGGGGGCTGAAGATCCAGAGATGCTAGGAATTCCCCCGGGGACATATCAGCAATCACCATCTGTAGAGACTCCTGGTGATAATGAGTCCGGATCACAAAAGAATTCTTGGAGACCACAAAGAGGCTTGAGTAAAAAACCCTACCTCTGTCCTGAACTGGAACCGGCTCTAGAACATCCTTGTCCAGAAGAGCCTGAATAGAGCTGTTGAACAGCTGGCTTTTCTCAGCACCCTGAGGCGTATGAGAAGGAAAAAAGCGAAAGGGAGGAAGAGAGACAAAAGGGATCCTGTACCCTTCCGTCACCACATGGGTCCGCCACTGAATCCTCCCAGATGCTGTGGTAGTGACACAGAGGACCACCCACAGCAGAGTGTGCACCCAGGTTCAGTGAGTCATGCCGAAGGAGGAGACTTTGGGCTTTTATTGCTGTTTGGGCTTAGAGGAGGTACGCAGAGCTGAGGGAACTGTCTGGTTTGCCGTACGTGTCTCAGTCTGAAAGGAACTAAAACACCGGTTACGCTTAAGAGGCATTTTCTTCCTGGGGACCAAGGGTAGAAGGGTACTCTTACCACCTGTAGCCTCACTGATCAGATCTTTAAGATCAGGCCCAAACAAAGAAGTACCTTGAAAAGGTAAAGAGAGCAATGCTTTCTTGGAAGCAGTGTCAGCAGACCAGATCTTGAGCCAAAGAGCTCGTCTGGCAACCACAGACATGGTGGAAACCCTGGCCACCAAATGGATGGCATCAAATAAGGCAGCAGAAACATAGTAGGAGTACCCTGACGGACAGCCAGGGTTAGCTGTTCAGTCCAAACCGCAATTGCCCAGTTCACCCATGCTGCAACGAATACTAGACGCATGGCAGTGCCAGCAGTGGCAAAAATGGACTCGAGGGAGACTTCAAGTTTTTTGTCAATCCAGTCATTCAGAGCATACGCATCAGAAACTGGCAAGACAGTAGACTTAGACAGCCTGGAGATAGAAGTATCCACTTTGGGAGGATGAACCCACTGTGCAAGCGATGCCTCAGAGAAGGGATAAAGCTTGGCAAATTTCTTGGACACAGAAGGTTTCCTGTCCAGGGATTTCCACTTTTCAGACACAAGGTGGTCAAGAGTAGGGTTAGGTGGAAAGCACGTAAGGGGCTTTTTAGGCTCTTGAAACACATCAGAGGGGTCAGAAGGAACCTCCTGAATTAAGGGAATGTTAAGAGTATTCAAGACAGCCCTGATCAGGCCATCAGTGGAGGGCTCAGGATCAGCCTCAAAAGGATCCCCAAAAAACTGAGCTCAGAGCAGAACATTCCTCACCATCTGAATCCACCAGCAGTTCTTCTTCAGAGGAATCTAAAACATCAGGTACTCCTTGCAGTTTGGGCAGGGAAGATCTGACTGAGGAAGGGCTCTGCCAGGAATGGAAGACCCCCTGTAACTGGGATGGAAAGAGTTGCAACTTCGACTTGAGGTCCCTGGTAGCAGCCTTGAACTCTTGCACCCAAATTGGCTCTAATGCATGGCTGGCGGTCCCTGGGACACTCTCAGTGTCATCAGAACATGCTGGGCATAAATGACCTGAAAATTCTCTATTTAACCCTGAATGACAGGAATAGCAATGTGCAATGGGGGATACAGAGACCCCAGCATACTTAGTCTTAGGTCTGGCCCCAAGCTGCAACGGTATAGACATTCTAACAGTGTCAAATAACCTTACAGTATAAGAAATCACCCAAGTATATTTTAAAGGATTAAAGATCACCCCAGAAATCACTAAACTAGACTTATCTGGCAGGTGAAGGGTTTATCAGCAGAGGAGAGAAGGAGGGTCCAAGCCCTGCGTAGGATACTCATTCTGGAAATGGCACAAAATGGCTGTTGAGGCAGGAGTCAATCAGAAACGAGCACATAAACCTGCTCCAAAACGCCCACAGACATACAGATAGACCCAATGAGTGCAGGAGTGTGCAATAAGAACTCCCAAGGAAAAAAAACCCTGTGCGGAGGGGCAATGTAGGACATGTAGTTCTCAATGGGTTGCTCACCTTTCCTGCAGATCTTCTGTCTTAAGATTACCATGTATCAAGAAGAAGCCTCGGTGGGCAACTCCTGAGGAAAGAACTTGTACCCAAGAATTTCCCTCCAGGGCTTAAGGTCCACAAAAAGCACCTGGTTACTGAGTTATCAACATCTAAGGGCATTGTCATTTATGGTAATCTGCCTAATGGTGGTATTCCATTTCTAACAGAAAAATAAAAAAGTTTATGAAACTATAGCAGAACTGTTCTCTTGCTTGTGTCTTCACCAATGAACAAATCTTTCTGGAGCAGGTTGGCTAGCTGCAGCCAAGGAGGGAAGGCAGGCTCCACCCCTGCATACAATTCTAGAATTGTTCCTGACTACAATTAAAGGGGCGGATCGCCTACCCAAAGTTACCAGTAACCTGTATTGGACGACAGAGAAAATGATATATAAGTTCATCAAGCTCAACATTTGCCACAGTATACACCAAAAAAAGGAAACTAACTAAATAATAATATTTTCCAATCCAAAGATGGGTGTTTTACTTTACTGGACCAAACTTTGACATATAGTGTAACTCGGTGTGCCCTGTTCTATAAATGTATCCAATCCTGTCTATAATGTATCTATCATATCTGCTATTGCCAGATCGTAATGTGAAGAACCCCTTCCTCTGCTAAAGTAGAAGCTTATTTTCATCTAATCTTACGGGGTGCCCCCTAGTTATTTTCTCAGGCCTCGGGATCAAGAGTTCACTTGAGAGATCTTGGTATTGACCTCAAATATACTTGTTATCTAAACCTCTTTTAGGTGCTAATTTTCTAGAATTGATAAAAAAGTTGAGCTTGTAGTTTGTCATACCTCAGTTCCTCCATTTGCTTTATTAAGATTCTTGCTCTCCACTGCATATCTCCTAGAAAAAATATTTAAGAACAGGTGCCCAAAACTGGAATTCATATTCCAGGTGAGATCCCTCCAATGACTGATAGAGCTACAAAATGATGCTGTCCACTCTTGTTTAATACAATTTTTATATATGATGGAATTTTGTTTGATTTTTGCTACGGTTACTTAACACTAATATGTTTTATTAGACATATCTGTTATCTATTAAGAGAGCAGATAAAATCATACTAACTCTCAGCTAACATTTTTGAGAGTTTAATATTGAGGTGTGAAGACAGTCACAAGTCATAACAACAATATTTGGTTTTTTTTACACTTCAAAAGTGGACTTCTCATTTAGTCTTCAATGAAAAAGGCAATTGTGACATGCAGTATATGAAATACATTCATTTTATTGTTTTAATTTTTGCTTATTATGAAATGAACATAGAATGAACCAAAACAATTTGATATCTTGAGGATTATTCAGTTTTTGTCCTTATTCATCTGCTATTATCTGCTCCTTTTTTCGTATCATTATATCAACTTACGCAATATTTCTTGACTGTAGTTGTTACATAGATTTAACTTGTTTAAGTTGTTAAGAGAATCAACAGCATACAGATTTCTGTCATTGCTAAACTCCCGGATGTCAACATTCAAAGAAGCATTCATCGCACCTACAGAAAGAAGCATTAATACATTTTATGAAATGTTTTTACAAACTGTTTTCCAAGGCAGGACTTTATATTGTCAGTAATGTTTGGCACTTGCAACTATCTATTTTTAATTTTGTACATGATTTTATGTTCAAAAGTACATTTTTTTTTTTTTAATTTAAATTTTTATTGAGACCAACAATGCACATAAGCAATATAGAACATAGTTTGCATAAAAAACAGTTGGAAAAAGAAAAAAATAAATTACAATACAGGTTAAACATAGTAAAAGAGAGAGATACAGTTCCATCATTTGTTAAGATCATATCAATGCAGTGGTATTGCACACAGAAGTCAATGAAAAATTGGTTGTGTAAGGTCTAACTGTGTGGTCTCTGTTTTGGTAAAGTAAAATGGGTAAGGAAAGGGGATAGGGTGTGGGGGAAAAACAAGGACTACGGGTTAAGAAAGGAGGGAGGGAATTCAAGAGAGAGGAAGTAGTGCGAAAAAGTTCCAATATGGGGAAAACAATGAAAGGAGGGAAGCAGATATAAATGAGAAGAAGGAGGAGAAACAGGAGGAGAAGAAGAGAAGAGGGAGAAAGGGAGAGCTCTGGAGAAAGGAAAGAGAGGAAAAGGTGAGAAAAGAAAGAAAGAAATATAGGAAAGAAAGAGAGAAAGAAAGAAAAAAGAAATGAAAGGAACGAACTCTAGATTGGGTGAGCGTGCTTAGACCGTCGGAGCACACGTTGATACGTCAGTATTGCAAGACGCGTCCCACTCTGTAAGTATAGAGCTGACATAAAACGAATCTAAACCTCTCTGTAGGAAAGTTAGCCTGGTGTATAACAAATATTCCCGTACTTTAGAAGTCCATTCTGTGTAGGAAGGAGGATTGACATCCAACCAATGTAAGGGGATTAGGGATCATAATGCCATTATCATCGTAAATAAAATACGTTTTTTATGTTGCGGTAAAGTCGGGAGATCAAGAAAAAACAGGAGAGATCTACGAGTTCGGTTAATTGTTAGGGCTAGGAATGAGTCAATGTGGGATAAACACTGTGACCATAGCGGTCGAATCTTGGGGTATGACCACCAGAGATGTAAATAAGTTCCTACGTGGGTAGAGCATCTCCAATACAGCAGAGAGTTGGCCTTAGAAACGGCATGCAATCTCAAGGGAGTAAAGTACCATCTATAGATAAACTTATAATTGATTTCTAATATGCGAGGAAACGGAAAGAGATGCTGCAGTATTCCATATGGTTTTCCAGTCATCTTCCGTAAGTGAACCGTTTAACTCCTTGTCCCATGCCTTGACATATGCTGGTGTACGCTGTGACGTAATCTGTACCAGGAGGTTATAAATACTTCCTAAATATCGTTTGTTAGAGCTGGTAGCCATGCAGAGAGTTTCGAAAGGAAGAGGGTCTCTGGTAGTTGCCGCTTTAAATGCAGGAGTGTCCAGAAAATGCACTATTCTAAGATATCTCCATATCTCACCCGGTGGTAAATCGTCAGTATCTCGTAGTACCGGAAATGAGTGCGTGCCAGCGTTGGTTCTCAAGTCTGCTTGACATATATCCCTGTGTTTGGACCAAAGCGGAAAATCTGATCGTAATAGGGTAGAGGATGTGGTTCTATCATAGAAAGCCCTCGATAAGGGGGATGGAAGTGTGATCGGATCCCTGTGGATAGTCCATGTGTTCCAGATTTTTAGAAAGGGAAGGAAGACAGGATGAGAGCGAAATGCAGGGTTGCGGTCACTTTCCTGTAGTAAGGATTCCATAAGGATATCACCATGAGGAAAGCATGTCCGTTCAATCTGAACCCATCGTTTGGAAGATTCGTTACAGCACCAATCCGATACTGAGGATAGCATCACCGAATGATGGTATAGCTTGAAATTAGGGATGCCCAATCCACCCAACAATTTAGGCCTCTGCAGTGTGTCTTTATTGAGTCTGGAATTGTGATATTGCCATATGAAATCCGAAATAATCTTATTCAGGTGAGAAAAGAAGAATATTGGGATATCAATTGGCAAAGCCTGGAAAAGATAAAGAATCCGTGGGAGGATATTCATCTTTATCACACTGACCCTACCAAGCCAGGAGATAAGAAGAGGCGACCACCTCTTTAAATCCAATCGGATGCTAGTCAAAAGAGGAGGGAAGTTAGCAGAATAGAGGGAGGTGATGTTGGGTGTAAAACGGATTCCCAAATACTTGTACTAAAGGGGTACAATGAATGAAGCTCCTGCAAAGTAACAGTAGGGATATGAACAGGCATAGCCTCGGATTTGTCAAAGTTGATCTTGAAGTTAGACAGAGCTGAAAAGACCTTGAATTCTTCCATAAGAGTCGGAAGAGAGGTAGTAGGGTTCGTAATGGAGATCAGGATATCATCGGCAAACATCGATAGTGTATGTTCTGAAGACGAAAGTTTAACTCCCGTGATTCTTGGGTTGGATCTAATATGGTGTGCCAATGCTTCCATAACCAAGATGAACAAAAGAGGAGACAAGGGGCAACCCTGTCTCGTCCCGTTTGAAATCGGAAAGGGTTCAGAAAGAGAGCCATTTACACGGACATGGGCAGATGGGGCAGAATATAGAGCTAAGATACTCGATATGAGGCCAGGTCCTAACCCAAAAGCTTTCAGAGTGCGCGATAGGAAAAGCCAGCTGACTCTGTCAAAGGCCTTCTCCGCATCTGTTGTTAAAAAGACAGTAGGTGAGGCAGATTTATTCGCTATGTGCAGTAGGTTAATGAAGCATCTGGTGTTGACCCTTGCTTCCCTTCCGGGCACAAAACCCACTTGATCTACATCAACGAATGAGGTCAAATATCAAAAGTACATTTTTAATATATTTTTAATTATGTAAAATTCAAATTGAATCATTTGGGTAGATGCACTGATATCTGGAGTCAGGTGTTGTTAACTAGACATATATGATATTGGCTACTATGACACATATTATTGGGATATCCTACAACACCTAATGAATGATAATGTTTAGTGTATCTCCCTATAGAAACAAACTGAAATTAAATAAATAATAACATGTTTATTACATTTAAAACATCAGTTGAATTATAAATGAAATTCAAGGATGATATATATTGGAGTTGCTGGGTTACCCAAAACTGTGTGTCTAAAATAATGTGCATTTGCTTAAGTGATCCATGTTCTCATATACATGTCTCCACCTGCAATCTCTGGGTTCAACTTTAGCCATAACCAACCAAACCAACTACCCTTGAAAGAGAAAAACAGCTATATATATTAAGGAAGAAAAATAGCACTGAATGCAATATGTGTCTATTTCTGAAAATATTTCCCTTCTGCTAAACGTGACAATTTGGGTTCCCCAAGGTTCCATTTTTCACTTCTTCTATTTTCTCTATTTACAAATGATCTACCCAGGGTTTGTAAAACATCTTCTGTGCACATGTATGCAACTGACACCATAATCTATGCTAAAAATTCTAACGTATCTCAACTAGAAGCCGTATTGCATGATTTCTTTGAAGGTGAAAGATGGACAGCAAAGAACAAACAGTTCTTAAACACTACAAAATGATCACAATGATATTAGGTACAAAGTACAAACTGTGTAAACTCTGTAATACCCACCTATATATTGTAACAGAGTCTAATTGTAACTTGGCTCCAGTAGATTACTACAAATATCTTGGAATGTGGCTAGACCCCAACCTCACGTTTGGTCTTCATATTAACGTCTAAACTGTATCCCAAAATAGTTGCTCTGTTTAGAAACAAATCCCATTTAAGTCCCCTAGTACAAAAGCGTATGTTAATGCTAGTCATAGACTATGGGAATGTAATATATGCTCCCACACCACAAATCCGTCTTGCTAAATTTGGCAGTCCATGTAACTCATTATGCAACTTTATCCTCTAATGTAATTACACAACCCAACATTGTGGAATGTATGAAGAACTAAATTAGCGTGCTAGCCAAGCTACATGTACCCTTCACCTTTCTTGCCTGGTTTGTAACTATTACCTAAGCAATATGTTCATTCCAGCTCTCCATACTAACTAAAACTCTACTACTAACAACTCACTGAGTATGCCACACTAAAAGATAGAGGTTGGTCTATCTGCTGTCTCCTTCTGAGCTCCAAAAGTCTGGAATAACCTGCCTGAAAAAATTAGATCTTCTCCAAGTCTAAAATTCTTAAAATTAACAGCTTCTTTATAGCTAAAAACAATACGTAACTGTATATACATTTTAGTATATATGTTTGTGTGTGTATATATGTGTATATATACAGTACTGTGCAAAAGTCTTAGGCAGGTTTTAAAAAAATGCTGTAAAGTAAGAACGCTTTCAAAAATAGACATGTTAATAGTTTATTTTTATCATTTAACACAATGCATAGTGATTGAACAAAAGAAAAATCTAAATCAAAGCAGTATTTGGTGTGACCACCATTTGCCTTAAAAACAGCATCAGTTCTTCTAGGTACACTTGCACACAGTTTGTTAAGGAACTAGGTAGGTTGGTTGTTCCAAACATCTTGAAGAATGAACTACAGTTATTCTGTGGATTTAGTCAGCCTCAGTTGCTTCTCTGTCTTCATGTGATCCCAGACAAACTCGATGATGTTGAAATCAGTGAGCTGTGGGGGCCATACCATCACTTCCAGGACTCCTTGTTCTTCTTTAAGCTGAAGCTGACTTTGGCTGTATGTTTGGGGTTGTTGTCATGCTACAGAATAAATGTGGGGCTAGTCAGATGCCTCCCTGATTGTACTGAATGATGGCTAAGTTCTGTCTGTTCTTCTCAGCATTGAGGAGACCATTAATTCTGACCAAATCCCCAACTCCATTTGCAGAAATGCAGTCCTAAACTTGCAAGGAAGCTCCACCATGTTTCACTGTTGCCTGCAGACAATCATTCTTGTACCTCTCTCCTGCCCTTCGGCAAACAAACTGCCCTCTGCCAAATATTTCAAATTTTGACTCATCATTCCAGAGCACCTGCTGCCTTATTTCTGCACCCCACTTTCGTGCATAGTTGAGTTGCTTGGCCTTGTATCCACTTCAGAGATATGGTTTTTTGGCCGCAAGTTATCCATGAAGACCACTTCTAACCAGACTTCCTCGGACAGTAGATGGGTGTATCTAGATCCCACTGTTTTTTGCCAATTCTGAGCTGATGGCACTGCAGGACATCTTCCGTTTGTGAAGGGAAGTAAGCATGATGTGTCTTTCATCTGCTGCACTAACTTTCCTTGGCCAACCACCACATCTACGGTCCTCAGTGTGGCCTGTTCTTGTGCTTCTTCAGAAGAGCTTGGATAGTGCATGTAGAAACTGCTGATTCAGTATAAGTACCGTGTGTCTTGTTACTGTGCTCAGTCTTGCCATGGTGTATGACATTTGACATTAAACTGTCTTCAGCAACCTCACCTTGTTAGCTGAGTTTGGCTGTTCCTCACCCAGTTTTATTCCTTTTACACAACTATTTTTGTTTCAGTTAATGATTGCGTTTCAACCCACATATTAAATTGATGATCATTAGCATCTGTTTGGTATAATTGTTTAATCATACACCTGACTACATGTCTACAAAATCCCTGACTTTACATGTTGCTGGGACATTGGATGGGAGCTAACACAGGTGGCTCGATTGGCACTACTATGCAGAGCTGTCACATCACCCATAAGAACCTAGCCTTCAGGTCTTAAGCACAAAAGAAAAGGGGAGCAATGCTGGGGCAAATGATCTGCACCATGTAGGAGTAAATAAAAGGTACCAAAATTCCCATTTCATTAAATGGGGCTTTTATCAAGCTGAATTTTAATGCCGCATTTAAATCAAAGGTAGTTTTTATTTCTCCTTTATGGACCAGTTGGTTTACCCCCAAATTTTAATTTTGTTTTGTGAATAAGGCTCTTAGGCCCATATTTTTAATAGCAAACTGGAGTTATTCTGGATTAAACCAGCTGCACCATAAGGGACAGAGAAAAAGTCCAATGTTTTGTCAATGCCAATGAGGAGCAATCCAGGGGCACACCAGCTGCACCAATGGGGGCACATGAACATTTTCACTTATCTAACTGGACTTTTTACCCTTTTTAATGCCAGAAAGGTATCCAATGCATTACATTGCAATGAGTTGGATATCTTTCTGGCACTCAAATATTTAACCCTATGAATACCAGATGGGTATGGAACGCATTGCAAAGGTTTAAAAAATGAAATGCTAGAGAATTCTCCAACGCATCAACTCACAGTGCACTTGCGACATATCCAGCATTCAACATGTTAAAATCCAATTTAAATCAACTGAATTTTTTTTTTGGGGGGGGGGGCATTTGTACACTATGGCATGGTTGACTTGCCCCAGGATTGCTCCCCTGTAGCTTACTGATGACAGCTCTAGTCGTTAATGTTGCTGTTTTGCAGATATTATATTTTGCTGGAACAAGAACATCCAATTGATGTTATGCAGCACAACTTCAACAATGGAATATGAGGATTGTCTACTAGTGTTAATGCCAACAACTGACAGAAAAAAAGTCTTCCAAAGGGTAATTATGAGAACACTTCCCTGACAGTTGAATCTGAATGAACTGAGAGGCCTCCAGTTGTTTTAAATTACATTGGAGACCTCTCTGGTAGGGATGAGAGAAAACTGTGTCAATTCTGGTTTTCATACAAAACAAGCTGTTTCACAAGATCCAAATCCTGTTTTGCAAAACATGCTTTCATGTTTCATTTGCCATTTAACCAGTTAGAATTACAGAAATGTGATCATTTAATGTCCATTAGAAACAAAAAGCATGTTAGCTTATCTTCAGTTGTCATTTGCAACAGGTTACCTTGTCCCACTCATTCCTTATCCCTCTCCCTCCCTCCTCCTCTCTTATGTGATTCTGGACCCATTCTAAGTTGCTCCTTAATTTACAGTCTCTGGACTCTCTAATTCATCAACTCTTTGGTCTCTCCTTCCAAGCCCCTCTCTCACTCTCCTGTGCCATGACCCCCTTTCTCATTATCCTGCACCCCTATCCACTTTCCCTCCTTGACCCCTTCTGCCTCCTTGAACCCTTCCGTCTCCTTGAACCTTTCTCCCTCCTTGAACTCTTTCTCCTTGACCCCTTCTCTCCACATCTCCTCATGCTTTCCAATGTTCTATTTCCTGCCCTTTCCTGTCCATCTCTCACACAGTTGTCACAGCTTACCTTGGTTCCAGCGCCACTGCTTCAGGCGATGCTCGAAATGACGCTTCCGCATCAGTGGCCATCAATGCTGCATGGATTGACGCAGGAATATGGCAGCGGTTGGGCGCATCAGAGCAAGATGCGTCATCTGCAGGAGTGAGGCTTCAGAATGAAGCAGACCTCTGTTTTATGTGTTGCTTCCTGTAGTCTCCTCCTACCTACTTCCTCCCCCTGAGCTGCTCCTCCTACCTACTTCCTGAGGAGGGGTTTAAAGGGCAGACTGAGTCCTGACTCAGTGGCCCTTGCGTTGTTGTTCTACACAGTTTGGTTTCCTTGGGCTCTGTGTATGATCTGGCTTGTCTGACCATCCATCCTGGTGCTAACCTGTGGCTCTCTCTGACTATTCTCCTGACTACTCCTTGTACATAGAGGACACCGAATCTGGAGCATACCTGTGGCTCTGGCTGACTAACTACTCTGTCTATGACCCGGACTGTCTGACCATTCATCCTGGTGCTAACCTGTGGCTCTGGCTGACTATACTCCTGCCTACTCCTTGTACATAGCGGACACCCAATCTGGTGCAAACCTGGGGCTCTGGTAGACTCACTATTATGCTAACTGCAGGTGCGAGTCAGGTATTCACTTTTCCTAGTCTGACTGCAGGCGAGATTCAGTTATCCGATACTACTACTCTGTTAACGTGAGTCAGGTAGCTATCTCGCGGGATATCGAGTTCCAGTTCTGTATCCTGTTCCAGCTCCTGGTTCTAGCGGAGACTTCCAGTGGCCTTGGCCTAGTCTCCCGCAGTGAGGTCCATCCTTGGCAGCTTACTATTTCTGATAGTATCGCTAGCCTGGCTTGTGACCCTCTGCCTCTTTCAGTTGTCTTGTTCTGCATGATACCTTATTTTGAGTTTTCATTAAAATTATTTTACTATACTGTACTGACTCCTGAATTGTTCTTGGGAACCGTAACAACAGTCCTCCCATCCCTCTCTCCCTTCATGATTCAGTCCAGATTCAAACAGAACGGAATTTTCTACAAGTCATCAAAATCATCCATGAAACAAATAATTTCACTCATCACTACTCTCGAGCAAGCATGAGATTATTTATGTGATTTTATTGTCTTGTCTATATTTATTTTTAACTAAATAGTGACAAAAAGTGGTATTCCAAAGTTTTAAGTGTCTAGTGCCGCAGGTAATGATATATATACAAACTAGAACAAAAGAGGGTGCTGTTTTAAACTATCCACCTGTGTTAGTTTCACAGGTGTCAGTAAAACAGCAAATTAACCCATTCAGCACTGTAAGGAGTTAGTAGTAAGTGTGAATAGAGTAGGTAAAACTTAACCTTTAATATAACAAATGTCATGATCTGGATCTAAAGTAGGTGATTACTTGTCCGCATTGAACAAACAGTGTGGACATTAATGATGACAGATATCAGGTTTTGTCCTGATGTACACCCCCTCTCCGGATATATACTTAATGAACGAAATCATGATGATAAAATAAGTGGTTAATGCCAGAATACATAATATTATCCTGCCTATTGTTATTGCATCAAGCTCCGATAAACAACCAATTGGAAGAAGGAGGAGGAGGAGTTTTCCAATGATGTACAAACATGCTGCCTGGTTCATAAATATGGTGTCTCCAGGCGACTCCGTAAGTTAGCCCTTGACGAAACTGGCATACAGACCAGCGAAACGCGTAGGGTGACCTACAGGGGGAAATTGTATACAACAGGGTCAATGATAGAAGCGGCAGCGTGCTGATATACTTAGACTTGACTTAGGCATGATTTTTCCACAATTAAAGTAGGAGATATCTCCCGCTGCAGGCTATTGCATTTCACTTAATTAATGAGTGTCTGTGCTAACTGCATGGACTGAATAATCAGTTGTTTTCACTAGAAACACGTTAAATAAATAAGCGTCTGTGCTAACAGGCAGGATCTCTCCACAATTAAAGTACGGGACATCTGCTGCTGCAGGCTATTACTTATCGCTTAAACAAATGAGTGTGCTAACCACATGGACTGAACAATTTGTTGCTGTTACTATATCACATTCAACAAATGAGTGTCTGTGCTAGGTATACAGATTGAACTATCAGTAGTTTCTAGTTTAACAAATGAGTGTCTGTGTTAATCACATGGACTGAACAATCTGTGGCTGCTACATTCTTTCAAATAATCAGAATAGTTCTTTATCAGCTTTAGTATAGCATAAGTGTTCACTTAATCATTGCTAGAGTTGGTATCACATGGACTGAGTTTATCCGCATAGGCTTAAGTGAGTCACTTAACAATTTAGCAGTAGCCTTAGCGTTATAGCCACGTTCTCACTCAATATTGTTACCCTGTACTATTACAACTCCTTTTGTTTCACTAATTATATGAAGTGGCTAATGGACATTGGCTATGTCCAGGTACAGTCACATTCATGGGTGGATTGTCCTATCGGGAGATCGGGCATCCCCCTGTGGGCCGCTAGATCATGGGCCGGTGGGGGGAGATCAGAGTATCTCACCTCACTGTCCCACGATATTTTGAAGGAGAGGTCTGTGTTGCCATAGGCACTCTCCATGACAGCCTTTGCATTCCTTGTTAACCCTCTGAGTGCCAGAGGGGTACGCAATGTATTGCTTTGCAATGCGTTGCGTACCCCTCTGGCACTCAAAGGGTTAATGCAGAGCGCTAGGATTTGATATACTATCCTGGCGCCTGCTCTCCCATGCAGCACAGGGACCACAAGGGGGCGTCGGTGCAACTAGTGGGCTGTGTTAAAAAAAAAAAAAAAAAAATCCCGGGCTGGTATTCCCCTACAATCCGCCCCTGGTCACAGTATCTTTTTAAATATTCAATTACTAGTATCTTTTAAATCTATGTATTAAAGGTTAAGTTTTACCTATCCTATTCACACTTACTACTACCTCCTTACAGTGCTGAACGGTTTAATTTGCTGTTTTACCGACACCTGTGAATATACTAACACAGGTGTATAGTTTAAAACGGTGCCCTCTTTTGTTCTATTTTTATTTTTAGGCATTTATATAATTTATCCAATAGGATTTTCTCACGAGATTAAACACTACATTACATATATTTATTATTATTATCGACTGTTAGTTTTGTTTTTTGATACAGAGATTGTATGAAAACTAAAGGAGGAATTTTCTTGAAACAAATAAGTATATTCAGCTAAAGCTTTGTGGAATAAACTAAATCTTGTAAGCAGTCAAGTGAAGACACCATTGACTGATGAAGCTATCCTCCGCTCCTGAGAGCTGTGGGTACACTTTGAGGCGTGAGGGAAAATCTGCTTGATTGATGACAACATCAAAACCATGTCGTGCAACAAGAAGGAGACAAATTATAGCATGAGATCCCTGTGATTAGTAATTCAGTCTGATAAATAGCAACATATACAAAGTAGAAAAAACATAAAATATGTATAGGCTACTTGAGTGCTCGAGATATTGCTACATTGCACTGTAGAAAGTATGTTTATAATAGAGACATTTTAGAGCAATATGAAATATTGCTATTAGTATTTGGGTGCATTTGCAGGATACTGATTGGAACAGAGTGTTGGAGGATTTTAGATTAAAATGGTTTTAAACTCTTTAAAGTGTGTTATATATTCATGGAAGTTTATTGATTTTTATCTGTGGCTAACAACAAATATTTCAATGTCACATGCTTGAATGAATTTGATCAAACAATAACTTGGGAAAACTGACAACTGCACTTTAAAAAAAACAATGAACAAACTGCAATAGAATTAAATCCTGCCGTCAAATTCTATGTTTCTATCGTTAGGACAAGAGGCCATAGTCTAAAACTAGAGGGACACAGGTTTAGATGTAATGTAAGAAAGTTTTACTTCACTGAGAGGGTAGTAGACAAGTGGAATAGCCTACCAGCAGAAGTGGTAGATGTCAATACAGTGACAGAATTTAAGCATGCATGGGATAGGCATAAGGCTGTCCTTAACATAAGAAAAGACCAAGGACCAAAAAAGGTTTGAGGTTGTGTTTTTGTGGTTTTTTTTGTTTTTTACAGTAGGAAATTGGGCAGGCTAGATGGGCTGAATGGTTCTTATCTGCTGTCAAATTCTATGTTTCTATGTTTCTATGGATAATAACATCAGTCCTGTGTATTCTTTTTCACTTAGAGGCTATGAAAACCACTGCCATCTTTGGTACATTTTCTCAACTTACACATAGCAGTTTACCTTTCTTTACTATTGTATTTAATACAAACTAAATTCTCATTTCATGTAATAAATAATGTTGTGATGATTTTCTGTCATTTCAATGAGCACTGATTTATAAGGACCCATGCTTTAGGTTAGCTTTACATCATATAGCTAGGGTGTGGCAACCTCTGACTCTCCAGCTGTTTAGGACTACAATTGTGAGACTGCATTGCAAGTGACTGCTTCCAAGTGAAGAGTTAGAAGGAATCTGGTTACATACATAAGAGTGTCTTTGGTGTTTTATTGGTATTTTATAAAGGTTTAAAAAAATAAATAAATAAATATATATATATTTATTTTGTGTGGGTATTGCAAGAGTTAAAAAACTGTTTACTGGTTTTTCTCTGGCCTGTGTGATTAGGAGTGATTGCTAAGGGATTTCACCTGGCTGCTAGTTACTATAAATATAGTCCATCAGCTCTGTGAGGCTGCATTGCAAGTGACTGCTTCCAAGCGAAGTGCTAGAAGGAGTCTGGTTAAGTACATAAGAGTGTGTTTGGTGTTTTATTTGTATTTTATTAAGGTTTAAAAAAAAAAAAAATATATATATATATATATATATATATATATATATTTATTTAGTGTGGGTATTGCAAGAGTTAAAAAAAAATGTTTACTGGGTTTTTCTCTGGCCTGTGTGATTAGGGGTGATTGCTAAGAGATTTCACCTGGCTGCTAGTTACTATAAATACAGTCCATAAGCTCTGTGGAGCCGGCTCTTTGAGATTGCTTTTCCAAGTGACTGGTTCCAGGTGAAGAGTTAGAAGGAATCTGGAGTTAGAATACAAGCAGGAGTTGGAAATCAGCAGAGCTCTGAGGTGACTATCATTTCAAAGGATTTATTGCATTCACATTTAAAGTTGGTTACTTACCTTAGAGTGAGCATTAGAGGACAATGTAAAGCTATTTGAATTGTAAAACCAAGCATGAGTGATAGCAGGTTAGCCAATCTCACGCAGTGCACATCTTGTCACATGTTTGAACACTTGGAGCAATCGTTCCAGGGGTCATACCACTGTGCCAAGTGTGAGCATATTTTCTCTTTAGAGTCTAAGATATTGGATTTGGAGAGAAATATTGCAACATTGCGAGACATTGGAAACCTGGGAAGGAGTTTAGAACTCACAGAGCAGGTAGTATGTGGGGTTAGTGGTGAAGAGGGTGGAGTTGTAGATGAGGAGTGACAGGTAGGTAGCTGGGTAACAGTAAGGAGGGGAGGTAGTGGGCAGAGGAAGAGGAAGGCCAGTTCTGAGTTGACTCAGTCCAACAGATTTGCAAGATTGTGTGAAGATGTTGATGAGAATTGCTCAGAATTGGCAACACTGGAGAGGGCTGATTCCTCTAGCAACCAGGGGAACAGTCCTCCTTCCAGGCTAGGTGGGATGCAGAGCAGGCAGAAACCAAGGCATGTGGTGGTAATAGGGGACTCTATTATTAGGAGGGTAGATAGGGTAATCTGCCGCCAGGAACGTGAATGCCGAACAGTATGCTGTCTCCCTGGTGCTCGGGTTTGGCATGTTGCGGACAGGGCTGACAGATTATTAGGAGCGGCTGGAAGTGATCTAGCTGTCTTGGTACATATTGGAACCAATGACAAAGTAGGAGGAAGATGGAGGTCCCTAAAGAATGATTTCAGGGGTTTAGGGTGCAAGCTCAAGGCAAGGACCTCTTAGGAAGTATTTTCTGAAATACTACCTGTGCCATGCACCAGTACAGGAAGGCAGAGGGAGCTCAGGGAGCTTAATGCATGGCTCAAGCAATGGTGTAGGAAGGAGAGGTTTGGGGTTTTCAGAACACTGGGCAGACTTTGCTCTTGGGTACAATCTATATGGAAGAGATGGATTGCACTTAAATGGTAGAAGAGCCTCTGTGCTAGAGGAGAGAATGCTAGGAAGCTTGGAGGAGCTTTTAAACTAGGAAAGGGGGCGAGGGTATAGATAGCAAAAATGGGGTAGATGGAGCAGATAGGAACCGGGTCCAAGTAAATGACCAGGGGGGTGGAGAAAGGGTGAGGGAAAAATTTATTCAGTAGGGAGGAACTCCTAGTAAATAAAGGTGTAGAAAAAAGGCATGTAGGGATTAATATATGTAAAGACTTCAACATTAATTGTATGCTAGCAAATGCAAGAAGTATGGTAGATAAAATAGGAGAACTAGAATTGCTGACACTTAATGAGCAAATGGACATAATTGGAATAACAGAAACATGGTGGAATGATGCATATGACTGGGCTATAAATATAGAGGGCTATTTCCTGTTTAGAAGACACAGAATTAATAGAAAAGGGGGAGGTGTGTGCTTATATTTGAAAACAGAGCTAAATCCAGTTTTGCGGGGTGATATTAGTGAGGAAACTGGCCAAATTGTGGAGTCCATGTGGGTAGAAATCGAGACTAAATGTGGTGTAAAAGGTAAAAAAAAATGGTGTTGGTGGGCATATGCCACAAACCACCAAATATCGAATGACATTGATGAGGCCCAAATGCTATTGCAAATGAGGAAAGCTGCCCAGTTTGGGCATACTTATCACAGTGCCCGTGATCTTTTTCTGTCACTCTAGCTTGTGGTGCTCTCCTATTGGATGAGCCTGTTTGGCCCACCCCTTGTGACCTTTTTATGCCTGGCCATTGGCACCTGTCAGTTGCCCTTTCGTGGTGTTCCTGAGCCAGTGTTGCTGTTGCTGTGTTCCAGTGTTCCTGATTCCTGTGTACCGATTTGGCCTGTTATGACTACACTCCTGAGTTCCTGCTCCGTGATCTGACCCGGCCCAGCTGACGTTCCTGCTTGTGACCTGATCAGGCTTGTTTGAGAATCCTGCTCCATGATCTGACCCGGCCCGGCTGACGTTCCTGCTTGTGACTGATCTGGCTTGTCTGAGAACCCTGCTCAGTGATCTGACCCGGCCTGGCTGACTTCCTGCTCCGTGACCTGAACCGGCTTGCTACTGACCCTGCCATCGTTCCTGCTTCCTGCTGCTTGGTGTTGCCGAGGCGACATTCTGACTACCGCTGTGCTTGTGGCAGGGCTGATCGTGGATTGCCTCCACTAACACTTGCAGAGCCGTGTCTCCATTGCTGAGTCCCCATTAACACTTGCAGAGCTGTGCTTCTGTTGCTGAGTCTCCCTTAGAACTTGCAGAGCGGTGCCCACATTTGTTGAGCCTCCAGTTGTACTTGCAGAGCTGTGTGTCCGTTCCTTGAGCTTTCATTAACACTTGCAGAGCTGCTGTCCATTATCTGAGCCTCCTTTAACACTTGCAGAGCCGTTACTGATCATCCGCTACATCTGCTGAGCTGGCCACGTTGAGAGCCTTGTTTAGGCGGTGGCTCGTCTTGTCATCTTGCAGTGTAGTCGGTCTCCGTTACCGCTCCAGGCGCTAGTGGCTCTAGCTCTTTCAGTGTTAACTCTCCGTTACACACCCGGTGGGGCTATTGGCTCAAGCTCCTACAGCGCAGGTTGTCTCCGGTACTACGCCCGTGGGGGCTATTGGCTCAAGCTATTGCATTACAGTTTGTCTCTGTTATTACGCCCGTGGGGGCTACTAGCTCAAGCTCTTGCAGTGTAGTTGTCTCCATTATTACGCCCGTGGGGCTATTGGCTCAAGCTCTTGCAGTGTAATCTATCACCATTACTATGCCTGTGGGGGCTATTGGCTGAAACTACTCTGCAGTATTCTGGCCTCAGTTCCTGTTCTGCCTAAGCAGCTATCTAAGCCTTATGGACTTAAGGTGTTGTATCATCTAACACCACTTGCTGCCTCATTACCACCTTGGACGTGCCAAACACCACAACAGAGACTGATTGATTACTTGTACTTAACCATTGAGTACCCTTGCTATTCTGTGCCTGTCCTGTGACAGTATATGTATTGTTCTTGCATCTGTATACTGGGCCTGAGAAGGCATCTGTAAGCCATTTCTCGCTATTATTCTATGTTGCCTATAGAGGGCGATATTTTCTTCTTTTATTTTTTAATAAAACTGTGTTTTATTCTAACCTGCTGGTCTGAGTGTCTTCAAAAACCATTACAATACTATAATTATGGGAGATTTTAATTATCCAGATATCAACTGGAAAAATTAGGCCTGTCAGAGTGGGTAGCAGGTTTTTGAACACACTTCGTGAAAGCTACATGTCACAAATGGTGGAAACGCTGACAAGAAATAACAATGTATTGGAACTAGTGATAACTAATAACACAAAAATTGTATCCAATATTAAGGTAAGAGAACATTTGGGAAACAGTGATCACAACATGGTAACATTTGAGATCAGTCTGGCAAAGCAAAAATGTATAGGTTCAACTAAAACTCTTGATTTTAGAAAGGCTAGCTTTAGATTGTTAGAGGCTTCAATGCAACACATAGACTGGGATATTTTATTCAAAGGCAAAAATACTGTGGATAAATGGTCAGAATTCAGGTTTAGGTTGCAGAAATATACCTGACAGTATATGCCAATGGGGAACAAATGCAAAAGAGGTAAGTAACAGCCAATGTGGTTAACTGCACATGTAAAGAAGGAAATGGCAGGGAAGAAAAACGCATTCAAATTATTTAAGTCAGAAGGAACTGAACAATCTTTCTTAAAATACGGGGAGTGCAACAAAGATTGCAAAAAGGCAATTAGGGTAGCAAAAATGGATAATGAAACCCGAATTGCAAGGGAAAGCAAGATTAATCCAAAAGAGTTTTTCAAATATATAAATAGCAAAAAACTTAAGATGGAGTGCATTGGACCATTCAAAAATGAGATGGGTGAGTTGGTTAGTGAGGATAAGGAAAAGGCCGATGTTTTAAACACTTTCTTTGCATCAGTATATACAAGGGAGCAAGGAATGGTAGAAGAGCCTCTGCAAGTAACAAATAGAACAATACAATTAGTAGATATTGGGTTAACTCAAGGGGATGTCATGGGAAGACTGAACAAAATTAAGACCAACAAAGCACCGGGTCCTGATGGTATACATCCAAGGGTTCTTCGGGAACTCCCTATATTTACTCTTTAAATATTCTATTACCACAGGCTCCGTGCCAAAGGATTGGCGAAGAGCTAACATAGTGCCTGTATTTAAGAAGTGAACTAAAACAGAACCTGGGAATTATAGACCAGTGAGTTTGACCTCTGTAGTGGGAAAACTGTTAGAAGGGATAATAAGGGACTATATTTAGGACAAAAAATAAAATCATTAGCACGAATCAACATGGCTTTATGAAGAATAGATCATGCCAAACTAATCTTTTCAGCTTCTATGAGGAGGTAAGCAGCAACCTTGACAATGGCAAGGCAGTATGTGTAGTATATCTAGACTTTGCAAAGGCATTTGATACAGTGCCACACAGAAGGCTGGTATATAAAATAAGGAAATTGGGGCTCGGAGATAACCTTTGCAATTGGATACAAAACTGGCTGAAGGATAGGGAACAGTGTGTGGTTGTAAATGGAAAATTCTCCAGTACAGTTAAAGTGGAGAGTGGAGTACCTCAGGGTTCAGTATTAGGTCCGCTGCTTTTAACATGTTTATAAATTACCTGGAAATAGATATAGAAAGCAAAATATCAATATTTGAAGATGACACTAAATTATGCAAGGTCATTAATTCAGAACAGGATATTTTCTCTCTACAGTGGGACTTACATACAATATCAGATTGGGCAAACATGTGGAATATGAACTTTAATGTGGGGAAGTGTAAAGTCATGCATTTTGGGAGGAAACAATCCCAAGGCTACTTATAAACTTAATGGAATAATTTTAGGTGACTCATTGCTAGAGAAAGACCTGGACATCCTTGTCAACTACAAACTTGGAAACAGTGACCAGTGTCAAACAGCAGTAGCATAAAAAGAGGTATCGAAGCAAGAGTGGATAACATTATTTTGCCATTATACAAATCATTGGTAAGACCTCACCTTGAGTATGCAGTGCAATTTTGGGCACCGGTTCTGAAAGGATATACTAGAACTAGAGAGGGTACAGCCGAGAGCAACAAAATTAATTAAGGGAATGGAGGACGTGACATATGAGGAACGACTAAACAAACTTGGTTTATTTACTCTAGAGAAAAGACAACTAAGAGGAGACCTTATCACATTGTACAAGTATATGAGAGGTCAATACAAGGATCTCTGCGGTGAGCTATTTATTCCAAGGCCTGGTCAGGTGACCAGGGGACACCCCTTGAGATTAGAGGAAAGGAGGTTTTTTTTACGGTAAGGTCTGTTAAATTGTGGAATTCGTTGCCCAGGGAGGTAGTTATGGCAGATACAATGGATACATTTAAGAGAAGATTAGATACATTTCTTTAAAAAGGGAACATACAGAGTTATACTGTTTATCGGTAGGCTGATCAGGAAGGTCTGATAAAGACTAATTTAATTGGTAGCAGGAAAGCTATAAAATTCTCAGTTACAGGGGTATGAGGCGAAGGTTGAACTTGATGGACTT
Organism: Rhinophrynus dorsalis; assembly: GCA_037306005.1. NCBI lineage: Eukaryota > Metazoa > Chordata > Amphibia > Anura > Rhinophrynidae > Rhinophrynus > Rhinophrynus dorsalis. The sequence continues at coordinate 261,559,737 of CM074721.1, read as the reverse complement.
GTGTCTTTTTTCAACCTAATTTACTATGTTACTATGTTACTTGCATTATCTACAACAAGCCAACAGCTAGAGAGACAAAGGTCACCTACCACTGGTATAGCCCCTCTTTTTCTGCCTTCCTAGTGATGATGACATTAACTGTGACATTACCCCTCCCTCTGGCTGGGACCAAAAGTATTAGATAAGAGTTGAAATTATTTACAAATGTGGGAAATTCATATTCCAGTAGCCTGCTGTGATCAATAGAAAGGCTAAGAAGATAATTCAGATCCAGTTAATTCCTGTCAGAAAGACAAATTGGAGGAACAGTAGGGGTATGGAGCATATCTGAATGACCAAACCTCTAGTCTTAGGCCCCTATTATATGGGCGACATAAATGCAGAAACGTTGAGTTGGACATGTCTCCAGTAATAAATGTAAAATTTCTGGACTATGATGCCTTTTACAAGAAAATTATTTTCTCTACACAGCCAAGTCCAACAAGCTGTATCTTTATTGCCTTCAAACAGAAATACAGTAAAGATGCAGCAGGGCAGATTTGCTGAGAGACCTATGGTGTAGCCAGCAGATCTTTCACACAAGCGATGTTGGAGGTTATGATACTCATTGCAAAATCCAATGACTGACCACCTCAGATGAGCACCGGCCAATAATATTTGTCGTGCACTTATATAGACCAGCAGCCTGCTATGTTTCAGGACTAGCTGTGGAACAAGAAAGGCAAGTTCAGAACATGGGCAAAAGAACTATAGCAGGGAGCATGCGAAAGAGCGCTAGGTAACTGGTCAGATTTGAAGATTATTAACTGCCAGAGATAGATGTGTGATTTACAAATCTTGGGGCTATATTCATCAATATAAAGAGGTAAACTTCTGGAGAACACCAGCTGCCCCACAGGGACAAATAAAAGCTCTCTTGCTTTAACTAAGGCTGGCAATGGAGACATCTCTTAAAATCTACAATAGAAGCGCAAAACCAGGGCATCTAAAAGCAGAGTTTATTATAACTTAAAACATATGCACCACACATATATGTGCTTACAGGATAAAATAATAAACGCTTATCTGACTCCTGTGTGATCAGATGGATGTAGTATATCAAATATCTCAGCCCTGAGGAAGCAGACAGTGACGTCTGCGATACGCGTCAGCAGTTTGGGAAGATCTTGTCTAATAGCACTCCAGGATATTCTTTCTAAAGCACAGGACCGGAGTAGAGGGAAAGAGAAGTGAACAACTAATTGGCATTTGATATACTACATACATCTGATCACACAGGAGTGTGGAGGTGATATATTCCAAAGCCTTCAGAGGCAATTGCTGGAGTAGCCGTTCCATGTGGGTGGAAGTTGCCATATACCGGTACCTGGAGGAGTCAGATAAACTTTGTTATTATTTTATCCTGTAAGCACATAAATGTGCGGTGCATATGTTTTAAGTTATAATAAACTCTGCTTTTAGATGCCCTTGTTTTGTGCTTCTATTGTAGATTTTAAGACTGTTGTGGATGGAAAAATGCCATTAAAGGAGCGGCATATAAGGAATCGACAAGTGGTGGATTAATTTGGATGACTGAAGTTGGACTGGTCAATCACTCTTACCTGTCTTCATTTGTATGTTATAGTGACTAACAAGAGTGACATTTGTCTTTTTTAACGTTATTTTTTATATTATTTCATTTGTTTGTATTTGTGTTCATTTGCGATTAACGAAGATGACATTTGTCATTTTAACACCATTTCATCTCATCCCTTTTTCTTTTTTTGGGGGGGTTAGATATACTAATATTGTTATTGTGACAGATTTCTCTTGTTTAGTCTTATTGTATATTTTCCTGACCTATAGGAGTGAGGGATTTGACTTTATTGGATTTCAGATAGTTCGGGATATAGGGGCATTTCTCTATATATTGGTCGCTTGAGTGCCAAGTAGCTCATTTGGGCTTTGTGGCAGTAATGGAGACATCTCTACCATTTAAGGTGTTAGGAGTCAATTTAAATCAATAGAGATTGGGGAGGGGGTCATTTGACCCTATGGCACATTTGATATATTTGCTCCTGTTTAAGCTTGATTACAGCTCTAATTTTTAATGTTTTGCTGGAATAAGAACATTGATTTTATGTAGAACAAATTATGACTGAACATAATGGAACATAATGATTGTTTACTAGTGTTAATGTCAACAACAGAGAGAAAAAAAATCTTTCAAAGAGTAATTATGAGGACATTTCTAATGTCCTGGACAACTAGATATGAATGATCATGGGTAGAATATATAAAATGAGGAACCTGCCTTTGGGATTAACTGCTTGAATGTAAGAGGCCTACAATGCATTGATTTGTAGTGCATTGGAGACCCCTCTAGTAGTGGTGGGGGTAAAAAGTCCCATTGATTTGAATTGGGCTTTTTAAACCATTTTATGCTAGAGTATTTGTAATCCGTATATAGTATTTGGTAATGTAATAATCAACAATTAATCTCATAGAAACACTTCAACTTGTACTGAAAATAAAATTATACATAACAGACACAAGTTCATTATTGTATACATTTTTAAACTTCAACATAAAGATTGTAAAATCTTTAAAGAAAATATTTTTCGGTGAATATTCAGATACTAGGCCTATTTTGCTCCTGTCTCTCTCCCCTTTCCTGTTTTTCTGTCCTCCAGCACCACCCCTTCCCGTGCTTGCTCTTCAATGAACTTGTAGCACTTTACTTGTGATTCCTGTGCTCCAATTTCTTCCCATTGCTAACATTCCTATTTGTTCGCTATCTGCCCCCCATCTTTAGATCCATTCTTGACCATGCCACACTTAGCCTGCCTCAATCTTCTGCTTGTTCACTATACTCCCCCAGGGTACCGTATTTAGATTTTTCACCACTCCACAGCAACCTTCTAGTAGTAGCACTATGCCAGGACTTGAGTTTGATAAGGATGCCCCCTCTAGGTCCTTGAGCTCCCAGATACAGTCTTCTGGTGGACAGTCACCATTACAGCTATTTGTGGGCTTTTTGTATTATAATTTTAACTATAATGTTTTCTTATCTTTTTCTGTAGCCCGTCCAACACTTTTTCTCAGAGTTGCTTACCTCAGTCTTTCTGAACCTTGTGTATTGTCATCCTGAACTGGCTCAACTGCTGACAGGTGTTTGACCTTGTGGCCAACATCTTTTCTAATGGCAATTGAAGCATCAAGGTCATAATCACCTCTTCAAAATCTCGCACTCAGGCTACTTTCTCCAGTTTTTTGGCTGAACAGTATTCCTTGGGTAGGAATTCTTGACAACATTTTAGATCTTCAACATTATTCACAGCAGAAGGCGCAGTCTTCGCCTTACACAAGTAGACAACAAAACAAAAGAGGGTGCCCAAAATAATGCCTTATCACTTGGATAAAGAGAAATATAATAGAATGGTAATTTCACATTTAATGTTGATTAACAGAGGCTTATACCTCAAGTTAACATAACTAGCCTGTAGAGAAAATACCCCATGTCTGCTCAGGGAAGATCCACAGACAACTACTGCTTCTCCCAAAGTCAGTATATGCCAAAGAAAAATTTTATTAGAATAACAATTAGTAGAAAATTATATTAAAATTATATTAAAACTGGCAATTCCATGCTTTTCCCAGAGCTGTGCTACTTTCTCAAGAATCGGTTGCCTAATTGATTGAACCTAACTGAACAGATATTACTGTTTTTGGGGCAGTCCAAACATTCCACCTGCATCTGATCTAGGGACACATAAGTGATATTCCCAGACATTGGCTTTGTGTGTAGTATTCCTACGGCTGGTGCTGGGGATGGTGACAGAGTTTTACCACTGAAATTACATTAGGAGCACCTCATTTTCTCTTTTTTATTGACTTAATCTGATAAAAACACTTTGCTTAATACTAATGCACAGTGGGAGAACCAGATCTGATGATTTATTAAAGCTGATATTAACCACACAGCTCAATTTCTGGGCTTGTCTGTCTCTTTGTTTGCTGAGAGCACATTTTAGGGGTCCACATTTGCTCTATGAAGACTTTGAATATTGAGTTTCAGATGCATTTATTTATATATTTATGCATAATATATACTTTATTATTCTGTTTACTGAATTTATCAATAAATGTGCTTCAAACTTATTGGCTGGGATGTGTGTGTGTCAGCACATATCAGCCAATGGCTGTGAGGGAATTGGATCAGAGGCTGCCCATATATAAGGCAGTCTCTACTCTGGTTCCCTCAATGCGGAACGGACATCGCCCCGAAAGAAGGGAACCTGTGGCTCATGGCACTGTCTCTGTGGCCACGCACAGCACCGGAGACAGATTTTTAAGTTAAGGCACCATTAGTTTATTCTGGGATATATACCATATGTGCGCACATGTTCTCTGGGGGGCATATTTTATTCGGAGATTTAATATGGCACTGTATATGTTTATTCTGGGGCACTGACTTAACCCGTTGAGGCCAGAGAGGTCAGCAACGCATTGCTTTGCATAACTACTTAGTGCATAACCCCCAGGAATGCAAAGTTATTAGCTATCACACGTCCAGTCATAGCACAACACTGTTCTGGGTAGATGAAGGCTGGAACAACAAATGGCTAACATTTTAAAGACATTGTTCAGCAATTATATTGGCCTCCAATTAAAGGGAACCTAGTTTTATATATTTTAATAAACATGCTGAAATAACCATGCCAGTTTGGTATTTTATTATGTTTTTAGTTTTTGCGTAAGAGCCTATGATCTGTTGAACACCACCAGCTATTGTGCAAGCAGCTTGTATAGTTCAAGTAAATATCTTCCCTTTCTCTTACTACCCTTCCAGGCTGTCACTGTTAGTATGTTAATTCCACATACAGAAGAGCTCAGCTGGTAAATTCAAAACTGCTCCAAATATAATGTAAGATTCGCTGTCTATCTCCAACCCACCCCCACCTGACATACACCTCCACCATAATTAATACCCCCTCACCCTCTCCTCAACAAGAAATCATTAACACCTTTGAGTGCCAGAGGCATTGATCACCCCTTGTTATTATTTCTGAAGAAGAGGCCTAGGGCTGGATTCTATTACAGGTGCTAATTTTATCTCTGCATTTATCTCCAGTTTTCCCCATAGACTTCAATAGGAAAATGTTTGATAAAATGGGTGTTAACATTTATCTCCTGCAATAGAATCCAGCCCCTAGTTGTCTTGAAAGTTTGCATCCAAAGCCACTCAGCCAATAAAAGTATTCTACCAGTCTCCTGAAAAAATGAATAACCAGATCTATCATGGCCCCTGTAATTATCCCTGATCTGGCTTCTCTGAAGTGTGTCCGAATCATATGACAGCTGTGATGTGTGAATATGATGATGACGTGATCTTTGAACACCATGGCTTTCATATAGGTCTGACAGTTCAGTAGAGCTGGTTTGCACACTGAGATTGCAGGGACATAAAAGTGAAGTTTTTTATTTAGAGGGTGGCTCAGCACTCTTTATGTTATGCCCTAGCTAACACTTGTTACATTAACACTTTGAATGCCAGAGGAGTGTCCCATTCATTACTCACTCCTCTGATACTCAAAATTGTAGAGGGGGGTGAAGGGAGGTTAGTGAGTTTCTGATTTTTAAATGTATTGTAAAGAGTAGACCTCTCCAATATTTATGATGGAGGGGTTCCTGCATTTTGTATTCCTTTTAGTTAGGGAGGAGTGGATTCCCCTGTATTATTTATTTATATGGGGAGTGATCTGGTTCCCTCTGCTTTTTTCTGCCATCCCTCTTGTTCCCCCCTTCTTCTCTCTGTAGGCTTATTTTTTTTATGAATGATTATATTCCTTTTGAGGGGCGAGGGGGGGTTGCACTGTGTAGTTTACCAGAAAATAACACCTTCTACACTAAGCTCTGCAGCAGTATAGAGGGGAGAAAACTGTACGATTAAAACATAAGAATTAGTAACAAAACTGACAACAAAAAAATCACATGACTAGGTTGATCACAGATATTATACAGTGCTGCATTAACCCTTTGCGTGCCAGGGGGTACGCAACGCATTGCAAAGCAATACATTGCATACCCCTCTGGCACTCAAAGGGTTAACCCCTTAACGACGGATGACTTACCAGGTACGTACCGCAGAAACTGTCACTTAGTGACAGAGGACGTACCTGGTAATTCCCGGAAGTCCGGGTCTCCGTGCGGCTGCACGCCGCTCGGAGACTCAGAACTTGTTTGAAAAAAAAAAAAAAAAAAAATGTTCCTCGGGCGTTAAGGTGACAGCCGCGTACGAACGCGGCTGTCGCTAAGGGGTTAATGTTTGAAACAAAATTGGTTTCCTAATGAAGCTTCCTTTTTAACAAGAAGCTGTCCAGTTCCTTTTTTCTGTAATAAGATTAATATGGACCTTTTCAATGGATCAGGAACATTTCCTTCTCATCCTATAATATAAAAGGCCTGTATGCTTGTCCGATGCAGTCATGCGCAGTAGAGACTGCCTGAGCGCACAGAATGCTAGGAGGTGTACTTTCAGCACATCCCCCAGCTGTGTGGCCTCCCAGGTGGGTGAGGGGTGCGGATATATGGGCCAACCGTCCAGAGATGTTATTGTGGAAGAAGACGGTGGCTTGTCTGCGCCAGGAGTCACTTCCCTGTTTCCTCTGGTGGTTTTTGGGTGGCTGGGGGAAGTCCCCTTATGACCCTACGGGGCCTGTCAAACCAGAAGAGCCGTAGGCTGCCGCGGCCATTCTCTAAACTGAAGCCCCGGACCGGGCAACTAGTGGCCCATGTACACTGGCTTTTATAGTAGTAGAGAAATATTTAAATGTATAACTAAAGATTTTATTAACATTATTTTAAAAAATTGTACAATTCTACAGTTGGTCCATCACTACCAGGACTTACATTATAATTAATTTATTTTGTAAATGGGGGGAATAAGGGGTTTGAGATTCCAAGGAAGAAAGATCTTTTGGATCAATATCACTTTTTTATACATAGATGCATAATTGCCTTCAGCAGTGTGTGTGCATTCACCTCTGCATCTTGCATGATGCAAATTAATTTAACTTTTTGTTTTCCTGAAGACGCATACAGTTCAGGTGCAGAAACACAGGTTTTGTTATCAATCTTTTTTTTTCTGATAAAGCCTTTTCCGTTTCCTGTAGGGATTCTTCTCACTGAACTTTTAAAATATATTATACTAGTGTAAAAGCCAGTGTACACAGGTCAAAGTCCAGTGAGTTAAAGAGGTCGGTCCTGTGCATGAATGCATTACATTCATGCACAGTAGAGACTGCCCGAACGCACAGAATGCTGGTAGATGTAGGATTGCTGGGCATTCTGTGCGTTCGGGCAGTCTCTAATGCACATGACTACATCGGACAAACATTCTGGCCTTTTATATTATGGGATAATGACGTTGTCAGTTTTTTCTTACTTCACACCCTGATCTTTATTCACAGAAAACTATTGCTTCTTCTTAGATTTTTTTTTTTCTTAACTTTCATAACCCTCTGAGTGCAAAGCAATGCGTCGTGTACACCTCTGGTACTCAAAGGGTTAAAACAGATATTATTTTGAATTTAGAGTCTTCCCACTACTCTTCCATTTTGTCATACAAAGAAAGAATAGATTTTTTAACCACATTGAGTTGTCCCTGAAGGGCTGATGGTGCAGCTCCCTAAACAATGTTATAATTTCCACATCTGCTGTTTTCATTGTCATTTGTGCATTGTGCGTAGTCAACACAATAATTTCTCTCTCTAGATAAAATAAAACCTGGATGTTTTGAGTAATGCTGATATACATCTGATAGATTTGCTTGTTTTATTACAGAAGTAAAGTGTATTCTATTATATCAATAGACTTTTCGTTGAGACCTTCGGTTCAGATTTTCCTCCATCTAATTATAGTCCCCTCCAAACACAAGAAGTATGGGTGTTATAAATAAAAGGTTTTAGTGTTTTGGGAAATTCTCTATTTTATGAACAAGATATATTCATCTAACATAAGCTGAAATGTTCAGTTTCAACACCCATCCGTAGACAGTGAACCGTGACCAGGATACAGTTCAAGCACTTTTACTGCTGTAATTCTAGCAGGATTGCAATATCCCAGATGGCTTTTTTCCCTCAGACCACACTGAATATCTATTCTCCCATTTCGTAGTGGTAATTTCTTCCAAATAATTGTCTGTTCTCTTAAAGGAAACATATTCCAATTTTCTTTTCTCTGGGTATCATAAGCATCAGATCTTGCCATTGAGGTTTTATACCATTTTCATTCCAAGTTACAGCAGTTATAGGAGGAATATTAGCCCTCTGTCTGTCAGAAGACTTTACCAGGATTTCTTGCTCATATTACTCCTGCTGTCCTCTGGTTCATTTTGTGGTAAACAGTAGTGCCTCTTAAACGAATACAAAGGTTAAGTCCATATCCATAGATGGTGATTCTGTAGTCTCATTCAAAATATAATTTTCTTCTATTTTTCTTTGTTTGTTAAATATACATTGGAAAACAGTTCGGTGAGAAGTTATTGCATTCTTCCAAGTTTTCTCCAGATTCAGAAATAATTTATTGTGAATTTTTACTGGAGTCCTCTGAAGGGAAGGAACCTTTTTGATATGCTTCAGGAGGACATTGTCAAATACATGGCCATACTCCCTACCTAGATTACACTGACTGAGTTCAGTCTGACTCTCAAAGTCTAATTTGGCCACAACGGCCACATTTTATCAGGATTCCATTAATCCTTAAAATATTTGCCTAATGGATACTTTTAGCTTTGGTTGACATTTCCAGCTGCTTAATTCTGCAATCACATTGATGAAAAATACTCAAAAACAACCCAAAGCTGCAGTGGCAACGCATGGATTAACCTCAAAATAAAATAACACATATACAAACCCCCTGCCAGCCAATCTACAGTATTTTATAATCATAACCTCTTTGAGATCACTTGCCATGAAAAAGGATACATTTACCCCTAACACAATTACAGTGATTTCAATTGACATCAACATTCAAAAAATCTAACCCCACACAGGAAATTGCCAAAATAAGGGGTTACTGTGCGCATTTTACCTAACACACTCACACATCGTGAAATTATGTTTCCGAACTAAGGTGCAGCTAGAATATTGATATATAGTTGCACAACCTATTCATTATTATATCTCATCTCCTTTGAAGAGATTGAGATTAGGTTACTATTTGTTAGTTCTTCTAACAGATTTGCCAAGAAATATTGCCCCTGTATTAAGTTTTTCCTTGATCTAAACAAATGTGATCTTACAACACATTCAGCATTTTTATTTTCAAGTTTATTGAAATAAGGATCCTTCCTATGACCCATACTTTTCACATGTAAATACAACAAGGAAGATTACTCGTGTTAACATTTAAGGGGTTAAAGGAGTGCATAAAAGGGAATACTTTCTTTCCTCTCAGAAAGAAAATGTGTTTTGTGTTCAGTCTACAAATTGTTTAACCCCTCCTTTGCTGGTCATAGTGATCTTGCTACTCTGACAACAGAGGGATAAACTAAAACGAGAACACCCCACCAACAGCCCCAACCACCCCATCCAAAAACATGATTAACCCCTCCATTGCCATGGCGGATACACTTAGCCGTACTACTAGTGGAGGTCTAAATGAGTGATAAAAAACCCTTGTAAATAAATGGGGGAATAACACTACCCCCCAACTTTTCATCCTGATGAGATCAGGAAGGGGAGAGTGTGAAATTTGAAAAAAATAATATGGGGCCCACTCCAAACTATTGTTAAGTACAAAAATGTGATTAAAAAGAGAATATGAGGTCTGGAGCCCACATACTATCTTTTACAGTTAGTATAATCCTGTACTGGGGGGGGTAGGGACTGGATTCTATCACTCCAACCCCTGGGAGGTGGGGTTATGCAGGGCACAGATCATGCCCTGGAACAGCCTCACTTCCCAGCCAATTACAAGTGAAAGGAAGAGGTCATGCATGTGTTTAGAGAAAAGAGGAAGAGGTCACTTTTCATGCATGCTCTTGGGAATGCATGAAATAGGGGCCCTGGACTCTGGGCTCTGTTTGTTTTTTCTTCTCCGTTAGGGAGGGCAGAGGAAGGGGTTCCACTCCCATATTCTCCCACCTAATTAGAACTGTCTGTCTCATCCCCTATGGCAATTTAAGAATAATTTCAGTATTGACAGCACATTTAACCCAATAAACATGGGATGATGGGACCCCTATGTAATAATGTCCTCAAATTTAAAATAGCTAGACTAATGACGTTCAAATAAAAAAATAAAATGCACATGTTGATTTTCCACATTGTTGGTAATGGACTATAGCATGAATATGATCAACATTAATCATATTGTTATATATAATTAACCATAGTCCCCATCAACCATTCACCTAAAATACATATTTCAAATCTACTCCCAGACTCCCCGTCCTTATACATGATGGCAAGTTTTGCACAATAGGCAATACAGTTTTGAGTGATGGTTGTGCTACCTGATGACCTGTTATTGGGCACTAGGATGCATTAAAAGGAGTAAAATTATAGGAAGGTCACATAAGAATAGAATAAACTGTCCTAATATCACATCCAAAACTACTTTCAATAACATCAGCAATATCGTTTTAATATATGTAGTATAACTGGACAAAAGTGCAGACAGGATTATTGATTGCACTAGTAGACTACTGGTAGTCGACACTGTTAAGTACAACTAACGCTTTGTGACAATGCATTCCACTGAATTGAGTCAGACCTCTGCAGATTATGGTCTATTTAATGGACTACAAAGGTAGGAATAAGCAAGCTTTTATCAGCAGGAATTAATGGCTGGCTAATGACACAAATGGTCACTAAACAATCAAACTAAGTACAATAATATGATTTATCGGGCACTAACTAAATCAAAGAACAAACTGGGTTGAAATGCATAAGACAGGTAAAGAGTAAAAGGGCTGGAATTCAGAACTAAGACCGCTCTGGGCAGCGGCTGAATATAAACAACAGGTATTAAGGGCTCAATCCAAATGTTGGAGTTAAAAGCAACATTAAGAAAAAAAAAAAAGACCATCGCGACTTAACCAAGACTCAAGACTCAAATCTCTGTTACCCAGAATGGCTAATGAGTGATGGCCAAAAAATACATGTACACCTTAAAACCTGCGTCGTATAAAATTCTGACCTCATTGCTGTCTTAAAACACACAATAAATAACATGCGATATGTCCATATTAAAGGAATAAGCAAACGTCTGACGTCACCTAGCACCTCAGCCAATCACAGCACCCCAAAGTATCAAGTTCATTCAAAAAACCTATATATAGACCCAAAATAACCAGCGCACCTTTGTCTGTGTTTCGAAGTTTCATGAGCTAGAGCACAGGGCCCAGGCGTGAAGGCTAGTGTTAAAGCGAGGGAGGTAGGAGCATTGTATTAGAGGTAGAAGGAGATTTTGGAGCATTCATACACATTGCGACACATAATACACTTTTGAACATACCCATAACACACATCCAAACACAAACCCACATGCACATACATAGATTATTTTTTTTTTGTAATACATCACATACACTTTTATATATTTTTCTAACAGTGTGACTCTGTGACTGCAAGTGAGTGATAGAGAGTGAGTGTGTGTGTGAGGGCCTGAGTGAGTGCCTGGGTATGAGCAGGTGAGAGATGGAGAGGAGGACAGGAGAGAGGGATGGGGAGAGTAGCAGGAGAGGAGGAAGAGGCACAGGTGGGCATCCCTGGTCAGGGGAGGGGAGGGAGATCCCTGGGGCAGAGGGGGAGCCTCACAAAAGGAGGCACACAGAGTGCAGGACCAGAGCTGGCAGTGGGACAAGGGGTACATTGGGAGCACCATGCACAGCCAGGGCCAGAGAGCAACAGCCACGGCTCTCTAAATGACAATTAGTGGTGTGGAGGAGGAGAGGCTTAGAGACCCCAAATCCTCTGATAAGGAAAACAAGGTCCTGGTGGAGGCCGTCATGTCAAGGGAGCAGATCCTGTTCCCAGGGGGAAGGACACCGGGAACCAAGAAGAAGGTTGCATGGAGGAATGTTCTGGCTGCTGTCAATGCAGTGTCCAGCTGCAGCCGCTCCCTGGACTCCAACGAAAAGAAGTGGACAGACTACAAATGGGTAGTCAAGAAGAAGATGGGACTGGAGGCCTTGCATGCAACAAAGGCACTGGAGGTGGACCACCCCTGCGTATGCACTACACAAAGTGGGAGGAGGTGCTGCACAGGAGCATATCGGTGACAGTAGTGCAGGGGATCCCGGGATGGAGTGACACCGTATATGAAAGGAGCCCCCAGACCACCGGCAAGTGCGTCAAGGCCTATATACACAAAATACAAATTCTGACACCTACCACGGCCCAACACAATGACACCTGGCCAGCATTCCATACCACAATTTCAGCAACACAGCTTGGAGGGGGTTCAAACAAGGACAGAATACATGACAAACCCAGCACAAATGGGAATGGTCAAGTCCCTGTTTAACCCCCTTGATGCTGCCAACATCAGCCACACACACAGCACCAAATCAATGTACACCATCATGTTGGATGCAAATGAAAAATTGTTATGTGTACCACAATGTCATACAAACAGGTCAGCACCTAACCCCTTGAGGGATGATCAAGGAATTGTTCAACATTACATCGGCTAGTCCTTGCACTCAAAGGGTTACGGAGGATAGCAAGGAGAGGAATTGGTGTGTTCCTTGGAATATTGTTACTGCATTTCAGGCATATGCATTGTACATGTATGTAGTTTGTCCATGTGGAATGGTCAAGGTTCAGCTTTCTGTATCATATGTAGCCTGAAGAGTGTGGATGGGCGGGGGTCATTCACTGCCATTACCACTCTGCAGGACACGGGATTCACAAGGATCAACCATGCCAGGGGGGATATTCACTAAGGGGTAAGAGAGAGGTTACAATGTGCAGATGACTACTGCAGTAATATCACTTCTGCAATCCCTGTGATAGTCTGTGGAGCCAGTGTACTAAGATTTAAACAATTTGGGACACATTATTGCATAGGTTCCATAGCAAAATATAGGAAAAAGGAGACGTAACCTCCAAGACTATTGAATAACAACCCCTCACATGTTTGCTGTGTGTTTGGATTTTAGCTATCCTGGGGTGTGTCCGATGTGTCTTCCAGCTGATTGGGTTGCTGGGTTCCACAGTTCATGTTTGTTGTTGTGCTTGCTGTGTCTGTTAGTGTTGCTGAGATCATTTGTTGGACTCTGTAGTCATTGGTGATCACTGGTGCTTTGATGTGTTCAGAGGTTCTAGTGTGTTTGCTGTTGAGGCCTAGGAGTTGTACATGCAATGCCTTTGCATCACTCAAGGTGTGATGGTTCAGTGATGAATGGGGATAGCAAAGAGGTATGTCTTGCCATCTTGACTCCTCAGGATACTCATGCTGGCCAAAGCTACACCACTATAGGTTATTGGAATCAATGTATGAGTTTATATCAAGCTCGGCAATCAGTGTGTGTCAGGATGGTAACCAATGCATTGCAAAAGCAATGCAATGGGTACCATCCTGCAAGGCAACAGTTCACATGTTTATGTCATAGTCTTGCAGCACTCCTGTCATAGCTTACATCACTAATTACATCATGTCATTTCCCCATACAGCATACATGCCTGCATATGCAGGGGATCCTGGGGAACGCTCATCTGAGGAGTCCACCGCCTCAAGAGCACTACCACCACCACTGCACACGGCTGACTACAGCCATCATGAACCACCGCAGCAGCAGTATCCAGCCCACCAGGAAGTATCCAGCCCACCACTGCAACAGCAGTATCCATCCTAACAGGTACCACCACTGCAGCAGCAGTATCCAGACCATCAGACACCACTACCACCACCACCACCACCACAGCAGCCACAGTACCTAGACCACCAGGCCCAACCACCACCAACGGGAAGGCATTGGATGCCAGAGATAGTGGCCATGCCACTGGATGCAACCTATGGCCCAACACCAAAGCAGCAGCAGTACATGTGGCAGGAGAGCACCCAGGGGTCCACATTTCAATGGCCCCTGGATTATTAGCATGTGGGGCTCATAGGGGAGCCACAACATCCCCAGGCCCGGGAGGATTTCACCCTGCCAGCACCACCAACACCACGAAAGCACTCTGGCGTTGGGACAGCCCAGGGGAGTTAGGGGTCATTGGCTGACCTGGAAATGTCCCCACATTCCCTCCAGAGTGGTCCTCCACTTTTTGAAGGTCTCCAAGGATCACCACCTTCAAATCCACTACCAGAGGAAGAGACACAGATCCAGAAGCAGGCATCAACACCTCCATTCACACACTCCACATCAGTCACGCCTTTGCATACCATGGTATTGGATGCGGAGTGCATGGCCATCCAAAGGAGACAACTTAGGGAGGCCCGGAGGTGTGCCAGATCACTCAGGCTTTCCATCATCCTGCTGGTGTTCCTTTCCAGCCTCCTGAGAGCCACTGAGACACAACAGGTCATGATGACCACACATATGAGTACATTCACCACTGGCATGCTGGACATCATGGGCCAAATGTTGTTCAAAATGAGGGAGTCCAACCGGCGGGAGAACCAGCGCCAGACCCAGCCCTCAAATGATGGATCCAGTTATATATCCCCTGCCAGCACTCTACCAACCCCACCCACAGCCAACAGACCCACTAGGTTCACACACTGTAGCGTGAGGGAGTCCACCCCTGCAGCCTCTCCCAAAGCACCACCCAAAAATAAAATAAACACCTAATCTTTTTTTTTATCCCCAAATAAATGGACACTTGTTCATTCTATTTATGTCCATGTCTGTTTTTAATCCAAACTGGTTGGTGGCAGAGATGTCTCCAATGCATTGCAAAGCGATGAGTGAACAAACTCATGCACATTCAGTGGTGTATTAGGATGTCACAGAATGGGTGAGCACATACATCTTATACAGACACTTGTGTCCAAGTTCAACTCACAGACCACATAGCAAAGCCAAATGACATGAGGGTGGGATTTTCCATTATGTGATTTGAACTTGAACATACACCTAATAGATAGATCATCGGATCAAAGATATGGGGCTGGTTTCAAATGCAGGAGATAAATGTTATCTTCCATTACATCAATAAATTCCTGTTGAGGTCTATAGGGATACATGGAGATAGAAGCAGAGTTACAGTTAGCACCTGCATTTAACAACAATGATGCAGGAAAGGTAATCAATTGAACCTGGCAATTACAGCTGCTCATTGGTTGGGATTGACATTGAAGAGCAAAAGGTGATCTTCATGGACGTGGAATCAAAATGTCACTGGCACGTACCTCTGACAATGAGGGGTCATGCCATGGATGCCTGTAGGAGGTGAAGACAGAATTTGAAACACACAACAGTCATGCTATTGCTGAATCATCATCATAGGTTTGAGTGCCAGAGGGGTACACAACACATTGCTCATCATTGTATTGATGATCTCTCTGGCAGTCAATGGGTTAACACGTTGTATCAGAAACGGAGTAGACCATCGATTGCTTTCAATGCACTGTCTAGCTGTCATGTAGACATGAGGTTGTTAACAAGGGGATGGCAAGCAGACATACGTATGTGTGACTTGAATACTGGGCACACACCTCCTCAGTATGTGAATCAGGACCCATGACATTGATCCTCTATTTTGTGGGTCTTGGTTCACATACTGAAGCGGTGTGTGCTGTGTTCTTGTAACACATACATATTTCTGCATGCCATTTCCTTGTTATTAACATCATGTCTTCATGACGGCTAGATAACACATTGTCAAACAATGGAGTAATATTGACACTGTGCTATACACACACAAACACAAACAGGTCAGCATGTTGGGCCTTGCAACCTGCCTCACAGATTGTTACTCCCATACTGTAGCCAACACCAACACTCTATGAGCATCCCTATTCTGATCCATTAGTCATTGCCCAACCAATGCACACATGCAATAGTCCATGTAACCCTTTGAGTGCCAGAGGGGTATGCAAAACATTGCTTAGCATTGGATATCCCTCTGTGACATCAATGGTTGCAGGGGTTTTATGGCTATAATCAACTTTGTGGATGTAGTATTCTGTCACTTCAGGTTAGGGGATGTTGAACATGGCCCATTGATCCCAGGTTGCAGGCTGATATCCATGACATGCCATTGTCGGATTGGAGGGCTGTGTTGGTGGGTCATCCTGTGGAGTGGGACAGATGGTTATGTGTTGATTGTGTGTGTTTGTTTGCACACATTCCACAGCCATGACCATGGTCACACATGCTTTGTACTCACAGGTGAGGTGGACCCTGATGAGCTTGGTTCACATCTGCATCACACTTCAAGTATCCTCATCTGCATCAATGGAAACAGGAACCTCAATGGGTTGTTGTGGCTTCACATCATCAACTAGACGTGTGTTCAGAAATATTGTGTCGTAGGGCACACGCCAGCATGATGTCACATGCTTTACTAGGTGCATATTTTAGAGTGGCCTCTGAGTGATCCAGGCAACAGAACCTAGCTTTGAGCAGGCCAAAGGTGCACTCTGTGGCATTCCTGGTCCTGACGTGTGCCTCGTTACAGCACTCCTGCACAGGGGTGTGGGGATTGGCTATTGTATGAGCAGCCCCAACTTGCACCCATAACCGGCACCACCTGTGGACAGTGAGTGACATGGTGATATGAGAATCCCATATTATGTGGCTGATTTACTCCAGGTAAGTGTTTTCTGGTGTGTCTGTGGTTGGTGGTGTGATTGATTTAATTGGTATGTACTTGTCAGGTGTGTATGTGTGATATTGTGGGGTGCATGTCGTGTCTCCATTGACTTTTGATGTTGCATAGGTGAACTTGTTTTGTTTTGTGAGTGACAGCTGTGCTTGTTATGTTGTTTGTTCACCCCTGTTGTTCCAGGGTATGTTGTGTTGCCTTCTGTTGTGCTGCTTTGTGTCACTCTTGTCCCTGTGGACAATCAGTCAGACATTATTCCTGCAACTTCTATTGTCCAGGTCATCATTTTTTTTAGTGAATGCATGCGCTTTATCTTCTAGTTGTTGGATGGTAAGTTGCATGGATGTACTGTTAGTCTCACATGCTTCTGTTCTTTACCATCTCTATTCTTTCATTGTGTGCTTTCACTTCTGGATTAAGTCTATTTTAGTCAAAAAATGGAGTAAGTAATTTTGAGACCACTTTCGTTGTGGCTTCTGCCAGAGCATCCTCTGATTCAGCTGTAGATGCCTTCATGTTGTCAGAGAGCATGTCATCCAAGGATGGACTCTTTCTTTTTATGTTTATCTTGCCCCTCCCTTTGTGATTTAGACTGTTTATAAGTGTCTAGCATTGCCAGAAATTTTTCCATGGGCATTTGACACTGAGAAGTCTCCTCAAGAAATATTATGTAAAGAAAATAGGAGTAGTTAAAGCCTGCCAGCTATTTTTTCATCAGCTGGGTGATATAACTCCTAAGGTAGTTACCTCTTACAAACAGATAGTTGCAAAACAGTCCATCAGCTTTGAGATAGGGCATTGTAATTACAGATACATAGCCCTCATTCCAATTATATCTCCAGATAGGGCAAGTAAATCATCTCAGGTATGTAAATTATGATTTAAGCTTTAGATGATAAAGAAGTAGGTTTCAGTGTAGTAACAACTGGCATTGCTAAGTGACGGTAAGAAATCAAATCTCTCTACACATAATATAGCACAAAAGATGAATGAAGTATGTGCAGATGTAAAGAAAATGTCCATTTTAAGCCTCTGGAATCTTATTTTAAACTAAATTATTCTACTACAGCAAACAGCTTGAGTACTATCGTGCTACAAAATAATACTTCATGCAACTTTCACATTAATTGATGTGTTAGTCACAGAGCTCAAAGATAAAAAACTTTGTTGACTTATGATAAAATATCATCTCTGAAAGACATTGCATTGGATTTAAATACTGACCACTTGTATGCTAGATATAGTAACATAGTAGATAAGGCTGAAAAAAGGCATGCGTCCATCAAGTCCAGCCCATGCCAATAACACCCCTGTTGATCCAGAGGAAGGCAACAAAAAAGCCATCTGGAGCAATTTCCAATGTAGGGGGGGGGGGGGGGTGTGTGTGTGTGTGTGTGTGTGTGTGTGTGTGTGTGTGTGTGTGTGTGTGTGTGTGTGTGTGTGTGTGTGTGTGTGTGTGTGTGTGTGTGTGTGTGTGTGTGTGTGTGTGTGTGTGTGTGTGTGTGTGTGTGTGTGTGTGTGTGTGTGTGTGTCAAATAGTTCCCCGGATCAATATCCTATTTGCTTTGAAGCCATCTGTCATAATTGTCAATATTGTTCTGTGCTAGATAAGCATCCATTGCTTTTTTGAATGCAGTTACATTATCTGTCTTCTTGTATCGAAACAGTTGTATAACTACAGGTGTGCAGAGGGTGCAGTTGTGCCTACGCCCAGTATCCAAAGAGGCCCACCTGCCCCAGGATTCTAGTTATAAATATTTTTGTGTTGAGGGCCAAAAGAGTTTGTACCAGGGCCTCCAGTGACTACTGCAGTTGCACCTCTCTCCTGAAAGAACATTCACTGGATATGTCTCTAGTAGACATAAGGACTTATGTATAAAAGCAAGAGGAGCTATTTTGGTTAGAGGACAAATAAAAATGTATGAGTTAAATGAGCTTAACCCTTGAGTGCCAGAGAGTTATCCAACACATTGTACCACCTGCATACCTGGGAACTTCCCTATATTCCAGGGCTCCTGGGCAGCGAGTAGGCTTGTGTGAATGATGTGATTTGTGTCAAAGTGGGTGTGACAAACAGGTGAACAATGCTTAACCAGGATTGGGCTGGAAAGTGGGTGGAAAAGGGTGGGAAGTAGGAACAAAGAAGAAGTGGGCAGAGTTACTCCGGAAACTCCCCAGAGCTAGAAAATTAGCCTCTGTCCCCAGATATCTGGTAATTAACTCTAAAATCCGGATTCTCTAAGGCAGACCAGGAAAGTTCCCAGGTATGCCTCTCTGGGTTGAATGCTAGAGAGGCCATCAACACAATGCTTTGGATGTTTTTGAGACATTTCTAGCATTCAAGGCAAGAAGCTAAAAGCAGTATTTAAATCAGTGGGAATGTGGAGACATTTTATTTCTCCCCATGGTGCAGCTGGCAGTGTGGCACTTATTTAGTTGATTGAATTGCACCTCCATGTGTCACCAGTGATCACTGAACCAACCAAAAGTGTCTTCTTTTAGGTCTCTGTTTCTGCTTTAGATGTGAGTGCATGTATGTTGAAACAGGTTTTCTTGAGATCCTTTTGAAACATTTTTGGTTTTACAAACCATATATACTTGTCATTTTGCATATACCAGTATGTCAGCACACCAGAATATTATACTTCATATTTGTTTAACCATCTGAGTTCTGGAGAGGTATCCAACGCATTACAGTGCAATACTTTGGATACCGATGGGTTAAGTCCTTAGGGTCTAGAGGTGTCACCAGTGTATCTCAAAGCAATGCATTGCAAATTAATTGTATCAATATAATATGGTAGATAGCCAAAAATATAAATACAGCATTTCCTACAGCAAAAAATAATTTGTGCCCATTTGCTTCATTTATTCTGCACACATTCACATAATTATTTTTTTCCAATCCATGAGGGGAATTCTACTTATTGTAGTAAGTGGCATGTTGTTTATTTAAAGGGGCAGTACTTTAAAGCACAAACCTGAGAACCTAAGTAAGGATATTAACCCCTTAATGACCAATGACATGTCAGGACCGTCTCCATTTTTTTGGGGTTTTTTTTGTCACTGCAGGACAGGTGAAGGTCCTGGCACGTCACATATTTTGTTCTTACAGTACTCCTGCATGAGCGCTGTAAGCACTAGCGAGGTCTGAAATTGACAGGTCCAAGACAGGAGCAGTCTCTCTCAGACCCTCATTCAGCGCACCGGTGCACATCATCAGTCACGTGCACCGACAAAGATCAAAGCTGCCCTTAAGGGAAGGTCACTTCCACGGGCCACTCTTCTTTACGGGGAGAAAACAAATTCAATCTGTGTTGTTTTTTTATCCTTATGTTTCTTATTCATATAAAACTATTAACAAAACAGTTTAACCCTTTGCCAGAGGGGTACCTAATGGTTTTTTTACTACATTTATTTCTACTTTGATTATGTCATCTACTGAATATCTCGACTCATGCTGTTCCTTTAAGTTTCGTTCAGTGACTTTTGATTACTGGAAGGAGATATAAACAAACTAGATTTTAGATGAGAAATTCAGATAGTCATGAATAAAAAACTACCTGTACAATGTTAAGGTTTGTAGGGTAACTTATGAGTGTCAGGGACAAGCTTCCCAAATCTGTAATTATTAAGAAAATATTTTTTTTCAGCTGGGAAGTGCTGCCTCTTTAACAGAAGTACTAATCTAAGTTTTCCTTAAAACAACAGTATGGTATATCTGTTTTTACATCTGTAATTACCTTTTGTAAAGAATTACATTTTAGCCTGTATTTAGATCACATTTTCATACATCAGACAATAGGCTCCAGCTGTCTGAATGAACTATCCTATAAAGAAAATACACACGCATGGTCCTTGAGTGTTTTTTTTCTGTGTCAGATTGTAAACTGAAGCCAAGTACCAGCAAACACAAACAGAAATCAAATGCAAATAATAATAATAATAATAATAAACATACCTGTCTTCTGCATGAAGGGCTCCTTCCCAGGTCATTTATTGTAATATTAAGAAACACTTATTTTGAGGATGGTCTTCCCATTTAATATCTAAATTCTATATATATTTTTATTTGAGATGCATGTTTCTTGTTATCATCAATATGAATAAGACTAAACTAATGTAATGGACCTTCCTAGCAATCAAGGGAGTTTATTTGTCCCCTACATTGCAGATTATTTGCTCCAGAATTACTGTATTACATTTTAATACACAATTCTCAGTGTGTGTTAATAAAAAGCACTCACCTGAAATCGTGGGTGTGTAAAACTCTGTGGAAATATTCAGCTCTTAAGATATACTGAAGGTTTATCATACAAGGAACCTTAAACCAGTGGTAATATCAAGTCCTAAAAAACGCCTTTGGGTCAGTATCACAACAGCTCAGTTCACAGTCACAGTAGTTGTACAGCTATATTTAGATAGAGCAGCTGAAGACATGAAAGGAAATTCAAATATAAACTATATATATGAATTACTCCATGTCAGTTTATGCAATGTATTTCAGTATTCTTAATGTGGAACTAACACTTCATCATGGCTAGGGAGATTTTGAAACATATGTCAAAATCCCCTATATTTATTCTTTATTATAAATATAGTTCATGAGGTAATTAGTTTTATTTGTAAGTTATGCAATTTAGTCAGTACTACCTGGTAGGAAGTAGCAGTGGGAAAGGAGGGTACAATATTAGTACCTGACGCACCAGGATGTGTTAATCAGTTGTGCTTAATTTGCATAAACTGACAAAGTAAAATATCTTGTAAACTATCCTATATAATAATTCGCCAAAACGTGTAACAACAAAGTCATGCACAGTAGAGACTGCTGCGCGTGCTGCAGTCATGCACAGTAGAGACTGCCTGCGCCGCGTCCAGCTGTGTATCAGCCGCGGCTCGGGCAGTGTCTACTGAGCATGACTGCCCCGCGACCGTCTGGCAGTGGCACTGTGGCCCGTGCAATGGGCTCTTCCACTAGTATTTTAAATAAGGAATGGCTACCCTGTAGCAAGGTGATTTAGAATCTTTCAAAACCACCCAAGTCATTATTAAGCACTAGATCCACTTTAAATATAACTTATCTTTGACCCCAGTGATATAAAAAAATGGATCACTAAAGGAATATTTGTACTTGAGCCTGTCTATATTATATTATATATATATATATAAATATATATATATATACTAGTTGAACAGCCCGTTACACGGACCACAGTGCCTCTGGTAGCCGGTCGCGGGGCAGTCACGCGCAGTAGACTGCCCGTACCACTGCTGATACAGAGCTGGACACTCCTTCAGCGCGCCCAGCTCTGTATCAGCCGCGGCACGGGCAGTCTCTACTGCACATGACTGCCGCACTCGCAGCAGTGTCTACTGCACATGTCGGGCGTTACACATGATTTAGCGAATTATTATATAGGATGGGATATATATATATATATATATATATATATATATATATATATATATATATATATATATATATATAGATATATATATAGATAGATATTTTATGACATGCCAAATACAGATTTGCAGGCGACTAGTAGAGTAAAAATGATACCTTTATTGGCTGAGTGGCTCAAAGATGCAAGCTTTCAAGACAACTAGGGGCTTGCTACTATTACCACCAGTAATGAAATAAAAAAAAAAAAGTCACAGTTTGGTATTCTACTACCTGGGCTATGACAAACTACCACCACGTAAAAATGCACAGTGGGCGCATAATTTGAGCCCACTGGATACAATGAAAAAGTAGATGAATTTGGCATTCTATTAAATGTGTTGGCTTGTAACACATTAAGGGACTCTCTATTTTTGCATAAAAATAGTACCTAACAAGGTGTTGAGTCCCTAACGTACTTTGAAAACACTGACTTATAGCAGAACAGTGTTTTTAAACACACGTATGAATGGCTAGTGATCCATACACTAGTGGCATGTAGATGTATTGATATGGGGCCCTAAGCAGAGCAAGAAACCCCCATCCCCCTCAGATACCTCTCCAGCCATTGCCTGAGCAATACCGAGGGAAATATCAACAGAGGCTGGCTTTTATATGGTCAAAATAATTTGCAGCCTCAAGTTGGCTAGGATGTGTGTGTGGTGACATTGCACATGGTTAAAATGGATGGGGAAGTGTTTTGTGACATCATAGCCTTTAGCCAATAGGAAATAAGGGGGTGGGGCTAGAATGTAAGTAATGTTTGGAGAACAGCTGTTCTGGCTAGTTCTTTCTTATCCTGTGTTGGTGGAGGATCCTGCTCCCTTTTGTGTCTTCTCCCCCTTCCCCATTTCCTGCCTATCCCTCCCCAACTTTGTTTGTTGACTTGTATGCTGGAATTCAAGTTTGCTGGACATCTCAAGGTAACATTGGGTAATTATATGGGTAACTTAATGCAATAAGTGGGAGAATAAGGGAAATAGTTTGCCTAGTATAGTTTGAAGGAATTGCACTCTTGAAGGTAAATACCTGTAGTGTAACTTCTATATTAAATACTGCCGAACTTAGACTGACCATTTAATTGGAGTTGTGTATTTATTATATATATAGATGCATACATTATTTATTAACCACAGTGTGCTTACGCACCTCCCAGCCAATCAGCATCTAGTGGGGTGTGATGATGAAACCCGCTAGAAGCTGATTGGCTGGGAGGTGCGTACGCACACATCATAGCCAGTTGGAGGCTGCCAATTATTTTGAACAGAGACTGGCATATAAAAAACAGTCTCTGTTCAAAATTCTTGCAGTCTGACTCAAGCAACGGCCCGAGAGGTAGGAAAGGGGGTTTCTGTCAGTCTACATGCCTGCCGCAGCCTCCACCGCTAGTGGAGACAGAGGCAGTGGCAAGGGGGACACATGGCCTGCATTTTTTTTTTAAACAAAAGGAAATTAAAACAAATATAAAAAATAAATAAATAATAATCAGAAGACAGATGCCACACTTTTTAAACCCTTTGATCACCGAAGGGGTACCACTCTGGCACTCAAAGGGTTAACTGTGGCATCGGGGCTTAATTCTTGTTTTTTATTAAACTAGTCATTTCTTTTTTTCACAGATTGGAAAGAACAAAGAAGAGAAGAAAGAAGACAGAAGATTAAAGAAGAGGATGCCAGTGGATGACAGATAAGTGTTACAATTCTGGGTATTAGGATAGTATTAGGGGCAGTATTATTTAGTGTCATGTTAGGGATAGTCTAGGGTTAGTGTATGGGAGGTGTGGGGAGGGTGACTATTTTGAGCTCACTCTTGTTGTTTGACACTGTGTCAAACAAAGAGAGTTTGCTTTTTTCCTATGATGTTCACGCAATTTGTGCTACTTAGCACTAGTTGTGGGAACAAAAACCAACAAGCATTTGGCCAAAACAGGAGTTTTGGCCACTGATGGTGGTTGTTCCATGCACCGTGCCAGCTATAAATAGCTGTAATACATGAGTGGATTTATCGCTCCGTCCTTTTTTTTTTTCTTTCATTACTAGCTGTTTTACCACTGAGAATAGTATTGAGCCCTTGGCCGCAATATTGAATTCAGACGGTACAACTGTGTATGTACCTCTCGGAACTCCTTGGGCCCTTAACTACGCTTTTAGTGCCATGAATAGTATCAAACCCTATTTCTCTTCTCTTATTAAGCCTGAAGAGGAGACCTAGGGCTAGATTCTATTGCAGGAGATAAATGTTAACACCCATTTTATCAAACATTTTCCTATAGAAATGTATAGGGAAACCTGAAGATAAAAGCAGTGATAAAATTATCACCTGTAATAGAATCCAGCCCCTAGTTGTCCTGAAAGCTTGCATCCTAGAGCCACTCATTTAACCAATAAAGGTATCATTTTTACTCAATTAGTCTCCTACATTTTCTATGGCTAACATGGTACCAGCTTTACTCAAAATGCAGAGTTAACATATAACACATTTATAGTGATATCAATATGTTACAGGGTTTATCATGTGGGGTAAAACAAGGATACTCCCACTACTGTGATGTTTTATTAAAAATGTAATTGCAGATCAAACTTGCATTTTTTTGTGGTGTAGTCCCATCATAGCCAGAAATTTCACAGTGATATTTTTGCTAGAGCATCCTGTTGAGATCCATGGTCAGCTGCCCAGATCTGTCCATAACATTTCAGGCCATGGAAATGTAATAACATTTAACCCTTTGAGTGCCAGAGAGGCTATCGAATACCTCTCACTCAAAGGGTTCAATAAAACACCTCTTGCCTGTAGGCGTACCCTTATCTTACTCATCACTATAAAACATGCAATATATATTTTTCAGTATTAACCTATATTCTCCCTTTAAAGGGATAGTAATACTTCAGTTTATCTTTATTTTATTTTGTAGACATTAAAAAAACATGAAGAATGACATAAGTCTTATCTCTCAAACCATTCACAAGCAAAGTTTCCCCTCACTGACCAAAACGGTCAAGTCTGCCATCTAGCAGTCAGATTTGGAATCCGGTCCGTAGATCAACCGGTGGCTCTGCCACCACCAGATGATATTTCCTTGCATTGTGGAACTTTTTTTTATTCTTGACCACAATATAATTAATTATATTTTGAACAAAGGAAGGACAAACTATTACGCTGAAGAGCTATGCCACACTTCTTTTTAAACATTTGAGCACAGAGTGATACCCTCCGGCACAATGAACAATGAACTCTAATTAGATTAATATTTAAAAAAAAAAAAAAAAAAAAAGATTTTAATGAAGAAAGAAGAGATGATTGAAGAAGACAGACAGTGGATGACAGGTAAGTCATTTCTGGGTGTTAGGCTAGTGTTAGGGGTAGTATTGTTTAAAGGGGAACTTTCACCCCGCAATAACTAAATCTCCACTTACTGCTCACCTGGCGACTAGCTGCTTAGTAGCGCTAGTCGGCAGAAATCTTACCCGGTTCTCAAGATTTCGGCGTTTTACAGGAGCAGGAAGCACGGACGTCTCTTCACAGTGACGTCCGTGCGCCTGCGCTGTCAGTCCCTTGTCAGTCCCTTGTGCACCGTACGGTGCACAAGGGACTGACAAGGGACTGACAGCGCAGGCGCACGGATGTCACTGTGAAGAGACGTCCGTGCTTCCTGCTCCTGTAAAACGCTGAAATCTTGAGAACCGGGTAAGATTTCTGGTGACTAGCGCTACTAAGCAGCTAGTCGCCAGGTGAGCAGTAAGTGGAGATTTAGTTATTGCGGGGTGAAAGTTCCCCTTTAAGTGTTCATGTTAGGGATAATGTAGGGTTAGTGTATGGGAAGTGTGGGGAGGGTGACTGTGTTTTGAGCTCACTCTCATTTGACACTGTTAAACAACGAGAGTTGGCTTTTTCCCTTTGATGCCCCACAATTCATGCTATTTAGCACGAGTTGTGAGAACATAAATCAAAGAGCATTTGGCCATAATATGAGTTTTAGCCACCAGCAATTGGTGATCCATGTACAGGTCAAGCTATAGAATAGCTGCAGTACAAATGTGGGTTTCTCGGTTGTTTTATTGATAGGCATTGTATTGAGCACCAAATCTTAAGGTTAGATTAGTGAGGATCAGTCGAGTGATATTTAATGTTATCACAGGAAGGGTCATTGAAGTGTGTAGTGTGAAACTTTTTTTTTTTAGTAATTATTTTCATCTTTAATAATAAATTGTTAGAAAAAAAAAAAAAAAAATAAATAAATAAATAAAATATATATATATATATATATATATATATATATATATATATATATATATATATATATATATATATATAGAGAGAGAGAGAGAGAGAGAGATACACACATACACATACTTTCTTATAATTGTTTTTCATTACAAGAAGACTTGGAGGGGATAGGGAGGAACTGGAGAATCATCCTCATTAGGAGGACGTAGGCCACACCTAAATCAGGGTGCACTTTCTATTCAAAGCTTTCTTCACCAGATGAGCATGGAGTGCCACATAGAGAGAACAGAATGGGGGGGTGAAGATTCAGAAGACAGAATAGAATAAGAGGCAGGAATAGTAGGTGAGAGATAACTTCTTGGAGGATACAGTGGAGGATCCTGTGAGTCAGACTGTTTTGGAGTCCAGCATGAATATGTTTTGTTTTGTTTTTTTGCCTTCCTCCAGATGGTCATCTGACATGGGTTGAACTTGATGGACTTATGTCTTTTCTTTTTTTTTTTCTTTTTTTTTTTTTTTTTAAATCCTTCAGTCTCTTCCACTAGGTTAATATGTTGAGGCGGTTTGAGAAAAAAGAGAACAATGTAAAAAAAAAAAAAAAAAAAGTACAAAGAAAAACCAAACATAATAATAAATAACTTCTGTATCAGTAGTACTTTAGTAGTTTATTTAAAAATGGCTTAAAACGGCCTCTTAAAACAAATAAGTATTTAAATCAAATATCGGTACAATAACTATGGCTAGCCGCATTTCGCGATGTTACTTTCTCAACAGCCAACATAAAAAGCCAGCTTTCGCTGGCTTATATTATATACTTAAATTCAATTAATCAAGTAATCACAGGTGGAGTACTAACCTTTCTATACCATTCATATGCCACGATGCCCCCACACATCCGCTTCCACATCTACCAGACTGTTGAGACGCATACACTGTCATTCAGTTTTCCTTCCACCACGATGGCAGCAAGTTGCTGAGAGGATACCCAAACTCCCAACCTCTACAAACCCTCCCACTCTCTCAAGTTCACCAGGCATCACAATCACATCACACTCCTGCCTTTTATTCCTTCAATGCTGCAGCAAATCTTCCAGATAAGACTGGACATCCAGACTCCCCAAAAACTCAGTTACAAGATAACAGATGCCTACAATAAAAACCTATATCAGGAACGTTATACCGATATGTAGGACAGATGACAGGAGCCGAGATAGAAAACAACTTCTCAATTACTTGATTAAATTAATTTCTGTAAGCTAAAGCAGGCTTTTGATTTTGGCTACTGAGAAAGTGGCATGTTGTCATGAAATGCATCTAGCCATAGTTATTGTATCAATATTTGTTTTTATATACTTATGTGTTTTAAGAGGCCGTTTTAAGTCATTTTAGTCCTTCTATAAGGATTTTTTGAATAAATCTATCACCTATCAGTAGTACTTCGGTAGTTGATTTCATTATTATTATTATTATTATTATTATTATTAACCAAGTCACTGGCATTGATGGCGTCAATCCCCTGAGTTAGCCAGCTGTGCCATACAAGTTTGCCAAGTATCTAATATCAGAAGGATCCACTAGGTTGAAGATCATAAAGACAATGTACTGGGGTGAGAGCCAGACCACCTAGGGACAGGATATCTCTGAAGAACGTGAGTAAATCTATTGGAGCCCCTTCCTGTGGTGTTGGTAGAGGTTCATTTAATTACAAATTGCTAGACTTCGAGGAGATTGCTTGCATGCTTTCTTGTCTTGTTTTTTTCTGAAATATTATATTATTTTTCTGAAATAGTCTTATATTAATAAAACTGTACCATAGAGCAGTGGTTACTGCTCTGTACCATACAGCAGAGGTTATCACTGTGTGCCTTCAGAGCCAACTAACAAGTCAGGACTTAAAGTCGAACTTTCACCTTAACTCAAGTTTGAATATTTGAAAACTGCATTAAAACGGCCTATATGTCATCTTAGCCAAAATTCCAGAAGATGTATAGTTTAGGAGATATTCATACTTTTTATGAAACTAAACACTTCCTGGTAGTGCACAGAGCTTCATTATCATATAGAATATAATTGAAACCTTGATTAGAATATGACATGTCACTGAAAAGGCTTAATTAGCATATGAAATGTCATTGATTATCTTAATTAGCATAGTAAATGTCACTGACGCCGCACATGTGCCACAATTAGCATATGAAAGTGTGAATATCTCCTGAACTGTACATCTGCTGGACTTTTGGTTAACATGACACATAGGCAGTTTTCATATATGCAAAAATGAATTAAGCTGAAAGCTCCACCTTAATGATGACCCTTCTCAAGAACAAGCATGTCAGGCACATTGACATCAACTGATCCTCAAGCTGGGATAGCTTCAAGTCTTGGCCTGTTAGAGGGCACAGGGTGATAACAATAGTTTAGGCAACAGTGTTTGATTTGGTAATTTGAATTTTACTACTGTTGTGCAGACGGGTTGCCTGAAAAAGGGTTGGGCACATTGCAGCAATCCACTCATCATCAGCTGGGGATGATAGGAACAGTGGTCTACAACCTCTGGAGGGCCTTATTTTGCCTAACACTGGCAAATGAATATTCTTGTGAGTCTAAGGCCCTTATCGTGCCAAAGAGGTATCAAAAACTTTGAGTGCCATACAGACCAAAGCAAACAGTTAAGATTTGTAAACTCAAACAAATATTCTGAAGTGCCACACCTTGATCAAATAAATTGCACGTTGGATATATAATTTTCAAAAAATGTAAAAGATTATTTATTTAAAAACATCGCCACAATCTTAACAAATCTCTTTGCATATCTTCCTAAGTGGTATGGTATATAAATTAATTGACAATTTATGATGTTTACCAGTGCCCCAGTTTCTTATGGCGCCAATCACTGAGGCACTACTAAACACCATACCCAGGCTTAGAGGAATTGCATGCACTCACGGATACAATTCTGCGATGGTAAGCAACAATATAACTTTAATTACAGTGTATGAACTGTTGATTGTGCTAGATTATAGTGCTATAAGAATTTGGTGAGATCGTTTTCAACATTATATGGCATTGAAAGGGTAAAGAGGAGATCCCTTTTTAAAAATGGAAGAAGTGTATACACTGTAAATTAAAGTTATATTGTTGCTTACCATCAGAGAATTGTATCCGTTAGTGCATGCAGTTCTATATACCAAGAACCATTGTTGCATAAAATTTGGAGGACATGTATATTTGAAGACAGAAGATTTAAAAAGGTCTGTTATTTGGAGTCACTCAATAATACACACAGTTTTTTTTTTTTAGATTATTTTGATATTTTATATATATTTTTCAGTGGTTTTTTTAATATATATTTTGGGACTCACATTTAATATTATATAATGTTCACGCATTTTAGTGCACACTTTGAGCACATTACATTGGTTTTTCATATTTTTGTGGATTAGTGCACATTCCACTTATTGTGTTTCTTTTTGTTCTTGGATATATTTGTTCCTCTAAGCCTGGGTGTGGTGTTTAGTATTGCCTCAGTGTTTGGCGCCATAAGAAACTGGGGCACTGATAAACATCATAAATTGTCAATTAATTTATATGCCATATCACTTAGGAAGATATGCAAAGAGATTTGTTAAGATTGTGGAGATGTTTTTAAAGCGGAACTACAACCTCCACTAAAGTCGCCCTGCAATACTTATGCAGGTGGAGACTAGCTTTGTAAATATTATTTTACCTCTCAAAAGTGTCCACAAATAAAGTTATCCTTAAGCTTCCAAGACCGGAAGCCAGGCAGCACCACGAAGATCTTGAATGCACGTCTGTGCTTTCAGTCCTCTTCACCTTTCACAGGCATTGCACTGGCCTGGATGGCTCAGAAAGAGAATGACGGCGCAGGCGCACAGGCTGCAGTAACCTGGCCGACAGTCTTGGAAACTTAAGAAGTGTACGGGCTGAGCCCGTATTTGTGGGAGGGGCTGCGGGGTTCTTAAGCCTGGCAGCCTCTCCCACGGAGCGACACCTACCTGTCGCCTTGTGTTCCCCTTTGAGGTGCCGTCAGTTCTTTTCCTTTGACATCTTGCTCCTGCTCTCTGGGCGTCTGCGCATGCTCACCCCTTTTCCTGTTCTCCACAGCTTTCACTCGCGTCACTTCCCGTGAAATCATATGCCCACGCCCGGCGACGCTCATCCAAGCTCCCCCCCCGTCAGATCTCAATACCAGGTAACCCTCTCTCTCTCTCCCCCCACCTCAACACCACACGTTTTCTAGTTATTCCTCCGGTAGATTCAGCATGGCATCCCTATTTTCCCACATGAAATAATCAAGAATACAGTTAAAATGCAAAGGCCAATACACCATATATAAATTTTGCTAGATGCCACTCACATTTTCCAGAGTGGTTATATTGTGCCTTATGTATAATCCTCTCTAGATCTTCTTTGTCTCAAATTCACATCTCCAATAAGAAAGAAAGAGGATTTATAGATAAAAATATATTACTTCACATGATATAAATATCTCTTCGGCTGCATAATCCACTGCCTACTGGTTCATTTAATTATTCATGCACTGCATTGCCAATCTTTGCTCACTTTCAGCCATTGCATCTTGTATCTATTTGCACACATTTATCATTAAACTCATTAATATCCTCTGCTGTAGGGAGCACTCAACAGTCTTGTTTTCATTTTTCAGCATCTCATTATCTCCCAGGGTGGATATCTGATACATTTACCCACGCACTTCCAATAAACTTATCAGCACGTCATCAGAGTTTCATTTAATCAGCATTCGCAGGTTGGACAACTAGTGTAAGGATGTGTGTGCCTTTTTTGTTTGAATGCTTCTGCTTAGCTATTATTCTAATTTTCCTATTTTATTTTCTTTAAGATCCACGCAGCCCCCCCCCCCTTCAAATCACCTTCTCTCAAGTCTAATTCAAGCTTCCTCAAGGCCAGATCCTGCCTTCAGCTGCCGCCTCCTGTCCCTTCGGAGTCCAGTAATTCCAGATTTCCAGCTCCTGAGCAGTCTGTCATTAAGATACAGTGGCCTTCCTTTTGTCGATTAGTCTTTTACGTTTCGCTGCCCCTTTTAGCTAATATTCATTTTCTCCTGCAGCCTAAGCATGTCAGATCCTCTTAGTTAAGGCGCTCATCACCTCCTTCCCTCACCACCCCCCGCAATTTTCTTTTCACTACCTCATTTAATCCTCCTTCATTCCTTTACCACCATATAGTATGAGATTCCAAGTCTCTCACGTCGTCACGTGAACTAGAGCTTGGTTTCTTCCCCATCTTCTTTCAGCACGCCTTGCATCCCGTCACAGACAGGGTCCCCTCACTCTTTTCTCCATTCCTCCCGTCAGAGGATCAGGAGATTTAATTCCCTAGCCCCTCCCCCCCTTTTTACCCTCACCAGTCCCCCCCCCCTTTTTTTTACCTCTTGTCAGAGGTACCGCTTTATTTCACTTTGCCACCGTATCCTCCCCCCCCCACCATTCTTCACTCCTAGTCTCCCCCGGACTGAAGGTGTACAGTCCAGCCCGGTTACAGACCTGCAGGGAACCCCTTCGCGCCGCAACCGTCCAGCAGCTGACCCCAAGCAAGCAGCTTTTGCCTTGTGACATCTAGCCCCAGTAGGTGGCCGAAAGTCAAGCAAGCTATGCTCCGGTTTCCTTGCTAACGAGGTTGACTGCACGCCCCATTCAACTCACATCCCTTCCATAGCACTTTACCCCCCCTTATAATTACTCTTGTTCTCTCTTCAAGCCCCATCTTGGAATACAACTCTGTCCCAGCTGCGTCCGACCACAAAGAGCCCACGGAAGAACCTCCAGCTACCCCCAGAAACAGCAATCAGTCATATAGGGAATGGACTATTCCTAAGATCACCGCCGAATTGCTGCGCAGGCATATTCCATTCCCTGCCTCCGCAAGAAAGCCGGAACTATTCCGCCTTCTTTTTCCACCCCAGGGCACCTCCTTTAGTGTCTTTAGGGATATCCTTTGCTCCTCCTCCCCTTCCAGAAAACAGGAGCTCGATCAATATTTGTACACACTGGTTGACTTAGGGTGTCGATATGGAGGATTTACCTTTTATGATTATCATAGAGATTTCTCAGCCAAGGCAGCAGCAGCTTTAGACCAATTTCAGTTTGTCACCGAATGGAGCCTGTTAGACCAAGAATTATTTTGTCGCCATTTTGCAGTTCTAAGAGCTCCCGTCTGTCCATCCTGCCAGTCACACACTCAATTTTTGCCCCATCTCCTCTCCATGTACTTCTGATAGCGCCAGCTCTCCAGCCCCCTTATCACTTGCAGCTAACCCTCTTCCTCCATCCAGTTCACTGCCTACCAAGGATAAGCTAGGCCATACAATTCATTACATGGGCTCCACACCAATATGCAACAATTATAACGGACGAGGTTGTTTCTTTAACCTATGTAAAATGCTTCATATTTGCACATTATGTTGCAAGTCTCATGCATGTCCCATCTGTCCTCACAATCCAGCTCATAATAAATGACTAGGCAACTTCAATTACAGTCTATTTCAATCATTGCTTTCCCCTCACCCTGACAGTCAATTTGATCTCTTTTCTCATTTATGGTTTTCAAGAAGGATTTCATACTGGAGTCATCACCCTTCCATGCCAATCCACAGAATGTCCCAATCTCTTCACTGCCCAGGCTGAACCCTCGGTCATAGATTCATTGCTAGCCGCAGAACTCAGCAAAAACTATCTCATCGGCCCCTTTGAGTCTCCCCCTTTCCCATCTGGCGCACCAATCCCTTGGGTGTAGCTACCAGGAAGTTCTCCCTCAAGAAAAGGCTCATTATAGACTTTTCTGCCCCTCACTCCTCCCCTATCCCCAGTATCAATTCCCTTATCCCATCAGAAGAGTATTCGCTGGAATACCATTCCATCGAGCACGCCATATCACAAATACAACTAGCCGGGCAGAATTGTTGGCTTTCCAAAATAGACATTGAGGACTCCTTCAAATTACTCCCTGTGCACCCCTCACTATGGCACATCCAGGGGGTCAAATGGAGAGAGAAGTATTATTTTGCTACCTATTTATCTTTTGGTTGTAAATGTAGTCCCAAGCTTTTTGAATATTTTGCAGATACCTTAGCATGGTTACTGCTAAACTACTGTCATTGCCCTAGAGTACTGCACTACTTGGACGACTTTCTTTTAATTGAACCAGCAGGCAGCCCCCCTTCCAGTCTCACCAAACTCTCAAAATTATTTCAGGACTTAAGGGTCCCAGTAGCCCCCTACAAAACTATTGGCCCCACCACTGCACTTTTTTTTTTTTTAGGGATCACCTTAGATTCTCAGACAATGGAAGCTCGGCTTCCTCCCGACAAAGTTAGCCATATTCATTGCACAGTCCTTGAGTTTTCCTCCTGAGATTCATGATCAAGAACAGAACTGCAGTCCCTCCTGGGTTACATGAACTTTGCTACCCGGATTATTCTCCAAGGAAATCCTTTATTTCCTACCTTTTAGCTCTCCTCTCTGCCCCACAAGATTCATCTGCCTCTATATCTTTATGCCCCGCTGCCAAGTCTGACCTAGCCATGTGGTCCACCTTTTTCCAGCATTGGAATGGTAGATCTCTCTTTCCCCAACCCATTTACTCTAACTTACCCGTCATCTTTTCAGATTCATACCCTGAAATCGGATACTCAGCCATCAATGGTTCCGAATGGCTCGCAGAATACTGCCCCCCCCCCCCAAGTTCTCAATTTTCCCCATTTCTTTCATCATTCCACACCAGCTAATCTCTACCTTATCGTCTCTACAGCAGTCTGTTGGGGTAATCTCTGGTCAAACCAAACAGTCACCTTCTGTACCACCAACCCTTCCACTCAAGTCCTTACTAAAGGAAGATCCCCATCCTCCAATAACATGCTTTTCCTCCGCAAACTCACTTGGTTATCCCTTTACCATAAATTTACCATCCTCAGTTCCCTCATCCCTGCTCACTCCAATCAAGCCGCTAATGCCTTGTCCCATTTTCAATTCCAGGAATTTTTCAGTCGATGTCCTCAGGCCAGTCAGCATCAGTCCGTGGTCCCAGCCTTCCAAGAATTGAACCTGTATGATGCACATCAGTTACTACACAACAGCCATCCTGGATCTCGCACTCGCTCCCAACACAAGGAGAGCCTACACCAAAGCTTGGTCCGCCTTTTCTCGATTTCTTTTATTAGCTCATACTCCATCCGACTATTCAATCGAAGCCATTTTAGCTTATGCAACACACTGCCACATGTCCCTGGGCTACTCCCTCCCCACTATCAAACTACATCTGGCAGGTATCCGGCACCATCTAGCTTTTCGGCAGCCTTCCAGACCTTCCATAATGTCCTGCTATCAGATTAAACTATTTTTCAAAGGTCTCTCAAAAATCTCCAACCATCCATCCAGAACTCGCTTACCCATTACTGGCCCAATATTCAGACATTTATAACACACTTTCAGGGAACCCTTCAAATTCCCCTCTAAGTTGTGTCCTTCTGCCAGCTATCAATCTAGGTTTCTTTGGATTCTTAAGACCAGGGGAATTCTTGGTCTCCTACTCATCCCCTGAATTTCCAAAGAAATCAGACTTGCATATCCACAATGACCACATCATTTTACATTTACCAAAATCCATAACTGATCAGACGGGAATCGGTACAAACATTCCATTCTATCTCACTGAGGACCGTTGGTGCCCTTTTAACGCTCTCACGCAACTATCCATCCTGCTATCAAACCAACCAGACAATAGTCCACTTCTGCCCACTCCTCATGGCCCTTTGACAACAACATAAGACCAATATTAGCCAATTTTGGAGTCAATCCAAATTCAATTTCGGGCCACTCCTACAGAATAGGTGCCGCACCGGCAGCATCTCGGAATAAAATTCCCATGCACATAATTCATAAATCTCATTGTTTTTCTAGATCTATTCCAGACCCTAAAGATGAGATCCGCTTAGCCCTTTCCTCTCTTGCAAAGGATTCCAATCAATAAACAGTTTGCCTTGTCTATAGTCTCTTTGTTTATTTTTGGCCTCCAATCAGGCCGGCCGCATCGTCATCTGTTCCGGGTCGCTAGGATCCAGGTAATGCCACTCCGTTTCTTATGCCATTGCTTTCAATTTGTACTCCTCATCAATTACATCCCGTAAGCCCTGACCACAAGTGTACGGGCTGAGCCCGTATTTGTGGGAGGGGCTGCGGGGTTCTTAAGCCTGGCAGCCTCTCCCACGGAGCGACGCCTACCGTTTGTCCCCCAACTCTCCCCACCTCTTCCTTATTTTACACTTACTTGGCCAGCCCTCCAATCAGGCTGGCCGCTTCGTCATCTGTACCAGGTCGCTAGGACCCAGGTAATGCCACTCCGTTTCTTATGCCATTGCCTTCAATTTGTACTCCTCATCAATTACATCCCGTAAGCCCTGACCACAACTTTATTTGTGGGGCACTTTTGAGAGGTAAAATAATGATTACAAAGCTAGTCGCCACCTGCATAAGTATTGCAGGGCGACTTTAGTGGAGGTGGAAGTTCTACTTTAAATAAATGATCTTTTACATTTTTGAAAATTATATATCCAACGGGCAATTTATTTGATCAAGGTGTGCCACTTCAGAATATTTGTTTGAGATTTGTATGTACTGGATATATCGTGTAGTCAGGATATTTTCTGATAGCAGCATACCTTGTTAGTAGAGGGCGCCTATGTGGAAATAGATATTGTATATAAAGATTTGTAAACTAACAGTTGAGGAAAAAGTACTTGGAGATCTGGACAAGGGGTACACATTTCAAGGCGCAGATTGTTGTTCAATACATTGTGAAGCACTCTGGTCCAGGTGGTGTTAATCAACACGGGGCAACCCTGTGTGGGTTAAGTATACTTACGAAACAGGACCAGGTGTACACATTTCCTCTTCTGAAGGCCAGAAGGGTGTGCAGTGCTTGTTTTGTAATGTGTTGCACCCACCCCTGGCAAGCAACAGGTTGAACAACATGAAACAATTTAGATATCGGAGACAATGCTTTTCTTAATGCGAGCCTGCTAGTCCTTGGCACAGTATGCCAAACCCTCACATATATCCAGTGACAATTTCAGGTGACATGAACCATCACATATACTTGCTAGAACTGTAGTTCACCACCAATGGTAGTACTACAGCAATGGCTTGCCTCCAGGGACATCCTTAATACAGCTGCCTTGCAATTAAGCTGTCAGTAGAATACCAGATGTTGCTGGCAGCATTCTCATCCTCCTTGCTCTTCCTCAGTGCTGCTTAGTACTGGGCTGCTGTGGCAGAACGGTAGAGATTGAAGATCACATGCGTGCTGGATACAATGGCTAGCTGCTGCCACTGTCCCTAAAATAGAGTGTGAACCTATATTTACTGGCACACCTGAGACTTCTCCCACCCCTTCTATACTCTGACTCTGCTTTCCTCCTTCTACAGTTCTCTCCCTTTGATTTGCTTATGGAACTCCATAGGCTCTGTGCTAGTTTGCCTGTCTTCTGCCCCTGCTTTCCTATCCCCTTCCCAGACTAGCAGATGGTAACTCCCTTGTACTACTCAACAAAAGACTTGCCAAACAAAAATGTAACTTAGGAAATAAGTAAAATTTTAAACAAATGAAAAAGGTGTGAAATACACATGAAATGAAAATAGAATTTAAAAAAAAAAATGAAACTGCATAAACAAGTTTAAAAAAAAAAAAAAAAAAAAAAAAGCAGGGGTAATTAAAATCACACACCTTCCGCACGGCTCTGTCAGGATACATATGGAACATTTATTCCTTGGAAAGACTAACATCATTGATCTCAGATGCTCAAAAACGCTTCTTCCACATATGGGAGCTGTGGCTCACATATCACAACTGAACAGATTATGACGAACCGCTAGAGAAGTGACCTTCCTGGTCCGCTTATCCGGACTGTTCTTCCTCCGGCGTGTAATCCTCCCCCCTCTCCCTTCTACATTCCCCACCTTCCCTCTCTTTTCTTGTGTCCTCTGCAATCTAATCTTCTCTCATCCGCTTCCTCCTACTCTGAACATGTTTAGCGTGATTTCCTCCAAGGCATTCAATGGATGGTGTTTGGTATAGTAACGTAGGACTGGTTGATGTGGAGGCCTGATGCTTCATGCCTGGTGGGGGATAACAGCCCCACCCCCACATGAGCTGAACTGTACCCAGTTCTTATTGAAAATGGATATTGCAGGATACTTTAGCATGGTTTTCTAATGCTTCCTTGTATGCAGTTTCAGTATTGATATGTTGTACCCCTATCCCTTATCTCCCTTTTCTTATTCTGTACCCTTTCCCTCCCCTTCTACCGAAACAAACAAAAACTTCAATAAACGTAAGTTACAAAAAAAAACAAAATCACACACCTTCCAGGCAGTAGTGAATATGGATTGCAGGGAGTCGTCCATTGCTGCAAAATTCACCTTCAATAAAGAATCTAGGTTACTTTGATAAATGCTTATATGGTAGGATTATAGTAACTTTGGATGCAGCCTGACCTGCACCTAAAGAATTCAAGTAATAACTTTTGAATAAAACCCCTTTCAGCAATGGGAGCATCCTTATTTTACTCAGGGGGAATAAACACTATAATATATATATATTTTTTTTTTATATATTAAGTATTACTATCCCTTTAAGGCAAACCACATCCAGCAGGTGAAGATCCTGTCCCTTCTTGATGGAAAGATCAGGACAAAAGGGCCAATCTCTTGGTTGATGCAAATCAGAAACTACTTTGTACCTCTTCTTATCCAATACCTCATTTCTTACCGAGTTTTTTCTTGTAATCCTACTTTTCTTTTTTTTTCTCACATGACAAGGCTTGTGGGTACAGAAACAGTGGCCAAGAGAGAGAGAGATGCAAGGAAACAGGTGTGCAGAGACCTCCCTCCCAAATACCAATTTGAGGTCCCATGGAAACATGGGTACCTAAAGGTGGGAAAGGTATGACCTACCCTTTGAACAAATGTCTTACCATATGGTTAGAGCAATGTGTTTCTGGAAGAGAACTGAAGAGACGAGATATGAACCTAGACCACTGCGACTAAGACGTCATGACCTTCACGCCATCATGAAAGAAAGTCAAAATTATAGGAGGGCTGAAGGACCAAGGAGACATTCCTAACAGCATGCCACTGGATAAATAAATAAATACATCAGATACTGTATGCTTTGGAAGAAGTTGTTCCTTGCTTGGAGCAAGGTGGAGATGAACTCATCTGAGAAACCTTTCCTCTTCAAGATGTTTGCTTCCTCTACGAGCATGTTGCAATATGGGCTGTCACAGTTTCAGACTGAGGTTTGATGATTTCCAATTCCAGTGATGCGTTCCATCACCAGAATGAGGCATGAAAGGCATATGAAGCCAATGGTTTCTTTAGCCGCACAAGGAGGAATACCGAAACCACTGTGTATGGTAGGGTGTGATATGATTTATGGTTTGTCCCAAATCTTTAAAGGGATAGTAATACTTAAAATGTAAAAAAAAAATATGTTGTAGGGTTTATCCCCTTGAGTTAAACAAGGGTACTCCCACTGCTGAAAGGAGTTTTATTCAAAAGTTATTACAGCTCAAATTTTAATTTTTTAGGTGCAATATCACAGTGGCCTGAAATTGTACAGTGGCACTGTTGCTACATCATCCTATAGAGATTTATGGTCCTGGGACCAGAGCTGTCCATAGGATGGTGTAGCAACAGCGCCACTGTACAATTTCAGCCCACTGTGATATTGTACCTAAAAAAATTAAACTTTGAGCTGTAATAACTTTTGAACAAAACACCTTTCAGCAGTGGGAGTACCCTTCTTTTACTCAGGGGGATAAACCATACAACATATTTTTTTTTACATTTTAAGTATTACTATCCCTTTAAAAATGTTCTTAAGTCAATGTATTGTTATTCCCTGATGAAAAGTATTTGACTTGCAAAACGCATTTGGAAACTCATCTGGATCAATTTTTTATGGTCTACCATTATCTTTTTTTCATGTGTTCTCATCTATCCGGTGGTGTAATCCTCAGGTCCAGTTACTCTAGTCCCTAGTGGGATCCACTGAGTACATTTTATTTGGGGCTCTGCCTGGGTTCTGTGCCATACGGTTAACCTTTAGCGTGTCTCTTGTTTATGCCCTAAGGATTTCTACCATCTATCATTTGGTCTGAGAACACGTCAGGGAAAAAAAAGCCAGTTTACATATGATCTTCTATATGACTGCTAGAGGGCTCATTTGCCTTAAGAAATTGATAATGCTTCATACTGAAGCAAGAAAAACGTCCACTTTCATATACCAGGTGGTCACTCTCAGATGTTTTGCACTCTTCTTCCCTTTTCTTACACACTGACAAGCATAACCAGGAGATCCTCTTTAGGATCACTAGTGATAGAAGCTGAAGCAAAGCAGCCCCAATGGCTGAAAAGTTTGCCTTTACTGGGATAATAATATTTCTGCATAAATTAAACTTCACTCACTCAGTTATTTTACCATGCATTATTAAAATACCATACACTAATTCATTTGTAGTTATGTTATAAATTGTTCCCCTCCTGACCCTTTTATATATTCCTCAGGTCTGGAATAAGGTCACCCTATGTCAAATTCCAGAGGGAAATGGTCCAGAAATACACATGTGAACTAGACAATACAACTTCAGGAAAACCAGTCAATGGGAACTCTCCTAATGGAGGCTTATACAGCCCCATATATAAGGTGAAGAAGAAAAGGGGGGGGGATGAACAGGTTAGTGCTTGCTTGATTGAAGGGTCAAACATAGAAAATTAAGAGGATTTTAGTCTTACCTGTTAAACCCTTTTCTCTTAATGCATATATGTTACTGGTATCTTTGGTAGGCGAACGCCCATTTAAGTAGGCAGGAACAATTCTTGGAGAACGTTGGGTGGAACCTACCTCCTCTCCTGAGCTGCATCTAGCCACTTCCTCTCCAGAAAGATTTGAGACACTAACTAGTGACTAGGTAGAAAGAAGGGAAAAGAAGACTCCTGCAAGCATGAACCCGAAAGGTCACGGGAGAGCCAAGTATGGTTCCTTGAGAGGGTAGAAGACCAGTAACCTGTATGGAGTAAGAGAAAAGGAATTAACAGGTAAGACTAAAATCCTTTTTTCTCTGTCCAATATAGGTTACTGGTAACTTTGGGATGTCCAACCATTGAGTTTCCCAGAGGTGGGAAGTAAGGCAAGGACCAGGCTCACAGCCCCCAAATTCACCAGAGCCTATTTGAACCAGTAGATCATAAACAGCCCAACAATAAATTAAGTGTCAACGGACACAAAACCGGTGCATAACCACACTAGAAACGTAGCACAGCACACAAACTCGAGCCAGCTGGGGTCAAAAGTGAAGGAGAACTGAAGAGGCGAAAGGGGAACCTAGACAGGCATAACCACCTCTAGAATCTTCCATCCCAAACTAGCATCGGCTGACACCAGCACATCAATGCAGTAGTGCTTAGAAAAGGTGTGCACAGATGACCAAGTGGCAGCCTTGCACAGCTGATCAGCTGAGGCTTGATTCTTGTAAGTCCAAAGGATCTAGTGGAATGAAACCCTAAATGGAACAGGATTCTTCCGCAGTTTGTAAGCCTTACAAATAGTAGACTTAATCTAAGAAGCTCTGAGATCCTCAGGAATGACGAACAGGGCATCAGACTAGCAAACAGAACTTTAACAAACAAAACTGGAATAGCACAAGCTGGAATAAAATAAATCACAAATATAGACTTAAATGGACCAGGTGCTCTCTAGGTCAATACGTCAACAAACACTCAAACTAATGGAGAGCTCGATATGAAAACCAGATGAGCCCCAGAGAAAAGGACCCAAATGAAGTGAGGCACACTTAAAGAAGAATATATTTTATTGATACAAAAATAATAAATATAGGCACATACAATGGAAAATAAGAAACAGGAATACTTATCCAAAACAAATGTAAAGAACCAAAGACACCAGAACCAAAAGATAGAAGTCGGACTCTCCAGAACATCAGGACCCAACGCGTATCGTCACCAACTGTGGCTTCGTCAGGGGTAAAGTGGAATCCATACTGAACTGCTTAAATGGTATCACCGCCCCGATTACAAACTCAAGAGCCGATCATGTGACCAGAAGAAACAATCCAAAAGAAGAGAAATATTTCCACCTGCTCAATGAAAGATCCAACTGGATCTCTGAACCCAACGTCCACGTAAGCCAGCATTTGATCATATTATTCCTCCTCCTCCCCCACCCTCCCCTTGCAGCGCTCACATAGAACTTGAGACATCGCACCACATCCAGCAAGTGAAGATCACTTTCCTTGTCGGATGTAGGGTCAGGACAGAATGAGGGCACCACGATTTCCAGATTAATGTGGAAGTCAGAGACCACCTTCAGGAGACCTGCCTTGTCTTTGTGAAACACCAAAAAGGGTGGTTTACAAGACAAGGCATGCAACTCCGCAAGACGGTGAACAGACACGATAGCCAGGAGAAAAGTCATTTTCCAAGTCAGCATGCGCAGAGCAATAGTAGCCAAGGACTCAAAGGGAGGGCGCTGAAGGACGTCCAAAACCAAGTTAAGATCCCACTGAAGAGTAGGGTTCTTAAAAGCAGGATGAGTATGAGCAACGCCCTGAAAGGAAACTTTGGCATCAGGAAGGATAGCTATACATCTCTGAAAGAAGACAGCGAGTGCCGAAGTCTGAACCTTAAGGGAACTCAAAACTGAGGCCCTTTGTCCACTCCATCCTGCAGGAAGGACAGGACCATTAGAAGATCAAATTCCTGGGAAATATCTTTATCAGCGCACCAAGAGAGAAAGCTAGACCAGACTCTATGGTAGGCCTTAGAGGAAACAGGCTTGCAGGCACTAAGCATAGTGGCCACCACACCAGAAGAGAAACCCTTCCTCTTCAGTACTGAGGATTCAATTTCCATGCTGTTAAACCCAGACAGTCCACATCCTCCTTCCACAGGTACCCCTGTAGAAGAAGATCCAGATGGCGGGGAAGCTGAAAGGGTTATGCCATGGAGAGATCCAGGAGCTCTGGAAACAAAGCTTGACAAGGCCAGTACGGAGCAATCAGAACAACTCAAGAGCCCTCCAGACATAGTTTCCGCAACACCCTGTGACGCATGGGAATGGGAGGAAAGATGTACGCCAGAGGGAAGTGCCATGGGATTGACATGGCATTCAATGCCAGAGCTAGAGGGTCCCTCCATCGAGAGCAAAACAACGGAACCTTCCGATTGTGATTTGTCACCATCAGATCGATGCAAGGAAGTCCCCACTTCTGAACAATGAGGTTGAACACTTTTTGATTGAGTTCCCACTCTCCGATGTCCACTGTGTGTTGATGAAGTCTGCCAGCAAGTTGTCTACGCCAGGAATATGAACTGAGGATATGGCAGGAACACGTTCCTCTGCCCAAGTTAAAATAGCTTTGACCTCTAACCAAGCAGCGAGACTTTTTGTACTGCATTGCTTGTTGATGTAAGCCACGGCCACAGTGTTGCCAGACTGGACTGACTGGGCACCCCACCAGATGATGCCTCCAGTGGTGAAGAGCATGAAATATCGGCTGAAGCTCCAACACACTGATGGGAAGAAGAGATTCCTCCGGAGACCAACGACCCTGGGCATTGCTGTCACCCAGGACTGCTCCCCAGCCAGAAAGGCTGGCATCCATCGTCACGGTAGTCCAGAAGGAAATCATGAAGGGACAGCCATTCAGCAGATTGGAGAGGTTGAGCCACCACGACTGGCTCAGCTCCACGTGAAGAGGGAGAGACAGATATTTTCAACAGATCCTGTTGACCCCTGCACACATGGATCATGAACCTCTGAAGTTCCCTGGTGTGAACCATGGCAAATGGAACCACATCTATGTTAGAAATGAACTTCCTCACTAGGGAGGTCAGCTTCTTGGCTGGGACTGGATCATGAGCCAGAACCACAGACACTTTGTGGACGATCTGGTGAGCCACCTCGTCTGTGAGAAACACCATACCCTGCTTGGTGTCGAAGAGGAGACCCAGGAAGAATGGTCTCTGAGACGGTACAAGGTACGACTTGTCCATGTTGAGGATTCATCGGTGATGGGTCAGAGCATGAATGCAGTCCTTGACCTGCCAATGAAGGAGTTCCGTAGAGGGGGCCTTCAGAAGCAAGTCATTCATGTAAGGAGTGACTCTGATGCCGTCCTGATGGAGGACAGCCACTAATGCACCCAGGACGCGATTGA
Source organism: Rhinophrynus dorsalis (assembly GCA_037306005.1). NCBI lineage: Eukaryota > Metazoa > Chordata > Amphibia > Anura > Rhinophrynidae > Rhinophrynus > Rhinophrynus dorsalis. Next base: position 261,516,010 of record CM074721.1, on the reverse strand, counting down.
CGACCTGGGGAGCTGTAGTCAGACCAAAGGGAAGAGCAGAAAACTTAAAGTGCCCTTGGTCGCAAGCAAACCGGAGGTACTGCTGGATCTCTGGATGGATGGCAATGTGCAGGTATGCATCTTGAAGGTCCAGAGAAGCAAGGAATTCTCCAAGAGACATGGCCATGATCACAGTCCGTAGAAAGAAAAGAACAAAGAGGCGCTTCTTTGTGCGATATCTTCAATACAAATATGCTGGCACCTCACAACCACCCTTAAAGTGATACTCACAAACAGAACAGCTGGACAGTCAATTATGTGAAAACCAGCAGACAGACTCAGGGATTAAAAAAGCGGTCCCTCATTCAGCTATAGGACACGATCCTCGGCTGCTCTCCAGAGATCCTCCACTCACGAAGGAATATATATGGGGAAAAAAACAGAACAAGGAGGAGGCGCCAATAGTGCCTTATCAACACTTATAGGGTACAGTATGAATGTAGAATGGTAATACACTCACATGTATATGTGACTGTGTAGATACGTATGCACAAACACAGCTTCAAAACATACAGGGAAATCTTACCGTCCTTGTTCAATATTCTCAGGATCTCTCCAATGGTGTAAATCCTCAATAGTGAAATATAAAAATAAAATAAAAGAACCGCTCCAAAAATCATCCGATGAAAATATAACAAGTTTAATACTTCTAAAAACAATAGTATAACCCTACTAACGTATGCATTTCGCAGCACACAGCGCTGCTTCTCCAGAACAGCAGGTTACAATACAAAAACACAGGTGAATATCCACGTCATAATGAGGGTTTTAACCCACAGGGCTAAACCTTCCCCAGCTTCTCCGATAAAACATACACAGGTCACCTCCAGAAAAAACACTAATAACATATATGATACATCATATCATGTCTAAATATAATCTAAATAATAAAAACAACATATAATTAAATAGACCTGTCATGATGTCTATTCCACAATCCTATGCATGGTATTACAATTTAAATATACAGCATGTGGGGCTACTCAAAGCGGCATCTTATTTTATAATAATCATAATTCAGTATCTTATAAAATCAACATGATGTGAATCAATGTCTCACTCTCCATCGGAATAATAGAGTTAATTCCTTCATCTCTATCCCGACCGAAAGAGCAACATCCAACAACATAACGTTTAAACACCTGGTGTATATTATAATGTTTAAACGTATGGTGTATATTATACACATACAGCATATGAGGCTACTCGTAGCAGCATCTTATTTACATGCACGATATTCACAATAATTAAATTAATTAAATCAATTAATTAGATAATTAGATATCATAAGGATATGGTACGATTTTGAACAGTGTCACCCTCTCCATCTGAACAGTAAGACAATGGTGGAATAACCCCCCTTCAGCTCTACCCGGGCTGAAACCGCAACACCCAACATCATGACAATTCTAATAATAAATGGTATCATCATATATTATCCCTAATGCCTGTTGTCCAATTATATAAAAAAATAATTATAATCCATAGACAACACTCATAAGCAATTGGACTAGTGTCCGCTGAATCTCTGCAAAGTCACTTGTTGTCAAATAACATTGCCCCATGAACAAGCATAATAAATAATAAAGGAATTCAAATCTAACCAGTGTCTATAAAGCCATATCACTATTCAGCATATCCACGTATAATCAATACATTTCATCATAGCAAGTATATAGTACATAAAAACAATGTCAATTTAAATTAAATTTGGTGGAGGGTTAGTTAAGATTAAATTATTTCAAAATTTAAAAACCAAAATTTAAAACTTGAAACACTATATAGTTAAATAAAATATTGCACTTATAAGACAACTCACAAATATTATAAATATTATATAATCACATTGAAATAGTATAAAAGTTTATAACCTAATTATGAAAATATTACATTTCAAATAGTCACATTAAAAGATTTACATTATAGGTTATATGTCAGTGGATGAATTATAGAATGTGTTTTTGAAATTTCATCATTGAATTATATTATTATGAATTAGTATAGAATCATTTATTTTTTAGTATGTTTAGAATAAAGTACGGTTCTTTATATATAGCTTATATGATTAAGGACATAAGGTATTTAGTTTTTGGAATCTATTATTATACATTTTTGCTTTATAGTACCATTGGTTATATTATAAAGTGATAGATATCAGATTAATTTTTATATATTTTTACAGTTCCTTTTACCATCACTAGGTTATAGTACTTATGTGATCTCTTTGTGACAGTTTATTTGGTAAGAATCTAATTTATTTTTAGATTGATTAAATATTACTATCTATACATATAAAAGAATAAGCCTCATTGCATATTTATGGTTCCTCACACACAGAACATAATTTATGTCTCCTCAGAAAACACACACACATTGCACAGAATGCCTCATTACATAATTTATGTCTCATTAGGAGACACAACTCCCATTGGGTGATTCAATGGAGACATTACTGCTCCCATTGGGTGATTCAATGGGGGCATGTTTATCATACAGAGAGTTGGCCTGCCCCCTCCAGCCTGCCCACAACTATCCAACCGACAAAAAAAAATATAGCTGCCACTCGCTCCTGAAGTAGGGGATATCAGTAACTTCTCCCGGTCCATACACACACTCACTCGGGATCATGACCTCACCAACACAGTTTCACCTCCCACAGATAACTTTAACCCTCCATACACTCTGTTTCTGTACGAGGGTGTAATGTTTCCATAAAATACAAACTCAGGGATAAACTTAATAGCAACTCTTTTATTTAACTCTTTTTATCTCTTCAGTCAACCTCACTAACTGTCTGTTTTCAACTGTCACTCCTCTACTTCCTGCCCTTTCTCCTTAAAGGAAGAGAGATGCTTTGCTGTATGTTACAGAGGGCAAGTCTCAAACACCACTTTCTATTTGTTCCCTCAGCATATTGCTGCGTTGCCTCAACTGAAGAGCTACCATGTGTTATATTGCTGTGTTACCTCAGCTTAAGTAAGGAGGAGTTACTGCTCCCATTGGGTGATTCAATGGGGGAGTGATTTAAATCATGCAGGGAGTTGGCCTGCCCCCACTATCCAAGTGACTGAAAAAACAGAATGGCTGCCACTCGCTCCTACACCACAGACACAGACACACTAAATCACACACACTCTCTCACACTCATTCTCACACACTCAATCACACACTCTCACTCACACACACTCATGTAATCACTCTCGCACGCAATCACACACTCACTCTCGCACTCACTCACTCTCACTCACACCCCAGAAGCCAGCACGATCCACCTTCCACCATAGTATGTGCAATTACCACATGCATTTCAACTACATGAATGAATGCCACTCACTCACACACACTCACTCACACCCCGGAAGCCAGCACAATCCACCTTCCACCATAGTATGTGCAATTACCAACATTTCAACTACATAAATGCCACTCACACACACTTACTCACACCTCGGGAGCCAGCACGATCCACCTTCCACCATAGCATGTGCAATCACCACATGCATTTCAACTATATGAATGAATGCCACAGTGGAGGCATAAGTACAAACACAAACTCATTACAATGACACATAAGTCACCCCATTATGACTCACTTCTCTGTGTGTGTGTGTGTGTGTGTGTGTGTGTGTGTGTGTGTGTTCCTCACTGTGTGTTACATGTCTGTATCACTCTATGTGTCTGCATGTTGTGCATTGCATGTATGTGTGTATGAATGTGTCGCTCTTTATGCATCTCAGTGCATTTGCGTGTGTCTCCGTGTGTGTGTGCATTAATTCCTTATATAGCCTGACGGGCAGCGCCGTCCCACATTGCTAGTATTATTATATAGTTTGATAGGACTTTTAGGGTATTTATGGCCCTTATGAGCCTTTTTTAATATATAGTGATATAATTTTATGGATTACATTTGTTACATTTATTGATAAATTTGAATAGTTATGGGTCTTTCTGGATATTTGGTAGATGCAAGTTTTCATTACTTATTATGTTCACTTACAGACTGATGATAGTAATTATGTTGCTACAAAATTGCAAGATATTTTATTGATAGTTTTTATGTACTATATACTTGCTATGGTGAAATTTATTGATTATATGTGGATTTGGTGACTAATGATATGGCTTTATAGACATTGGTTAGATGTGAGTTTCTTTATTATTATTATTATTATGCTTGTTCATGGGGCAACGTTATTTGACAACAAGTGACTTTGCAGAGATTCAGCGGACACCACTCCCATTGCTTATGAGTGTTGTCTATGGGTCATAATTATTTTTTTAAATAATTGGACAACAGGCATTATGGATAATATATGATGATACCATTTATTATTAGAATTGTCATGATGTTGGGTGTTGCAGTTTCAGCCCGGGTAGAGCTGAAGGGGGGGTTATTCCACCATTGTCTAACTGTTCAGTCGGAGAGGGTGACACTGTTCTACATCATACCATATCCTTATGATACCTAATTAATTAATTTAATTAATTATTGTGAATATCGTGCATGTAAATAAGATGCTGCTACGAGTAGCCCCATATGCTTTATGTTTATAATATACACCATACGTTTAAACGTTAAGATGTTGGATGTTGCTCTTTCGGTCGTGATAGAGCTGAAGGAGTTAACGCTATTATTAGCTTGTTATTCCAATGGAGAGTGCAACATTGTTTCACATCATGTTGAATTTATAAGATACTGAATTATGATAATTATAAAATACGATGCCGCTATGAGTAGCCCCACATGCTGTATATTTAAATTGTAATACCATGCATTTATACGATTGTGGAAAAGACATCATGATAGGGCTATTTCATTTTATGTGGTTTTTTTTTTTTTTTATTATTTATATTATAGTTAGATATGATGTATCATATTATTAATGTTGTTTATGTTTTTTCGGAGAAGCTGGGGAAGGTTTAGCCCTGTGGGTTAAAACCCTCATTATGACGTGGATATTCACCTGTATATACGTAACATCCAAATCAGATCATATCCAGAATTTTTAAATGGCCGCTCCTTTTAGTCCATGTAGAGGGTGTTTTTTTTTTTTTTTTTTTTATTGTAACCTGCTGTTCTGAAGAAGCAGCAATGTGCGCTGCAAAACGCACGTGTTAGTAGGATTATACTATGGTTTTTAGTATTAAACGTATCTTTTCATCGGACGGCTTTTGGAGCGGTTCTTTTATTTTTCACCATTGGGGATTTACACCATTGGAGAGATCCTGAGAATACCGAACAGGGACGGTAAGATTTCCCTGTATGTTTTGAAGCTGTGTTTGTGCATATGTATCTACAGAGCCACATATACATGTGTGTGTTTTATCATTCTCAATTCATACTGTACCCTTTAAGTGTTGATAAGGCACTATTGGCACCTCCTTCTTGTTCGTGTGTTTTTTTTTTTTTGTTTTTTTTTGTTTTCCCCATGATCACAGTCTGGAAGGACTCCTGCTGGTAACGAGTCTTGACCACAAAGGAATTGAGGTGCTTAACACCTTAGCGACTGGCGGTCCCATAAGGACTGCATTGAACCACGTGGATGTGCCAGTACACTTGACCTGTTGCGTGTATCGGCACGTCACTTTGGGGCCTGATAGAGATAGCTCCGATCTTGGAGCAGTCAATTTCAGGCCCCATTTTTACTTACAGCGCTCCCGGTAGAGAGCTGTAAGTAAAAAGTACGTGACGTGCTATGACAGTCATCGGTCCTTAAGTATTTCAAGGACCGTGATGGTCATAGTAAGGCACGTCATTAAGGGGTTAAGGTCCAAAATTGGACAACAACCACAGTCTTTCCTGGAAACCACAAACAGGTTGGAGTAAAAACCCAAACCCATTCCCGGTACGGGGACTGGTTCCAGAACTTCCTCGTCCAAAAGGGTCTGGATGGCACGGTAGAACACACTGCGCTTCTCCACTCCCTGAGGAGTGGGAGAAGGAAAAAAATCTGAATGGGGGGGGAGGAAGAGATACGAAAGGGATCCTGTACCCCTCTGACAACCTGCAAAACCAACAGATTCCCCCACGGTATGTGTCCAGACACTGAGGCAGTGGTGCAAAACGACCACCCACTGGAGCGTGGGGACCGGGGTTCAGAGAATCATACAGAAGCAGGTTTGGAAGTCTTGGCCTTGGTGGAGGACTGCTTGGCCCTTCATTGTTGTTTGGGCGTTTGTTGGAGGAGTGTGGAGCACGCCTCAGCCTGAAAGACGAAAAAGCAGATTCTGCTTGACTGGAGGCTTCTTCCTAGGCACTAGAGGCAGCAAGGTACTCTCCCCCCCCCCCCCCGTAGCCTCACTAATGAGATCCTTACGCTCTGGCCTAAACAGCGAGGTACCCGGACAAGGCAATGAAAGCATGACTTTCTTAGAGGCAGTGTCTGCAGACCAAATTTTGAGCCAAAGAGCCCATCTGGCTACCACAGACATGGTAGAAACCCCTAGGCCCCAAGCAGATGGTGTCAAAAAAATAGCAGCGGAGACATAATGCTAAGCCTCAGAAGGCAAGAAGTTGCAACATATGAGCAGTAGAAGCTCCCTGATGGACAGCCACCGTCAGCTGTTCAGTCAAAACTGCAATGGCCCTGTTCACCCACGCAGCGGAAGACGCCAGGCGCAACGAAGTACCAGCCGTAGCAAAGATGAACTTTAGGGATGTCTCAAGCTTCCTGTCAGTCCAGTCCTTGAGGACAGACGAGTCAGCCACCGGCAAATCAGTGGACTTAGGAAGTCTAGACACAGGGGCAACCTTGGGTGGATGAGCCCATTGAGCTACTTCCGCTTCAGAAAAAGGGTACAACTTAGCAAACTTCTTAGATACAGAAGGCTTCTGGTCAGGGGCTTTCCCACTTGTCAGATACAAGATGGTTAGGTAGAAAACAGGTAGACTGCTTCTTAGGCTCCTGGAACACATCAGAGGGGTCCACAGAAGCCTCTGGAACAAAGGGAATGATCAGGCCCACAGCAGAGGGACCAGAGTCAGCCTCAAAGGGGTCCCCAAAGAATTGGGAAGAGGCCACCGCAGAACATGCCCCTGATCAGAATCCACCAGTAATTCCTCTTCAGAGGAGTCAGAGATATGAGGTACGCCCTGCGGTTTTGGTAGGGAAGACCTGATAGGAGTACGGGGCTGCCAAGACTGGAAGACCCCCTGCAATTGGGATGGAAGGAGTTGTAAGGTAGACCTTAGGTCTCCAGTAGTGGCCTTAAACACTTATATCTAAGCTGGCTCTTGTGGATGGCTGGAGGAGACATAGGGACAACAGCTCATGCTGGGCATAAATGAACAGAGTACTCTCTAGGTAACCCTGATTGACATGAGGAGCAGTGAGCAATAGGGAACACAGACACCCCAGTATCCTCAGTCTTAGGTCTAGTCCCAACGGTGTTGGCATCCTCACAGTGTCAAAACATCCCAAGTATAAGGAAACAACCCAAAACAGTAAGATTAAAATTTTGCTCCAGAAAAATCGCTAATTTGCACTTATCTGACAGGCTGATCTGCTGAGGAGAGAAGGAGTCCGAGCCCTGCGTAGGATACTCGTGAAGGTAAAGCAGTAAATGGCTGCCGCGACAGAACTAATCAGAAACGAGAGCACTAAGCAAGCGCTCATGGGAAATGCAGTTTTCCCTAAAAAGGAGGGAAAAAAAAAAAAAAGTACCCCAACAGTGCCTGAAACCCCCTGAGCTCCCCAAAGTACACAGACCGTTGGCTGGATAACAGAGAAAGGGTAGACAAACAAAATGAGCAGTCTCTGAAGTTGCTACAATGAGCGATTTCAGAGATATGTCCAAAACTGTAAAGTCCCATAGAGGTGACTGGAGCATGAAGTCTATGTGGTAAGGTACGCTCTAACTCAATTTTGCTAAATTTTCTAGTGAATTAAAAAAAAAAAAGTTATAAAAACACCACAAAAAAAAAAAAAGTTAAGTCAAACACTATACCCAGAAGGGAAAAGTGTGACCCCCCTCCCCCCCGGAAAAACAAAAAGCCAACTGGCAGACAAAGGGATACATTTACCACAGAAACACTGCTCGAAACCCTCAACAGACATGCCCAATGAGTGCAGGGGTGTGCATTAGGATCTTCAGATTACCATGTGTAAAGAAGCTGCCTCAGTGGACAACTCCTTGCGAAAGAACTTGTGGAACAAAATCACTCCCCCTCCCCCCAGGGGTAAGAGGTCCACCATAGCGCCTGGAAATGGAGCTATCCACCTAGTGGTGGTATTCCATATCTAACAGAAAAGAAAAAAAAAAAATAAGCTAAAACTATAGAAGAACTGTTTTCTTCCCTGTATCTTCATCAAGGAACAAATCTTTCTGGAGAGGAAGTGGCAAGAAGCAGCTAAGGAGAGGAGGTAGGCTCCACCCAGCATGCTCCTCAAGAATTGTTCCTGCCTACTTAAAGGGGCAGTCACCTACCAAAGTTACCAGTAACCTATATTGGATGACGAAGAAAATGGGGTTAAGCTGGAGACCCACCCACTAGAAGAAGGGAGCTTAATCCAATGGTTCATGCATAGGACATAAGAGGACAGCTGGAAAAACTGAAGTGAAGCACTAGAAAAGATCTGCCTCAGATTTAAAAACAGAAAGGGTTAGTGGCCTTTATAGTAGCAGCAGCCATCTAGAACTCAAGACTAAAAACCTAGTGCAATACAAATGAAAACCCCCAAATCAGTGGGTGCTGGTAGAATAGACATGACTATAACTTGCCCTCTTAAGTGAAACCTGCAGCTGTAGTATTCAACCCCCACAGTAGTTAAGAGTTTCAGAGAAACCATGAGGTACAGACTAGGGATTCAAGTCCTCCTCCACATGTTCGAAGTACTGAAATTAACCTGCAAAATGACCAAACCATGAACGAGGACACCAGTTAATAGAATTTACAGCTCCATATAACCCCAAAAGGTCTAACAGTGCCTGTACACCCTTTTCTGGGGGAAGGTCACTTGAAGTTAAGGGGGGGGGGGGGGTAAAGTGGAGGGAAGATGAAGAGTAGGGGCCGTAGTAAGAGGGACAAAGGGTGCATAAATATTCCCATGGAAGTCCAGAAGGGCATGAGGAACAGTGTGCTAAAGGGCACTCCTGAATCCTTAGGCTTTGATTTCTCCATATGTCCCTTGGTGTCTGACATGTTCAGCCCCACCTCCAAAGTAGGACAAACTAGATGTAAACGATGTGAAGAAGAAAAAAAAAAAAAAAAAAAAAAAAAAAAAAGTTTACTCACCAATATTTTGTTTTCCTCTGTGTCATTCCACGGCAACATACTGTGGGTGTTAGCTCCACCTCCCAGCTGGTAGAGCCAAATTAATATATTTAAGGATCCGGTTCTCCTCCTCCCACCAGTTATACCAGTTTTCCAAGCTGAAACACACGTTATGAGCAAGAATCTTCAAGTCTGCCTGATGCATGCTATAAATACATAATATAGATAGATCTCTGCTATAAGAAGCAAGTCTTTACAGATGGGATGATGCATACAATGTACCTTGAGGGAGGGTGCCATGGAAGGACACAGAGGAAAATAGAGTAAATTTCACCTTTTCCTCTGTGTCCGATCCACGCCAATGTACTGTGTGACTTACCAAAGCAGTGCCCCAGACCAATGGGAACATGATACTTACCAGTTTAACAGGAATTGCTGCTTCTAGCACCTTCCTGACAAAACTAGTGGCAACTGAGGCAATTAGATCTAGCTTATGTTTTAGAAATGTTGATACCGATGTCCAGGTAGCAGCCTTGCAGATCTCTTATGGCGAAGCCATCACTTTTTGTGCCCAGGTTGTAGCCATGCCTCTGGTAGAGTGAGCTTTGATTCCCATATGTGGAGTTTGGTTGGCTGATTCATAGGCTAGTATAATGCAGTCTCTGATTTATCTAGCAATGGAAGATGTGGATGCTGCAGTTCCTTTAAATTTCCCAAAAACGTGCTGCTACCTGGACATCGGTATCAACATTTCTAAAACATTATAAGCTAGATCTAATTGCCTCAGTTGCCACTAGTTTTGTCAGGAAGGTGCTAGAAGCAGCCATTACTGTTTAACTGGTAAGTATCATGTTCCCATTGGTCTGGGGCACTGCTTTGGTAAGTCACACAGTACATTGGTGAGGAATGGACACAGAGGAAAAGGTGAAATTTACTCTATTTTCCTCTGTGTTCTTCCACGGCACCCTCTCTTAAGCTACACTGTATGCATCATCCCATCTGTAAAGACTTGCTTCTTGTAGCAGAGATCTATCTATATTATGTATTTATTGCACGCATCAGGTAGACTTGAAGATTCTTGCTCATAACGCGTATTTCAGCTTGGACAACTGGTATAACGGATGGGAGCAGGAGAACCGGATCCTTAAATATATTAATTTGGTTCTACCAGCTGGGAGGTGGAGCTAACACCCACAGTACGTTGCCAATATTTTGTTTTCCTCTGTGTCCTTCCACGGCAAGTAGACTTCACTTTTTTTTTTTTTTTTTTTTTACATCTAGTTTTTCCTACTTTGGAGGTGGGGCTGAACATGTCAGACACCAAGGGACATATGGAGAAATCAAAGCCTAAGGATTCAGGAGTGCCCTTTAGCACATTGTTCCTCATGCCCTTCTGGACTTCCATGGGAATATTTATGCACCCCTTTGTCCCTCTTACTGTGGCCCCTACTCTTCATCTTCCCACCACTGTACCGCCCCCCCCCCCCTTACTTTAAGTGGTCTTCCCCCAGAAGAGGATGTACAGGCACTGTTAGACCTTTTGGGGTTATATGGGGCTGTAAATTCTATTAACTGGTGTCCTTGTTCATGGTTTAGTCACTTTGCAGGTTAATTTCAGTACTTTGAACATGTGGAGGAGGACTTGAATCCCTAGTCTGTACCTCATGGTTTCTCTGAAACTCTTAACTACTGTGGGGGTTGAATACTACAGCTGCAGGTTTCACTTAAGAGGGCAAGTTATGGTCATGTCTATATTCTACCAGCACCCACTGATATGGGGGTTTTCATTTGTATTGCACTAGGTTTTCAGTCTTGCGTTCTAGATGGCTGCTGCTACTATAAGGGCTACTAACCCTCTGTTTTTAAATCTGAGGCAGATCTTTTCTAGTGCTTCACTTCAGTTTTTCCAGCTGTCCTATACATGAACCATTGGATTAAGCTCCCCTCTTCCAGTGGGTAGGTCTCCAGCTTCACCCCATTTTCTCCGTCATCCAATATAGGTTACTGGTAACTTTGGTAGGTGACTGCCCCTTTAAGTAGGCAGGAACAATTCTTGAGGAGCATGCTGGGTGGAGCCTACCTCCTCTCCTTAGCTGCTTCTAGCCACTTCCTCTCCAGAAAGATTTGATCCTTGGGAAGAAAACAGTTCTTCTATAGTTTTAGCTTACTTTTTTCTTTTCTGATCGATATGGAATACCACTAGGTGGATGGCTCCATTTCCAGGCACTATATGGTGGACCTCTTACACCCCCCCCCCCCCGGGGGGGGGGGGGAAGAATGATCTTGTTCCACAAGTTCTTTCACAAGAAGTTGCCCACTGAGGCTTCTTTACACATGGTTATCTGAAGATCCTAATACATACTCCTGCACTCATTGGGCATGTCTATTGCAGGTTTGGAGCAGAGTTTGTGGTAAATGTATCCCTTTGTCTGCCCGATTTCCCTTTTGCAAGATTGGATGGGAGGCACCACCACTTCAGTTCCTGGTGGGTGAGCTGTAAGATAGAAATCGTTTGAGGAGGATTGTGCGGATCCTTCTTGAAGTATCTGAGGAAATTGTGTTGCAACAGTGACCTCAACCAGGGAACCACTTTAGCTGATTACAGATTCTCAAGCAGCCGAGAAAAGGTCTTTGCAGTCTGAACATTTGAAGGAAGAGTGAAACTCTGCTCAGTAGACAAGTCTGTTGGAGGAGAGTTGCCACATGTTTTACAGTATTGAATTTTATTCCTAGAAATACCAGTTGTGAAAGACAGTTGACTCAGTTATAGATTATCCAGCGCAGTTGCTCTTGAAGTTCCAGGGCTTGCGCTTCAGACACTTCAAAAAAAGATCATCACAGTAGGGCAGAACTCATTCCTCTGACAAAATGCTGCCATGGTGATGGATGCTACAGTGGTAAAAAAACATTGGAGCTGCTGAGATTCCGAAGGGTAGGACTCTATACTGGAAGTGTTGTCCAAATACATGGAATCTCAAGCTTTGTGAGCTGGAATAACCAGGATGTGATATAAGCAAGCATCCTTCAAGTCTATTCTTGTTAGGATGCATTTGCCTGGACCATAAGGAAAGCTGACAACTGTCTCCATCTTGAGTTCTCATCTTCAAGAATGAGTTTTTCTTTCAAGTCTAGTCTTAGCCGCAAGTCTGCTGAATGCTTGGGAACGGAGAAAAGTGTTGAATAGAACCTATGGTATTTCTGATCCCTCGCTACCAGTTTTATGATGAGAAGATATAGTGCCCCTCATTCCCCTGTCCTTTTGTTCCTGATCAGAGAAGTCCTGAATCTTTGGCTTGTTGGGACAGAACAAAAATCTAGTGCATACCTCCCTCTCCAGTATTTCAAGGACTCATTTGGCCGGGTTGATCTTTCCAGGAGTCCTGAAACAGCTCTAGTCTGCCCCGTACTGGAGATGGGGTAAGAAAACTTCATTGACATTTTTAATGGAATGTTTGCTTCCTCTGAAACTCCTTACTGGTTCCAGGCTTGGCCCCTTGTCCACTTCATTGACGCTGAGCATATGCTTTTCCTGATCTGTAGCGTTTGGCATCTCAAAAGGAAAATTGGGTCTGGATGGAAAGGTTCTGGTTCCACGCTCTAGGTAAAAGTTGACTCTTTCCTCCCGAGGTCTGTTTAATGACATCTTTGAGCTGGTTGCCAAACAGCTTATAACCTGCAAGAGGCAGGGATACCAATTTGTTCTCTGAAGATGCATCTGCATGCCAGGCCTTAACCCACAGGGCCCATCTAGCCGTGATGGTGTGTGAAGATGCTCTTGTGAGAAACTTTATATTATCCAGTGAAGCATCACACGAAAAGTTCATAGCATCCTTTGAGGACAGATCTTAGTCTGGAGCGGGATACAGCAGATTCTATCTTCTCTTCAAATTCCGTCATCCAGATTCACAATGTGCAGAATACACGTGCCATTGCGGTCTTCAGATAATGCCTTATAGAGGTAAACTGCTTCTTGAGAGCACTACCTGCGTGCTTATCCATTGGGTCTCGCAGTGTGGTACCATCTTCCAGCAATAAGGTGGTACGTCGTGAAATCTGTCACTGGTGCATTGACTTTAGGTGTAGTCCAAGAACAAGCTTAGTCTTCGGAGAAGAGGTATAATTTCTGAACTCTACTGGACATCCCAGTCCTTTTAGCTCCCAATTTTTCCAGTCATTAGAAATTATCTATGAATGGAGCTATGAAGAATCAGCACATTTCCTTCTTATGACCAACAAATGCCATGTCTATCACATTTAACTCCTGATCTTCAGCAAGCCCTATTGTCTCTCATGGCCCTCATCAGCCCTTCTATATTCTCAGAACTAAAACTGCCAGCTTCAGTTATTTCTCCTTTTGCTGAGGAGATTGCATTTCAATGATACTACCTTCATATTTCTCTTCTGTTACATGAAGTACCCTCCTCAGGGTCAGATGACTGCTCCTGCATGGATGAAAAGGTCTTGCATTGACCACATCCTAGAAAATCTTTAAATTGTGATGGAATATCTGACAGATCAAAGCTTGGCATCAACACCAAGGGCAGGATTTAAGTTCTGGTATAACTATCCTTTGGGGGGCTCAGCCCCCAGACTTCTCTTCCTTCGTTGACATATCCAGTATATATCTATAGCTGGACACCAGTAGGACTAGAAATTCTTAAGTGATAAACAGCACTTAGATAGCTTCTAAATATATTTTAAAGCAATATCTGAAAATAGTAAGCATTTAGAAACTTCCATATCCACTCAGATTCCTCCATCTTCCTCCTCTTAAATAGCCACACCGCACAGGCTGCTTCCTGATTATGCATTCCACTGCTGGAACGCATGTGCACAACTTCCTGTTTCCTGTCTGGAGAAAACTTGTTACCAACCCGGCTTCAGTTTGGCAGTGCTCAGTGGGACAGAGACCAGGGGTAGTTCAAGCCTGTTAATCAGGCAAATTGACCTATAAAGAGGTACATGATCTAGAATGCTACTCTCGATGCAGCCTGCATTTATGGTTGGCTACATGGGGAAAATAAAGCGTTAAGCAGAGTCCAGTTCATTGTGGAGATGTAGAGGCTAAAGCCTCCATCCTCCGGCTTGGTAGGACCAAACCAACTGGAGGGAGGAGGAGAACCAGATACATACATATTAATTTGTTTCTACCAGCTGGAAGGCAGAGCTAACAACCACAGTGTGCTGTGGATATGACAGAGGAAACATATCTAAGAGGTACTTATCTGACTGCAAGGAGTTAAAAGCTGGTAAGAGGGGAGTTCAACCTATGCAGTGTGTAATATGTCTGTCAATGCAAAAAGCCCAGGAAATAGAAGTTACATTACCCAGAATCCCATAATTGCACATGCCCAGTGAACTGTGGCTCTCTAGCCATACCGAAACTGCAAGTTTAAGTGTTCCCAGGCTGACCATGCGATAGAGGGCTCAAAATCGCTGGCCATGCTCTAAGTGAATGGGTTCAAAGATTTGTCCCTGTATAGATATGCATTGCCATGGGACAGCCAACAGCATATGAACCCGTTCTTAAAGTTTTAGTAATATCCAAAAAAAAATTGTTAGATTTGTAAAGGGGGGGGGGGAGAAGTCACATTGCCACAAACCCCATCTCTCAAACCACTATGGTTTGAGAGATATTGGCAGTCAAAGTTCCACCCTTCTCCTGAGGTCACCTGTAAAGCTGACGGAAGGAGGAGATCTGTGTCAGCCAACACGATGATTCTCTTCAGCAGATCAGAAATCCTGTTATTAGAAAAGAACTACTTCATGGGAACGGTCTACAAAGTGTGCTTGCAAACCAGGCACACTTTATAGACCTTTCCAATGAAGTAATTATTTTCTAATAATGGGATTCCAGCCACCAGCTGATCCCTGGACTGGGATCTCCTGAGGTCAGGTAAACGCCGACGTGAGGGGAAGAGGAGGGAGAAGTTTGATTGCGAATTTCTCAAACTGTAAAGGTTTGAGATGAGGTTCATGGCAGATTTTTTTAGCCTCTACAAATCTATTAAAAAATGTATTCCTAATAAAATGGTGTGCATAAAGAGAAACAGCTTCATTCCATTTCTTTGCTATTTTGCCATCTGCTCTAAAAGGAGGCAAAAGACCAGTTAACACAATCTGGTAACAAAGTTTTTAAAAACTACTAAGCAAATACCTTTAGAGACCTAGAATGCAAGGAACAGGACTGAGTGCGTAAAAGGCACATCTGAGTAGATGGCAATAGCAAGAACCTGAAAGCCATAACCCTCAAATAGTTCTTACCAGTTTCTCCCATTTTAAATAAATGGAAGCTTGTGAGTCAGACTTAAAACAGCCAATCTCCAAAGGTAAATGGTCCATAAATACACCTGTGAACTGTTCAAGCCAGCTCCAGGGAAGCCATTTAAGTCCAGTGTGTGTGGGTTATACAGCCCCATATACCAAGAATAAAATAAAGTAACAGTGCTAACATGCCCTACTTTGAGGCTAGGACACTTGAAACAGTGCGTGTGGGGATTGTTAGTAAATCTGGAGGTAAGTCTCCACCTCAAAGGCACCTTTTTTTTAGTGCCCTGCCCTATGAAGGGAACTTAACCCCATTGTTCTTCTGTTCCACATTAGATGGAAGAAAATGTATTTGTACTCTGCCTCGAATTCTCATACATACCACGGATCTGATTTTGATAATGTCCATACATTTAGCATTTATAAAACCCATGTTCAGTTTTTTGTTCTAAAGCCATTTTGAAGTAGTTCCATAAAATGTAATTTGTTAAAAGACATGACCATGTTTACATTTATTGAGACAAAGAAAAGTAATTTTGTGGCAAGAAAATGCACAATTAAAGCAGAACATCTTATGACAACTTAGGTTTATTTGAAAGCTTTCAAATATACTTTAGTAGCGCCTTTTGATTTGCATAAACTGGCAAGGTTGACTGACGAACAAGTGTGCCAAATATTAACATTCTATACTGCTCAGGCAATTGGCACATAGCTGTGCCAGTCAGTACTGTAATTTGACTACAATTAATTAAATATCCAAACAATTGTTCTAAATTGAATAGAATTCTGTTAAAGGAAAAGGATACAGTAGGAAAGGAGTGGTAGAAGTACATATTTACACATCGGTTCAGTCCTTAAGACATCAGCCACTAATACATAAATTCAAATATGTAGTTTAAGGTTTGCAAATGAGTCACTATGGTTTTGTACATCAAAGGAGACCAGATTTAGCTGTGTGAAAGTTTAAGTTATCCTGATATGATATAAAGGTGTTCCACTCTACTGTAGTCTTTCCACACATTGAATATTGTCTTCACCACAAAGCAATGAGTTTGTTGTCAAAGGATTAAATGACCATAAAAACAAAAAAATTATACATTTCAATGAAAACTTCCATGTCACCTGTAGTTTCTAACTCACTATATCGATATATACACAAACAATTGAAGTTGTATGAATCAAAATGTACAATACTGCAATTCTGCACAATTATCACTTCCAGCTGTTTTCAATGCCATGATTTGAAAAGATTTGATCCTGTGCAAGATTTTTAATGTTAGTCTTGGACACACCAGTTACATTTTCAGTACATACCTGTGTTCACAGGTGGATAGTCGGTGGCTGTCTGACTGCATTACATGTGCATTTAGGGATCTTTAAAGGGATAGTAATACCCAATTTAAAGTGCATTATTATAGGTATTAAAAAAAAAAAAAAAAAAATTAAGAACCATACAAGTATATATATATATATATATATATACGGTTTGAGCGATATTCTAAACTAAAGTTCCCTCTCCCTGGATGTTTCAGTCAAGTCTGCCATCTAGCTGACAGACTTGGGTTCTGGTCCGCAGACCGTCCAGAGGCTCTTCAGCAGAGCAGAGATCACGATCTTTAAAACAGAACTACTTCACTGGAAAAGTCTACAAAGTGTGCTTGCAAACCAGGCACACTTTGTACACAATTGGTACAATTGGTTCTGCTGAAGTGCCGCCGGCCGGTCTGCAGACCAGAATCCAGATCTGTCACAGCTAGAGCGCTGACGTCACAGGGGGGACGGGACGGGACTTTCCTTTCAAATATCTCTCAAACCATAAAGGTTTGAGCTATAAGACCAACATAGTTCTTATTTTTTTAATGCCTATAAACTTTAAAGCATTATTATCACTATAAAACATGGCCTGTTCATGTCCCAAGTGTTTGAGTCTAGAATCATGGTTTTAACATGACAATAGTTTCTCAACCATTTCATATGCTCCAACATGCGGCACAAATCATCATGTTTTCTATATATTCTGGTTCAGGACAATTTCATGGCAATTCTTAAAGAAAAAGCACCGCCCAGTAATTTGTATTCATATTCGCCAATTCTTTACCAATAATTCTACATTCTGCAGAACAGAGATGTTAAAGTCTACCGTCAATCAAGCCCCCTGCTCTCCCACAAGTATTTAAGATATCCTCAAACACATGAAAGTCATTCATACAGGACGATCCTTCGGAAAGGCCAAGCCTCTTACAGACCCATTCGTGTTCCTGTGAACTGGCAGTGCAGTTGAGCTGTTAACCACCACTTTAATGTTTAGATTGAAGGGCAATAGTAGGAAACCTTTGACTCTCCAGCAGTTTGCAACTAACTCCATAGTAAATGCACCACCCCCAAAAGCTGGACAGCCAAAGGACCATCCCAGGTAGACATTAAGTAGGTACCATTATATGAACAAAGTGTAGGGCATCACTCCCTCTATACAACACAACAAGTCGTTCACCATGGAGGATAAACTGAACTATGGAGAAATTGATTAGGCGGCAGTAATTTAAGAAGAGATCTATATATATTTAGTATACACAGCTTTCCAACATTAAGACAAGACAAATAGATATGTACACTATACAAGTTAACACTATGCGTCAACATTTGCGTGGCGTATTAAATAAGCCTATTAGTCTACCTGTTTGAATGACAAGACTAAATTTCCATAAATTGTAAATATTGAAGGCAAAATATATCAGATAATGTAGTCTTTAAACTAAGAATTTTACTACTGTAAAGGGCATGTTAATGTGAAGATAGTTACTTTTCTGCAAAAAGGGGAGAGTTCTGAACCCACAAATCTCTGCAGAACTGGGAGTGTGACTTGGATACAGATAGAATATTGTATAAAGGCAGCGTAGAGCATGCCTGGGGCAAAACAGTGTTCCTGTGGTGCAGCTAGTTTGTTCCAGATTTGCTCCACCCTCTTTATACAAGGTCAAGATTTTTTTTTTTTTTTTTTTTATAACTAGCAAGCAAGGTTATAAAGTTAAAAATGTTCCATTAAATATGAATTTAGCCAAGATCCATACTCTAAAAAGCAGGAATCACAAAAGCAGATCAATCAAGTGTCACATTTGATGCTTTACCATTTTGTTTTACACTGAAGTAATTTACACCACCCAATAAAGCACACTTAATTTCAGCCAAAAGAAACTGAGCTTCTAATTTGATGGCAAGTCCTGGATTCTATCCCAAATATTCAGAAGAACTCTCCGACATCTGCTCTCTTGTCACGCAGTTTGCTTCTAGCCTTTGTTCGAGCTTTGAATGCTGCAGAGTTGTTCATGTGCTTGAGGGGAAAATAGAAAAATCCATTAAAGAGATACCAATGCAATATTATCCATGCAACCTACTTGTACAGAGAAGAAACATGCCAAAGGACTTAAATCAGACCAAGTTTTACAATGTTAATGTATGCACTTTGGACTATATGTGCAAAGCAATGGGAGATCTAGCAAAAACACAAAAAAAAAAAAAAAACACCACACACAAACACCCCCCCCCCCCCAAAAAAAAAAACACACACACAAAACGCTTTAATTTTAATCAAATAAATGCTGGGTTATCCATATACCGTAAAATCTCTGGTATAATACACACCTGTGTATAATAACGCAGGTTATTATGCCCAAGATTTAGGGGAAAATAAGAGTGCCTATGTATAATACGCACCCTTGTTTTCCCCTTACAAAGCCAGAGCTTCCTGCTCCCTCTGCACGATCCGGTGATAAAGACTTACTTTTTGAGGCTGTACTTCAATATTGTTATGGTGTACCGGTATCTGAAGAGATCCCTCTCTCCCATCTTCCTTGCGGGCAGTACGATTGCATCTGCTGCTCACTTCCTTCAATCGGTTTTCAGGACCTTCCTCCTATGGTATTGCCCTGTAAGGATCTCAAGGTCCTGAAAGCTGATTGAAGGAAGCGGGCGGCAGATGCAAGCATGCCGCCCGCAGGGAAGATGGGAGAGAGGGATCTTTCTGAAAAAACCTCTCAGGTATAATACGCACACCCACTTCACATAAGGTGAAGAGGGGTAAAATTGTGCGCATTATAACAGATTTTACAGTAAATGCGGTATTAAAAGAAAGCCCTACTCGTTTGCAAAAGGTATATAATTTGTGTGGCTGGAATATATAAAAAAAATTGCTCAGGTCCTTAACTGCAAGCCACCCCAGATTTTCCTGGTACTTAAAGGGTTAATACTTTGGGCTGTATGTTCAAAATTAAATTGGAGGAATTGTTGGACAAAATTGCACAAGTGTCTCCTACACACGCAACCAGTATAAATTGTTTGGTTCTTCCTGATGGTGCAATGTGTTCCAGAATTCTTCTACTTTTCTTTGAACATTTTGCCCTTTGTCTACAGCTGCACTTGTACCAAATTAGAATTAGACATTCTATACTGCAAAAATCACATCAGTGGGGCTTGACACTGCAGTTGTCCACTGGGTCCCTGCCATGCAGTGTGCCCAATCGGACTGGCAATGTCATGCACCATTTGCTAAAGCACCGCTAAAAGGTTTCACAGCCTCATGTAACAGTTTTGCTTTTCCAGGTCCTTTGATAACATATTGAGAGATCTGAAATGTATGCAGTACCCATCTGATACCACACGCAAAACCCACTGGTCTGACAGATGCCTGAACGTCCTCTGAAAAAGATTGCCCCCCTATAGGCATCGGACCAGGGGTGCGAATGTCATGCGGAGGTGGGTTCTCAGATTTGGCCTTTGCAGCTGATCTCTTAGGCTGCCAGGTCTGTCTGGGCTTTGTGGTGGCGCACTCTTGAGAGGCTTGCAGAATTTGCACTCTTCTCCCACCCGGGAAAGGGGAGTTGGAGAAAAATATGCTCCTTCCTGGACTGGAAAGGAACGC
Organism: Rhinophrynus dorsalis; assembly: GCA_037306005.1. NCBI lineage: Eukaryota > Metazoa > Chordata > Amphibia > Anura > Rhinophrynidae > Rhinophrynus > Rhinophrynus dorsalis. The sequence continues at coordinate 261,495,575 of CM074721.1, read as the reverse complement.
TTTGTGGGGAGCTGTGGCAACAAGGTACTCTTACAACCCACAGCATAACTTTCGTTTCCAATCCAAAAAAGGAATTCACTGGTTTCCTGCCTTCCTGGGGTCTTTTTAAAAGATTGGTCTGCAGACCAAATCTAGACAGGGTGCGACATGCAGCAACAGAAAGCTGAGGCCTTAGTGGAGAAACAGCACCTCCGTGACATAGGAATTACCTTTCTTGATGTTGGCCATCATACCACCACCTCTTTGGCAACATCAGCATGCATAGAATCTGAAAGTTGCTCACTCCAAACCGCTACAGCCCTGTTGCCACAAAGGAGGCCTTGAGAAGCAATTCAGTCCTCTTAACCGGTAGATCTTCATGGCCAGCGGCATCCGCAAGAGAGCAGTGTTCTTTACCAGATGTGATATGGGGGGATTTCAACGGCAGGGGATAAGCCAACAGTGCCAAATCCTGATAAAGGAAAGCTCTTTAAGAAAAATCCTCTTCAGTTTTCCACTGATCCAGAAGGATTTTTTTCAAGAGTTACTGGGTGGAAACAAGAACCTACACCTTTAGAAGATATCTGGAGAGGGAGTTCCCACAGATGCCAGACCTGAAGGATCTTCAGGAATGCCTTGATTGGCTCCTCAACCATTTGGAAGAAAGCCTGAGAAAGACATTCTGGCTACAGTCTTGTTGCCTAGCAACACCTACAACTCCATTCACAGATCAAAGCAGCTCCCTTGGACAGAGCCGGAAGAGATGGCATGAGGAGATGAGAGCCCTCTGATTGTTGTAGCCCAAATGGTTGCCAAGACATCCATGGAGCAAAGTTGTGGGCAGGCTCCTGTTCTTAAAGGTGCTAGCACAACAAAAATCAATCTACAATAAAAACTATTGCCAGAAACACCTTCAAAGGAATACCTTGGGGCGATTACCACCATGGCAAAGGACAGTCTCAAAAGACCCCTCATGAGGGAAAGCTTGTAAGCAAGATTCCCTCCACATGGGAGAATATGTCCAAAGCACCTCTGGACTGGGTAATTCAACTCCAGGGAAGCCTAGTGATGGTAACCGGCCTAATGGTGGATTATATATGCCCATCACTCAAAATAAAAGCCTAAAAAAACTAAGGATGTCCTTTCCCATCCAGCCAGTTTGCAAGACATGAATTCTGGGAGTTAGTAGGAGGCGGTCTGAGCTGCAGGTGGAGTCTCCACCCCATGGTGCCTATGTTCCATATTGGAGAAAAAAATCGTAAAAACATAGGTTTTAACAGGGAGGAATAGGACCCAAACAGCCTTCTGTACCATGCCCCCCCTCCCCGCAACAAGTAGTTCAGGAAAGTGATCCCTACTGTAGGCTCCTACAGAGAACTGCAAGGTTATGTAGCTGTAGCAGCAGCGCCACAATTCAATAAGCCATTATCTGGTTGATATGACAGATGCTTTATTTTTTGTACTTGAGAGCTATGAAAAAGTAGCATTTTATAATTCAATTATGTATGTCAGGTGATTTTATCCAACTTACCCTTTCGTCACGAGACACTTTCATTGCTTTAATAGTGGCCGTATCCAGCAGCAGTGGAGGACCAAGCTCAAATACACTGCGCAGAAACACATTTGTCTGGGAAAGAAAATAGCATTACCTTCTCCATTTAGAATAAAAGGATCAATTCTTTATTAGATTAAGTACATTTTAACAGAAAAAATGCCTGGATGTTTCTCAGAAATCGCAACCACCTTTTAGGGGAATTTTAAGGCAGCTTCCACAAGGGGCAAAGCTTACTGTAAATGAGTCAAGGCCATTATTGGCCCAATCTAAGACTGATACTTTGGTCCCTGCCCATTTAACTTGCTACCTGGATTTTGTACTTTAAAGAATAAACACATTTGGTTAATGTCACTAGACTTCAAGAAAAGCTTGTGTCACTTATCACCTCTTAAAGGGGAACACTACACTACAAATACTTTCCAACTAAAATGTAACATGGATTCATGCTTTCCTGTCACACTCCGTGCAGTCAGGAATGTGCAAGTACTGCTTTTCTAGATACAGCAATGTTTAATATCAAGTGTTGTACTAAAATCTACAAGATGCAGCACACAACTGAAATTGCACTTTGCTCTATGGAGCAATAACAAAAGCAAACTTAGACTTCTGAAAACGTAATATGGACACAAGTGTGGTAAAATGTGGCAAGCTCTCCAGCTATTGTACTCCCATCATCTTAAGACCATGACCGCTAAAGACTAACACAAACGAGTCAAGTCAGAAAACAAGACTGCACTACACACTATGTACATACATAATTGCTATATGAAAAGGTACAATTTGGAAACTCCTACTTAACCACTTCAGGACCAGTGTGGTGAACAGCAAGTTACAAAGCAATTACACGCCCCTGCTCCTCAAGAGGTTAACAGGACTATTCTTAAGTTCATATTCCTCAAACTTCTAAGTGAAGGATATGACCACAACACATACCATTTTTAGAGACTCAATATACAAAACTAAATCAAGTACTCTGTATGCCACTAGTCATTAAGATACACCAAATGTACACATTTCTAGCATCTGAAGAAAAAAAAAAACAACAAAACAAAAAAAAAACTTCCTTCTAGATCTATACAATTTATAACTACTTTTTCACATTGTGAAGTGTATGTTGTAACAACCACTAGAATGTAAAAGCAGAGCTTTTGCGTACAAGTCAATTTTGCACACTGATATGCACATTTTTATGCTTCACAGATTTTGAATTATGAATGAAAAAAAAAAATGTGAAGATTATAACCACAGAAGCAGCGATCTTTTAAGTGAGACTAAATTCACACATTTGCTAAAGCACTAGTGGACAAAGTGAGGCCCTCCAGCTGCCAGCCAGACTGCAACGGACATCACTCCAGGCCAGCCACTAGCTGACAGGTTATGGCAATTGTAGTCTGGCAGCAGAAGACCTTTTTGCTTGCTCCATCTTAAAGCAAAGGTGTATTCTAACTACAAATGTGTAGACTTACAAGCAGATGACACTGCATGCCAGAGCCAAACAGATCTTTGAAGACGCCATATGTAAGTCGTTTAACCCAGCAATCAATATGCATGCGCTCTCGACCAAATTTGATCATTTCGGACTGAAAGTCACCTTCCTGAAAAAAAGCAAATACACTTACAAGTTTAAAAACATCCCTTATTCAAAAGCATATTTAAAGGAGAAACTGTTAGAAAACTTGTATTTAACACATACTATACCGTACAATATTGGTAAACAATTAGTCAGGTTATTTCAGCAGTTTTATTTCTAAATGTTCTTTCTTTAGGTACAATTCTAACTGTACCTTATGTACTGCTGCAAAGCCTAGCCTAGGTGGGATTTTATGGTTTAAAAAAAAAAAAAATAAAAAAAAAAAAAATAAATAAATAAAAAAAATGCTCCCCTAAGAGCATTAAGAAAAATGATAAGCCTGCAATAAACAGTCAAAAAAACTATTTTCAGAGTAAGCATGGCTCTCCAAATATACAAAATAAAGTTTTACATAAGGGGAATAAAAAAAAGTATATTCACAATGTCTCCAGGAAATTATCACAATACTATACTCGTGACTGCCTTCCCATATGTTTGAGAATAGGGGAATTGGGAATAGGGGGAAGAGGATGGGTAGGGGGTGTGGGCAGGGAAGCTTCACGGGCAAGGGCAAATTCTTGAATAAAATGGAGATCGGCTTAAAGGGCAGAGAGATACCCATTGCTTTAAGGTGAAATATGCAGTACTGCCAGCAGGTCTGAAGTGGGTATTGCCACTGTAAGTGAAGATATGTGCCTATGTTTTCCACATCTCCAACAGAGGAATTGTCAGAAGAGAGCATGCAACTTAACTGGTGTTAAGTACCAGCAGAAGAGGAATTTGTAATTAGTTTCAAGGTGGTTTTTGGAGATTGCAGATGAGGTGTCACTTTCCATATCGCTGAGCAGTCTGCCAGACTAAGTGAGTTGTAGAGTTCTTTGGACCAAGCTTAAGTGAAATCTGGCAAGGTAGCAAAGGAAATTTGTAGTATAGAGTATATGCGGCCTATGAATCTGCCAGGAGCAACACCGGGAGAATGCATTTACTTTCAAACTAAGCTTGCCAGCAATTGCTTTGATGCAAGGGGTTTCTATGTAGTGTTTTATTTTAAGGTATTTCCAGTTTTGAGGCTGGTAATGTGAATTCCTAAGGAGCGTATCTCTGACCACCACCTTCAACGATTGAGTGCTATCCCTTTTGGCCGACCAGCGTGGAAATTGGTCAGATGGTAGAGTATAGAGTGGTGGGCTGATATCAAGAAGCAGCCCAACTGTTCCAGATTGAAAGGACAGCTGTGAGGATTGGGTGTTTTTGTAAGTTTGGGTGCTGCACGTGTGCAGGTAAAAAGGAATTCAACAAGTCTCCACCCTGCATAAAATGCAGTTCTAGGGCTACAAAATGTTTGGATTCCCCATTATGAAGCCAGTGAGGTATTGTTGAGGAGAGCAGAGTGGCAGTAGAATGTGAAGTCAGTGACCGCCATACCTCCAAGGAGTAGAATGCTTGATGCAAGGTCTGTGATTGTGCCAAACAAAGCTATGAATTGTGTTTGCCAAGTCTGAGAAAGGCTGGTGGAATATGGATTGGTAATGAAAGTAATATAGGATGTGTGGTAGAATTCTCATCTTAAATCATTTATCCATACTGTCCAAGAGATTGTTAAAGTTTTCCATTTCCAGAGGTCTTTGTGAACTTTCGACAGTAACAGGTGGAAGATGGCAGTATAGATATCTTCCATGCAAGTGGTTAAACAAATGCCCAGATATTTAATATATGTCTGAGCCCATGTAAACAGAAGGAGTTTCGCAATTAACATCTTGTGGTATGTTGAGTGGAAGGATTTCAGATTTAGAGTAGTTTATTTTAAAACCAGAGAAAAATGCCTAAAATTCCTACAAGTGCAGCAGTGAAGATGCCAGGTTAGTAAGGGTGACCAGGACAGTCAGCAAACATTGAATGCTTATGTTCTGTTGACATTTAATCCCTACAACATGAGAAGAGTCTAATATTCTGAGCCAGAGACTCCTTAAGTATAAATAAAGGGGAACAGCAGACATACCTGTTTATAACCATTTGAGATCTGGAACGGTCAGACAGGCTATCATTTACTTTACTCTATTCCAACATCAAATTAGAATGCCAACACATGGTTGATGAACCCTGATCCAAAACAAAAGCTGTGTGAGAGTGAGAAAAGACCGACTGTCGAAAGCTTTAGAGTCTTTAGTCAACAGTAGTGTAGGTTGAGAGGATTAAAAATGTACTAAAAATTATGAATCTTTCGGGTACTGTCCCTTGCTTCTCGTCATAAGACGAAGCCAGTTGAGTGTATCAGGGAAGGGAGATTATTTAGTAAGGAAATAGGCCTGAAGTTAGCACATAATAGGCAGTCTGTCCAGTTGTGTTATGTCACAATGAATACGAGAAGGGAAAGGTTGAAAGGATTCTGCGAAGACTGGTGTCAAAAGTGTGAAAGGTCTTCTAGTAGGCTTGTTTGAATCAATCTGGACCAGGACTCCTCCCAGATGGAGTGGAAATGGCTTGTAGAACTCCGATATCGGAGCTTCCAAAAGATTCTCTCTGAATCCGAGAGTAGAGTAAGATTTGCTTTGTCTAAATAAAATGGTCTTGATGGAAGTTCATGATGTTGGAGGATTCCATGTAGGTTAGAGAGAATACAAATGAGTGAAACGTCAGCCGAGTCTGTATGCAATAGGGTACTTGACAAAGACTTGGTGGTGGGAATATAGGTTGCCTGGTGCTGTTGCGCCAACAGGGACACCGGTTTATTGCCACATTTGAAGTGAGTTTTTGTTCTTAGTCAGTTTTTTCAAGAAGAATAAACCTCAGCTGTTTCCATAGGTCGATGAGGTGGGAGAGAACCGATCTGGCACCAGTTTGTGTTGTCACTCCAGTGTCTTAATTTTATCAAGTGTCATCTATTTTTTTGCTTTTTTAATGGGAGAAGCAAGTTGGATCAGATCTCCCCAAATAACACATGAGCCTCCCACAAAGTCAATGGGGATAAATCAATGTTAATTAAGATTAATATAGTCAAGAAATGTAGATTCTAGTGTACTTTTGACATCTAAATTCTCCAGGAGCATTGGTGCAAAGTGCACCTCGGGCGTGTCAGTTTAAAGGAAACCGGTGCGTGATCAGACCGAGAAATTGAGCCGATCGCTGTTAAAGCAATTAAGCACAAGTGAGTATGTGCTTAAAAAAGAAAAAAGTTATATAATTTATTATAATCTATGCGTCATGTGGGTGTGAATAGAATTAATAATCTTTCGAGTCTGGATGAAGGAGGCTCCACCAATTGGGATGACTGAAGAGTGGATTTTTTGTATCAGAATACGGGTATGAAGATTTTCCAGTTGAAAGATCTAGAGGTGGGAAGAGGAGAGTTTATGCCATTACCTAAAAACACGCCTTCCTGGAAGGAATCAAAATTGAGGTTTTTTTTTTTTTGGTTTTTTTTTTTTTTTTTTTTAATATATCGTAGGGCTTTTCCTGCCAGGTAAAACAAGGGTACTCACTGTTGGGAGAAGAATCTTTCCAGAGTTATTAAAGTTTACATTTTATTATTTTTCTTTTAAGTTAACATTTAGTGGGGCGATTTCAGATGTTATTCTGTTGCATTCTATATAATGGGATTAGGAATGAGTTTGTAAAAAGGTTCTCAGCTACGTTTTCTCCAGTTCAGGTTGTGCATTCCAAATCCTCACAAGCAGGCACTGTTCAAGTAGTGCTCTTCTTTCAACTGTGTAATGCTGCTCAAATGTCCAATCACTACAAAATGGATGTTTTTTTTCCTTTAAACTTACCAATAAAGCCTTAGTCCATTGAGGGATTATATAGAAGCATGCTTACAGGAGGCAGGGCTCTGAATAAAACTCCTCCCACTTCCTGGTGACTATACCCCTTCCTCCAACTGTCTGCGTTTAGCAAAGTCAGGAAGGGAATACATTAAACAGCTGCCAAAAATGCCAGAGCATCATAATCCAGTTTTTCTGTGGGCGTCCTCCAAAGGACTTACTGGAGGAAAAAAAAAAAAAAAAAAAATACCTCTAGCGTCAATGAGGGATGCAGGGACCATAGGAACATCCCAAAATTAGTGTCATGGAAACTACATGAATAGCCTCCAAAACTTTGTGGCCAAAAATGTTAACTTTTTTAAAACTAAAATAAAAAAAATAAATAAAAATAAAAAAAAAATATGTAACTTGTGAACAGAACCATGTTGCTGCTTTGCATAACTGGTCAGTAGCTTGATTATTCAAGGCCAATTATGTACTGATGGACCTAGGTGAATGAGCTGCAATTCTGAAAGGTGCTGGAACAGATTTCAGGCTGTAGGCTTGTCTTACGGTCTATTTAAACCATGCAGCAAGGGTTATCTTAGATGCTTGTCTGCCCTTCAGGCTGTCCAGTATGACAAAACGCATCAGTCTTACTAATGGATTAGAATATTAATGCCCAACACTTAACAGATGTCTACTAGTGATATATTTGTGTTAACTTAAAAGATCACTGTGCAAGTGTGTACCATTATCAAGTTACCCACATTAAAGTACTCATCTATACTATAAAAGTAGTCAGGTGACCAAAAATTCTGTGTCTGTGCCAGACGCACCCTCGGCTGGCACATAAGCCAATATATGCAGATCTCCTTTAGCCTGCCTGAGCCCACCCCTGAACACACCCCTGGGTGCTAGGAGGAGATTAGCATACTCCTACACATTGCACACAGCCATTTAAATTTCCACACCCCTCACTATCCCTTCACCAAAACCAAAGAAATGTTTGAGACACTCCTCTTGGGGACAAAATTTAAGTCACCACTACATTGTTTTTCTGTAAACAGCGCTGTTTTCTCTACAGCACTCAACGACCAACATATATATGCAGCATTTCATTATGCTTAAATCTGCGTTTGGGATGCAAAGGGTTAAGTAAGCATACTGGCTGTGTGGGGTGGAGCTATGGAAGGAAATGGCTTTGAAGATGTGAAGATACTTCAGTCTTCCTGGGTCTGAACATGTAACAAGTCCATGCTGTGCTAAGCACAGATATCAATTATAAATCTGTTTTACAAGGTGCTGCTGGTATCAGGGGTGTGTAGATTTATGCAGGTTGTTTAACATTCTGGTGATTTCTGTTGGCACTCATGTTGAGGCTGTGGCGATATTCTTTGCTATTGGGATTTCTGCTTGCTGATTTTGGTTTCATTATGTGTGAAATGCATGCTGTTTTTACAGTTTATTCTGTGGCAGAGGTCTGGATTTGGGGTTTATACTGATAAATAAATGTAAGCAGATACTGGGTTATTTTATGTGCATTAATCTGCTGAGGTGTTTTGTTTGGTGTTCAATGCCAGATATTACATTTTTCCTCCACCATCTCAAAAGTTTTTTACAACTACTTCCACTAATGTTAAACTCTAATTGCAGTGCCTTTAACACACACACACCCACACCCCCACCCCCACCCCCACCCCCCCACACAATGCGCGCACAACCGGCACCACAACGCGCACCACGCACGCAATGCATATGCAACACCATACATACTTGAAAACAAGAAATCTCAATGCATTCTTCCTGGTAAAACATTTTCTATAGGGTTGCACCTATACCGATACTGGTATCGATGCAGATACCAGCATTTGCGCGAGTACTTTTACTCGCACAAATGCGGCCGATGCCAGCACCGATACCCTGTGTCAGGGTCGGTGCTGCAGAGAGGGAGCCCGGGGAGCTGCTCACAATGCTCCCCAGTCACCTCTCTCCTTCCTGCAGCGTCGGAGCGTTGCCGCGGGTTACCATGGCAACGCTCCGACGCTGACCTCTGCCGGGGCTCGCGAGAGAACAGTGAGCTCCCGGCAGAGGACAGTAAGGGAGGCAAGATGGGGCAGCTGGTGGTGAAAGGCAGAGAGGGGGGGGCCAAGAAAGGAGCAAAAGGAGGAAGGATCAGGAGAGAGTGAGAGAGGCAAAAGGGTGAGTCAAGGAGAAGGATCGGGATCAAAAGGGAGAGAAAAAGCAAAGGCAAAAGAAGGGGGCTCAAGAGGGGTAAAATGAAGCAAAAAGGTAGGACTCAAGAGGGGGAGAAAGTCAAAAGGGGAGAATCAAGAGGTGGTGTGTGTGTATATATATATATATATATATATATATATATATATATATATATATATATATATATATATATATATATATATACACATACACACATATACATATACATATATCTAAAGCATATAGGTACTTCGAAAACTGTCAAATGACTGCAAAAAAAAAAAAAAAAAAAAAAAAAAAAAAAGGTATCGGTAATTGGTATCGGCGAGTACTTGAAAAAAGTATTGGTACTCGGTCTTAAAAAATTGGTATCGGTGCATCTCTAATTTTCTAAATAAACATGCATGCAATACACATGCAGACAACACACTAAATACCAAACACTCACACCCACAACACAAAAAACCCACAATACACATGCAAGAAATACACACTATACACAACACGTGTACAACACATGAGCAACTCATACTCACAAACACAGCACAAACACATTCAACATGTGCCCACAGACCATATACACAAAAAACACGCATACCACAAGTACACACATGCAATACACACAATATAAACACATGCAATGCACACACACAACACATGCAAAACTCACATGCATCAAAGCATACCACACACAGTACATACATGCCATACACAGACAACAGACCATTCACAACAGACCACAAGTACAACACGTACAAGCAATACACACAACACGCACGTATAACACATGCAAAATACATGCCCATGCATGCACAATACAGACAATACACATGCAAAAAAAAAAAAAAAATACACATGCACAATACAGAGACATGCACAGAACACCCACAAGATGCACAACAGACAATACACACCACAATTCCACAATAAGCACATGCAATACACAACACAGGCGATACACAAATTAAAAAGTCCAGTGGAAAAAAATGGTTTCCTTTCTGGATTTACCTGGATGTCAGTACCCCCTGAAGCACTCAAGGGACTTCATTCCCATGGGCAACGCCATACCCCTTTTGCTAGTATTTTATAAAAAGGAACTTTAGTTGTATATTTTAGTTATATAAACTAAAAAAAGACTGACCAGTTCTTAGAGTGCATTTTTATAAGTCTCCCTAGGTGCTCATGTGCGATTTAGAAACTACGTTACAATCTCCACCCCACAAAAAAAAATAAAAAAAAAGTTGTAGAACTGAATGCAAGATTCTCTAAAATCACCAACCTCCACAGCTCTAAGGACATCACGAAACACAGATCGCTGCTTTCGTCTGTCTACTTTGGCTCGATATTTGTTGCAGTCTGTAGCCAAAGATTTTAATGTTTGTGTTAAGGGTTCCAGATCTTCATAGTAAAAATCCTGAAATGGGGAGAACACATTTAATACAAACTGCACAAGACAATTTACATTCAACACCTGGGATGCTAAGTCTCCAAAGACTGCATCAAATTGTAATTTACTCAACTCTCATTCAAGGAGATAATTTTGCTCAATGTACCCAATACAGGATTACCCACATTCAGTCCTCAAGAGCCTCCAAATGTGCAGGATTAAGGATTTCCCTTTGAGCACAGGTGGGCCAATCAAAACAAACAAGCTATTGATTAACTCACCCATGAATAAAATCAGAAATCCTCAAAAGGATAGTAATGTTTCACAATAAAAGCATCTCCAATATTCATAGTATTTGGGCCATGGAGAGTTATTTCATTACTGTCAGTTGTAGTTCAAGAGTAAATTAATGATAAAGTATCATTACCTAGTGTAAGCCACCTGCCCTCAGATGTGGAATCTGGTCTCTCGACCAGACAGGTCACAGCAACGGACAATATTCTTACTGCGAGTATAAGGAAAACCCTGCCCCCTTTGACAGGTTTTTCCCTTAAGCTCACTGAAGTGAGCCTCTCCGTGATCCAGACAATTTTGTTGCTCTGAGGTGAGCAGTGTTATATTAGTAAAAGGGGCAGGAGGGAGACACAATAATTCAATTACTCTTGAACTACAACTGACAGTATTGAAATAACTGTCCGTGGCCCAAATACTAAGATTACTTTGAGTGGCTTTTATTGTGAAACATTACTATCCCTTTAAGGATTTCTAATTTAAGAATGGGCGAGTTAATCAGTGGTTTGCTCATTTTGATTAGCCCACCTATGCTCAAAGGGAAATCCTTAATCCTGCACTCAGGCTCTTGAGGACTGAATGTGGGTACCACTGCATTAGGTACATTGCATTAAAGGAGTTAATTTTGCTCAATTTGAATAAATCACAATTTGAAGCGGTCATTGTGAAAAATTGATATCCCTTTAGGGGCTGCATCTGCCACCATTCTTAAAGTGGTCACATCAAAACAAGAAATACAGAAATAAGGCTGAAACATGAATATATACATAGTGAAAGGAAACAAAAGCCAATATAGGGTTGAGTGAATTAGACAAGACCACCATATCCCAGTGTATGCCCAATAGCCCGGACATAAAAGGATATGATCATAGCACTCACATTGTTAACTTCAGAAGTTTATTACAAGTCTACCTCAATAGGGAAATGGTCCAGAAACCATGTTAACTAGTCAATTCAACTACAGGGAAGCAAATTAATGGGAGGTGTGTGCACAAGTGTGTGGAGATTATGCAGCCCTATACATAAAGAACAAAAATAAAGTCTAAGTGCCAGCATGGCCAAAAAACACCGAACCAGTAGGAAAAGTGTCAGAACCCCCCCCCCCAAAAAGAATGCAAAACCAGCAGCTAAAAGGTTAAGTACCACACAAACCTGCTCCAAACACCCAGACATAGATAGACCCAATGAGTGCAGGAGTGTGCAACAGGAACTCCAAGACACCCCTGTGCAGAGGAGCACTGTGGGACAAGTGGACCTGCAGCACTCAAAGGGCTGCTCACCTTTCCTGCAGATCTTCTGTCTTCAGACTATCATGTATTACGAAGCAGCCTTGGTAGACAACTCCTGAGGAAAGAACTTGTAGCCAAGATTTTCCCTCCAGGGCTTAAAGGGATATAAATACTTAAAAATTACTATCCCCCCCACCTTGTGGCCCTTCAAAAACTGAGTAAAATGAGCCCAGCGGCATCTCAAACCTTTATGGTTTGAGATATATCAGCTTTCAAAATTCCCTCTCTCCTGACTCCAGCATTCTAAGCTGACAGCAGGGGAATCCAGTCCTGGGACCAGCAGAGACTGCAGCAGAGCAGAGATCAGAGGGGGGGGGGGGGGGGGGGGAGGACACAACTTGTGTGGGCTTGCAAACCAAGCACACGTAGGAGGATTTCTTTTAATACCGCGATTTCGGCACTGCTGCAAAGCCGCAGGCTGATCCCAGGAGAGGGATTCCTCTGCTCAACTAGAACGCGGACGTCAGGCGAGAGGGAACTTTGAAAGTGTATCTCTCTCAAACCGGCTCATTTTATTCTGTTTTTGAAGGGCTACAAGATGGGAGATAGTAATATTTAAGTACTACTATCCCTTTAAGGTCCACAAAAAGCACCTGTTCACTGAGCTAGCCACATCTAAGGGCATTGTCAGTTATGGTAATCCGCCTAATGGTGGTATTCCATTTTGAACAGAAAAATAAACTTCTAAAGTTATAGCAGAACTGTTCTCTTGCCTGTGTTATCTTCGCCAAGGAATTTCTGGAGCTGGTTGGCTAGCTGCAGCCGAGGGAAGGTAGGCTCCACTCCCTGCATACAGTTCTAGAACTGTTCCTGCCTAGAATTAAAGGGGCGGATCACCTACCCAAAGTTACCAGTAACTTGTATTGGATGACAGAACAAATTCTTGTGAAGACAGGAAAATGGACCAAACCCTGTGGTAAGCATTGGAAGAGACCAGTTTCCTAGCCTGGATCATAGTAGAGACCACATCAGGAGAAAAACCCTTCCTCCTTAGGATGAAGGCTTCAACAGCCTTGCAGTCAAAGCCATGCGCTCCATGTCCTGCTTCCACAGGTAACCCTGAAGGAGGCAATCCAGTCTAAGTGGAAACTGATCAAGTATAGAGAGGGCCACTAGTTCTGGGAACCAAGGCCTCCTGGTCCAGTAGGGGGCAATAATGACAACCACCGTACAGTCCATCCGAATCTTCAGCACCCTGGATATGAGAGGGATTGGAGGGACGATTTAAGGCATATCAAAGTGCCAAGGAATCGCCAGAGCATCTGCAGCAAAGGCTAATTGATCCCCTCCAACAGAAATTTGTTGTCCCTGGTGGCATCAGGTCTACCTGGGGACCCCACCTCTGCACTAACAGGTTGAAGACATCTTGCTGGAGCGCCAACTCACCCGAGTCCACCTGTTTCTAGCTGAGAAACTGCCAGGACTTTGTCCACCCCTGGAATGTGAACGCCAGAAGTGGCCAGAACGTGATCGCCTGCCCAGGTCAAAATGGATTTGACCTGTGACCGAACAGAAGCACCACTTGTGCAGCCTTGCTTGTTGATGTATGCCAAAGTCATGGCGTTGTCTGACTGGACAACCCCTCAGCTGAAAGGACCAGTACACCAGAGCATGCTGAATCTCCTTGAGTTCCAGAACATTGATGAACTATAGCAACTCTTCCATAGTACATCTGGCTTGAGCTCCCATGTGACCAAGAACAGCTCCCCAGCCCGAGGCTGGCATCCATTGTCACAAAAGGTCCAATCTGGATCACAAAGGGATTGCTTCTCCAGGTTGGGCCTGTCCAGCTACCAGAGCAGGT